>JAWNNR010000979.1:0-1292591 GCA_035044725.1 Scaptomyza caliginosa | reverse complement strand
TAATTATAAACTTAAATACAACTCTTAACGATTATAAACATTTAATTAAATTAAAATTAAATTTAAAAAAATATATATATATATATTTATGCTATTTAATCTTAATTAATCAAACTTAGCCAATTGGAAACCCTAAGCTTGTTTGTGAATTAATTGTCAATTATTTTGTTTAATTAACTCTTTTATTGTGTACAATCAACCATAAATATTTATTTGCGGAACTATGCATTGCAGAAATTTCATTTGGTTATGCCTCATCAATTGCATACCTTACGCTCGTGTGAGTGGGTGCGAGTGTGTGTGTGTGTGTGCGTGCCAAATAAATGACTGACAATACACAATGGCATTTTGATGGATTTCTCGTCAAGAAATGAACAAAAAAAAAAAAAAGGAAAAATTTATGTTTAACAGAAACAGAAATAAACATACAACTTTAAAGTAATCAATAATTTATAAAAACAGAACAAATAAAACAAGCAAATGCATAGCATATTTGTAATTTTACCTTTTTGCAATAAATAAATACAAATATATTCAGCATAAGTGTATACATAAAAATATAGATAAACAATTGGCAAATATTCACAAGTGTTCGTTCACCCATTCATTTTGGCCACCACTCACACAACAACAATGCGATTACATAAATGTGGCCCACAGGCCATCGGGCAAGACTGTAAACCATCGTCAATGAAGCGCTACACATAAGAATGTACGTACAAACGTATTACGCCAAAAGGAAAACTGAAACGACAGGCAAACAAAAGAAGCAAAATAAATGCGCTGGCCATCAATCAAAAGGGCATTCCAATGCCAAATGGCAGCAGCAGGCAGGCAGCAGGCAGCAGGCACAGAGCGGAAACGGAAGCATAACGAGCAGTGCTCATTCTTTGCACCGGAAAAAGGCACAGCAAGGTAGACGACAGCAATGGTCGACGATAAAGGAAGTGCCGACTATAACGCTTACTAAATGCTATGCTTGTGTGTGTGTGTGTGTGTGGCTGTCCTGGCTTTGGCAAAACTTAGGCTTAGGTTTTTGAGCTTGGTGGCTGAGTCTGTGTGACAATAAACAAGCTGGCGAGCAAACGACAAACAAATAGACGGCCAACAACTTTGTTTACACAAACACGTTTGCCAAATGGCGGTAACATTGCGTATACGCCAACGGCCAACAAACACACACACACACGAACACACGAAAGTGTGCCCTTTGACACAGACACACATGGACTTACACACTTGCCACTTGCCAAATAGCAGGGCCAGGCTTAAGTTGTTGTTGTTGTTGCTTGAGTATTTGCGGCCTTGGTGGCAAAGTGAAACACATTCGAACAGAAGCTAGACACTACCACAGAGTCAAATACAGGGACAGAGACAGAGACAGAGACTGCGAGTGCGACACAAATAAGCAAACACATAGCACAGTAGCAGACACATATGACTTAGTTAATGCCACAACGAGAGTTGACACAGAAATGCGGATAAGATCTTTGACTCTGCGCACAGCTTTAATACTTTTCAGCACTTACTTGCCTAGTAGCTTAGGCATCTGATTTAGATATCACTCAATTTCTACTGTCTACTTGCCCTTAATATTTATTATTAATTATTTGGTAGCTATTTTGTCAAACCACCCGCGAGTCTGTATGCAAATGTTGCCTAATCAGATGGCCACAAATCCCATGGACAATTGCTGCATGACAGCAGATAGACTCAAAGAGATGGATAGGAGAAAAGCTAGAGAATCATATCCTTTTGCATGTGTGACAAAGTCAACTCAAAGGAATTTATAATATGCAAGTTAATTTATCATTCTGTTTGAAGCAAAAACTACACACATACAGCAAGCATTAAAATGAAATGAGAAAAAGAGAAAGAAAGAGACAGAGAGTAAAAACAAAGCTGTAAAAGGAAAAATGAAACCATGACAGTAAAGTGCTGATAATTTGTGGAACTTAGGACAGACGTTTGTAGCTTTATTGTTTGTTTTTACTTCTTTTTTTTTTGGTTAGAAACTTGATCTATGTTGAAGGACATTTCATTGTTTGTTTGTCTTGCAATTCGTTTTGTGGCTTTTTTTATTACCAGCCAGTTGCGAACTAGCATAATAACTTTTCACAGTTATTGCTCACTGGCTTGCCACAACCAAAAAAAAAAAATAAATAAAACAAAAGATGAAGAGAAGTAATATCTTTATATTTCCTTAAAAGTTGGCCCAAAAACCTCTAAACTCCAATGCTGCAAAACTCATTAAAATCTGTGAAGTGCAAAAGTATAAAAATCGTTTTAGCAGTGCCAAAACACAAAAAACTCATCTATGCAAAAGAGCAAAAAGAGAATGCCACAAATGCTAGTATTGCTAGTATTGGGTGTCTACAAAAATGCAATACACCGCAAAATACAATAACTCATTCAAAACCCAATTTGTTTCCGGCCTGTTTCCCCAACGAATTAATTATGATATCAGCATAACAATTTGCATAACCTCAAACTGAGAAGGCAGACAGATTCTCTCATACACACACACGCACACACACAAATGCAACACTGAAATAAAACTCGTTTGCCAAAAATGCCATATCAGCTCAGCAGATGTATAGGCAAAGATACAATATAGCAACCATACGGCTTTTACACCAAAACCCATTCCCGCCAAGCTACAGCATATACATATGTACGTATATAGCATCTATATTACAATATAAAATTCATACATGACTACAACAATATTTACAATCATACAAACGTGATACGAAATACTCTTTACTTTAAGGGTATATTAAAAAATTCATTATTTGCTTTGCAAGAGAATAATAATAAGACAATCAGCGTACTAGCTTTAGTTACATTGATCTGGTAGCACTGCCAAATGCTATTCACTTAACGCCATAACATGTTAAACTCAATTAGAACTGTTAAGATGACGCGCAAAAGAAGCGATCATAGCATAACACAACAGGTGCAGTGTATTATATTTTCGTCGATACTTACTATAACATTTCCATGTGTAAACTTTTTTTTAGCCCTATCTCAATGTGGCAGTGTGTCTTTTGGTCTGATGAAATTGCATAATCGCTTCCAGTTGTTGCACAATTATTGAAATGTGTCTGTTGCCCCCACCCACACCACAGTAAGGGCATGAAAGAGGCGCTGGAAAAGGAAAAGAGGAAAGGTGGTGGCGGGGCAACCGCAGTGGCACGCCAAGCAACGAGGCGTAAAATTCACTCGGCGCTCGAAGCGAACGCAGAAACGCAAATGAAATGCCATTTTTCAGTACAAAGGCAATCAAAAATTTATAGTCGACGACAGCAGGCCAGACACATTGGGAACGAACCGAGCATGGAACGACAACGTTGTCGATGTTGTTGTTCGCTTAAACATGAAACATGTAGCATTTAATTGCCAAGTTGCTGCTATTGCAAAACAGCGCTTGCAACATTATTGAAGCAGGACGACAAACGACTGTGCTTGTGGTTCGTTGCTCTGGCCACAAACTAATTTAGCAAATCCGTTTTAGTCAATCAATGGCAATTACTGGCATCTTGTGACGACATCACATCGATGTTTCCCTGCACATCAACTCCTATCTCACTACCCTCCAGCTCATGCGTGATCTTGATCAGATGTGGTGTAACTGGCTCCAATGGCATCAACACGTCTGCCACCTCGTGCGGCGCCGTTATGATCAGAAATACGGTGAGATACAGCCAAACGGCTAGAAATATGATGATCTTGATATAAAAGCCTGTCTGTTGGAGGATGCGACGCCGACGCAATTGCTTATCTGTAAGTCCATCAGAATCCCGATCCAGATGCGAACGGCGGCTTGGACTTAACGGTTAGTTTTATAATGGCTGGTCACACTGTACACATATAAGCTTTTGTCAGTAAGCAAAATTATTGGACAAGAGTACAAGCTTAAAGAACACTTTTAAGAGAAAATCTATTTTAGTCAGTAAGAATTCTATCTAAAGATTTTACTTGAAAACTATATGACTGAATACCTTTTTTGACTTTTAAGTACACATACTATTCAACAACTAGCATTAATGAGTATATTTGTATCGATTTTACAACAAAATGCTGTTCGGTCAAACAACAGACTCAAATTTATGCAATTTTGTTAATATTATAGAATTTCTATGTTTTAAATGCGGTTCTTTCTGAAACCTAAACACTGCGGAAGAGTTGGATGAGACAGTGATTGTGCAAAGGCGAAGGAGCGACAGGAGGCAGGAGTCTGGTGCTGTGTATAATGCAGCCTTTCATAAAACTGAAAATCTCATTTGCAAAAGTCAATGATGCTCGCCACTGTGTGGAACATTATCAATGCTGGCAGCAAAAGACAAGCAAACTGGCAGCAGAGCAAGGAAACATTGGGGCTAGAGAATGCGGATTCGTTGGGAGTCAAGCATAACCATGGCAGCTATGGGAGAACAACATGGCAAAGGCTGTCAATATCAGTTAACTGTGCGAAAGCAAGCCAAGCTAATACAACCGCACAAAGAAAATTGAAGGCAACTTCAACATACAACCGCACCCACACCGAGGACAACAACGACATCGACGACTACGATGACGACAACAACAAAAACGGCGGCATTTTCACATGCAACTTCCGTTTCCGATTTGCTTTTGTCTGCTTTTCCTTTCTTTGCTTTCTATCTTGCTTGGTGGTTTCTCTTTTGTAGACCCCCAACGTTTAGCCTTTGGGCCAAACTGCAGCCGGCAACGGCGTCCTTTTAGCCTGCCACTGACATGGATGTTGATTGCAACCAGGGTAGAGTAGTTGCACTGCCAGATGTAGTCGTTGATTGGTCAATGCGGCATCCATTGCTTGTTAAAGTTGTGTCTCAATGCCTGTCAAACATGTGCTTAGCTCACTGTGTGTACTGTAACCAAGCAGGAGTAGCCACAATTTGATTATAATTTACACCCTTTTGTAGCTGAACACTTTCATTTTCCAATGCATCGCCCCAAAATGGATTTTTCAATTAGCCAAGTGGAGTACCTAGCAGAAAACGTTTCTGTTTCTGCTTAACTGTTTAAGGCTAAGCCACAAACAATCCTTATCTTGTTTATGTTAATGTAAAAGACGCATTTTTTCTAATTGTTGCCTAGCAACACAAAATGACTAATTGGATAAGATAAAGCATATATTTTTCGCAACCATCTACACCTTTGCCATGAGAATGGCCAACTGTTTCGCCATAATGCCTGTGGAGTAACATTTACTGCTTTGTTTTTGTTTGTGCGAGAGCAAAGTATTTATGAAAGCTATCTTAAGTTCTTTTCAAAACTCGAACCCAGTTAGTTTTATGCGCCATGCCAAAGCAACAGAGACATACATCAATAACAACCAACCAAGAGGGACTTACCAACTTAACAACAACCTTTTTTTTCTGTGTGCATTTTCCCTTCATTCTGGTCGTCCTTTAACATCTACTTGAACTATTCTATTATCCACGCCCTCAGCCTTAGCTTTGAAATGTAATCAGCTGCTGTTGCTGCCGCAGTTCCAGTGTCTCATCAAATATAAGTCATTTGCACTTTTATACAAATTACTATCAGCCATAGTTACAACTCCAGCTGCACAGTCAGCACAAAAGCCCCATAAATTCTCAACTTAGCTTGGCTGGTTGATTATAAAACTAAAATGCAAGACAGCATACAACATACTTAAACAAAGGGCAGCCAAGGCTAGCAGCAGCAACGACTAATGAATGCCCTTGAAGCAAGCAGCAAGGTTTGATTATAAATACCAAGTACTTGAAGCTCTTAGCTTTAGCATAACTCTGTAAAATAGTTATTCGTCATTTTCCATTCGTAATTATTCAATATTCATTAAACTCGCGTGAGAAGTGCAATGATTTGCAAAACGAAGGATAGCACAATCAAGCAGCGTTGTTTTGCAATGGTGAGAAAATGAGAAAGGTGGATGCATATACTATTTCTTTTACTCATTTGCAGTTGTTATTATTGTAGTTTTTCCCTTTGCGCCATTTCCGCTGCTCGTTGTTTTGCTAAGCTTCATTATGCTGCAACCGTTTGCATAATAAAAATGTCAAACGGCGACAAATATGACAGGATATACGATACTAATGAACTGTCACAGCGTCCAGGATGGCAACACAATTCGAACGGTTTGGCAATTACTTAAGAAACAAGAAGTATTGAAAATAATATAGAAACATTTTTTTTTTAATTAAAATTATTGCAGTAGTTTGCGAGCAAAACCTGATCTAAAGCGTATGGCGATCAGACGTAGTTTTGAAACATAAACAGCGGGCAACTTTGAAAAAGAGCTTCTTGGATGGCCAAAAGTTTTGACGAGCGAGCGAAAAAGCGAGAAGTCTTGGAAGACAGCAGTCGGCATTCGGGAAATGGAATGCAAAAGTTTTTCGGTACAGATGAAGTGGAAGTTGGGCGCAGGATGTCGACGGGAGATTGCCACACAAATGAGAAACAGCAGCAGCAGAAGCAGCAGAAGCAGCAGCAGCAATCGCAATGGGCAACGGAAAATGCACAAAACTTAACCTAATGAACATTAAGATAATGCAACAAGAAGAGACAGAGAAATAGCAGAGAAAGTGCGTCCCTGTCGTATAGCTTGGCCTGTCCCTTGCCAACATAATTCTGCATTCGACCTTAGAAGCAGCCACAAAAGTTTTGCTTACTACAACGTCGCCAAATGCATGGCATTGCATTGGACCAAAGTCGGAAAATTGCGTTTGCCATTTGGCAGTGCAAGCATTCTAGTCGCAAACATAAAGTTTTTAGCTTATGTTGTGATTTTTTATAACCAAAAGAAATACAAAATAGAATATATTGTCGAGACACACACAGCGAGAGAGAGTGGCAGAGAAAGTGCTCAAGCTGAGTGGCAGAAAATGAAGATAAGTTTTATGTGGCGCGGAAATTAAGAAGTTTGTTTTATAGTAATACCTAAGTACTACAACTGCTACTAGAGTCATGCCAAGGCTTAAGCAATGCATGTCCAGCCTTTGCAGGCAAATGACTCGAAAAGCTACTCAATCTTAATGACCACTTTGGAGCAATGTCTTTTGGCAAATGGGAAATGTGATTAAATGTATTAAGAATTCATTAGTTATGCTTATTGCCCAAAAATGGCAAATACTCTGGGACATCATTAAATATGCATTCATTTCATACAAAGCCTGGCATTAACATTTGTGCCACAAATACTATGAAATATCTATTCAATTGGACACTGGCCACCCACCTAAGCGCCTTTCGAAGCCCGTCTAATGCGCTGTCAATGCTTTGATTTTAATTAAAGCAAAAGGCAGGTGGCAGGTGTCAGGTGGCAGGCAGATAAAAAGACAAAGAATGCTCGCTGCCAAATGGAAATGCAATTAAATTAAATTATAATTTCCATTTGCCCAAAGCTTAATTCGTTCTTATACACATTTATAATTTAAATGGTAAGATCAAATATGAATATAAATACTTTTAATTGAACCTAAGTTTAACATATTCTGTATAATTTTTTTACTTTATTCACAGGTGTTAAGCACCGTACACTTGTTTTTCGTGTAAGCCAACACAAGAGAAACGTGTTCTCTATGTTACCACACGAGTGGTTAAGGCCCCGTTAAGTAGAAGCACAAAAAACACGTAGCACACGAACTGCAACAATTGCAACTTCGCTTACCAACTATGCTGACTGTCGCTTAATTAACTTATACTTACATACATGTGAGCTAAAGGGAAGAAGAGAGAAAAAAAAACGTAAAAAGATATTATAACGATTAGTTTGGGCAAACCTCAGCGAAAGCCATAAAATGTCGTGAGACAACTTTCAGCAATTAATTATCCGCAAAAGTTTTCAATTACCAGCCAATTACGCCCAAGCATCAACCCATTTGCCACACACACACACACACACACACACATACGCACGCACACCGACTCTGTGGCAAAAGAAAAACAGCTAGTATGAAATTTTATTGAGCAGCATCGTTCAGCTGTCCTCACTCACACAAACACACACACACGTACACAACTCACCTCACTCGAGTGTGTGTGTGTGTGTGTTAACGCATGCACTAGCAATGACACGTTTTGCCAACACATCATACAGCGTTGATGATGCCAAAATGAATGCGTTCGCGGCATAACGGAAATGCAAGAGCAAAGCATCAAAGCAAGCGTAGAGCGGGATGGCATGCTGCCCAAATGGCCGACAAATATGGCGCCCAAAAAGAGGAATGAAAAAAGCAACAACAAACAATGGCGTTCGAATAGTGTTTTTGTGCAAATTTGCACGGAATTGCAATCTAGTCGGCGGGCGGCTGTTGGGATTTAGGGAATCGCGCAATGGAGCGAATTGGGAATTGGTGAATTGCGGCAAAAGAGGGAATGCACAAAGAGACATGGGACGGCACGGTTGGAGTGAGTGCATTGTGGCCATATTCCACACATATGTACATACGATGAGCGCTAGAGGATATTGGATATTGTTGCTGGGGCAACAATTTTGTTGACATTTCCAAATTGTGTGCTCTCTTTGTTAAGGTGTAATTTTCAATAAAATACGCGTATTGGTCAAAACGCAAAGTTGATAATGACAAATGCAACTGGACGAATATCATTTTTACAATGCATATTGGAAATTATGAAGTCAATGCAATCAGTTTGGATATATAATAAATAATTTGTTTATTCCATAACTTAGTTTAAGCAAACACTTAACACGTGTATTGAATAACGTGACCTGTACGTGTTCGTGTTCAAGTGTTTAACGGCCATTTATCATCCAGATTCGATAAACTTTTAACCTAAGCAAATGGCGTACGTGTGACCACTCAATTGTTAATCGCTTGATGTATTATTAACAACAATTCAGTATACAAATTGCCCACCCACAAAGTAATGGCTTCGAATGATGTCTGATAAGAAAATAAAACGTTCCAAATTGATCAGCTCGCATGTTTGTCGAAAGCAGAAAGGGCAAAAGAAAAAAAAGCCAACATGAAAACATGCGATTAATGAGCCCAAAAATCAACAAATTGAATTCAATTGTTATACAAGAACATATGCATGTTTTTGTATTTATCTGGGTCATTTAATCAATTGTGCATAAATTATTCAAATGTCACGATTCGAAAGAGTATGATGAATTAAACGTGTTTGAATCTGACATCTATTTCGGGAACAATTAATAAAATAAAACAAGAAAAAAACTCACAAAGAGCTATCGCAACCAATCTAAATTGTGTCATGTTGAAACTGTAAGTGGAATAATTTCAATGTGAACAAAAACGACATATCATAGTATTTCCAACATTTGCATTATTTATAAAAACAACCAGGCCAACATACACACACACACACATGGCACTATATCAAGAGTAAGCGAAAAAGAGAAAGAGAGCGCAACAAATGGTCCTTCAACTGAAAGCTTAATGATAACAAATGCGCAAACGCACTTCAACTAGCCAAAAGAGTAAACGAGAGAGAAAGAGCGAGTGCAAGGATAATGTTGACTCTTAGACAAGTGTAACTTACCTGTAGAAAGTACTACAAGCTATTCCCTAATCCCTCAAGCTTTGCCATTGTATAACGAGTTCGAGTTGAACATAAAACGAAAATCAGCTAAAGTACCATTACATGTGCCAGTTTATATTATCCGGAAGCACTTATCTAACATTTGCCAATTGGATTTGTAAAGTGAACTAAGGCCAGACAATCAGCAAGGATAACAATATAATAAATGAGTACCAAGGACAGAAAAGACTGCACTCCTTTAAATATACGTTATTATTTTCTCAACGATCCAAGCTTTTTGGCATTCAGCTAACAGCTTTGGTTTGCCAAATTCAATTTACATTCGGACAATGCAATAAGACATCTGTTTGGATATTATACAATAAACTCTTCGAGCCACTTTGCAGATCATTGACATAAAAGTTTATCGCGCATTAACTGCTGCAAGAAACGACACTGTCTTCATATATCAATAACAAATAGTACTTGTTCCAACCCCTGCCATTTTTCCCATTATTGCCGCCCAGAGGGTAGCAAAGGGTAGACAAGGGTTGTGAATGGCAAATTCTAACAAAATCCGAAATGCTTTTGCTGCAATCTTACCGGCTCCGGCGTGCAAGGAAGGCAAACTGAAATGCGTTGTATCGACGCCTCTAACTGTGTGTGCTTTGGGGTGTGCTGTGTTGCAAGGACAATTGAAGTGCACACGGCAGGCAACAAACACGGCACCGAATTGTGCAGCACTCAGTTAAATTGTCCAACTGACTGGACGGGGAGGCGAACCGACAAACAGCAATAGCAACAGCAACAGCAACACCTCAACCTCGAGACAAACACAAACACAAACACACGCATAGTGTGTGTGGCGCAAAGTGCTTACCATAGCAGTGCATAGATAATAAACGAGTACAAGGATAACGACGATGGAACAGCACGGAAGTGTGCGCTAAAATGGCGCAACAGTAAAAGTGCCAGAGACATTGAAATATTGAAAGACAATTGGTTTAGGATTTAGCCGGAAGGACTATAGCGTTAGCAAACGATCTAGTATACAGAAAGAAACCTTATTAAATTGTTTAAGCTTTTAGTAATTAATATATTTATCTTAATATAAATAAATAAATCACAAACTTTTGTTTTAAGGAAACTCTTCAAAAAGTCTTTCGTTTTGCTTTTTTCTGAGTGTATTTAAAACGGTATGAGTTAGAGCCCTGAGAACTTGAGAAGCGAAAAACTAACGACATTGTGGTCGCGCTGTCAGCGACAGCGGCTCACTCAAAGTGCAAATCCTTTTTCGTACAAAAATCAACAATAACAACAACCAACGGCTTTCGGTCTCTGTGCCTGTTTCTGGCTCTGTCTCAGGTTTGGGCCGTTCGAGCCATTGAGTGGGACACGTTTCTGTGCAAGTTTCCTTGCTGCCGAGCCAAATTTTAACCACAAACAAGGCGACACATGACACGTACTCTCAAACTCAACTGTCGACTAGGAAACAACCAGTAGGAGGACTCGGGATTATTTTTTAGTTTTTTGTGTTCTTGTGCTCTTGTTGTTTGTATTTTTTGGCAGTGTTTTAAAGTTTTAAAGCTCTTTTGTGGCATATTTGCATATTAAGTGGCATGCGTTGAACGCTTTGCAACTGACGCAAGTGCCGAAAAGCATCGCACTGAACTGAACTGAAAGGTACGAAGAGTGTTGTGAAGTGGATATTGTTGTTGTTGTTTTCGTCAAGGAGCGGCGATAACAACGCAGGTGTTGCTGTTGTTAGTTTACGTAGGCTTATTGTTGATCCCCCTCGCCCGTTACCGTTATTCCAAGTTGCAAAATGTCAAGAATCTGTGCCTGCCAGATTAAAGCTCTTTGTGCTCAAGTGTGGATGTGTGTGTGTATACATAGGGTCTTTGTGGTTATCTGCCTATCTATAAATAACTGTTAAGGCTTTAAAGCTTGAATGTAATGCCAACGAGCTTGAAAGTCAAATCACCATAGATAAATGGATTTTCACATTTAATTTATATAGTTTGAGGAACTTTTGCAAATACACATTAGTACACTTTAAAAACTAATACATATATCACACATATAAAAATCGACAATTCCCACAACAGACATAACCTTTACATAATAATACATTTGTCTGGTAAAAGTAAGCTTTTGTTAAAAAAAAATAAAAATCAATGTTTTCACAAGTCAACTTAATGGATAGTTCTTAAATATATGGATATAAATCATATTTTTATTAATTGCCATTCATAAACTGTTCGAGTTGAACGCTCATGGTCTTTAATAGCATCTCGGTGGGATTGGAACAGCCATTGACAACATCTTCGGCACAAGCTCGAACCGAAATACGATAATACTGACCGGGTAGCAAGTCAGTTAGCTTATAGGAATGCTGTGTACCAGGCAAAGTAATGCCACTTAACTCATTTTCCACAGTGCATTTCTGTTCCAGCTGAGTGCTTAGCGGAGCATTGGAATCCTTGCACTTTGGCTGCGCGTGTAATATCAAAAAGTCTGTTATGCCTGTATCCTGCACTTGACGCATCTTCTCCTCCATGTACTTGCGAAACAGTTCATATTGCCTGGCTGCCTCCTGAGCTGCTTCCAGAGCTATCTGTTGGGCTTTAAGTGATGCAGTATCATTCTTTGTCCGTTTGTCTGAGCTGATTTTGGCCACAGGAATCGTTGCATTTGTTGTTTGTTGTGTTATGTTCTTGGTTGTCGCTTTTATCGCTGGCCCAGCAATAAGATCATCAAAGTCCTTGACTTTGTCAAACTTTTCCGTTTTGACTTTATTGTTGCGTCTTCTGAAAAACGATACAATTAATATTTAATATATTCAAATCAATATAGAATACTTACGAAACGTAGATAAGATTGGGCAAAGCATCTTCATAGGTTATTTGCTCCTTGTTGTAGAAGTTCTCATCCTCCGGTTGTGGTCCCGAATCATAAGGCGCCAGATCATTGCACTCACAGTCCAAATAGCTATTATTGCTGGCCTTATATGTGCCATAGTTTTTGCCACTTTCCTCCGACTTGGTCAAATTATGCACCTCATAGTTGACAATATATTTGGCGATGATACCATTGGGACGACGTGGTGGCCACCAGTGTACCACCTAAAACGATCACGATTAGTTCAGATAGATACTAAAGCTTAGCCAGAAAAACACTTACAATTTCCGTACTGTGATCTGATTTGCCATAAAGACGACCCACTGGACTCGGTTTGCTGGGTAGTGTGCGAAAGTAGAGTATTTTGGAATATGCATCAATCTGCATGTGATAATCGGTTCGAGTCAGGGTCTTTACAAAAAACGCATACTGTGTATAAGGTTTAAGATTGGAGATAACATGACGACGATTCTTGCTGGGTGAGACATCCATAAGCCAACTAAAAGCAAGGTAAAGTAGAGATTAAAACTACATTAACATGATATTATATTGACTTACTTATCATGTCCACAGCCATGACGACCATCGTACATTGTGACATTCTGTTGCGGTGCTTCCATATAATGATATGAGTATCCAATCAATGTTTCCATATCCTCACACTTCATAAAATCAGTTGCAATGCGCACTGCTGTCGAATTAATGTCCTCAACCTGAGCATCCAAAGTTCTAACTGAACTTACCGCAAATAACACGCTCTCCATTTGAATTGGGTGAAACATCAGCTATGGAGATCTTGCGAACACTTTTAAGGGACGGCTGTAGTTTGAGGATCTTCTCATAGCACAAACGTGGATTGAGATGAAAGAGGATGGTGCCACGCTGTATGGCAACCTGACGATTGGGTGGCCAAATGTGTTCCATATGATAATTGTTAACAACAAACAAGGCATATCTGTAAATAAATCATTTTTGATAAGTATGCAGACTTGGCTTAAAGGACAACCTTACTTGTTTTCAACAAGTTCATCGCCCCGTATGGTATCCAAGCTCTTGAGGAAAGTCAAAGACATAAGCTGCGTCGAATGCAGCACTTTTAGATACCCAGTAATCTCTTTTATGCTGCCCAAGGACTGCTCCAAAGCTGATACAATTTGTTCTGTAACAAGCAATAAGCTGGTTATTTACAGGTTTGTCAGAAAATTATCAACTCACCCTTTATATCGACTAGCTCAATAACAAGTGAACCATTGATGATCACACAATCCTGCAACGCTTCCAGATCCGCTGCACGCTTCACATGGAACACCCCCTTGCAATCCAGCTGACATTGTGGCATACCGTTGGGCTCCATCACAGACTTGTGATTATTAGGACAACGATCCACACACTGATAGCCACGTGTCAGTGGAATGAGCTTCAGCTGGCGGCATTCCTTAAATGAGATGCACTGCCTCTGGTGCAGCTCATAGCTAGCCACACATTGATCCACACATTTGCCATTCTTCTGAAAGTTGCCACACAGCGTACAATTCTGTGCAGAGCAGCCGGTTATGCAACTATGCTGGCAGCAATTTCCAGCTATATCACAGCCATTGGTGCCACAACTCTCTGGACAACCCTCGCGACGAGGTGGCTCCAAACGAATCTGAGCCTTTTCCATGTTCCAGCAATATTGGGTTTTGTTTGTACGATACAACCAATCGGCTGAGAGGCCACCGCAAACGGGACAATGATTCGGTGATTTGTTGAGCTTAAGAAACACAAAATACAATATTATACCATAGTCATTAATATGTATGCCTTCATTAGGTATCAAAATATATTCACCACAAATAAATTCACCTCACCTTTATGGAGAAATGCTGTGTGGTGGTATTGTTAAGCAAGTAAATCCAATCAACGGTTTCAGCGAAACACAACATGGGATTACTTTCGATGCGTATATAACCTCTCTGAATGCGCTGCAATTCCAGCAGGCCCAGCTCACGTAGATTACGATTCTCATACACCGTTAGGGCATATTGATTGAAGAGCAACTTTTGACCACGTATGAGACGTAATTTGGGAAATATGTACTCCAATGTGAGCAGGCCGGTGCAACGATAGAACATTAGATAGTCGGTGATCTCGGTAACCTCAGTGCGCAGTTGCGTAAGGTTCACATTGCTGGACAATTGCAGACGAGCAATGCGGATATGACCGACGACAAGGTTGCAGTTGCGCAATTGTTCAAAATCAGAGATCTGACGCAGTTCCATGGAACCGCATATGGTTTCGGAGCTGATGGTTATAGTTGGCCATAGTAGACATAACCAGAGTAAGCGGGAAAGCATGTTGATGCTTATTCTACTTCTTGTTTTGTGACGATTCCCACTTGATGATGAAAATGATGTTTAGCCGGGTTCACCTCGAATGGTGCTATTTTTTTTTTGTAGACACATACAACGCTTTCGAATAAGACACGCGTTCCGTCGGCGACGACGTTTCAGTTTCAACTGATTTAACCGGCGGGCAAAGCAATCTACAAACGCTGATTGGGGTTCGATCTTTTCAATTAGCTAGAGAGTCATGCCTTCTTTTGGTGTATTATTCTTCTTATATATTTTATGCTACCGATTATTGTTTTGTTTAACTTTTATTGTCTCTGAAGACGACTTCCAATTTCTCTGTACACCAGTTGCAAAATGTTTGTGCACCTAATTTTGTATGTGTCGCGTGGCTAGTTGTACCGAATTTTGCGCCTGGTGTTTAGCGAATTCAAGTACATTGCCAGGGAGATGCGTATGCAGTGGCTTAATTTTAATGGGGGTCTTATAGCAAAATGCACACAATCAGGTAAAAACTAAATACAACACAGTTGATCAGAAACTATTTAGATTACGACAGTAAAAATTTATTTTGGGATTTATAAAAACTATTCAACGAAGGAGCAATCAATTCCCTCATAACAATATAACAGCGCCACCTCTGTTGATCTTTTTCACTTGCTCTGGCTCTTTTCGGGCATCTGCTGCCCTTCAATCTCGTTTTCTTTTTATTCCTTTCTGTCAGTTAACTGAGAAACCAGTTCGCTCTCTCAACATCGACGTCGGCGTAGCCGTTGGCATCTGTTTTGCTCTTTTTCGCGTATTGTTTGTTTTCTTTTTAGATGCTGCATTAAAACTGATAACAGAATTGCGCCGTTGCGCAAAAATTAAGTTGCACCGGCGAACATTTCAATTAGACCAAAGAGTAGTGTCGAAAACAGTGAGCACTAGAGAACAAGAATAAAAACAAATGGCAAAAGCCACAACAAGAACATTTGTGGTGAAGTGAAAAAGAACATAGAACAATTGTCGGTAACAGTTGAGTCAATTCAAATTGTAGCGCAACTAATGTTAAAAATGTGCAATCTAAAATCTGTTGCAACGCATTTAAATGAAATGCAATTGAAATTAATTGAAGTGAAAAGACGAACAAAAAATTACAATATACCGCAGACATTACAATTAAATAGAAACTAACTTATTCACAAAATCGATAATAGCAAATAAAAGTTGTCTATTATATCAAATTAATTAATAAGCAACAAGCATTTAATTAATGAATTTAATGGCGCATTTTTATAACCCTTTAATTGGCAGCAAAACAATTAAGAATCCTATAATTATATTACACCAGTACATTGGTGCCATAAATGTTTTTCCGCTATAAAATGTGCTATAAATTAAACTACAAATATTCACAAGTACCGCAGAAAGAGCAATGCGACAAATCCAATATGCGGGCAACTATAAAAATTGGGATGCGTGTGAAAAAGCCAAAAATAATATGAGAATTTCACGGCAAGTCGCACCTCATTAATACATGCAAACATGTATTATATTATACCACACGTACATCTTTCCCATTTCCAACACATTCGATATTCAATTGCAGAGCCGACCAACTGATGCGCTGAATCAATTTTCATGGAGCATTTTGTGGACTGTGGTGATGAGTAGCGTAAATTGAATGCAGCATACTTTCTGGCAACCCTATTAAGCTGCTACGAAGTGTATGCAGTGGTAGTATGTAATAGTAGTTGGAGTAGCAGTAGTTGCCTGGGCGCACCAATTATTGAATATGCCAGCAATAACGACACGGATGGACAGGCAGCCACCCACACACACACACCTACTGCTACGAGCTATATAATCCACTGGCACGCCAAGCAGGAGACACCTTCGGCATCGTCGCCAATGGAGAGGCGTCGGCAAGGCAAACACGTAACGGCATTTTGTGGTGCGTGATGGGAATCTATAGCAGTTCCATCCACTGTGC
Organism: Scaptomyza caliginosa; assembly: GCA_035044725.1. Classification (NCBI taxonomy): domain Eukaryota; kingdom Metazoa; phylum Arthropoda; class Insecta; order Diptera; family Drosophilidae; genus Scaptomyza; species Scaptomyza caliginosa. The sequence goes on along the minus strand of JAWNNR010000979.1, from coordinate 1,275,875 downwards.
GAAACGTGTGCATATGCCTACACATAAATACTTACAACAAGTAGGCGAGATCCTGACTTCCATTTGATCGACTCGTTGATTACCTATAACGAAATCTCTCAATAGAGAGAACTAGTTCATTTGTTCAGCACTAATCAGCTTTTGCTCCATGACACTAGCTATCTGCTATAATGTGCAGCACGAAAACACGTGAATTACTTTTTTCAATACATTTAAAGTGTTAACAGGGTATCGAAATTGAGACATGCGTCTCCTGTGCGCTTCCATAAGTCACTCCGGACTCACGCACGTCGTTGCATTAAAGTGCCAAATTAGAGGGGAACAGACACCAACTGCACATGGAGGCCATCCATGTACAATAAATCAAACGTTGAGCGCATCTTATGCAGTTTATGGCATGCCAATTGAATGAAAAAATAAGTGCTTGCCTCATCATTTGCCATTAAGCATTTGCTGGCGCTTCAAATTAATTGAGTTTGCACAAATAAATTTTACCTTAGCCTTTAGCTAACAGTCTGCAATCTCATGCAGCTGATGCTGACACAAGGAACGCGCCAAAACTGGCGCCAATCTGTCCGTTTAATGTGTGTGCGTGTGCGTGCTGCATCAGTCAGTTCGTCAGTTAGTTAACGGCAAAATTTGATTGATATGACACCGAACAGGAGCTGACAGCAGCCAGAGACTTGCCAGCGAGTTCTAATAAACTATACGGGAAAATGTGGCTAAAACTGAAAACCAATTTGACATTCAACTAAAAACAATACAAATTCCTGCTAACGTATTGATGTTTGTTTTAAAAGTATTATAGCGAGCAAGGTTAACGTTAAACAATATTAATTCTGTTAAGTTTTGTTGTTCTTCGCCGCTGTTAATGCATTTGAGAAAAAGCATAGCATACTTTACGGCTGCAAATTATTATGCCAAAGCCAACTTGAAGACAGCTGCCCTTAGCCCATAACGCAGCTACGCCATAAAATCCTTTAACATTACACCAAGGCAATATCGTTGCACACACACACACACACACCAAAGAGACACACTGAAATCTTCAAGTTTATGCAAAAGGTGCACAACGCTATTTGCCATTTGCTTATATTCCATTCCATATACATATACTTTTATTTCAATATAAATTGTGCCCGGTATATGCTAGCCAGTTGCCAACCAAACCGTTTCCGCTCCTCTCCGCTACCCCGCTTCCTTACTTCCCTTTGGCATTGCATAAAACTCTTGCATTCTCCGTTTACCATCCCGCTTTTTTATCATGCAATGCAAATCGTTTGGCGTTGGCTTAAACCTTTTTTCATATTTTTTTTATTTTTTTTTTTCTGCCAGTCGCCTTTTGTTCCTTAAGCGTGTAATTTATGTGTGTGTGTGTGTCAGTATGGGCGAATACTTTGCATGTCGTTGTGGCACAACAATTTGCATATGCTGTCCATATGAAATGCAGGTAAAAATTTTCTATTAGCCGCACATAAAGCTTAATTTATTGGCCCTGGACTTGGACACTTTGGTCGACCTCTTCTGGCCAGAGCAAGTTGCAATCAGCCCTGACAAGCACTTCATTCAACCCCTTAATACATACTCCCCACCATCCCCTTTTATTTTATACACCATGCCAAAGAAAATTTGATATCAAAGTAAATTAATAATGCAAGAAATCTTTGTTGTTTTTTTTTCTCCACTCTTTGGTATTTTCACTTTGCGTGCAATATTGGAATTCGCGTTCGCTCTCTCTTTCTCTCCCTCTTATCTCTTCCCATTCCGTTTTAAGTAATGAGTGAAAATATTTCAAAAAGCTTAACCAGCCATGAACACACTGTAAATTGTGTCTGTACAGAGTCTGGTCTGTCTGACAGGGGTTGGCGGCATTGCCAGCATAGCGAAACTTTTCTTTTTATTTTGTTTCGTGGGACAAAAGCTGCGGGAAATGTTTTTTAAAATCAAATTAAAGTCATTATTAAATTTGGTCGCTGCCTGCGAACAATGCGTGTTAATAAAAGTGCTTTTGTTTTATGTGTATGTGGGTGTGTGTGTGTGTGTGTGTGGTGTTGATGGCCAAATTAATTGCATATCTGATGGCTGTTAAGATTCTTTTGCATGCTAAGCTAAACGCGCTAAGCCCGAGTACCGTTACCGAGCACAGCCAACAACAACCACAATCGCGCTCATTTGTTCTTCCCCCTTTTATTGTTATGGTTAGAGTTGACGGCTTGTGGTGGAGCGCAGGGGGGGGAGGCTGATATACTTGACTGAGCAGACAACAAAAAACCAAAAAAAAAAAAGGTGCACTCTTGGGATCGGCTGGGATTGGAAATGAATTGAAAGAAGCTTATGCTGGCTGTTGTAAGCCGGATATGTAAGCACTTTAAAGCAAATGTTAATGAACTTTGGTTGGCTTTGGCTTATGGCTTATACTTACCAATGCTACGAAGAAAATTCTTTAACTAGGTATATATATATATATATATTTATGGTTTCAGAAATCAGCCCTTAAACCAAATGCGCAGCTTAAATTTGTTTAGATTAGCACACAATTCGCACACAGTCAACACCATTGACATCAGACATCGCCATTGCCATCGGCATCGCCATTGCCATTGCTATCACCTTTGTCGTCATCATATTGGTGAGACCCTCGGCCAGGACGCAGCCGGCTCTCTAATCTAATGGCTGCCGGCTGCTATGGCTGCCTGACAAACATTGACATTTTCTGTTATGTAATCAGACGCCTTAAGGTATGCAACAACAACCAGCTACTTCCCCCCCCCCCCCAAAAAAAAAACAAAAAAAACAAGACAACGGCAAAGGAAACGCAATAAATTGTCGCATAAAAATTGATGTTTTATTTTTCAGGTGCGTTGAGCGCTGTCTTGTTTTTTCCCCCTCTTGCTCTCTTTATACTCTATAAACAAATCCAAAGTATAAATGGAGAATATTAGCTTAATGCTTGAGTTCTTTGTATTGTAATCTTAGTAGACTTTCATATAATAAAGAGCATTGTGAATTCGTTGACAGTTTGTCTTCTACTTTGCTGTTACTGTTATTCCAATGCCTTAGCGCGTAAAACGTGCACGGAAAACTCAAATTCCTGCGGTAAGAATCTTAAACAAAAACATACAAACAATAAGCAAAAGAATAATGTTAGCAAATACAAGTCTAAAGTGAGAAACTAGATAAATACCCTTTGTACAAAAGCTTAGATTTATAAAAGAAAAAATAACGTAAGTTTTAGTAATTACTTCTAGAAATTGTATAATAGTTTTGTAAAGTTTCAATGGACAACAAATTTAAGTTATTATTAAAGCCAAAACAAACCAAAAACTTTACTAAACTCAGATGTTAAAGTGCCCCCTGGCTAAGATGAAGACAATCCGAATTTTCATTGTATGGCCGTCGTCTATGCGATTGGGACTTAAAGAAAAGCTTTGTCCTGTTTTCGTCTTTGCCATGATTATTATGTGGCCTTGTGGTTTTTTGCCCAAGACCGACACCTAAAGCATACTGTATGCCACTGATGATAATTTGACTTGGCATTTAGCTGGGCCATTTGTATCGAGAGGGCTTACCATTTCAGCAAAAGAAAAAAAAGACGCGCCACAGCTGGTGAATTAATATTTGCCACGTGTAACGTGGCGTATGCGTAACCCGTGGATAAAGCATAAGTGAAAAATGCTTAATAATCCATAACATGGTCGCATCAGATTTCGAGGCCAAGTTGCCAAGTATCAACATACCTCGCTTGACAAGGGGACCATTTTCTTTGTGTGATAATTAAGCGAAATGATATTAGGGTGACCATATTGCCTTCTGTGGAGGTCGGTCGATGCAAACGATCTATTTGATTAAACAGAAAATTTGCAATAAACGTTTATTATAAACCAAAATATCCATCAACCAAGATTGCCAGTCAACAAATTGTAAAAAAAAAAAACGACAACAACTTGGCAAAATCAAACCACACAACCAAAAGAGATAACGGCGCTCAGTGCTCTTTATGTATATGTGTATGTGTGTATTTATATCTATTCAGTGCCTGGTCTCAAGTTTAGCCCGGAGCGGAGACTATGGTTAGATAGGGGGGAGAAGCAAGTAACGAGATAGCGCTCCGGAAATTTGAGCAATGCAGCTAAATTGCGTTAAACCAAGCAAAACCATGAGCAGGCAGGCAAACGAATGGATACCCAACCAAAAGGCAACCTCACCTCAAACTAAAGACAAACTGTGCGCTGAAAACATAAATTCTTGATTGCAATAGATGACGTTGACTGAGACGACGACGCCGATGCCGATGCCGAAGCCGAAGCCGGTGCCGATGCCAACTGAGACGTCGTTGTCCTCATCGTTGTCAGCGCCGATGTCGTTGTCATCATTGTGATGTCTCCTCATGAACTTGCGCCATATTTCACTTAAGGGATAGCATTTCAAAGGCCAGCCAGTCAGCCACACCCATTGAGATAAGACTTGAGGATGAGTTGAAGTTGGACGAGCAGTTAAATTGCGTCCAAACGTAACAAAAGGGAACACGTGACATCTGCGGCACATAAATAAAAGGCAGCATTGTGAATTATTATGCGCCATCAACAGTACGAATGGCTTTTGGGCGTTGCTTGGTGTTCGAGGTGTTCTTGATTCCACCTTGCTGCTCAATGTTTTATTTATACAGCTCAAATCAATGGAGACGTAAGTCGCCGTTAAGCTCTCAACAAGTTTGCAGCTAACGTTTGCCGTTGCCTTGAACAGAAATAGCATTGAGTTGCTTTTGGGCCAAATTAAGTGCTTAAATTTCAATTAAAACTTGTGTCTTTCGTTTTCAATTGGTAATTTCCTAGGCAATCAGCCTTAATATCAGCGATATTTTATTGTAATTAGGCTGCAGTCAAGATTAAATTGCCCAAAAGCTGGGCTATATAAGGTATAACATTTAGCTTTTGCATGGCTGCTTTAAATTGAAATTAATGCTGAATGATTTTGATTTGATTTAGTTTTATTTCCTCCCAAAACTAGTTCATCTTGGTTTTTTCTTTGCTATTTTTGCGGTTCTTTTTAACATTTTGTGATTATTGCAAATGGCAGATAGGAATTTTCGAGAGGCAACAGAATTTGTTGTATTTCTTAAGCTATACAATACATTTTGGCTGCCATTTCTCTCGATTTGCTGTCTTTGATTGCAGCTGACCTACTTGCTGCCTGATTACCCAGCCGCACACACACACAGGCATACATATATATATATATAGACGTACACACACAGAGAGAGCATCGCATACTTTACATAACTTAAGGCACATTCCGCATTCTTCGCTGGCAAATAACTTTGCATATTTGGCGGCGCCTTTGCCGCATGCCTTGATTTATGCAAAGTTTTCATTGCTGCTGCTACTGTTAAAGCTACTTCGATTAATTGTTGGCTGAGTTCCCCTTTCCCTTGCCATTGCACATGTGACACACACACACACATACACACGCACATATTTGACAGGCAATTCTCAGAGATACCCAACAAACAAACTCACAAAGTATCACATTAATTTGTAACTCGGTTTGCAAGTCCTTAAAAAGTTTTCTTTGCGTATGTTTTCCTTTCGAGTTTAGTTTGTCTCCCGTTTTGAGACTCTTTTGACTTGCTGCTTGCTGTTCTTGTTGTTGTTGTTGTTTCTTGTTGGTTCTTGCGGCGGCTTTAAATGCAAATTTGTTGCCATTAATATGAGTTTGATATGCAAAACGAACGCAAATGAAGCATAATAAGATTGCCAATCTTAGTTATACGTAGTATCAACTTAAGGGCAAGTATTTCAGCACTGGAGCTTAGCAAATCTATTTTATTTCCATAACGTTTGCATTTAAACAAATTGTATATCAACTGGAAGAAAAAAGTGATTGATTAAGTTGTTGTGTAACTAGATCTGGCAACCCTGCGGAGCTAGCTCACCTAATGAGTCAACGCTGCTAAACTTACTCACCACCGCTCGGATCAGCTGAGCGTCCGCGGTCGCATACAAAAGGTGAATAGTTCTGATCATGAGGTCGAGATGTAAAGATGCGTTAAAAACACTAGCTTGGAATTTCTGCATTTTTTTTTATATTTATAAAGTCTTAAACAGATAGCAAAAGAATACAGTTTCCCTTTTCTTTTTCTCTTTCTCAAGCACAAACATTTTCTTATTCACCAATTTTTACATTTACCTCATATGCCACTTAAATATTCCATTCGGTTGTCGTTTTATGCAATCTTTATGTACATACATATATGTACATATGTGTGTTAGCTAACCTGAACTACTTTTGGCTAGCATAAGCAGATCTCACAATCAAGTCAAGCGCGCAGCGAAGCTGTCAACCGCACGAATATGCCATGGATGTAACTAACACACACACACACACAAATACACTAGGTACTACATATGAAACGCAATCTAACTGCAACTGACACACACACACACTAACTGTGCTTGTGTTGTAGAGAAAAAATAAGCTAATGTAGTTTACTTACGTTGAAATATTTACTTTGCTTTGCTTTGCTTCTGCCCAGGCGCTAGTCAATTTTTATGGGCGCTCTTCAATTTGCATAGAACATGAAAATTCAGAGATATATTCGTTTCAGTTAGTTGGCATCGTTAGCATTAAGTTGGCGCGTGCCTTAAAACTGCATTTAGTTGAAAACGAACAACATGGCCCAAAGGATGTTGATTGTTTAATGGTGCGCCGTCTTGGAGGCCGAAAAATTAAGATAATTACATTGGAGAAGCTGAAGGGGGCTGGTGTGGGAATTGGAGCTGGCGTTAGTGTCCGGATCAGCCGCAAATTGCTGTCATCATTCTTGACTACCTTTTGTGTGCTGTGTCCCAGGACTTATGAGAAAGGCCAAAATGTCATGTACAAAAGATAAAAAGGACACGGCGGCTAATGAAACAGGCACCAAAGCGTAATAACGCAAACAACGACACGAAAAACATGACAAAATGAACAGAAAAAAAATTAAACATTGTGCACTGGGCGCAGGCAGCAAAAAGGATTGTTCTTAGGCACATTTCCACTCATTCAACTCCCTATCTTCTACCTCCCCCCGCTGCCCCATATCAACCGATATAACCCACTGCTTCATGGCATTACAAACTCTATTGTTTCATCTGTACATATTTGTTGTTTTTGTTGTTATTCAGCTACCGTTGCCTTTGTTAAATTGAAACAATTTGTCACTCTCTTGGCCAACTTTGCTGGCGGGCTTTTGTTTCTGTCAGGGCTTGAGGATGGGGCACGGGCGTTCGTCCACCCATTTGATAATGAAATAAATGAAGAGTAAAGCGTAAAGCATGGGCGTAAATATGTACAAATATATTTTATAATTTTCTGTGTTTTTACATTGTTTAATAAAAAAAGAGCAAAATGCTTTTGCCATTGTTGCAAGCGGCGAGTTTATAAATGCAATTAACTTGCCCAGTTGCTTTAGTCAAATATATAAATAAGCCAACTTTTCATTCATCAAATTGAACAAACAGCTTTAATTTCAATGTCAACGTGCTAAAATATCATTTCAAGTATCGATTGATGAATATCGATAAGTATTTTGTGCCTCTTTTGCTCTTTAGTTCCGATTCTGCATGAGTAGCTTGCTGTTCGGAACTGTTTGATTAACGCGATGCATTGTGAAAATAAATCTATTTGAATTGAATTTAAAAAAAAAATACTTGCACTGCTTGATTTTGTTTAAATATATGTGTATTGTTGTAAATTGCACTTAATCTGTTCACCGCACACTCTGGCCACTTGTGAAAAGTAAAATTGAGTTAACCAAATAAAACAAAAGAGAAAATTCAACGCGAGTTAAATTTTATTTTTTAAATGCCAATTTCATTTGCATAACTTGCACGATCCGCATTACAATAAACATTACATTGTACATTAATGCCAGATGGCCACTTAGCGCAAATAAAATCAATTTATACTGTTTGCCAGCCCAATGTCGTTAAGGCCAATGAAAGTGCCTGAACCATGCACTTATTTACTTACATGCGCCATACCCAAAACTTAAGCCAAATCCCCAAGTCTGATTTAAACAACAATAACAAAAAATAACAGAAAGAAAGAGAGCGAGTGAAAGTTGAATTCTGTTAACCAGGTTGTGTTGACGTATTTAACCTCGCTGGCCTTTAGCAGCTGTTTTATGATAAGCCGAAAGGCTCCAAAGTCCAGGTGGCCATTTGATCTGTTGGCCCCTTTTCGAATTGGCAGCCGTTTTGGGCAACAGAAAATAAATTCTCAACAGCCCTTTCCAGCTACGCCACGCCCATTCCAGCTACATTACCAGTGTATCAACTGAACTTGTGCCTGGTCCAAAACCGCCCAAAAAATATTTACCTCAATGCGGTTATCGAGATTTGGTAAACGAAACTAGTTCCTTACACATTTTTGTGTCATGAGGATTATTAGAAACGAGTTCAACTCTTCGTGTAGTGTATTAAAACTTCGTATATACCGACTATAGACTGCATTTTGTGTATTTTATTTTAAAGTGCTTTAAGTGCGTTGCAAGAGTTGTTGTTGTTGTTGTTGTTATTGTGCATTGTAGTGTTCATGTCTGAGGCAAGTCAACTTCAAATGCAACATTTCACCGGTAAGCAGCGGAAAGTCTTTTATATGCTAGGCTACTTCCGGTCTATAGAAATTCAGAGAGCTCTTTCCTTTCTTCTTTGTGTGCCTAGGAGTCAAGTTGGTTGGCAGGTTGGCCGAAGGCAGTTAGGAGCAACAATGGATGCGCCTATGCATATGCAACACATTTGTTTGCTGGACGCAGTGAAGCATTAAGAAAGTGTTGCATACTTGCAGGCTGGCTAAAAAAGCGCCCTTCAACTTGACGCAAGCAGGACCTTAATAAATAAATAAATTTGTTGAATCTTTAGATAAAAATCGTCCATCTTTGTTGCCGATTGAAGTGTGCTCTGACATTGTGCTCGTTCATTGAAAAGTAGTCAAGCAAATAAAGGCAAAGATACTATTGAAAATTGAAAAGAGCATTAAAAATGGGGACAAAAACGACAAAAAAGGTATCCTACAATCCAATAAGTGAAGCGAAAATACGTGAAAACATTAGTGCATTTTTTGTGTTTGTCGTGCTCGCAATATGCACACATATAAGTAAGTATCATACAAATATATATTTAAAACCCAAAATATACCTACTGGCCTGAGTTGTTTCCCAGTGGGGAATACAATGCATTCGCGTTACATTTATTACGGTAACATACAAGCGGAGGAGATATTTGTGAATCGGGTGCCGTATGTGAAGAAACATCATTATGATGCAATCAAATTAGTTGACGTGAAGACAACGGATACGTTACTCAGCTATATTGTAATGAATTTCATGTACATCCTACACGAGGGTTATCGCAATGATACGGAAACTTCGCATCTATTGAGTGTGGGCTTAATAACTGGTGTGCCAAGGATAAGACAGTTGCGTATTAAACCGATGAAGGAATGCGTGCATTCCATCACTATTGATAAACTGGACGAACGAGCATGTTTTGACAAATACTCGCCTAGCATAGAATTCAAAGGGAACTATCAAGGGTACGAACCGCTTAACCTACAGATCGTAAAATAGTTTCGATAGCTTAGTGATGGTACATTAGCTTAAAAGTTTCTCTGTTGCGGCATGACATAAGCTAGCTGCTATATTGACTTATCGTTTATTTCAGCGTTAATTACAAACACGATGCCAAATCATATTATGCTGACTTCTATAGATACACTGGTGGCGGATTTTCAGTGAATATGTTTTTAAAACCAACTGATAATTATGCCCTACTCGATGCACTTGTTAAAAGCAGTTGGATTGATCGTGCCACACGTCTGGTTGTGCTTGAGTTCAGTATCTTTTACGATGCCAACCAAATTTTTCAAACCATCAAGTAAGTTTTTATGCTCTTAAGTTTGATATAGTATGATCAATCATAAACTTTAACTAGGCTTTATTTTCAAATAATGCCAACGGGTCTGGTTGTGCCCTCTTATAAAATGTGCTGTATTCCAGTAAACTGCTTTCTATTCCATGGTGAATTTAGCCTAATTGTGGGCATAATTTTCTATATAATTGTTATATTCTATACATATCATGAAATCTACGAAATTATTATAACCAAACCAAAATCATACTTTACAACTTTCGAAAACTATCCAGATATGTGTTTTCTACTGGTAAGTATTCATATTCGTTTCTCTACATATATTTATAATTATTTGGCTTAGACATCGTATTGGATTCTGGGCTATAATATTTGGCACCACTATGAGGTAACACAAATCTACAAGGCATACAATAAAAATCGCGATCATTATTTGAATTTAGATAATTTACTGATTGGCTGGGAAGGATATTCGTTGGTCATGGGCACTCTATCATTTTCCGTTTGGATGAAGTTTGTGCGTTTCATGTCCTTTCACAGGACACTCAGAAGACTTGCGGCTACCATTAGACTGGTGAGCATCAAGTACAACTCAAATGAAAAGCTATTGACTGTTTTTTTTCTTTTCACAGTCATTGCATAATATGTTGGGCTTCTTTTTCATATATGTTGTTGTGGTTTATGCCTATGCCCAATTGGGCACACTGATTTTTGGTGAAGAGATTTCGCAATTTAAATCAAATTACATGGCAGTCATAACAATAATGCGCATCATAATGTCCGATGTCAAATATATGCCCATGCATCGAGCACAACCAACAATGGCACCCATTTATTTTGTTACCCTTATAGTGACCATCTACGGATTATCTCTGGTAAGTGTAAAAAGTGCTTAGATACTAAAAGAACAGAAAAATTTCGATTCTCTTGCGCTTAGAACTTGTTTGTAGCCATTTATTTGAGCACCTATTCGGATGTCAAGGAGAAAATGATCGTTAAGGATCGTTTAGTTTTGAAATTATTAGCGCGTGGCTTTAAAAATTATTTTTGCATTTGGCGCCGTCGTCCATTATTGAAAAAGGAGATTGAAACCTTCTCCATACCGCCCATAATCAATGAGAAATTGGAGAAAGATGAACAAACTCTGGAATCGCGTGCACTTAAAGAGGAACCAATGATGCGTCTTCGTGAGGAGTTGGCCATGTTAGTTATTAATGGTTTTTTCTTTAATTTTAATAGTCATATTGTATTTCTAGCTATACGGAACGCTCGCTTCACATTGAAACAATGTTGGAAAGTTTGGTTGTTACCATTGAGAAAATTGCCAAGATGCAAAAACTAAAGCAAAAACAGAATGCTCAACACTGAAACTACATTTCATACTTCCCACGCTTAACAACACTTGAAAGCGATAACTGTTATCGATTTCATTCATCCCATAGCTTAAAGCTGCTAGATATTTCTAGTTGTTTGCGTATTAAACGTAAATTTTGTCGACCCAAAAGCAGATAAATAGCAGACAAAGGCAAGTGAAGAGGGAAAAAGGTATAGCTTAATGGATTTCTCTTGTGATATTTGACTTGAGGCACAAGGCGAATGACCCAAACTTTTGGTTTTTCCTTCCTTTTAACAAAAAAAAAAAATATATGCCAAAAATGAAATAAAAAAATGTTGTACTTAAGCTTTTATGATTTTTCTACAATTTTTATGTGTTGCAAAGCAAATCAAAGAAGTTTCTTGCTGTGTATTAGCAGTTTTTATATTCATTTTATTTCACTCGTTTATATGCAGGATTTTTCAAGTGAAAAAAGCTCACATTTATTATCAAGATGTATGTGCATCTCTCTCGCTCTTTCTCCATGTCTTTGTCTCAACCATTTTCAAGGGACAACAAACAACACATTACGTTTAATTGAATGTTGCGGTTGTTGCTTGTCGTCGACAAAGACAAGACCACAAAGAACAACAACAACTGGTCGAGGCTTTTGTGTTTGCCGGGCACGCGCCTAAGAAGAACGAAAAAATTATAATGTAGTGTAAATATTTAATGGTGATGTGACTTTAGATTATGTTGCCATCACGTGGATGTTAGACGTGCTTCCCTTGCTTTAACCGAGTTTAAGAGCAATAGCGACAACTTGGCCAATTCAATGAACTGTAAACGTTGACCGTAGCGGTATGTATGAAACCACATACATATAAATATAATTTGCATTTTTATTACCATTGCAAATTTAAAGGTGCGCGCGCTGCCTCCTGGCGCCATCTAGTAGTAACTTTTGAGAACAAGCTGCACTCGCACAGCTGTGTAGCAGGCACCTTTGTGTCTTGTACTAAAACGATTAGTCGTTCTCATCATTTGACATTGGCATATTTGATCGAATATGTATCGATTAGCGTGATTTACTCGATACCATATGATAGAGAAAATGTACGTCATGTGATTGTGGATTCTTTTTTCGCACGAAGCAGTCACCTGTCGGCCGAGAAAAATACAATTACGCCTGCAATTTGGTAAATACCACTTCAAATTAACGCAAATTCACATATTATATAGTGTTTTAAACGTTAGACAGACAAAAAAACCGTGCAAGATGGCGCCTCAAATACGCACAGTCGTACTTCAAACATTTCTATGGCTCTTCCTCGCCGCGGCCACCGTACTTATCCTCTACTTTGTTATGACGGGCAAGGGCGAACGCGTAAGCGTTGGTTGGTTCCTCGCATCATCGAGCCCCTACATGTGGGCATGTTTGGGCATCGGATTATCCGTCTCATTGTCTGTAGTTGGCGCTGCCCTTGGCATCCATACGACAGGCACCAGCATTGTGGGCGGTGGCGTCAAAGCGCCACGCATTAAGACCAAGAACTTGATTTCGGTCATTTTCTGCGAAGCTGTCGCCATCTACGGACTGATCACTGCCATTGTACTCTCTGGCCAGTTGGAGCAGTTCAAAATGGAATCAGCGCTGACCAGCCAGAGTGTAATGAATCAGAATTGGTTTTCGGGCTATCTGATTTTCGGTGCTGGCCTTGCCGTCGGCCTTGTCAACTTGTTCTGCGGCATTGCGGTCGGCATTGTTGGCTCTGGAGCAGCGCTCTCGGATGCTGCTAACGCTGCACTCTTTGTCAAAATCTTGATTGTTGAGATTTTCGGCTCTGCCATTGGTCTTTTCGGTCTGATTGTGGGCATTTACATGACTTCGAAGGCAAAGATGGGTGATAAGGATTAAATTGGACGCTGCGGTTTGTTCGCAATGTAAGTGCTATAGAATCCATAGTAAATAAGCTATACAATTAATAATCAAAACTCATTGCAGTACGTATGTCACGCGCTCCATTAAGAATGAAAAAAAAAAAACCCCAACAACAACAATCAGTCATCAAGCCATTCCGACAGCTGAAGCACAACAACATCTGTGTTCCTTAACAAATTTTTTGTTTTAGAAATTACAATTCGCTATACACAGTTACCAAATTGAAAGAATCCTGAATCTTTCAAAACCCGCCACGCGATCACGACAACATGGGACTTTAGTTACTTATTTAAGTTAAAAATTGTATTTACATGAATTTTTACGCTGCGCACATTCCGCCAGTTTTCAGCATCAATTAACAATTGTGCGTTTAATGTGCGTTGTGTAAAAATTTGTATTCAATTTGTTTTTTTATTCTACTTCTAGTTATATCAGTTTTAATTGTATGTTTACGAGAGACAAGTGTGTGTGTTTATGATTAGGCTTAGGTATGTAGTTTGTTTATATTATTTGTTCATTTTTGGCACTTGTATTTTGAAAACAAACAACAAAAATAATGTATTATATTAACTACAAACTACAAATAATAAATATATAAAAATTGTATATTTTATGCTGGCGCTAATGCAAAAGGATAGAAAGTACACAAATCATATTATTATAACTATAGAAACTATTCCATATTAAATATATTAAATACATGTGTTTTGTTAAAACAATCCCCAATATACCCAAACACTAATCAGTTGCACACGCTCATCGTCTATAATATAGACCAATGTATTCATATTTGTATTATCAGTTGCTAAAGACGTTAAAAATAAAGATAGGAAAATATGAACAGTAACTAACAATTTTTGCTTGAAAACCCGACTAAGCCAGGAATTAAACATATATTCATAGTATTAAACAAACCATATAACTCTATGCTGTTTCATTTAAAAATCAAAAACCCCTTACCAAACATACCTAAACTCTATAAATATTAACCTGTTAATTGCGCCACCATTTAAAATTAAAAAGCGAACGGAGTACCAATATTTACAAAGTTGCCATACTTTAAAATTTGGTAAAAACTTTGTCAAGCACAGTCACACTGAAAGAGAACTCAATCTCTTTTTCCTTTTGCTTTCAAACGAAGCAGTTGCACTTTTCTGCATTCCACCGAAAAACTAAAGTAAGTTTTGCAACAACAAAAAAACAAGGAATTGCACTTTTCTCTTAGTAACTAATAAACACACTTTCCAATTGGTGTAGCAAGTATTTAAAAAATGACTGACTTTGCTGAAACGCCGTATGAGACTGCATACGAAAATGCAGAGGCGCAGCAGCCGCCGGCAGAGCAGCAGCAGCAAGTGGAAGACGCCGTTTGGGAAGAGGATGGCGGTAATTTGAACGAGCAGGTTGCTGGCGGTAACGAGTGGCCCGAGATAAAAATTTTTGGCCGCTGGAGCTGCGATGATATTACCATCAGTGATATATCACTGCAGGACTACATTGCCGTTAAGGAGAAATTTGCACGTTATTTGCCGCATTCGGCCGGACGCTATGCGGCAAAGCGTTTTCGCAAGGCCCAGTGTCCCATTGTGGAGCGTCTGACCTGCGGCCTCATGATGAAGGGCCGCAGCAATGGCAAGAAACTGCTTGCCTGTCGCATTGTCAAGCATGCCTTCGAGATCATTCACTTGCTGACATCAGAGAACCCATTGCAGGTTACGGTGAATGCAATTGTCAATGCAGGACCGCGCGAGGACTCGACTCGTATTGGTCGCGCCGGTACTGTGCGTCGCCAAGCTGTTGATGTTTCGCCATTGCGTCGCGTCAATCAGGTGAACATTTAATTAACGCACTTGAGTGTGCCCAAACGCACACACACACACATATCCAATGATTCGATAACAAAATTTATCGTTTCTGTTTCCCACAGGCTATTTGGCTGATTTGCACTGGTGCACGTGAAGCCGCTTTTCGTAATATCAAAACGATTGCCGAGTGTCTGGCTGATGAGATGATTAACGCCGCAAAGGGATCATCCAACTCGTACGCCATCAAGAAGAAGGATGAACTCGAGCGTGTGGCCAAATCCAACCGCTAAGCACAATTTACAGTCTCAATAACAATAACAACAAAAAACAATAAGAAAAAACCACATTAAGCTAGGCAATAAGATTGCAAGCCAAAAACAAAAAATATGAATTTGTAACGTCACAGGTTGGCGTTAACTGAAAAGACGAATATTACTTGAAATACGTTTAAATAAAAAAACGTTCATAAATTGCAATTTTCTGAACTAAAAAACACAATAAAAGCATTTTGTTTTAATTTGTGACGTCACAAAAGCTGACTTTAAATTAAAGAAACTAATTTACAATCTTCTTACCCAAATGACAGGCAACATTATAAAATTTCTATTTCATTTCGGGAACTCAACGAAAACGTAGAAAATAAATATAATGGGCGTTCGTTTCATCTTTTCTGTATTCGGTTTTCTCATTGTCTTTGCCATCATCTGTTACATATTAAGCTGTGTTATGACTAACCAAGGAGAACGGCTGGGTCTCAGCTGGTTTCTGTACTCGAGCAGTCCGCACATGTGGGCTGGCCTGGGAGTTGGACTCTGTGTATCGCTGTCCGTTGTTGGCGCCGGCATGGGCATATATACGACGGGCACCAGTGTGGTTGGAGGAGGCGTTCGCTCGCCACGCATCCGCACAAAGAATCTGATTTCGGTTATCTTTTGCGAAGCAGTGGCCATTTATGGCCTGATCAGTGCCATTGTGCTCTCGGGCAATCTGCAGGAATTTTCCATGAGTAGTGTGATAAACAGTCGGCGAAAGATGAACCAGAATATGTTCACAGGATTTGCCACATTCGGCGCTGGTCTGGCTGTTGGCCTGGTTAATCTTAGCTGCGGCATTTGCGTTGGCATCGTGGGCTCCGGGGCGGCGCTATCGGATGCCGCGAACGCTTCGCTGTTTGTCAAGATTCTGATAGTCGAGATTTTTGGCTCGGCCATTGGATTGTTTGGATTGATTGTTGGCATTTATATGACAGCGCATGCGGAAATGGTATAAGCATAAACTGTTTTTGTAAAGACTTATTGTATTAAAAATAACTATAATTAGTACATTAAAACTTGTATCCTAACTATTCGTCGCTGTCTTCGCTGCTGCCTGGCTCGTCTCCATCCTCCTGTTCCTGTTCATCGTCTTCTTCATCCCAGTGCTTGATCTTTTTGTTGGTCATAAAGTCTTCGCGCAGAACATTCCATTCGGATTTCTTTTTGTTGCCAGAATTCGCTGGCTGCTCATCATCTGTGGGCTCATCCTCATCGTCGTCTTCCTCGTCGGAATTGGACTCTTCCTTCTTGACCGGATTGTCTATCGCTGAGGATTTGGCGCGTTTACCGCTCATCAATACATCCAGAAACTTCCGCTTATCAATGTTGTTAAGCACAGCATCCTGACGACTGTCTAGCGGTCCTGCTTCGGCCAACTGCTGCTTCAGATCCTTCTGCTGAATGCGCACCGCATTAAAGAACTGCACTGTGCCTCGTGTGGCAACCTTGCGCAGATTACGCTCCCGCTCAATGTCCTGATAGCTGGGCTTTACGCGCAACTGCAGCGGCACATTCTTGCGTTGCTGTCGCGTCAGTTCGGCATCCAGAGCCGAGGACTCTGGCTTAACATCATCTTCATCCTTAGGCTCTTTATCATTAACGCCGTCGATCTCAAAGTCATATTCCTTGCGTTTAACTTTGTTATTTGAGTCATCGGTGCCATTAATCTTTTTAGCGCGCGACAGCACTGTCTTGTTTTGTGTCTCCGGCTTTGTTGTTTGAAGCACTTTCAAGATGGAGTTTGCCCAGCCGGCGTTGCCTTCCTCGTTCTCGCTGGCAACGCTTTCGTTTTCATCGGAACTTTCTGAGGCCGCTGGTGGCGCCTTTTTCGCTCGTTTTGCGGAAAGCAATGCCATAATTTGTATCTAAAAACGAATAAATGCACTGTAAACAAGTGTAAACTTAAACACGTGCGAGCCACAAATACTTTTACATAAAATAACTATTTCAATCAGCTGTTGTAAATTTAATGGTTCATTTTCAGAACTAGTTGCGGTTTTTTTTTGCTACCTGGTCACATTGAACCCGCACATTCAGAAAAATACGATCAACGAATAAATATTATAATTTTATTTGTCAATCGTAACACTTAAGCTCTGAAGCGCCACTGCAAAGTCCTTAAAGATGCTTGCTTCTTGATGATTGTGGGAAAAGTCCTTCAGTTGATAAGTAAATATTTGAATAAACTGCTGTGTAAGCTATAAAAGAGAAAGAAGTTTATACAATTTGATTTGGATTAATCTTGATCAATACTAACCATTAGAATTGGTTGCGCTTTCTTGTGCACGCAGAGGCTCTCCAGGATCACAGCCACAAACTTTGTATAAAATTCAGATATGTGCGCTTTTAAAGTCTGAAGCGGTATTGGCAGTATGCATACTAAATAGCAACGTTGCATGGCAACAAGCAATTCGGCACAGGACTCAGCACTATGCAACAGCTTTTCCGATTCCAGTTGAAGCATTTGCAGTATACTTTTGGCCCATCGGTAACTGGTGGTTACATTGAGTGAGGCACACACATCCAAGCAGGCAGTGATTCGGTTCTCTTGAGTTAGGTCAATATCTAACACCGCTTTGATATCATCCTTGTTCAGTGTGAAGTAATAACCAAGTTGTGTTATGTAGCTAAGAAGGCAAACTGACATTTTGGCATTTGACGACAGCGACACATTTTGGATTAGGCGATCAAGCATATCATCACACTGATTCCACTGTAAAAATAGTGGTTAGCAAATATTAAACTAAGTCTAGGGTATTTTCTATCCCACCGTAAGGCCATCAAGTTCAGTAAAATGATCCAGGCACAGACAAAGGCAATCCCATTTGGCAGCTGTTGTATTCACTGGATCTAGGCTATGCGCATCCCTAAATACATGCTCATATATGACGCCTTGAATATTCATATGTTGAATGTCAGCTGGCCGCTGTAAATAATAATAGGCATATATAAAAAAAAAATAAAAGATTAAATTGTATCTTACACTATGCCTAAGAATGTGTGAAAAGATACGAATGGCAAGCTCCTTGTATTCCAACTGATGGCACTGATGTACATTTAAGCCAACAGCTACGCTGAAAGTAATCATTTTTGTGGACATTTTTACATCATTGACAAAACGTTTCTGCAAAGGAAAACAAATTTGATTAAGGTCAAGTATTAAATGGAATTTAAAATTAATTACCTCCAGATAACTAACAAAACCATGAACTGCGCCAAGCTGACGCTTCCAACCATCCTTATGCAGCTTCTGCTCATAATAACTGAATAAGTGCAATTCTTCAGATCTTTTCAACTTAGTCGTCAGTTTAAATATAATTTCTTTGGCATATTGCAATAGATTTGCGGAGTTTTCATTAAGGCTGTAAATCGTTGGCGAAGCGGTCAATTCACACAGTAATATAATGACTTGTGCGCGCAGCTACAGAATAAATAAAATGTTAACATTAGAAAACAAATACTAAATACGTTGCTTAAAATCAAACCTCATGTTTTCTGTCATCATTTAACAAAACAACCTCGTTACTTTTTAATAAATCGAACAACGGTGGCAGCTCTTGTCTCAGCAAGGAATGATACGTTTTGAAATGCTCCTCTACCAGCTGAACATTATCTAGATCTTCCTGTAAGGAGGGTAACATGCATAGCTTCACTTGATCCTGTATATATGTTGAATATTCTTCATGTGTACTGCAATCCATTTTTACTTAGTGATACTTTACAATTTAAAACAAATGCGGATGACCAGCTGATTTGTTATCGATAGCCCTGCTGCTTAAAAGAGTGACCATATTAATAAATTGAACAACATTAAACAAACAATGGTCACTCATATAATAATTAGCAACCGGCCGGATAGATGACAGAGCTATAATCCGTTCAATTATCTATTAAAAGCTATATAAAAACAATAATGCTTAAGCTTAAACTAGAGGCCTTAGGTCACCCAACGCCCAATAATGTGGCATTAAGCAGTGAGTATTATTGCAGCAAAAAAAAACCAAATACTAAATACAAATTATTACAGATCGCAAGGAATTTGCAAGCACAGTGCTTTGGCTGGAGGACCAAAAGATACGCCTGTATACCATCGAGGATCGAGAGAAGCTGCGTAATCTAGAAAACTTGACTATATGGGAAGAAGGCTATAAGAAGTACTGCACTGACTTGAACATGCCCCCTTATGACACACAGTTGGAACAATTTACCTGGATGGTGGGACATGCAATGCGTCTCGAATTTCTTGACGATCCGGCGCAATACGAACCGGTCAATGGTCATAATTCTAGCCAGCCAAAGAACAACGGCGCACAATCACAACAAAAAGTGCAAACCATATTTGAAGGCAAAATAAATGGTAAGTTCGACACTTTTACGAACAAGCAACTTATAAATTACTGATTGCAACCATTTTTTCTCTCTAACAGTCCACGATAATGACTTTATAGCTGGTGTTCGCACGCTAGCCACAATGCTGAAAGTGCCCCATCATCCCAATCATTTGTTTCAGCTAGAGGCTGTGGCGCGCATCGTCCACGAGCGCCTTGGACCAGCGGCTAAGAATCGGAAAGCGATTAGCGGCACACCGTTTCCCTTTGACAAGGGCAATGATGTGGTCTCGGCCAACGATCCGGTGTTGGATTATCCAATGCGCATTTTGCGATTGTTGCAAATCCAAAGTCTGCGCCAGCTACAAACTCAAATAAACGAAACAATTGTTGCCGTTCAAAATCTGACGGCCAATCCGAGGACTGATACAAAGCTGGGTAAGGTGGGACGCTAAAGGAGGGCGAGATGCGGTTAACGTGCATTGAACAATTATAATTCTAGTGAACAAAATAAATTTACAAATCTATTAAAATAAATGACATCAGCGCTTAAAGAATGGATGGTCTCCTGTTATATTTTTCTGTTGCTTTTCAGGTTCCGTTTTTGGCTTTAGGAAATCTGCGTCTGCCAATCGGGCAGCGCCCAGAAAGCCTGCAACTGTTAATAAAATCGTATTATAATGTATATCGTTGTTATTGTGATCAACTCACCTGCCGCAATGCTCTTCATTGCATAGTGTTCCACAGGTGAGCGTCGGCGCTTTGCTTGGGAGAGTAGAAAAGCTCCGATGCCGATCATGCCAAATCCGCTTATTAGGCGGCAGGCAAGGCAGTCGGCTGACTCGGAAACATTATCACGGTACCAAGCAGATATTTTGCTAATCATAGTGTCTGCCAAGTCGGCGATATTTTGAAATTTTTCAGTTTTGTATTTAGTAAATTTGCTATTTTGGTGTGCTTTTTTTTAACAGTTTTAACCAAGTCAAAACAAACTTCCAGCTGAACTATATGAACGAATTTAGTTCATATAAGCTAGTTCATTAAGTTCACTGGTAACATTTATGTACATAGTAATTTGGGAAAATAAATAAAGAAGTTGACAATACAGAATTAATCAAAACATATAAAATATTATTATTTATTTCTAACTGGGTTAAGCGCATATTTTATGTCACAACATTCTAACATTTATGTCACAACATTCTAAATCAGTCGTCTATTCTGCAATTGCATTAACATTTACTGATAGTTATTAGCAGCGAACTTTAATTAATGTTTTTTGATTTCCTGACATTGCGAAATAGTAAATTACTTTATTATTTATCAATTGATTTGGTTATGCTATAATAATTTAAAAGTCAAGTTAGCAGTGCTGAATTGCGATATCATGATTTATCTTTTAAGACCACCCTGTGATAACATTTATGTGCTACTAAGCGTTGCAACATAAACCTATCACCATACCGCCACATCCTATCGACCACACAATGCTGACCGCCACACTTTGCAGTGAAACAAACGCAGAGCAATAATACAAACACGAGTGGAGAAAAATCTTTAATTTAAATGTTTCAAGTTGATTATTAACACCAACTCCGGCTCGAAAAATTGTAAGTTTCAATGCACATTGGACTTAGCTAAGTATTAAAAGATAGTATTATGTAAAAGTATATGAAAATGCAGTTGAAAATATATGCCGAAAATGAAAAAAAATTGCCGACGCGACAACGCTACACACACAGGCAAACATACACACACACACGTATACAATACTAGCTTGCAAATGGCGGATGGTTCCAACGTAAAAACTGCATGCATGTACTGTGTGCGTGTAGTTGTAGTTTAAGGCAGAAATACTGCTTTGTGATTTCAATGTGAAAAAGTTGTAAATTTGTTGACGTTGCAAGAAGTTGGAAGTGTGGAAAAAAAAAGCAACGGTAATTGCATAAAGTAAAAGCAGGTCTTTCTTTGCCTGCTTAATGTTTGTGTGTGTGTTTAATGCAGTGCATTTGTTATTTTGCGCGACAGCGGCAGCGACGCCCTTTTGTCTTGAGCTTTGCGTACGTCGCCCTTTTGCATGGATCTCGGCTGACTTCTGCCCCCGCCCTCGCAACAATTCAAGTCAGAGCTTCGTTTTGTATGTGTGCATGTGTATAATTGAGTGTGTTTGCATGTGTTGGTGGTCGTCAATGCTCCACATCTATCAGACGCAAGACGATGACAAACAGCCGCATACTTAAAATCGGGTTTAGGTCACTTGGCAGGCACATTCATGCATACGCACACACACAAGCAAACAAACGTACATGTGCGCTTTACATATATTTCAAATGATTCTTTTTCTTGTTAATTAGACGCTTAAAAAGCCACGTTGAATCATTTTTTTCATGCACACATACTTTCACTCAATGCAAATGTCATAAAAGTGCAAACCCATAGTCAAGCCCAATGGCCAGCAGCTGACAAAGTGTATTTTATATATACATATTTTTTACAAGCGAGAATTTTTGATTTGCCAAGAATTTGTGTGGCACAGTCTGAATGCCCCCGGCTGGCTAGCTATTTGTCTGCCATTTAGCTTTGCCTTTGTTGCGATTTTATCAAACACAAAAAAATAAACATAATTGATGTGCTGGCCCCTATTTGTTGCATTTGTATATGTGTGTGTGTGTCTTGTGATATTTACACATTGCAGCTGGGAAGCAGCAGACACGCCTCACCCTCCCTCTGCATTCAATTAAACCACAAGTCTCACACTCACAGTTTTTCTCAGTTGAGCGCTTATCACATCATGAGTAAATATAATGCATTTTGTTTGCGTAGCCATTCAAGTTGGGAATTACTGAATGTACAGAGTTATCATTCATGTTAGCAGTCGCTGAAGTCACGTTGCTTTAACTTAAACGATTGATAATAAGAATGTGACTGGTGTACGTCAGCAATCAATAATCATTAATAAGGCAATCGAACATTGCTATCAATTGTGAATGAGTCATTTTAAATAGCGACAATCCCTTGCTCCAGTTGCTATGCACTCAAATGTCTATTGTGACCCAGTGCTTATTGGGCATAGAAGAAAGAACGCACATGTATAGCATTAGCATGAATGACAACGAACTTGAGAGTGTCCCACACATAAGTCTACTAATCACACGCTCTCTTTAGTTGGGGAGCGCAGTCAAAATGAAAAACATTGCATGTTGCATAAACATAAATAAATAAGACAAGAGAACTTTCTAAAATTAACATTTGCCCGATGCGGCCTGACTATCAAAAATAGCAAAAAGCAAAATTACATTTATGAATAAGCGCAATGAACAAAGGCAACGAAAAAGAAAACATGGAATGAGCGTTTGCATGTGAGAATAGCAAGAGAGAGAGAGAGTGTGTGTGTGGGGTATTGAGAGAGTGACATACACCGTTACACCGCTGCAGCAATTTGTTGTGAGTGAAAAAAAAAACAAAAAAAAATAAAAATTCCATATGAGCAGCGGCGCAACTTTTCCATCTAATTGAACAACAACACTAAAATTGGGCCAAATTTGCAGTTGGCGCAACTTGTAACCAGGACAGCAGTAAATTTAGCAAACGACTCAGCCATGAACATTTTTACACACATATATTCATATGTATATGTATATGTACCGTTTGTACTTGTTGCAGTTGTATTTTATGGATTTGCCGATAATAATTCTTATAGACGCCGCACACATAAACATTTCGTTTACCTGCGTGCTTGTGTGTGTGTGTGTGTATGTGAACAGTTGAGCACATTCCGCAGCGGCGCTCTTCCGGTTGATGACCTTTACCGGCTTTTATTTGTAGTTTCTTTTTCTTTACGGCCTCTGGACGCTCAAAGAAATGTTGCTTTGAAGCTTTACTGACAAAGAAACACAGAAAAAACATATACTTAAGCCAAAAAAGCTCATTGAGTGACATATATAATTAGCACAGAGCTGTTAAATGTTAAACTCCCAAATACTCATTAAATCTATTAAAACAACAAAGCTGACGTCACAGTATGCCAGCGTTGCCACTTGGTGAAATGATTGACCGAGTCATTAGTCAAGATGATTTCCAATACTTATCTTAATAATACACAGTAATCTTAATTTTTATTAAATACTAGCTGTCGCTATGAATAAGTTAGCTTTTCTATTGACAAATTGGTATCAGTTCACACAGTTAATCAATAGCGCAGTCATCGAAATTAACTTGAATTTATGGTGCGTAAACAAGACAATATTGATACAGTAAGTTGTTGACGCTACAACGAGATAGAAAAGGGGGGAACCGAATCGAAGAGGGAAACACAGTAACGTACATATGTACATATCCAAGTGAATTTAAAAGAAACAGTTACCTACAATGTTTGTATGTGTATGGCAAATACTAATAAAGTTGTGTAAAGTGTAAAAGTAATGAAAAATAAGAAGTTATTATTCTCAAATTCATCAACCAATAGTCAAGCAAAAGAAAAAAACATGACGCTGATTTCAGTCAGTTTGATGTCTGAGCGAGAGCAACAACCTTGAATTGAATTTGCAATTTGTGAATTCTTCAACGAGCGCCAACGCAACCAAGAAGCAGCAGCAGCTTATGTGACCACACTTAAAATTTCAAGTTCTAACTGTATGACGGCAACCGTCCGTCTGAGAGAGTGAGAAAGAAATAGACTGGAAAAGAGAGTAAGCGCGAGCGAGAAAGTCCGAGAACAAGAGAGCATTGAGCTGAGCTGAGCTTTGGCGTCGGCTTCGTCATTGTCGTCGCTGCTAGCCGCGCCACCTTGTGTCATTCGTGTTGTGTCCATTTAGCGCTCTGCACAAGAGACGTTTCGAGTGCTCTGTGAAAAAAAAAACCAGAAGCGGCGTAGCGGCGATCCCACATTTCTGCTTTTGTGAGTGCTATATAATATTTTGCATACGTGTGCGTCAGAAAGTTATGCTCATGCTTGCGTATGCATATGTATGTAAATTTCCTGTTACATTTGCAAGTCTTTCTTTGGTAATATATAAATTATTTGTGTGGGCAGCTTTTGCTTGGCTGTGATCCGCGTCAAGTTCAACCAAATATATTCGATTTAAAGCGTTTGGTGCTGAATACATGATGTGTATTAAACAAGTTGCTGTTTGCTTATTCATTTATTTTCGTATTTTTCTTGGAACATAGCCTCTCTACTATAGTAGAGAAAAATCCCCACATCGAACCTAGCCTCAAATATATTTCAATTCAGTGTATTTCAGTGTAAGTGCAATACACTCGGTATAAAGTGCAACTGATATCTGATCAACAAAATGAAAGCATAATAAACAACACGATATAAACAAGTTTATATTTATAGCACGTCAAACAACAATACCGATAACAACTGCACATGTACATAATAAAGTTATTGTACCATTCACCGGCCGGTTAAATGATAAGCACACATCGTGCTCTGCTTTTTCAACACACACACACGCACAGACACACCTATAAGCTTTTCATGTGAATGACAATTTTAATTGCTTTTAACTGTTGTGCTGTTCGATTTTGTTTTATTTTTAATAATGTGAAACTGTTCGAATGATTTCGACATTCACTAATTGCAAAGCCACACGTCATCGGTGGTAAAACCGACAAATAGCTTGCTGATAATGTGAGGCGAAAACAAAACGAACACCAAATTATTCATTATCACTTTTGACACCAGACATAAGTTGCAGAACCTCTTGGATTTCACTTGCTAAGCAAAATATTTTTAATTCTAGCTCTTGTTGATATGAGCGCAGAGTATTTTACTTGCGTGCTTATCTCCATAATATTTTATTTATTACATGCAGCTTACTTAATATGTGTATACTTTTTTCTTATGCTTTCTGCAGTAACCGACAAGGCAACAACAAGAAGAAGCACCGCATAATACTCAAAAACAACCGACTTCTGGCGGCAAACTATGCAAATATGGATTTCCACATACTGATTGTCATTGGTTGTGTGTTTGGCGCATCGCTGCTCTCATTTCTGTTCATCAACAAGATCTTTAGACGCAAGACCTTTGAGGAGGTGGTCGCCGAGAAGCGGGCACTAAGCGCCAACTTGTATGCTCAGAACAAGAGTAGCTCCAATGCAGCATCGCAGCGAAAACCCAAAAAGAAAGAGCTGAAGCGGGAGAAGAAGCAGCGTCAGCGCGAACAGCAGAAGGATAATGCCAGCAACAATGATCAAGAAGAGCAGGATGATTATTCTGATGGTCACTCCGAAGGGCAGGGCTCTGTGCAGCTGGAGGAGGAATCGTCACAGCCAGCAGGTTTGTCCAAGCAGCATGTTGAATTTGATCCAGATCCAGAGGTTATGACCGAGCAGCAGCGACGACCCAGCACTGCCGAAAAGGAGAATCAGCCCCACAATAACAACAATAATAACAATAACAACAGCAAGAAGAACAAAAAGGATAAACGCAACGGTGCTGGACCCAAGGCAGCCACTGTAGGCATTTTGGTGAATAAGAACGAAGCTGTTGCTGTAAAGCAAACATCTGTGGAAGAGACACCCGTACTGAACAACTTTGAGGTGCGCGTGCCCAAGGATGTGGTCGAGTTGAAGAAGCAAGAGCAAAAGGAACGCAAGGAGGAAAGCAACAAGGCACAGAAGAAGAATGGCGGTGCTACAAAGAAGGAAAAATCCGCACCAGCTGCCAGCGTTCCTCCAGCACTTCTCAGCGCCGCCTTGGAACAGGCTGTTGAGGTTCCTCATGTGCCCAAACAGATTGCACTCAAGCAGCAACAGCCAACTGGCTCGCCCAAGGCCACTAATTTGAGCAACAAGCAGGCCAAACAGCAGCAGCAGCAACAGCAGCATGGCAACAAGAAGCAGAAGGAGACGGCGTTGACTGCCAAGGATTTGGCGCAGGCACTTGACAAGCTTGCCGAGCATCAGACCATTGGTGTCTCTGCACTAATAAATGTTTTTGCACGTGCCGAACTAAATCGTTCTGAAATACAAATACTCATTGATTATCTGCTTAACAAGCAGCAGGATATGCCAGCCAATCACGGTGATTGGTCCGATGACATTTGCCAGAAGTTGAAGCGTCAACTGGAGGAGAAGGAGAAACTGCTGGCGGAGGAACAGGAGGCATCAAGTGGCATTCAGGCCAAGTTGCGTGAATTGCGTCAAGAGATTAATACGGAGCGCGCCCAGATTCACAGTCGCAGTCAAGCTTACATCGATAAGCTACATGGTAAAGATCAAGAGCTAGCTGCTCTTAATCAGGAGCTGGCCAGTGCCAATGAGAAGCTGGCCCTGGAGCGTCAACAGTTCCAGGCAAAGTTGCTGGGCGAACAGCAGCTTCGCATGGAAATGTTGCCACAGCTGCAGCGTCTGCAGCAAGATCTTGCCCATAAAGAAAAGGTCATCGCAGACATGACCAGCTTTGTGAATGCCGAGGCTCATGCTGAAAACGAACTCAGCCAGCAAAAGAGCCAACAGATCATGGCGCTGGAGCAGCAGCGCGACGAACTGGAGGCGCGCCTTAATAACAGTGTCTTTGAGCTGGAACAGCGCAAACAGCTTGAAACCGAAAACTCTGAACTCAAAGTGGAGTTGCGCAATCTGCATAATGCTCTGGAATCGGCCACTGCCGAGTTAAAGCACTCGCAGTCGGAGTTGGCACGAGTTTGCAACACAGAGCTGCAGGAGTTGCGCCAACAGACTGCATCGCTGGAAGCCAGCAATGTTAGTCTTAACCAACAGCTTAGCCAGGCCAATAGTCACGCTGTAAAGGCGTCGGCACAGCAATCGGAGCAGGCGCAGGCACAAACTGAGACGCTGGCCGCCTTGCAGGCTGAGCTTTTCACACTCAATGATGCACATGCTACGCAGCGGCAGCAGACAACTATGCTGCGCACCCAGCTGGAGGAGGTGCAAAAACGCGCCGAGCAGCTGCAACACAAAGAGCAACAGCTGCAGCAGGAGTTGCAAGAGCAGCGCGAGAAAAATAATGTAAGTAAAATATTGTAATCGTGTACTATTGGCGGGTCTATCTAGCTGTAGTGGTCCTCACTCTTTCTGTTTGCTGATTAAGCTTAATGTTGCTAATGTTCTTAATGCTATATCCCATTTTTTTCTTTTGTTACTAATTGCCGTACGTATTGTATTGTATTTGTGTTTCGTCAGGACGTTCGTATGAAAAATTGGAAGTTGATTGAAGCGTTGCAAAATGCCGAAGCAACCGCCAGAACGACAACAACAACAGCAAAGACGAAAACAAATACAGCGCAAAGTTTAGGCGTAAGTGCATGCACAAACTAAATGTTTATTTAATGTCTAGCACAGATAGATCTTACTTTATCTTCCTCTACCTTATTCCATTTGTAACTGTCATTACTAGTTTGTTATCCGTATAGTTAACATCCCAATTTCATTTACAGCAACAACACACACAGTTGCAACAACAGCAGCAGCAACAAAAGGCAGCCGCTGCCAATGGTGGCGAACTAAGCGCCATTGCTGCCAGCAGCTCGATAAAGGCCGAACAGCAGCGTATACGTGAGCTGTACAAGCGTTTGTATCCGGATGCAGTTAAGGCGCAAGCAGCCACAGCACTGAATGTCTCCTTCGATGAGTGGCTGGAGCAGGTGCTTCTCACACACATTAAGCAGCAGCAACTGAAGCAACAGCAGCTGGCCGCGCAGAGCAGTAGTAATAAGTCCACACAATCAAACAACAACAACAGCAGCAGCAGTGGTAGCAGTAGCAGCAGCAGCAGCAGCAGCAGCAGCAGCGACCACAATAACACTAGCACCCACAACAATATTAGTAGCAATAATAGTAATTCGAATAGCAAATCCTCCGCTAGTGCTGCCGAACAGCAGGAGCTGCACACACAGAACCTAAAGCTGCGCAGGCGCAACCATGAACTCACACAGCTGCTCACAAAGACGGTAAGTTATCAATGTAATAACGTATACATTTTCTATATTCATCATATCATTATTATTTTGCTTGCAGAGAAACACGCTGGGAGATTTGGAGCAGCGTGCACGTGAACAGGATGAGCACTGGCGCGGAATTGTTAGCCTAAATGAGCAGGTCATATCAAAGCTGCAGCAGCATGCCTCCAATGGTGAACAGGTGAGTTCACATAATTAAATCACATCAGATCAATTTCAATAACATTTTCACATTTTAGGACATTTAATGTCGCCGTTAAAGGATGCCGCCCTAACCACAACGATAATTGACAGCTATTACAGCATTTGTCGAACTTCCAAACAAACAACAACAGAGAAAACAAAAAAACAACAACAATTCTAACAATCTATTAAGTTTAAAGTGTAATATTAAAAGGAAAAAAACATTTGAAAAAACTATTAAAAAAAAGTGAATAACAAAACAACAAATACGAGCCCAACAGCAACTACAGAAACATTTAACATTTTAAAGTAGCACACAGAAAATGAAGAAATTAAGTAATGCTTTAAAGAATTATATATATATATATACACACATTTATATATGTATACATACAATACATAACTAAAAACAAAAGCAAACAAAACTTGTGCAATGTTGAACATTTTAATGTGAAGCGAAAAAGGGATGAACATGAAAGTAGAAGCAATTGAATTCGAAATGAGTATGGCCAGCGGCTGGCGAAGGACCTGTTAGCTGTGCGCGGCTGCTTGAAGGACTTTTTGGCAGCGTGCAAAATTCAATAAAGAATGCCCACAAAGCACTTTAAATGCTGCTGTTTGCACATTGCATGCATACACATAAAAATAAATTGTTTGTAATATTTTTTATTATTATTTATAAACATACATAATATATATATATATATAAACATATATACTTATGCTATATTATTTGTGTTTACCTGCATTTAAAATCATTTAAACGAGATGCGCGCTAACATTTTGATTATTTTGTATATGTTTTTTTTAATATGTTAAGCAACTGAATTTAAGGCAAATTTGAATTGCAATTATTCAATGAAATAAATTCAACATACACATACAAAAATTAATGAACAATTGTAACCAATTCGTATTAGTGCACTTTGTTCCGTTTAGTTAAAACTATGTATGTATGTGCATTGTCATCTGTTCAGTTTCATTTTCTATAACAGCGCAAAGTATTTAATGTAGCCGCAGCAGTACATACATGTTAGTAAAGCAAATGGCAGCAACATTTAATTAAGCCTATGATAAATATATATAATATAAAACAAAAACAAACAAAAAAAACCATAAAAACCAACAAAAAACTATTTTTATATACATATAAAAAAAAATATATACAATTATAAAGCTAAAACAAAAAAAAAAAGGAAACAACACGTAAATCTAATTGATAAGTAAACGCAAATTATAAACGCATTGACGTTGAAATTGTTGTGCGAAACAGAGGAGGATGAAAAGCGAGTTAGCAATTAATGTCAATACTTTGTTGCGTTACAATAAAAGTTAAATTAGGCAAAAACAAAATTAAATACACAACAAAACAGGTCGCAAAATAAAGAAAAATAGTAAACAGCGTTGTTATAGATTAACACTAAACGCTGGCGTATTGATTACAAAAAAAAAAAAACAAGTTAAGCGCTGCAATATAACAATTTATGATGTATAATTTATGCTAAACGAGAATTAAATACACAAAAAAACAGATATGAAAAATTTGTAGTGCTGTTTATTTTTGTGTTTTAAACTTAATACTAATTGGAGGAATTGTGAATAACTCAGCGTTTGGCAGCCAATTGTAGATTCTGTAAGGGTATAACCATATGAAATGGATACTGAAGTAGTTCAATGCAAGATGGACGCTTCTTTGGACTCAGCTGCAAGCAGTTTTTAACCATCTGTAGAGAAATATCAAAACAATTAAACTAACGTTGAAGTTATTAACTTATTATTTACTCACATGCACCAGCATAAGTGGATAGTATATTGGTATAGCTGGATACTCGATGCTTGTGCTGGGATTGGCAATGGCATTCATCTTGGCATTTATGTTTCTAATGTGGCCAAATGGAGTCTTTTGGTACAGCAATAAATATAGAATGCAACCGAGCGACCAGACATCCGATTTCGTTGAGATCTTTATCTTGGGCTGATTGCTGCCACGCATTGGACTTGTGCCAGTGGAGATGTCGGTCAGGGCTTCCGGACTAATGTAGTTGAATGTGCCAGCTTGTGAGAATTTTATAATGCTTGTCGAGTCCACCGAAATGTTGCTGGCAATGCCAAAATCAATAAGCTTCAAGCGTCCATTGACCATCAAGAAGTTGGCTGGCTTCAAATCCGAATGTATGACTCCATTTTGGTGTATATAATTGACTGCCTGCAGCATTTGATATAGAATGTTCATTAGATTATATAGCGGTATGTTTGTTGTGAATCCTTGCAATATCTTATTTAAATCACAATCTCCTTTCTCCATGACCATGTACAGCTTCGATTCCTGTCGCAGCAATTCACTGAAATACAAGTTTTCGCTTAAAACCGAACAAAAACTGTTTAGTTTGTATTACTTACTAATCATAAAGCGACACCACGCACACATTGCCTTGGAGTTTCTCGAGTAGCTTGGTCTCGTTGAGATAGCCCTGTACCACAACCGGATCGGCTTGCAGATCAACCACTTTCAATGCAAACTCCTGACCCGTATCCTTGCGACGCGCCAAATAAACAGAACTCGAACCACCACAGCCAAGCTTTTTAACCATTAAATACTCATGTCCCTTGATTTGCAACACATTCGAACTGGTCTTGGCAACGGTATCGAGCTTTTCCGGAACTGTAACAACTGGCAGCGGTACGGGAACTGGTACAGATGCTGCCAGTGGCACGGAAGCTGGAAATTCAGGCACTGTTGGTTTTTTCTGTTCCGTGGTGCGAAACGCACATTCCAGCGACTTTTTCGATTTGATGCTGCATGAGGGTTCCTTTGGCGGAGCGGGTGTATCCGGACTTTCGCTGATGGTGTCGCACAGTGAGAAACTTATACTGTCGCTGGCAAACGGAGCAGCTCTACTGACCGTCATCGGCGTTTGAAAAAGGACTTTCTGTGATCGAAACTCATTTGCCAGATCGTTGCGCGTCTTTTGTTGTGTGGTTTGCTTTGTCCCCATGCTGCACACTTGTGGTGTCACAAACTCCGTTTCAGGCTTGACTTGAGACTTTAATGTGGGTGGACCCAAAGGACGCAATGGCGTTTCATTATCCACTGCCTTTCGTTGCTTAGCAATGATTTTCAGCGTTGGTGGTGGAGCTTTTTTAATTGGCTGTTGATGTTGTGATTGATTGGGTGATTTGTGAGTGGTGCTGGTGCTGCTGCAGTTGATACCCATATTGCCGAACCGACCCAGAAACGACAAATTGGAATCGTTAGCACGCAATGGAACTGCCGCTGTGGAAGAGAATTCGGAGTTGCTGGTGGTCAGCTCATGCATGGGACTTAGCACAAAGGAGTCGTTTAGAATGGCACAATTCAAATTGTCATCATTCTTGTTATCCTCATCATCGCTGTCCGAATCCAGCATGTTCATCTCCGATGGGCGCCGGGGGCTGAAAATTAACTTATTTATTTTGAATCCGAACCGGTATTTCCCGGTATCTTTACTTACAACATGCTGTGATTTGGTGGAGTGGATCCGTTTTCCTTGGGTTGTCCCACATTCTCTTTGTTGGCATTAGTGCTGGAATAAACAGAGTTAAACTGCTCGTACTTATAGTACTTTATTTATTTACCCTTTTTCCTGTTTCCTGCTGCCCGACGAGGAAGCGTCCTTTGTTTTCTGCGGCTTTCTGGGGGAAATGCTGTATTCATCCTCCGAGTCCGTACCAAATGCCAACAAATCTCTAACATGGCGCGGTGCAGGTGTAGTCATTTATAATAAATATGTACTTGTTTTTTACTTTTGCCTTTTTTATATGTCCGCAGCAATTCAATTTGAATGTGTGCAACAACAAAGCATCCGAATTGCTCTACTTACTTAGGGCTGCAATCACACTATCGATATATTATTTTTTGGAGAAACTTTTATTCTCTGCTTATTAAAATACAAACATTAAAATAATTGTATATGTTTAATTATAAACATTTGTATTTGTTAATAAAAGCTTTAGCATATTTATTAATATTAATCGATAGCTTTGGCTTTTAGTTATTGAATAAAAATACTTTTCCACAACCATCTGGCAACACCCGGTCTTAGTTCTAAAAGCGCACCGACAACAAACAGAAAACAAAGAGTATTTTTGTTATGCGCTGCGCAGTTGGAGATCAAAATAAAAAATAGTTACATTGTAAACAATAGAAAATGGATAACGAGGCAACAGGCGCAGCTATACAGGCAGGTGGCACACATGTCCACAACCAGGACACCGATGAATTACTCGATCCTGTGCTATTCTCCGACGACAATGGTTCTTTTAAATTGAAAACTGTGCCCGCATTTAGGTATGTACTCTGCCGGCAGCTATGAATCACACGCTCAGCAAAGGGTGATGCGTTTGCTGATATCAGCAGCGCAACTCAATTAACATATACCAATGAATTCTCTATGTATATATGTGTTTATTCATGTTGTGCATTTGCATTTGTATTTGGCGATTAGCATTCACTTGCTTATCTCGACGGTCATTTCGTTTGTGGGCATTGGTCTGGCGGCATTGTGGCCGGAGGATCGACGCTGCGAGGCCTACTTTATAATGCTATATCTGCGCGCCACATTCTGGGTAATCACATTTGTAAGTATTGAATGAATTGTATTGTCTACCCATCCATGCCCCTGACCTAACTCAATCCTTGCAGCTTTTCGATCATTTTGTGAAGAAGCAACACGATGATTTACGCATGAAAGGTTATCATGACTTCCATCGCGAAACCAATATGCAAAAGGGTATTCCCCTGCAAATCGTTTCACTGTGGAACTCCATGCTGTTGGCCGTCCAAGCTCTGATTCATCACTACTATGCCGATGAGTTTTGGATGCATTGTGCTGCCGGTTGGTTATCGCCCATCAGCTATATCACAATATTTAATGTGGCCGAGAACTTGGTGCTTGCTGCCACCCATGGCTGCTATATAGGTTCGTTGTGCTATATACATGTTTATTTATAAAATGCTTTCACAAATTCAACCCACAGATAAGGTGCGTAAGTTTAACAGAGCCAAGTTGTCGCCAGATGTTTTACGTGGCGCCGATCGTGCCGGCGGCTCATTGGGTCTCATGCAGCCCGGTGGCGATACAGCTGAGCTGCTCGAAAAGCAAGCGGATCTTATTGCCTATCTGCGTGATCATACCCACAAGCTCAACCAAAAGCTGCACCAAATGCAAACGAATGTTCGTCCAATGCGTGTGCCACAGATTCCTTAAGCATCGCAAATTATAAGCAATACGTATTCCTTGGCACTTGCATCCTTCATTAAAAAAAACAAACACACATTTATATATTAATTCATTTTGATTTCTCTGTTTAATTATTATACTCAGCGAAGAAATAATATTCTTTTAACATAATTAGCGCTGACATTTTATGTTTTTTGTTGTTCTTTTAACTCATAATGATTTCAATTGTAAATACAAAATACAATAATCACTTAATGACATAAAAATGACTTCAAATGTGTTACTTGTAAAACTACAACTTAGTTGTTAATGCAAAAATATACAATATATATATATATTTTAAAAGCTAATCGTTTAGTTTGTTAAAATAGTCTGATTTTGGTTTAACAAATGCGACGGGATTTCCAATATTTCCAACGAATTGTCCTTCGATGAAGTAATGACCTTAATGAAAAATTAAAACGTATTAATATATATAAACTGCTTTCGTTTCTTTCGTTTAATCTTACCTTATCGCCGGCGATGGCCAGCGCTAGGACCAAACGTCCTGGTCCACTGAAACGACCCATTTGCCTGCCCGTCTCCTTGTTCAGCACATAGATAAAGCCATCGTAGCAGCCAACAAGTAAATAATTCTCACCATATGTGGCCAGGGCAACGGCACCATTGCCACAGCTCATCGTATTGATCATGGAACCACTCTGCAATTTAAAAGAAAACAATCAAATATCCAGCTAATAAATTATCCTTATGCAGATTTTACTCACGGCAAATTCGAACCTAAAAACCTCGTTCTTCTGTGTCCCACAATAGATATGACCATCTGCCAAAAGCAAACTGTACACATTGAGTCCGTCGGGCATGCTAAAGCGTCGCAGCAGCAAACCCGTTGCTGCATCATGCAAAAACAGAAAGTTGCCTTTGCAACCCAGCAGAATGATCTTTCGCACGCCCTCCTTGGTGGCCTTGACGGCAATAATCGACTGACCCGTGGACAGCAATGGCATATCCATCACTTTATTGGCCTGCAAATGAATAAAAAGAAACGAAGCAGTATGAGATGAGGGATATTAAAAAAAATGAATTATCAATTATCCTGGAGATGCGGGGCATCGATCCCCGTACCTCTCACATGCTAAGCGAGCGCTCTACCATCTGAGCTACATCCCC
Source organism: Scaptomyza caliginosa (assembly GCA_035044725.1). Classification (NCBI taxonomy): domain Eukaryota; kingdom Metazoa; phylum Arthropoda; class Insecta; order Diptera; family Drosophilidae; genus Scaptomyza; species Scaptomyza caliginosa. The sequence goes on along the minus strand of JAWNNR010000979.1, from coordinate 1,240,758 downwards.
ATTGTATCTGGCATTACATTTATTGGCCACTAAAAGTGTTGACCAAATGCGTAATGCCATGAAATTCAAAACGTATCTGAAGCTAAATGCGAATGTGCTTTGCATTGTAATTTCTGTTTATTGTCATTTTCCAATTTGTGCAACGTCATTTAAAAACGAATAAAAATTGATAGCGTCGCTTTATTTATAAGCTTGTAAGTAATTCAAATAAGCTGAAAGCTTTTTAGACGTATATAAATAGTTTTGTTGTTGGAAAGCTATTTATATATGATACAATATATATACTTAAGTTTGTGGGCCACTTTTAGAATTAAGATAAGATAAGCTGCGAACAAATTTAATACATTTGCTTTAAATAATCGTTGGGTGTGGGAAGTATTAGTATAATTTGACATATTTTCAAACCATTTGCATTTAATTAATCATTTTTACTATTAAGTTCAATTGATAAAGATTAATCCAAGAGATCAAATAGGAATAACAAGCTTTTAAACACAAATAAACTAATAATAATTCGATAAATCAAACTGAATTTTGATAAAATAATGTTTAAACAGCTTAAACGGTAGAATTAAGATTTGACTTATGGGTAATAATTTGATATTAAAACCAGGTTGAATTAAAAAAAATGTTCTTCAAAGCAGTTAACAAAACAAAACCTATGAAAAGCCATTAGTGTTAAGCAAAGTTAAACTAGCTGCAACTAGAAAATTCCATGGCAAAAACTAAAAACTAAAAACAAACATAAGAAGGTTCCGCCTGTCGGTTCTATGATTAATGGGATTCGACTCCTTGACGCCCACACGCCACCCAACCACCCACCCACACACAGACACATACTGTTAAAACTCTAATCAAACATATAGAACATGAAATGACTATAAAAATAAACAGCATTAAAAATGAGTGAGATGGGGGAGAGTGCAAAAAAAAAGAGAGAACGAATAGCTATGTACCGTTATGAATTTTGTGCATTTGCAAGATGGCGTCGTCTGTTGCAATAGTGCAAGAAAAGGAAGCAACGAGCATGGCAAACAAATACAGGAATTGTAGCTGAAATTGCAGGAGGCGCAACCAAAATGCCCGCTGCCGTTGCTTTGTTTATTTAGTGGTTGCAATTTGCGCCCTGCCACACCCACACGTATTGCAATTTGCTGCTGCTGCTGCTGCTGCTAGTACAAAACAACAATAACAACAGAAAAGAGTAACAGTTGCTTACACACACGCACACACACACATATAGCGCTCAGAGTCGGTGCCGGCAAATAACCAACCCGATTCGTCAGGCTCAGCCAATGAGAAAACGGCGTTGCCACTCACAGCAAGAAAAAAAAACAACAACAACACATACACACCAACACAGATACAGAGACAGGCGGCGTCATATTCCAGAGACACAACACAACAAAACAGGAGCCAACCAGCAAGAAAGGCAGCAGGAGTAAACCCCACAACAACAACAAATACAACAACAACCAAAGCAGGCACGAACGAAGACATTCCAATTGCAATGCCTTGGAAGGCATTGCCTGCAAAGAGAGTGTGAGAGAGAGAGAGAGAGAGAAAGAGAGAGCATAGAGTGCGGGCGTATACGAGAGAGTGAGATTGTGAGTATATATAGTTTGTATTTTATTTAAAATTGTTTTGAGTAAATAGCATATAAACATTTTATTTGCTGCTGCCAAATTGCCGATGCCAACGCCGACGTCGAATCTAACGAATGAACGCAAGAAACACCAACAAAAACTAACACTAACTACAAGCTGCTAACGGCTTGTGCAGCAGCAACAGCAACAACAAGAAACTGCAGCCGACAGAGACATGCGCATTGCGGTGTGAGAGAAGAGTAACGAAAGCTTAATGGTCTCGTGTTTGTACCGTTAGCTAGGACTAGGCAAGTGTGTGAGAGAGTAGAACGGGCGGAGAATGAACGATGCTGCTGCTGCACTGTGTGAGAGAAAGTGTGAGTCAGCAAAATATACAGTAAACTAAACATGAACACATAAAAACTTAAATAAACAACAATAGTGAGCGCTTGTGTGCGAGCGAGAACAACTAACGATAGCTGCAGATGTAGAAACAGAAAATGAAAGACAGAGAAAGAGACTGAGAGAGTGTGTGTGTGTGTTGCTGCAAGCAGGCTGCGCTGCAGTTTGCTGTTGTTTGTTGCAACTAACCCCCAGACTTGGCTATATACAAGATTTTTGGCCAAACAACGTGCAGCAATGCCAAACACACACACACACACACCCACACACACACATACAAAATAAAAACACACAACAAAATATCAAGCAATAGCAGCAAAGCACACTTGCAACAAGCAACGCCTTCTATATAGTGTATATATATACTTGTTTCGATCGGGTCTACTGCAGTTGGAGGCGTGTCTGTTGCTTAGGTAGCCTGCTACATAAATATATTTAGTAAATAACTAACTGCTGCAAAAGTACAGTTGCCTCTGCTTGCCACTTGCAGCATGTTGCGCACTTTACAATCAAAAAAAAAAACCATTGCCGTAGCATAATTTTGAGCGCAAAAATGTGAATTATCCGCACGTCTTGGCCATAAATCGAATGCTGCCAAAAATTAAGACTTATCGCCATCGCCCTCAGCTCAAGAATTTTGTAATGAAGTGCCAGCTTTTTAGCCATCATGCCACACACATAGACGACTATGCCACCAAACGTCGCATCACTTCGCCCCATCCAATTTGCGTATATCGCCAGCGAAATGCCAAAAAAGGAAAAAAAATAAATTCGATTTGATTTTCATTGTCTAGACATTGGGTTCGTTCGATGCTAGCTGCTTGCTGCTTAATGCCAATTCGTTGTTTTTCTTGTTACATTCGTTCTTGGCTCGCCGATGGGCAAAAGGTGTGCAATTGGATGTATATATATAAATGTGTGTGTGTGTGTGTGTTTTGTCTCACTAAAGGACTCTCTCTTTTTAATTGAATATTTTCAAGTGTTTATTTGACAGCTAAATATTTAATGAGCCGCACATTAATTAAGCGTCAAGTCAAATTTGGCATTTATAGATATGTTTTGGTTAGAGAAATGGTTGAAACAACTACAAACATGACCTTAACGAACTGAATGTGTAGTAGATGATATGCGCCTTGCGGTATGCAACACATTTAAGTGTGTGAAATGTCAATTGTTGGTAAAAGTCCATAAATCGTTGAGTATTCGTTAACTCTTTCCCAAAAGATTTTAAGAATCTTACTTATTGAGTATTTGGCTGGAAATTTTGTCAGGAACATAGCATGGATAGGATTAGGATACTTTTAACAATAACTTACCGTTATATTATATGTAAAGATATTGCCCCAACGACTGCCAATAAATGCAACGCCCCACTCGATATCAATTGATTGCAGCGGTTCCTTAAGATAAACTGTCTGAACTACGCGCTCAAGATTCTGTTGAAAATCAACAAGAAGATAAGAAACAATCAAAACGAATTATATACTTGCGTTAAGTAGCGTACCTCGAGTGAGGATTTCTTAAGAAAACCATCCAGTGATGTTGTATACAAAAATGATTCCCTCTCGCATAGATACATATGTGTTATCGCCTCACTGTGCTTGGTGATCTGACGTTCCAGCTTATGATTGCCTATATTAAACATATAGATATCACCATTCTCCGATGCGGCAATGATATACACCTTATAGATGCGTATTTGTGTGATGGGACTGGCAATGTTATGCAGACGCCCTATGGGTATATAGCCATAGTTAAAGTTCTGCACCATGGGAGCAGCAGTAGAGTCCGTAGAAGCTGCTGGCGGTGGCGGTGGAGCAGCGGTGGATTTGAGCAGTATGCGTGGAAGCTCATACGTCATGTTGGCAAAGGGTTCCGGTGGCGGTGGTGGTGGCTGCAATGGTGGTACATCTGTCAGCGCCGAAACGGAGCGGGTTAAACGCTGACGCTTGGGTGAACCTGGCGTAACAGTTGCGGCTGCTACAGTGGCACGCTTATGGGCAACATCTCTGCTGCTGTCCTCCGGTTCCTCCTTGACTTGTAGAGGCTGCGGTATATCGGGCTCTTTGGCTTTTGCGGCAGCCACTTGCTCACAAGCTTTGATGCGCTTAGCTCGCAGCTTGCGTTTGGGCAGAATCTTAACACGCTTGACAAGAACAGCACGGCGTTGCCGCAACTTGGGCTTGATAGCTTCCGGAGCTGTGGCTGGAGTAGCCAATACTGGCAATGCTGTCTGAGGCGGTGGTGAGTTTGTGGGCGTAACAGTTGATGCAGGAGTTAATTGTGTGGATTGATTCCGCGCAATGACCGTATTGAGCAACAGGAACTTGCGTCCCTGCAGTTCCAGGCTATGCAATTCCAAATCGGACTTTTCGCGCTGAAACTTCATAATCATTTCCTCGAGCAGGCCACGACGATTTTGATTCTCCTGCAAGCGACGATCGAGATCTAGTAAACTATGTGTTAGGGAATCACCCATAAGAACAACTGGCTCACTGCTCTCCAGGCCGCAGGATGACAGTCCAAAGCTGCCCGGGGAAAGACGCGGCATGGACGAATCAAAGCCCAAATAATTCATGCCCATGGGCACGGTGTGCAGGTTGCGTTGAGGTATGGCCAAACTTGCAGGCGTTGGCGTTCCATTCCGTGGTGGTGTAGGCGGCATCAAGGACTGCGTTGTTGTTGGCACTGCGTCTGCTGACTCAGCCTGACTGCAGCCGCTTTGATGTGACTCAGCGGCAAGCTCTGAGCCAAGCATCAAGTTTGAACTAATGCTAAGCTTGTTAGCCACATGCTGTTCCTTCTGCTCCAACTGTTCCCTTTGCTGCTTCTGTTCCTTGCGTCGCGCCGCTGCCGCTTGCTTCTGCACATTAACCACATTGACTATTTCACGCAGCAGAAACTCAATGCCCAGGCGATTGTCGCTGGCCTTGAGATTCTGTTGCATTTTGGCCACTTGCATTTTGCTAAATGTCTGCGAATTGTGCTCGCTGCTTGTGACCACACAGGAGATGAAGTGTAGGCGGCTTTGCAGATTGCTGCAGTGGCTGCTGCGATAGCGTTCCGCAAGGGATTGCTTAAGGTGCGGCAGGATGAGCTTCTCGAAGCTGTCGACAATGTTATTGGCATCGCTGGCAAGTTTCTTTTGATAGCGTAGCTTCGTGGATTCTGTGCTGCAATCGGATGCAGTCGAATGATCGCTCTCCTCATTATCATTATCCTTTATCACTTGATGCTCTTCTTCATCTTCAGAGGAGCTTACCACTATAACTGTGTTCAAGCGAAGTTCTTGTTTAATTGAATTTGGTTTATCTCTTGTTTTTGTTTCGTTTTCAGGCACTTCCTTTAATGTTTCATTTTCCTTTGACTTGGCAACATCTTCTTTGGCTTTGTTTCCAACTCTCTTTGCCTGCGACTTTATGCTGGCAATGCTGTCCAACTTTTTCCCTTTCATGCTGTGCGGCGAGCTTCTCTCAGTAAGTAGACAATTTTTTGGTTTTTTGCCAGCCATTGTTTTGATTTGATTTGGATTTTTCTTTAACGTTTGGGTTTTTTTCTTAACGCAATTTTCGTTTTTTTCTAGGAGCTTTTTACTTTTGCTTTTGATCACTTTTCTCTCTACTTTGTTCTTTTTGGTGCTTTCGCTCTTCTTGTTCTTGGGAGTGCTTTCGCTTTCTTTGCCTTCCTCTGTGCTTTCGCTCCTTTTGATCCCTTCTGTGCTTTTGCACTGCTCTTCCGTCTCACTCACCGAGATGTCAATGCCCAAACACTTTTCGATCTCTTGCAGCAAAAGCTCTGGTAACTTGATGGATTCAACGATTTCGTCCTCAATCAAATTGTTTGGCCGCTTATCCTTTGGCTGCTCTAGCTCAATATCCTTTAGCTGTCGTCTCACCTCTTCTCGCAGTCGTCTGCGTGCTTGCTGCTTCAGATGCTCGTTGTATATCGTATCGCTATTATTGATTATATACTTGAGACTCTCCTTGTCCATATTGGCCAGCTGATCGTTGATGTTAAACTCATTGCTGCCATTGCTAAAGCTTGTTGTATGACGACGTGTATGAATTGTTAAACGAACTTTGGGTTTTCCGTTGTTTCCTGTCTTGTTCCGTTGCTGTTCCTGTGTTACGGCAAGTATCTCCTGCTTTAACAGTTCGGTTAAGGGTCGCACCTGTATACTGGGATAGGATTGAACTGTTTTGCACTTTTCCTGCACTTCACTTGGTGCTTGCTTTGCACATTCAATGGCTTTGATCTTTTGCCTAACAGGACTTGGTATTAGCTTCGATCTGGGATATTTGCTGGATGGTGCTTTTATAATCTTAATTGCAGGCTTTTCTAGGGTTTCTAGATTTTCTCCCGCTTTGCTTTTGTCATCTTCATTTGTTCTTAAGCATATTTTATTTGTCTTCTCATCTGTTTGATTTGAAATTAAATTAGTTTTACTAGATTGTTCTTCGTTGTTTGTCTCGTGGCTTTCTTCACTTTGTTCTTTGACTTGTTCAGCGATTTGACTTCTTGAATCTCTGTGATTCGTCCTGTATCCTCCAATACAATATTTCTGTCTGGTTTTTGAGAATGTTGCGGGATTTCGAGACCTATGATAACTGTTGTTTCTATAGTAATCAGTTCTTTCTCTACTTAATGGACGATTATGTTCTTCTTGATTCTCCCAATTATGATTTGTATATGGTTGCGTATAATGATCCCGGTTACGTGAATTATTAGAATAATATGGTCTCGGACCGTAGTTTTTGTTATAAAATTGATTCCTGCAAACAAATCAAAGAGAGATTGTTAAATTATAGATTAAAAACAAAAAGAAAAAAACACAAGCACATAACTAACAAACAAACAGAGAGAGCTAAAGTTAAGTTTCACAAACAATAAAGGAATAATTAATGTAATCAAGCAACGTGCTACAACTTTCAGTCAACTTTTGTGGCACGTGAGAATGAAAGAACGTTGTGCCATTAATTTAAGAGATTTAAAATTTATAACCACAAGCAAAGGAGGCTTCGCATTTCTTCCCTATTTGCGTATGCAAAGGTGCAAATTCCTTTTGGCGTTCTTTCTTCTACTTTTCGGCATGTCCGCTCTTTGTTTTTGGTTTTTTTTTTTTTTTGTTCTTTTAGCAGCGAAGTTGGCTTAAAAATCTCGTTAAGAAATGCTAAAATATACGACCACAAATCTTGTGTAGCTGTTGCCTTTTTGTTAATGCAATTTGTTACTTGAAACTAATTAAAAATTTAAAATGTCGCACGTCAATTCGAATTTCCATGCAATTGTAAATGAGCTTAACAACTTTTTTTTTAAGTATTTGAAATAGTCAGATGGATAGAAAGTTGTTAAATTTAGTTGCTTAACCTCTTGTTTTGAGGGCTAAATATAATGATAGCTAGGGAAAAGTATGAATAATATAAAAACAAGTTTCTTTGGCTTTTAAATCTTATGTTTCATATATATTTATATAGAAAGCAAGTTAAAGCTCTGCAAAAAAAATATTTTGATAAAATGCACCCTAATTTAAATTAAACAAGAAAGCAAAACCAACTTTATCAGCTGCAAACATTTCAAATATTCTGCAAGATACCTTTTGTGAAAAATAAAGAAAGAAATCCAAGCAAAGCCTAGTGCAAATAGCTTGAACCCCAAAATAAACATTAATATGCATAACGCATAGCGGTACGAAATAAAAAAACTTAACAAAATTTATGCAGTGATGAGTGAAAAAGGATGCCACTTTCCCAAAAAAAGCAAAAAAAGAGGAGAGAACGAAAGGAAAAACTGGCATGAGGATAACAAGTCAAATGTCACGGGGCGTATGTGACAAGTGCTCTAATGAGCAGGAAGAGAATTTTTTAAGTTGGCACCTACATAAAGTATTTGTCAAATCAGGCTAAAGGGAGGAACTAAACTAATGAACCTTGAGCATGGAGCATGGGTCGTGACAAGCAAGAGGCAAGTCAATTAAAAAAAGAGAAGGAAAACGAAGTCACAACAGCAAAAAAGTACGTGACATTCGGGATAGACAACAGGAAGGGCGGGCCAGAGTAGAGATCTCAAGTAAATATTTTCTTCTAGACAGCAACTAAAAAGTCGGCGACTGTCTTGAAATTAAAATTACAAGACGCTTGGATGAATTCGCATACACAGGTGAACCAGAGAGAGAGAGAGGGTAGTGGGGGAAGGCAAAGTAAATGCTGAGAAAAGTTTTGAGGTAACATTTCTTTTACGATTCGCTTGGGGTGTGCCAGCTAAAAGTAAGTTGAACCAAAAAAGTGCCACTCGTGCCTCGTCTTCTGTCATTAATTTTGTATATCATTGGGTTTTACGATGCTCATAAATATGAAAACGTTTAACTCTTGCCAAGAACAAGCTATCCGTGCCCCCCCCCCCCCCTTTCCCCTCGCCCACACAGCTCCATTGTATATGAGACAAACTAATTGTTGCTGCTTGAAGCTTGTGTAATGTCTTTTTAAGCGGAGACACGTTTCCCACATGTTTTGCACAATGTTTCGCTGATAAACAACAATGAGCACAACAATAGCAATTAGTGTGGGGGAGTTGATGCTTTGGGTGGCTACACCCTGTACACCCTTGGAATATATATATATTCTTGGGGTTGATGTGCAACAGCTTGAGGTAATTTTCAACTTCAACTCAGCGGCTCGTTGACAGGCGTTCTGTGTTGTTGTTGTTTTGTTTGGTTTTAATTAAAGCACAAAAACACACAAATATCATGTGTACAAGATAATTGCAACTGGTATAGGAAAATTTCTCATAATAAACAAGCTTTGGCTTTTATTATTTTGCTGTTTAAATTGCAAAAATGCGACACCAAGTAGCCAAGCCACGCCCAGTTCGAAACTAAGCCGCAAACCAGTTCAGGCCAAGCTTAAAACTGGGCCAACACATGACCAGCATTTCAATTGAAAGCAATATGGCATTGTAATTGGATTTCGTTTAAAGAGACAAGCTGATTGTTTGGCTATATATAAATATATATAAAATACCGTTATGTGTTGGCCAAATAGCAACTGGGGATGTAGCTCAGATGGTAGAGCGCTCGCTTAGCATGTGAGAGGTACGGGGATCGATGCCCCGCATCTCCAAAAAGGATGTGAAACCAGCTTTTTTTTCCTACTTTTTTTAGTCACAAATTTACAGTGAAACTATAATAAACGAAATAACAAAACAAAACACTTAAAACAATTAAAAAAAGAGCGTATGAAAACACATAAATTTTGGTAACTGAGGACAGCAGCAGCTTAACTAGCTTAACAACATTCCGTGTCGTGAGGTAAAACGAAACTTTGTCCTGTGCGAGGCAAAATGAAAAAAAAAAAAGTTAAAACAAAAGGCTTCTCATAAATAGCACATCATGTATCATTTACAATACCCAGACCAACAAACCAAACGATCCCCAGGAGTTTACTGTGTGTGTGTGTGTGATTTTTGCCTGTGGCAGCTACATTTCGTCCTGTTTGTCCTGGCTGCCTGTTTAATTGCTGGCGCAAGTTCTGCGAATGCAGGCAAGTAAACAAACATTGGCATATTGTGCTGATTTATGTGCGACAATGTATCCTGTGTGCTGTTCTTGTTCTTGTTGTTGTTGTTGTTGCATGCCACTCGCTTTCGGCTTCAAATCAAATTACGCGACTTGATTGTCGACATGGGGGCGCCACATTGCAACAGGGGCGAACTAATGCCAAAGTCGTTTGGCATTTACAAAGCGTTTGCCTTTGAATATTCATTAATGCGCCTTCATCTTTACGAAAATGCAGACGTCTGCGTATTTATTGGCAGTATGTAGCGGACCAAAAAAAGAAAGTCCTTTCCGGGTGTTGTTATCACCCCCTTTTTTATTGGAGATGCGGGGCATCGATCCCCGTACCTCTCACATGCTAAGCGAGCGCTCTACCATCTGAGCTACATCCCCATATGTGCTTGAAGCCAAACGCTTCGCATGTTCAAGTTGGCCAAAAGTGTTGACAAGGTGCAGTGTTAGCAAAAAATAGCCCAACAAATAAAGCAAAAGCGCTTTGACGCGGCCCATAACACTTGGCCAACTTAATTATTATTGATTTGAATCAAAGCGTTTTCATAATTAATTAACATTTGGCAACTGAAATGTTTTACTTTTGTTTTTAATTATGATTTATGGTTGTCAATTGAAGCATTTGATTTAGTTTGATTGGTTTTGGCTTGAGGTTAGTAAAATCGTGTCAAAAAGAATATTATCTGCTGTTGATAATAGTATTTTTAACCCTTTAAAAAGTCGGGACAATTACAAAGTGAACAATCTAATCAAAATAATAATGCTTTACATTGTTTTATTCATACTTCATAAAGATAAATAATAAGTTTGTACTGGATTTTATCAATAACTGGCAAACTGTTCTTAATAATCGTACTTAGTCAGAATGCTTTTGCAACTAAAGCTAGATTTTTTCTCTATACTACTTACAGCTTAGTTATATTTTATAATTCTAAACAGTTCATCAATCAAATTAAAGCTTTTCTATTCTAAATCTTTCTTCAAAACGTATTTCTTTACTTCATTGCCAATCAACTTAATGAATATTATTTTATTTTCGAGAGCTCCTCATGTCAATTCTTTTAAAAAAGGTTATCACAATCGAAAAGCCATCAATGCATAAAATGCAATAACTAAAACAAAGCAGTTAATCTAGGCATATAAATACACTTGAAATAAGGAATTGCACAAGCAAAGTTTTTATTCTTAAGTATATTTATAGCTTTGCTTAAAAATTTGCTGAATTTTCTATGGAATTCGTAAGTAAACCCGCATAATCAACTGCTTGGCATTTTATTCCTTTTTTTTTGTCGTTTTGTTTTGGGCCATGAAACAAGAAACAAACAAACAAACAATAAAATATTGAGCACATTAATGTTTAGTCAGACGTAAAATTACTTTTAAGTCTACTTTTTTTGGTGTCTATTCCTCGCCTTGCGCCTTAAACAAGGGGAAAGGGCAGGGCGGTGATGCTGCTATAAAGACGTTAGATAAACGTTAGATGCATATTTATGATTTAGCACTTGGAGTTCCAAGTGAGACTGAAGGAGCAGGAGTGATAAGTACGTGGCCATTCTTCAGAACACTCCTGACACTTGGCTGACTGTCATTTAATATTTTATTCTTTCGTGTGCAAAGCTTTCATAATGCTCGATAATGAAAAATGAAAATTTCTTGCTACACTAAATAAATACGAAGGATAAGGTGGAAGGTGGATGGGTGGTGGGTGGTTGGTGGTTGGTGGGGTGGTGTACGGCAAGTGTCTTGGCCATATAATAATAAAAGTTTATGCAAGTGTTTTGGATTTAATTAAGAATAAGAAAAATGAAAATGCCAAACTTTTCGATTGCCAGATGCCAAAAGCGTCGCGCATAAGCGGATTTGCCCAACAGACATTTATTGTTATTTCTACTTTCAAATTTGTTTACGTAATTAGAAGGATGCGCTGAGGATGCCAAAACCCTCAAATTGTAACGATTCAAACGAACTCAGCCGTACTTCATCAATCAACCAAGCAAAATGATTATCAAGTAAATTGACTTTTGGGGTTTATTTCTTTTGGTTTGGGTAAAAATTTCAGGAATAAATTGAACTTTAAAGAATGAGGCTAGTTTACAATTAGATGAGGAAAAAAAGCAAATATGATAGTTTAAATATTTTCAATCTCACCTTGTTTTTGGTTTGAAATTAATAAGTTCTTGTCTCGTCTTGTTCTCTAATCACAGCTAATAGCTCTACTAAATTAACAACTTGGTTGCCATTTACACACTAAACACTAAGCAAGTCTTTATATTAACCAAAACTAAATCAGTCTGTGAACAACTTAAACAATTCAATTGCAAAAGTCAAGTTAAGCACAATCTTTCAAGTCCAATAAGTTAACTCAATCACATATAATACAGTTGCTGTCAAATGTTCACACACTACATTGACCAAGTCCAAATGTGAACATTCCAAATACAAATCACGTTCTCTCACTTGTAACGGTACTTAATTGTTTATGAATTGCCTGACAGGGTGTCTGTGTGTGTATCAGCCTGTGTGTTAGGCTATGCTTTTTTCTTTTTTTTGCTGTTTGTGTTGTCAACACGTTTAACTGTTATGCGGTTGACAGAGCGGAAACGGAAGCGGAAGTTTGTGCGTGGGGTTTCCAATAGCGTTGTTTTTTTTTCAAATGATTTTAGATTTATTGGCTTAGATTTAGAATTTGTATGATATTTTTTTGTATATTTTATTAGACGATTAAAATCCGTTGAATTAATATTTAGGTATATTTATAATAATATTTTAGATTGAATTTTAACTAGTTAATTTATTTTTTAATATAAATTCATTATGTGTTTAAGTCTTTTATGTATATTTTTGTTGAATATTTGTATATTTAAGTTTAAAGATATTTGACATTTTTAGGCAAATGGTTTTTGCTTTTATCGCAATCGCTGGTTTAACGATAAGAAGAAGCGGTTTAACCGCTGTTGATGACCGAAACAACAACACGCAATACACAAAAACACAACACTACACAACAGGCTGGGGCCCGAGAACTATCTGCTTGGCTGTCGTGTCGCCAAATGCCGTTAACCGACGGAAACGTTCTGGCAGTTGGAGAAATTTAGAGAGCAAAACAGCAATAGCAATAGCAATAGCAACAGCAACAGCGACAACAACAGGAGTCGTGGTATATGGGAATGCAAAAGGCAACAGCAACAGCAACAACAACAGCAAGTGCAATAACACACAACAGCACAATAACAAGAACAACAACAAACACGTACACACAACCAGCTCATATACAACGAACGAGCGACGAGCCGAGGATCATAACGACTTGTACATAACACGAAGTCACGGCCCGAGAGGCGGCCGCTGCACACAGCAGCAAAACAAAACACAGCACAAAACAATGCAAAATACAACAACAGCAGCAACAAAGTGTAACTAAATAAGATGCAACGGTACTGTGTGGAGGTGGGGAAGGCAGGGCCGGCTAGCCACCATACGCCCACGCCACCTGCTGCCGGCAGCGCACGACGAACGAGCGAGCTGAAAAGACCGACCGAGACTGACGCGATACCAAAGGCAAAGGAGTAGCGCAGTCAGCGTACTTTTCGTGAACCCACGATGTATTCGGCACTTGGCACGATTGCAGCCGACAGCCAGAGAGAGAGAAAATGTGAGAGCGAGTGAGTGCGCATGAGAAATGGAGCAAAAAACATGTTGCGAATATAATAAAATACAAGCAAAACAACATAAACACCAACAGCAATAGCAACACCAACAGCAGCAACAACTGCAGCAATGTGCAATTAATGCTACTCAAAACCAACAGAGTGGGAGAGAGAGAAACCAAATGAAAGAGAAAGAGATAGAGAGAGAAAGAGAGATAGGAAACTGCAAGCGCCTGTCTGCTGGTTGGTTGGTTGGCTGTTGCATGCTTCTAGGCTGGCATGGTGTGAGTGTTGGCATTATTGTTTGTAAACTACATACAACAATACAATAAGCAAGACATGGAGTAGGGGCAAAAAATGCAACTGGCATGGGAAACGCAACACCCGTTTACTTCTTCACTACAGTACATAGTGTGAGCTAAATTCGGCGCATGTCATTTGATTGTACTGCCTATAAAAGTCAGTTAGGCTATGTGCTTGAGCTCAGTTGAATTTCAACTACCAGCCTTTGGACTTCGTTTTCAGCGTGCACAAAACAAGCCCAACAAACAAATAAACAAACAAACAACAACAACAACGGTTTAAGCGCCAGAGGAACGGTTTTCTGAGTTCTTTGCCAATAAACGGTAAAACTCTTGGATCCCCGCGAGAGCTACAGGCTCATCGAGGTGCGTATTGCGAGAGAGAGAGAGAGAGAGTTATGAGAAAAAGTGCTTTGACATAAATTAGTGAGACCAAATGTGTGTTTTTGTGATAAGTGTTAAAGCAATTTATTTGAGTTGTGACACTTCAAATAATATTTCATAATAATTAAGATTAACTCTTTAGTTTTGTTTTTTTTTTGGCTCCTCCGCAGATAAATCTCAAGTGTAATAGCTTTTGTCAAAGCGCCAATTGCTTAAATTCAGCAACGCCTTTTGAGGCCATCAACAGATTTTGAGTGTGACCAACGTTTGTTCGCCCAAAGCGAGCCAACTGTAAGTACAACTACGTGATAATGGCAACGGAGAAGAAGAAGAATAAAAAATATGGAATTATAATAGACAATGACGAGCGCTTCATAGCGTCGAAAAAGAGATCCAAAGTCGTTGAGAGTATGAAAGTAAACCCTAAAATCTAACGATAAAATGCAACCATCAAACTAATAATAATAATAATACCCGAAAAAAAAATATATATGTAACCGAATAGTAGGGCAATTGTGTAGCCAAACTTAACATACATATATGTAATAACCAAATGCATAGATACTTAAAAGTAGCTAAATAAACAGCAATGCGATAGGTAGGCGGCTAACGGTAATAGTATATAAGATAAACCATCGAAATATTTAAATGTATTGTGTCGAATCCTAACAAAGCACTCCGAATCCAAGAAAAACCAAATGATTATGTCAAACGTTTCGTGCGCTTTTAATTAAAAAATAAACAAATGTTCTCCCAGCGAGTGTTCCACATTGGCCAAGTCCGTTCTATCCGGGGCATGTGTTCTGTTTTAAGCCAACCAAGCAGCCAGCCAACAAAATTATCCGTGCATATATCAAAAAGGGGTTTTCAAAACACACAAGTCCATAGCAAAAACGCGTGCGCGCCGGCTAGTATGATAGATGATATGGGGGCCAGGGTCCGGACCTTTGCCGTAACGCGCTCTTCGAGCCGTGCGTCATGCGGCTGTCGCCCCACGCGTCGGTTGGGCGGGTGGTGGGTAACATTGATGTTACACGTTGGGATAGCGTTCGTAAAAATACAAATATTGATATATGCTTTATAATCGAGTGCATGTTGCATGATTTTTATGCCGTTTATATATAAATAGTTGCTTAATTCAAGAATTAACTTTATTATAGCAGCTTTAGTGAAGTTTAGCTTAGGTATATTCAAGACGAAGCCTAACCCAGACTATATTTAATGCTAACCTTGTCCTCAAAATCCTTTAAGAAATAATTGTTTCTAAGAAACTAATGCCAATAGGCACTATTCAGTACTACTTTAAAGTAGTTGGCACTATCATATCAATGCATTTGATATTATTTTAATCCCCTTTTTTGAGAATCCCTACAACAGAAAGTGTTGAAATTGCAACCGTTCAGTTGGCTAGATTTTGGTTAAAATTTTTCCGCATTCACAACACTTGATAGCTAGCCGCATTTGTGTTTGTTTTGACGTCACCGTGAAAACCCTTAGCGCAAACCTTGTTAACGCTTGCTGTCGTCGGCTTGCCGTCAACAAGGGTCCACCCAAGAAATGCATATTAAGTCAAGTGTTAATAATACGCTCGCCTTCCCGTGGGGCAATCTAGCCCAAGGCAGCTGCAGACACCAAAAGCTACACACTCGAACACAACATCAGCTGCCAGTTGGGTGCAAAAGGTGCAAGCGTGCGTGAGAGTAAAAAGAAAGCAAAAGAAACCGAGACAAAAGGCAAACAAACAAAACAAATGGCAGGCAGTAAAATTGACACGGAAAAGGGAAAAATAAATATTACCAAAAAAAATACAAGTTAAGGAAATGAACTTGCCTGCGTGCGTTTTGCCAGGACGGTCCATTATAATTCCTTGAGTTGAACTGGCGCCTGTGGAAAGTAGAAAAAATTCAAATAAAAATGAAGCAGAGTCTTGAGGGGAAAAAAGGGGGAAAACAAAAGAAAATGCATAACTAAACAGTGCAAATCTTCTGCTGTTAATATTGTTATTCAAAATGTTGTACGTCTGAGATTGGACGACATTTATTTAACCCACCCAAAAGTATTTTTATATGGTTTGAGTTTGATTCTTAAGTTTTTAGGCCTGTGCCTAGCGTTGATAATGAAGGTTTTATTTTGTTTTGTTTTAATTTGTTGGCGCATAATTAGAAACTGTCTTTAAGTCTTTGCTCTGTACTCAGCTGTGGCCAATAAAACGTATCTGGCAGATACTTTTCTCTTGTGGCACAACACACAGTTTCAATCTCAATTGGCCAAAAAGTTATTGCCTAGGTGAATTGACAGGACGCACTCGTACGGAAATTTCAATGACAATGGCCAGAGTATGGCCCCATAGAAGACGTAGCCAAAGTCAGCCAAGCGTGAGTTGAAAGTATCTTACGGATAGCCGCAGGACTTGCCCAACTCCCCCCCTTCCCCACACAACCATTTAAAATTTATGTGTTAATTTCAAGACGGCCTCGCGGACCAGCGAGTTTTGTTGTTCTTTCTTTATTTTTTTTATTGCATTGGACGGGACAGCATTTTTCAAAAAAGTTTTCTTTTTTTTCTTCTGGGGGTTGCTGAGGCATCCTGGTCCAGGTGCTGCCAGGGTCAGCACTTGGTGGTAATAAATGAGCTAATAATATGCGAAATGTGCTTTTGAGTGACCCTAAACAATAGCACTGGCTGCCTTCTCCCACCCTCTTCTTCCCCTCTCCATCGCTTCCTCAGGAATTGCTGTGAAATTGAGTTTAAAAACAGCTAAAAAAAAAAGTTTTCAACGGTCAACTGAAAAATGCGCAAAAGTGTCGAAAATTCCGTTGCTGACATGAAAAGATTTGTTTATAATTAATTTCTCTACGTTGTTGTTCGAAGTATTCCCTTTTTTTTCGTACCGGTCCAAAACATGTGACGCGGTTCGAAATTAATTACGTTAATACCTATGGTCAGCATATTTTTTCTGTTGGTTTAAAAAAGGGAATGGCAAATAGCAATTACCAAGCAGCTTAAGGAAGGAACTTTTAAAACAACCATATTTTCAAAACTCAACGAAATTTGTATGCTTTTTGTTATATAAGTATCGGTAGCAGTAGCAGTAGGGAAAGATCCTTTAGACATTTATGACTGTTGCCACAATGAGGCAGGTTAGGGGGCAAATGGCAGCAGTAAAGACCACAAACAAGCTCAATGCCAAAGTGTTGATGAGTTACGAGTTTTGGTAACAAGACACAGCAAAAAAAAACCAATTCCTGTACTGCATATTGTAAATTCCAATCAATTTTTGCTAGCTACTCGAAGGTAAGGGCAAACGAAGCGATGTTGGGATATCCGTATGTAGTCTGAACGGATGTGGTCAAGATGCAAAGGAGTAGCAGTTAACTAGGCAGGCAGGCAGGCTATCAATTAGAGGTGTTTTTTTTTTTGTGCTCTTTGTGGCTTTGTCTTAGCAATGTTTGGTTAACAAGATGAAGTTGACGAGGCTGCAGGCCATGAGCCAAGGACAACGTCATTGAGACACAGCACAACAAAACAACAGGAACATCAACACAAACAAACAAACCAAACAAGAGACAACAACTGCAACAAAGTTGCTGAAGAGTCGCTTACTTTCGATTGCTTTTGAGCAACATTTGCGGCCTAATGGAATTTGACGCTGTCTAACTGGCAAAAAATTGCTCAAGCAGCTGGGTGGAGGGTAGAGTCTACATGTGTGGCATGCCCCCCAATTGAAAATCGAAGTTAATATGCGCTGCAGACTGTGAAACAAATCATTTTCAAGTTGTTATACGATATCGACACGTTTTTGCCATTTTATATTTATTATGAGTATTTTGTTTCTTTTCACAGCAGCTGTTGCAGATGTGGCAGGACACTAAGAACGTGTGTGTGGGTGTGTGGCGCTTAACAGTGTGAAATGGAGTCTTGGGTGTTGCCATAAAAGCTAATAATTTGCGAATATTTCATGTGTGTTTTTTGGGAAATAGGGTGAGAATTGTAGCAAAAGTTAAAGGAACTTTTAAAAAAAAATAATAAAAAGATTATAAGAAGGGACTCCTAACATTTAAAAGGCAGTTTACAAAAAAAACTTTCTTTAAAATAGGCAAAATTAAATCCAATTTGTTAATTTGTTTGCTAAAAAGAAAAAAAACTCAACAACAAAATGTTGCAGCAACATCAAAAAAAGCTTATATAGCCGCATTTTAAGATGTTCAAGTGTATGCAAAATAGAACTCAGGCAGCCAGGATAACAAAAATGCGTTAAGGCAAGCTATTTTGGCAGGACGCGTGAGGCATGCCGCATAAAAATAGCATATACCACACATTATGCTTATGCGACAAGCGGCGCGTTAGGCTATTCAAATGCCACGACCTGACTGCTACTCCCCTCCCATTCGTAATATCCTTGTTGATGGCAGCACATAAAATTAGCAAGCACGTGAGAGCCAAGGCAGCGCTGTGCTTGATAGCCTGCCTCATTATCATAACATTTTTTGTGCAAACGTTGGCAGTTTTTGTCATTGGACAGGGTATATTGAACATGGTAGACAATGTCCTTACGTTGCTTTAGTCTATACGCAATTTTATGTAAAATAAGTGAAAAGTTCAATGTTAATAACACTTTCTTTGAGTATTTTTTAAAGTAGCAATTTATTTGATTAATTTAATATCTTACCAATTGTTGGTATTTGGTCCATGGTGTGGCCAATGTTGTTGTTGTTGCTTGCGATGTTGACCACCAGGCCATACAGGTGGCTGCGATAACGCATCGTTGGCCGAACAAGAAGCCGACGCTGCTTCGGTGCCGGCAATTGTTTTTGTCGATGATGATGTTGTTGTTGTTGTTGCTGCTGCTGTTGCCGTATTTGCGGCTGTTTTCATAGCAGCAACAATGGCAGCGGCAGCAGCTGTTGGTGCTGGCGGCGTTTCGCGACATTCTTTCATGACAAAACTTAACAATATATGTATCTTAAAATACACAAGTCTTGTGTAAATATCAACTTAATTTCCTATTAAGGCACGTATCCTGACTATGTTTGACGATTAACCGCAAGTTGCACGACATTTTTGTACTCTTTGTTGTTGTTGCTTGAAACCGTTTACAAACGCATCAGTGATGCAACAGCATGTTTGCTTGTCTATTGTCTATGCAATTATTATCACTTATATTAAGATTAGTAGCAAAAATACGCGAAAACGCTTAAAAACTATGCACTAAAAAACTTGGACTTTTATTATGTCTGAGTAATAACTCTGAGTAGCACAGCTGAGCACAGAGTTGCTTTTGCTGCGACAGCGCTGCCACATCATGTGAAAAGTGAGCGCGCAATTGTTCAAATTTCAAATGATGTCTGCGAGCAATCAATATTGTGGAACGTTTTGAGTTTATGCAAATGCTGCTTGCCTTATTTCTTATTTCTTTTTCCCTTGAGATTTTCATTTGTTTTATCGTTTTGTTTTGTCGCAACTTTTATTTACATTGGCAAAAGCGTTACGCCTGCTGGCGTTGATTTTTCATTTGTATACCATTTGCTACAATTGCGCCTGTAGTTGTTGTTGTTGGGTGGTTGGGTTGGTGTAACGCACTTTGAAATTTCCATAATTATATGCATCAGATGGCAGGTGGTTGGAGCACGAATGCCAAAGACGTTTGTGTACAATGAAAGCGCAAAACAATAATGCAAAGAAAACCAAACAATAGAAAAAATAAAAAGTAAATTGCGCAAGTGTATATATTTATTTTTGTAATTTTTATGCCAGACTAAACCTGTAAAAAAGTGTAAATATTGACAGTTCTTAAAAGCGAATAAATAATAAAGCGTAAATGCAACAGAACAGAAAACACAATGCGTAAATGAATTTCTTTTGTGTACCAAGGCCAAGGATGCTGCTGCTGTGTTAGGTCGATTCTGTGGGCTGTTTTATTTCAGATCGCTTCAAGAGGAGGACATTATTCGAAACCACACAACTCTGCGGAGCCAGATGCGTTTTTCGGCGATCGGCGATCGTCAGGGGATGTAGCTCAGATGGTAGAGCGCTCGCATAGCATGTGAGAGGTACGGGGATCGATGCCCCGCATCTCCAGAATACAATAATTTTGGTTT
This sequence comes from Scaptomyza caliginosa, assembly GCA_035044725.1. Classification (NCBI taxonomy): domain Eukaryota; kingdom Metazoa; phylum Arthropoda; class Insecta; order Diptera; family Drosophilidae; genus Scaptomyza; species Scaptomyza caliginosa. The sequence continues at coordinate 1,220,778 of JAWNNR010000979.1, read as the reverse complement.
CCTTTTTTAATGAACTTCAATTGAAAAAAAGTTGTAAGTACCTACAACACCATGGATTTTGTAAATATGCAAATTAATATATCCATAGCTTACGCGTTTTAAAAATATTTTTAGGAAAATAATGAATTATCCTTTGGAGATGCGGGGCATCGATCCCCGTACCTCTCACATGCTAAGCGAGCGCTCTACCATCTGAGCTACATCCCCGTTGTGACGGAATGCACTTTTGAAGTCAATAGCCGTTAAAAGTCACGTTAAACCTTCAGCGATCTATAAATAGATTTTTGGTATGCATTCAATAAATGACCATGGTCTGCATTTGTTCAAGTTTATAGTAACGAAAACCAACAAAATAAACAAAGACAAGGTTTTATGGGTTTAATCAAATATTAAATGCCCTTACAAAAACATATTCCTTAGAAATCTTAAATACTTTCTCGTAAAAATCTAAGGCGTATCGATAATACAATGGAGTTCATACAATTATCTTATTTATTTATTTGTATCAAATATAAAGCTTTGTCAATAAAAATAGACTTAAATACTTGTATTCTTTTATTTCGGTAGGGTATAAAATTGGTCACGTATCTTATTCGCCAAACAACTTGTGAAAGTACGCTCGGGGCTTAAATATGCATGATCAAGCGATTTGTTTATGCAAGAAATGTCAGCAAAGTAGTTTTTTGTGGCCAACGGAATAAACAACAAAAAACTGGTTTGAATATTCATTTTAAAATACAAGCCAAAGACACGACATGTCTTATAAGATATACAGAGATAGTCAGTCAATGAGACGAATACATTGCATACTTTAAATAAATCAAAAAAGTAAAGCCGGGCTCAACCGGGATTTGAACCCGGGACCTCTCGCACCCAAAGCGAGAATCATACCCCTAGACCATTGAGCCTCATGTCTAGACGGCGGCCAGGTACTCTTTTTAAGTTACCATATGCTAAGTGGTTTCTAAAAATAGCCACAAAAACCTCAAAATATCTGCTTATTATGCACCCAACCTGTTTTAGTTTTCGAAAGTGTTTTCAAATTCAAGGTCACAAATCAATACATGGCATCTGTGTGCTTTAAAATACAACTATAATTTTCACGAATTTCAATTGGGGATGTAGCTCAGATGGTAGAGCGCTCGCTTAGCATGTGAGAGGTACGGGGATCGATGCCCCGCATCTCCAAACTAGTATCATTAAATGTCTTTTTGACTTTTTTATGTATAATTATTTTCCTTTTTTGTGTAATTAACTGCGGCTGTGCACATCATTTCCACTTCAATGCACTCGAAATGGTTGGCAATTATCTGCATTAACGTTCTGTGGTCGACCACTAAGTGAATGAATAGCCCGAAGGGATGAAATATTTCATGGAAGTAATGAATGGACAAAGGGGGGAATAGTCTCTAAATATATTTTATGCAGAAGGACAACAAGATAAGAACTTATTTAGTTAGTAAATATAGTTTTCCTGAACTCCTTTGTCGATTCCTTGATAAGTAATATCCAAATTCTTTTCTTATAAGCGATCCACAAACCATCTTATCAATAACTATATAAAAATTTCTTCATATTTTGAATAGAAATTCCAAGGCTTCTGGCCACTGCCATTAACCTAATGGAACCCGAACCCTTTGGCTCTTTGCATTCGCAGTTCGCAACCTGCTCAAATATTTAATTATTCATAACTTTAAACAATCACAGCGACGTCAGCGTCACGCCGTATAACCCACAGGGCTACAACAGATTTACCCCACACACACACACACACACACACACACAGAATGCCTTTCACGTCTCAACAAACACAACAAAAAACAACAATACAAGGGATACCATCCCTTTGCTACCTCGCTGTTGGTAATAACATTGTCGTAAAATCATGTTTGGCTTATCGTTATCCCAGTTGGGGTGCTCTGGGAGCACAGGACGCGGCAACGCAGGATGCCAGGATATAAGGATGTGAGAAGAAAAGAAGGAAAGAGAATCGCACGCGCTGCATTTAAATGCCGTTGAAAATGGCGTGAATTATAGTAGCGTAGGTTAAATGCCGTTAGACAGCCACATAAACTACAACAAGAGCAACAACAACAAGTTGGAAAACCCTTTCACCTCTGACAGGACTCTAGAGCTCTTCGGATAGATTTCAAAAATGTTGTAAAGTTTTTCGCCTGTCGTCTGCTTTTAATTTTAGCAAAAATATTATTTGCATTCGCTTACGCCGACTGACAAACAAAGTTTACTATTTGCGACACACTCCTGTTTGCTCCTTGGTCCTTACGCCTGCTCCTGGTCGTGGTCCTGTTTTCTTGTAATTATCGCTTTTGTTTGTTAGTTGAACTTTTGCCAGGTCTACTCCGGTCTGCCCGCCGGCCAACATACGAAATTAGCGCGCCAAAATTACTAAACAATATTTGCTAGAACTTTATGTTTGTACATACGTACGTACAATGTAATGTACAACGTACATCCTCAAGACGTTAAGGACTTGCGTGCAACATATTGTCCTTGGTCGTTGGCGTAATTTTCTAATTGGCTTCCAAGTTGCTGCCAAGTTTTGCCAGTTACCAGTTGCCAGTTGCTTAGTTTTGGCTTGCTAATTCAATTTTAATGCTTGATTTCATATTAATTGAAAAATAAATTTCCTTATGCCGCTTGACAAACAATAGAAGGGTTTCATGCGCTTGGTATGGGTAAGAGGTAAGAAGTTTAGAATGTTTTAAGACGGTAACAAAGAAAAGTAAAGGCACATTCGATCCTAGTTCTAGTTAACAGTCCCTATACTTAAAAGACCTGTTTGAGTAAGGCTAAGTATGTTAAGATCGATAAGTTATGTTACGACAATGTTAATCGATCTGTAGTTTAACAGATTCAAAGAGTCAGTATTTTTTCGCAAGGGGATTAAGGAAATATGTAGTAAGAGTATATACTAAAAGTGTCAATCGGCTTGCTAATTGTTCAGTAAATACTAAAAACAAACTTATAATCAATTGAGAATGTTATACATAAATACAGCACTGATTTTTCTTATTAATAGTGAGCTTTAATATATGTTGAATTGACTTTAAACTCAAAAGATTCAAGAGCTTTTCTACTTTTCCGCACATCAAAAACATGGCCATTGTGATTATGGCTAATCGTTAACCTTCTAGACCTCCGTTTGAGCAATAATTTGTTGTGTGCCTAACGTTTATTAAACTAATAATTTACATGGACACACATTGTCGTTAAAAACAATTTCATGTGCTTGGCATAAAAAGAAACCTCAGAGATTTATAAGCTGCCGGCAGTCAAAAGGAAAACTTCTCAAACCCTATTAATACGAGTCATAAACATATTTAGAGCGATAAAAAGGTCAGCACTCCGCACTCCTCACTCCCCTACCCGTGGCAAATGACCGTTTTGCTCTATGCTCCCTGTAAGTAAACTTATTGAATGTCTTAAGTTTTTTTTATTTCTATACAGCTTTGCTGCCTTCTGCTTGTTTTCATTTCATTTTTATGACAACGTTTAGACATTTTTGTATATATTTTGCCTGCTTGTCTTTGCTTTTGCCTGCGTTTTGGCCACATTTAGCATGGCGCCCCCCATTCGTATTGACATTTGATCTTTATGCGGGGGTTACCACTGTGGTACTCGTGTGTTTACTGTGTCGCTTTGTTTGTCTGCAGGCATCTTTTTATGACTCGAGTGTGTTTGCCTTTTGGCTTTTGTGCATGCCATAAAAAAGAAGAGAAGAGAAGAGAAAAACACAAGAAAAATCGTTCTTAGAAATCAAACTTATGAGGTCATCTGTTATGAACGCGCGCTCAACTGGCTTACAAAAAGCCTTTAAGTAAATACTTTTCTTTGCCATCATATTGCTCCTTTTGGTGACAATCGAATTTGTTCGTCTTGGATTTAAAGACAAAACTCTGGAAAGAACTTTTCACTTTCCTTTACTAAAAAAGGTTCGTAAAACCATACCTACGATTACGCTACTCAAAAACGCAAAACACACAGAAAACGTCTTAATCAAATCAGTTGCTGCTAAATGGCTAGTAAAGATACCCTCATAAATATGTCAATTAATGGCACGCCCAGGCTGCTGCTGCTGCTGGTGTCTCGTCTTCTATCTTATCTCAATGAAGACATAAACGCCGTGATATCAATTTATGTCAACGTAAATGGCAATGATTGCGAAACTGTGTGGGTCTCTAGTTTTCATTTAATATATGCGCAGCCACTTGACTGGCCTGGCTGGAACATGTGTCAGCGAATCTTAAGTGAAGCTTATGAAACTATTAAAACATACAGACACAAATGCCACACATGTCCTTGTCTAGTGTCCCTTACAACAACAACAACAACAACAACAGCGATAACAGGCAAACAAACAACAAGACAACACACACATGTTTTTATTGGAGCGGGGGTAATTAGTTTACTACACGCTCGAGGCGTGCCTGATGCCACGGCCCTGCATACCCCTTACCCATCTATCGTTATGAATAATTTAGTCTGCATGGGCAAAAACTTTTGACCAGCTGGCTAAAGGTTGAGACAAACCGCAAGGCAAGCAACCACAAGTTAAAGATGCCGCACAGATTTTACCATTTCCCCCCTCATAATAATCATCATTGTGTGGAGCTCTTAAACGCAGATTACTCATACGCACGGCTTGGCCGGCTGAGCATTCATTATTTAGCTGCTAAGTCTGACAGCTCAATAAAAAGGAATGCGGCTAATGTTAATTGCCTTTGTGTTCCCGGTCACATTTGCATAATTTTCTTTAAACAATAAAAATCTAATTTCACTGTCGCTCTTCACTTCTTCTGCTGCTTCTTTTCTTCTTCCTTTCTTTTATGGCATATTACATATAATTTCTTGTTAAATTCATAATTGTTAATTTTGTTGTGGCCACTTTTCTTTGGCCCGCTGCGCTGTGGGCTTAACTTTAATTAAGAGACAAGTTCATTTTCTGGCAACGCTTGTTTCCTTTTAGGGTTGTTTAACACTAAGCAGCAGTGGTGAGAAGTGCACAGTGGAATGAGGTGAAAGACCAAACGGGATTAGTTAAAATATGTAATTATGTTTTGCAATCACAGCAACACACACACACCATAAGGTTGAGAACCTTATGGCAAGTTGAGGATCTATTTTTTCACACAACACTTAAAATTAATGGTTCACTATTTGCACAACAGCTGCAACACGACATTTGGTTATTTAGCTTTCAAATTTGGCAACTCACACAGAAAAATAAAAAACGGAGAAAAATAAAAGGTAAGCAATCATATTGTTTTGTAACTCCACACGGAGACCATCAGCAATGGGAATGTTGGTAAACACAAACCTTTTGTAGCCCATTCGCGACAGTTTGGGAGTACCATATTTCCATTGTGGTACATGGTAGCATGGCGGACAGTGCTGTGACATATGAGTCGAATATGTTGCAAATTCAATATTTGCCAACAATTTTGCAGAATTTCTTCTTGTTGTTGTTGTTTGGTTTCTTTCTCTTTTTTTTGACAATGGTTTTTCCTTTTTTTTTTGTGTACATGTCCGAAACAAGCAGCTCTGTTTGCAACAACAAACACACAAAAAATGTGTAAAGCAAATAAAAGTTAAAAGCATTTGATGCACCACACATCTGACAGATATAAGAAAACAATACAGGGAGCATATTTAAATACGAGTTGAACTTTTGTTTGCCCTTTCTATTGTGAGAATTGCAGCTCAAATTCATAAATCGAATCAATGCAAGTCGTAACACAAAGCTAATATACTCAACAGCATATGAGTGAAATTTTTCACATGCTCTGGCGGCAACGTATGGTAAGTAAATGTGTTGCCTGCTCTTGTTATGGGTTTGCCAAGCCTCATTGCCCACTCCCATTTGGTCACACTGGCCGCAGGGCAACTCTCACTCTCTCTCTGTAGTACCGAAACTGACCGCCTGCTACGTTTGTTACCGTCTGTGTCCTTTGCTCGCTCGCCTCTTCTGCAGCTTCGCCTGTTTAACGTGTGCTTTGTTTAACGAATCGTGCAAATGCGGGTGGAATCGGAATGCTTTTCGTTGAGCAGTTTATTTTTTCACAACTTTTTTTTTGTGCATTTATTTGATTACGTTGAGTATTTTATTTTTCAATAAACACCAACGGCACAAAACAAAAAATAACAATAATAATAAGAGCATCAAAACTGGCGCCGCTCATTAAATTTTGATTGTTTTGTGGTCATAAAAATCACGGCAAAACTTTTCACAATCACACAAGACGCGACAAGCGAAAAAACAACAAGAAATTATGTTGATGGCCCAAAAGCAACTTTCCCCCTTGAAACTTTTTGCCTCTAAATAGCAGAAAAACTGAGCTTTTCGCCTTAGGCATTTGGCAAAAATGATGATAATTAGCCGAAAAAGCGCCCAGCAGAGGCAGCCAAACAAAATGTAAAAGTCAAATCAAAAACTAAACAAAAAACGCCAAGGAAATTGCCAGCATTGGCGTGGTGCGAGGCAGTGTCAGTCATGTCCCAATGTGAAAATTAACTTGTAAACGCTTACAGGCCTCCATGGAGGATTCGTTGGGACGGGGGCAACACCTACCGCGTGACCAGGGCGTGGCGTCTCCGGGGAACCAGCGACTAACGATTTACAATCAAGCGAAGCTCCCGCGTCAAAATAAAAACTTTTGCATTTCATTTCGACTCTTGATATTTGTGCACATTTCTTTCACGCTACTTTCGAGTGCGATTAAATTTGTTTTAATGGTTTTTGTTCAGCCCGCCGTTGTTGTTGCCACAGGGGCGGTGTGTCAGAGAAGTTAAAGTTTGTTTTTTAATGGCCGCAGTTTTGGTTGGAATTTTGTGGTCGCTGCGCTGCGGCGCTTCCTAATTGCCAAAACAATAACAACAAACCATTTAGGCGCATTAAAGCCTTTGGGAATTTTCGGATTGCCTTAGCTTCAATGGAAAGGATTTTTATAAATCCAGAAGCGAAAGTTTTCCTTTTAAATGTTTTTATGATTACCTTGGATTAAGTTACGTTAAAGCCTTGTGGCACTTTCATTTTTCTGGCAAACAATAAACATTTAAATAATATTTGCTATCAGCGCCGTCACACGCCAGTCGTCCAGCTTAAGGACATCCCTTTTATCATGCCACCATATGCACCTTTGTCAGAGTCACACACAAAGCTCACACAAGCCCCGTGTGGAGAGAGGCCAACGTCAACAGAAGTAACTATAACATTTAAGCAGCTTTGCACAAGTTGTGCTCGCCACTTGATAGCCATAAAAGAGAAAGAGCTGAGAATTGGTCAAGTACGTAAATGAATTTTATATAAATACATTTCATAGAACCTTTTTTTTCTGTTGTTGTTGTTGTTGTTGTTGTTGATTTCGTTATTTTTATGACTGCCAACTAACAAGGTTCAGTGGCAGTTGACTAAATCATCTAAGGATTTGCGTTTATCACAAGCCAGCCAAGCCTTCGGTTTGCGTAAAGGCGCCAGGAAATTGAAAATTTCCACCAAAGTTGGAGAGTGTGTGTGTGTGGCATGTGTGGCATGTCAGCGATTTCGAAAGCGAGCCGCCTTCGGGGCCAATAACATTTACGCTAATTTGATAATCTGCACACGCACAAGGGTTAAACTGCGGGAGCTTCCCGGGTGCTCGAGAAGATGAAAAAGAATAAGAAAAAAAACATTTGCATAGACAAGCAAGACAGAAGCACCTAATTGGCTGCAATGGCACCCAAGGGAGTTCTTCATCGTTTAACTGACCAAAAGGGAGCTGCTTATGGCCAAAACCGAATCCCTTTCACATTATCAGCGCGTTATCATCGCATTCTTTTTCACTCTTGAGCAAATTTTACTTGCGGTCAGTGAGTTTATTATTTGGTTGCCTTTTATTTTATGCTGGCTTATCTGTTTTGTTAATGTTATTATTATTGTTGTTGTTGTTGTTGATGTGGCAAAAGCTGTTTTTGCCACGCTCGCTTAAAATCGCCTTCGTAATCGCTTTTATACGCTCGACTGAACTGAACTGGAAACGGAATTAGCTGCGGGTTTTTAGATAGTATTTTGTTTGTTATTTATATTGTTTTGTTGCTGTTGTTCGGGTCATGCAAATAAATTAAATATATATTTACTTAAATGTTGGTTAAATAGGCTTGAAAAATAATATTTATATACAATTTCTGCCAATAATATAACTAAATAAATTAGTTATTGCTGCATATAAGGATCCTAAGTTTACTTATACTATTTACCAACCCAGCTCAGCTAGAAGCAACCCTTTATTTTATGTTGTTGTGCACAATCTGTCTCCCTTCACCATGCATATTTATAAGTTACTCATACGCCCCAGGGGCAAGTGTTTACTTGAGATGTGTCTGTGTCTGTTTGTGTCTGGCTGTGTGTGTGTGTGCTGGTTTCCTGGTGTGCAACAAGATTTATGTCTGTTTTCTTTTACTGACACTGAACATTTTAACGCCTGCAAATTTTTCGCTAATTAATTAGTTTAAATGTATGCGGTAAATGTGTAAAAATGTGATATGTCTGAAAGGGAAAGTAAAATCAAGGTAATTTTCGGCTAATTTAATAACTAAAGCCATGCTTAAAGTCAAAATCAGTGTCAGTAAATGGCATACCCAAACGGAGTCCCAACACAGCGGGTCGTAATTAATGCGTTTATGAGTAAGTTCTCAGCCTCAAGACCGCAAAGCGATAAAAAACGCACACAAAAAACGCGCGCGTTTTTACACGCATGTAATTTGTTAGAAATTTGCAGCCCTTTTTTTTGGGTTCTTGTTCGTTTTTTCCCACATACTTTGGCAAGCAAATAAAAAATTAATTTAACGCATGTTTTTCATGTAGCGTTTGGAGTTTTTTTGTTGTTGTTGTGTTTTTTGTTTTGTTGCCTCGTATAATGAAATTGATTTAAGGTTATTAATGCGAGCAGCTTTTGGTTAGAATTCCTGGCTGGCGTTGCCTAAGTAAATGTTTGGCATTTCATAATGTTGAGTTCAACCTTTAACGTCAATTTTATGCAAATTATGTACATTCTGACTCCGGCTGCTCTGAGTGTGTGCAAGTTGAATGGGCGTGGCAGCAGCCCCATATAGCGACGGGGCGTCGCTGTAAACTTTTTTTTTTTTTTAGCTCTTGAAGTGGATCTGGTCTGGGTGTTGTTATTGAAGTTTTTGGGCGTCTCACTGCCAGCCTCACTGCTAACTGCTGACTGCTCACTGCTCACTGCTGACTTATTCAATAAGCCAACTTGAAGTATGCCCCATGGCTGGTGGCTTGTTGTTGTTGCTGTTGCGGCTGCTTAAGTAAATACCGTGTGCTTTCGTATATGCAAAAAGTGCAAATAATAATAATAAAGAGTACTTATTGTTTGATTTATGTGTCTGTGTGTGCACAACATAAGCACAAGCATGAGCATAACTGTCTCCACATCTGTCTCTCGTATTATGGCTGAGCATTAGGCACTAGCGCTCAAACTTGGACAATAAGCAAAAGTGCTTAATAAACGAAATACAAGTAGTACAAGTACAAGAACTATTAATTGTTTATGTTTGCTTTGCAGTTCTATTGTAAGAGCTAATCGGCAGGATAAGTAAGTAAGTTTAGGAAAAGTCTTTTAAATAGTATATATATATTTAGAGCTTTGATATCCTATTTCTTGCCCTTATTCCGAGAACACATTTTTAGGTTTTAGCTTCATCTAACCAAGTCTAGCTTAAGGTGAATACTTCAGCCCTACTCTACTTGTAGCTAAGCCCTGCCATCAGTTTGCTACTGATAAAGTCACATTTATTTGTCAGTCTTAGCCCAACTTGGCTGTCAGTTCTCGATGAGCCAAGGCACACGTACCAACCTCACGCCCCACGGAACTCAAGTCCAAACCAAAAAAAATAACACAAAGCGTTAAACCGCACACACCTATCATGTTGTTGTTGTTGCTATTGCTGTTTCCGTCACCTCTCTAACATCCATCCGACCAGAGCGTTGCCAGAAAGCACGCGGCCGCTGTGCTAAGTGAGCCATTTATCTTCGCAGGAACCTCAAACGCGACACAATACAACAAGCAAAAACAACAACAAGAACAAGAATGGCATTTCCTACACGCGTCATCCAATCCAGTCAGACGCCAATAATGCCATACTGAAAATAAAACGATTTATATGCCGCAATACCACGCAACAACAACAACAACAACAACAACTATAACATTTCGTTTTTGGTTTTCTGCTTTTCCTCTTTTCTTTTCGCCTTATCCCAGGACACATCAATTGAACAGCCGCAACAACAGCAACTGAAGTAAATGAAACCCCAGGAAAAAAAAAAAAAAAAACAACCAAAAGCAGAAAAAGTAAAATCGAAGATTGCTATCTTTGACGGCTTGTTTTCCTGCCACCCACTAAGTGGGCGGGGCAGCCATTATGTATTGGCGTTGAAACAATTTGAACAGCCGAACGTTGCTGGCAAAACAAATGAAAGGAAGTCGTTTAAAAGTACAAACGGACATTATTTATCGCTCCCCCCCAAAAACTACCCAAAGAGCATAAAAAAAATACGAAAAGAACCTCAAAAGTTCTCAATCCAGCCACTTGTTGTTGTTGTTTTTGTTGCTTCTACTTGTGTCTACTTAGTTGTAATAAATGGAAAACGTCGACGTCCAACAACTGGCCCGAAAAAACAATACCACAATGCATATAATTTTCTTGGACTAGCAATTGGATATTTAGCCGCAGCAACTAAAACAGCAAAAGCCGCAGAAAGAGATAGAAATAGAAGTAAAAAAGGAGAAACGAAGGCAAAAGTAAACTGCGGCAAGCAAATCGATTGATTTCTGCTTACTTAAGCAGTTCTCGATTGATGCCGGATAACATCGGCAGCAGCGGCAGCAGCGGCAGCAGCGGCAGCAGCAAGTAATTTACAGTTAGTTCCTTATTGGGGTGTGTAATTGGAATTGGTGTCTGCTAGTTGGAAATGAGTTTTTGTTTAGTTGTTGAGGAAATAAAAGTGCTTCGATTGTTATAAGGCTCTTGAAGTATTTATTTAAAATCTACTTTCAGCCCTGTTAACTGCAGCTTCCATCCCAACCACTCATTACATCGAATGTGTCAGAGGAAACCGCGTGCTAAGCCCATTTCCATACAGCTGACATTCTCCCCCCATTTGGCTGACCATTGTCGACGCGAACACTCACACACTCACACACACACACACACACACACACAGAAACCTCGAGGCATCTTATCGCCTTAAACCACTTTAGTGTCAGCCATGATGACAGCGGTCGGTCCCTGGCTGCCGTCTAACTGTGAACATTGTCGCCTTTTTTTTTTAACACAGCCGCCATTGTTGTTGTTGTTGTTGTGGGCTGACCATTTAACGGAGTCGTAGCATGTTGTCTGTTAACATGCCCAGTGGTCTTGTCGACATTGCGATAAAAACAAAAAAAAAAAACACACACACACACAGAGCTAGAAGGAATTTACGCTTTTGGCCATAATGAGGGTGATTTTCGTATTTGTGGTAGATTTGTCCACTTAGCAGCATGACCACAGCCAGGAGAACTCGGCTTTTTTCCTGATGCTCTTGCAAATTTTTTGGCTACTAAGGCATATCATTTGTACACATATTCCACAGTGGATTTAGGCCTGGCCTTCTGATGATAATGTTAATAATTTGTAATGTGTACGCTTCTTTATGTTCTTTTTTATTTTATATGCTATAGCCTACTCAACATGATATATGTATGTATGTACATATGCGCCAGCATGCATGACAATGATTTGTGCTAATGAGAGAAAGCGAGTGAAAGTTTCACATTTCCATTGTTTGTGGCATTGTGCATTGTACAGAGAGAAACCATTTTGCTGGTGCTTATTTAATTGGCATTTCTGTTGAGATGTTCGCAACTTTTTTAATAACAAAACGACAACTAAGGAATTTAAACAACAACAAATGGCGAGGGTAGAAAAATGAAATCAACTTCAGTTGATTTTCATTACCAACAGCCGCGTGAACTTAACTAAAGTGCGGCTTCGCCAATTGTTGTCTACGAATTTTCAATATTATTTGCTGCGGTCTTCAGGCATTTTGTTATGCCCACCCATCCAATCCAACAAACAGCTGAACCTGAACCTGACGCAGAGCTGTCTTGGGTTCATTGTGAACGACAGCGACAAGGATATTCATTGTAGCCGCTTTCAATTGGGCATTTTATTTTATATTTGAATTTTAAAATTCCTTTCCGCAACCGGCGACAGCAGGAAAATGGACAATTTGTGTTTGTGGCAATTGATTGGCAAATATTGTCCGGCCAAAATGGGCAAAAGGCAAAACGAATGAATGAAAGAAAAGGTTTACTGATTAATACACACTGACAGCAAGTCACACAAAAAAAATTATATTTTATTCCAAGAGTTTTGTTGCTTTTATTTGCTGAATAAAAAGAAAGCTAAATACTGCGAATAATCAGAATACATAATATAAATATTTAAATAATAGTTGTAGAAAGCTTTAAATAAGTTTGAAGGATACAATTTAAACATTTTTCAAGACTTTCAAGAGCGTTTAAAGCAAACTTTTTTTACTTATGTATATGACAAGTCATGCACGGATATATGCACCATTTAATCGGCTTAAAGACGCCTATAAAAGTAAAGTTGGCCAATTCGTAAGTTGCATGCAAATTACAAGCAATAAAACGAGGCACTTTCAATGCTTAAGCAAACTTCTGCAAAGCCAAAGGAGAGAGAGAGAGAGAGATAGAGAGAGAGAGGCACTCAGACGCCCACAAGAGCCAAAGCGATTATTCTTTATTGTTTAGACAACGATAAACAAAAGCAACAACAACAGGAACAACAACAAGAAACAGAAGCTTGTAACAATTCTCACATCATACGATTGGCATTGAGATTGCGTCTTGCGTATTGGTTATTCCCAAGGCTGTCATATGTAAGGACATTTCAGACAGACAAGCTACCACACGCTCGCCAGGGATATGTAAATTTCTTCACTGAGCAAACAAAACAGAACAGAACTGAAAAGGAGTGAAATAATCATAAAAATGTCATGTAGCACACAACATGGGGAGTTGGGAGAAAGGATTCTGAATTGAATTTTTATCTATTGTATTGGCAATAAAGTCACATTGTCAGCGCCCATGGCTGCATAAAATTATGATTATTTACTTTTGTGTTAAAGCGACGCGGCAGCAAAAAGTTTTATTAAGACGGGCTCAACCGGGATTTGAACCCGGGACCTCTCGCACCCAAAGCGAGAATCATGCCCCTAGACCATTGAGCCGCTTGTGAGCGAAACGATCTTGAAGTTTATTTTATAGTTGCAATATTTGTATCTTTCAGATACATTTCTTATCTATTACTGTTTACATAAGATACGCACGCATTTGTACAGCAACTTTTGCCATTTTTTACAGCTCTTTTCTCTTATTAATTATAGGTTTTCATATTTTTTTGTTTTACTTTTCTACCCTTATCATTTGGCCGCTGATTTATTGACTTTTAAACGTTGCAGCTGACTCATCAAATTTCTTTTGTCTTTTCCCTTCTGGGCATGCTTTTAATTTAATTTGAAAACTTTTGCCTGCCCATTTGGCGCATTAAAACCCTTTGACCTCCACACAAACAAAGCTAAACAAAATATAGAAAAAAAAATACGCCTAAAGACGTCTCATAAATAATTATGATAACTGTCAGAGTTTTTTTTTGTTCCCCTACAAAATTTGCCACGCCCTTAAAAACCACCCAAACTCCATTAAAAATGCAATTAAGTGAGTTTAGCAAAGAAATGCAAAAAAATCAAAATATGCTGACAATTAAGTAGATAAATTGAGGCATATTTTAAAGCATATTGCATGCAAAACTCTTTTTAAGCTTTAGTTTTTTCCCCCCTTTATAAATATTCTTCGCTCAAGTTTCGTGTCGCTATAAATCATATAAATATATCCATTTAAGATTTATGAGCTGCTAAATTTTTGCTTACAAAACAATAAACAATAAACTTTCACAAGTCGTTTTGTAAACTTTCAGTTTTGTCTCCAACAAATGTTTAGCATAACTTTGGGAACATAACAAAATTTAAAAAAAGCAATTATCATATATAGTATATATGCTTTAAGTATATAATGTATCTTTGTCCCTGTTGATTTTCACTTGTGCAGATAAAAAGAAAACAAAGTCCTAAATAAACACAAAACGGTCGAAAAAACCAAGAATGGCTGCTGCAGACAAGAAAAGAAAATGTTTTTAATTGAAAATGAAAATGCATTGTAAATAAATTGTTAGATATATTTTTAGCATACGTAAGATTTGAATACTTAAAAGCTTATGAAAATTATTCCAATTAATGCCTAGGAAACTTGTTAGTTTCGGCCAGGCTGCACTTAAAGGCCATTAACCATTAACTGAAACACAAACAAATTGTTACACTTTGCGTGCCAAAAGGCAACTAAAACAACAAACTAACCGAAAAATGGCAACCAACAAAAACAACAAAACGAGTAAATAGAGTTTTCTTTATTTATTTTTTCAACAACTTTTTACCTTTTTCCAACTCATTTTCAAGTGTTTCGTTGAGCGCCACTTAGTTGTGTTGTTGTTGGGCAAAGCCATTAAAAAAAAGGCTGCTTGAGTGTTAAATGTGTTTTGGGTCCTGAGTGTTGAATGTTGAATGGTTGCGGCATTGTTTTTGTTGGACTAAGTCAACAAGGTCGAGGGTTAATGAAAGTTGCTCGATCGCTCAACTTTGACACTTGCCAAAGTTTTTGTAACCAACATTATTGTATCTATAACTTAATCATGGCCTTAAACTTATCGCGTTGCTGTTGTTTCAAAGATGCATGCTTCTTGCGCTGAGCGTTTTTAAGCAAAATCTCTTGAAACTTGCAACGCATGGCCAAGGAGAGACCCGTATTACGTAGATCCAGCTCTTCCAGCATCTTGTTGCAGCTAATAATCTTCAGCAAGTGTTTGCCAAAGTCCTAAACAAAGCAAATGTTAAGTTACCGGCTTCTATCTAAAAGCAAACTAACCTCGCCCAAATCATTGTTGGATAGATCAATGTGTAGCAAGGTCTTCTGCTGGCATACGAGCATCATGAACAGTTTGGTAATGCTCTCACTAATGGAACAACTGCCCAAATCCAGTTGCTTGATTGGCATCAACTGCAGCGTATGGAAAATGGCAGCTGCTCCATCGCTTTGTATGGGATTCAGGCGTAGAACAAGACGCTGCAGCGGCACGTTTGTGAGTATTCTGCTCAAAGTATAGGCGCCCTCCTCAGCTGGGTTTGAGAAAAGTATCTTAAGAAGAGGCTACGACTAAAACCACTTCACATACTTATCTTATTGTTGGTCAAATCGAGAACAGTTAGTGTGCCAAAGGATTCCTTGCCGCAGGTCTCTAGAAAACAGCGTATGCCCGCATCCCCAACAGCGCAGTGTAGAAAGGCCAACTGCTTCAAATGATGACAGCCCTTATCCAGGCTGTGAGCCAAAAAACGCAATTGATACGCAACCAGCTTTGTATTGTGAAGGCTAACAAGTGCAACGAAATAGTTAAACAAGAAGATCTTAACGCTTATGCTTACCAAAACTTTCGCAGCTCATAGCATTGACTGAGTCCCTTCGCAAGCAGAATAATGTCACGAGCCGTTAACTGATTACAGCCAATTTGGTAATTGATGCCAGCTGTCTTGGTGCTATAGCTCAGCTGCAGTTGCCGTAAGTCCGGCAGATTACTCAGCAGGTAATCGAGTGGAATGTGATCTGTTTTATTTGCTTGGTTTTACACAATCTTTTGAAAGGGTATTCGAGCAGGAACTTACCATTGCTTTCGCTGTCGGGCGGCGCGGGCTGTAACAGATTTATCTCCAATTGATTTATGTACGCCGCACAGATGTCCAAGGCGGCCTGCACATTGCCATCCTGCTCGTAGTCGCCGGTTTGCATATTTTCAATAAACTCCTGCACATGTCGCTCCATGTAAATGTTAATCCAGCGCCGCTCCCTGCCCCGTGCCTGGAAGGGGGCAAGTCGCCAGCGCTGCTCGTAGCATCTGCGCCAGAAGTAATCGTCACGGATGTGGGCGCTGAGCAGCTGCAGCGGCAACTGCTGCGTATCCAGCTGGCTGAGTATATAGTTACGGTCCTGACGTTGTCGCAACTGTCGGTAGAGTGGCAACTCTGTAACGCACACATAGAGAGTCAGAGAGTTGTCATCTTGGATGCTCAAACCTTACCGTTCCAATTGCTTACGATGGCATCGAGGACAAGATGTCGCAGACTTTTCGCTTGATTTGTTTGTAGCTCGCCGTTTGGGTCGGTCTGGTATTGTTCCAATGATTTACGGTTGACTTTGGGCAGCCTGACATCGTTGCAATTGGGTTTGAAATAGGCCTTGAAGGTGTCAATGGAAACGGTGCTGGGGAATTCGCAATATGTAAAATCCATTTAAATATACACAAAAGCGATAACATTTGTTTCATGTAATTATAAACAAGTTCTTATTTATAGGCTTGTGGTTGTTAGGAACTGGTTACCAGGGCAGCGTTGCCAGTTTGTTGTCCGCTTAGTGTTGGTAAACATGTAGAAAACATTTAAAGCGATGCTTTTATTGTATAGTTAGAATAGAATAGAAATAAATGAAGTTAATGATTTTAAGAAGAAGGTTTTTGCTGTCTTGGATACTTGGGTATATTCGCCTCCATGCGCTGATTTCGCATCATTGCGCACTCCTGATAATCCCTGAACAGGGTATAGTTTGCCGTATGGCACTCCTCGGGATTGGCCTTTTGTTGCAAAGTCCTGCGCAGCGATTTCATAATAGTCATGGTTTCTGCGTCATGTGTATACTTATACATATGATGCGGCAACCAATCCACTATCTTTGGGCTATTGTAGACTACTGATTTGCCAACGCATACGGTCTCCAAAGAAGCGCTGTATTTAATTCAAATAGTTATTACTTTCAAGGCCCTAACTAATGCATACATACACATAAGGGTAGTAGTCTTTAACGGGATTCGATTCACGCAACATTCGTGGTATGTTCTCGCGTCCAATATTGAAGCGCGTATCCTCCCAAACTTTGCCATATGTGACACCCCAAGGATTGTACACCCAATTGCCCAGTGCGTTCATTTTGAAACGAGGTATCGATATGGTCAGTTCAACGACGGTTTGTTCATTGATTCCACCTCTTCTTGCCTGACCCTTGCCACTACGTGGTCTTATTTTCTGCGGTTCAGCCTCTAAACCGGAGCTAACTTGTTTCTCCCTACTCTTGCCAAACAATTGTATTGGCTGTTTTGGTTTATCAGTTACTTTGCCCTGTGTTAAAACCATTTTCTTTTCACTCTTAGGCATAGATTGCTCTAATATCAAGATATTTTCGGTCTTTAGCATTGGCTTGGCCTCATTCTTTGTTAGTAGTATGATCTGTTGCAGAAGTAATCATTAAGCGTATGGTTCTTTTTGCGAAACTTCAAGCTACTTACATTAAACATGAATAGATATAGAAAACAACGATGTGAAACAAAATTTAGCTGCATTATTGTGTGGTATAGAGTTTGAAATAATATTGTGTACCTACTCACAGTGTTTGTTTTTAACATAAACAATAGCTACATGAAGTTTAGCTCAGAGGCAGCTTGTTAGTGTTAGGCAATAAATGCAATAATCATATATATCCTGTCAATATTCACACTAAACAATAATCATTTATCAAAATAAATGCAAAATATTGAGCAAAATAATTGTTACAATATCAGAGACAGTGGCACAAGCACAATGTCTTGCCACATAATGTGGCCAAGCGCAACATTAAGTGCCATAAAAATAATTCAAAATAAATTGCTTTGCATAAAAAATTGGTTTTGCATTTTGGGTGCGACGGCAAAAACGGAAATCGCAACTGTTCTATGCTGCCCAAGGTGGAAGTTCGATGGATATATAAGGTATAATTTGGTCATAATAATGCGCATCATGAAAACTCAACAGCACACACACACACACACACTCACGTGCTTACATAGACAGGCTGGGGTTATTAATTTTGGCGTCGGCTTTGCGCTCTTTCGGTCTTTCTGCCGCCGTCGCAAGACATAAATAACGCGTTTTATATATATACAAAATACTTTGCATATTTACAGGCGCCGCACAAGTAAGCCATAAAAAGAAAATCCAAAGCAAAGTCAAAGTCAAGAAGCTCCAGTCATGTCAGCTGCAAATTCTTTGGCTAAGTCGCAGGTAAAATTCTCAACAATCAAACAGAGCGAGGGGAAGATTCAATATTATTGGTTAAGCTTAGCTGGGACAGGGGCAAAGGCAGGGTCTTTGGTTAAAGTAGCCGCAGTGAGTCCACGAAATAAACGCCCTGTAATGACATGTAATTATGGTCATAATCGGCTTGCCACTTGCCACGAAAAACGTCTTTGATATGCAAATTTATTAAAGCTTCAAGATAAACATGTTTAACATATAAGATGAGCCATCAAAGCTTTACTTTATTGAAATGATTCAGTTCTTAAAACTTGTAATTCATATGAACGCCACCGCCAATATCCTGATGGCCTCGGAATGGACCACTTAGATGGCGTGTTGCATTGGCCGTGGCATCCACATTAAGATTACCACTGGGCGAAGTGTAGAGATTGGCTCTGCCGCTCGCATTCATTGTCGTCATATTGAACTGTGGCACATGACTCACGCCCAAGGCAGCCGAGTGTCCAGCAGTCGTTTCCATATTCAAACCACCACCAAACTGATCTCGGGCACGATTGTGCGTGTGAAATGCTGTGGCATTAATCGTTGCCTGCTTGTTCTGCAGCAGATTGGCCTGAGCGTTAACTGTTGTGCTGCTGCCAAAGTGTTCCGTGTGTCCATGTTGCACCGATAGACCGTGTCCATTGCTGTTTACAAACCAAGAGTTATAGCTGAGTTGGTGGTGTTAGTGCTGGGCAACACTTACGCATTCACTGCTCCGTAGATGCCTTTGGTAACTGGACCGGCACTGCTGTTGGTTGTGGCAAACACACCGGCTCTTGCACTTGTCTCCTCATCTTTGGCCACAATGCCAAATTTGGCATTTGCTGCTCCAGTCTTTGGATCACCGTTTGCCTGACACTCCATCTTATGTATTCAAGTTGATGCTTTGACTGTGTTCAATGTTCTGATAATCTTAAGAGCAGCGGCATGCTTTATATACTATTGCAGATATACATTTGTCATATAAGAGAGAAGTGCAGTTGGGTTCTTTCCCGTACACAATCTCAACAAGCTTTGACTAATACATTGTAAACTCATAAATGTATAAACCGCGAATCATTCGTATGACATATTTTATTTGATTAAATATATACACACGGAATCCCCTACACAAGATGAAAAGTACCATGAAAAATGTATTTTTAATTTTGTTCTCTAACCAATTTGAGTCTAAAGCAAACACATATTGTGAAATTGCCATTTGTATCCCAATACTTCACTGAATCACAATAGTTCCCCTTATTTTTATAGCGACAAACATTTATAATGGCTTAGCTTCATAAGGGCGAACATGGCGCCGTGGCTTAGTTGGTTAAAGCGCCTGTCTAGTAAACAGGAGATCGTGAGTTCGAATCTCGCCGGGGCCTACATGTGTGAAAATGTGTTGTTTTTTTTTATTTGCTTTTTACATTCTTTTTAATTAGCAAATGCTTTTAAAAATACTTGATTAATTAGTTCTTTTGAATAAAAGAAACTATTTGTGCTGCCTACTTATTGTTACCTAGATATAGGAATAAAAAAATATTTTGAAATGTTTGCAAATTTCACAACTGGCGCCGTGGCTTAGTTGGTTAAAGCGCCTGTCTAGTAAACAGGAGATCGTGAGTTCGAATCTCGCCGGGGCCTTTTCAACAATGAGTCTTAATTTGGTTTTTTCTTTTTTGTGCGCTTACATTTATAAATCTGCAAAACGTTTTCATGTTGCTTTTGTACGTCTGCCCTGATGACAGCTGACAGAAAGTTTCGTAGGCCACAAACAGTGGCATCGTATTCGCTTTTATGCCTTTCAAAACCTCATACTTTCTCTCTGTACACCTTTTACATGAGCGCCTGCCAGTTGCTTGCCACCTGTTGTCCTTGCAGGCAGGCGACAGTGCATAACGGAAACCAACGACGGATATGTTCGACAGCATGTTGCACGATTCCCCACTCACCAGTGGCTCGTTGGTGGTTGCTACGCTATCAGCAACGAAGCTTTCAATTACAGCCCTCTGAGTGCGGCGCTTGGTTGCAATTAGCCAGAAGCAACTTTATTTTGTGTCGATTTATTTGCAGTCCTTGGATTATCTTTACTTTTTATGCTCAAACGCACAGAGCCGAGTTGGTAGTCAGGGAAAAAAGGACACAACAGCATCCACACAATGTATATAAAATAATAATAAATATGTTTGCCACACAAGTTGCAATGAATGAAAGCGACTGAAACATATCGTATAATCCTTTTTATGAATATAATTTCCAATGTCCTTCCTTTTGTGCGCTTGCCGCTTAACACATCGTTTGTTCTCTTCGGATACAGCAATGTCCTTTTCTAATTTCCTCATCTACTTTATTATATATTGTCCGTAAGTGAAGTTCTTTGACTTTTTATGTCACCAAACAGCAACTAGACGGCTTTAGCGTAAGGTTTAGAGTTTCAAATGTTAAAGTTTTAAGCTTCTTATGATTAGCTTTATATTCCTTGTTCCTGTTGTCCAAGCAATCATCTGCTCAGACATATATCATTTACATTGCTCTGACGAATCTTGTATAGAAATAGGTAATTTTTGGCACGCCTGCTCCAGCCAATTCCCACCCACTTTCTCACCAAAGCAACCCCCACACACACAAACACCAAAACAGTTTTTAGCAATTGTCAGCAATTTTCTCAATAGACGACAAAAACTATCGGACACTCCGAAACAGAACAGAACAGAACAAAACAGAAACTCAATACAGGCTGTGTGTGTGTTTTTATGATTATCCGGGACACAACTAGACTGGACACACACACACATGCACATGTACATGGTGGGCGTGTACATACCATAAGCATTAACATAATTTATGTGGTTCCGCCGGATTTAGCTTTGTCGTATACAAAGGGACACTCTCTGGCCATTGTCCATTTGAGTTTTTTGGTTGCTTATTTCGATAACAAAGGCCAATGCCTAGAGAGGGGAGAGGGAGGGTACAATTGCGGTTTTTATTGTTTTTATGGCAACAAAGTTTATGAAAAGTTTGCCCTGCCACAAAATCCTCAGTCAGAGCTAAATGGAATTTCGTTTTAGTTTGCTGTTTTCTGTTGACTTTGCATATTTTTTTAATTAAACGCAAGTAGCCACAGAAATCGAAATCAAAGTGCTGGCTATTGCCAAAACCAGGGTCGCTTTATTATCGCTTTTATCAGCCCTGCATGGCAATAAAAACGTGCGAAATTTTCACGGTCGTGTGAATTTTCACAGCCTTTTGGTTTTTCTTTTGTTTTTCCCGACACAGCCCGTACTGATTGTTGTCACCTGTTTTACATACCCTTTCTTTTCGTTACACACACAGGGTATGCTGAGGTTTTGTGCAGCAAAAAAGGTTCACATAACAGCACAAGGTAGTTTGCTCCGCTTCGCAGGGTATTTCCAGGCTCTTAACAGGCTCTTCTTGGCTGTTTTTTGTACACCTGGCACGCATTGCTCATAACTCAAAATGTTGTGTTGGCTGCCTGCTTTTAGCCAAAAGAGGCAAGTTTTTGTGTGTGTGTTGTTTTACAATAAATAACGACTGGCACGTGCCGGCACAATGTACTTTGGCTAAAGCAAAAATCAAACTTTAAACCTTTGAAAAAATGAATGCTGAAACTAGGCCAGAAGGAACCAGAGAAACAGCTCAGTTCGATTTTAACCAAGTTTATCTCACAGTCAAAGCACTATTTATTGGTTTTTTCAATAATCAGTTAGTTGCATAATTTGTACGGGAAGCCAGTTGAACGCTTATCAGCTAAGCTAAGCATATGTAGCAACAAATTGTTATGATCTTCAAATGTTGCATGCATCGTTGCAGATTACAAGAGCAACGGCTAGTCAGAGATTTAATTACAGGCCTCATTAGGCTGCATCTTTATCGTATAAGATACATAACTGCCTCATTACATTGCAGCCAAACCAAAAGTTGCTTTCAGTTCGCCCACAGACTTCAAAGAGCTTAGTACTCCAGGCAGCTATGTCTATTCCAGTAAGTATTTAAGGTCCTTACAACAGATCCTTTCGATTGAATCGTCCATTTCTGTAGCTGCTGCTGCTTTTCCTGACTGCCGTTAGTTGTGCGGATGTCGAGGAGGATTACGAACCACAGCCGGAACACTTTGATGGTCGTTCCTTCTTCTTTCTGGGCACACTCTTTCGTCGCTGGCGCGATCGCTGGTTGGCTTTTCATAATCCGACGTCACTTTATGCTGGCGCTGCCTTTCCACTCAACGGCTACTTCAATTGTCCCTCTTTTGGCTGTAATCCGGCTGCCATAGGTCCTCAACCCGGTGGCTTCTATCCCGCCTACTATGCTGCTCCAATACCACAACAACAACAACAACAGCAGCAGCAACAACAACAAGCTCAAGGCAATAGCAATGTCTATATCTATTCAAGTGATCAGAACGTGGCCAGCTCCACGAGTCTACCAACGCCCTATGGTCCTGGCTTCTTTGGTCCGCCCCGACAGCCAACTCCCCTGGCACCACCGCCGCCGCCTTTGCCACTGCCGCCGACAGGACTACCACCGCCGCAAGCAAGCGCCAGCAGCTTTGGATTTGGAGCCAGTTCAATGCCATTTCCCGGCGCATGCGGATCCAATCCGCTGGCCTGTGCTCTCGGCTAAGCAGCAGCATTGCCTAAGTAAACAGCGTCGACAAAGTAAAAGAAAACAATACAATTTTAATTGAAAAGCGTACAAAAAAAAGAAAAAAATAAAAGGCAACAATTCAAGCAAGAAAATAAGTTTAATTGCAGTATCAACGACATTTTAATACTCTATAACAAACTGAAAAGAAGAACTAAAACAAGTTTTGAATGCCTTAAATCTAAATGTTACAACTAAACTGGCCAAATTTTTATAGCCTTCAATTGCAGTTGATTAAAAAAGGGTTAGATGTAAAAATGTGCAGAAAATTGTAATTCGAATGGCTGGTAAGCAACCAATTTTCCTTACACACACACACACACACCGCTGACAAACACACATGAACATTTATCCATTAACGCCAAAATGCAAAAAGGAAAAAACAAAAAAACCAACTCCACAACCAATCTGCATAAACAAACTCATCAGAAGCAAACGAAACGCTGGCATTTGTTTTGATTCCATCATAAACCATAAGATAGTAGCTGCAGACTTTAACTGCTGATGCTGATGAAGTGCTTGCTGTTGTTGTTGTTGTTGTTGGCCCCACAAGGAGCAGACGTAGAACCCAACGATGCTGCTGCTGCTGTTGAATTGTTTGGCAAATAAATGCCCGGCAGCATAATGGATGGCCATGGCTGAAGCTCACTCCGTTGATGGTCTTGGTCCAGGGTTTGGTCATCTGCTCTGTTTCTGTTATTATTTTTATATAACTTACGAAAATAATAATAGAGCCGGGCGACGTTGGAGGCGTAGGGCGTGGGCGTGGGCGTGGCACACTGCTCAAACAAATACGCCAGCGAGCGACAGTTGTATAAACACAAGTGTGAAAGTGCAGATAGTAACAGGCTGATGAGGTGCCACCAAAAGGGATCTACATACACATATCCAACTCCACATGCAATTGTCCCTTGTCCGTTGCCGTTGTCCGTTGTCCGAACGTTTATTTGTGTTTGTCCTATGACAACAATGGAGAAGGGCAGAAGGCTGGCTTGGAAAGTGGAACGAGTTTGGTTGTCCAGCTGCTGCTGCAGGTGTTGTTGTTCGTCTTGCTTTCTTTTGGCGTAACTTTCACTGACCGGAAACGGAAATTAAATGCATAAGTTTATTCAAGTTGTTGACGCCGTCTCTTACTTCTTATCAAGTTTGAAGCAGACGAACACGGCATGGGCATCGAATGTGATGAATGCATTTAATGTGGTCGCTCTCTAATTGAGATTGAAACTTGAAATTAATTAAAGTTTCTTCTAGTTTTTGTCAAAATAGAAATAAATCCTTTGTATTTGAACAGTAGTTGCTTAATAATCCGTTAGCTGACTAACAAAACGCTCTATCGCGAGCAGCAAGCGCAATGGGGATGTAGCTCAGATGGTAGAGCGCTCGCTTAGCATGTGAGAGGTACGGGGATCGATGCCCCGCATCTCCAATCGGTATCTTTTTGATTTTTCAAAATTATTTTTTTTGGTTTTAATTGAGATTTAATTAATCTTCCATAAAAACTATGAAAAAAGTGAAGTGTGGGCTCAACCGGGATTTGAACCCGGGACCTCTCGCACCCAAAGCGAGAATCATACCCCTAGACCATTGAGCCGCTTGTCGATTGGGGCGCCATAAATAGTTTTGTGTTCATTTCAGTATGGAAAGATTTATAACAAAGCAAAACTAAAATAAGGGGAACTATTTATAGCATGTTGTGCAAGCAAAAAACCAACAATGCATTTCTAGTTATTTTCAACTAGGTCAGCAAAGCAACTTTGTATGCATGCACATATTTTTCGTTGAGCAACTTTGGGTTTTGGTTTTTAAACAAAACAAAAATAAGATCAATTGGAGATGCGGGGCATCGATCCCCGTACCTCTCACATGCTAAGCGAGCGCTCTACCATCTGAGCTACATCCCCGTGTGTGAAAATATCTGCCAATAGCTAAGCAATGAAAACTCAATTAGTTTTTTTGCATTTTGTTTTGAATATTATGTCTTTAATAATGGTTAACAAACTTATAGCTATAAACTGAAAACATGATTAATCTCATTTAAATAATACTTTTGTGGCTCAAGGCTCAGGGTAAACGGGCTTAGCCATAGAAGTTGCCGCCGTAACCAGGACCAAAGCCACCACCAAAGCCGGGATAGCCACCAGGATAGCCGCCAGCATAGCCAGGACCAAGTGGATAGCCACCACCGTAGCCAGGGTAACCACCGCCTCCAAAGCCACCATAAGGAGGCTGATACGTTTGTCCGAAGGGGCGACGTCCACCGCCGAGCAAGTTACCAAAGACATTGCCAAGCAAGCCGCCACCGCCGCCGCCGCCACCCAATAGGCCACCTCCAAGCCCACCGCCGCCGCCCAGCAGACCGCCTAAGCCCAGAATGCGATTATCAACGCCACCAGCTGGACTGCCAGAGGCACTAGATCCAACTCCTCCAGTACCACCAACTGCGCCTGGACGTTGTGTTTGTGGATATGGATATTGGGCATAGCTGCTGCCAGCTACGAGCGCCAACATCAGCAACTGTGTAAGATATACAAGATTAGTTGAAATTTTGATTCAGTTTCGATTCACTTACGGAACAGCTAATCTTAAGCATGTTTATGATTTGTCTTTGACTGTGGAACTGTTTGTCTGTTTGCCCGATCCATCAGTTTTTATAACAACATCTCTCAGAACAAACGCCCACATATAATGCCAACCTAATCTAGGCCCGGAACTGTGCCGATGACCTTAAACCCAAAGCTTGAACGCAATCAATGGCTTTTACACACGCGTTAGTTGCTGCGACTAACAAAAATCTCCCATTAATATTATTGTTGTTGATTTAGGTTTGCCAAATCAATAAATGAATAAAAGTGAAACTGGTTCTCTAACGTTTGTTGCCACAGTTCGTTGAACTTGTTGGCGAAAGGAAGTTCAGGAAGTAACCAAATATTGCTATAAAAGTGACAATCAGCTTCGCTAGCTTCTTAGAATCTTGACCACAACATGCGACCAAACACGGTGAGTAATGTCAATTGTCAATGTGACCAGTAATCAGTCAATAGAAGTGTTTAATTCTAGAAAATGTTGGCTAAGCTGTTGTTGCTAGTTGGCCTGGCGCTGGGTTGCACTCAAGCTCATGGCTTTGGTGGCAAGAAGTTTGGAGGTGGCGGAGGATTTGGTTATCCAGTACCCTATCCGGTTGTGCAGCCGGTTCCAGTGCCACAGCCCGTGCCTGTGCCACAGCCGGTGCCAGTTCCAGTTGTAGTGCCTCAACCAGTGGCGGTTCCGATTCCAGTTCACAAGCATGGCTTTAAAGGTGGTTTTGGTGGTGGCTATGGCGGCGGATTTGGCGGTGGCTATGGTGGCGGTTATGGTGGTGGATTTGGTGGCGGATATGGTGGCAGCTACGGTGGTTATGAGAGCTTCTCATCCTACGGAGGCGGCTATGGAGGCGGCTTTGGAGGCGGCTTTGGAGGCGGCTTTGGAGGCGGCTATGGAGGCGGCTATGGTGGCGGCTTTGGTGGCGGCTTTAAAAAACGTTAATACGCAAAACAGTAATTTATTAGTGCTAAGTCGTTGTATTTTACTTGAATTTTTTTAAATGTTAAGATTTGTTAGAAATATTTAAAATAAGTTTAAAATGTAAAATAAAAGATTTGTTCCCGCCCGGGTTCGAACCGGGGACCTTGTGCGTGTGAAGCACACGTGATAACCACTACACTACGGAAACGTATAACTGTATGTGGCTCAGATGCATTTAAAAAGAGCTGCTTAAAGCGCCATCTATAGCTCGTTTAAGTAAGGGCAATACAATAAGAACTAAGCGCCATCTATGGCATAAGAGTAGCGCCTATCGCTTAGACAAGAAAACTATCGCATAACGGATAGTTGGATGGAAGCAAAACACTAATAAATAAATCGAATTAGAAAATATAACTTCAACTTCTTATTAAAAATCTTTATTTTTGCATGATTGAACTTAAAACTGAATAACAAATATAATAGTTCTAATGCTGAGGATGGTTTTAGGTTTAAATTACGCTAAAGTAGGTCAACTTCATCTATTTTCCCCATAGGCCGCTGCCAAAACCGCCGCCACCACCATAACTTCCACCGCTGCTATGATGATATTCCTCATGGTGATACTCCTCGTGATGATGCTCGTGATGATGTTCATGGCCACCTCCAAAGCCACCGCCATAACCACCACCGTGGCCACCGCCAAAGCCTGCGCCAAAGCCACCGCTAATGCCACCACCAAAGCCTCCTCCAAAGCCGCCTCCTCCACCGCCGCCGCCCAGCGCGTGCTTGAGGCCTAGCAACTTTGGTGTGCGCACTTTTAGTCCAACGAAGCCAGCGTGTGGTCCCTTAAAGGCAAACAGCTTCACCTTTCCAGCGCTGGCATCTTGAAGTAGCAGCATTAGGCAAATGCCCAGCAGAAGCAGCAGCTGTTGTGTTGTTGGCTATAAGAAAATCAGTTGGTTTATTTAATGCACTTTTTAATAATTTTACTTTCTCTTATAATTTTTAAGGTCTCTTATTGTTATCTTTCACTCTTAACTGTTTATAAAATTGTTGTTAATCATTAGTTCCTCTAACAACTTGTTCAATACACCAATAAAAAAACACATTTTGTACTCACAATGAATTGCATTTTCCACTTGATTTACACGATTTTTGTACGCGCTTTTAAATGAATAAATATGTTAGCAACGTTTTATGGCCTTGTTAATATTATTGTTTGTAATGTTTGTATCTGGTAAGCCTTCAAGTTCAAATCTCTTCTGCATGCATGGTCCAAGTCGCGTCTGCAATTGAAGCGGCTGCGCGGCAAGCAAACTGTATTTATGTCGCTGACGCGTTTTCTACGCGTTTTTACTCGCCCTTATGCAATCGCCTCTTGAGGAGATCTCGTTTATTGTCTTTGTTGTTGTTGTTGTTGCGGCAGCTGTGAACTTCAGCTTTTATTTCATCTCTGTCTCATGCACACATATTGACCCTGAAAATATCTGGTTTTCGAACTGAATAGGAGCGAATATTAAACTGAAATGGAACAAAATGTTTAAATGTATTCACCTAAAATATCAAGTAAAAAGATGTAAATCGAAGCGAAGCAAGTTTTAATAACGGTTGAAAATGAATGAATGGTTGAAGTCAGGTGCGGCAACAATTCTTTACTTAAGTAACTTATACTCTACCAAAAAGGTATTGCAACTTTATCAGCCCGTTGTTAAAATGTTCAAGTTTCCCTTGGCTATTTATGCTTAAAGAGCCATCAATTTCACTAAGCCAATCAAATGATTCATTATTTCATTATTATATATATTTGGGTATTTACGTTTTATTGACCTCCAAAAACAACAAAATCAAAACAGAAATTTCCAGCAGTTAAGCGTAAAGCATACATATAAATAAATAGACATAAAAACATTGCCTTATGCTAATGCTTCTATTTGCCATAGCCAAATGGATAGCGATAGCCATTGCCAGATCCGTAGCTACTGTGTCCATTGTACTGAAAGTGATTAAACTGCTGCTGCTGCTGGTATCCTCCCCCATAGTTGCCATATCCTGGCCAGCCATAGCCGTATCCCGGCGCACCATAGCCTTGAAAGCTGCCGCTGCTGGCTGCTGCACTGGCACTGGAAGAGGCATAGTTCCCATAGCTACCCCAGGGTGCAAAGCCATAGCCCGAGGATCCTATTCCTGGCCATTGTGGTGCACTCAAGACACAGGCCAACAGGCAGCTCATCACGTTGAACACAAATATTACCTTAACGAGATTAAGGAAAAGTTAGTAATGAATTGAAAATGTAGATATATTCTAAGAACCTTCATTGTTGGTGTCTAAATTATTACTCGGTAACAATTGCTAGGGGATTTGTCTTTTTATTAGATAAAATAATTAGCGGAAGCCGGAATAAAGTAATTACTCGGGTTATTATCACAGCTATAATTAAAACAAACTAACAATAATAGAGTTTTCGATTGAATTTAAATAAATAATAATGTTGTTAAGAGGTTGTTTACTTAAAAAAAAAACTAACTTTCTTATCAATACTAGACTATAAAAACATTGAAATTTTTTATGCACTTTACTTATTTATATAGTTCTTTAAGACTTAAAAAGTTTACTTAAACATTTAGCCTTGCTTAAACAAAAGAGATTACAACCATTATCATTGTTAAGGCAAGAACATTATAATACTTGACAGCTCTTCCGACACAATTACTCCGACAACAACTCCATTAACTCTGCCATTAATCAGATTATTCTATGCTTATTCCATAACACTTAAACCCAACTTCCTCATTACAATGTGGGTGGCTTAGCCAACGCCGCTGACGTCAATTGAGCCATCAGCTAAAGGTGAATAAACTGCCAACGAAAGTGAAGGCGGTACTCTTAATGTACTTAGTATATAGACTTAAGCGTCTAAGCAAAATCCAACAACAATACAAACAAACATCAAGTGCTAATGAGCCAACTGAATGCTGCTGGTCGCAAATGTAGCAAACGTTCGAGCAAATGATGTTTCCGACATGCTACGCCCATGCTTCGTTGCACGTTCTGTCTACAGTTTGTTGCCTAAGTCTTTTGTTTAAACATAATGTGTTTTTCTTATTACTTTTTTAATTAAAGCATATTTTTGGAATCTAGCATAATGAAACTAATAATCTTAGTAACAATTGGCTCTAAAAGAAAGAGTATGCAAAGTTCGGCTCTGCTGTAAATTCTTATACATGATCGCTGAAGTGATTACTTTTATTGGGTTTTTTTAGTCGTTTCTTTTTTGTACTGTGATCTTGATCTTCCCCAGCGACGGTTCGACAACTGCCTTAACCCTCAAGAAACTATGTAAATTTTGACAATCGACAAACAAAATTAACGCATTCTGAGATCCGCTGACGGGGGCATAGCACTTATAATTGAAGGGGGTATTCCATGATTTCGTCATCAACTGGTTCTGGGTATGGTTTCGATTTCATTGCTGGCTTCGCTGTTTGTTCTGCAATTTGCGTAGAATTACTTGACAATGCGTAGCGCGTTGCGCGTAGTTTCGCTCTCTTCTTATGGCCCGCCTGGTCAAGTACTTTTTTTTGGGTATAAAAGCGACAAGCACTTCACAAATGCAATTTAGTTTCGTTACCGAATCGGTTGGCGGCATACATTTGGATTTATTTCGCAGTTGGAATGGCGCGTCTTTGTTGTTGTGTACGTCTTGTTGGATCTTTGCTGCCTGATGCACTTGCTCATTCTCTCGCTTTCGCTCTCGTTACAGTTGTTGCTGCTGGCGGCTGTTGTTGGTTATGGACTGGCTGCTCCAGCGCCAGTCAAGGCTGAGGGTCGCACCTTGGGCTTACTGGGCGGCGGATTTGGCAGCAGTGTTGGCCTGAGCGCAGGATTTGGACTTAATGCTGGTTTTGGTGGCTATCATGGCGGCGGTGGTGGTGGCTACTATCCAGGCGGTGGTTATCATGGCGGCGGTGGTGGCTACTATCCCGGCGGTGGCTATCATCATGGTGGCGGTCATGGCTTCGGCGGTGGCTACTATCCAGGCGGCGGTTTCGGTGGTGGATATGGACACAGGCCCTACTATGGCGGTGGTGGTGGCGGCTACTATCCCGGTGGTGGTGGCTACAACAACTATGGTGGTTCCTATGGTGGTCACTATAGTCAATCCCAGTCACAGTATTCCAATAACTATTATAATGGCGGCTATGGCGGCGGCGGCGGCGGCGGCGGTTTCTTTGGCCGCTAATTCCCGCTAAATGTGATTATCTTAAGTCTAGTTAGCTTTTACACTTTGTACTGAAAATCGAGATTGAAAAATACAAAACAAAAAAAACAAAAACCAATGTAAAATCCGGTTTCTCTTGTCGCTATGTCCTTGTCATCATCTTTTCGCTGTTGTCTTTTCAGATTTTAATGAGCTAAACGCGACGCGCATAAATTGTATGGGCCAAAGATGTGAGATTTGTATACTTAGTGCTACGTGCATGACTCAGATCTCGAGCAGGGGAGGAGAATACATATTGAAAGTATTCAACGCAGTTATCGTTATGTTGCCACATAACAGACAATTTATGACGGCACTTAATCTAAGCATGGCAATAAGCCAAGCTGTGAACAAAATGTAGCTTGTTTTCTAGCTAGAATGTTTGAAATGCAATTAAAAATATTTTGACTGAACAATTTGAACTTTTAATCAGTTGGCAAAGAAGCTTTGAAGTTAAAATGACCAAGAGCTCAATAGTAAAAGAAGCCTAAAGTAAGATTCAAAAACATTTTAGTCAAATGAAGTTTGCTTAACTTTTTTTTTATTTACTTTCAATCTTGTTTACTTTGTTCTTGGGATTCACATACTTTTCTTCTTCTTGCCGACATTCTAAAAGTATTTTTAAAAGTGTAAATACTGATAGCTTCCAATAAAAGAAAAAAAAAAACAAAGAATTTGTTGAATTTTCGTTTTATTTATTCTATGATTGTGTTTAATTTCGATTTCGATTTGCTTAAATTTAATTACTTAAAAGATAATCACATTAAATAATAATCGATTTGATTTCTATTCGTAGTTTATCCATAGCTACTGCGCTGATTTCGGCTGCGATAGGTGCCCGTCTGGTAAACTGGCTGCACTTGACCCGTCAGCTGCTGAATGATGCCATTCACCGTGGTGGAGACGCCGCCCAACAGCTGTCCCGGCGTAACGGGTGGCTGCAAAGGGCAACAATGAATGCTAGGAATAATTTTGAGTTGGTTTTTGTCAACTTACCGCTCCGGCCGAATCGTAATAGACTCTATTGGGCACTGGGCGACGCACTGGAACTGGGTTGTAGTTGGGATCCACAGCCGGATCAGTTTGCAGATCGTTCGCCTGGGATGCGGGACGCAGTGGCAGTGGATCAGCATAGGGTCGGGCGGGTACGGTGGTGGCCAAGCTGTTTTGCAGTATGCCAGGCGCGAAAAGCGATAGCCAGGTGGCCAAAGGTGCATACGGACGCACTGGCACTGGCACTGGTTGAATGGGAGCTATGGGATCTGATAGCAAGCCGCCACCCAAGCCACCCAAACCACCCAAGCCACCTAATCCACCCAAGCCACCGCCGCCGTAGCCACGACAACCGCCAGCGCCCGAATACACATTGTACACATTTAGATCGAACAGAAAGCGTCCCTGTTCCACTTCATCCTTTTGTCCGCCAGCTGCGTCACGTCCAAAGGGTATGCAAGGGCGTCCATAGCCACCAAGTCCACCAAGTCCACCAAGACCACCACCATACGGCCGATACAGCTTCCTAAGCTTCTTCTTGAGCAACAGCGTTCTGGTATCTCCCGCATCGGAGCTCAGTTCGTCTAATTCCTGATTGGCAGCACCAGCAAACTTGGCATTCTCCTTATCCGACTCCTTGCTGGTCGATGACTCAGACTGACTTCGACTGTAACGACTGCGCTGTGGAGCTTTGTAGTTGTTGTTGCTGTATGGAGCCGGACGACGTTGTGGATAATTGTTGCCATAGTAGTATCCACGTTGGGCAGCCACACAATATCCTAGCGTGGCAATTAGCAGCAGCAGCCAAGTCAATTGCATTTCTTAAGGATTCTTTTCGCGTTTTTTGGTATTTGTTTTGTACACTTTACGGCGACACTTCTAACTCAATGGCACGTTGGCTAAAGACTATGCCGCTGGCTATGAAGCATGCCTCAATTTATCACCTTTCGGGATGGTGTGCAAAAATAGCCAAACTCAAAACAAAAAACAAAACCAACGAAAATTGCTAACAACTCTGGCAAATTTGCTGTTTTTCCCTTAGAAGGCATGCGATTGCATAATGCCCTTTTATTATTATTTTATTATTAGCTTGAATTTTTCCAACGCATTCGCATTCGCATTCGCATTGTGTGCTCTTTGATACAAATGCTAATTTAGGCCACCCCCGCAAAGAGTGAACCATCATCATGATGGGCCATAGCAAAACAACGTTTCGCCCACATGGCTCTGCAAACAAGTTACAAACTGGGCTGACTCTTGTGCATTGACCTGTGTCAAATGTAAAATGCCGCCAACCAAGCCAACAAACAATCAGCCAGCCGTAGGGAGCTCTAACTTGATGATGATGATTTGGCCAAAACAGACAGCAACGTTACCATAATATACACATGTTGCCAAAAAAAACATGGCTTTTAAGTGGGTCAATGTCGCGATGACTAGCGCTGGGAACCACCAACTTCATTCATTATCTTACCAGCTGATGTGAGAAGTAATACATCTTCATATCATTACTTATTTTCTATAATAACCTTTCTTAAAGCAATGCTATCAGTTGCATTCGTTAGTAATATAATGCTAAGCAATTAAACACCAATTTCTTACAGAAATACACATATATATTTTCGATTTAAAAAAACTATACACATCAATTCAAGCGGTAGCTGTACGAGACACTTATTACTACACTGATAGCTGCATTATTACATAGACAATTTAAACTTAAGCTAACATACAAACATACAAAAACTTTTTGTTCTCAAGCCTCAGGACTTTGTTTAAGTCTAATCATTTTGCCTTAAAACTACAAAACATAACTGTACAATTGCTTATAGTGTGTGTGAGCTGCATATGTTAAATAAAAGTCGATACTTTTACAGTGACTGAGATTTGGTAAAACTGAGCAAATCAATTGCAGTAAACTGTGCGTCAAAATCAAGATCATCACTCGATGGCATAGTCAAGACTAAACAGCTACTTTGGGCTTATTAGCTTCGGCACGCTTGCGTTTTGCCCTCAGACGCTGATTACAAAAGACGCGCAAAAAGATGGCCACAAAAACGATGAGCACTCCAAAGATGCCCAGCACTGAAATGCTGTGTTGATAGATGAAGCAGGAGAGCATGATAGCAACAGCCTATAAAAAGAATATTTCAATAAGTTAACAAGTCTGTGTGTGTGTGTGTGTTTGTTATGCGTGGCATTACCTGACGCACTGTCATGATGATGGTAAACACAACTGGTCCGAACACATCAATTGTGTGATAGATAAACAATTGGCCGACTGCTGAGCATATGGAAAGCACAACCATATCAAACACAAACTTGGGATGCTACAGTATAATAAACAAAACAATTGGGTTAGCCATAGTTAGTGCAATAAACAAATACAAATATTCACCTCCGTGGCAAATGCCAGCGAGTCCATAAAGCCACCCTGCATGGAAAGCGAGGCACCCGTAAAGATAGACGAGAACAAATTGACGCCGCACATCATTTGCAACGAAGTCATGCCGTAGCTTTTGAACAGCGATCCCTGCCAGTTGGCAGTGAAGCTATCAAAGAGCATGTACATGGACAGAAGGAAGATGCCAGTCAACGTGGTAGCACCGCTTGCCTTACTGCTATCAGAGGAGCCGCTCATAAAGAAGATCATGCCCAGGGAGATGAGCAGCGCCGTAAAGTACTCATACGATTCGTATTTGGTCTTGGACATGATTTTGCCCATTAGCATGACGGGAATAATCTTGCAGGATTTGGCCAGCACTTGTGTGGGGAAATTGACAAACTTCAGTGCCTCATATTGGAACCAGGCACTCATGATGTTTGAGAACGAGGCATACGAGTACTTGTACAGAGGAGCACGATGTCGTGAAGTCGATGGTTGCCATTGCATATAAGCCAGAGCCACAAAGAACGCCAGAAGGCGATTGGCAAAGACTAGGAACTGTGAATCCTTAAACTTGGAACTCTCACCAGCGAAATTGAGATAATGTTGCGTCATTATCTTCTCCTGCAGCACACCCCATGTCAGATAGGATACCATTAGGCCGCCAAAGCACCAAAGCAGCTGCACTGCCTCCTGTGAGCTAGTCCGTTTGCTCGAACGTTCTCGCTCCGCGCTTATGCCAATGCTGGTGGAAGCGTGAATGACATCCACAGACTCGTAGCTGGAATTGCCTGTGATGCACATATTGATGGCTTTGTGTAGGAATGTTCGATTGCCGCGCTCCAAATAGCAAGTGCGCTGCACATACTTGTAGATGAGATAGCCGGGCACAAAGACACAGCTGTAGCCAAAACAGTTAACCAGCAGCTTAAGTAGCCAGCCATAGTCCTTTGACTGTGTCTCAATCAACTGCGATAGCGTCACATCCTGCGCATAGCTTCCAGCCAACGAGACACGCAACAGGTCGGAGAAGAAATGTATCACCAGCAAGCTGACGACAATGAAGGAGCTGAGCGATAGAAAATATTTATTTATTATCATAACAGATAACAGTAATTGCATTCGTTACCAAATAATTAGCTCTGGAGCACGATTTCCCATCTTGTAAACGTGCATGTGGCGACTTTTCTGTTCCGGGCGCGAGATCTTTCTGTACCGTTTGGGTTGAAGTTCTGAGCGTGTATGAATTTAGCTTCCAAATATTTATTATAACGCTCCAGGCCTTAAGCGTTCTAGCCGGCTAAGTCAAGTGTCATAAGTTCAATAACCGCGCAAACAAGTTTTTGCATAATGTAAGCAACAACAATTAACAAAGCTAACTTTTTGTTTATATGGGTATGCGAGCGTTTCAGTGTGTTGGTATGTTTGTTTACATTTTAAAGTCTTATGTGGCGCGTCGATCTATTTTTAATGAGCGTGAACTTTTGCTGCCTTAAGGCACAGCCGTACTTCGTGCCGGCTAGGCAATTACTATGCTTGCCCCATGTTGATAATATTGATGAACGATCAAATGTTGGGGCAAAAATAACTATTATATTACTGCAAGTGTGGCCGTATTTTGTTTGCGTAGAAATGTATAGCTCAGCGCTGCCAGATCGCTAAATTTTAGTGTTGAAATGAGCAACTTTACCGGTTCAGTTCAGTGAGCTACTCAATTTTGGTCACTTTTATGAATAATCCAGCACTTTACCCAACACTTTAAAGCTGTATCTTGTGCGTTTTTCGTTCTTTGTGAAAACTGTAAGAAAAAATACAGATTGTGCTCGTAAAAACCAATAAAGTTCAACTGTACAAAGCTGATAACGCATTCAAACTGTGGAAATAATCATTTAAAAGTGAAACATTCCATCCCCATAGCCGCTAAGGCGTGCAAGACGTGAGAGAAAAATTGTGAAATACTTTGCTGCTTTGGGGCATCGTAAAACCAATAAAAACAATCAAACGGAGCGTCCATACTGTAAGTAAATGCAAATAAAACCTAATTTACGTAATTTCAAACGCATTCTCTTCAAAAAATGCACTGATACATTTGTGTGTATCCATCACTGACTCAATGCCATTTCCTGCTTCTTGCTGCTGCTGTTGTTGTTGCAACTGTGTGTATAATTAGAATACGTTTTGACATGCTGCTTCATGAACTCATTTCCAAAAATATGTACGTTCATAGATTTTGCTTAAAGGTGTTGATAGACCGCTTGAAACGTTCTGCCATTAAATAAATGCAGACAAGTTTTACATTAGCCAAAAGATATTTTTTTAAAATGTTTTTTTTCAGATTTTTGTTGGTATATATTTCCTAAGCTATTTTGTTTTGCAGTTTTATAGCAAAGATTAACGCTTGCAGATGTTCATTTCTTATATTTCTCATTTAATCCCTATTTTATGGCTTGCACATTTTTCGCCAGCTGCAATTTACCAATTTTCCATCTACCTGTCTATTGGCAACATTGTAAAAGCTACCCAGACAGGTAGCTAATTTTTTGACTATATAAATAACTAGATTTTCCTTTTTTGTTTACAGTTGCAAACCAAGTTTCAACCAGGACACACATAAAAGCACACAGTACAACTCTGTGCACCAGTTTTAAAGTTAAAAGCGAAAGAATCTTAATTTGATAAATACCATCAAAATGGTGGCAACGGCAATATCGTTAAATGATCGTTTTACTCAAATGCAATCGCGACAGCAGCAACAACAGCCGGCAGGAGGCGCTGGACGACGCAGTCGTTCACGGAGCCGCAGTCGCCGCATTGTGGATGCGCCAGCATCGGTGGCCAATACACGCCTGTTGCAGGAATTTAAAAGGAAGCACACCGTGCAGACGGCCCTTAAACTGAAACGTGTATGTGTCCAAATACCAAAAATAACAGCAACATAAAAGACCAACCACATAAATATTACTTGGGAATTGAGGAAACCAATTGTGAGCCATGAACGACATGAGCTCTGTTCTCTGTGGCTGGGTGCGGCAATGAGTGGCAAAGTGCAGCAGCTTGGAGTTGATTTTAAAGGAATTGTGCTCTTTTGCGTTGTACAATCAGATACATATACTGCCTAGATAGCCTAGCTAGCTTGCGAGCCATGTTCAGCCCAGACCAGACCCAACCAGAAGTAGCCCTCAAAACAAAAACAAAAATTATATATTTAGGATATAACTAAATCCACTTGTAATAGGCTTCTCATGTTCACACACAGAACACGCTGAATAGTCACCGCTTGAAAAGCGTCTGATTCAGTTTTGTAAACGCAATACACAAAAAAATCCATCACATACCTTATGCATCTTACAGAGAAGCTTGCGGACATCAGCTGGCGGTAACGGCACACGCCTTGGTGGCATGAAAACGGTCCGACTGGGACCTAATGGAAAGCCGCTGCGCTCCAACAATGTCAACAGACTGGCAACGTAAGCATCTAACAAAAACTAAACTAAAAACCAAAAACACAAACTTTGTAGCTGTTTGTTGATTGACTACAACAAAGTCAAAGACGAAGAATGCTCGCTCTCTGCTCTCTGCAAAACGCTACTACAACATAAAAACACATCTATCCTCTTCTGCTTATTCCGCCCATCTACAACTTCAATCACATAACTAGCATGCGCGCCGATCTGATTGCCAATAGTGGACGTACTCGCCGCAGCGGCAGCAGCAGCGGTGTCAGACGCTCCAACGCAGCAGTTGGCGCAGTCGGACAGCGCCTGGGCCAGCGTCGACCCACCGTCGGTGGTGCGGCAGAGCGTGTCGCTCGACGTCGACGCGGCCTAACTCGTCCACAGCAACAGCAGCAGCAACAGCAACTAGGGGCTCAGCCACGTGGCCGTTCACGTAGTCGTGTACGTGCCCGTTCGCTGAGTGGCGCACGCGATCAGAGCCGCGGCAGGGATCAAAGCCGTGGGCGAGATCAAAGTCGCGGACGCTCGCAGAGCCGTGGACGCCGCCAACCGTCGGTAAACGGTGCTAGGGGCAATACCGGCAACGGTGGTCGTGCACCGCGTCGTGTTTCAGTTAAGCAGCGTCTAGGCGTGCGTCCCGGCGTATCAGCAGCAGCAACAGCAGCGTCAGCTGGCAAGAAGCGACGCAATCGTCGTGGCAACAGTCAGCAGCGTGGCGTTGCTGCCGGACGCATTGAGAAGCGTCGCAACTCGAACGCAGCGCAGAAGACAGTGGCAGCTGCCGCTGGTGTACGAGGACGCAATGGACGTGCACGTGGAAGGTAAGTGATTATTATCTAAATCATATATTGTTTCTAATTACTAATATTTCCATTAACACTTCTTGCAGATCTGCTGTACGTGCTGCTGTTGCTGCCAAAGCTGCTGTTGCTACACATAGGTCGCGTTCTCGTTCCCGATCCCGGGCACGTCAAGGAAATAATGCTGCTGCTGTTGCAGGTGCTGCTGCCGCTGCTCCACCAGCGAATGGCGGAAAAAAGGGTGCAGGTGTGCGTCGTCG
The DNA here is from genome assembly GCA_035044725.1 of Scaptomyza caliginosa. Taxonomy (NCBI): domain Eukaryota; kingdom Metazoa; phylum Arthropoda; class Insecta; order Diptera; family Drosophilidae; genus Scaptomyza; species Scaptomyza caliginosa. Next base: position 1,182,191 of record JAWNNR010000979.1, on the reverse strand, counting down.
TGGACGCAACTTACAGCGTGCAGGTGGCAAACTGGCCAAGGGCGCCAATGGACAAAATGGTAACAACAACAACAACAAGAAAGGCAACAAAAAGAATGGCACAGGAGGTGGCAATCAACAGCAGGGTCGTCGTGGGCGTAGTCGTGTTCGTGGTGGTCGCACGGTTGCAGGTAAAAGCGTTACAAAAGCGGCTCACTGGAAATCAGGCTGGATGGGAGCGCTAAATAACTCGATTTGAAATTAACAATTTACCTAACTGCACATAAGTATAGTAGTTAACACTCGTTTTGTATTATTTTTTCCCCCATCTAGGCAAGCCGCAGCGCAAGGGTGAAGTCAAGCGTGAGGATTTGGACATGGAGCTCGATCAGTACATGTCAACTACAAAATCAGAAATGGACTTTTTATTAAAGTAGAGCAAAGCCAAACCAAGTAGATGATGATGATGACCACCGCTAGGCAGATCTTACCTATTCTTAAGTTATATCTTTAATAACAATTAATTTTAAGCATCACACGCTCAACAAAAAAATAACGAGTTGAGCTTAAGGGGCCCATTACGCTAACGAGCCGTTCTGTAAATAGCACAATTAATGTATTAATTACTCGCATGATTACAATTCAAATATTTGTATGACATGATCCTGAAATACAATTAACTCCCTGTTCAAAACTATACAAATCCCGTGTATTCTATTTATTAGGGTGTGTGTGTTTTCCGTTTCCCCAGACACAACATGCGATATTGCCACACTAACCGGAAATTGACTTTTATCCGATTTTGTTTACTTTTGCCTGTGTATGTGCGAGGGAGAATGGAAAAGCAAATAAATAGTTTGAATTGCATTAGGAAAAAAAAAACCGCATAGTTTATTTTTCTGACCATCCCTTGTGGCGAATGAAGATAAATGTATTTCTTGTCGATTTTTTGGCTTACCTGTTTGTCGCTTTGACCCCGTTGTGACTTTTGGTAGGGTAACTTTATTTGTATGCATTAGACCTTAAATATTTAATTTGACAAAGCATTTTATTTTAACTTAACATCGTTGTAAAAATGTTAATTCAAATAGTTCTTCCCAGGAGATTATTTATTGTAACCTTAATACCTACTAAAGGGTATATCTTAGCTCGGCATATATTCAGCCTGCTTAAACTTTTTCTTGATCTCTTTGTATCATTTTCGTTCAGTTTAGCTTTCTAGTTTTGCTTCTTTTTTGATTATTTTTAATTTCTGTGATTGATTGCCCTGCTTCTGCACAGGTTTCACATTGAGCTTAGGAGCATTATACTTTGTACGAAAGTATGTGTTTATGTCGCTGCCAAACGGTGTTGACTGAAAGATACGTTTTGTTCGGCTGTGGGGTAGGGTGAAAAATAGGGTTTTGTCATTTTAATTCAATTCTGTCTGTTTGCGTTCAGTTGCCTTCAAGGACTTGAGAATTTGAGTCAAATAGTTTTGGCAACATTGTGGTTGCCATCTGGCAATTCCTTAGCTGCATCGTTCGCTCAATCAGCCTGCTGGCCACTAAGTAGCTAAACATGTTTCGGCAACTAACTCAGCTGTGTTGGTCCAATGTGATTAGGTGGCATCAATATGCCAGGGCTGTAACTTATCACCATTGAGTAGGAACAGTCGACAACAAGGAACCCCGGCTAATTAACACAAAATGGCCATTTGTTGCGTCTTCTAATTGCCTGGCCATACCATCAATGCCACCCACAACGTGTGTCCTAGTTTGAAGTTATCGTACCCATGGGTACGCTCGTCATTAACCCCTTTTTGCCAGTCAGCTGTTAAAAACATTAGGCAATTCAACAATTTATAAGCAATTAGCAAATGTTGCCGGCCAAAACACGTTTGCTGCATAATTAGACAATTTAATTTATGAGTCTTACCTTTTTGGTGCCCCAAAGGGCTCTCACCAACAACAAAACAGCACGCACGAAATGTTGCTAATGATATTTTCCCAAAGCACAAAGTTCTTCGAATTACGCAAATGTTGTGTTTAGTTCTAAAGCTTACAAACATAGTTGCACATACATATGTATGTAATAATAGTTTTAATAGCATTGAGAGATATTTATATAAACTCAATGACGAGTTTCATTTAACACAGCTGCCTAGCCTTAATGCCTGCTGCAAGCTTTAAGTAAATATTTAGGGCATCAGGTGGCAGCAGTTTAGTAAAAACAGCAAAGAAAACAATTTGACTAATCTGCACAGCAAAAGGTGCCTGACGGCAGCCCATATAGCCTGCCAGTTAAAAGGTGCAGAAAAAAAGGACTACGTTTTAGGCAAATTTTCGTGTCCATTTTGCGTTTGCGGATTACAATCCAAATGCTTGAACAGTAATCAAGGACTTACGTGCTTAATCTGTTTTTAGACTTAAAGAGCAAACAAGGCCATTGGACTTAAATCTAAATTGTTGAATGTTAGTGGCAACCCACGGCTAATTACTACAAATAAAGAACGTGTGTTAATGTAGTAGTTGCGACAGATGCTTTTATCAATTACATGCATGGCTGAGTTGACTTCTCTTTTGGCCAAAGTTGTAGGCAGCAAACGAGCTAACTAAGAGTGCAAAAACAACACAAAGCCAGTGACAAAATCAACAGCAATCGCTGACTACTCACAGAACTACTGTTAACTGTCGCTTCGCACAACATCACATCACACATACGCAGCGTTGACGTGCGTTCAAAGAACAATTGAGTGTTTTGATATGGCAGCATTGTGTGTGTTTTGTCAAAGAAGAGTTTCTTTATTGTTACACTTTAAAATATTTTAAAGTAGCAACAAAATATAAAAAAGCAACCTCATAAATGGCAATTGTATTTTATTTTATTGTATTTTATTTAAATTGGCACTCATCACTTTCCAATCAGATACCAGCGACCCAAACCTAATGAATCGTCATGTGTGAAGTGTTGAATGGTAATCTCATGTGTGGCGGTGTATATATATGTGTGTGTGTGTGTGTCGCATAACAAATAAGCCAAATCCGGCAGGTAATAAGAATTCCTTATGAAAATGTGCATATGTGAAGAATTGAGCCATCAACGCTTGTTTCCTCAGTGATTTGCCATTTTGTGTGTTTGTGTGATTTTCTTTTGTTTTGCCAAATGCAAATGTACGTTATTTTGATGCTGAAGCTGTTGAAATCGCAAAGTTACTTTCAAGTTGGCGGCATCAGCAAAGGCTTGAAGGTGTTGCCAAATTGAAAATTCTATTCCCAGCAAAGCCATTAGCCGCAGTCAAAGCCAGATCCAAAGCAAATAAACTGCAAGTCGGCCAAAGAATGAGGATGAGATCTGAGCGAATGCCAGCGGAGCAATCAATTTCACGCTTCCCCAAACACTTCTGCACCCTCCTTTCTACACTTACACTTACACACTTCTTTGCTGCTTACTTTGCCACGCTCTCGCACCCGTGCGTTTCTCTTCTCGTACAATATAATTATATCCCACTACTTTGTTTGTATCGGTTGCAGTTGTTGCTGTTGTTTTCGACGCCATTTTGTCGTGCACTTTGCGGCTGGCGTCGGTTTAGCGCTTAGTCAAGAGCTAGCAACAGCGACTTCAGCACGCCCCAACATATACATTTACTTCATATGGCTTGCAACTGCAATGCTAGACACCTCCTAAGTGTTTGGGTTTGATTTTGGGTACATTGCATTTTGAGCTTGATGGCAAATAGCAAAAACCATAAAATAATTTAAACTTTTGTGATCATAATAACATTTGAATTGCATTAAAAATTCATGGCTATAATACCATTTACGAGCAGTAGCAACAATAAACGCACGATATTCCACGCTTCCATGCATTTCTGCAACTTCACATTTCAGCCAAGTTGCCTCTTGCCACACTTTATCCGATTACCGATGCAACTCAACACGTTGACGAAAGTTTCAGATGGGCTGCTGCTGAAATGCCATCAACTGCCGGAAACTGTTTGCTGTCGAGCTGTAAACTAAACGGCATAGACAGCTCTGACACCTGTCTGCGTGTGTGTGTCGAGTGAGTCTTCTTTCTGTGTGCAGCTAGTGTGTCATAGAGCACTTAGGTCTGTCTGACACTCAAATATCTTGATTAGATGTCCCTCGGGCATGACACATGCTGCAGTTCTGTCAATGCCAAAGTCATTCTCTCAGACTCCATTGTATGCGTTGGTGTATAAGGTGCGTATTGTCAGGTAAAAATAGAGTAAACAGCTTGTGACATTGTGCAAAGCAGCTTTTGCCCTGACTTGACTTTGTCAATATAATCCGTTTACTAATTCCACTTAAAACATCATTAACTGCGAATTTAGCTATAGCTGAAGAAATTCTATTGAAAATTAAATATAAATATCTCTGAGAGCTATGGGGAAAGGCAAATAAATAAAGGTACAAGAGTTTTGCTGAAGCACTTTAGATTCAGAATCAGGATAATTTGTAGTCAAGTCCTTTCAACCAGAGAGCAATGTTACCTTGATTTCTATGCGTTTCCCTTGTTTGAATGATAAACAAGAAAAGCAACCCCGCCTCATTTTTCTGCAAGTTTTGCTACTCAAAATTCCTGGAAGATGTGCACAACTCAATTAAGCATATACATTTAGATTGTAGAATTAAGCAATAAGATTGTAGGAATGCCATTTGTATGTGTATGTATTTGTGTATACTTTATTTTTAGGTTTGTAGCTTACTTTCTAGATTTGACGCATGACAAAATAGTTATTCTTAAGAGCTAGCTGCTAGACACATTAAATGAAATAACAGAATGGCTGCCATTGACAACTTTGGAATCGACATTAAGCTCATTGGCTGGGATGTCAGACAGTATTGTTTTTGGAAATACTCTTTTGTTTTTTTGTTTTTCGGTAATAATTAAGCTCCATTTGGGAGTTGAATGGCTAACAAACACAGCAACTACAGCTAATAATAACAAACACTTACATTTAGTATACATACAACTTTTGCCCCCGAGAGCAGCATGTTAATACTAGTTTTAAGTTTAGTAAATAATAGTTTTTGTTAAGGAAATGCTTAGGTCTTAAATACAGTTGACTAATAGCTTATAGCTTACAATAGGGTGGCATGAAGAATGACAGGTACAGTCACGCCTGACTAACACAAACATGATCCGCTAATGATATGATGAAGTTTACTTAATTGTAGTTTGCCTTTTCGGTTTTATCGATTGCTATATTAATAAATACTAGTCATCAAGTGTTTTTTTTTTGACCATTTGGATTTTGATTTGATTTCAATTGGATCACCCTGTAGTTTGCATTTGATTACACTTTTCAATAGGTTTATCTATCTGCCGTCTGCCGTCTGCTGTCTGTCGTCTGACGTGTCTCCATTGTGCTTTGATTACTTGCATTTCTTACCAACCAATCATGGCCCATAAATTCGTGGTATTTGCTTGCTGAGTTGCTCCAGCTTCAGCACTCGTCATCGGTGATTGTGTAACTGCCCCCTCGGAACTCGCTCAGCGGCGTCGCATTCGCTGTGGATGGCGTCATTAGTGGCGCGCCCTGGAACGAGATTGCCAGCGGCAGGGCCGAGGGGGCACACAGGCTTAGTGCACTGCGACCCTCGGTCACGGACCGATACCGTAACGGACGACCCGAACTGCAACGAAATGTCAATATGAAGTGGCGGGGCTTAAGTTTTTTTGTTTTTTTCTTTGTTTGTTTTCTATATATATTATTTACAAAAGTTTTCTGCTCTTCATCTTGTCGACACTTTTAATGGCTAATGTCAACTTAATTTCGTTGGCTTGGTTTTAATTGTTTAATGAGCCTTGGATTTTTAAGTAGGGGGGTGTAGAAAGATAGATGCTTTCTGTGAAAACAATTGTTAAATCCCTTTAAAGTTAGTCAATCCATCAATATATATAATTTTCAATGAAAGTGCTAAGCTTCGCTATTTATTTATTTATTTTTCATTAGCCTAATTGGTAGAAGGCACAAATGAAAAGCATTAGTAACAAACGAATAAATATTTAAATTGTGTTAAAATAATTAACGTTGATCATTATTAGATTGAAAAAAAATGGGACTTCAAGGCTTAAGAGGTAAGTTATCTAGTTGATTTATTGATTTTCTTTTTAAATAGAAAGATAAAGTTATTCTTATAAAGAAAAAGTATATAAACATTAAACTAATCACATTTTCAGTTTACACACTTGTACTATCACCAAGTTTAGCTGAGTGTTTGGCTTTCTATGCGTCACGATTCACATATTGAATGTTTCGACATTAAATCTCGATACATGTGTATTGTGCTTTTTGAACCCCAAATCATCGCTGCCTTATTGCACATGAATAAGTACGATTACTAATCGTTGTTCATGCATCAATTTGGTGCATTTCTCACATACATATTGCCATACACTTGCTGTTATAAATTGTACATTGATTCCATTGCCAAACACAAATCGTTAAAAATCAATCATACGTCACGTTGCACATCAATCGTTTGCACAATGGACAAGGAATGAATGCACTTCACAAGTGCTAGCTAACCACAATAAATTACATCTCGCGCACAAGAAATAAATATGAAATCGAAGAAAAAAATATTACCCATTTCAGTTGCAAACTTACCGCTCGCAGTTACATTTGAGCAGACGTATGAATGCCGCACGAAATGTGCGATTAAAGATGGTGTAGATGATCGGATTGATCGTTGAGGAGACGTAGCCCAGCCATAGGCATGTGTTGACCACATGCTCCGGCACCTGGCACTCCGGGCAGGCGGCAAATATGATGTTCAGTATGAAAAACGGTGACCAGCACAGCACAAAGGTGAAGAAGACCAAACCCAAAACTTTTGTGGCCTTCTGTTCCGTGGCGACCGCATTTGCAGAGAGGCTGTTCCGTTTGGCGCGACTGTTGAGAAAGCTGCTGGGTGAAAGCGCTTTAGAAATTAAGTTACTTGGACAACCTTCACAGGCTTGTCACTACTCTGGCTTCTGGTACTCACGGCAAATTGAGTGTAGGCGTGGCAACACGATTCAAAGCAATCTTGAAGGGGCGCAGCTTGTGTCGCCTCTCCTCTGTCGCTGTTTGGGCTGTCGTCGCCATCGTTGTCGTTGTTGTCATCGTCATCGTCGCCATTGTTGCCACCTGCTCCAGTGGATGATTGCTATTGCCATTGCCATTGCCATTGCCGGGTGTCTGTATGGTGGCAATGCTCATTCGGTCGCCACCACAACCAATGCCGCCTCCAGCAGCAGTTGACGCAGCTGTTGCTCCGACAGTCGCACTGTCTCCACCTCCACCAATGCCTCCACATCCATTTATCGTATAACCCAATTGTGGCTGCGAGACGCTGCCCCTCACCGAGGCACGTCGATTTGGATGACTATTAGTAGGGGTAAGAAAACAAGACGCACCGTTAGTCACTTCGCAAATTTAGATTATATTTTCTTGCTGCAGCTTTACAGCCAGCAGTGAACAGTATTTGGTATTAGATTTAAGTCTTTTGATTGCCTGCTGCTGCTGCGGACTTTAGCAAAGCAGTTTAGTAAATTGCCTTTTAATATAACGTTCTCAGTAACAACAATCTGAACATCAATCAGCCTGTGTTGTAATGATAACTGCTTCGATTTATGGTAAATATTAAAGTCATTTGTCAGGCAGTGTTTAAGGTTGCTGTGTTGCCAAAGTAAAATAGGCTAGGGAAAGTGTTAACAAAAATTGTAGGGAAAGCATGGGTCAAAACACTAATCACATAATAAAAAGCCTTAAGTGATATGTTAGTAATATACTTTGTAGTCTGATTATGATCTCCCGTCAGAAAGTCTATTAATTATATAGCTTAGATCGATTAGCGTAAGTTTTAGTATAGGTTAAGTTGTGACTCGTTTTGTAGAATAATCTTTTGAGAATAAATTAGCCTTACAACTTGCAATATCAATTCCCATAAATGTTGTCACATGTTGTCCATTGTCGGTTTCAAATACGAACAATTGGACATTGAGACAAGAAAACATTTTACTTCAATGAATTGATACATACTTTATGGGTAGCATATCCTTAGAAAGTTTCGCAATGATAAGTGCCTCAGAGAGCTGACAATAAGTTGTGTAAACTATAAACAGTTGACCAGTTGGCCAGAAGTGCAGGTCGTTAATAAATGCATTTTCAAGTTGTTGGTTGGTTTCTTTGGTATAACCATGGAATTCCCAGCGGCAGACTAGCTGCCAGTTGGCCAGTTGTCAACAAATTTGTAGAAGCACTTTGTGGACTGTTTCACTTGCATGCACACACACATAGGCAAGTAAAGCAAAAAAGTTTTTCAATTTCTAACTGCCGGCGACAAGGAGCATATCTAAATAGTCGCCCGAGTGGCGTCAAATGGTCAACTAATAATTTGCAAGTAAAAGGAAAATGGTTAAGTTTTTTTTCCGGCATTTTGCTAGCTTCTCATCTCGTTATTTGTGCGCTAAGTAGTTGTTGTTGCTGCTTTGAGTACCTGAGCAGTGGGATAACCTATTTTTTTTAATTTTGAGGGCCCGTCTCATTAGAAATTCATATATTTATGCGCCAAGTTGTGCGGCACAAATCCGCGGCAAAGCACATAGACGTGACATTCAGCTGAGCGGGAATTTGTATTTTTTGCTTAAACTTTTTTTTCTTTTTGGGACGTGCTTAAGCCATAAAGTGACTTTGAGTTGTTGCAGCCACAGCTAAAGCTTTTATGTCTGACATTATTCCCTGCTGGTTATGGTAAAAAATGTTGTGCCGTTGCATTAATGCGGGAAGCAACAGAAGCAGCAACTCGAACAACAACAGCAACAGCAAACGAAATCAGCTGCAATTATAGCAATGACATTTGCAAATTTCAGTGGCATTTTCGGCTGTTGTGAATAGATCCTTTTGTCGTTTCCCGCTTTGCAACAGTGTCACCCGTGACGTTTGAGAACCTATGGCTCACTCCGCCATCTCTGATTGCAGTTTGCTTGTGCTCTCTTTGCGGCTTCCCCATTATCCATTTTTATGCGCTATTTATTGTCACCACAGCAACAAGCATAACAACAGCTGCTGCAGCAGCAGCAAGCTCCATTTTCTATACAACAATGTGGCAAGCAGCCGGCATCCTGACAAGCTGATATGTTTTTTCTGTTTTTGGCGCTGCACCACATGACGCATGAGTGATTTATGTTTACGGCGCGTTGCAAGTGCTTGCATGAAGAAAATTATGTTTACTAAGCCACGTAATGTGACACTTGAATGTGCATTTAATTGCATAAATATATACGTAATTGATTGTTTTTGTTTTAATTTGTGTGTGCTTATGAGGAGGGCGACAAAAAGCAGTTATGATTAATGCACACCACACGTGCTGGAAACTTAGCACACAACTTATATAATTGCATTTGTACAAGTTTTTTGCCTTTGATTTCTATGGCTGATGTACAATGAAATATAATTCAAATATTACCAGGATATTCAAGCGATTATCTTTGGGAACGAGCAACAACACTAACATCTTATTTATAATTGCTTGGTTGCTTAGAGGGCAGACATTTGGCAATTTTTGACGCAGCATTTGTTTTAAACAAAAGCAATATAGCCACAAAACCAAAAGAAACTTCCATAGAAACATTTGTTCATACTGATTAGGAATAAATTGATCGAAAATGCTTTGTATAAAAGTTGAAACAAGTTTGTAACTTTTAATGATAAAGATAATTGCAAAAGCTGTTCGACTGAAAAGCAATATTTATTTAATATACAGTTGTGACTGACAGTCAATCATTCGATGTGATTTGGTGCAATAATCGAGGTTTTTCGTTTTCTACAACGAGCCAAGTTTATGTTGTTACTTTATTGTAAACCAAAAGAAAACAAATGGAAATCCTTTGCCATGCGCTTGGCCTTAAACTTGTTACCAAAACATACAAACAAAACACGAAAAATCCCTGAATATGTGAAAAGAAAGGTAACTTGACAGAAGAACGAAGGCGACCGGATGGCAAAGCCAAAATAAAACTTAATTTGTTTTTGTTGTTTCTTTCAGCCCCCTGATGCTGGAGGTAAGTTTCTAACCTGGGGCAAAAGTGATGCCAAAACGCTTTGCACTTACAATGTAAATTATGCAAATTTCTTAGGAAAGTAGTCGGCAAAAGTTATTTGCTTCCATTGTGGAGGCCATGTAAAACAAATGTAATAAATTTAAGCGCTTGTATGCTCAACTGATAATAAATGTCTGTACGCTCCGCTCATCTCGTCTCGTCTTGTCTTGTCTTTGCTTAACTTTCCGGGAGCATTGCCAAAAAGAGCATGATTTACACACAAATTGGCAACACCTCGCACAAAGGTGTGAGTTGAGCACGGGCCAAGATACTCCTGTAGTCGTACTACGACCATTTTGTGGCTGTGATTTGTCATTGCCTGAATAAATGAACTACAAACTGATTGCTATCTTTGTTAATGAGGCACACCAAAGAACATTTTGACTTCAATTTCATGGACTGCTTGCAAAGGTCAAATGTTGTTTTATCTTCATTTGTCTGTTGTTGAAAAACATTAAATCTTGAATGAGTTTCTTAAGAAAAGTAGCGATATATCATTTAAATACATTAGTCATTCGATAGAACGCACAACATTGTTATATAAAACTTAATCCTACTCGTTTTAAATATTTAATCAAGCAAAACATGCTCAAAATATCATAATATCAATAACAAAGTTTACAGCTTAGTGATTCTGTTGATCATGATATAGTTGTTTTACAAAGTAGTTTTTATACTTGTAATATAAGATTTCATCATTACCATATTTTATTACCAAGACTTATTTATTTCGTAAGTTTGATAAATTCAAATTCTCAGAACTTATTACGATTTCCCTTCAAGTACAAATCAATTAAGTAAATGTCTATTTAAAGTTTTTTTTCAATAATTCAATTCGCTTTTCACATCGCACAATTTAATTAAATCGGATGTAATTTGCGGCCATTTGCGTCATTTGCATGCAGATTGGACCACGCAATTGCATCTCAAACATTGCAGCTAATTAAAGTTTTGATGGGGCTGGGGATGGGTCATCTTACTTACCTGTCCATTAGATTCGGATTGCCACCATGCTTGCGCCAGAAGCTGCTCGCCCGGTTCCTGCCACGTGCCGTAAACGACGATGATGTGGATGAAACGGTTGGCGGCGTCGAAGATTGTCGCAAGATGCCTCCGCCAGTAAATCGGAAGTTGTTTCGTCCAATATTAGCCGCATTTCCGCTGCCACCCCCAGAGCCGCCGCCATTGCCCACATTGCGAAAACTAACGCTGGCAATGCTTCGATTGCTTGTCGTCCGCTGTTGTTGCATCAATGGTCGTTCCGAGTGGTCATTGCCCAAACTACCACTCGTACTTCTTGGCCTTGCCCCCATAGCATTGTTAAAGTTACGGTTGCTATCACTCATTGGCATCCCTTTGTTGCTGTTGCTGTTGCTGTAATTGTTGCTGATAAAACTGCTGTGCATCTGCAACTGTTGCTGTCCGTGCTGTGGACGTATCGTAAAGCGTCCGCCCAACCTAGACAAAGTAAAATAGAGTGTGTGAGAGAGGCAGACAACTTCATGAAAGATCGATAAGGTTGATTGACTGCTGCTGAGCGGGTGGCCCTTATTGAGTTAAGGCTAATTTGCAGAGCAAAAAGACGCTTTCAGTCGGTAAATCAGTTGACTTTGCTTGATAATTGCAAATAACTAGACATGCCAAAGACTAACATGTCCTTGCGATAAAGTCAATGTTATGCACGTATTTGTTAATGGTATTTAACCTTCAGTGCATTTTTGCAGCAAAACTTTTAGCAGTCAACCAATTTTTGTTTTTTTTTTTTATTTAATGCACTTCTGTGTTCACGCAAATGGACATTCGCAATAAATCTCCTTTTCGCCTGGACATTGCAATCAACATCCCTCTGGCTTACAACTGTGCTAAAAACAAACTCCAACGCGCACACAGCATCAGTGCACCAAGTACTAGATTTAATTACTCATACGCCCAGCTGGCCCCACACTAACAGAAATTTGGGTTTATAAAATGAAGAAAAAGCAACTTTTAACAAAAATTTGCGACACGTCAGGATCAATTCTTATTGCAGCTCTAAGCTTTATACGAAAAGAGTTATATGTAATTAATTTTTCTAAGTGCATTGTTAGCCCACATTTGGTAACTTGCTAGGACAGTTGTTTGGCTGCCTGTAGCGCATTCTCCCTTTTGATGACATTTTCATTTGCGCATAATTTATTGGTATTGATTTGTGGATAAATCCAATTGCAACTACTGTTGCCGCTGTTTCTGCTGACCATCGACCATTGACTTTAACCATTTCGTGTGTGGTGGCTAGTGATCAAAGGTGGCACAAATCTGAGTGTTTAATGTTTCAACTAATTGCATTTACTTGTATGTGTGTCCTCCAAGTGCGACTACCAATGTGATACCTTTCAATTCACTTACCGACGGAAGAGTTCGCTCTCCGGGTGCTCGGCAGCAAAGCGGGCCTTCTTGCGCAGCAGGGGTATGGTGAGAGCGTACGTGGATACCATCATCAGCATGGGTATATAGAATGCCACAAGAGAGCCGAATACGAAGAAGGCACGATTGTTAATCACACAAACATTTGGTTGCGGCATTATGTTCTTCTCGTTGACCAGACCTGAAAATATGAAGGGATCAAAGCTTTGAGTATTTTTTGCTGTGAACATTTGGGACTTTAAGCTTACCCAGGACCGTTATTGAACTCGACACCAGCATGGCCATGGCCCAGACAATAGCTATCTTTATGCCAGCCAAACGTTTCGTAGAACGATGTCGTGATCGAAGCGGATTTCGTATGCCCAGATAGCGGCCCAAACTAATGAAGCACATGTGCAAAATGCTTGAAGAGCAGGCAAGCACATCGCAGGTCACATAGACATTGCACCACGTGAAGCCAAGTGGCCAATAGCCTGCAATGGAGAGCAATGTAGAAGTGCAAAGCGGTCAAAAACGGAAAAAGATATGTAAACTGGAGGGCATTTTCTTTCAGAATTGACTGGTAATGAAAGCGCATGTAAATCAAACATAATTGAAATGGCAATGAACAGTAGATGGGCCACAAATGAAAAGGGATCCAAAAGAGAAGTGCCAAAAAAAAAAGTATAAATGAACAATAATGAAAAGAAAAAATAGATGCAAGTACATTTCAATACGAGAAGGAATGAAATACCATTAAATCGAAAGAGAAAGATTTAGTGCAGCTTAATTGGGATTTTTCTTTGAATGGCATTAAAGATGTAAAAGTTTGCATCAGCTTTTAACTCGTTTTTCTGAGTTATTAAACAGTTACTGGTTAAGTAATACTTGTGGAATTGACACACTTGTGAAAGGCAACAGAACCCAAGCAAGCAAAACATGTCTTGTCACCAAGATAGGTTTTGAAATATGCCAAGCCTTTCTAGCAGTGTTAGTTAAAGCATACTGAGAGCCATAAAACTAAGCAAAGCAGGAGGTAAAGCTTCTTGGTTTAAGTTATTTTTGTATTTGTTGTAACGCAACCTTTGCTTACATATGCTCAACTTCTTAGTAATGCCGAACACAGATAGAAAAGATTCTCGCCTGGGAAACACATTTATGATTGAGTAACAGCCAAAGTTGGTTCAGTTAACGTCTAAGAAGTTACCATGCCAAACAAATTCAAAACAATTTTTTTCTTAAAGCACTGTCACACCAAACGCTTGACTAAACGGATATGCGAGAAACGAAAACGAAATACTTCAAAATGCTGGCAGTTCAAATCCGCGTTCGACACAGCTAAAGATGACTAGAAAAGCGTTTCTTGACAACGTATCATTTTGTAAAGTTTGAAAGGATGTGTTGTACATTTGATCCACGTTCAGCGCCGGGAAATTTCAAAGCGAAGTGAGCAATAAAAGCGACTTAACAGCTTATGCACTGTTAACACGAGTGATTTTTGTGTCGCTTTTTTTCGCTGCTTTTGGTTAGAAGAAAGGCAACAGTAGCTTGCTGCTGCTGAACTATGCATATATACAAAGCACAAGCTCAACGAATAATGTCGCAATGAATCAACATTAATAATTTGGCAAGCAAACACAACGCACACAGCGTGTAACAAGAGTTTGCTGAAATGCGAATCTGTTTATTCAGCTTTCGTGTTAAATTCACGGTTTGTGTTTAGTTGGAATGCCCAATGGCAAATTTAGCATTAATTAGCACAAAATGCGCTTAAATGTACTATGTGCTGCTTGTTGTTGTCGTTGCTGGTCCCATACACACTATTAAGCTTTGCGCGTGGCTGTTGCGTGGGTTTTTAGTCTGCTAATTGTAGGACACTGAAGCACACACACACACATCCACACACAGAGACAAACTCAGACGCGTCCACTCAACAACTTTGTGACGACAGTGGGTGACAATGGTGCTGGCGATGACGATGTGAAAGAGATGGAGAACACATCCGGACGTATGTACTCTTATGTCATATTTAGTTTTATACGCTTGTCACTTACACACAAACACAAACACACACACACACGCACGCACAAGCAAAGCGCATGAAAAGCTGAATATGTATTTAGTACGTATGCGACACGTTGGCCAGAGCTTCGTCTCAAGTGCCTTAAACATGTCGCTAGGCATAAAGTAAGTGCGCAGACAAAGAATATTTTCAAAAATGTAAATGTAAGGCCTTTTCCAACATTTTTTTTATTTTAATGCTCGCATTTGTTTCAAATTTGTATGCTCGATTTATGCCTTTAATGGTCTGGCTCAGCTGGATTTTATAACGAAAGCTCACATAAAAATCAACAACAACTTTTTGAATAACGATTTTAAAGCAAAGCGTTATTAAAGTTAATGTTGGACAATCGGAAAAACCCGCGAAAACGTTTGCTTCTAGCCATTGACAACATAATTGCTGGCCAGGCGCTCTCTTGTCGTTATTGTGGCCTAAAACAACATTAAGACTTTTTAGTTACATTTAGTTTGCGCCTTAATTGTCGTCGTCTACAAGCAACTTGAGCGTGAAAACAAAGACCTTGCTCTACGCCACAGCAGCAAGGGCAGCTGAAGCGGAGCTGAAGTAGAGGCCAACTCAAACGAAAAGTGGCACAATGAGAAATTCATCAGTGCGGCTTGCATAAGTCGCGGCAAGCCACGTCTTAAGTGCAAGCTAAAAATCAACAAAGAATGCCCGGCATTAAAGCAGCAAACACGCAAGTCTTGCTGTATTAAAACAACTGTAAGTAAGCATAGGCTGCCAAGGATTTACTTGTCTGTCTCAAGGACTCGGGGCAAAAGTGTGTGTGTGCTAAAAACCTTAAAGTGCATATTACCACAAAAACTAAGCTGATGACGTCTATTAAGGATAGCAAGTAAATAATAAAAGCTTGCTGGATGTGTGTTTAAATGCATCATGCTTAATGCTTATGCCAGAGCAAAAATCAACCCTAAAGATAAATAAGTGAATATAATCCAAAACTAAAGGTCAACAAGTTCCAGCTCTAAAATACTGTTATGAAACTATGACAGGATACTAATAACATAAGCTAGGCTTGTAGTACAGTGTTAGAGTACTAAAAACATGGCAACATTATCATTTAAAACTTTATGATTATAAATGTCATGTGCTGGCTGAACAACTAATACCTGTGTTTATAATTAAATGAATAAACACTAATGTAGTAAATGTGGTTGACCACCTTTCAACCTCTTAAATATTTAAAATGTTGTGATAGTTCCATGTAGATGCGGGCTGTATGGTTTTTCTGGCATCATATGCGCGTTTGATCTGTTCACGCTACGTTGGTTTCAGCTGCACAGCTGACAGACCTTATCAGTATATATATATGAGTCCCTGTGTGTGTACGTGTGTGTGTGTGTGTGTGTGTGGTAAATGCAAATTAGGCAGGCACAAATACGAACATGTGTTTGTTCATACCATAAAATACTGTTTGCATATATCTAACTAGCAATGTGTCAGGTTTTTATCGAAAATAGAATATAGCAAATCCAGCTGTGATAAGTAGCTTAAAAGTTTTAAATTTAAACTGATTGCCAACTTTATGTTGCAATAGCTATAAATATTTTTATGAGCGAATATCAATCTGTGTCTATATATAAAGTTTATAAATAACATCATCATTAATACGAAAGGAAAAACATAAAATGCAGTTTAATATAAAAATTCCAAACGCTCATAAAAATAATAAAAAACACTTGGACAAGTGCGTAGAGAAGCTAAAAAAATAAGAAATAGCAGAGACTTGTTGACAATAGTATGGCAATAAACTTATTAAAGAACTCACCTAAAAAAGCTGGAATCGCGCCCATTGGCATCACAAACAGGCTAACAAGCAGGTCGGCAATGGCCAGCGAGAACAGAAAATAGTTGGTAACATTCTGCAACTTGCGATCCAAGGCAACTGCCAGACAAACGAGTATGTTGCCCAATCCACCGGCAAATATAAAGAAGACCACAAAAAGAAACAACCAATCATAGCCATGCGGCGTATAGTCTAGAAAACTTCGCGATATGACAATATCCGCAGTCGAAGCTGTTGCTGCTGTTGTTGTCGCTGTGTTGGACAGCGTATAGTTGGACAATATCATGTCTAAGCTGTTTGTTGTTCCATTACTGACACTTGCATTGCCACTAGCAGCGACATTGTCGACTAGTTCGCTTAAGTTAAGCCACGACCACAGGTCATCACCCAGTTCAATGTGATAGTCCAGCCATTTTGTTGTTGATGATGTTGTTGACGTTGAACTGAAAGTAAGCTGCTCCTCATCATCCTCGTACTCTAGCTGCTGCTGCAGTTGACATATTAGCTTTTGATGGTTGTCAACCACTTCGTGTTGTGGCTCACAGAGGAGCCTTTGTCGATTGCAGTTGGCACTAAAACTAAGCGTATCACTCGTATCATTATCACGAACGTCCCCATTGAATGCCAGCTGAAATTGCGCATACGCCTCGTCTGGCGGCCTCAACAGTTGCGTGTCTAAGGCACAGTATGGCGACAATGTCTCCAGCTCTTCAACCGTTGTTGCATTGCATGTATAAAATGCTCTATCCTTCTGTCCATCGAATGTCTGCAATGTACATTGGAATGTTGTTGTGCTGGTATTGTTGTTGTTATTGCTGCTATTGTTGATTGTATTGTTGCCATGACTTTGTGCTGTTTCGCAGCTAATAAACGGCTGCCAAAGTTCGTGCTGTGCCGTTTGTGCCACACGACAATTGAAGTCGCGTGGCGTGTATGTGTGTGCTCTTGTTGTTGTTGTTGTAGCTGTTGCTTCTGTTGACTCTTCAAGTGTCGTTGGTGCTGTGGCTGTTGCTGCTGTTGTTGTGGTTGTTGTTGTTGTTGTTGTTGTTGTTGGTCCATGACCAGCCTCACTTTGCATCTCCATTTCATTCTAAAGCTGTGTGGCTTGCTCGATAACAACAACAACCTGGTTATAATACAGCCGTTGTTGTTGTTGTTGTTATTGGTGTTCTTTCTATTTCACTTTGCTATTATTGTCAAGTTTAGTTTGAAATGCTGCAAAGATAATACAAATATATATATATTATAAGCTTAGTATTAAATATGACAAGTTCTATGAAAAATTAACCAGAGCCCTTCTCTTTCTTCTTTTCGTGATTTTTTCTAATTAGCTGCACATAAATGCTTTGTAAATTGCCTCTGACCCGTTTTTATGGAATACAACCACAAAAATCTGCAACACTTTTGCTTAATTAGCCACAGAGTATGCAAATGCAAATACAAATGGCATTCACAGACATATTTACATAATAGTATCATAGCAGCAGCATATTACATATAATTTTCAAATGAAATGTGTTATAATCATGTTGAAGTTGAGTTTGTAAATTCCAGATGAGTCTTTTTAATACCCTAAACACACTGCAGTTAAGAGAGTATAAATAGCTAAATTACTTGATAACTTATTTAGTTTTGAAAATTGTGTTTGCTCTTTAGGCAAATATGTTCAACAACTGTATACAAGCTTCGGCTTGCCACAAGTAGCTATTTTGTTGTGGCTTAGAAATATGTTTTAATGTTTACTCGACCCTGTCAATAGCTGAAAACACGATGGTCTGGCAGCTGTGTTCAAAATGGAGACAACAACGTCATTGCCGCTGCAGTTCTGCGTCGGTGACATTATCTGAATGGCATGGCAACAAAAGGGCAGCTCTCACTATACATACAGACAGATATATTTATATGTGTTGACGGCTGGCACGAGCAAGGCTTTTGTGTGCCACTGTCCGTAGTCACAGGTCGTCAGTCAGTAGTCAAAAGGGCGACTGTCATTTGCAACACCCACGCACCTGAAGTCAGTTTTGGTCTTGTTTGCATTGACAGCTTCGTACCTCGTACCTTCTTGGTAATTAAAAGTGCACCACGAGAATATTTATGCAAATGTTGAGGCGTGACCTCTTTTTTTCTTCATCTTTATTCATTCTTCGTTATGAATTTAAATGATGTTTGAAGACATTTTTGTCGCAGCCTTCATATGAGTCGCATGCACAAGTTGAAAAATATTATTGTAATATTTTTTGATCAAGAAATATGCCCCAAAAAACTGGTTTAACATTCCACGAGTGTGCATGAGATGGGTGGTGGTTGGGTGGCATCAGACTACCCAACTGTAGCCAAAATGCACATTCTGCATGCACGTGATTTGGCCAATCAACCGCAACAAAGGCTGTGTTAGACTGCCAAGTGGGTGGTTTGCGAGGGGGCGCAAGAGGGCTGGCATATAGAAAACCACAGCAATGGCAACAAGCACAACTTGCACAACACATGTTCAACCCAACCGCCATTTACAATTTTGCGTTGGGCGAAATGAAAAATTTTTGTGTTTGCCAAAAATGAAAATAAATGGCCGGCAATTTTGTTTGCTTCTTACAAGTTGGAAGTTTTTTAGGTTTCAATCAGAATTCTATTGAAACTTCTAACAAAACTCAAATCTCGTTGCTTAGTATTTGGTAAAATTGCTGTGTAAGATCAAATTTTAACAGACTATTTTGTAAGTGCATTAAAGCTTCGGTGTAATAAGACATAATATTTGCTTGCCGCATTGCTGTTATTATTTGCAAATTTTGTTTAGCTACCGTTTTACAGTTTGTATCTGATTGGATTTGTGCGCGTGAAAAACCTCATCGCACCACAGGCACCGTCACCGGCACCAGCACCAGCAGCGGCACTGCCACTGGCATTGATGGTGGTGACAATTAACTGACAGGCTGCGTAGCAATTGGAACAACAAATTAAACAGCACTGCCTAACTGCCTGTGGCAGACGTGCCCCAAACATAAGTAGTGGCAGTTGTTTGGGGTCGCTGGCATCCACCGCACAAATATGTGCATATATAATGCGCCTGCTTTGACAGCACTTTGGCAGCTTAATTTGAGAGGCAACCCCACACACATACGTATGAACACATATATACAACCTGTACACGTATGTAGTCTCTGGGCAACCCTTTAATAATGTCGCTGCAACTTAAAGTCCAGCTCACCAAACACTTGCATAGCGTGGGTTTCATATTCTTCTTCCACTGTATCTCTGGGTGTGCATCGCATACGTCATTTTGTGGGTAGAAGTTCGTGTGAGTGTGTGTGTGTGTGGAGAGGCTTAAATGAGTTGTCAAGGTAGGCTTTTCAGCATAGCAGCTGGTTATGTTGGCAGCGTAGGCAGCTTTTGTTTTTGATTGTTGCAAAATGGCTGCGATACGCTTCAGGACAAAAGGAAAAAAGACCTACACAATATATACATACATAAATTTGTTGAAGCGTCAGAGTGCATCACATATCAAGTGAGTATATATTAAAAGCCAGCCCTTTTATTGTGGCATTATTAAGCAATTTTTGTTATTGTTGTTGCTGTTGCATGTGCTTAAGCTTAAATGTAATAATAATACATCCTTTGTCAACAGCTAATCAGCCAAAAGTTAAGAAAAGGGTTACTGAACTAAATAAGCTGTGGATTGCAACGAACGCATTTAAGTTTGTTTTACTTAATTTGCATATTGAAAACAGTTTTTCGAACATTTTATAATTGCAAGTGATGTGCTTTAAAGACTATCAAACAAAATAAACGCAAATTGGCAAGCTCGTTTCGTGGTCGAACGCCAGAGCGCAAATAGCAAATAGCTGCAACAACAGCAGCAAAGAAAAACAGGAAAAAATAATATTTGTTGATAGCTCTATTATATTTTTATTTATCTACCTATTTGTTGTTGGGGTTGACTGATCAGCTGTATACGCTTGTATCGGATAACGGATAACGTGCCAATATGGTCAATTGCAGTTGAAATTAGATTAATATTATGCGTTTGTCGTCGTTTTCACTCGACTATTTGCTCGAAAGTTGCTACTGCTAATAACGAAGAGTGTAAAAGGGGGTGGAAAGGGCAGGGATGTGGTAGCTGGCCAACAACTGTGTTGACATTGGTGGCTGTTTGCGGCAGTTGGGGGCACTCATGTGTGCCTTAATTTGCGGTTAATTATGTAATTAATTATTAACGGTGCGCTGCATCTGCGTTGCGGTTGACTTGAATTTCAGCGGCTTAAACTGCAAGCTGTCAACATTTTATGGTCATGTTTTGCTAGTTAGCTACATGAACGTAGTACAAGATGTTGCCAGTGCTAACCAGCTAAGCCCACGATTAGACTGAAATGCCCACATCCCCACTCTGGCCAACCCTTAGCCATTGTCGACGGCTTCAATTACACAAATAAATTGCTGCTCATTTGGCGGGCGTAACGTTAAACCTTAACTCATCAACATTAACACTTTGCGCTTGGCCCAAAAACCAAAAAACGAAGCGAAATTATTGCGAATTATTAATAAAAGACGTGTCTGTGGCGACTTAGCAAATATGACAACAATAACGTGAACAAGCCCCCAACGGCCATAAGACTTAATTAGAACATGTCCAGGCGTTTGTGATTTGTCAAAAGTGTCGCCGTTTCGCCAGGCCTCATCAATTATGCAATGTCCGAAAGTAAAATTGCCGAGAAATTTGTGTGAAAACTTCATTAAGCAGCGCACCAAACGAAGAACCCACCAAGATGCTAGCCAGCAAGAGAGTGTAAGAGAAGCATGTTTTCGAGAAGATGAGTGTGATATGATGGCAAAGAGCTGGGAAACACTTTGCTTGGCTTCTGGGCCTGTTCTCTTTGGCTATCTTGGCATGCAGTTAATGAAGAGAAATGGCCAAAAGTGTTTTATAAATGTTTGTCCTTCGAGATGCTTCGTTTTGGTAATGGTATGCTTGCTATGCCAGTAATTTGGTTACATAAAGGATGTGGTAAAACTGAGCAAAGAAAACAATGGCATATTATTGAGTTCTAAAACGTGTATCCATCCCCAGACAAAGAATTGCTGTTAATTATTTAATTCTATTACTTGGTCTTAAGAGCGTTAAAGTTTCGGTTTCAATTGTAGATTTTGCCCATTTTTGAATGCTGTTTTTAGCTGTGGCTTAAGCACATTACTTCCTGCTGTTGTTGCTGCTGTTGCCTTTGCGGTTGTTTGCGGAAGTGAGCATCAATAAATTCCGTTTTTTATACGTGGTTATTTCTTTGGGTTGTTTGTTCTTGTTATTATTATTGCCACTGTCCGTGGCGTAAAAATACCAAACAACTCGTGTGCTTTAATAGCGATGCCAAGTGAAAGACATTTTAGGATAGCGACGCGTCGGCAATAGCTTCACATATATATATAAATATATGTACTTGGTGATATATGCCGAGCTATTTATCTGACTAGAGGTCATTTGTATATTTAAGGCACACTTTGACCTAAGTTCCAATCGCAACTGTCAGCCAAAAGTTCAGCCCGTTTTATGACTTTTTGCCATTTTATTTTGCGCTTTAATAAATATTCCAGACACGTTATGGAGCAACACATAGCACAAGCACAGAAAAGAACAAAAAAATAAAAAAATAGATTTACAAAAATAGGAAAATAAAAGAGCTGTCAGCGTAGTAATATATTTATTTTTGCCATAGATACGAGCAAACAAGTTAAAGTGCAACATGCAATGAACCGATGCTTGAATGGAGCATGAAAATATGTTAACGTTTTTATACCCAAGAGCAAAAAAAAAGAAGCATGACAACGAATGAGATGTTTGTTTAAATATTATATTATATATTGGTATGTAGGGTAACCTCATTTTTAAATATTTCTGATAATATATATGCAATTTTGATGTATTTCGTTCATTTAACATGCCAATTTTATCAAAAAATTGTTCAATGGAAATGTGGCATTCGAGTTTGAACAACGCAGCATTTTTTTCTTGCATTGTATTAAGTTTCGAGTATTTAAAATAATCTTATATTTGGTTTCGTCCAACCGTTTCTAATTGGTGTTAAATTCAACACAAGCAAAATCAAATTGCAATGTGTTGTTGGTAGTTTGGAGGTGAATATATGACCAAATGCACTTAGCCTCGTTAGTTTTATGGGGTCGGAGTGCTGCCAACATTTTTCAACTGACTGTTAAAGGCTGACAGCTATAATTTGATTTGCATAATTGATGCATTTCATTTAACATAATTACTAACAAGTTTTTCGTTGCGTTATTGATAGGCCGCAATCAACTGGAAGTCAAGACGGATTCAATATACAAATATAGTATTTCTGGCCAACAAAATTGATTTCCCTTGGCTGCTTGGCTGCAAACACTGCAAGTTGCCAAGTACTTCTTCGAGCCACAGATTTGAACATATTTGTTCGTTCTGCATGCTGTGTGCATCGATTTATGGCCGAAAATGTTTTGCAACTAGAAAACCCGCAAGAAGTTGCAACGTGATTTACAAGCAACTGCAACTTGTATGCAATTGTCGGCCCTTTCTGCAAAAACTATCCTTGAATGAAGTTGTTGCCGTCCTTGCGTAAAAGTTGGCCGCGGTTTTGTAGAATTTGAAAATTTCCATAACAATTAAATGAAATGTTTTAAGTCTTTACGAGCCACGGTCAGTTACATTAATCATACGCCATGCATGACTTAAAAAGAAAAGTTAATAGCGGCACGTGTTTGCTTTCTGTGTTGTCATTCACGTAAGTTTGTTCTATGTTATTTTTTTGCGATACTGTTTGCTGGCAATCAGCCAAGGCTAACAGAAAAACAAAACCAAAGCCAAGCAAAACCAGCAAGCAGAAAAGTAAACACTCTAGATTTAAACCATTTTTGAGTAGAGCATATGAAAATGATAAATTAAACAATGTTATTTGATTTCTAACTTAACGCAAATACCATTGATACAGCTTTCAGAACAATCAAAACTTAATTACTGCAATTTGGAATTCAATCTATTTGTGTATCGAACAAGATACTTTTGATTAAACAGGCGACAAATTGTTGCAAGTTAAACAACATACACGTTGACACATTAATTACACTGCAATCATGTAATTGATGTTATTCATGAAATATTTAAATTTGTTTGTACATTTATTACGAATGCTCATATAACAAAATATTTGTAGGACATCGTATTAATATTTCCAGGAACAACAAATGAACTTCTGTTTGTGAATGTTGTCTGATTTCAACCAAAATAATTGCCATTTTTATTGTTTTGTACCTTTTTAATTGTGTTTATCATCAAACAAATAAACCAAAACAGATGCGAACATTACCAATTGTTGCATCGATATTATTAATTCACTTTTTCTAGTGGGTTACATGATCTGCATAGTTTGAAAAAAAAAGCCATATAAGGCTGCAGTTGACACGTGCTTTCCCCCCGCTTGTTGGCCAAGGCAGCTACCCCTTGTTATTGTAAATATTGCATTACCTGTGTGCTCAGTTCCGGTATCTTAATTGTGCTGTCAATCATTTTGCATATTTGCACAAAGCAACAAAAATGAAAAACACATTGTTTGATGGCCATTGCGGTGGCCTTACATACGCATAGCAACAACAACTAAAAGCAAAAATAACTGAGCATAGAAATACACATTTAAATAAACGCAAAATTTATACAGTATGTATTTATATACTAAAATGTGCATGAGCAGTGGACAGGCAAAGATGTTTGCTTTGCGTTTTGTGCGTCAAGTGGCCCGATAAATGTGGTCAACATTATCATAGGAAATACTTTTTTTTTTGCAAATTCCTTGCTCATCGTTAGTCACGACAAGCGACAAACGACAAGCGACAGGCGACAGGCGACTTCAATTAGCAGCAGTCGAATGTTTATAATAAAATAAACACTTTGTAAATAATATTTATGGTTTTTCAATAGTCACAATTTGCATGCAAACCAATTAAATGGAAAAAAGCCATCAATTATTTCATAGCAATCAATTAGTCGAGTGAGTTAATGCCACAGATCGTCAAAGATCTGATAGCAAAAGTGGCTAAAAGAATTCGCGCAATTGCTCAAAGTCAACAGCCAAGACGATTTATTACAACAATCACAAAACAAATTGAAAGGCCCAACAAGTTGTTTGTGTTTGTTGGTTTTTAGGCTTGAACATTTCAGCATTTTTAGCATTTTGTGTTTTTTGTTAGTTATTTTTTACCAGCTGCCTAGCGAGTATTTGTTTTTATTTAGCGTCTTGTTTACGCGTCAGTTTTGATTGGTTCGACTTCAATCTTGATAGTGGCCAAGCATTAGGTTAGGTTCATGCCAATGCTGTTAAATTTAACCATTGACCAGTTTCCATTAGACGATTGCGATTTAGAAGAATTTTTCTAGCGACAGGCGCCACAAAATGTATAAAATTTAATGCAATATGGCTTATGGCAAATACTTAATGGGTATTATTTGGTTTTTTAGTACAGCATGTACATGTGTACTTAATATTTACTGCATATGTATGTACATAAATCTGCACATGTAGCCTATAAATAAATATTGATTGAATAATGGCTATGATTAATTCTTAAGTTTATTTTATTTTTTTTGCTAAGTGGTACACTTAGTAAAATTATTTCAAATATTTTATTGCTCAGAAAATATAAGAAATATTTTATGTGCAATGAATCTGATAAATTCGGTTAACGAATTTCAAGCTTCAGCCAACACAAATAGTGAAATATTTAAATAAATAAATAAGTTTGTTTGTACACATGCCAAATTCAAATAATAAATAATTTAAAAATTACTTGTCTAAATTCTATGCAATTTTTAACATTTTCGATACGATATCAAAACACATATTTCCTGTTTTGTGTTTATTTAAAAGAATATTTTTGTGTATAAATGCTAGATTTTGAATAAGCCAACAAGGCTCTATTTCCACCTGAAGTAATGTCACTGTTATTTGCTGACCTTAGACGTCCCATCGATTTCAGCTTGAACTGCTGTCAAAACTTGTGGCATAAACTGTTTTAACTTCTATGCCTGTTGCTGACTGCACTTAAACAGCTTAGCAGTTGGTCTGCCAAGAACTACAGGTAATCAACATCATTTTATGTTGATTTGCCACTAAAGTTTTACGGGCATCACTTATCTCCAGGAACTGGTCCACAATTATGCGAAATGCTTTTGCTTTTGACTTTGCCTTTGCCCTTAATGACAACATACCAGTAAACGGTATATACGCATAGTAACAACATAATTTCCACAGCACCATTTAAGTGGCATTAAAAGTTTATGCAAATCATGAAATCTTAATAGTATAATTTCCTGACACAAGCTTTAAGCAATATCTACTTAACATTATGAGCGTAAGGCAAAAGAAAACGCAAAAACCTCATGTTTAACGTAAAAGGTGCTCACACATTTAAAATGTCTGCCTTTCTCATATCAGGCTTGGCTTTTCTGTGATTAATCTTCGTGTGACATGTGCGTCTAGCCGCCGTGTGTGATGATTTTAGGGGCGGACAGTTGACTTATGGATTTTAGTTTTGGGTTCGCTAAGGTTTAGTTAACCGAAAACAATTAAAACTGGCTGTATGTAGATTAATACCCTTACTTTACATCCCTTAGTTTAATACACACCTGATACATACATCGTTTCGTGTGTATGCTTTCGTGTCATTTCCTGCCGCACATTTAAAACACGACTTCCTTCATTATTTTATGCATGCGCTATTTGCTTTTCCTTAATTGTTCGTGACTCGTCTGAATTGTGTGTATGAAAAGCTGGCGCTGGCGCTCCCTAACTTACGACTGACAAAAAAACAAAAAAACAAACTACGTAATCAGCAGCGATCGTGGCGAGGTGTCGGGTGGAGTGGGCTGGGCTAGGTGGGTTGGTGTTAGCGTGAAGGATGCCACGAAGTTTACTTTATGAAGGCGTTGCTTTGATTTCCGCCGGCTTCCTTTCGCAACACCTTATTTACATCGCCATGATTCTTTTCATTCGGTTTTTTATATTCCATTCGCTTTTTTAAGGCCGTTTACACACATACGCACACAGAAACACCCTCACACATACGAGCTTTCGCGGAATTTAGTTTTTAATTAATTTGCAATTGCAATTGTTGCCAGTTCTTCTGGCAAGTTGTTTAGTTTTGTTTATTGTTTCGCCTTAGCTTGATTAACAACTTTGGCACGTGTCTGCCATTGAAGTTATGCCGAGCACTCCTCACTCGCTTGTTAATTAAATATTTATGAATAGAGCCCACTGAAATGGTAAAATGTTTTCTGCTTGACATATACATACTTTTGAGATATATATACTACCGTACCACAATGATTACTCGTTGATTTAGTTCATGAAAATTACGACAAGATTCTCACTAGCCAAGTTCTAAAGTATTTTTAATCTATCTTAACTTTAGTGAAAGCAAAAACTTTTTTCATTTATCAAAATATATTTATACTCAGTGCACTAAAGCTGCAAGCTAAAAGAAATTGCTTTCCTTGGCTTAAAAATACAAATCACAATTTGTGTATTTTTATCTAAAGCAAAGATGAAACAAAATGTGTAGCTAACATATACTTTGATCTAAAGTTAGATATAAATTGATAATTAAATGAACTTTGTTTTTATGTTAAAAGTTTTTTTTTTTGTGTATCATTGGCATAAAACAATCAGCAACACTTAAGTGTTATACACTATTAAATCAGTCTGTAGTTAAGCTAGACTAACTTTCATTAAAAACATGCTTGTTCAAACACTTCAAATTACAAAAATTGTGATTCGCATTGAAGGTATGCCATATGGAAAAATATTCATACATCAATATACTTCTCCGGCTCTTGGTTGGCACCATAATCATTCAAAATCATGAATAGATTTTTAATTTGAATATCTGCAAATAATATAGAACACAAGTTTCCATTCAACATTTTACCATTCCAGCTCTTCGAATCTCAGGCTTGTTCATTTATTATAATTAAAACTAATTGCTCCAAACCAGAATTTCAAATTTTAACTGACAGCTCGATGCAGTGTGCTTATAGACAAATAAAATAAGTAAAACAAATAATAGAATAAAAAGTATATATGCTATTGCATTTACACGAGTGTTTTGCTGAATGTCGGCATATGTTTTTGTACCTTGGACATTATTTGCATTTGTTACTTTTTATCGTTGTTATTTGTATTATTGTTTCATATTTGTATTTTCTATAGATATTTTTTGCACTTACAACTGCAACGGAAATTCGTTTTCGTTGCAAAGCGCACAATTTTATGTTATGACACTTAACTATTTATTTATTTTATAATTTATTTTCACAAAATGAAGCGTTGAAAATTACTTGAATTATTCAACGGCAAGTGTTAAATTTGCAGGCGTGAAATCACTTTTGGTTTTTCGTCACACATTTTAAAAACTATAATTATTATTTTTATATATTTTTTGGTTTTTATATCAAGTGACATTTAAAATTATTTACCTAACACTTAACGCGCGCCAAAATCATTTGGAAAAACTTATTTTTCATTCGCCTGTGTTTAAGTTTTCAAGCTCTAAGCGCTTTGCAGGCGAACGCAACGCGGCAAAATTTTAAAACAAACTGACTATGCGAATTTTCCAAACTGGTCCATTGGGTCTGAAAAGCCAGTGAAAATCAGTCGCTGCCTCAGTCGCAGTCGCAGTTGCAGTCACAGTCAACGCTTGCGTTGCCAACTGCCTCGCTCTGCGTATACTTGATGTTCTCTCAATGTGGCGTCTCGCTCTCTTCCACACTCTCTCTCACTTTGTTTGGAGCGACAAACAGTGGGAAATTTAGTATTGCTTTGTTTGGGAAATTATTGTTGCTGCTGCAGCCGCCTTTGCCTGGCGCCTATTAAGACCATCTTTTGTTGGCGGTTGTGTGCCTGATGCTTGCGTTGGGTGGGTTGGGTATTAGCTATGGCCCCCCTTTAGACGCCACGTGAGCGCCACTTCGCTGTCAACATTGTACGTGCCAGCGCTGTTCCCGCGCGTCTTTCGTATTTTATGAATGAATTATATGCGGAATGGGAAATATAATCATTGGTTATTAGTGGACCATTTCACACTGATATTAGGCCGCTCATTGAGGGTAAGTTATTGGTAACGCATATTTAAATCAAATACTGGAATAATACGAAAATCAAAAACCATAAATAAAGACACAACAAACATTTATTCAATGAATTTACCATTTTTTATGCATGTTATTTATAAATATTATGTTTTTATTTAACTTCAAGTAAAAAGCATTCGCATATTGTTGTAATACATGTTCGAGCCTTAATTGTACAAAATTGTGGTAATTTTGATATTGGTGGTCTTCGAACCACTATTGAAAAGCTTTTATGGCAATATTACAAACCTGGGTGGTGCGTTGTATGCCTTTTGATGGAACGTGCATTGGTTGTGCTTCATATTGAAAAACTTGTGCGTGTCAAAAAAAAATATATATATTTACTCTCTATGTGTATTTTATGAACGTGCTTGGAATTTCATAGGCTGTATATTTTTGTTTTTTTTTTTTTTTTTGTTGGTTACATATTTTGCTGCTAGCATAGATGTGACACACACATATTTGCTGCTTTACAACTGTATTTAATAGCATCCGAAAAAGAATATAAGAAAAAAAAAACACACACACCGCTAGAGCGAACAAGTGAAGGATTTGCTTCCATTGCAATATAAAACTGCTCCATAACTTGTATTTACTCGAGGCCAGTTTTTTATTGCGCTTCGAATTGAATTGAATAGTGGTTGGAATGAGCGTGAGAGAAGGAAAACTTATCGCATCATGTGCGTTCGCAATACGTGCTCCACATATATATGTGTTTGTGGGCAAAACTGTTGCTTTCAAACTGCATTTCGTTGCATATTTGTTGAGGGCGCTCCGTTTTCATGTGTGCACGTGCTTGGCGCCGGAATGGTCATAAAAAATATCGTTAAGCGAAACAATGCTCGAGAGCGTTGCCGTGGCGTATGCGTAATGTGAGCCATACTGCAAAACCGAAGCGTCGGTCATTTAAGCCACTCGAAGATACAGCTCAGTGGCAACAACAAAAGCACCGCCACCACCACAGCAACCACAATAGCAATCTAATGTGGTTGAGCGTCAGTTTTATTTAATGGGGTTTCTTTCTTGCTTGAATCGCTCACGAATATACAAAACAAACAAACATTCACACCTAACAACTGTAAAAAGATACATTTAATAGCAGTTTATATTGTTGTAGTCTGTGCGCTTCAGTTACTTGGTGGAGACTGCTCTAAGCTCTATCCAGGCGATGCATGTTTGTGCTGTTGCAAAAATATCGTTATGAAATTTGAGAGGCAGCCAATTCAAATCATCTCGCTCACCCCTTTGTTGACCCAGCAGCAATTGGGCTCAGTTTAAGGGCAGAGTGTGGCAGGCAAATTGTTTGGTCTGTGCCAAAAATATAATGCCGCAAGGCTTATGTGCACTGTATTTATCCAATTGGTCTATAAATAAATACGGCTAAGCTAACAACTTTTTCATTTATTATACGAATAGGACTTTAATCGAATTTAACAATACTAAATACTTGTAATTATAACTGTAGGCTAGAAAGTGCCACATGATAAGCTATTAAATTTGTATTAGTTTATCTGGTTTAATACAGCTTATTTCATATTAAAGTTGCCTTCACTTTAACATAATCTGGGTCAGACCAAACCGGGTTAAAGAGGACTTTACAAATTTATATTGGTCAAACTGAATAAAAGAGAAGTGCAAGTCAAACTTAACCGCCATTAAATTAACAAATTTCAAAATGACTTCATTTTTTTTTTTTTATGTCGGTCATTAAAATATTTTATTTCAAAAAATGTACGCTAACTTCTCATGCTGTTACCTCTACCTTTTTTTTTAGCGTTTTTACGCAGGCAACGCGCGGAATACCCAAAAGTTGTGTCAAATATTTATTTAATAAACAAAGCGGCATTAAGTAGCAACAAAAGCGGCAGCAAAAACTTCGCTAACTTGGTGCGCAAATTTAATAAAAAAAAAAGCTAAAACGCTGAATAAAATACTCGCAGCTAAACTTTTCTGTTGTTGTTTATTCCAAGGCCCAACAGAATCTGGATGTAACGGATGGTGAATAGAAAAGAGGGAAAGCGAAAAAAGGGCCTACTTGAGCATTAATTTGGCAATTCTAAGCGACGCACGTTACTCATACGCCCCATTTAACAATCAGTGCGTTTTGTGTAAACTCTTTTCAACGCCTGAACATTGAAAACATGAACATGATGCCGAACAGACCAAACTTGGCTCAGCTCAGCTGCTTGTCGGTCGGTAAATGGCCTACAAGTAGACAACAAAGCAACGCACAAGCTGCTTTTAAGTGGCTCAGCTTAAGCTTTTAATCATCGACATTAAAAGCAATTGCTTGTCTGGCAAACATATTGTTGTTGTTCTTACTGTAGTTGTTCACATTGTTCGGCAGAATTTACTACAGTTAACTACTGTGTTTGTTGCCAAAACGCTGACGGCAATTTCTTGCTATCTTTCGCAAACCGCCATTCGCTCTTTCAGCTGAAAGTATTTAACACAACAATAAACATTTGCATACTTGTTGGGATATTTTTGTACGCTAAATCATTTGCTAAAGTATATGCATATGTAGGATATTTAAATACAAATTATAGTTTTTCGTTAGTATAATATATAATTTTGTGACTAAACCCCCAAAAAACGCAATTTGATTTGATTCAAAGCGGTGGAGCGTTAACTTTATTTAGTTTTGTGTTTGAGTAATCTTTACTAACAGAAAAGGCAGCTTGAGAGAAATCTTACTTCAAATCAAATGAAAGCTGCTGAACGTAAAATTAATGAATGTAAACGCAAGCAAAGAAGGAAAAAATGAAATGCAAACATTGCACTGATTAAATCCTATTATTGATGTAATTAAAAATAAGGGCAAACAGCTAAGCAGATTTAAATGATTGCATTTTTTAACAGCTTAAATTAAAAGACAACAGAAAAAACATGCTTAACCTTTACGCATGCACCATAAAAAAAAACTGAATTATTGTCATAATTATGTTAGTTTGAAGTTAATTAGCAAAGTTAGGTATTTGAACATCCGTATAAAGTTTGCCCTACACAAGATGAAATGAAATGAAAAATAAAGTAACTTTTACCTTTACTTCCTTGAAATGTATTTTAAGAAAAGAAACATATATATGACAATACATATACGCTTAATTATTGAAATTGGCATAAGAGGAAACGCAAGCAAAGCCAGGGAAATTGATTTCAAAATGTTCTCAGTTTCAATAAGCAAAAGCCCGACAATAAAACAGAAGACCGCACAACACTAACACAATAGACAGCCGATATGTTCAGTGCCTTCATTTGCATGAAAAACGCACACAAACGTACATATACAAACAATTCAGGGTTTCATATGTCAGGAACAGTTTAAGCCAAGCGCAGCAGGCAAATCCCCAAGAGCGCAACAGGCCCAGATGATAAAACAGAGAGCGAGAAGGCAAATGTGAATGAGAAAGGCCTTAAAAAATTTGGCTTAATGGAATATGTATTAAATGAAATTGTTTTACACAGCACATGTATGAACCTAATGTAATGAAATGTGGGAAAAGAACAAAGGAACAAAGGCAAAATAAAAGCTGATAATCTAAGGAAATTTCAATGCTTCTTAACGTCAAGCGAATTCAATTGAATTGAAATTGTAGCTGAAAACTATAGCATTATTCAC
Source organism: Scaptomyza caliginosa (assembly GCA_035044725.1). Lineage (NCBI taxonomy): Eukaryota > Metazoa > Arthropoda > Insecta > Diptera > Drosophilidae > Scaptomyza > Scaptomyza caliginosa. The sequence goes on along the minus strand of JAWNNR010000979.1, from coordinate 1,150,096 downwards.
GTTTTAAATTACCAAAGCAAAAAAACTAAAGAATAAAATATCGTTGCCCACGAAAAATATTAATTTACTTTAAACCAAGAAGTAAAACGTAAACAAAACATTGAAATTGCTTTCGTTTGTTTCAGCCAAATGGCTGTTTTTCTCCCTAAATGAGGGCCCAAATGTAGGTACCATAGCAGAAGTGTCCTGCACGTATTTCATATACAGTCTTACCATTGTCACACACAATAATTTTCGGATGGCAATTTTCCCTCGCAAGTGGAAAATGTACTTTGAAACGACCTATAAAGCAGCAGACCCCAAAAACAACTAGCTCATGAAACATGTACTTCGCGTTTTTAAAAAGAAAATAAAAGAATGTTAAAAACAAAATCACTGTGCTACTGTTTTTTTTTTTATGTTAGCTTGTCCCTTATGTCTTATTATAAAAATATGGCAAGTAAATTTGTTTGCATCTTGTAGACAACTTTACGGACATGAAGGTTGACACGAGTATCTTGTGGATTGAAGCTGTCACAGTTTTAATGCATAGATACATGTGGCATAGTGGATAGTGTGTTAGTCACTACCAATGCTCCATTACACCCGGCTTGTAACTGGCATAAGGGCCATGTGCATTGCATAAAACGCGTAAAAGATGAAAGCCAAGGTGACATTATGAATATATATATATATATATATGCACTTATGTCTGTATCACGAACATTGCTGCGAGCGTCAATTAGCAGGTCGCCTTTTCGTATGCTGGAAGATAATCCACAGTCATAGTCATAGTCAAAGTTGGGTTGCATAAAGAACTTGCTATTATTTGTGGGTGTTGCAAAAACAGAAATGTGGAAAAGTTTAATGCATGTATGCTTTTAATGGGACAAAACAAGTTATTTAAGACCGCTTATAAGTTGCTTACGAGTGCAAAAGATAAGTTGAGTAAAGATAAACGGCAAAATGGGAGTTTAGTTGATAGCTAGGGAAAACAAATTTTAAAGCTAGCTAAAGAAGAGTTCGAACGTGGCTTAAAAGAGTGCCCAATGCTTAAATTCATATTCGTTTTATGAGCCAACCGGAGGACTTGAACAGTTTTTGTAACACAATTTATGATGCTTGTTGATGCGAATATATATGTAATTTGGGCAACTGATTTTTGGTGCTTCAGTTGCTTTTTTGTTTTGCCATGTGGGAGATACAAAATTTTACAGGCTATATAACAAAACTATAAATTTTAAAGTCTCACATTTCATTAAACAAACAAAATTTATCATTTATTTATTATGATATTCGTTTTGGTGATATAATTGTGCATGGTAAAATGAACGCCATTGATTATTTATACACAATATTAAGCTCATTGTATAAAAATCCTTTTTTTTAATTGGATATTTAGATAATTGACAATTTATGACGATTCGTGAATGATAAATGGGGCAAAAGATTAAAAGAGTTGATAATATAAAGAGTTAGGAAAAACTGAAGCACAATTTTAAAAGGATTTGTTGCATAGACAGCCCCAATGGCAATAAATAATATTGACACACTTGCTTGAAGGCAATTTTGGCAAAAGCTTGTTAATTGGGCCTAGTTTGTGGCAAGGTTTAATGGATATGCTAAATTAATTACCACAATTTTGCTTTTAGTAGCAGCCGATGATGCAAGGAAGGAAAACTATAATTGAAAATTGTGGGTAACGTTCAAATAACGTTTTTAATAAAATAGTGAAAAACATTTTACTTTAAACAATGCTAAATACTGAAAGTAAAACCATTTATATTTAAAGCTCGTATCCATAAATATAATTCACTTGACTTTTACTGTTGACACCAGCAACCTGTTTATTTGTTCTTGTTTTGACATTTCAGTGTTGAATTCGGTTAATTAATTGTATATGTATTGTATATATATGTAAAAAATTGTATGCACTGAATATTAACCTTATTAATGTTAATGCGATTTGTTCGCTTATTGCTGCTATTGTCGTAGCAATTTAAATATCATAATTGAAAGCGAACAGACTGTATGGGCAAAACAAAAGCAAATACAAATGGAAGCGCGTGGAGATTTCACTGTTTTCTTTTTGCCGTGCCGCAGGCATTGCATCCGCTTTTCATTACGCTGTTAAGCGGATGTGTGCTTAAACGCTATAACACCACGCAGACAGGCAGCAAGTGATTTTAATAACTTTATATGACGTACATAAAAATGATCATTGTTTATTTTTAATCTGTGCAGCAAGATACAAGAAGAAAGAAAAAAAAAATCAAGAAAAAAAACATCAAATTAAGATGTGGAATGCCGCAAATTAAATCTGCGTTGTTGTATTTACTTTTAATACCTCCACAGAGTTGTGTAGGTGTGTGTGTGTGTGTTGGTGTTGTTGTTAGTGTTATTCATTGTGTGGTGTTATAAAAAATAAACAGCGACAGTTTGTACTTAACCATTGTTGTTGTATTATCCTTGTATGTGTGCCATTCTCTGCTGATTTCATTTATGTTTCATGCAGCACAAAGATTTACAGTTAACTCGTGCTGCTGCCAGGGGTGTCACGTTATGTAAATGTTGCTCGAAATACGCAATGGCGAATGCCAACAGAAACATTAATAACAAAACATAAAAATTTATTTACCCCAGCAAACTGCAAAGGCTGGAGGAACAAAGAACAAGAAAGAAAATACGCTTTGAATGCATGCATAATGCCTTTCCTGCATGCCTGATCCCCACAATAATTCAGCTGATAGCAGCAGTTACTTACTCTCTTTCTTCATCTTTGCATTGTCGTTGTTACCTTTTTTATTTTAATATTTTTTATTTTGGTTGCCATAGCTGCTGACACTGTGCATTAAATTAAAAGCCAATATGCGGCAGAAAATCCGCTAACGTAGCAACCTCCTGCAGAGAATCTCATGTGACGCCCCAACGGGATGAGCAACGAGACACCTACACACACACACATAAGGACAACATTATTGTATCGTAACAATGTATAGCATGCCTGGCTAAGCAGGAAGTGAAGACGATTTGAAGCTGCTTTTGATTGCCGTCTGCCACTTGATATGGCAACAACACAACAGTTGCTTTGCTTTGCCTAGTGTCTCACTGTGTGTGTGTTCAAGTTCCCACGAGCTGTCGCCTCTTATTTGCCTATACATAGATAGACAGTACCTGTATGTAACCCCTAGACACTAAAGTTCAAAGTGCCGCTTGCATGTCGATAAATGCAAATATTTGCATGTGCCTTCCCACGGGCATACTGCCATGAAACATATAGCTACAAGTGTAAGGTTATTTAGCAATTGATATATTTATGCGGGTATTCTCTCAAACACACAACAAACACTAGTTGCATCGCGATCCTTTGTACTAGGCACATTAAACAGATACATTGCAAAAAAAAATTTGAAATAGGAGACAATTGAAATGGGTGAAGCTATTTTTGATTCCATATATGTTGTCTGGTCAAGATTTCAGCTCAAAAAAATAATATAATTGTGATGAAATTCAAAGTAATTCATATGCATATATTTAGCACGGACACCTACCATTTGAAGCATAGCAAAGAACATTTTCATTATGACAATTGGTAAATAAGTATAGCATACTTATTGGCTGGTATTGTCTTTTCGCATAGTCACAATGTTACAGTGTTTGCAGGTAATTCTCTTTTGTGTTTGCATTGGCAAATCCAATAAGTTCAATACCTCTGATAGCACCCATTAATAAATTATACTGATTACTTAGCATGCATACCCAAACATCTACTTCACAATGCCCAATTAACGTGCCTTCCGTAAAACGTCAGGTAATTTTCACACACCCAAACCAATGGCAAAGTGAACGCCTCTTCAGTTTTCTTGCTGTCAGCACTGTTGAAGGCACCTGGCTGACAGTCTGAGATTTATTACCTGGCGTGAGTCGAAGCGAACGCTAATAGCCGAAAGCTTTGCTCGTGGCTTCCTGCTTTTTTATACTTTGCACACAGCGTAGCCGTAAGGTGTATTAGAACAAAACTCGCAGGACAAAAAGTAACAACAGCTTAAATAGATAAAACCCAGCTTTAATACCAACATTAAAGTACAATTACTTATCTTGCAGCACAAAAACTGCTTTAACAGCTTACAAATATACACATGATAGGTAAGTTAATGCAAATGTAACTAACCTCGATGCTGAGTATCTTAAGTTACATGCTTCACTCTTTAAGATATGTTTGCCATGTTTGCGTACCAAATTCTAGTTAGTAAATTTTTGGAACAGCAGCAGCTGCCTAAGACCTATTGCCTAATGCGTTGTGTGTATCATGTGACGGCTTTACAATGGGATTAATTAAATTTTAAGCTGGCTTTAAAGCGACCTTCTGTTCACATACACACACACACACACATATCAGATAAGGAAATTGAATTGAGTTTTAGTTAAAGGCATGCCTCAGCTTGAAGCTTTCTTGCATGTTTGACATGCCTGTGGCATTCATTGTTTGGCACTGGGCTATTGTCTGTCATGGCACACAGAAAGTTTGCCAAAGTTTTACATTATTTGCACACACAAAATTCAAGAATCTGTATTATATCAACTGTCTGCCGTTTTTAATCTACAGTCAAAAGCCATTAACAATATTTTATCAAACATTTGCATGACGTATATCAACGATTACATCAAGCAAAGACATTCAAATAGGTGTGTGCACACTGGAAAAAAAAAACTTCGTAGTTTTTTTTGAAGTTTGTTTATTTTAAGACAATTGAAACCAATCAGAGAATTTATTCGTGGTTTTTAATTTATATTCCCTTTGCTTTCTTTTAATAAATTATGTTTATTTTTTTCTTCATGTGTCTGCGGTTTCATTTTCATAATTTTGCATGCCAGCGTTGGCTGCCACATGTGGCACTGCTCACGGCACAATCTTGTAAGATACACACATGGCCAAATAAAATCACAAAGGCTTCTACTTATGTAAATGTTCCGACGACGACGTTGACAAACCACGAGTATCGAAAACGCCTTGCAGGCAGCCAGGGAATATGGAATAATACAAATGCTTTGCAGACTCAAAGATAACTTGTGCTTTGCCTGAACGGAGAGACAAATGTAATTTAAATTGTACAAAAACACATAGTTGGAGAGTAGAAGATGAAGCAGATGGAGTGGCCAAAAAGAGGGGTCGATGAAGAGCAGCTGCTCGGTAAAGATTATTGATTGTAAATGGTTTTGCAATCAGATTGTAAAATGTGCATATGTGTATTACTTTATATTACTTATGCGGGATTTCATATTTTATAATAGCTTTGGGATTTAAGTGCCCTTTGACTCATTTAACAAAAAGCTTTTGGCTTTTATTGACTTTTAGTTGAAAGTTGTTTGAGTATTAAGCAATACAACTCTTTTATAATCTTCCTAATAGTAAACAGAATACATAACAGCTTGCAATATTTGATTTCTGTCAAATACAACTATAGTTTATTGGCAATTAGAAAGTATTTAGCAAATCTGTGACAAGTGCTAATAATTTATATTTAATGACACCAACACCACAAATATTCTGTGCGTTCAATTAGGCTCAGCTCTACCTTCTTATAATAATGGCCAAACAAAAACAATTGTTTTTTTGATTGATAAGCACAATACAGAAAAGTAGAAAAGAGATACTGATTATGTTGCTGAAACTCTTTTAATATTACAAAAAATTTTCATTTACCTATTCATTAAAGTTAATGGTAAAATATTGCTAAAGTAGAAAAGGTTTACACAATGTTTCTATAGAAATCCACTCATTTGTTAAAATGTCTATTTGTTTTAATATTTAAACTTCACTTAGCATTATACAATTTCTTGAAATATCCACTGTCTAAATACAACGCTTTTGTTAATTATTACAAAGCATCTAGGATAACAATAAAACTGTTTATTTATATTTGTAGCCCACACAAAAAAAGGAAACATGCCTTAAAGCCTTGTGTCAAACAATTAACTAAAAAGCTTTTTCTATTCATAAAGGTATATATATATTTGTATGGCAAATAGGTATAAGTATATGTCAGTAACATAAATGCAGCATATTGAAAGGACCTATTCGAGTTGCCAATGAGGCGAGCAAACAACAAACGAAATATCTACAATTGAAGTAAGGCCAAAGTCTAAGACGCATCTGCGGCATTTGAATGGAGCGTGACATGCGTGGGATGGCCTCAGGGTCACAGAAGTCGCCATTGTGTGTGTGTGTGTTTTTGTCAGTAGAAGAAAAGACAGTTTTGTGTAAAGTATTTTGCCTAACTTTAAAACACACCAAGACATTTACAGCAGCTGTCGACGTGTGTGTGTGTGTGTGTTTGTGCGAGTTTGCTGTTGGACAGCTTTTAATATCACATTCGGCTTGCTCAAGCGGCACGATTAAGGTCAAGTAGCCAGCAATGTGAGTATGTGTGTGGGTTTGTTGTCACCCGTTTGAGCAGCTCTTTAAAAACAGCTTTAAACGGTCAGACACAGAGAAACGGGCAAACAGACAAAGTGACAATGAGGCAGTCGTCATAAGCATACTTGAGCAATTGCTGGCAAAAATGCAGTGTGCATAAAAAACACTTAATTGTGCCTGGCCAACAACGTGCTGGCTGGCACTTGATGAAGGCTTACACAGTGTAGATCCTTGCACAACTGACAATACACATCCACACACACACACACCCAATTTGACATACACACAAAGTTCCAGTCGCCACAAGGACACATACGAAAGGAGGTTTTAAATGTTTCATGGCTCCTGCATGCTTAGCACAACCAACTGGTCTGGCAAACGGCGACTGTCGCCCTAAAAACAATGCCCAACAGTTTTCCGCTAAGTGTGTGTGTGTTTTAATTGCAAATTAAACATTTAAATATACATGCGGTTTGGTCAAGTGGGCAACACCATTTTTGGCTGCTATTTTGTAGTCGCTGCTCTCGGCATTTTCAATTAATGAAGTTGTTCACCCAATTGCACGGCAATGTCACAAACATTCTCTATTAAAATTGATGGAAAATTTCTGCTAAATCATTTGGCGATTTTTTAATGTGTGAACTTAAGTGAAATAAAGCTAACATGTTTGTAAGGGTCTTAACAACAATTTCATTTACATAAATCACTCACACGTCAAGGTGTACGCATGTCGTGCCACAAGCAAAGGAATGTCATGTTGCTGCAAGTAGCTGCAAGTTTTTGGCTATAGATGCTGTAGCTGCTGCTGTGGCTGCCATTTTGACAGCAAACACGCAACAGCATGACATGAACTAAATGATGATTTATTATTACCCAGAGAATGTCGGCATTAGACAACGCTAAGCTAGAAAATACCAGTGCAGCTAGGTTTAGGCTAAAGCTGCATTGGAAAGTTAACAGTTGGGCTGTGCCCAGCTGTGTTGCAGCTGCTGGCTCCGCTTGAAAGTGTTTATAGCCGCTTACCCAGAACAGCATATTCCAATGAAAATAAAGCCAACACTTGACTGATCTGTCTATAAAGAAGATGACTTTGTAGAAATAAATTTAAGCTCAAAAAAAAACTCAAGGCTTTTCACATTAAAGATTATGTGTGCTTCAGCAACAATTAATGTAATGAGTTCTTCTTGTTTGTCAATTTATTTCACAGCCAACCACAAAATAAATTTCACACTCTACAATCCTTCTGACCCCTTTTTACACCCACTCATTGTGTTCAGCAGTTTCAGGCTCGTTTATAATTCGCTTTTTGTGAGCCCGCTGCTCTGACACATGACCGGAAGCTGGGTCCTTTTGTTGTCGGAGGTCTTGCCCTGACGCAAAAAAATAAATAAACACAAGCAAAAAGCAACACATTTACGATGCCATTATACCCTGTATCCATTAAAGTTTGAACAAATGGGGTGTAATAAAATCTGTAGATTTAGTTCTCAATGAAATATCTTCCTCCTCTTTTTGTCGTTGTGTGAAAATATTAATCTCGAATTGTGGTTTTTTTTTTGGGAATAGTAAGAGTTATTACTACCTTATGTTTAAGCTATTTTGCAGAGTATTCCTTAGTCGTTCACTTTAAATCGTATCATTGTTATTTCTATTTTTTGCGATGGCAACTTTGTGGCGGAGATCGAAAAAGTTTTAAGCTTGAGCCGGCAATGTTTGGCTCTATGTTCGCCGTTGGTATTGGATTTTGATTTGGGTGTTGGTTGATTGTTTAGTTGGGCAACAGACCTGTATTATTTTAATGTGAAAACTTAAATGAGTATGTAAATATTTATTGTGTTGTGCAATTTGTGAGCAGCACGTGTTATAGTTTTTTTTTTTTTTTGGGTTAAGACTATTACAAAAGTTATTTTTGCATATGAACTGCGTTAACATTTAATTAAGCACAGATAGCAAAAATTACTTATTTACCAAATGTGTGTATGTGTTAATTGTTGACACAAAGGTTTGTTGAATGTTCACACATACGCATACATACGCAAACAGACGGTTGCAACAATTTTGAAATTAAATTTACATGTCAACAGCTAATGGCTCGTAACAGCTCGTCCAGTGTAAATAAAACCCCCAAACAGAGACAACTTAAAGTAAATGAGCAATGCTAAATGTAGCTGGCACAAAAGTGCTGTCCTGGCTGAAAAGGACAATAAGACAGCAAGTTGAAATTACAATAAAAACGGAAACTCTGCACAGGCAGCCAGTTACAGTTGGCCAAAGATAAACAACTAAACCAACAGGCAATTTTCAACAAAAGAGTGTGGGTGCTTAACACGAACTCGAACTTGGACTTGGACTTGTACTTGGAGTTGGGCTTGTTACTTGTCGTTTGTACCTTTAGAACCTTGTTGTTTATCGTTATCTGTTGTTTGGGAAACACGTTTTGGCTCAGGTAAATACTCGAATTGTGCTTACCCCTGCCAAATTCAAAGGACACAAAGGACATCTCGATGCTTGCATTCAATTGCCAACATTTCCTTTCATTGTGTATTTGAGTGTGTTTTGTGTGAGTGGTCAGCAATTTGTTATTGAAGTGAGCCAATGCCAGTTGGCCAGTTGAAAGCCACATCATCTGACAGTAGAACATGGTAAATGCATTTGCATAACTAGGGCTTCCCTTAGTATAAGCCTTGTACACACAGGTGCTCACGAGAACAGTTTTGATATGAAGTTGTATTCAAAAGCTTTGAAAAGGTTTGCGCCTCTTTACACCTTAAGTGGATTATACTACTAGAAGACTTGATGTTGTCGCAAGCCTTATGTGTTTTGTTTTCATCTAAAAAGGCTATAAAAAAAGAGTTTCATTCATTCATACAAGAACAGAATAGACTAGAAACAAGTTTTCCATAAATTAGCATGTTAACAATTTAAACTTACACTATTATTATTTTTTAATGTCTAACCTATTCAGCTCAATTGGATAACCTTAAATATGTTTCACGGAAAGTTTGCCTAGTGCTGATTAAGCTTACACAAAAACTATTTTTCAAACATTTGTTGCATGGTCAGCAGAAGCAGCTAAACTTGGACTTCAATTTGGTTGGAATGCATTTAAGTTGGCTTAGTTTGCCCACACACCAACCACAATAAACATTGACATGCTTTTACAAGTATTTTTCGGCAGTACATTAAGCCTGAATTTGTTTATGTTTTATGTATTATAAAAGTAATGGAAAGGAATTAAAGTTCATATCTGTGTGTAGTCAGCTTTAGCCTGCATTTCTGCGTTTTTACGACGCGTAAGCAGTAAGAACATATACATTTAATGAAAAGGTACTTATGTGTTTATCTAATTAAATATGTTGTCAGTTATATTATTCCATTCGTACAGAAGTATTCAGAAAATGAGCCGTAACACTTAAGTCAAGGACATTTTATTAGTGGTTTATTTAGTTTAGCAAGTGATTAGCTTTAGCTAGTTGTAATTGTATAGTATAATTTCAGTTTTATTCATTTAAAGATGAACAACTGTCTTAACCAAATTAAAATAAAAGTCCAGTGGCATGTCCTGTCCATCTAACAATTTGTATAATGGTTGTGTAAATTTTACGATATTCGGCGTTTTACCTTCATGTTGGAAATCTCCATTTACTTAATGAAATGCAACCCACCCAAAATTCGATGCCAATAATCACATGCTGCATTTGCAAGTTTACGAATTGCGATGTATTTGATGTTATGCATGTGGAAATGCAATTCAGTGGCGGTAACCAAATGGCCACAAATTACAAAATATGGACAGTCGATTGCCGGATTGCCGTTTTGATGGTAAAAGCCACCATCATGGTAGTTAACACACATACATATATATATATATATTTGTGGCCAGAAGGATTTAGCAAACGAGACACGCACCTGTGAGAAGCTGCCAAACACAGTTTATTCACATTCTAGCTCATGTGAACAAGCCACAACACTTAAAACACACACGCAGACACACACACACACACACACTTACACATGCTGATTGCCTGTTAAGGTGCACGTAAAAGTTGAGGGGCAGAAAATTGTCGCGACCGCAACGTTTTGTATAATTAAGATAGTCCACAGTGTGCTAAGTGTGGGGCAAAAAGGGCAAATGTTGAGTGTAATTTAACTTATTTATAAACTGTGGAACGAAAAACTTTTGCACTCAACATTGTGCGAACTCTGTTAAAAAGGTGCTTCTATAACAATATAGTTGATGTTTTGTCATAACTCTTCATGTGCAAGCGGACAACATACGAAATTTCCAGTAACGCAATTAAAGTTCCTGTTAGTGAAAAAGGATACGCAATTTTTAAAATTTAATTAAAAGTACTAAACGAATATTGCGGAAGCCATAACAAAAATTAGCTTAACATTTGCAAAGGATCGATTACGATATACCCCGTATATATATATATACAAAATTTGTTGCTTGTTGCAGGGTAAACTACACACTTAATTTGCTGCTTGTGTTGAGTAGCAAATGTAAAAAGTCAATTTTGTTTTTAAGAAGTCAACAATTAAAACAGAAATATATTCTACTATATATATAATAAGTACTCGCATAATCGAAGGCTTGGTTAAAACTAAGCATGCGGCTGCTATCAAGTATTAGTTTATTAAATAAACTATAGCTTGTTTAACACAATCAGCTAGCTATATTTTCCTTAAGCTTTATTTTCATTAGTTGTGCAACATATGTTCAATACTTACACTAAGAGTAAATTAGTTTGATGTGCCAACAATTCAAGCACCTGTACAGTAAAGCTGCAAATCATTTGCATAAACCCTTTGAAGGCCAAAGCCATGGCAACATACTATAATCAACATGCATAGCACGCACAACATATTGAATTTGCATATGCATTACCGTTTCGAAGCAACAGTTTGTATTTTATTATTGCATAGTACTTTTGTACGGACACCATTTAAGGAATGGTAATTAAAGAGGTTGAGAGTCTGCATATTTGAACAATTGTGTGGAAAATGCATGTCAGATATAATCTTTAAATGAGAAACCTGAGTTTGCATACCAAATTGAATTGTTCTCTATGACTGGCTTAATTAAATTTGCAGTCAATTTGGGATTGTCTTTTGTGCACACACACACACACACGCATATAAACACACACTCATGTTGATTCAAAATTTAATTACGGCAAAACTCAGATTGCTTGTTTTCATCCTTGGGGCTAAGAATGTGGTTTGACTAATTACTTAAAATGACTTTTATTTGTGCGCCAGCTCAAAGTTAGACAAACAAATGCATTTTTCTACTGTTCTTAAACAACAATAATTTAATATACTTAGTTTTACTTCATTTATTGCATACGTGGAAATAACTTAAATATAAACGGAGCATTTTATACCAAAGTGTACCAAATATCTGACGTAATTACTCAAATCCATGGCACAACATTTCATGGACAGCCAAAAAGCCAAACTGGCTGACTAACCAATAATAATCTCAGCTGCAAAATCGAACTGTCAAACAGATGAAGCTATTTCAAGGTGCTTTACCTGCCATCAGCAGAATATCTGAAAGGTGCAAAAACCATCAGAAAAAAAAAACAAAACCTAAAAAAAAAACGCATTCAAACGCAAATTTTCACAGCCATGTTGAAACTGACAGACGCGGACAGTTGCAGAATTTTCAAGTAAGCATGCCGAATAAACCACAAAAAACAAACATCATGATGTTGATAACGACGCAGAAAAGCTAGCTATAAAATGAATAATGTATGTGAGCGCGCCATCTACCAATACATATGTAGTATATGCCTCGCGTTTTTATGCACAAATTACCTGTCACTTGTGTGTGCATGCAGCTGTTGAGGCGCACTCACACACACTGGCACTAGAAACATTTTAGTGCGAAATGGCAACTTCTCTAAAGGATCACATAAGAAGGCTAAGGGCAAACAAAAGGGTAACACTTTTCACATCTGCTATGCTGTATCATAAATCTGAAAGAGAGCAGAGCAGTCTGTCTAAGGCAAGGGCATATTTATGAGCCACATTTGACTGCCATATGTTGTCAGTATAATGGACTCGCTGCTTCAACATATATGTTACACTCGACTCAACTGTGCGTGCGAGCACTTAATTAACACGCCATTATCGAAATGTGAACAGGCCCATCCAGTCAACTAGCTGCATCAACAAAATTCCACACACACACACACACGCTTGTGAGTATCGGCCAATTATGTTGGACATTTGGCCATTGCCTACTCAACGGTCAATTGATATACATAACCAAAAACTGGCAACAGTCTTTTTCCCTTACGTTTCCAGTCAATTGAAGCCACACAGTCCGTATCAGGCATATTTTGGGCCATTGCGTGCCAGTTGACTCGGTGTCCTAATTAGTGAGCTGCCATTATCCACATTTGATATACACTTATGACCTGTGAATGAATTTTCATTTTTCATTAGACAAAGATACAGTTTTATAATAAAGTACATTGTAGAGTTGCTAACTAAATGTTGGGTGAAATGAATCTTAACCTTGATGCTGTGAGCCTTGGGTAGAATAAAATAAGTTATATTTTTAAGCCTGGTTATCAATTTGCAACGCAATATCACAGATAAAAGAATTAGATTCAATATCGAAATTCCTGTTCGGAAATTAAGCCAGCTGTGCGTTTACAAAAAATATGCCACTTATTGAGTATCCGTATTGCTGTAAAATGCACGTTTGAACCTTTTCATAATACGAGTCAATGATAGTATGTAAATAAAACCAATAACGAATTTTTTTTTGACCGCAGAAACTTGTTTGTTGTGAACTCTAATCTCCGAACAAAGCCTTACAAATCAAGCTATCAATTAAATGTAAATATAAACACTCAACGTCTATACAAAAAGTTTATATTCAAATATAGAATACTATTTTTACGCCACTCAAAAGCAAAACTGCTCTATATTACTTTTTCAATAGAGTATAATGAAAAGAAAAGAGTTTTGTGTTGGTGAAAAGTTCTGCACTCAATGCTTTTACAAACATTTATACATCCCTCCATATTTAATTCGATTAAAAAGTTCACTGTCGCTACAGAATGTCAATGTACAATTTAATGAAACGTTGCGCATACGCCGTGTATGCAGCATAGAAAAAACGAAATAAACAATAACGTGAACAGGGGCACAAAGCACGGCCAAGAATAATTTGCATGTTAATTAAAGCGCATCAAAGTTTGACACACTAACACAATAAAATTGTATACAAATACTATCATGTTCCCACCACAAGGTTACAGTTTTCGCTGCCCGACGAGGAGAGTAGCGAACATTGGACACACCAGATGGTGCACCAAAAACCATAAATATATATGTATGAATATTAATGATGGCCAGGAGTGTTTGTCTTGGGCTGTGCCTAAATCTATGTGCCAGCAGCAGCTATGTTTAAATCAATAACACACAGTAAATGTGCGAAATGTCGAATAAGAAAATAAATATAAATATTAATGCGTGGATTTATTTAGGCAACACCAGACGCTTGTAAGGTTTATGCTGTTGTCAAATTAAGCAATAAATATATATATCCTTGTTCAATAGTGCTTTATTATCCGTGATAACATTTCGTTTGCGTATTATATTTGCACAAATCCTGGCAGCTGCAAGCGCTGCACGACTTTCGTTATTTCAATTGAACTAAAAGCATCCAAATCATTGGCAAAAGAAATAATTGAAGAAAATCAAAGACGGCGTCAAAGTTTTTGCAAACAGAAGACAAATTCCAAACTGTAAAGTCCCATTGTCGACAAGTTTTTTTTCTTGCTTCCAATTTCTCTCTTTTTTTTGTGTAATCTTCCTTCAAACTGGCATAATGAAATCTACAATGGCTAAAGCAAGCCAACAAAAAAGATGTTCTACAATTGGATATCAGCCAAGAATTTTAATAGCTAAATATAAAAACATAGGTATGCGAATGCAATCAGCCAAGTGACAGCGTAAAGTTGATTGCTAAATAAGAGTTGCCATGGCAACAGATCTCTAAGGGAAGGAGTTGCTCAACATACACATATGTTTGTAACTATACTTATAAATACTACTCACATATATTATAAATTGTGTGCCACGGTACCGTCCTCTCTCGCTCCCAGAAGGCAATTGGCAATCGCTTCAGTGGCGCAACGCAGCTCAAGAAGGTCATAAAATATGCACATGATGACTACGCAAATGGGAAACCTTGCGCGTGAAATTGTTGCATTCTTATTACCATGGCAAGCGGAAGCAAAACACGCTCTTATGTGGCCTTGACAATTTATTTTTTGCTATACTGACAACGGTAAAATGTCAGTTGGGAGCGTAAATATTTGCCTAGCCAAGTAAATTTCTATTTAAATTAAAATGACTGTTAAGCAAATAATAATGTATGTTGTGCAAAATAATTTTGCCAAATATATTTGACGTTGTGAGCAACAACAATGTTGGCATTTAAGATATTATTAAATTCATACAGTCAACCTCTTAAACTTAATTAATACCTGAGCTGTTCTTATTTCCTGGAAAAATAGACTTGCTTCTAAGAAAAACAGAACATGTTAAGGCTGGTGTAAATGCTTAAATAAACTTTTCTTAAGTGCATTGGAGTGTTCAATGCTTCAAGGATATTAGCTAGAGTGTGGTATAGAGTTGTCTATTTAGACATTTTCCTAGAACTTAAATTACTATGTATGTGATTGAGCATACTAATAACAAAGTAGTTATGTTTAAAACGTATGCTAAACAATGGATATGAGAATGATTGTAAGTCTACTGATCTCTCTTGTGATTGTGACTATAAATCTCAGTCAAAGTGACAAAAGCCCTTAGGTTACTTCCATCTCACCTTCATGTTATGACTCTGCAGCAAATCGGTCTTAATAAAAACGTCACAGGAAGCAATTATAAATATTTGGCAGTCAAACTGGCGTCCAAGATGCCATCATTTTCAAGGACACTGCACGACACTCGACTTACGACAGAAGCCATTTTCACTTATGCTGAGCTATTACGATGTCTTTACAGATACACTCAAAGTCTTGGCAACGAGCTTAGCTTATCAATAGACTGAAAAGGCAAAATCCAAGTGGAATGCTTAAGTCAACACAGCATGTCTTTGATATACCCTGTACATATATTAATTTCAGCTACAATTTATTAGTACCAACGTGTATTGCCAATTGTTAAAAAAACGTGCTTTAAGATTATATTCTACACATGCTAGTATACCCTATCTTATCTACCGAATCTGTATAAGGTATAAAAAGTGTCAACGATGAAAAGATAGACAAAGTGATAAGCATAGAGGATGGCAATGTGAGTCGAATAGAAAAACTTTGACTTGACCTTGTTCTAATAACATATCTTAGCTCTGGATTCTTTGGTCTATGCACATGGCAAATTATAACAGTCTGCCACTTCGACAAGCATATCAATTGAACTTCGCTTCTTATGTATCCCCAATATAATATTTATTTACTGTTGCCCTCATTGTTGCTGTATTATTGGTCCTGTCCTGTACTATCTTGTGGGCATTGAACTTTCACATTGGGCACAGCCCAAACCGACTGACTGACCGATAGAGATGTTTGCTTTTCCGACAGAATGGGGATAGCCCTTCAAATTGTATTGGTATTGTTATGATGAGAAAAGACTTGATGATTCAGTTTGGTTGATTGTAGTGCGTTTCGATTTTGGAAATTGACACAAATTATTGTTATGAAGAATGTGCTGATTGTCTGCTAATTGGATAGCGTGTATCGTAAGTAGTTATTGTTATGAATTCCGCAAGGACAAGTCTATTTTTTTACTGTTGTCGAATACAATCAAGTGGCCTGTTTTCTGCTGACTTAGAGTTAGTTCTTTGTTTTTGCTTAGGCATAGGCAATAATGTCGAGGCCAAAGTAAAATAACCTACATACAGAAAATACAAGTTGAACTAAAATAAAATGCACAAGATACGTTACTGTCAAGTTGTATTGACAAGTGCACTTGTAGAAGGAACAGTTATTGATATAAATAAACAGCTGGGATGCACTTCAGGTTGTCAGTTTTAATATTGAACATTACGTATTGATATTCAGTCTCATAATAACATTTTTCCATAAAAATAATATCTGGATGTCATTTGTGCGCTAACATGCTTCAAATGTATTGCAGTTGACCAGTCATTGGTCCAAATGCAATCTTATCGTAATCGTTTACAGTAAATAAATTTTCAATGTTGCAAAGAGCGCAAATATATATGCTATTAGTTAAGTCAACCTTTAAGAGAACTCGGCCCTCTTAAATACTGGTTTCACATTGCCATTAATGGGAAATTTCATCTAAGACTACAGCCTCAGCAAATTTATGAATGAAGGTAAGCTGCTATCCTTATTTTTCTATAGGATTGCTGACACTTCTTTTGCTGGGTTTATTAAGAGGATTCTGCCATTTCGCTCATTAAGAGCTAAGAAATGTCATACTTACGCTCTACGTGATATTTTAACAGTAATTATTTCAGCGGCAACAAGTTGGCAGGTTTTTTTTTGTTCTTGGGCTGTCATTCTAATGAAACTGTTTTATAATTTGTAAATTCCTACACGAACATTTTGGCAATGCAGATGCTGCTCATTAACTTTATTGCGATCAAGGAAAAAGTTTCTCTGTTAAAATAAACGAAACGAACTAGTAAAAGCTTACTTAAATAATACAAAAGTATCATAAATAATCTATCTTGCGTTTCGAGGCTTTGTTGCATTTATTACTAACATAAACATAATCAGCACAATCATTTTGCCCTTTAAAATATCATATATACTATAAAAAAAAACATACATATATCACACTTTATTAAACAAAATTATAGCACCGCCCGCATGGGTACTTAAAGCACTTTGGATTTAGCAACATACATTTTCTAGCAGCTGCATCGTAATGGGCAGCCCTTAAAGATGGTATCAATGTATGGTTCTTTTAAAATTTTTATACTTTGCTCGTGGTTACTTTGCCATTTTTATGGCTTGTTAGAGCTAGTAAATTATTGTGGCGTGCGAGACGTGCATGAATTCAGCCAAACATTCTCCTAACACACGCTCACCCCTTTTAATCGTTATGGACAGCATGGTGTATGCGCAATTACGCATACGACATGTTTACGCGCACATTGTAGTCTAGTGTTGACCAATGTCTAGCTAAGAGAGAGTCAAATGGGATGTGAACCATATATGCTATCGCCAACGGTCGGTCACTTCACATTCATTTTCCGGCCTAATAATAATCAAAAGCGTCCAACGTCAACTGTCAGCGAGTGCACATAAAAATTCCACTGTGTTGATTTTTAATATATTCTTAATGGTGGTCATAAACATAAATGAATTACACAATGCAAAAAATTACATAATATTATATGTAGTTCATAATTCAACTTAAAGCTGACTCAAGCCCAAAACTCTTTCATGATAAACGCTAAGTATAATATTGAAATTTGTGAATATTCAATTTCTGGATCAATATAATTAATTTAATTCAAGGCTGTCAGTTATATTTTTTTTTCCCCAGAAGCATTTTCATGTACAAGTAAGCTAAATTTACAAATTAATCATTTGCAGTTTCTTTTGTTTTTTTTCCATTTCAAAAGTTTGACATTCAGGTGAATAAAAAAAACAACAACACAGCAGTGAATACACCTGGCCAAGGCAAGCTGCGATAACTGATTGGGTTTTTTTTTGTGTACAATAAACTCACAAAGAGACTTGAGGAAGAACAAAAGACCAACATCGAAACTTTGTTGTTGGTGTGTTCAGTTTTAAGCCCAAAGCATGGGATATTCGAAATGAGTTATGTGCCTGGCATGCAAAAATGCCATCGATGAGATGTGGATAAGAGTAAAGCTGACCAAAAAAGTTTTGCAACAGAAACAGGAACAGGATGTAAAAGCTTCTGGCCAAGGAAGTGTTAGCATGTTTTACTCACAGGTGTTGCAAATTTATCCAAGTTTGCGGCCAAATACTCTATTTTTTGGCCAATGCCAACACATTAAAATCACTGGCAATTTAATTAGACTCGGCTTTTTGGCACCTGCTAAAACAGAAGCGGTAAATAATTTTTCAATTTATTTAAGCGAAATCTTTTGGCGCACCTGAAAACCATAAGAAATAAGCGCCAAAAAAACAACCAGCAGAGCCAATTGAAGATAGCAGGTAAATTGAATTGAAATAAAATTTAATCAAGCAGATGGTTTTTTTCACATTTTCACATTTCGGCATATTTCAACGGCTGTATCTGGTGTGAAACGTTTTGGTTAAGCTCATTGGTCAATCAATGCTGCAAAATTAAGTAGATTTTGCATGCGTTTTTATTGAAGTTGAATAAGTTACAAACTTTGCGGCATGTGGTTAACCTTAATCCCTTTAATAACAACAGGCATTCGATTTTTCAAAAGGGTTCGCTCGACACTGAAGAGCTTCAGTTTGTCTGCTTTGTTGCTTGGCATGCACAAAATGTGGGTGGCATTAGCTACGCCCCGCTGAAGAAGTTCTCATATATGTTTGGACAAATATTTTCTTTGACCTGTGTAAACTTTTTAGGATATTCCTGTTGTGGTGCCCAAAAGGTCGCCCAGCTGCTAAAAGGCTGCGTGTCAAAAAGTTAAGCAATAAAATGTTTACAGCTCAAACAAAAATACTTAAACAGTTGCCCAAAATAAAGGGTTTTAACGGCACAAAGGTTCCGAGCCAATGCATATTTTTACGGCAATAGGTCGAAATGACAAAGGGGTGAAATTTAATTGGTAAAGTTAATAGTGCAGACTAATATCAAAGTCATAATATTATAAAAAAAAATGAATTTTTATTACATTTGTACTGTTTAATTTATATAAATATATTACAATTTTTAGTTCTTTTATATGACAAATAATAATAAAATATTTATTTCTAAAATATGCTCTAAATTTTAAAAGTAAAAAGCTTTAAGCTGCTATAAATGATGGTTCTGGTCTCAATTAAAAGCTGTTAGTCGAATTGGACTACTACTACAGAACTTTTAAGCTCTCATAAAAAAGCTTAATACATCCTGGACCAACTAATATACCTGATAACTTTATTCTAATTGGAGCTTATATGCTTGCTTCTGAATAAACGCAATCTTTCAAGTTAAGCCTATATTTGTACTCTCTCCACACAGACAGACAATAAGCCACATTAATATGTTTTAATTAAATCAGGTGATAAAGCTGATAAAATTTAAAGGGAATCCAACTAAACAAAAAGCGAAGGCTGAAAAAGTTTATTTAATGTGTATTTTATAAGAATTACCGCTTAATTATGACCTCAATCTCAAAGTAATTACTAAATTGCTGACTTTAACATATTAACTGCCTTTCAATAAAGCTATCTGTTGTCCTTGGCACAAAATTGTCAACTATGAACAATGTCACATACGGTAATAAATAAACCTAATCACTCGGAAACAAAACTTCGCATAAACAAAACTTGTCAATACGCAAAACATCATCACAACAACAATGAGAACTAAAACGCCGCCCGGCAAATCACTAAATAACAAAAATCAGCTGTTCTACGCTCTCGGCTCTCTCAAAGCTCAACGCATCTGACTTCAAAAGCTTACATACTTTACTTGGCAAGCGGGTCAACGCTGCGTATACGTTACGTTTCACTTTCGTTGCGAGCGAAGCCGACAAAGAGCATAAGGACGATGCTGCCAAAACAGCAATTTCGTTTCAATTTCAATTTCAGTTGCCGTGCTAACCTCAACGCGTACAGTTCTGTGCCAGTCCGTTAATATAGGCTACAAGTTCGCAGAAGCCGCGTGCGGATTTTCCAACATTGTGTTGAACTCCTTTGTTGTTGTACTCTCTGGGGCGGCCCAGATAAGTAGGCAACGTGAGTTGTGCAAGAAACGTCCCCAAGTCAACTGCTCGATGTCAAGTGGCATTCGCAGCCACAACTTCAAGTTCGTTTACAGTGTAAGTTTGTGTGCTTGTGTGTGTGTCTTTGTGTATGTTTGTGTGTCTCTCGTGTATGCTTGTTATTGTCTATAAGCTGAAGACTTTAACATTGCCTAGCAAACATTTGTAGGTTACCCTACCCGAGCGAGCGTAAGATTTTTATGAATGAATACAAGGCAGCAGCAATTGCCTCTGTCGTCTGAGGCAATTCCGTGGTGTGGTCTACTGAAAAGCATCACATGCCTGGCATATCAATCGCATTCCCAGTGCCCGTATCCATTCTTATGCACATGGCCATCGATATATATCTGGGTATCGTCAGCATCAGCTGGTGTCTGTCTTAATGAGCTGACGGAACAGCCAAAAGAATCTTCAGAACGTTGACTATGTTATGCAAACAATGTTTTCTGCTTTCTTGTCCTTTGTAGAGCTAAAAGCCGCAACATATTTGTCTTCTCGAGTTTGGGCTTAGCATACCAAATGTTGCTATTTGAATTGTGAGAGAGATTTAGCCGTTGTCAGTGTGGCTTCAAAATCAATTTGGCAAATTTGCATTGCAAGTTAAGTTCTGCTGAATAGTATTCTTTTTTAAGACATGTTTAAGAAGTCAGACTTTTAAATTGTAAAATTAAATTCTCTCATTCATTTATTTAAAATGCAATGCAATTATCTGAATAGTTAGGTTTTACTGCATTTTTGCTTAAACTTTACTTTTGTAGACCAATAGCGACTGTAACAAGCTGCATGGCCAATCAGTTATTTAAATGTTCATTAACATTCTTTGCATATTTCTTGTCCCATTGCTTTCAATCGTTATTGCTTTTGCCAATCTAATTTAGACACATAATTTTATTGGCTGCATTGCGCCAGTTTGTCAGTTGACTAATTTTATAGCCAAATACTGTGTGATATCGTCGCAAACGCTAATTAGTTTTAGCCTATGCCATTTTAAATTGTAGTTTGCTAAAATTAGCAATTTGTTGTTTGATATATATCAAATATAAATGATAAGCAGATTAAGTGAGAAACCAACAAATGCAGTCAAAAAATGCCAATTAATTGCGCATTAAATTTAAAAAATGAACACTGAAGGAGCTTGACTCTATTTAAAGTTAATTTCATAGCTTGAAGGCACTCAAAACGTGACCAAACTGTTAAGAGCTAGATTTTCGAAATAATGCCCAAAGAAGCTAAAAACAAAAGTTAACTTTACCAAGTAACACGTACCATCTTGCTCCAATGCTGAGCGATTGATGTCGCAACAATAGGCTTTGTCCGCTTTTGTCTTTGATAATAAAACCGGGACATAAACAACACATTGACAGGTATGCGAGTGAAGTCAACGAATTTGTCGGGCCAACACAAAGCCAGCCATAATCCGGGGCTACAAGAGTATTGACATCTTATCTGAGTAGATCATATATGAGCCCAGCAATCAATCGCAGCAGCCATGAATGACATACCTCAGCCATAGCTTCAGGAGATGTGGTTTTTTGAGGTTCGCTTACAGCGAGCTGTTCTCGTCGGCTGTGTCGTCGTCATGGCTGCTGCTGCCATTAAGGTCGACACACGCCAGCCAACTGACGCCTGCTTACATTAAGGAATTCCATTTTCCGACATCGCGTATACGCGCCGTGTGCCGATGTGTCGGATTGGGGTAAAGTGGGACCGGATCTTAATTGCCGAAATATGTGTAACGGCGACGTCGACGCTTAAAAATTTTACAGGCCTCTTTCGCAATTTACGGCACCCATTCGGCGGTTGAAAACCGAGCCAAATACTCAAAAACGGTTGAGTACCGTGACAATTCTAGCATCTGTTCGTACTGGCTTCATTTGGGGCAATAGCACACAAGCTCATTCCACATGGCACTTGACTTGAAGCGTAAGTCAAACGGTCAAAAGGCCACACTGCAAAAATTTTAATTGCGTCTGGCGAAAAGGATTTACTTCGTACCCACTGAGTGCCTCTTGGCGAGTGTGTGTGTTTGTGAGTGTGTGAGCTGTTTTAGTGTAATGTGTATCGCAGACACAGACAGAGCAAAGTTGAATATCAGAATCACACTTAGGCTAGACAACCGATTTAGCAGCTGCCGAGACCCC
The DNA here is from genome assembly GCA_035044725.1 of Scaptomyza caliginosa. NCBI lineage: Eukaryota > Metazoa > Arthropoda > Insecta > Diptera > Drosophilidae > Scaptomyza > Scaptomyza caliginosa. The sequence goes on along the minus strand of JAWNNR010000979.1, from coordinate 1,127,631 downwards.
AAAAGCAGCTTACAAAAGCAATACAAGCCTGGTCAAAGGAAGACACTTGTGTAGCCAACTGGTCTCAGCGCATATATCAAGTGCATCAAGTACGTGTCCTGCCTGCAACACAATGCTGGTAAGTGTGCTTAAGAGCACTATTGTTACGTATATGCCACGTGACGGTTAGTGCGAAATTATTTGAAGTCATGAGTAGCTCATAAGTTTAGCTATAACTATAACCATAACCATGAAAGCCTCATATTAGCAGGAAATATAGGTTATTTTTATTAAGATTCTTAACGAATTTAAAGATAGTAACAACAAAAAAAGGTAATAAAGCGATCAACTGTTAATATTTATTGTTATTCTCTTGCCAGTAAATTTATTGAGCATTTAAATAAAGAAATGTCGAAAATTGTCCGAAATAAAATCATTGAAATTTTATTCAGTCTCAATATGTGTGCACTTTGTATTTATTCATTTATGTGAACATCTTTATCAATGTGTTCAGTTTTCGCACCATTCCTGAAGCACCTGAATAATGCAATGCACTTCAATTATGGAAAGCATCGTCTTTCTCACACACACACACACACCACGTACAGATAACTCACACGAAACACATAAATTGCAAGAACTCTGACGTAACCGAGAGCTGTTTCTGTTTCTGCTGCTGTTGCTGATGCTCTCCTTGTTAGCCAAAAAGTCCCGCTTGTTATGACAATGATGGTTCTTTCGCCCACTGTAGTGCCTTTACTACTCCGTGCCGCAAACAGAGGCAGCGACCAAATCCACTTGACGAACAAAATAAAACTCACAGCAGCACAAAGTGGGAGAGACACGTAAATTGAAGAGACAAAGTCACACACAAAAGTCGTGCCGACAAATTTCTGAACAAATAACAAATGTGCTCCCTCTACAAAAAGGATGATTTGAAAAGTAGAAGACAAAGCGTTGAAGTGGTTTTCCTTTCATGCAGTGAAGTACTGATTAAGTTGTACAAAAGAAATATGTAAAGGAGTTTACAAAAATAGCTAAGGAAATGCTTGGGTTTTGCATGCCAGTTGGCACTTAATTTCACAGCTGACGGCTTGATAGATAGATATCCCAAGGTGGGTCAAAATTTTAATTAGCTGATGTGTGAAGACTTGAATTAACTAAATGACATGACTAGCCGAAAAGGGTGTGACAGCACAAATACAAGTTATTGACCTTAATGGTGAAACGGTTAGAGCAAAACAAAAAGCATAGGTTTGGGCACTGAATTTAGTTTATTAACATTTATGGCTTACACAAACTTAAGTGAAATATCTTTGTCAATTTGCAGCATTCTTACAATTAGACATATATACCTTCTGGCAGTAAAATAAAGTTCTTGAAAATTTTACAAACTATATTTGTAACATGTTAAATTCCTGTTGTCATCTGCCTGAATCTGTAGTTAGTCTTAGACTTCAAGTCTTCTTCGTGTTTAGAACATAACTGGGTTTCAACTACTTGACTGAACTTTTGCTGTGTACTCGCACTTTATACATATATATATATATATATATATATTTTCGGTACAGACTTTTCAACTTGCCACACACAGAGCATAAATCAACACACACTCTAGCACAACAAGCGCCTATCAGCATGAGGCAGCGACAAAGTTTTGTAGTATTTTATTTTTATTTGCACTCCCAAGTGCAAATGGGAAGTGGGGAGGCCACAACTTGCTGCCTTTTTACGAGAAACGGTTAAAATGCCAAGTGAAACATTTGTTTTCGCTGCCGTTTACAACTTCCGGCCGCTGGCTTTAAACGGCCTCAACGGCTATTTTAGCATAGTCTCAAACCAAACAGAACGATGAGCTCTTAAAGCATACGCACAAAAAGGGAAACAACATACACGTATGCTTTAAGTTATGTTTCTTTGTATGGCAAATTATAATTAGTTATAGCCTGGCTTGAATCAGCGACATGTCTTGTAATCATTAGAAGAACCTAAAGATGATATGTACCACAATGTATCATGTCAAACAAACGCTAAACTCAATGCCATTGTGCTGCTTGACACAATTCCGCTTGGGTTTCTTTTGTCTGTGCACATTTACACTCGTATGCAGAACAACAGATGTGTTATGTGTTCAAATGTTAATCAAATTAGTCATCGTGAAACAGGAAGCTATACAAATACCAAACAATATGTCAGTCAACCAAGCATTGTTCTAACTGGTAACATATGCAGGCTAAACGATTCCTTAAACACAATTAAAATTATTTTATAGCTTTGATTTCAAGAGCTTAAGCGCATAGAAAGAAATGTAGCTTTAACTTTATTGATCGTGATTGTATGCTTTTGTACCTCATAAAAAAATAATAACCAATAGTCAACCAAACGTTCGAGATGAGCATAATGATTGCTTACCATTTGGAGTATGTGTTTCAGCTTTATTGCTATTATTCGGGATAAGCTGGCTTATATATTTAAATATTGTATATATTGTCTCTTTTACAGCATTTACTTTTTATTTTTTATATTTTTATGTATATTTATTGTTTCTTTAGGAATGCATTTCTGTTTTTATGTCGGACAAGCCAATTGAAACGTGTTTATTAAATTTTATTCTGTTTTTTTTAACTGATTTTTTCAGCGCTTGTTATGGCAAAACAGGAAAAGAAAACCGCTGGCATTGTTTGCAAAAATATTTATTTATTATTATTTATTGGAGGTATGAAATTTTCATTGTTGATTTACATTTTTGGACACGTCCTGCCTAAGAAATATAAACAATCGAAAAATGAGTTTTAATAAAAGCGTTTTTTAATTTATTTAACAATTGCCAAAAAAGTGTTATGGATTTAAGCTTTATTTTAAATATTTATAGATTATTTCTGAGTTTATTATTCTTTTGTCTTTATTATTTTCACTTGAAAACGTATATCTTTTTTTAATATTTTTATGCCAACATTCCTTTAATACTATGCGCTGCTTGATTCGCTTTGTGCAGTAAGCAATAAGTTGATCCGACCTTCACAATCAATAAACGTTGAGTGCCCTATCCAAACGCATCCATATGGAAATTCAACATTGGTTCACAAATAACGACAAGCATATATTTTACAAAATATGAAACGATAAATGTGCATCACGTCGAAAAATAATGGAGTCTCTTCGAATGTATTTGCTTCTACCTTGTTTTTTAAAACACACATTTTTTATGTTAAGTTTTATAATCAAGTTTTTTCTTAAGTGCAAAATGTTCAACTGTGTCTAATTGGATAGTTTGGGCTGTGCTGTCACACGCATTTGTTTACTTCAAGCACATAGCGACACAGTCACACATACAAACATACTTCATACATGCTTTAATACCATATTAAGGCAGCTGAATGGAATTGAATATGAAAAAGGACACACATACAAGCCATACACAACCTATATGAATACTGGCTGGGGCGAATGCGTAAACAGTAAGCAAAGCGGACATTGATGAGGGAATGGAAACGAGGGCAGCGAACGGAAGCACAGTGAAATTTTTTAAAAATAAAATGGCGCTGTAAACAGACAAAGGGAAAACATCGAGACAAACGTTGAACCAGAGCTAAAGGAAGCAACAGCAGCAGCTGACAGGGAACACAACAGAAAATATATATATACACAAAACAACAGAGACAAAAAAAGGTTGCGAAGGATTTTGAGTAGCGCTTTGCTTTAGCGAGTGAAAAACGAGACGAATGTCTGTGTGTGTGTGTGTTGGTGTCTGTGGTATACAGGATGGCAGGGGTATTTATGTCTTTATGCACTTGCCAGTTACTAGAGTGGCATTTACTTTGCTTGCTTGCATTTATTTGCTTGTTGTGTGTGTGTGTGTGCTAATTTATCTTGTCATATATGATTTAATGCAACGCCACACCCGCTTACACATTGACACCCAACTACCCCCAAGCCCCACCATTGCTCAATTGTCTGACTACACATTTATGAAGTTACCAACTGAAGCTACTCTCAATGCACTTTCTTATGGTAACAAATTATCAGCACGATATTTTGCAACACTGGTAAAACAGCAGAGCCACAGCATCATTATTTATGCCAAACCCCCTCCCAAGTGTTTCCCCCCTCTAACCAAAAGACAAAAAAGCGCCACAAATTTAGCTATTTAAAGCAAATTTGTTTTCGTCCAGTGATAAATGATGCACTTTGTTTTATTTGGTATGCAATTTGGCAGTTGTATATTCAATTATGTATATGTAAATACTTTGATCCATTTTAGTTATGTGTCGCATTTGTAGATAAGCTAAAATAATTATTAAAACCTAATTGGAACATTTGTTTATATTGTGTTTATAATTGTATTATGTTGCGGGCTATAGAGTAATTTTGGGCAATTTATTTCATTTTAATGCGAATTTTATTTTTAATAAACCTTTTTTCAGCTTTATTTAACAAATACTTATTACTAGTGACGAAAAATGTACTGTTCGTTTTCAATTGCGTATTATTTGATTCATTTTAAGCAGCTTCTGCAAATGCTGGCATCTAATTAATGTGCATCTAATTAGAGCAGGCAGTAAACCAATTTAAAACAAGCAATATATAATATAATTTATAATTGCTGCTGTGTATGTGTGTGTGTGTGTGTGTGTGTGTGTGTGTGTGTGTGTGTGTGTGTGTGTGTGTGTGTGTGTGTGTGTGTGTGTGTGTGTGTGTGTATGTGTGTGTGTGTGTGCCAGTTATTGTTGCTCATTGGCTAGGATGCTAAAAATATCCGGCTTTTCACAAATAATTCAGAAGAGTTGGTGGCGTCAGAACAAAAGTATGCGAATAGGCCAAAACGCTTCCGTTTGGTGTTAAACACAATGTTTGGAAATGTAACAAAAGTACATACGTTTACTATAGGAAAAAAGTTCCTGCAATGTGGAGAAAAACTTTTAAATACTTTGAATAACTGTGTAGCAAATGAGTTACCGGATAAATGATTAACGTAATTTGCATGGCACTGTGCAAGTTTTGAAGCTGATTAAGTAATGATAATGAACACAAATTGTCGAATGTCAACATTATTTCTATCAGTGATGTTGAAGTTGTATAAGTCTGCAAAACCCAAGAAGGCACAGCAATTAAACGCAGTCAGAGAACACATTAAGCTCTAGCAAGGCACAAATTAATGACTCCAAGTCACTGCCTGGCCATAGCTCTGATGTATGGTACTTGATGCGAGGCATGCGGGGAAGGGGCGTCGTCTCGCCAGGTGTTGCAGAGCATGCATTTGTCCCAGGGAGTGGCATAGTTGGCATCATCATTATGCTGCTCGATGGTGGTCACTAATTTGCGTCACGATTTAGCGGCCCGGGGTTGCTTTTTGTGGTCACGAAGGCCGGCCGAATGCGACAGGCATCTTATTAGTTGCTGCTGCTAATTAGGCCAAGTAAGGCAAAACTGTTACTGTTATTTAACCAGTTAATTTTCGGTTGAGACAACAGGAAATTTAAGCCGTGCAAATAAGTGCTTTTAATTAAAAACAAAAGCCGAGTGTAGAAACGTAAGATGGCCAAAAAACTTGGCAATATTGAAATTGCAACGCTAAGCAATTGCTCAAATATTGAGAGCCAAAGAAGAAATACTGGCCGAAATGGTGAAAACAATTTAATTTCACGTAACTGTAAACAAAGGCTAAAGCCAAGGCAAACTCAAAGCCAAAGTAAAAAAAGAAAGAGTGTGAGCAAATAGTCAAAATCAAGACCGGCTAAATCGGGACGCCATTTTCCAACAATTACGCCATAAACAAGCCGGCAAGGGGACAACAACAGGCAAAATCCCCACCCACCAAATATATATATATATAGATATATACACACAATGAATGAAAAACGTAAATGGCATGGCACACCAAAGAGAAGGCGGAAGGAATCGTTGGAAGTTTGTAAATATGGCAACGCAAGCTGTGTCAAAGTTCTTTCAGTTTCTTTTCATACCCCTTAGCTCAACACAAACACAATTTGGAGGCATCAACAAGCTGTGCCAAATTTATGCAACATTTTCAACCTATAAAAGCACAAAAAAAAACTTACTTTCACTTGCTAAGGCGATTTAAAAATGTGAACATTTATTCATTATTGTTACATATATTTTAATATTATGGGAATTTAATGGGTATTTGCAAGTCAATACTTTGAACAGCTAGTTGTTTACATCTTTTACATTGATTTTTGGTATGTAAAAAGAAAGATTTTCGTTTGCTTGGAAGATTTGTGTTTGTTTGAAGAACAAGAACAAGAACAAGAAGAAGCTCAAAGATTGCTCAAAAAGTACAAACAGTGTGCATTAGAAAACAAAAGAGGTTAAATGGGTGATTTTTATATTGTTGTTGCTGGTCTTTAAGGGCTATGCTCAACCGCTGTGACATTTGGTTCAACTAAGGGATTTGGCAGTCAAATAAGTTTTTGCCAACGAAGTGTTAAGCACTGGGCGTGAGAAGTGCGATCAACTTGTACAAGTTTGTGAAAGAAAAAAAGCCTCAAGTGAAAATGCGGAACTCAAAAACGTCAAGACTCTAGCTTAACGGCAAGGTAATACCAATGTGTAAGTTGAGATTATTTTTACAGCTTTAATCAACACCTTTAGCCAAGAGTGCAGTACATACACACATTCGTTGTGTTATCAGAGTCAGAGTCACGCATGCAAAGTTCAGTGAACTCATTATAACGCTCTGTAAGCCGCACACAAAACTTAAACACAAGTGTAAGAACGCGGAATTTTAATGTATGACAGCTTATGATATACGACAAGAAGGCAGTCTGCGCCGCATAGAGATTCTGAGACCACTTCAACGGCCAAAGTGCCGTCAAAAAGTCATAAACTTGTCACACACTTTGTAATCTTCAAATGCTCTGCCGTACCCAGAGCCATCTTTGCCGGCTTGCCCTTTTGGCCAGCTGCCATCACGTTGCGTGCGGAATTCTGCACAAAAATATAAAATTCGTTGAGGCAGTCGAATACTTGAAATTGCCAAGATCCTGACTAAAAGGCAGCGTCTACTTAGCTTGGCTACCAGCCATTTTCTTGTACTTAAGTACTTAGTTTTCAGTACTTGTACATCACTTTTGATATGCTACCACCTAGTTATGCAGTACTAAAACGTTGTGCCATTCGCAATTCGTCAAAGAGCACGCGACTCGAATTAATACGTAAAGCATACATTTGGTTTTTCTCATTAGCACTAACTAACCATCAAGGCAGGCTGGCAAGCAGACAGGCAGGCTGGTAAGTGGGTAAGTGGGTGGATAGGTCGAGATCGTCCCTTTACCTGGCTTGCGGCTGGGCTGTTAATTTGGCACGCAAATTAAAAGTTTTTGCACAAAATTCTCATGCTGACAGCCAATGGCCACAGGGCAAAAGGATTTAATCCTGCCTCGTCGCGATTCACGCTGCGTAATCCGTTTTAATTTGAATGCAAATGAGTTAACTATGCGGCCACTCGGTTGCCACCGACAGGTGTGAATCTGGAAAGTTCTGTGGCCAAGAAACGATGCGAGATTTTGTTTTTATTTGCAACATTAATGCAAATAATGTACACCAGGATGTAGAGTAATTAACTGCAAAGTAGAGAGCATAAAGTTATCATTTTGAAACATGGAACGAAATATTAAATAACATGCTGTGAAATTGAAGTTACAAGCTCTCATCAGGCTAATATAACTTAGCCAAGGCGTCAACCACATCCAAAAGAAAAATACTTAAAATGAATCCCCAAACGCAACATCAAACCCTAATATGAGCCATGGCTCACTGCGCTTAAAGGCGCGTGCCCTATGCATTTATGATTATGACTGTGTGTGTGTGTATGTATTATATGCACATGTGTTTATCTCTTGGAAAACAGTTTGGATTACGTTTGACGCGGCCAAGTAAAGTTTTTTTTATATATAATATAATATATACTTGTTGAACAAGTTTTACGCATAGTTGCACTGCATTTCAATTAGAAAACCCAACTGTGCAACAACCGCAGAGCCAACTGCAGTTGTTGAAAAGTCGGAAGTTGATGGGTTTTGTGGCAAGCTCAAAGGAAAATTGCGCATTATGCGACTGTGAATTGTTCGTAGTCGCTATTTGGCACTGTGTTTGAGCTAAAGAGCCAAAAATATGCCAAATGCCTTGAAGCTTAGAGAAATACATATTTCATCGTATTATCAACTCAACCAGCTTACTGGAAATTTTATTTAATACAATTTTCATCGAATAAACAATGTTCTGTAAGGTGTCAGGACAAAGTAATGTATCGTTTTAAACAAAGTATTATTCACACACAAGTGCCAAATCCAAGCTGCTTGTTATTTCCTCATAGAGAGGTTTCAAAACCTTTTAAACCCTTTAAAAGCTTAGATCAGCTTTATGTTAAGCTCAAATATTTACAAATTTTATTCATTACCTGCTCAAAGAAATGAAAACTTACAAGCAATAATTCTGTTTATATAACATAATTTTTGTTTGCTTACGCATAAATGTAAAAAGCTTTTCGTATTTGTGTGTACTCTTGTATTATTCCCAAGAATTTTGAGCCAATTTCTCTACGCTTTTGTGGGTTTCGCACAGAACTCATATGTAACCGTTTGGATTTTGCTGAGTTCAGAAAACAAACAACCGTAAATAATCAGAGCGTCCCCCAAGTCTTATACTTCATCATATAATCCGCCTGTGCCAAAAAATTATAGTAACGGCACATGCCAACAATATGAAATCCACACACACACACACACACACACATACGCACACAACAAATAAAATTAGTTGTCAACCAGATTGTCCCCAAACGCAGCCAAAGAAACTGGGTGATGTGCCTTAGCTTTAGTTGAGACTGTGGCTCAACCGGAAATTCAATTAACCCAATTGGTGGACTTGAACAACATCTCGGACTTCACCTAATTCCCTCTCTCACTCTTAAGGTCTCAAAACAATTCTGGCCAAAAATATGCTCTTCATTATAATGAAAGCACAGCGTCAACAGCACGCAAGGTCAAAGCGCATTAAAAAGGCTTAGGATAGGCAACACCCCCCAAAAAAAAGTATATATCTACGCCAAAAGGGTTGTCCTTAGCCATTGAAAGAGAATCATGAGAACTGGCCCAAAAATGCAATAAAAAATCGCAGCATACAAGAAACGAACAGAAAAAATAATAAAAAAGAAAATCTCAAACCAAATAGAAGGAAAAAGAATTTGCTCTGCATAATTAAATTTTCGTATGTATGTTGTTGGGTGTGTGTGTGTGTGCGTAAAATATGCGCTACGAACGGCAACTTAAATGCGAGACTATTTGTAGATCTGTTTGGCAGCCATAGAAATCTAATTGAAAATGTTTATGGCCCTCCCACAAAGAGCAAAAAACAACAAGATGGACAACCACAATCGCTAAACTCAACTGGTCAAATTTATGCACAGGCTTCGCTCTACAAATTTGTCTGCATAAATTTTTGCCAACTGAACTCATTCGGTGTTGGCTCTTTTTTTTTGGCAACTAAGTACATACTCAGAGCTAGAGAGAGTGTGCACACACACACACACACACACATGCATGTATGTATGGAGCTTTCAGCACATTCGAGTCGAGTTAAGATGTCAGAAGCACAAGCGAGAGTCAAATGGAAAACTTTTACTTTACTGTAGGCATTATAAAGTAATTTGTTCACTTTTGTTATGTTGTTTACTTCCAAAGAGTGGCTTATTTATTTATTTTTTTTTTTACTGAATTTTAACAGTTCAATGTGGCAGCCATACATATTGAATAGTGAGTGCTAGGCAGCAAATCAGAGCTGCTTATATACTCGAGCACTTGATAGATTTCCTACAAATGTAATCAGCATCAATATGAATGAATAATACCACATACACAACATTTGCGAGCCCAGTTAACACACATACAAGCGTACAACAACATTCCAAGAACTCAGCGGGGACACAAACCAATAAAAGATATATAGATTGTTATAGCTTCTATAAAATATCCAATGCACTACAGCAGCTCGAATAAAATATTTATCTGTAAACGTCTTGACTTATCTAACACAAAATGTGAAAGTTCAGGTTCGCTTGACGTTTGCTAAGATAAATCTTTATATTTATACCAAATTAAGTGTTGCTTCTTTTGTATGAAATATTTCCCTGCGTAAATCACCGAATTTGATCTGTCAAGCGTACAAATTAAACTTCCTCTGCCCCAATAAGATACGTGTAGATTAACTTCTTTCCTTTCAAGACACATTTAATTAATATTTATAGCCAATACGTCAACGGCTTATAGCTGCTGGACATGGCACAATTAATATAATTGGCCGACATAATATATAAATAGCCATAAATCATTTATCACCAGCACTCTCAGGTGAAGTATGTTAGAAATACTATACAATTAACGTGAACGCTTATCGATCTAAGCCAATGTGTCAGTTGGCAAGCGTATTTTCTGTGATTTCTTTCCTCCGCTGTTCTTTTTTTCCTTTTATTTTTTTGTTGTTTTATTACCCTAGCACGGTTTAAGTGCCGAGCGTCTGTACGACTTCTCAAAGGTTGCTAAGTAGGCAATGACAACGAACGAAAAGAGATACAGAGAAAGAGAATGATAAACTGAGGAGTTGCAGAAAGGGAAAGTAAGAGACTTGCGAGCAAGGCAAGGAAGACTTTGACGCTTAACGCAAATCAAATAAAATGCGAATAAAATTGTTAAGTGGAAAGCGTTGAAAATGTTTTTTTGTTTCTTTTCGTAAACGCGAATATGCAAATTGCTTTTAGCACTGATTTTTACTCCAACATTTAAATGTATGCCCAAAAGCAAAATTTAAGTCAGGTAAAACTGTACATAGCGTGCTTGTCCGATTCACAGATATATACTTATATATATATAAGAACTTATTTATATATGTGTGTGTGTCGTCTTGTGCTTTAAGCATCCGCAAGTTTTGTGCCCGCAAGTGTTTTTCATTAAAATGTTTGAGATTCTCCATCCAGCAGCAAAGCAACAAAATTCATAAACAGCCTTAAATGTATGTAAATATATATTTATGTATGTAAGTATGTATGTAGATTTTGTAAATGAATCGGTTTTGCTTGTCCCTGTTAAGGTTGCCTCCACGGTCTTTCTATCTATCTCTTTGTCTCTTATTTACGTTTCTTTTTCGCAAGTTCTCTTTACGCGGCAACGTTGGGCTAGGATGGGGCGTATTTATTTATTATTTTTGGATTTTTTAAGAAGAATTTTAATGATGAATAGGCACAAGAGTCAGAGTATCTGTGTGTGTGTAAGTGGGTGATGTTTGTGTTTGCTTTAGAAATCTACATAAATTCGTGCAAAATAATGTTATGTAAATATATTTTTGGAACAATTTTCCATTACAACGGTTAGAAATTGGAAGAAATGTTAAATTTCTATTGATTTCAAAAGTTTTCCTTTTGTCATGACATTTCAGAAATTAAGTAATCTGTGCTCAAACCAGATTCAATGATTATCAGCTATGCTCAATTGTTTGTTTTTCAACTCATTGATACTAAAGCAGCGCCAAGCAGTTTTTGCCTATCTCTGATTCAAGCCAAGGTCAAATGGAAAGACATTATTGTCGATTGACATTTACGGCAATCAAAGGCACAAACTTACACATGTACAACGGCCCAAATACTTACTTAAAATGCAGCAACAGCAAGAAGTATAATCAACCAACTGAGAAAAGCGACAACAACAACAACAACAACGCTTTTAACAGCAGAACTAACGACACAACTTTTTGAATACAATTACAACACTCAACGGCACAAGTACTAAAACGGATGAGCATTGCCTTTTCTTGCATGTAGATGGGATAAGATACGTATGTATGTGTGTATGTGTGTTTGCGATCTACTTACTTTCATACTTACATATGTATAGAAAATGTGCCAACAAATTCAAGTTCATGTTGTGTTCTTACCACATTCGACTAATAATTTTGCTCAAACAAAAAGTACCGGCTGAAAGGGGGTTGGTCCCTACAAAGTGAGACGTCAACAAAGCACACACACACACACACACACACACAACCAACCAACAGCTGTAACGGTTATAAACAACAAGCAGTAAAGCCAACAACAACAACGCCAACTAAAACGTAGACATTTGTATTGCGCAAGAGATTTTTGTCGCCAAAATAAGTATATATAAAACGAACACAAAGAACAAACGGAAAGTTTTCCAAAGAATGCTGCAAGCGCAACGCTTGCAACACACACACACACACATACAAAAACACATACGTAGTAAATCACACGAGTTGCTGTCAGTTATTGAGCAAAAACGAATATGTAACCATCAGGCGGAGGCCATAAGAGTTACGAGTCTGGGAAACTGCAACGGTGTGCTTTTTATGTAAGTTTTTTGCATGACCAGCAGCAACAAAAGACACGCAATCAAAGTCAACAACAACAGTGTGCAATATTTATGGTAGAAAAGAATTTTGACCAAATAAAATGTTGCAAGCAATATATGTGTTTTAAGTGCAGCATTAATCAATAAATATATATGTCTCCCAGGTGCATTTTCTAGACATATATTGATATGAATTCCAATGAATTTAAACATTTTGAAAGCTTAAAATCTTTGAAAGATACATTTGAGGATACATTTCAGGCTCTTGTTAATGTGTTCACATTAACATATGCAAACAAATCGATACGTTTTCCAAGGACTTTTAATATTTTTCTTACACTAAATGCACTTCAATAACAATATATTGACTTTAATTTGTTTCTTGGCAAAGTCAACATTGGGTCAAAGATACAAAGACTTTGTTGTACAAACAGTTCGTTCCGATTAACGGCAAAGTACACTCTTATACCAGCTAGCGTATTTTCATTATCTTTTGGCACCAAATTCGGCGTTGCAAACCAATCAGCCCCAAATCCAAAACCCAATGCCAACCTCAACCTCAAGCCTCATTTGCCAACCCAACCTCAATCAACAAACGAATGCCGGCAGCGACAGTTGGGTTTGTTCCGTTGCCGGCGCACAAAGTTTGCTATTCCGACAATTTAAATTGAAATTAGCGAAGGGTAGGAGCCAAGTGGCAAGGGGCAGCTACATCTTCTTCCCAATTCAATTCAAAAAGACTTTTCGCACGAAGAAAATGTTTATAAACGCGCGCCAAGTGCGACACTTAGTCAAATATTTATTCAAATAAAATGGAAAAAAGAAACATGGACAAGATGTACAGCACCCACAGCGCAGAACTCGGCTTGAGGCAAAACCCACGACCAGAAGACTGCGTTATGACGTGATATGTTTCTAGTTGAGGCTCAATTAGAACACAGCCTCAAGGCGGCTTTGGTACTCGCCAGCTCAGGTGCTTTGTCCAACACATACATACATCTGCGGCAATTTATGGCAAAAAGCAACAAAAAGCGTGAGAAAAAATAACAAACATTGAACCAGAGCAACCGTGTAATTGAGTTATTACAACCGCTGCTAACGCCTACGCGCAGTATCCGGGAAATTTTGGTGTGAAAGATGTACAAAAAATATGAGTAACAGTTTTTAGATGCCTTACAACAGATACCCTACAAAAACATATTGCTTCTCAAGCTATTAATAAATGCAATATGCACTTTTATAAGTACGGCTACCAACTATGTGAAACACCTTGAAAAATTCTTCTCAAAGTTTCTATGTCAACTTGAAGCAAGAGTCAACGTTTCGTCAGTTGTAGCTCAAGTGAAAACAGTTCGTTCATTCATAGCATATGGTAAACAAAACACACACATACTCAATGAGTGATAGAGAGAGAGAGAGAGAGAGAGAGAGAGAGAGAGATAGCCAACAGGCCCTTGATCTACTGTGAGTCTGAGTGGCAGTTGCTATCACTTCCCCTGCACCGACCAACACTTACCGCACATTGTTAGTTCTGAAGATGCCGCCGAACTGAGGCTGTGTTGTTAGGTTCGTATGTACATACATATTAAAGATGCTCCAGATATAGACCCACAAACCCTTACTAAGTGCCGTTTGCTTTGTGTCAATATGTATGTAAATAAGCGAGAAAACAAGTGGTTATAAATTTACAAACATGTGTCTGCTGCCGAACAATAAACATTGCGTATACGCCAACGAAGCCAAGAGTAAATCCGCACGCATGTACACGTGTCTGACTCTCTGTCTGTGTGTATGTCTGTATTTAGGTATATTTTACTAATAATGCCCTTAGGAAAGGACACAATACACATACGCAAGACATATATTTCTAGGCACTGGCAACAAAAATTGAGTTAAATAAAATAAATGAGCGTAAATATGGCGCTCGAGAAAAATGAGAAAGAGCGAACTACTCACGCGAACTGAAAGCCTAACAAAGAGCGACGAGGTGTGCATAAGTATTCATATCTAAGGGCATGTGAGAGGATGAAAACAATATATATACATTTATTAAGTAAACTACAAAAAATCTCCTTCATACCCTCTCATTAAGCTACACGCTTCGGTGTTCTATGTTTTCATTGCTCGCATCCTTGAAAGTTTTTAATACGTTATTTTTATAGACATAAGCGTGCCACGTTGCGTCGTCAATGTTGTTTTTGTTTATCGTTCGGACCGTCGTTTGTCGCTTGTTATTGTTCTATTTCTCCTCTTTGCACCATCACAAACCCACTCGTTAGGGGTTTATTACGCTGCTCATAAAATGTCATAAAATTAAGAGCAGTTTTGCTTCTGGAGAAAAATGCTTTTTACTTTAACATTTTGGTCACTAACTAGCTGCTCGTGGCTAAAGCAAACGCTATGATTACGCTTCATCTTCGTCATGCTGTGCTGCTGCAATTTAACTGCTTTCAGAATGGACTATAAGGCCAACATTGTTAGCCCTTGACTATAATGCACGAAACCATAAACAGTAAAGTGCATTCACATCTGCTTTAATATTAAATCAAGAACAATAATCAAACTGTTCACATTCTCCTACCTCATTAAAAACCATAGCTTCATAATTTTATTATACAATAAAAATCATTATACCATTAACTCTATTGTACTTTGACAATAATGTTCTTAACACTGTTGATTGTTATTTTAGTAAAAACCCACACTTTGGGTATTATCATCAGCGCCTCATTTACACTAAACCTATAAGCCTTATTAACACAACTCACACCCAATGCAGATTTTCAACTCTCATTCACACATTTAACAGTTGGCTCCCCCACAATAGCAACAGCAACAGCAACAACATCAAGTGTTAGCCACAATCGTTGGCCCTTTTCATTGTGTGACAATTCGCCTGCCAGCCTCGCAGGCCGATTATTTATTGACAATGGAATACAACGATCAATCATTTCCGGGCAATCGAGAATGGTGGCGATATTTGCCCGCATAAGGCACTTTTGGCTGAAAGGATCAAAAATTTAATATCCAAATGAAAGTTTAGATTGGTGCCATTGCTGATGAATTGAAATATTGCCGCACGAATGCGTTGTGCAGGTAATCAAGCATGAAGTAGGCAGAAAGTAAAAGCGCCAGGTACCGTATGAGTGGGGCCATGGGGTGGCATTGGAGGTGGGTAAGAAGTAAACAGAGCTTAGAATAGATACAAAGCCGCTTGAACTTTGCGCTTTAAGTTTAATGAAAAGAAGAGAGAAGAACTTTCGGAAGGCGTTGTATGTCTTAAAGATACCCTGGAATAGTGAATAACTTTATTTTCCCAATGAGAAGTAGAACTAAAAGCGTTGAGTTGATTAATATTTTCTAAGCTGTCTGCTTAGGGTCATACCCTAAGCATAGTCTTTTTGTCTACAGGGTATGTGAAAATGCAAAGCAATCGAGGCGCAACGTACATAAATAAACTCAAAGAGTTTCGAGTGGCAGGAAGGTGTGCGTGTGCGTGTGCGTGTCCCTGCTGAAACCAGTTACAAAAATATACACACAAAATATTTATTTAGGCGCAATCAATTTTATGGCAAATTCGCATTTTATACCAACAACAACAGCAACGACAACAAAAGCAAACCCGCAAACAATCCGGTATCCGCTGCACGCCCCCTAAGCTAAATTTGCGCTTTGAATTATGCAGAGCTTTGCATTTCTCACAGCGTGTATGTCTGTGCTTAAGTGTTTCCCGTATGCCAGTATATAGTACGTGTGTGTGTGTGAGTGTTTGTGTGGGTGAGTGCTTAAACGTGCATAAAAATGCTGTCAGCGTTCAGTAGCAACAGCCACAGCAACAACGCTAGTGTTAAACTAATTTGAAATTGTAATTTAATTAATTTGTGTATGCGTATATTTTTAAAACGAATAAACGATATCTGGTTAAAGCCAGATGTGTATTTTTCTAAGCGAAAAACTGACAAGAAAAACAAAAAAAGCGCTAAAACTTTAAGTTTTTGTCAAGTTTTGCAAGTGTTGAAATGAATTTGAATAAATGAATAATAATAAATATGCGTAGCAAAAGTAAAGTTTTGAGCAGCTAAAATTCTGCAAAGAAGCTAAAAGAAAAACTAAACAATAAACAGCTTATTAAATGTTTAAAAAGTTTTAGCAGACTCTAGTTAAATATCCTTTTTAAAATACAAAATGACAAATATGGAATGCAATTAATTTAATTATACTTTTGCTATTGATCGAAAGCATTATTATCGACTAAATGACAACTGCAGTGATATTTCATTAACTTCTTTGATTTATTTATGATTATAATTTCAGGGTGCAGCAATTATGAACAAATTGAACGCAGCGTGGCAAAAGTTCGTTAACAACAACAACAGCAACCAGACCAACGAGAACAACAACAAAAATAATCAAAAACAGCAACGGCAGCAAAATGTAAACGGCTAAAAGGGACTCAAGAACTGGGTCCATCAGCTTTGCAGTTCTGCAAAGTTAAAGGCACCATAATAGCAAACCAACAACTATTAAGCAACAACAACAACAACAAGAAACAACCGCAGGACAACAAACAAAATACGCAACATAAATGAAGTTAACAATCTGTCAAATTGCTAAATTATTTCTGCTGTTGACAGCCTTCTTCTTTCTCAATTCCCCCACCAACGTCACCTCGTCCGTATCCGCATCCGCATCCGCATCCGCGTCCGCGTCCTTGTCCACGTTCACGTCCACCTTCAGCTCACCCAACAGCAACAACAATAACAACAACAGCAACTTCAACGACAACACCTTGTCTCACTTCACTAACAGCAACAGCAGAAGCAGCAACAGCAGCGACAGCATCTCGACGCCAACGTTCTCAGCACCTGTCCTGCAGACAACCACAACGCAAGCTGGCAGAGTGCCCAAGACAACGGCAAAGGCAACAGCAGCAACAACAACACGTAGCAACCATTCAATTTTGAGCACAGCAACAGAGCAGCCAACACAGCAGCAGCACCAGCAACAGCCACAACAACACGAACGTAATGCGCGTGAATTTGAACGTCAGGCACGTCAACGGCAGAAGCCCGCTTTACAACAGCAACAGCAGCAACATCAAGTGCAACACCCAGAACAGTGGCAACCACGTCTACGTCAACGTCAACGACGACAACAACAACAACAACAGCAACAGAAAACGAACGCTGCAGCTTTGGAGGCTCAGCGTGTGGCAGTTCTAATACCGTCATCAGTGCACATTGATATGATGCATGTGCAACAGGGCTTTCAACATTTTGTTCAATTTTTTCAAGTGCATTTATCCAATGCAAGCGTCGATTTTCTACACGATGTCGGTAAGCATGCTACAATAATAAAAACTATTTCAACAAATACTAAAAGAAAGTTGATCTTTTTTTGCTGGCCAACTGCTGCATTCCCCTAGGATTGGGTTGTTATCCTTTGTTTTTCGGTTGCCAACGTTGTTACCTTTAATAATAACGTCCCTATGTCCTTTTATCGATGTTTTGTCCAGAATTTCCACATTTGCTTTTTGTTTCTGGCCATCGCTTATAGCCAAAATTGGATACTTAGAATGATTAATTGACAAAAGTTGAAATTATAAGGAATTTATTTTACCTTGAAAAGAATTATTTATGTTGCATGTTTGTTGAAGTGTTGCTAGCTTAGCCAAACGAAATATTTGCAATCTCTTCTCAGCCATATAAATCTATCATTTTCCATGAACATATATAGACAACTCAACTTGGGAGAATAAATTTAAGCTCAGCCAGCAACTTTAAACTTTTAATGCAAAGCAGTTTCCTCTTTGGCAACATTTAACAAAAAATAAAAATTCAAGTGTTTCTCTTGAAGCTAGACTTGTTTAAAGTGAAAGAAATAGAAAGTAGACACCGAGAGAGAGAGAGAGAGAGAGAGAAAAAGAGAGAGGTAAATAAAAACTCAACCTTTAGGATTCTGAGAAAAATGCAAACTCAATTTGCATGCATTATGCGCCGACTTTTTGCTCTACAGCATGAGAAGCAAAAATGGCAAAATAATTCTTTTTATGCCATTTAAACTTATTAAAGCGCAGCGTGCAGCTTCTTGTGCCTTCGGCTTGCACGTTTCATCAAGTTGTACAGCAAAGAAGCCGGCTGGCTAGCTGGTTGGCAACTTTGGTGCATTTTTATGTTTTCCTTCCGTGTGCTTACAACTTTAATTAGATTGCCTTCAATTACAGGCGCGCATGTCACGCCAAAGGACCTTCGATGTCATAAATATTTTCTTTGTCCGGCAAGTGACAACTCACATTTTCCGCTTGCAAACTTTATGACTGCAACTGACTTATGAGCATTTTTTTATTGCATTTTTGTTTTATGTTTGCCACTTTCATAAAGTTAACCCAACTCTTTGAATATATATATACTGTTTTAAAGCCCTGCGGCTGTCCGGGCATTTGTCAAGTTTATTTCGTTTTAGTCTATACTATCGTAGTGATTGGGTATATTTCAAATGAATAGAAGCGACTTAAAAGCTTATGTTCCCCGGATTTGAAAACATGTTAAAACAAAACAAGAGAATCTCCCTGGTTTACGCTAAAAGCTGTAGCTAAAAGTGCATAAAGCCACCCAGAGCTCCTTTGTGCTGTAACAGTATTAGCTTAACCTAAAAGGTACAAAAAAAAATAAAATATTTTATATGGCTGAAGTACTGAAGCTGCCAATTGTTAATTTACTCTATATCTATTGACTTTAAGTTTATTGATTTAATATTGATATTGATATTTCTCTAATTGAATTACCACAAAGGGCGATAAGCATAAGTTTGTTTTGTGCCAGCTGTTTAGCTTAGTTTTTCCGACTAGTGCTCAACTTAGTTCATCCAAGTTTTTGCTTAGTTTTCGCTTTTCCGTCTCCTCCTCGGACCAACTGGCACTCTGGTTGTTTGTTTTATTCTTTCAATTTGCTTGATTTTAGTTAGTTTCGAAGTAAACATGAACGACTACACATATGGGTGAGAACGTTCAAGTTGGCTAGTTTAAAACTTGCTCACTTATTTGGCGCCAAAGTTTTGCCAATTGTTACAATTTTTGTTTGGCCCGAGCGAAAAGTTTTAATTTGATATCTTTCATTTGAACAGTCTTCAGCGCTATAATTGTCATAAATAAATGTTGTTAGTCTGTTACACCTGCACAACTGTGGTTTGAATCATATACATTTCGTTCTAACACTGTAATTGATTTAAGTGCAGTACAAAGAAATTCAATTTCCCAACCATTCTCGTAAATCTGCACAGTTGTTGTTGTGTTTTTATTATCTTACACCCTTTCTCTTTCGGTCGTAGTTGTTGTCTCTCAGTTGTGTTGTCCACATGCAAAATAAATTCTATTTACCGCAATTTCTTTCCAGGTTTTTATGTTGCAAAATATGCATTGAAATTGATTTTAGTTGCATATGCTGCAGTTACATTGAGCATCCATCTCTACCTCTTTCCCATTTCCTTCTCTAACTTGCTACAATTTATGACCTAAGCACAGAGCAGAGAGGCAGAAGCAAGTGAAAAAAAACCTTAGTGTCCTGCTTTCCCCCATTGGCTTGTCCCCGTAAATACAGTATAGTTTATGCCCACGCGACTTGGCCAGCATTCTCGGCCACAATCGGCCGGACAAAGGTATAAATTGTATTGCCATGCATCGCCTACCAATGCGACAAATTAATAGATGGCAAAATATAGTTTGTAAACTTGACTCGTGTGCCAGATTGAATAAAATAATTGTTATGTGCTTGCTGTTGCTGAAAAGGTTACTTTAAACATACCCTTTAGCAGTTTATTGATTGTTGTTTGATAAAAAAAAAGGGATTTAATTAATTAAAGCCGAGAATACATGAATTAAAGCGGTTAAATTTTTAATAATAAACTTGATTGATTAAAAGCTTTACTGCAGCAAGTCATCAAATTAAAGAGTTTATGCTTCAAATGTAATTATTGCCGGTTACAGTTGGCAGGCACTGTAGTCAACCTCAAAAGCACTTCAATGGGGAGTCTGTCAGCTTGCTCGGTGACTGCCTTCATCTGCAGCTACTGTTGCTAAACACACATATTTAATACACACACATACACAGTGTTTTTTTCATGCTACATAAAATGTTCTCTGTTTTGGATTTATTCTTGATTTGCTTGGCCATACCACCGTGGAATGATGTTGGCGCTGTTGCTGACGCACAGATTTAAGTGGCTTCATTAAATTACTGGAGCTACCCAAATACACAAGCGTTGTAAAGACTTTAAATGCGGGCATTAATGTGGACACCGTGAACGTGGACTTCAATGGCAATGGCGTTGACCCGACAAAGCAG
Organism: Scaptomyza caliginosa; assembly: GCA_035044725.1. NCBI lineage: Eukaryota > Metazoa > Arthropoda > Insecta > Diptera > Drosophilidae > Scaptomyza > Scaptomyza caliginosa. Next base: position 1,106,936 of record JAWNNR010000979.1, on the reverse strand, counting down.
TCGCGTCAGCAGCAAACTCAAATGAAACAGTTGCCATCAGACACTTTATCAGCATTCAAGAAGCAGCAGCAGCAGTGGCAGTGGCAGGAGAACCACTCAGAGACCCGCAACCTTGGTGACTGTCATCAGCTGGCCGAACAACTTACTCATGATTATAATAAGAGCGTCGTCTTTTGGCCCTGTCCGCACATGAAAGTAAGTACCCAGCAATTTAAACATTAGCAATTTCCAAAAGTTGTAGGTCATATTTTTGAATAGACACAAGTTTCATATTCTTACATAATTCTTAGAATTTTATCTTGGCCTTTTTTTTGATTAAGTAAAAGATCAATAAAGATTTGATTTCTCTATGAAATTGCAATAAAATATGTTTGATTCATATGAACTAGAATGTTAGTTATTAGAGAGAGAAATTATTTTCAAGAAGCAAATGTTATAATTAACTATATTGATATTTGCCTTTTTGATGTATTTATTCAAAAAAAATTGAATGAAAGAAAACTTTTGCAAACATTGAAATATTATAAGCATCTTTTGGTGCAACAAATCCAATAATCCGATAAGAAAATTGCATTTAAGCTAAAATATTTATTTGTTATTAAATGCCCTGAAATTATTCAAGCTGGCATTTTGTATACTTTGCAATTCCAGCAAAATCCCATTAACCCTTGTTTACCCTTAGAGCAACCTTATTTACTTTTGCGATAACAACTTACGCATCAAGTAACATGCCTTACCTTCCTGCGTTAATTAGCCAGAGCATGTAACTAACCCGTTTGCCAAGCCCAAACTGAAGGTGAAAGGTAGCCTATGATGACCGCCAGGCATTTTGTTGCCAAATTTTACAATTTTCCAGCAACGCCCTGCAAAAAAGTTAAGCAAGTTAAGCCTGGCATGGGATAAGGCAGATGCAGATTTTGGGCGGAAATAGCAAACATATTGAGGCAGCAGAGGTAAACGTAGAGATGGTGGAGATAAACCCAAAATATGTTGCAACAAATTGCTTAATAAAAGTCGGCAACGGCATGAAATTACGCTCTGTGGCAAAGTAAAGGAGAAATTGTTATAGTTTGCTGTTGATGTAACTACGATTCGCACTCAATTTAAAGTGCATGCCAAAGTGCACAAAATTTATTAGAGAATTTATAAGAAAGTTGCAACAATTTTCAATACCTTTTGGGCAAATGTCATAAAGTTAAACATTTCACAGAATATTTGCAATTGGGAATACGATTTTGACACTTAGTTTGTAACGCATTTAAGAAGACAACTGCGATCCCAAGGGTAAACACACATATATTCATATTGAATAACTAATTTTTGGGTCTGGTCACAAATCAAATGTTTGCAACATGCAAAATATTTCTTAATCAAATTCAAAAGAAATCTCAAGAAATTCTGAAAAAAAACTTTAGAGGGTATTTACTCTGCAAAGCCCCATAGATATTCTTGTTTGTGTTTTCTTTTATCTGCTGCTTGTATTTTTTATGAGAATAAAGTTTTGACAATTGATTGACAAAGTCTTGCAAACTTAGACTGAATCATGACATTTTATTAATGAAAAATTCAAGTTGTGCGAAAATTTGACGACAAATTGTGACAGAATTGCTGACAAAACCGAATGATTAGCAGCCGTCAGAATAAGCTATGGATTTTTAATAACCCTGTAAAAGAGCCAGTGAGAAATGAAATTGGAAATGGAGATGGCATCAAATATGCAGCTTAGACAAAAGCCAAAAGCTGCAAGATAAATAGCAGCTGAGCCCCAATGGCAAAGAGAAAACTGCAAAACGCATATCATTACCATAGAAATAAACCAACGAAGCATTCAAACTCACTATACATATACATTTATACTGTTTGGGCGAATGGTAATGGTTATAGAACTGCTATGTCCTGCAAATTGATGACGAGCAAGGCAGCTGTAAACTGGGCTTGGGCTGGTGCAACAATATTTCACATTGTTAAAGCGTCATAATTTCCGATTTTTATGCATGCCAATGGCCAAAGCATTTAAATCACTCAAGTGAGGACAGGCAACGCCAAAGGATACGTGAGACGAGGCCGTTACTGCTGCCGTAACACAGAAAACACGGCAAACGTGCCTCAAAGATGCTGCAAGAAAATTTCCCATATCTCAGATAGCTTCACAGACGTTGGCACGTGCCGTTGCCGATGACGATGCCTCCAGCCGATAGGTGACACGTTTGTTGTTGCCTCGTTGCACGTTACACGTTGTTGGCATTGTGCTTTTTGCCTCCTTTGTAGATGGTTAACACAAAAGTGCTGCACAATCATAAACAAAAATGTTGCTTAGCCTGGCAGCTGTCTGCTTTTTATGAGCCGCTTTTGGCGCCAGCAACAGCTGAGCTCAGTCCATTTTATGGAATATATATTTAACGCAGCCAGCAGGACGAGAGGTAAATAGAGGTATAAAGGTACGCAAATGCATATCAAATGCAACAGCAAATGCTTAACATCAAGAATGCCAGTTTTTAAACAAATCGAAATCGAAATTTCCGTTTATTAAAACAATTCATAGTAAGTAAAGAACTTAAAAACATAATGAAATTGCAAAAAGACAAAGAATTTGTCCAGCAAACCTTATATTAATATAGAATATTTTAAGCATTTTACTGCTTATAGCCTTTTTGTAATTCCAATCAAAGTATTTTGATCATTACATTTAAGTAATAGTTATAAACCATTATTTTATAACAGGAACTTTATAACTAACTCTGTCGGGAATCGTAATAAACGTGTTGTTGTTGTTGCCAAGCAAAACTGCCAGCCGACAAAGGCCAAAAAATGAGACAAACCTAAATCAACCTGCATATTCAGCATAAACTAAGAAGCTTTAAGCCTAATGGCCCACATTTTTAGCCATAGAAGAACCTTTCCATTTGCCAAGTGATTTTTTTTGCGTGTGCAGCACAAATTTAAAGTCGACGTTTAAATATATACTTTGTTAGTATTTTTGTTTTGGGTGTTCATATTGTTAATCCACAAATATCTATGGAAGCCGAAATCATTTGTTTAAATTATGAATAAAAATTAAATTATGCACTGATGTAAATATAATTAATTAAACTCGTTTGTTTGGCATGTGTGTATGTTGCGGCATAATGAAATTAAGTTTCTTTGGCATTTTACTCAATAAATATATATCACAAATAGTAATTGAGAACTGTGAAATACCCTGATAAAATTTGTATTTCTATTTAACTTCATGACATTTAGTTTAAAGTACTTGTGAGCTATAAAATGTTTATAGATTTATAAAGGGAATAAAAATGTTTTATAGCCTTTGAACATATTGTTAAAGACGAAACTTTAAGATGCACTAAAAAATTACGTTCAGACTTGTTCACATAAAAGTTAACTGCACTAAACTAAGCGCGTTCGTATGGTTATCTAAGTAGAATTTAAAGGCAAGCAACGCCCACACAAACACACACACACACACACACACACACACACACACACACACACACACACACACAGACATATGGACAAACATTAGACCACAAACCCGCAAGCTGAACCCTTGAGCTGCAAGCCTCTAAGCTTCATTACGTTACTCACTCGGTCGTTCGGACCCGCAAAACAATTTAGCAGATAAAAGTGTTTTTAATTGTGAATACATAAAAAAAATAGTAGGAGAAAGGCAAATGTGCAACAGAAGCGCTTGAAACGTGTGTGCAACGTACATGCAATGCATATGAGGCAAGTGCCGAATAGGACTCGTACAACTGCGACCAAAGAACATGGCCATAAAACCGATGACCCTGAAACAACAAAAAAACAAAAGCGTGCAATTAACTCTGATTTTTATGCTCTGAACAATATTTATGCGCCCAGGGTCCAATAACACACGCCTACCATACATCTCTCCGTCCACTCCCAGCCCCGCCACCGCCACCACCGACAACGGCTATCGGCCGCACCCTAAATGAACGACAGAAATGAAAATGCAGTTTACCCTACAGCACTTCTCTCGCTCATGCCTGGCTAAGTTGAAAATTTGCAAAATGCTGGGTATCGCCTGGGGAGTGGAAACAACAACAGAGAGCACGCTTCGAATCCCATTCCGATTTAGTTTTGTTGCTTTAAAGGCACAGCGCGAAGTTTAAAGCGACATTGCGCATACGCCCTGCAGGCCAGCTGTATTGCTATTTCCATCCATTGGCATATAGATAAGTAACTAAAAATGGCGAAAAACCAATTTGCAATGCTTCCAATTTGCATTCTTCATTGTTCTCGTTGCTGTCAAGTGAACGTTATCCAAATTCGCGCTTTCTTTCTCTTAGCTTGAGGCTTTAAGTCGCCGGGGCATTAGTGTAGCTAAAAAAATACTTGTGGCAGCTTGAATTGTTAAACAATTGCAAATAATTTGAAAGTACAAATTACTACATACACATTTTTAAATACAAAGTAGTATCTGGGTTCTAGAAGAAATTTCACATTGGCAATGTTGCTGGTTGTTGCTTTACACTCAAAAATTTTGTAGCACATTGTTTAGCAGTGCAAATGCAAAGATGCATTCTAAACAATTCACGCAGCACACACACCCACATAGACACACACACTGCAGAAGTAGAAATAAATGCATGCCACATGCCAAACATAAAACCCGCAGCAAACACATTTTGGTCTTAGTTTTCCATAATGGTCATTGAGTTACAAGTGCACACTCTAGTTTTTTTCATATTGTTTGACTTCTTTTTTTGTTTGGTTATGCATATCAATTGCATGCAAAACAACTTTCCTACATTGTGTTTCAACTTTTGCCAAATAATATCGTTAAGGTTAACTAAGTTGCAAAGTGTTAATATGTAACACAACGTCAAAGTTTTTTTTAGGTATCTAGAAACAGATCCTTTAACAATTATTTATTTAAAATACTTTCAAAGAAAACACAAGCTAAATTCAAATGCATTCAAATAAAAGCACACATTGACAATCACCCACGTACATACAAACATGAACATATACACAGTAATCGCTTAATCCTGACGAGAACATGCAAACAATTTAATAATGATTAATGCATTTCACAATGCAACGTCCGTGAGACAGGCGAAATCGCAATGATGATAAAAGTAACAAAAAATGAAGAAGACGAAAGTTGCAAGTTGGCAATCGCTGCATGTAGTTTGATTGACTTTCCCCATTTATCTATCAATTTGCAGTGCGCTCCATTGCAAATCACATCAGACGCTTGCTGTATCGGCAGCAACAGGAGCAGCCGTTCAGTCTGTTTGTCAGTCAGTATTTGCTGTCAGACTGTCTGCTAGTCATTCAAGCAGCTGCCAGCACAATGTGTAGAGATGTGTGTGGCAAATGCACTGCGCAGTCGAGAATGGCCAGCATTTGCCTTTCACTCAATCAGTTTTGACAAGTGACAATCGCATTGGCAACTTAAAGCTCTACATGGCTGATAACAATGATGCCATCCGACACAAGCTTCAATTGTCAAACCTGAAGTGGGTAAGGCGAATGCGAAATACGACAATGTTTATCTGGACATACTTAGTCAAATATATAATGGTACGAAAATAAATAAATAATCAATGCTTTGCGCGTTGGCCTGAATACTGTAAACTATGGCTTAAATGAAAAATAATTAAGTAAGAACTTGTTTACTATTTAATTCACTGTTTAATGCAACAAGTTTAGTTTTCAAATTTAACGCTTGGTTAGTTTGTAGTGGTAGTAGTATATTGTTGCTCGATGGAAATGACAAAAGCTGAACTTAAGCGTGATCTCTATGCGTTTTGAGAGCGTCTGACAGGCGTCTCGTTTGCAGCTTCCTGTTAGCCCCGATTTCAAAGGCATGATTGATTGCTGTTTACAGGTGTGCTGTCCCAACGCCTAACCCTATCTGATCCCCTCCACCTCTAACAACAACTGGCAATTGATTGCAACAGCTCTTTGCACAGGCATTTTGTAATTCGATTTCGTGGACGCTCTCATGCATTCAGATTTCGTTGGTTGTAATTATTTTTAGACAATGTCAGGTGGCAACTGGATTTATTGCAGCAAAACGCAGAGAACAAAAAAAAAAAAAAACAACAATGCCGTCCCATGACAATTTCATGAAAATTTCACGCTGTAAAATACAATCGCCAATATGCGAAGGTCTAAAGTGCCAGCAAACAGGAAAACTAACGTAAACTGCTTTAATTGCTTTAAACATTTCACACCACAAAACCTTTGCCTCACAAGTAATAAAGATGGTTTGTCTATTCGCTGTTCTTGTGTCACATCGATTTTTCGCCGCATTGGCTTTAAACAATAAAATTTTCAGCGTATCTTATCCAACATTTACTTTCAGTTCGGAACCACTCGTGCAACACCCGCAGTTGGCGGTCATTGTGACGCATCAGACACAAACACAATTAAGTGCACTCGTGTGTCCAATGTCCTTTGTGAAAGTTCCAACTGTTTTTCAGTATCTTTGTGTGCCAGCGTTGTTGGTGTGTTTGTGTGTGCATAAGGACAGCTTGCAACGCACTTGCTGCTTGCCACATACCACACACCATTATATCATTCTCTCACGCTTGCAAGTCGCCTTTTGCTATGTCGCTTCATTGCAAAAGAAATAACACATTACGTATACGCAATATTTTGCAGTAAATGGCAAAGCGAATGAAGCTTTGTTTGCCAGCAACAGCAATAGCAATAACAAAAACAGCAGCTGAATGCTGAAATTGGCTTGTTTATTATGGCACTACGATAAGCTCTTGGGTCATTGCACCCCATGCAACAACACACAGCCCTCAACCATCTCCACCCATCAAACAAGTTCCACATGTTGTAAACGCTCTCAGCAGGGTAGACAAGTCAACAAACACACAAACATATCTTTAGATGGTTTGTACAAATTCTCGAAAAGCTGCGCTGCGCTGCGCTTTACAAATGCTTCTTTAATTTGTGTTTTCTTTGAGCAAGCTGCAAACGACATTAATAGCTTGTGTGCTTGCTTAAAGACCTGCGAGCTGACTTTCATTTACTTTTAACAGGTTATCATTCAAGTTTCTGTTCTGCTCATTCTAAGTACAAGATTGAATTGTTAATACCAGTAACATGACAAAACAAGTTAAGTATGTGTTAAAGTTTAAATGAAAATAAATGCTGTTAGCTTAAAAGTCTTCTCTATTGTTTCAACCCTACGTTGCTTTCAGGAACAATATAGAACAACACGAAAGCTTGCAGCGGCTTTAAAATTTAATCTTCTTTTCGTTTACTTAAGCAATACAATAAAATTGAAGTGCAAATTGATGTTGCTGCAATTGTACCGTCATTTCGTGTGCATTGAAAATTCATTAATTGAGATATATACATATATACCCGAGCCGCAGCTGCACTCCAAGAGCACAACGCGTATACTTAATACCTACTGAAATTTTATTCAGAAGAAGCGAAAAAACGAAAAATATATTTTGCGGAAATAGCAAAGAGAAGAAATTTTGGTAAAATTCAATTGTTGACGATTGTTTTGTGTGGCTCTTGTTGCGGTTGTTGTTGCATGCAACAATAACTTGTTGGTCTTAGCTGCCATTTCCCGTTTGCCCAAGATCTAATCGAATATGCCAATCACATGAGCTAAGGCAAATGAAAATGAAATTGTTCTTAATTTGCGTGATACGCATCGAAAATCAATTTACTGCCGCAAATCGAAAAAAAGCTCACGCCCAACCAGCTACGTACAAAAGTCAACCAGAGCCAGCAAAAAGAACGGCAACATATACAGGTGTAAATAAGTTGGCATTTGGCTCGTTAGCGGTGTGGGGACTGTGACTTGTGTGCGGGAATGGCATGCATATTTAATACGGCGCCAGCACTCGGCACAGCCGGATGACATACAATGATGTGTGTGTGCGTGTGTGTGTTTGTGTGAGACACTGTGTTTACTTGTGTATACGAGCAAAGTCAAAGTGTTTGCCACTTGCCTTAAGGGTGTGCATAAGATTTGACAGGACACGCCCTTGAGCAAACACGCCTTCAACCTGTTTGCCTTAGGCTCTGTGTTGGTGGACAATTAAATGTGTCATTAACATATTTAAGTTATGTAAATATTTATTTTAAATATATATGTCACTGACAGATTGCTTAAAGTGCTTAAACGTACTTTATTATTTCGATGATTTTATTTGCTTGATATATTCAATACATCATTTGTCCTCATCCATATCTAGTCATATTTAGTCATATAAAATGTTATGTGTACTGTACAATCAACTAAATATTCGGAAAAAGTTTTGGCACAAGAGGAAATTAATTTCAACTTGCCTTGCTGTTTAACAGGTAAACAGCTCTCCTACTCTGCCTTTTAGTAACAATGGCCAAAAGTCAGCAAGGAACTTACGTAACTTTCTTCAATTGTGCACATTTTTTATGTTCTTGGCTCCTTTTGATATTGTACGCCAGCAGTTGGAAACTGACTTAGCCTTTCTGGTTACTTTTCAAGCTGAGCCTTCCGACAGCTGTGTGTTGTTGTGGCCAAATGTCAAGCTGTCTCGAATTGCAATTAGCGAGAATACAAAGTCCACTTCAAATAATTGTATATAAAGTACTTTAAAGCCCAAAAGCTCTGTAGGATTTTAAAATGCTTGGCCCATTAAATGCATTTATCATGCGACCGCTGGGAATGCTAGAAAAACCCTTAACAATTTGCATGAAAATCATAATAAATTCAATGATCCTTTTTCTGTGTAGTCCTTTTTTGCCTTTTCAGCTCTTATCATACAAAAAAAAAGGCAACACAAATGGCCGGTCACTTATATGTCTCTCAATTATTTATAAAGAGGCGTCGAAAAAATAATATGCAAAGATAATCAGGTAGTCTGGCAAATGTTTTCCAAGTATTTGGGTAATTGGGCAGCTTTATTGCAAACATTTCGTTATTTTTTGGCAAATCATTTGCTCATTATAATAAAATGTTTTGAAAGCCACATTTATAAGTTGAATTTCTCTCTTTAACTTTTTTGGGTAGTTTTTAGCACAGCTTTATCAACTTACATACTTTTTAACATTCATATTATTAGAAATACATAATATATGAGTCTCAACAGAATTTAGTTTAAATCAACTGTCTTCTGATTTTTGTAAAAATAATTTAATATCACATAAGTAAACTTATAAATATTTAAGCATTATTTCGACACTACATGACATTGATATTCAAGTAAATGCCAGAAAACACACACCATCAATGACATACAATACTGAGTAAAAAATAAACAAATAAAACGTCAGTCTGCTGCTATTAAGAAAATATTGGTTTACCAAAAATCATGCTATACATTATTATACAAATCAAATAAACTGCATGGGTATGAATATTTGAAGGGACAAATACATTTTATAAATACATGCACATAAATTGCCATATAAGAATGATTCAAAGAGACAGACTGTTGGCGGAATAAAAGAAGAGAATAGAATAAAATAGCGGACTGGCATTAGAAACCAATTTGGCCAACCGTAAAAACACATCAAACAAACATTTTCGTAATTCAAAGCGTATTCAATTTACGTTCAAGGAGGAGCGGAAAACAGAAATTTGCCATGTGCTTAAACGAAAGCGAAAACCATTTGGAAATTGTAGCACGTGCGCATTGTATGTGATTTGCATTTGTGTTGGTGATAGTGTGAGTTTTAGTGCTAGTTCTAGTGTTTTGTGTGTATGTGTTAGACAACCAGGCTGGCGCTCGGTAACTCTGATGTTGTGTAACTTTATAGTTTGTTCACACACACATACACAATAAAAACAGTTATTTCTCTTTTATTCTCCATTTTTGCTTCACCAAATCGAAAGCCAAAAAAAAAAACAACTAGCAAAAAACAAAGCTGACAAAACTAGGCCAGGTCCAAAAGTTATTTCACTGTTTCTCTTCTCATTTAATGACGTTGCTTTTGTCGCAGCTTCTTGGGCTGCTGCTGCTGGTGCAGACGCATATTTTGGCCATTTATTTTCAGTTAAATGAAAGAAAATTAAGTGTCCAGGACAACTTTTGCCTCTTATTGTGTATTGATAATAATGACTGTGCTCTTACAAGTATATTTATTTAAAAAGTGTGCTCACATTAATTTTTATCTGAAAGCGACAGCTGCTTGTTATTGAAAAGGAAAGCATAAGAAGCAACATAAAATAATACGCTTAAATATCGGAATAAATGGCAAATTTATATCTTTGTTAAACATTTTCATTACATTTAAGTAATAAAAAGAACAAATATTAAGGACTCCCAAACGAGAATCAAGACATACATGCAAATATGTGAACATTAATATTTGAAAAACTTAAAGCATACGCATAAACGTTTAAATATTCAGTCAGCTTTAGCTGAATTATTAACATGTGAATAAATATACAATAAAATAAAAAATATGATATGAATGAAAAGAAAAACAAATATTTCCTGCATACGGAAACTAAAGAATAAGTATAAGCCAATGCCTCTCCATTTTAGGGGCATACAAATGTCACATATTTGCTGAGCTGTGATTAATGTTGATTCTACGCACCCTGTTGGCCCTTTGCATGGGATCTTGGCTGCTTATTGCCGTCTTATGGGACAATTCACCTGTAACCAGAATGAACGGAAGCGACAACGGAAACTCATTTTCTCTCTGCACACAAAGAGGCAGATAGAACGAGGCAAAAGAACAGCAGCCTGCTCTCGTTTGTCTGAAATGAATTTCATTTTGTTTGGCATTTGTGTGGCAATTAATTAAATTGATTGAATGTTTAACAATTTACCCAGCAATAAAAGCAAGTGCCAGAGCAAAACTCAAGCTGAAACAATTGCAACAACAATGAGACTTAAAGACATCTTCGACTCCTCGATGCCCCATCGGCTCAAGTGCACTTAGCAGCTTGCAAACTGCTGGACAAACTGAGCGGGTAAATGCCCCAACTGGTATTGCCGGGCACGTTGTGTCAATAGACATCCGTAATGCACTTTGATGCCAAAGTGTTGCAGTTGTTTTTTCCACAATTTTGCAGCATTTTTATTGATTTTAAGCACGATATATACATATACGTATTGCCTGGCACATCCGAGTTCTATTTATTGGGTGCGAAAAGTGCAATTAGTTCAGCTATAGACAACTAAAAGTTCTCAAAAGGTATGTCATAGCTTTTACAAATATTAAATATCGATTTTGCGTTTTACAAAGCTATATACGAACACTTTAATATCCATTAAGAATAATAATAAAAAGTACCATTACGCTCAATTGAGAATAAATTCACAGATAAGCTATGAAATACTTAAGTTATTTTATCAACAAGCGTCAGCATAAATCACTTTTGTTTCTTGCACATCTCCAGTGTCTATAGAGTGTAAATACTTGAATTTTGAAGGATTTATTCAAGTGTCGTTGACAACAGATTGATGGCAAAGTGTTAAAATGATGTGAGAGAGAAAATGCTTGTTTATCTGGTGGCTTGGTCAAGGTGAGGTATTTGAAACAAAAGAGTCCTAGGAATAATAGTATGTGTCAAAAGTTTAAGTTTTCTTCTTCAAAGTAAGGCAATGTACGCAAAGTTTCAACCAAGTTGTTTAAAGTAGAGTGGCTTTAAAAGTTATAAATATTTACTCCAATTTAAAGCGCCATATGGAATAAAAGATTGCTCATTTTGTGTAGCACAGTAAGCTGTGACACCTGTTTTCATTAACTAATTGCGCTCAAAATATTGCCACAACCGTTTTATATATATTTATAGACATCAGCTTGAATGACACTCAATAACGTTATGTATACGCATAGTTGCACATGAAGAAAACATATATAATCGTCATTGTGTTTTATACTTATGTGTCATAAAATATGAAAGAAAAGAAGCAAAAGAAATGTCAAATCATTGCCTAATCAGATCAGGGAGCTTCATTGCTGGGTGGCTGAACTGATTGCTTCCGTTGTTCCGATGATGCACAGAGTTTAAAATTCAATTTTGTAGAAAATTGTATGTGCCTAAACGTATTTGAAACGTTTTTCAATTTATTTCGTCTGCCAAAATAATGAAGCAGACAGCAGCAGCAGCAGGCAACAGACGAAATAGTCAGCCAAAGAAGTCCAAACAAGTTGGCCCAACTGTTCAGGGCGCAAACTCAAATCAAGCCAACAAATGAGTCCAAACAAAATGTGTGAAAGAGCCAAAGAATGAATGGGGACGGGAGAGGACAAAAAAAAGGTCAAAAAGGTACCAAATAACTTTAAGCTACGTGCTGGCCCTTGGCTAGCTTTTTATTCTTCAACAGGCGCCCTCATCATCAATGCCAATACAAAATCGAATTTTTTTTTCGATTCTTTCTTTCGGGCAGGGACCTTTTTATGCTCGAGTGCGAGAATAATTTTGTGAGTGTGAGGCTTGATTATTGATTGAGCTTTGTGTAGTGCGTTGCGTTTTCCACACCGAAACACACACACAGACACAAACACAAACAGACATAAGAACGCATATTGAGTCTAATGCTTTGATTAAACCTGATTGAATTGTTTGTAGTAATGTGGCCGATTTGGCTGTCTGACAAGGCTCATAAATAACTAACAGCAGACATAATTTAGGGCATGTAAAAGTTAACTTTTTGTTTACCAAACTGCAGAAAATTACTAAAAAAAAAACAAATCATTGTATTTAAGCTTTGTCAAAAAAAGACTATAAAATGATTTGAATATTTACTTATTTAATGTATTTAGGAAACAAATGAGGACATAAGTAATGCTATTATAAATCCTTAGCCTCGTATTCAACATTCTAACACGACGTTGCTTGTTTAAATGATGTTGAAAGCAAAAGTACTTCAACAGTTTCATTAATACCATAAGCCACTGCCAACCCTAACCAAAAGTGTAACAGAATTGACTATTTCAGCAAATACTTAGGCATTTAATTTGTTTAACTTTAACAAACAGAATGACAACAACAACAGCAATTGTTGGCTGCTAGTTATATTTAGCTTTTCATTTGCACAGCGCTCAGACAAATCAGACAAAAGGTAAACCGAAATGAGAACAAATGTTGGTTTAGCCAACAAAAAGAGCACAACATTAAATGGCCAACACTGACAGCAAGTGCTTTTGTTTATATTATATATAGGTAATAAGGCTGAGTTGGGTTTTTGTCCTCTCTGTTTTTAAGCTAACTTTGAAGCGTTTTTCGTTTTATTTTTCTAACATTGCCATATCTTGCTTTACAGATCTCGAGCAATTTTCTGCCATCATTCGAGGCAATTTCCCTGGCCGTGCGCAGCATTGCCAGCAAGCTAAATTGGACAGAGGTTGACATCTATGTTGGTGGTAAGTGAACGCTTGTGTTTTGCGATTAAATAGCTGATAATTTTTAAACGATTTGCCGTCATCGCAATGTTGCCAGACAGTCAGCATTTAAATTGCTTTCAACTCTCAACAGCTGTGAGAAACACAATCAAAATAAAACAATAATAAAGACCAGTAGCTTGTTAATTGACATTAAAAAAACATTTATTTGTTTCGACACGTTGCTGACTAGGTGTTCAGCTTGAAGTAAAAGTTTCTCATTTATAAAACAATCTATTCATTGTTTAAAACTGTTAAGAACTTGTCTCGTTGTTACATTGCACTATCAGCCAATTAAACAATTTTTAATTAAAGACAATATATACTTTGTGCATAGTTTTCCGTTTACAGTTAGCAATTGCAAGACACTTAGCTAACTTGTTATCGCTAAGAGCTAAAGACAGTTGCAAAACAGGCATAATGTTAAATATATGAACATGTGGGCAGCAGGAGAGCCAGTCTCCTCTCCAGGGGGAGTCGTCGACAACGATGCCCATCTAATGCCAAATTATGGTATGGTTATTAAGACAGCAAACGAGCCAAGTAGACAAAGCAGCAGCTGGCTGTTCTGTTTGCTTTGCTCTCCTCTTCTGTTCCGTTTCGTTTCGTTCTCTTCGGCTGTTTGTAGTACACGTGTGGCTATACGCAGTGCAATTAGTGGTGACATTATTATGATTAACGTTGAGCTCAAGTCGACCGTGTTTCCTGTTACCCAAGAGATTATGTGTGTGTGTGTGTGTGAGTGTGTGGGGGTATCTGTGGGTCGGCGTGAATGCACAAATGTTGACAGTGGGGCAGACAAAGACATCGCTGCCATTAGATTGCATTGCTGTTGCATTTGAAATTTAATTAGGTGGCAAGAGCTAATCACGTGTCCAGCAGCAGTAGCTGCAACACCAACGCCAACAACAACGGCCACAGTCAAGGCCAAGTATCAGCCGTTTAATTAATTTAAATCAGGAAATGGCAAAAGCAGCTGCTTTTGCTGCGGGCGAGCAATCAATTTTCTCAAACATCGAGAAAAACATGACCAGAAAATGAAAAGGAATCGGCCCAATGTAGCTTTATTAATTAATTAGTCAGCTGCTGCGAGTCGACTCATAAAATGCCATAAATGTTTATTGGCATGCAAACAAGCGCACAAAGTATTGAATAAGCTTTAACCGAATGGCTAAGAGCTGAGGGCGTCATCTGTTTACACAGTTGTTGGTCCTTATCTACATATGTACAAAAAAAAAATATAAGCATATGTGTGTTTTTCAAAGCATAAACTAGTTGCTTAAGCTGTTATTTCCAAGCTCAAGTATTTGACAGTGCGTTGACCCCAAGAAAAAAAAAACTGTAAATTATGTGACAGCAGCTGAGAAATTGTATAAAAACAAAGTTATAAAATAAGCAAATGGCAAGTGGCAAGTGGCAAGAGACAACACAAGCACACAAGCCAAAAAGCAAAATATCTATGCTATAGCTGTAATAAAAACAACCGAATATAAAATGCCAGGGAAAAAATGTAAATTTTGCTAGCCAAGCAGGCGAGCAGCGATAACAGAACCCACATCCAGACGTCCGGCCAGAATAGTGAGAATATAGCAGACAACGAAGCATTTTTAGCTAATAAAATTGGCCAGGCAGCAGTTAAAGCTGCAGGACCGCAAAACACATCATCAAAATTGGCCAAATAAATGTGTATCAAGTGACAAAGTGGTTGGTCTTCTAACCAAAATTGGTGTGTCATTAACTAATTAACTGAAAACATGTTTAAAAATAAACAAATAAACCAGTCGTTTGCACATTTAAGCTTTAATCGATTTCTACTTAAAATACTTTGATATGAAGTATATAATATATAAAAGTTATATATACGGTTATATATATGGTTAATATATAAAAGTATCAACTAATTATGTATTAGAAATAAAAAAAAACATTTAAAGATAGTAGAAAAGAGTTTCGAATGTGTTTTTTTACTTGAATTAATTTGTAGTTTGCTTAAAGACAAACTGAGTAGTAAAACCAACACATACACACGCAGGCCATAACATATTCAATTTAAATGTATTTTGCATACAAAAAAAACTTTTCAAACCCGCCTCTTAACTTGTTAAACGTGAGTCAGTACTATGCCCAAAAAAGGACACACAGCTGTGAACTAGAAAATGAAGGAAGACCTTAGAATCCAATGGCCGCTTAGTTGGGTAAACGTAGGTCACATAGGCACACACATGTACGCCCATCCGTTTGATTTATGCGCCCAAGACACACATACACATACATTAATATAAATAGAGAAAAACAAGAACCGAACCGTAGCAAACTGAAGTAAATGTAACAGTAATTCCTTTGTGGGATGTGCGTGCGCATTTTGGTCAAACATTTTTATGAATAATGGCCCAACATCGTTGTCCATAAATAGACCATAAACACGAGTGCGTTGAATAGACAAAGACAGTAATAGATATGTGAATGTATGCATGCAATGTATATGGCATAGATTTTAGTGTGACAGTGATATTAATCTCAAGTGTTTAACAATAAACGTTTGGGCCATTGGGCTTAGAGCACGGCCAGTCAGTCAGCCCCTTAATTTGGCTTAGCAATATCATATTTTGAGCTGCTTTTTATGACAGCGTAATTAGCACGAGTTGTTGTTGCCAATTGCTTGTCACAGCCCAGAACACATTTGTGTTTATGATTTACTTTACGCTAAGTGACAGCTAATGGACTTGGAGTTGGTAGTTTAACATAAAAGGTGGTCGCCAAGCAAAAGCCGTGTACCCGCTCGACGCTGATTGGTTTGACTTTGAATTTGACTTTCACGTTGACTTTGACTTTGCCTTAAAATGTTTTCAGTTGCCAGATCATCAATACAACAACAACAACAGTAGCAACAATAACGAAGAGCAAGTGAACGTAATATTGAATTTCTTTAGTACACAATGCTTTTGCCTCTTTTACTTACACTTGGCAAGGGTCCATGAGCAGGACCTACAGTATACATATATATATATATATGTATATATATACACAAAGTGTATACACATACAGAACACAATAACAATAACAATAACAAAATAACAACTATGGACAACGAGGACGGACGCAATCAATTGAGCTATGAGCTCGAAACTTTTACGCCAAGATTTCATCTCATGAATAATGTAAATTGCAAGAATATGGCGACAGATGCAATTTAAACTTTAATTGCATTTCAATAGATTGCAAAGAAAAAAAAATGAAAGGGGGAAAAAGTTTCGTTCATCGGCACGCTCACAATCGCATACAAATCACAGTAAATTTGCATATTTACGCTAAAAACTGTGCTACAAATTCTGACAAACTCAAACACACACACAGAGAAAACATATAACATTCAACAATCATAATTAACTTAATCATCACTTGCATAATTATCATAAAAGTATTCATGCAGAGTGTCCTTTCAATGATAAGCACCAGTATATCCCCATTAAGTTTATTGTTACTGCACCATTAATCTACCCTAAACTTGGGAAATGAAGGGATGAGTATGTACTTTATGACTTATGACACTTCCCCAGTTGACACTATTTGCTAATTGCACTTGTAATTGTGTTGGCCAGCAAAAAAAAGAACCGCAAACTTTTGATTTTTGCCCTGGGGACCCATTCAAAAACTTTAGATTTAATTATTTTATTGTTATCTTAGGTGGAAAACTTTTTGTCTAACAGCATTCCATTAATAATTCTTAGACTTATAAACGATTGAGTCAATGTCAATTAAACAATTAAATATAAAGTTTTGTGCGTATAGGGTATTTTATAGTCAACCGCTTTAAAATTGAAATACATAAGTGCTTTATATTTTATAGCTATAAAGTTTTTTGGCTTCTTAATTCTGTTTGCTGTAAGCTCTAAAGCGTTTTTGATTTAACTTTAATGTACTATTTGCTGCAAACTTAAAGCTTTAAGTTAAAGTAAATTTTGTGAATCAAGAATGTAATCTTTTTGAAAAAAATGGTCTAGTATTTGTTTGATCCATACTATAAGAGCACATTTAATCTACCCCTTGAATGTTGAGAGTCTAGTTTTAAATATCTTTAACTTAGCCAGGGAATAACATGAATTTAATCATTTTACTTAGCATAAATCGAGCTATGCGAGGCTTAATCCTGTTATTTAGTCCAAAAACTGTTGAGAAACACTTTGCAGCTATTTTTTGCCATTTTATCGTGCTTTAAAGTTAACACTTTTCACCACCATAAATAAGTAAAACCACAGCTTTTTGTATGGTGTAAACTTTTACGAATAAATTTGGAACTTAAAGTTCCGTATGGGCGTTACAATTTATTAATTATATTTATTAAAACTTCCGCAAGGTTACAAAGTTTAAGTAGCATTTATTGTGCAAAAGTTTTATAAATATATAAAGATATTATAACTTAACTTATTATATTAGCATTAAAGTTCAGTTGTTCAAGTGGTAAATGGCAAAATTGCTAGAAACTAGTAGAAAATATCTATTATTTGTATTTGTATTATTTATTTATTATTTGGCTAAGTATCTATTTATACTATAAAACGCTTTGTCAGCTTATGACTTGCATACCACAAAGCTTTGTAGACGTTATTTACCCACACACACTCACACACACACACACACACATGCATAAATACGTGCACATGCACACAAAAGCAACGTAGCCAAGGCCAAGAAGAGGCACATTCTACGGCCATCGTTGCACACATATTTGCATCAGTTGGTAGGTAAAGGCGCATACTTAGCGCCAGCTGTCTGCACTTTGCATATGCTTACACGCTCACACACATAGAGCCACACACCCACACGCGCACACACATTTACTGAGCAGCGTATATCCGTGCATGATATAATGTATAATATGTGCTGCTCACACACATATTTGCATTTGTGCTTTTTCCATGTTATGCATTTAAATATTCATGTGCTGCTTAAAATTTAAATTACAGAAGCTGCGTTGGTGTGTTTGTGTGTGTGCCAGCCAAATGCACAAACATTGCATTAAAATGCCTTTTCAGTTTTCGGCATGTTCAAACCAAGTCATGTTTTTTTTTTTTGTTACGCTCAAATCACCAGCAAATCTAACAGCCAAAAATTGAATGGATAACGAAAACAAACAGAAAATCAAATGAAAACCGCCTTTTCCCTGCCTTCAAGCTCGCCTCGTCCATCAGATTTCAAGCGTAAACGAAATAAATGCAACGTGCTGCGCTTTTACCTGATTTAGTTGGAAACTTTTGCTCGGTCAAGTGAACCAAATTCTAGCCAAAAATGTATAGAATATACAAAAAAAAGCGACACAGAAAAATACACATAAACATAAACAATAGTTTTGATTTTTTTTTCCTTCTGTTGTTTGTTTTTGGCAAATGCAGAGCCGCATAAAATAAATGGTTAGGTAGGTAAATAAATTGGCTAGACCACATACAAAGCTAGCGTTGGATTTTGTTGACAGACATTGTTTTGTGGGTTGTGGGTGCTGCAGTCTGAAACACACACACACACATATATATATATATAAGCAATCAGCACATGTCACACGTGGCGTATGCGACATGTTTTTTGCATAGAAACGCATTAGGATGATGTATCTTTGTGGTTTTTTTATTGAAAAATGTTGCTGCTGCTGTTGCAGCGGGAAATGAACAACAAGAACTGAATTTCAAGAACTCAATTAAATGTATGCATAGCTTAATTTGTTGTATATTAAATTTGTTAGCATTTCTTTAGCAGATTTGTTTTTATTTACCCTCATATTTTTGCAACTATATTCTAACGAATTAGCGCTTAATCGTATATAATTTTCGTAATCCATATTGTACAAGTTGGTGTATAACTTGCTTGTTGCCATGGGAGAGAATTGTGTGGCAGCAGCTTGAATATGTTTTGAACAATTTTCGAGTGCACGAAAAGTATGCTAAATTGCCTTAAGATGCAGCCACAAACTTAGTCCACAAAATTGTTGCTGTATTCCTGCAAAAATAAAACAAAAACCATATGCTGCCAAAAATCATCATGTGCAAAATGCATAGTACTTTGTGGCCAGAAGGAACTCTGAGCAATGTTGATAGCACTCGCGGGGAAGCAACTATACTATGCCGAGCTGTGCTGTGCTCTGTTGCGTAATTGCACAATTTTGCACTTGAGCAAACAGACGCTTGGCAATATAACGCTATGGAAAGCCAAGCAAGTAGTGCCACATGGGGAGCATTCGTTAAACAACAACTTGCAACTTGCCACACACACACACATACACACAAGGCAATGCACTCAATGGTGTAGGTGCTGCGGCGCATCTGGCCAAAAGTTGTACAAGTTTTCATCTCACATCTGAGTTAATTAGTTTGTCAGCTGCATTGCTAATTGAGTTAAGGGCTAACAGCTACAGCAACAGCGGCAACATCATCGTCATCAACAACAACAAGTAGAAAATGCTTTTTTATAAAGAATAACAGCCGGAGGATCTTGAACTCTTGCATGTCTCAGTGAAAACACACATTTACACAGCGAGATTGAGGGAAAGCGTGCGAAAACAGAACCAACAACAACAACATTTGGTTAGTGTCTGTGAGCTGTGTGAATGTTATAAATATTTAATGCAGCTTCGGCCAGACACTCACTTTATTAGTGGCAGATAACTGAAGCATGTGGCAAGCAGCAACTTAATTCAATTTTTGGCACGCACACAAAACGTTGCCGGCTATTGAGTTAAACGCTTTTAAACAACATACATGTGTGTGTGTGTGTGTGTTTAATGTCTCATTAACTCTTACTTTTCGCCAGCTCATTGGCAATTAATGTGTGATCATTAAATATATAAACGCAATGTGCTCTCCAGCAGGCATTGACGCTCGCTTTCAATATGAATTCAACTACCATAAATAATGAATTTTTAGTGTTCTTACCCCAAAATCTGTCATTCAGCATGATAATGCATAAAACGGTATATTTACTTGGCCTTTGTGTATATTTTTTTCCATATACTCTTAGCTATTTATAATGCTTGTTTGGGGCTGATCAATAGTTTTTTATTATAAGCAAAGTTCAGACGCTTTTATTAATATGTGGATAATGAATAGTTTAATGTTAAGCTAGCTTAATATATATTTGGCAACTATTTTAGTTTTAAGTCAAAAATCAAATACTAAGCTCAACAACGAACAACACTTTTTCAATACCTAATTAAATTGACAAGCTAATTGTCCCGCGTATATTTTTTGTTTTATTATTCAACTGTTCTTTTTGGCTATATACCAATTGAAAGATGCATAATCATGGCATGGGTGCAGAACACTTTCGGTTCATGCAGCAGACAGATCGAAAGAGTCTTAACACGCAGATTGGGTTGCTTGTGAAAAAGGCACAGCAGACGGCCAATGAAGATTTGCAGGAGCGCAGTATGCGTTTGAAGACTCTGCTCGATGAGGAGGACAAGGTGTATGAACAGGAGTTTTCCAGCAAGGTGAGAAATCGTTTGGATGAGGAAATCCGCATGCGGCAGGACCAGCTGATCGAGATTAAGGAGCAGCGTGATCTGCGCCATAAGAAGTTCGTGGACATAAAGCGAATGCAACAGGTGATGCAAAATTGCTATGAGATACGTGAGGCAATGCGACAGAAGGAATGCAAGGAGACCAAGATTTGCCTGGAGGAGCAGATGGAGGAGAATATGAGAATGAAGCGTCGTCAATGCGAGAGAGACAACTATTGGCTAAAGTTGGAGCAACGACGCTGGGAGGAGTTTGATAAGCAACATTGCTGTGAGCTACGCAAGCGGGAACAGATGCAGGAACAGATCTGCCAAGTACTCAAGGTACAGCTGGCCGAGCATGAGGAGAAGCGTAAGCAGGAGATTGAAGAGAAACGTCTGGACACCATTAGGGTGGATAAGCATATCGAAGAGCTGCGACTGGAGGACTTTGATGAGAAACATCATGTGGATAGTAAGAATAAGGATAAATATCGCGAAGAGCTTCTCGAAGATATAAGGCGACGCAAGTGTGCCAAGCAAGCCGAATGGGAGGCAGACAAGGCGGAACATGAGGAGTTCATGAGGGAAACACAGCGATTGGAAGCGGAGGCCAAGCGACGCATCTGGTGCAGCAAGCGGCAGCTGAATCGTGCCACACACGAGTATATTGAGTATGTGAGACGCATGCGTAATCTCGAACTAGGCATTGAGAAGATGATAAATGATCGCACCGATGATCTGTATCATGTGGACACTTGCTGCAAGCAAAACATTGCTGAGCGAGCTCGTCTCAAGGCTGAGGAGGCGGCACGCTGTCATGTGCAGCTCAAGCGACAGATCTGTGAGGAGATTGAACGCAAGATGCGCCTGGAAGCCGAGCAGCGTGAGAATAGAATGTTAGAGAATCGTTTTGTGCATCCGCCCGTGACGCGACAAATGATAATGTGCAAGTACAAAAGTAATCGCGCAGGTTTGGATGCACAAATCGTGGAGATGAAACGTATACGCGAGGAGGAGGAGAAGGCTTTTGAGAAGCGACTGATGAAGGCTGCTGATGATCCAGAGGTTTGCATACAATTGGCAGCTCAAATAATGGAGGATGGCACCGATTACTTGCCACCGCATCCCAACTGGAAGATCTATGCATGTCCCAAGAACAAGTATGTTCCCAAGCCGCCTATGCCACAGAAACAGTTTGACAATTTGCTGGCAAATGCTGGCGTGGACAACTGTATGTTTCCTCAAGCTGCTCGCCAAGATTGTTCACTGATGGCTCAGGTGTGTGAAAACGCACCAACAAGAAAGGTTGAATCCGGTGCTGGGGACAGCGAGCCCCCGGCACAAAAAGATGGATTCAAGAGTTGCGATTGCAAGTAGTGTTTTGGGTTTTAAGAAAGAACTAGAACTAAGATAGTTTAAGCTTAGCAAAATAAATTGTATTACAGTATTCTAGTTTCCTAATTTCTAGTTTCTGTTTCCAAGCTATGAACCCAAAAAACAAGAGTGCTAAAAACACGACTCAATAAGCTAACATGCAATGCCATATTGTGTCCAGGCAACAGACATTTGCTTCAATATTGCTACATGAATTTTGTTGCCGCAAAACTAACCACAAAAACTGTCACAGCAACTTACAATACTCGACTCACACTAACCTTCACACACAATGTTCGATTTCTTTTTAACTTACAGATGACAATTGGGGCCTACCGCTGGCCATTGCGTCCAAGTTGCATATACCATATCGCATTGAAATTGGCGACACAATACGTGACCTGCATGAACGGGATAAGCCGGGCAAAGGTACGTTAAATTGGCCAAGTTGTACGGATCAACCAATGTGACAATGGGAAAAAGTACATTTCTCTTCTCGTTTTTCGTCGTCTGTTTCTGACTTTTAGCAATTATTATTACGGCACCTGTAAACGATGAGAGCACGCTGCGTTGGCTACGCAATTGCAAATGGGCACAAGAGCAGTCGCATGAACAGCAGGAGCAACAGCATGCAAAAGTCTTGCTAATCGATATGGTAGCCAGCTCATTGAATGTCGAACATCGACTCTACAAATATTTGGCACGCATCAATGCGGCCACTGGCAATGGCAATGGAAATGGCAACACTAACACCACCAATCCACAGTTGGCCGGGTTGGGTTCCGGCTCTGGTCTGGTGACCAGCAATCTGTTGGTGCTGACGCTGCTAAGCGATAAGCATCGACACTTTCTGAATGCGGCCGGCATTGGCATGAGTATGGTGCACAATTTTCGTGCACCAGCAGCAACGAGCAAACAGAATGCGAGTGGAGGGCAGGCGCCGCCCTTGGAGGCAGCCCATCAAAATGGCAGCATCAACAAGCTGCTGCCCTTTATGAATCTGTTCACGCTGTACGATCTGTTGGTCACACACTTGGCCAGGGGCGGCAATAATGCAACGATGGCAGCCAGGCCCAAATACGATTTCGTGGTGCTCGACATTGTTGTGGATGCGGCATTGGCCACATACAAATGGCGACCGCTGCTCATACTGGAGCATGGCAAGGATGTTGCTGGTCGTGGCAGTTATATAACGCACTCCATTCAGCCCGGATACGATGAATGGCTGCTGGTCAGCACCGTTCAAATGTGGCATTGTGGCGCCATCTGCTGGACAATTGCGGCCATTTGCATTGGCCTGCTGCTCATCATTGTGGTTGCCAGTGTGGCTGCCGGCGTTGCTGTCAGGTAAGTGTGGCAAACAATTGGCAAACTCAACTTAAACCATTAAGCTGTTTTCCTAGTTTACCGTTTATTAACTCAGTTTCACCTTTAAACTTTGAAACTTAGCTAAAATATACCCATATTTTAATAAATATTTCTCTGCTCCAACTTGTGGCTTTATTAAGCAGGTTACGTTACCAAGTAATGTAATAAAAAACCAACCACAGCAGATTGGCCTAATCAATTAGCACGCCTTAAAAGCTGTTTTTGGCTCTTTTAAAAGCAAACGCCTCCCGCACAACATTGAGGCGTATAATATTTTGCGCGTGGCAATTTCCATTTTAATTTTCATCATTAAAAATCTTTCTTTGGCTTTCTCGCCCCTTTTGTTGGGCTGCTAATTGCCTGATGTTATCGCATTGAAGTTTGTAAAGAGTAAAATATTATTTAGTTTGGTTTCTTGTATGACGCCATAATTAGATAGCTTTTAATTTTATTAGGTGCGCCACAAAAAAAAACTGGGAATTTCGAGTGACTTTAAGAATAATATGCATTACTTAATGGTTACTGAAGAGCTGATTAATTATTATTATTATTAAAACGTAAACATGTAAATTGCTTATTACACAGTTGCCAAATGCCTAATGGCTTTCAAACCGCTGTGGAATGCCGTAAATTTACGCATTTAAATTATCATTTGAATAGCAAAGCATTTAATGCCAGCAAATCATTTAAGGAAAATCAATACACAAACCACAGATGAATTATATGCCATTTAACAGAAGCGTAAGAAAGGGGAAGAGAGAGAAAGGCAAACACACACACACACACAGAAATATCGTCCATTATAACAAGCATTTAATTAATTACATTCATCAAAGCGTAGCATAAGTTATTGCAACTCATACAAAAAACTTCTCTTGGCTGCCAGTTGACATTTATACACCGCAATCACACACAAACACACACAATCACATTAGCTATGAATGTACCTGCAATAAAAGAATGTGTGTCAAGTGCGGTTAACCAAATCATTTACTCTATGACATGTCCGCATCGTGTCTCTTGTATGGTTTTTTACTGACAAGTGCAGCTTTAAACTGGAGCAATTTAAGCCATAACAATTGGTAACTTTATTGTTTGCGCCAAACCCTTAAACAGGCAAATAACGTGGTCCAAATACCACCAACACCTCAGAGGATATGACTAAGACCAACTAATAATACAAACTCTATGCTAATCAAACGTTTTTCTCTAAGTTTCGATACGTTATGAAATATGGCATTAAATTCTGTAGATAAAAAAGACAATACCAAAAAAAAAAGCTCAAGTCATGCAAAAAGCCTGTTTTTTCTTCCTTTTTAGGGATATACAAAAAAAGCACACGTGCAGGCAGCTGTTCAGTTTTTGTGCATGCTGAATGAGCCTGTTGTTTATTTGGGCTGGTTAACGCAGACAGGTAAAGAAAAAAAAAAAAGTTTTGCCTGTAGCTGTGACGTAAATAGAAAAACTTTAATGGCTTTGGGGTTGGCTACTTAACAGCCGTTACACGTGTGCCCAAAGAGTTTCGACTTGGTGCTAGATAAAGCCCATTAATGCGTATAATACGCTTAACCTTACTAGCTCTTTTGGCCACGTGGCTAACTTCAGGGCTTAACAATTGTTGCATGAATTTGCGGTTTTCCATCGTTTGGATGTTTGTGGGTCTGTGTGTGTGTGTGTGTGGTTTGTGTTGTTATTGTTCTTGTTGCTGGTAAGTGTTGTATTGGCAACTTTAGTTCTAAGTATGTATGTAAAAAGTTTTTATGTTCTGGCCAAGTTGCCAAGAGGCTATAGACTAATAGATGCAAATTGCAATAAGGTTTGAAAAGGTGGCAGAACCTGCAATGAATCTGCCTGGTTTCGAGTAACAGTTAATTGAGCTAGTTGTTAAGAAGTTATAAGCTATTGTTTTTATGCCAAAAAGTTGCTGCAGTTCAAGTTGTTGCTTCAAGTGCAGCAGACCCTTAGAGAACAATGGAAGCTAACTTAGTTGTCTGAATAGCAGCTATTGATTGGGTAAATACAGATAATAAAATCGGTTTCTTGTTGGCAGTTGATAAATGCTTCTTCGGTAAACAAAAATTTGAATATAGTTTAATAAATAATTAAATCTAAAACTAGTTAAAAAACCAAAAATGCAAGCTATACTTTTGCCTAAAACAGGTTTAATTTAAGAATTCGCCTAAAATTGTGCTTTAAAGTATCTTGAACTTAAAAGTTAAGACTGTTTTTTATTAACTACTTTATTATGTTTTTGGTTTATGTTAATTAGATAAATATTTGACAAATAAGTTTAGATGTGTATATTAAAACTGCTTTAGAACATTTCAATTTTACCCAAAATATTAAGCAAAGTCTATTCTGACGCATTATAGCTTAGTCGCAACACTGTAAACAGCTGAGCAAGAAATTTAACTAGATAAACAACAAAAGCTATAAAACAAACTGCCTTGATTTTAACTCTTGCCAAATCTAACTCAAGATGCGTATTCAACTGTTGTTCTTTTGCTGTGGCATATTGTCCATGTGCCTCTAAAGTAATTCCAGTCTGTGTTTGGGCTACAACAGAATTGATGCAAACAACAACGGCGAAATCGCAGCAGAATGAACCCATATCATGGCGAAAATGGGGCAAATGGGGACCTGTCATAATTAATTTGGAACTTTGACCCGGGACAGGCATTAAACTAAGTGCAACAAATACTTTTTTTGCTCAAATACTTTTGCAGTGTTTTTAATTTACTAAATGGTTTCAAATAAAAAAAAGTATATGGAGTACAAAGCTTAAAACGAAGTACCTAAATATTAAAATAAAGGTTAGGCCGTTGGCCTTTGAGATTGATGAAAAAGTTGATTATGGCTCCAATAAGAAGTTTACTTATTCCTACTTTGTAGAAACTACTTTTTGCGCAAAAGACTCTCGAAGGGACCCAACAAGATTGTGCTGTCCGCCAGTGATTTTGTGTTTCCCGTGGATTCCCGACGTGTAAGCGAGAACCTTAACCAAATAATAAACTCCATAACTGAAGGAGCTGTTTTCCTAGGTGGATGAGGGCATTGAGGCGATGCTTTGCTGTTGGCTGCAGCAGCTGCAGGAATTTGGTGGACCCGAAGTGGATAAGCCAGATTTGCTCAAGGGCTCCATTGGTTCGCTGAAGAATCTGGGCTTTGTGATACCCGGAGCGACAACGGCGGCAAACAGTGGAGCCATAACTGCAGCTGGCAGTGGCGCCACCACGGCGACTGTTAATGGAAAGACTGGTTCCTATGCGGCAGGCAGCTTGGCGCGGCATAAGCCTGCACATCTGGATATGCGAGCACGTTACAATGGGGACCTGGTGCAGTTAAAGGAGATTCAGCTGAACGGTTCTGCGGAGTTGCGTTCCAAGGCTATGGATCTGCTGGTGATGGCGCATGGATTGCGGCATGAGAATATTAATCCGCTGATTGGTTGGCTATCGGATCCAAATCGAACTGCCATGGTCTTTGACTATTGCTCGCGGGGATCGCTGCAGGATGTGCTTATTATGGATGAGATAAAGCTGGATTGGTCCTTCCGTCTGAGCCTGCTGACGGATCTGGTGCGTGGCATGCGTTATTTACATTCCTCGCCGCTGCGCGTCCATGGCGCCTTGACATCCAGGAATTGCGTAGTGGACGCCAGATGGGTCCTAAAGATCACCGACTATGGCATGAGCTCCTTCTACGAATCACAGGGCTTGGCACAGCTGCCACGCAGCACCAAGGAACTGCTGTGGACAGCACCCGAGCTGCTGCGCAACATGAAGACGCCGCAACAGCAGCAGCATCATCATCACCAGCAACATGGTCGTGTGCAGATGGGCACACAACTGGGCGATGTCTACTCCTTTGGCATCATTATGCAGGAGGTGGTTGTGCGCGGTGAACCCTATTGTATGCTATCCCTTTCGCCCGATGACATTATAGCCAAGATTAAGAAGCCACCACCATTGATCCGACCCTCGGTGTCCAAGGGTGCCGCTCCACCGGAGGCCATCAACATAATGCGTCAGTGTTGGGCCGAACAACCTGAAATGCGACCCGATTTCAATTCGTAAGCATCGGGATTGGTTTTATTTTATTTGGCTTTTATTATTTCATTATTATTTACAGCGTTTACGAGCGCTTTAAGATGCTCAATCATGGTCGCAAGGTTAACTTTGTGGACACCATGTTCCAAATGCTTGAGAAATATTCCAACAATCTGGAAGAGCTTATCCGGGAGCGTACCGATCAATTGGACATTGAAAGAAAGAAGACTGAACAGCTGCTTAATCGCATGTTGCCAAGGTATTTTGAACTGAAAAAACTATAAACTTAATATATAATCTTGCCAATTAACAGCTCTGTTGCTGAGAAACTGAAAATGGGTCTGGCTGTGGATCCGGAGGAGTTTTCGGATGTGACAATCTACTTTAGTGATATTGTTGGTTTTACTACAATTGCCGCACACTGTAGTCCCGTGCAGGTGGTGGATCTGCTCAATGATCTCTATACGATATTCGATGCAACCATTAATGCCTACAATGTCTATAAGGTTAGTGCGAGTCTTAGTCGTATGTTTATCTATCTATAATCAAGTACTTAACTCTCAGGTGGAGACAATTGGCGATGCTTATATGGTGGTTAGTGGTCTGCCCGTTAAAATACCCGATCATGCCGAGCAGATTGCAACCATGGCACTGGATCTGCTGCATCAGAGCGGACGTTTCAATGTCAAGCATTTGCCGGGTGTGCCGCTCCAGCTGCGCATTGGCCTGCACACGGGTCCCTGCTGTGCTGGTGTTGTGGGTCTAACAATGCCACGTTATTGCCTCTTTGGCGATACCGTGAACACAGCATCCAGAATGGAATCAACAGGTACATAATTACTATTCTAGCTGTCACAGCAGCAGCATTAACTTTCACTTTATCTTTCTTAGGCTCCTCTTGGCGCATTCATATGTCACAGGAGACTCGTGATCGTTTGGAGGCGCGTGGCGGCTATTCGATAGAACCGCGCGGACTTATCGATATCAAGGGCAAGGGCATGATGAACACATTTTGGCTGCTGGGCAAGAAGGGATTTGACAAGCCACTGCCTATGCCACCACCTATTGGGTAAGTCTATCATTCCATTGATCAAAGATTAAGTCTTGCCAAAACTATCGATAAGTGTTAATAATACATTTGTGTTATTGTTTTACTCAATTAAACATGCAACCATAAAGGGAATCCCATGGGTAGGTAATAAATATATAGTAGCTAAGCTTATAGTTTAACCCCAATTATGCAAACATCTCACAGCCTGGATGAATCTCTTATACGCAACTCGATAACATTGAAGGCGCAAGCAAATAAATCGCGCACCTCCACAAATCCCTCTTCATCGCAAAGCTCATCGCTTGCAGGTGAATCAGTTGAGGTCAAGGTGGAGATAACACCGCCTGCGAACACGGACATGTGCTCGAGCCATTTGCCCAACTCGTATTCGCTGGACTCCAACTCCACCAACACCATTAGCCCCAATGCGACGCTGTGCCCCGAGTTTCCCAACAAGACCTCAAGCCACACGAGTCCACAGTCCCGCAAGCTATCCGAGCTAACGCCGGACAGTCTGCTAAATCCGAATAGCTTTAATCGTTTGCCCAGCTCAACGGGTGGTTCCAGCTCGCGACTGTACAAGAAAATTGAGGAAATGATGGATCTTAGCTCACCATATAATCACTACAAATGCCTCAGTCCCAGTGAGAGCAATCTCACGCAGTTCTATGACGGCAAGTATTTGTATAGCAATGCGGGCGGGGGCAGCGTCGCTGGTGCCAATGGACCTGGTAGTGGTGGCTGTTCCATAAGCGGCAGCACTTCCAAGTTCGACAGCAAACCCGGCTCCAGTCGCCTGCTGCGTCGTCAATTCAGCCTGGATCGCGACGATCAGCAGTCGAAGGTGGTGGAGCAACAGCATCAGCTCTCGCTGCAGGCAAACAACTATGCAGCGCTGCTGAACGCTAGCAAGAACTCCATGCTTGAATTGCCAATGCTGCATGACACCTCGCGCAGTCCTAAGGGCACTTTGACGCGAGCGCACAAGCAGAACTCCTCCTCCATTGCGCAGGATCTGGAGAAGATCGAGGAGATACCGCTGTCGCCGGCCTCCTCGCAGCATCACAGCAGCTTGGACAGCAACTTAAATCGCAGTCCACCCTCAACTTTGGAGGCCCAATCGCCACCAGTGCCACCCACTGCGGGCGTACCACTTAGCCCGCCTCTGCTCTCGGCGCCAACCTCTCCAGCGCCATCGCGATCCTTGAATGGCACCCATGCGCATAGTCGACACAACGCCAACAACAACAACAGCCTTAACAATAACAGCAGCAGCAGTAGCAGAAGTCCCAATGACAGTCCAAATGCCGGGCCACAGGAGAGCAGCCGGCCCGGACCAGAGATAACGTTGAATGTGAAACAGCTGCTGAGCAGATAGGACACAGTTTAGGCCACTGTGCCAAGTAAAGAAGTAGAGACAAGAGATTACAAACCAAAAAAAGCTTTAGGTCTGAGAATTTTGAGTGTTGTGATGATGTGCAAAGTGAAGTACCTCGATGCATGCAAACTTGGTTCCAGCTGCGAAATGAAAGTACAATTTAGTTCAAAGATTAATGTAATGTCCATAGATCGAAAACCATACTGCGTATTCGATAAAGCTTTTCAAATCTAGTCAATATGCCCGTTTGGCCCATTAACGTTTGATATTTGAGCTTAAACGATTTAGAAATGAAAAACAAGGAATTATATGTTTGCTCAACATTTTTTTTTGTCCCTATAATTTTATATTAATATCATACGTAGATTCGAATTATTTGGCAAATATAATCGTTTTTGACATTCAAACGTTAATCGGCTAAACAAGTCAAATTATTTGTAAACGCTTCGAATATATTTAGAAATTTTGGTAATAATCGATTTTGTATAAGCTTTACAACAAAGGAAGATTATTAACTTTAATCAAAGCATAAAACACCTGAACTGAAAAGCGTTAAAAACTTTATCTGATCTATTTCTAGCATTCACTCAGATGTGTTTTCTATTCTACGTGAAGTTCCTTTCAGATATATATATAATAATAAAAAACCAACTACCAGTATGTAAATAAAATTAATACTGTTAAAATCATAATATTAAATAAGAATTATATACGTGAATTTAGTTTTCTAAAGACAATCGTTACTAATTTTATATAAACAAAAAAAAAAATATATGTAGAAAATACAAATGTTGTAAAGCTCGCTAACAAATAAATATATATTCGGATCTACAGTAGTTGATCTTATTATCGATATAAGTAAATTTGTAGCAGCTCTAATAGTAGTCTAATCGGATCGTAAACTACTCAACCTCTGTGTCAAGTATTAACTGATAATGAATAAAGAACAAGCTAGAAAATCAAAAATATCAGCTATAGAATATTTAAGAATATAGCTAATTCAAACGGAATATAATTCAAATTTCAATCGATCCCACTAAACCAAAAACTTTTATAACTTATATAGGCTATAGATCTAAGGAACAAATAAATAAACTGTCTTTATTTGTATCCAATTTTTAGCATTATTCTGTTAACTGTTTATATTTAAATTCCTAAATTTAATTGCAACCCAATCGTCGGCTCGAATTTCGATAAAGCCCTCTGTCAATTATGTCAAATGCATAAAAAAGAAATTGTTTTTTTCTTTAGCCGTTTCTGTTTTGATTTTCATTTAGTTATTAAATACAAGTACTTACCTTTAAAGTTGACATAAACATTAATAAACCACAAATTGAGTAATAAAACTACATAAGTAAATGGAATTGTAACCTTTTGAACATTTACTGGGAAACTTTGATATTATTATCTGACTTTGATGATCTCGAAAAGCTATCATATTCTCAACTTACACACATATTTAAATCGTACAAGACGAGTATTGAAGTTTCACGTATAATAATCCATATTTAAAGCCTGACAACTACACTGAAAAGTTAGGTTAGGCGTAAATGAATTCAACATTTGCATATTCTGCTTAATTCGTAGGCATTTTTTTTTTGTTTGTTGTTTGTTTTATTTTGGAAGTGTTTTTGCAGTGTTGTAGCATTTTGAGAGAGTGTGTGTGTGTGTGTTTGTGTATATGAGTGTGTATTTGTGGACAGCTTAGGGAACGGTCTGCTCGTCTTCCATATAATACCTAAATAAATGCTATTCCTCCTCTTCTTTGTCCTTACGATGTGATTTCTTCTTCTCGGTTCGACTGGACGAGCCGGAAGTTGAGGAGCTGCTTTGCTTGCTACTACGATCACTGCGATCCTTTTCGCGTGACTTGGATGTTCGACGGCTGGATTTTTCGCGTGATCGCGAACGACCGTCGCGTCTTGAGCTTTCCTTCTCCTTGTCTTTGTCCTTCTCCTTATCCTTGTCCTTATCTTTGTCCTTCTCTTTCTCTTTCTCCTTCTCCTTGTCCTTATCACGTGAGCGCTTGTCACGCGTACTGCGCTCCCTATCACGCTCCTTATGTTCACGTTCCTTTCGCTTCTCCTCCTTTAGTATGTGCAAATAATCTTCAAAGTACTCCTCGCGATAGGCCGAATCCAAAGCCCGATAACGCGGATCCGCTTCGAATTTCTTCTTAATGTCATACCAGCGCGTATGGCGCTCAATATCGTGCCGCTCACGCAGCATGTCCAGGAAGTCTTTGCGAAGCTAAACAATAAGAAGAAAAAGGCTTGTTTAGCAAAAAGATTTTCCCCTTTGCTAAGTATCATACATACCTGTTCCTTCTTCAGCTGCTTGTCCTTCTCACGTCGTCGCCGTTCACGTTCATCATCATAGCTATCGGATCTGCGATCGGAGGAAGACGATGGTGGCATATTGCTATTGTTACCATTACCACTATTGCCGCCACCCATGGGCATGCGTTGCTGTGGTCCCATATCTGCAAGACCAAAATAATCAATCAATATGTTTACTATGCATTAGTATTCTGTATGCACTTACTCATGTTGGGTGGCATGCGCATCATGCCTGGCGGTGGTCCCATTCCTGTACATAAAACGTTTATAAGCTATATGATATATATGATATCTGGGTCACTTTACTCACCCATGTTGTGTGGCATACGCATGTTGGGTGGCATCATGCCGGGTGGCGCATGCTGTCCACGAAGCTGCGGTGGCGGACCACCCATTTGTGGCGGTGGCACATTCAATTGTGGTGGCATGCCCATTTGTGGTGGCGGTTGCTGTTGCTGCTGCTGCTGGGACGGATGGTGTGCGGGTCCGGGTGTGAGCTCCTTGATGCCTGTGGGCACCCAGCCGGCATTATCATTTCCCCATTGGGACTCTTGTGTTGGCTCGTAGCCATAATCAAATGGTTCGGGCTCGTGGAAGAAGGGCTCATCGGAGGCGCCCGGTGGCGGGAAATTGGGTGCCATTGGTCCGAGACCACCGCGCGAATATTCACGACACTCGGCCGTCATCACCTGTATGGCATTCTCCTTAACGCCGCCAGTGGTTGAGATGGGACGCGGCGGTCGTGCCATCATGCCCATGCCCGGACGAGGTTGATGTTGCATCATTGGCGGCATGCCTGGCGGTGGCATTTGCATGGGTCCATCGCCCATCACCATTAATGGCTGCTGCTGGTGATGATGCATAGGATTACCCATGCCCATGGGCCCGCCCATGATGAGGTTACCGCCGCCGCCGCCGCCGCCACCACCACCACCGCCAATGCTGCTATTGCTGCTGCCGTCGGACATCATCATCGATGTGGCACTCTGATTCACATTCTGGGTGAGGCTGGCTAGTCCAACGCCGCTTTCCGCGACACGGAAACGTTTCTGCCTCTCACAATAGGCGCGCCACGTTTCTTCATTGAAGCCGTAGTTGAAGTAATCTGTTATGTCAGCGCCAGGTTTACGCCATGGCTTCTCCTCCAGTGAATCTATGCTGAACTCATGCACTGCCACGCCATTAATTGTACCCGCTCCTTCAAAGTCCTCAATGCTAAATTTGCCAGCCTGACCCGAGGGTTTTGCTTTGTCGGCTGTTGCTCCCGCCAGCAGATTGGGTCGCTGCTTAATGTTGTATGTACTTGGTGCGGATTTGATGTCGCCAATAACAACATTGATATCATCATCGGAATCATCATCGTCATCCTCATCTGAGCCAGAGCCGTTGCGTTCCTTGCGCACTGCACCGCTGGCGCCTTCCTTTAATTCCGTCATCTCTGCATCGCCGTCTTGAGAACCGCCGTCTTCCAATCCACTCTCGCCTGCTTCCGCGCCAGACTCTGTCCGCATTGCTTTGCCATCCGTTGTGTCTGGGAGCGCCTCTTCGTCCTCCTCCATTTCCTTGGCGGGATCCTCAAAATCGCCATATTCAGGCAACTCTTCTTTGGGAAATGCTGGCAACAATGCACTGGTTCCGGGCTTTTCGCCGGTCACCGCTGCAAGCGCCTCGTGCTCCGCTGCCAATGCATCGCTGCCATTGGATATTTCGTTGGTGGTTGAGTCTGGATTTGATGTGCCGTACAACCAGCTATCCTCATTCGTGTCGTCGGCCATATTTGTGCTAGTTATTTTGCGCGCGACCACGAGTTTTCTTTTTTTTTTTGTATAAAAACTACTTTAATGCCGAACGCCTAGCTCAGGTAAACACTGTTTATCAAACCAATACAACTCTAATGGCATTTTTTTATTTGAACGTTTTGGTCACACTGACCACACTGCAAATGAGCTGTGATTCATGGCAAGTAAATCTATCGCTGAATGGAATGCATGGAAATGAAACGCAACCGATCAGCTGTTATAGCGGCGCGTAAATTTTGATTTCAACATTTCTGTTTTTTCTTTTCTTTTATTTAAAGTGTTTTTAAAATATCTTTAACAACATTGCGAAACATACAGGACAGGGCACAATCGAAACGCCTCAAACATAGTTGACGTAATCCCAGCAATAGTTGACCAAACCTCAGCCAATGGGACCGATGCAGAGTATATCGAGCTAGGGAGCAAAGTGCACCATTCGAATGAGTTTCCAAAATAAGAGCATAATCAGCACTTATGGCCAGTTCTGTAAAGGTATTGTTAAACAAATAATGTAAACTATTTCCACAATATGTAGTAATAAACCTTTTCGACACAAAATAAGTGTCTCCAGGAAATTCAGTTCCATGACATCGGCACGCAACTGTTGAGCCTCCGACAAAAGTAACTTAAGCTGCGCATCGCCACAACTATCGATCATGGCGCTTATGTCCAGAGACCAGTGCGAGGCACGCAGAATAAAGCACTCGCTCCACACAACTTGCAGAATGGCATCCTGCTGGACACGCTCCAAGATACGAAACTGTTCGTTAAGCTTGGCCTGACGCAGACATGTGACCAGTATTTGGGCGAGTATCTGAAAATGCAACGGCTGCCCAGAAGCTGGCAAAGATGTTAATGGAGAAGTTGGTGGCGTACCCGCCAGCAATCTGCGACAAGGATTGGGAGCACTCTGCTGTGGCTGCTGACTGCGAGGACCACGCTCCTCCTGCACGGCACCAATGTTCATGCCAACGGATAGGCAACGCTGAAAGCGACAGAACGGACACCAGTTGCGACGTGCCTTGTCCACGACACAGTTACCCTTGGCTGTAATGCAGGCATAGTGTGTGCCTTTGCGAACGCTTCGTTTGAAAAAACAGGAGCAGCCGTCACAGCAAGCGACGCCATAATGTTTGCCGCTACTCTGATCTCCGCACACCTGACAGGCATTGTATAGTGTTGTTAGCGACATGAGCTTACCAAGGATCTTAACTCAACTAAGCAGAACCTTCGATTTATTGGCGGTTTATATACAGGCTAAGTCGTCCATATTCACAAATGATATGCAAATCAAAAAGACACTTCAGCATTGTGTCTCTTAACATGATTTTGTGGTTTTTTTTTCTTTTCGTATTTATTTAGCGGATTCCTTTGGCAACGCCCCAAAAAAGCAACAACAACACCAGGATAACCGCCAGGAAGCTCTGGTCGTGCAGGTGGGCGTAACATGTCAAAAGTGACAATCATCGTGTTAACAATTTGTAAACAATTATTGTTTTGCTCTATGATTGGTCAGCGTCGGCCACTTCAAGTGCCCAATGCATAGTGCTTCAAACTGACATTTTGTGTAAATAATGAAAAAAAATAAATAAAAGGAAGCGTCGCATAACATTAAAGTTCAAAGTGACAATTAGGGGTTGTACCCAAAGTTTTTGGTCTGAGGTGTGCTCTTTAACGTTGTAACTTGACCATTACCATTGCAAAATACTTAATTGAATGTTGATTTTGTGTCTAATCCTTACTAAAGCGTTTAAAATTGGCTTGAAATATTTTCCCTTCTTTTTGGCGCTCAAAGCTTTAAGTTCTAGCTTAAGCAGCCATATTTTCAAGGATCTTTACAGTTTAATATTAGGTATGTCGAATATTAAAACTAAAGACTTTTGTTTTAAGTCTTATATTATATTAATAAATATATTAAGCAAACGCTTTCAAACAAAAGTTTCATTTTTTTGTTTGCCAAGTCGAGCGATATTGTTAAATAATCGATAGCTTGTCGATAACAGCGCCCTGTCAAAAATGTTAGCAAAATGTTAATTGTGGCTCATGTATGTTACAAGAACATTTTTTTGGTGGAGTATTTTAACGCCAAGTGCTTGCGGTCACACCATTTACATGTGTCATGTTTTTTGTATTTATTACAAGAAACCTTTTATAAAATAAAATGTAAGCTTTCGTATCGTTAAAAAGCGGTAATAACGCGCGTATTCAAGCTACATAAACGGCCAGGCATCAAGTCGCCTACGAATTCGTTGACAAAAGCAATTGTTTGGTCTGGTTTTGCGTCGCCTGCTGCCGCTACGGTTTTCTTTTTCATGTCGGCCATTTAAATCAAGAAACTACAACTATAAGTAAAAACGCGAAACACAGACGCTGCGCGAGCAGTTAGTTACACAAATGCCCAGTGCAAATGTGCAGTGAAGTGAAGTTGAAGTGAGCTTGTAAAATTATCAACAGCAGGAGAAGGCGACTACCAACAACAACAACGACACAGTCGCTCAATTTATACATATATATATTAAACGCTTGTGGAAAGCGACTACGTCGGCATATACGGGTTTTGCTGTGAGTTTGTGTGTTGTTTTATGGCCTTAAGTTTCATTCATAAAAAAATATTCATACACTGCAATTCCAATTGGTGATTGCAGCTGTTTGTCGTCACCTCAATGCTCTCTCGCATACAAACACACACACACAACAAACGCACACATGTGGATTGATTTTTCCAACATTTGTTTGTGTGCGAACGTGCGTGTGTGTGCTCCGGAAAAGCCGACCCAAGTGGTTTTTTTTTTTCATTTTAGTTTTGGATTATATGCGATTAACGCATTGCTGCAGTCGCTGCTGCTGTTTCATATCCATTTTGGTGTAAAAATAACCGCTACCCAAAACCGAAAACAACACGACAAAAAAAAATAAAGAAAATGTCAACAAGCGTATGCATACAGGGTGCCAAACACCCCCACCCCAGACGCACGTGCAGCGTGAAGCGCCAGCAATGCAAACAACTCAAATAACAACGAGAACAAGCAAAACGTGCCAAAGCGCAGCAAAATAAAAAGACATTTAAATGCATACATTGAAACATACGAATGTATGTATGTATGTGTATAGTGTACACTTATGCACGTAATAATCATAATGTAAGACTGGCCACACTATGCAGTCAATTTGGCATTTAACGGTTAGCGGCCTCTGCGTTAACGGCATATGCCCATAAATATATAGTCGCAAAGGCCCAACGCCGGACAGGTAAAATGTAAAACGGAAAGCAAAGCGCCAAGTTGCAATTGAATAGGAAAGACCAAAAAAAAATATAAAGAGACATAGTAGAAGACACATTTCCGCCCGGTAGCAAACAAAACCAAAATAGACAACAACGCACAGTGGGCAAGAATAGTTTTCTTCTTTGAGTTCTTTGGAAAACATTCCTTAACAAAATGAAAATTTGGAGACATTAAGACAAAGTTCTATAAAATATATTGCAAAATCATAAAAAAAAGTTTATTTTATTTTAAGAGTGTTCAAATTGTCCCACAATGCAACGCTGACGTCGTCTGCGTCTGCATGTGTGTTTGTTAGTCTTGATGTGTATGTTTGTGGCTTCTCTCAGCACTTGAAGGCAGCGCACTCAATGCACTTGCAGTTGTTGTTGTTGTTGTTGTTGCCACTGCTAGTGTGTTTTCTTTTTTATTGCAACATGCAACTAAGTACACATGTACATGTATGAATGTCGGTTGGCCCACTTGATCAGGCACAAAAAGGGTGAACGTAGGGGGAAGCGTCGTCCGTGGAACTGGGCGTCTGCCATTCCATAACTAAACACATACACACACACATACATGCACACACTAATCTGAATGCCGCAAGTGTTGTTGAGTTTCCTGTAGCGCTGTCGCTCATTAGGGAATAATTTGCATTAGCCTGCGTTGCAGCAAAAACTCGACGCCAAACAGACACACAAAGAAGATGTACCTAAACACACACACACACACCGGCAGCATACATACATACATTATATGTAAATATAGAATTTATATTGATTTTAGTTGAGCTTCAACAACAAAAACAGCCACGTACCTAATATACCCCATTTTACCTTTGAAAACAGTTCATGCCAAATAAAAACCAAAAACGAAAAACGCATCAACCAAAAAAAACAACACACATAAGAGTTAACCCAGTTCTTGGCGCCCACTCGCCGCACTCGGGAGTTGTTTGGAGTCGCCGGCATGAGGAAAAGTAGGGGGAATGCAAGGAAGCTTAAAAGCCAATTATTACCTATCGACGGTGTTCGTCATCATTGTGCTCTTGATGTTGGGCAGACGGCCAACAAACATACACACACACACAACTACACATGTATTGTATATGTGACGAGAAAAAAGAATCTTGTTTGCTTACAATTTTCACACCCCACCCCAAACGAACTGTATGAATGTTGTTATTGTTGTATTTGCTGCGCTGTCGGCTGTCGGCTGGCGCTGCCGCTGCATTGACTTTTGACGCCTGACGTTGATAAATGAATCATAAAAGCAGCGCAGTCAACGCCACCGGCAAACTTGCAGAGACATGCGAGCATTGGGGTAACGGTGTATATGTGAGAGAGAGGGAGCTCACACACAGGGCACTCTCCGTGCGATACGTTTTGTTGCTGGTTCAGTGCCCACGCATTATTTATCTCTTTTATATATTTGAAATACAGTTTTAAATACGTGAGCCGCATTGTTGTTTCCTTTATTTACGTATCAATCGATAACAGCTGGACTGGCGCTCTTGTTATCGCACACTGTTTGAGTGCAAGTTTGTGTCGTTTATTTTGCCCATGCTACTACATACATACATACATACATATGTATAACTGCTGCCCACGATCATTAACGCGCGAGCTCTTTCTCTCTTTTGTTCTCTTCATTTCTTAAAAGCTGTTGTAGTTTTGTGCTGCCGGGCAGTGGCAGTGACACTCAAAGCGAGTCCGAGCCGCGCAGAGTCAGTCAGTCAGAGTCAGTTTGTCGGTCGGCCCATATTGATATTGATTGTTATTGTTTTTGCTGCTGCAACACAAATACATATATAAAGAGTGGGTGTTTTCTTATTAACAACAACTTTTTAAATTGAAAATAAAAACTTTTTGACTCTTTTGTGTGCCAAAAAAATTAAAATAAATAAAAGTCTACAAATTGAGAGCGTACAATATTCAAAGTGATTTTGCAGATAATCATAAAATAAAACGCCAAACGCTAAGTGGAAATAAGCAGAATTCACAGAAACACGTCGCGATCTAAAAAGTATTATGTATTCTTTTATATATATATTCCCACAATTTATGTATTTATGCGTTACACATAGATTATACAGAATTCTGCTTATTTTTATTATGACAAAGCTAAAGTTGTATGACGTGCCAGCAAAGAAAATAATACACTTACGTACGTATATGTGTATACAAGTAAAAAGTTGAAAAGTAGATTGAAAGAAAAAAATAAAAAAGGCAACAGTTGAAATCTAGTTAGATAAGCATTGTTTTTGTAGATAAAATGCCTTGGCCCTGCCCTTGTCTTTTTGTGACGCATGCCACCAACTGCACCATATTAAGTTTGGTAATGATAATTTTCTACAATTTTCAAATTGCAGCTTGTTTCTGTGCGCTTACAATCCAGTCAAACAGAGGCCGTGATGTCCAGCGAGGAGGATAAACCACCGGCGCCGCCAGTGCGTCTAACCAGCAATCGTGGCGGCGTTGGCATCGAACGTGTTCCCCTACCCGGCAGCGGAGCGGGTGGCCAAGGCGGTGATGCGCCCTCAGTGGATATGCGTCCATTGCCAAAGGGTAAGTGTTCGATGTGTTTGTGTTTTCTTGCTTTATAAAACTAATTGTGTTCTCGATTGCTTTGCAGAACCTGACGATTCGGATCGCAAAAAGAAAACGTTAAAGAACAAGATTAAAGGCTCAAAACCCTCGCATATGGATTCCAAACCAAATATATCATATCCCACAAACTTTGAGCACACAGTGCACGTGGGCTTCGATGCAGTCACCGGTGAATTTACGGTATGGTTATATATCAGCCCTACTAGATTATTACTATCATCGAAAGACTATATATATATATATTCATACTTTCTTGTACGCTTTGCTTCGTGGTCTCGCAATCGTTATTGTTTAATGGCCTATGAAAGCGATATGATAAATTCAATTGCCAATTCGTGTTTAATTCTGATTTCTTGCCAGTTTCATTTAAAAAGCTTAAAGGCGCCCAAACAACAACAATTAAAACACTTAAACGCAAACAAAACTACAAAGTTATTGAAAACCCTAAAAAAATAACATATTTTAGCTCATTAAATTTTATTTAGAAAGGATTTGGGTTAACTTATTGGATTACTACAGTTTTATAATGATTGAGGATACTTTTGTTTATATATGCAAGAAATGCAACAAACTGATTTCTTTTGTTGTCTTTGCGCTTGCTGCGTTTATTCATTGATTTTCAAACTAACTATCCCTATACTTAATTGTAAATTATGATTGAAACTATCTCGCGATAAACCAATTTTGTATTATTCATTATTATTTCAAGCTGCCAATGAAAGTAAGTAAATATCACGTTAAAAGCAACGGTACTTGCCTTCATTCGTTTCTTTTTGAATCAAATTTCCAATCATCTGTTGTTCTGTTCTATATACATATATATGTGTCTAACCCCATATCGTTTGTTTTAAGATCGGCTCTGCCATAGATCACAATTCGTTTAGTTTCGTGTTTCTTTTCTTCTCTACACCACACCAAAAAACCTTAAAAACATCACACTTAAACTAAAACCAATGGCTGCGCTTAAATATATATAAACGTAGTTTAAATGCTTTTTAGGCGCAGGCTTCCAGATAATCCCGATCTACATTGGACTACTTTATAAATTCAATCCAAGCTTCTCCTTGCTGTTTTTTTCTATCTATTGAATATTATGTGTGTGCCCAATTTAGAAGGGTCCCTTTTAAAAAAACGATTTCGTGAAAGCTTTACTAATTGTTATTTGTTGGATATTACAGGGTATGCCAGAGGCATGGGCGCGTCTCTTGATGAACTCCAACATCAGCAAACAGGAGCAGAAAAAGAATCCGCAAGCTGTGCTCGATGTGCTCAAGTGGTTTGACAATACAACCAAACAGAGGCCAAGTTCCAAGTACATGACAAATGCCATAACGACGCATTCAGGTAAGCTCTTCATGATTTGATATACTTAAACCAACAAATACTTATTAACATGCTCTCCGGTTTTAGGCTCATCGCTTAGCCGCGTAAGCAGCAGCAGTCCCAGCAGCACGCCCACAGACTCGGAACTGCATGGCTCGAATAGTGGTGGCAACTTGATTGGCGTGCAACTGGGCAGCATGACACTGGGGCCAAATGCCAATAATGTATCTGCTGCGGGGCAATTGCTAAGCAATCACTACCAGCAGCAACAGCAGCATTTGCTGCAACAGCAACAGTTGCAGCAACATCAACAGCAACATCAGCAACATCAGCAGCATCAGCAACAACATCAGCAGCAACATCAACAGCAACAGCATCACCATCACATTGGCCTCAGTCAATCGCATTCATACAATTTTGTTGGCCACACAGCCTCGACATCCACATCGCAACATTCATCTGCCAATGAGAACGATATGTATGTAGATATGAGTGCAGCGCCACAGCAGCCAGCACCGCCACCAGTTGCATCGCGGCCGGAGCGTACGAAGTCCATCTATACGCGACCCATTGAGGAGCTGCAGCCAGCGCCAATGCCAATGCCAATGCCAGCGGCACCGGCAACAACACCCACAACGCCACTGCTTAACCACAAAGCGACAGCGGCGTCGTCACCTCTTATTATTAACAATGCCACAACGACGCTGGACAAGAACAAAAACAATGAAAGTGAGTTCATGTCTCTGCTTTCAGTCTTTTCGGTTACTAACAATTCTAAAAGCCTGTGCAGTCTATGGTATTATTATGATTATGACACGTACCCTTTCCATAGTTATCCGTTCTTAAACCTGTTGCTTTCCGTGGCATTAACAACTTAAGTACTCTGTCAGTAGGGAGATAAAAGTATGAACGCATATAAATGTAAACGTTTTTCGTATTCAAGCGAGTTAAGCTCAATTGATTTACATAATTATACGCATTAAAACAAGTAATAGATACATAAAATAGTTATAAATAGATTGCATTATGAAAATAATATCCATTTAACTGCAAGGGCATTAAAAGAGAA
Organism: Scaptomyza caliginosa; assembly: GCA_035044725.1. Classification (NCBI taxonomy): domain Eukaryota; kingdom Metazoa; phylum Arthropoda; class Insecta; order Diptera; family Drosophilidae; genus Scaptomyza; species Scaptomyza caliginosa. Next base: position 1,064,502 of record JAWNNR010000979.1, on the reverse strand, counting down.
AGATTCATTGAGACTTCGGTGCACATATCGAAGATAGTTTCAGTTTCCTTGTTGTTTTAGTTTTCATGTTATTGATGCATTGATGCGTAATGTTAATGTTAATGTTATTGTCATTTTGTATCGCCTCTGTGTTCTGTTTTGTTCTGTTTTGAAATTGCTTTTTTGAATTGCTGCTTAACAACCAAACCAAATCAACTGAAAACATCAGCAACAACTACTGTAACTACTGCAACTGTAGCAGCAGACAGCTCCACAGCAACTATAGCAGTAGCAGCAGCAGCAGCAGCAACAGCAACAACAACAACAACACCAGCTACAGAAGCAGAAAGCATTGGGTCAACAACAACAACAACAACGACAACAGCTGCTACTGCTCGTATTTTGTCTGCTATTTCAAATGCTACTAACTGTCCTCCCACAACTCCTACAGCTGCAGCTCCAAGCAGAGAGGAGCAGCAGCAGCAGCAGCAGCTCCTTGTTGATACTCAACCAACAGTACTAACAGCAATAGCAACAACAGCAACAACGACTAATCACCATTCTTCTGCTTCCTCCTTTTCATCGTTCCCCTCGTTCCATGATGATGCGACGCCGCCGCTATCCGCCAAAACCTTGCCATCGATACATTGTCCAACGCCAACGTCTTCCGCACGCAACTCCGGCGCTGTACCCATGCTGCCCACTATAACGATGGTTACACCTGCCACACCCGCCACAGACCTGTGCCAGCATTATCCGGCGGCCAACAATGTCAATGCCTCAGCATTGGCACCGACGCCAGCGGCGGGCACACAAATTGCTGTGCCGCAACAGGCAGCTGCTGCCACGACAGCAACTGGAGCGACAACGACGACGACGACGCGAGCCGCCAATGCCAAGAAGAAGAAAATGTCGGACGAGGAGATATTGGAGAAACTGCGCACCATTGTTTCAGTGGGTGATCCCAATCGCAAGTATACCAAGATGGAGAAAATTGGTCAGGGTGCCTCGGGCACCGTTTACACAGCCATTGAATCCTCAACGGGCATGGAAGTGGCCATCAAACAGATGAACTTATCGCAGCAGCCCAAAAAGGAGCTGATCATTAACGAAATTCTCGTTATGCGAGAAAACAAACATCCAAATGTTGTCAACTATTTGGACAGTTATCTGGTGTCAGAGGAGCTCTGGGTGGTTATGGAATATCTGCCCGGTGGCTCGTTGACCGATGTTGTTACCGAGACCTGCATGGATGAGGGACAGATTGCAGCCGTGTGTCGTGAGGTGCTGCAGGCATTAGAGTTTTTGCATGCCAATCAGGTAATTCATCGCGATATTAAAAGTGATAATATACTGCTTGGTCTGGATGGATCCGTCAAGCTGACTGATTTCGGTTTCTGTGCGCAAATCTCGCCGGAACAATCCAAACGCACAACAATGGTTGGCACACCCTATTGGATGGCACCAGAGGTAGTCACACGCAAACATTATGGACCCAAGGTTAGTAATATCAACGTCGATTCGCTTAATAAACATATGTCTAAAGTTATATTCATGATTTTTTAGGTCGATTTGTGGTCGCTGGGCATAATGGCTATTGAAATGGTTGAGGGTGAGCCGCCGTATTTGAATGAGAATCCATTAAAAGCCCTGTACCTCATTGCCACCAATGGCAAGCCGGAGATTAAGGAAAAAGACAAATTGACGGCAGCTTTTCAAGATTTCCTGGATCAGTGTCTAGAAGTGGAGGTGGAGCGACGCGCTAGCGCCATGGACCTGCTTAAGGTAGCTAAATCACAAATGCTTTTAATATCTATCTTCTAATTGCATTTTCATTTGTAGCATCCCTTCCTGAAACTGGCACGTCCATTGGCCAGTCTCACGCCTTTGATTATGGCCGCCAAGGAGGCGACAAAGGGCAACTGATCGACAACCAAAAAGCAGCAACTTATTTAACCATTACTATTGAATTACTATTACAAACAACAGCAGCAGCGACAACAACAGCAACAACCACAACAATAACAATAGCAACAATTTATGCGTATGATTGAACAGAAGATAAATGATTAGTGTTTATGATTATTATGATTATTTATAAACGTATTTATATACACACATACACATATATACTTATTATATACATTATTAACTAAACTCTAAACACAAAATCGATGAGAAACTGCAACAAACACGTAGCCCGAGTACGCGTAGTTTAATTTACACACAACAATTCGGTTTCCAGTCGATTGCTGAAGTTTCAGAACTTTCTTCGAAGAACAAATTTATTATTTATCAAATATGGAAGGCGTCAGCAAACATTAATATAATTTTAATAGATTTGCTGCTGAATTGTTATACCAAATTATTAGGCATTTTAAATGCCTTGGAAAGTTATATAAATATAAACGAAAATTCATTGAACACATGATCTTAAAAATACTTTTAAAAATTGGCATTTGCATTTAAAAATCATATTAAAAAGAATATTATCTAAAATGTATATCATAATAATTGTATAAAGAAAACGAGAATTATTATTTCTATATTAGGATGTCATTCATTTTCTATAAGAAACCACCAAGTAGTTGAGAAAAACACACACTCACACACACACATAAACGAAATTCTTGCGCAAAACGCTGTAACACTAACTTTAAACACTTAAGAGTATTATTTAAACTGTTTCATTTGCAAACTTTTGCTGCATTCAGTAATTGTTTCATCTAGTTTCTTAAACTGCTTTATTTAATAAAAAAAAAAGTGAAAGTAAATATATATTTTTTTACATACTTAAAGCTTATGAATTTTTATTTTCTGCATGTTTATAATAATTGCGCATTAATTTTTTTTTACTCTTACGGATCTGTCCAAACTACTTGCAACTAAATACCTTGTCACGCTTTACCCATCGCTCTCTTCCACACTCACACAACCCATTTTTGTACTATGTCCTTAAATGTAAATTGTAAATTCGAACTCATAACATGTAATTGTAGAAGAGCCTATATACCATATATATTTTTCAAATAACAATGTGGTTTACTGAGATACCAATATTTAGCAATTTATTGATATATTATAGACATAGAAAATAGCAAATAGAAAAAGCAAACACATAACAAAGAGAACCACTCGAAACTGTTCAATAAATTGGTAGTAGCAACTAAATATATATAAAACTAGCAATTAAATAGTGTGTAAAAATAAACGTGACCCGTAAGAAAAAGCAGTTACTTTGTGCCTAACCAATAAATGAAAAAAAAAACAACAAGAAACAATTCAATAAGAGCAACAACAACAACAATTAGCATAGAAATATATATATATATATAACTAACTGATATAGATTAACATATTTAGAGAATCAACAAAATAGCACGTAGCTTAGGAGAGTCAACTAAAAAGAAAAACCACAGTCACATTAGTGGCTCAGACAAATTCATGTTCAGGTATCGAGAATCAAAATATTAAGCAGTTTTCTAAACAATTTAAAGCTCATTCTTAAAAAGCCAAAACTATACAAATTTCCGTTTCATATTTTGCATACAGGACAGCTTATTATAACTCAATTGCTGACAAGTAGCGTAAAATAGTTATTATTGCAAATGTAAGTTTATTAAAGAACATAAAGTAGTTAGGAGATGGTGGGACAGATCCGAAACATATTAATAAACGCAGCGTTTTTGAATGAGTATCTTTATAGCTGAGTTTGTTATAATGTAATAATTTCTTCTGCACATGATAACTTGCAACCTATTAAGCGATTTTATTGATCGGTTAGATATTATATACGTACATATATATTATCATTGAGTTTCGTTCTACAAATTCACAACCTGTACAGGGTTATTTTACCACCAGACTTGTTACAATTTGCGTTAAAAGCTCAATATTAAGAAAGTTGGAAATCAAAGAAAAATGTGGAAATTATTTTGTACAACACAGACGGAGCGCATTATTTTCGCTATTAGTTCCTAACAAACACACAGACATTTACATTGAAATGCATATGCATATGTATGTATCTACAATAATTTGAACTATGTATTTAGTATTGACGCCAAAATGTTTGGCGCCAGCCATTGGAAACGAATATGAAACATCAAATCTAGTAATTATTGTATTTTTTAGTATTTAGGAACCCAAAACAAAGCTGCTCTATGAATCTGTATTAAAGAAACAACAATAATGGTAGCGAAGAATTGGAATCTAAGTATATAGACACATATATACACAAATATATAGTAATAGAATTATGAAATTACAAAAATAATTCTAATAAAGAAACAAATATATATGTTCATGACAAATCTAATATAACGTATAAATGATCAATAAATATATATAATATATATATACACACAAAATTTTAGATTCTCTGTTCATTTAGCGTTTATTGTATGCTACATTGATGCATGCGTTCTCTTGAAGGTTTAAAATATTTTTAAGTTATGTGCTACATAAGTTCAATGCTTATTATAAAAGTGGGTTGAGTTGTTTTCATTTATAAATAGGGTTTTTCCGACTTTACTTATTGCGACGTGTGGATTCAGAGGCTGTCGGCGGTGGCGGTGGACCACGTTTATTCATCTCCTCCAAGAAGCCCATTAGGATACTATTACGGTCCTCCTCCAAATGATCCAGCACTAAAAAGCTGCAAGCACCAAACACAAAACCATAAGTCAAATGCATTAAAGTTAACTCTTATCAAAGCTTACCGCTTGTCGTTCTTGAGAATGTCCTGGATTTCCTTAAGGTGATTGGCATTCTCCTTGATGAGATCGCTACTCTTATGTGTAATGAATTTACATTCCTGCAACAATTCACGCAGTGCTGTTTTTGCCTGCATTGTTTTGTCTTTAATGTAATCACGGAACTCGCGCTCGCCCTTATCTGAGCTGTATTTGAGATAGCGCGGATCATCCTTGACTAGTTTTTTGATCTCTTTCCAGGTGCTAGTCAGTTGCACTGTACTAATCTCATCAAGCATTTCGCGGAACTTCTCACGTTTCTTTTTCATCAAGTTGTCAATATGCTCGTTAAATATTCTGCAATAAATCCAATACAATAAGTATACACTTGTGTTCAAATGAAGAGCTTATTTTTACAAGACCTACCGCTCACGATCATCGCGATCGAGTGTCTCAATTAGTTCCCAGCGATGATCCTTGCGCAACTGACGCTTAACCTCCTTCCAGGTGAAGTCTGGCGTGCGCACCAGATCTATTAACAGCGCCGTAAAGTGTCCAATGCACTCATCGCGCTTGTGATGCTCACGCTCCTTGTCCCTGTCACGCAGATGACCAGCCAACGTGCGATGCACCTCTTTCTCGCGTTCCCTAATGCTCTGTTCGGCACGCAGCTTGCGTTCGCGATCCTTTTGCTTCTGTTCTGCCTCGGATTCGCGTTGACGTGCCAGTTCACTGTCTTCGCTACCAGCCCGCTCATCCATATCCGTATCATCATCATGGTGTTCTCCCTCCTCCTGTGTAAAATTGTAAACAATTTTATTTGGATTTCTCGTTTAGTTTTTTGTTGTTAGTACTTACCGTTGAATCCTGTCTCTTGCGATCTGACTTGCTTTTGTCTCCCTTGTCTCGGGACGGTTTACGATCTCGATCCCTCGAGCGACTGCGATCCCTACGACTATCCTTGCGGCTCTTTTCCTTGTCCTTGTCCTTATCCTTATCCCTATCTCGGCGCTCAGCCTTCCGTTCGCGTTGTCGCTCTCGATCCTTCTGATCACGTAGCTCACGCTCTTTGCGCTTCTCCTCCTTCATGACGTGTAAGTAATCCTCAAACAACTCCTCGCGATACTGGGAATCGACTGCGCGATAGCGCGAATCAGATTCGAACTTCTTTTTGATGTCATACCAGCGTGTGTGGCGTTCAATATCATGTCGCTCCCGCAACATGTCCATGAAGTCTTTGCGTATCTAGAGATTCGAAAAATTGAAATTCAACATGACAGCCATGCGGAAGAGAAAAGAAATTGATTGAACAAATGAATTAGTTACGTCTTTGGCACTGATGCGAATTTCACTTAAAACTTAGCTTTGACTTAGTGCACTAACTTAACTTGCCTTAAAAACTAGTTGTTCTTAAGACTTAGAAACATAGTTACACGCTTTTGCTGTAAGAGAAGGTTTCGATTAGTTCTGTAGGAGACTTAACTGAAAGCAAATAGTTGTGATTAGTTTTGGCAGTTGTCTCCGCAAGATAAATGCAATCAAAAGTCTGATTCGAAAAAGAAAAGAAAAAACAGACAAACGAGGAATGAAAACGCAAGCAAATACTCGATTAATAACCAATAATAGGTATTTTAACAATGTTAGATGGATTACTTGATGAAATAGGGCTTGTAAGTCAAGCAACGGCTTTGGATGATGATTAAACAGATTAGTGGACTACGTTGCATTTGCTCTGGGATTCAACTTGGCCGGGGTGTCAGGGGATAGATGTGCTTCAGCTGCGCCGAAGTGTTCAATTAATAAAACTAAAGTAAACATACCAAATACCTAGGATACATTATAACATACAGACTGAGAGCCTTTCAACGTGCCGCTGCCGTTGCCTGAAGCTTGTGAGAGTAATGTGAGAGTGGAAACGATCGAGTGGCGATTCTCACATTACTCTGCACATGCTTAACTTATGGGGTAATTGGTTTTTCTGTTGTGAACGCTGCCATTTACAATTGTTTTTTTTTTTTTTGTGTATGATAATTTGTAAAACAAAAAGAAATATTGGTTTAATTAAATTATGTATTATTCATACTGTTTGCTCAGCCTCGAAGCCACCTGTACACGTATTGTTGTTGTTGTTGATAGTGCTGGCCGTTCTGTAATGGTTGTTGTTGTTGTTGTGTTCTCATTGTTGAGTGGCTGCTTCCGCTTCCAAATAACCCAAAAACATTGATCTTCCAACATCAACATCACATCTTAATGCAAACATTTAGCATCATCATCATCATTGCTCATCTATCATCATCAACATCATTCCTAGGCGACACGTGCGACGCAGGGCGGGGCGGGAAGTGGAAATCACACCAACGATTATCAGGTAATTTTCAGATTTTTGCATACCTTTTCATATTTAGTGATTGGGTTTTTTTTTTGGTATTTTTTTTTTTTTTTTTTTTTGGTTGTTGATTCCAAATTTGTTTCTTATTTGCAGAAAAACAAATTTTTTTTTGTAAGTTTTTTGATTTTTTGTGTTTGTTTTGAACTCACCACACAGACAGATTGCAAGCGTGTGCGTGGTGTACTTGAGCTATCAACATTGGCCTGGAACGGGGACCATGACGACGACGACAGGAACAACGGCTGTGTTTGTGATTGATATGGTGATTGCTATTGTTGGGGTGCTTTTGTGCTGTAATCTGTTAGCTATAAGTAGCTATAATGTGTGGTCGAACCGAAACACACACAATTTGCAATATGAATTGTCAACCGAACCGGTCAGGGGCAATCATTCAGATCAGGGGGATCGGTTCATGTTGTCATAGTTAACAAAAATCAATAACATTATGTAAATACATTTGTAATATACAATCAATATTGTTAAAGTCAATAATAACATATATAAAAATAGACAGGTATGGCATATATATATATTTATATATCAATATAGTGATGAATACGTAAGTGAACAGCCAACCCACGCGATGCCAAAACATACCTGATCTTTTTTTAGTTGCTTATCCTCTTTCTCACGTCGACGCACCTCAACGATGAACTCATTAAACAAACTCTCGCGCTCTCGCACCTTTTCAATGGCGCGATATCGCTCCTCCTTGGCATTCCGCTGGCTAAACTCCGAGAACGAAGATCTGCACACAAGCAAACGAATATGAATTAGTTATAAATTTTCAGACTTCAAACGATGTTTGGTTTTGACAACTTACTTGCCGTGCAGCTTAGCTTCCTCCATGAGCTTGCGGAAATCATCGCGTTTCTGTCGCATCTTGTTTCGCTTCTCTTTGCGTTCCTCCTCGGCGCGATCCTTCACATACTTTTCAAATACCTGTTTGCGTTCCTTCGATGTGAGCAGCAAATAACGCGGATCAAACACAATCTTGTGCAACTCCTTTTCCCAGGTGCTAAATGCGGATACATCCTTTTCGCGCAGCATCTCCTTGAACTGTGTGACACGTGTCTCCAGCGGCACCAGTGCGCGCTCCTTAGCCGCTCGCTGCTCCGCTTCTAAAACGGCATCTTCATTTTTCTTAGCCTTGGTAACTGTAAGGAGCAAAAGCTTCAAATATAGATAGCTACATATACAATATTATTGTCTTGCGCCTTACATGTGCGTGCACGCTTTGTGGGCACCTCCTCCACGCTGGACTCGGACTCGGTGCGTATTTTGATAACTTCGTCGTCATCGTCATCATCGGCTTCCAACCGTTGCACTAGGGGCTGCTGTGCCTGTGGTTGCGCCTGTGTCAGTTTCTCCATTGAGGCAATATTCTCGCCAAGTTTCTGATCTGCTTCGACGGATTTTTCCTCAGCAGTTTTTAGCTGCTCCGGTCGGTCATTGACTGCTTTGTCGACATCTTCGCGATTCATCAGATCTTCCGGACGATCCCACACGGAAGTGCGTGTTGAGGGATTATAAAAGAAGACACGCGCATCGCCGGTCCAGACCACACACCAAGGTGTGCCTGCAATGGGTGTACTGGTTACAGGACGCGATTTGTCTGTTTGCTTTGCAGTCGCTGCTGCCACCGCCAGTTTCTTTTGCTCTTCGTCCTTTTTGCGCTTCTCGTCGGCGGCTTTCTTGGCTTCCTTTTCTATTGCGGCAGCCTGTGACACATTGTTTTTCTCACTGTTTGCCTTCATGGCAGCTGCTGCAGCGGCAAATGCCATTTGTGGATCAAAGCCCGGTCCTGCTCCCGGCGGCATATGCATTAGCGGATTGGGTAACAAATGCGGTGGCATGCCAGCTGGCAGACCGACTGGCGGTGCCTGTGGTGCAGCACCCGAATGGGCTGCCATGCGTGCCGCTTCCATATCGCGCAGTGCTTGTGGTTTTTCCCACACGCTCTCGCCGCGCCCCGCATGAAAATAGTATGGCCGGCCATCAGGCGCACGATGCTCAGACCATTCAGCTGCGCGCGCAATAACTGCTGGATCTATGACACCTGGCTTAATAATTAAATTCTTAACAGGCTTTTCTTGCGACACCATAGGCGGTGCATGCATATGCTGTTGTTGTTGCTGTTGCCATGGTGGCACACCAACACCCCAGGGTGCTTGGCCGGCGCCTGGAAAGCCATATGTAGGCGGTGGCATGCAAAACGGCGGCGGCTGGCCAAAACCTGGTGGTGGCTGCATGCCGGGTGGCTGTTGGAACATCGGTGGTGGCTGCTGCCGCACATTTGGTGGTGGTTGACTTAGCAGCGGTGCCGCTGCATTGGGCGGCGGTTGATTCAAAAGATGCGGCGGTGGCTGCGATGTCAAATGTGAATGTCCTGGCACTGTAACTGCAACTGGTGCAACTGCAGCCGGAATATCAGCCCGATCTTTAGTTTCCGGCTTGGCAACTGTGTTCGACTGACGTTTTGCCAGCTCCTCGACTTCGGTTTGTGTCATGATTTTGACATTTGGGCCATCGGGCCGCGTCCAGGTTGTCTCACGCGTAACAGCATGATAATAATATGAACGTCCGTCTTCAGCTTTTGTTTCGACCCAAATTTCTGGTGACTGTGCTACACCATTGACTCCCGGAGGCGGTTGGCTATTGGCCAAATGCTGAACCGCCACCGCTGCTTGCTGTTGTTGTTGTTGTGGCTGTTGTTGTTGCTGTTGCTGCATTTGCGTATGTTCGCCAATGGGGCGACCGCTAAACGCGTTAAAGGGCTTTGTCCTAATTTAATAAAACAAAAATTACAATATATTTTAGGAAGCAGCATTTAAAAGTAAATACCAATGAACCTCGTTGGGTTGGTTTGATTTTTCTCTAGCAATTGCCACCCCGTTTGGGCCGTCTTGACAACCAAGACCAACACCAGCAGGTTTACCATTAATACCCAATGGTGATTGTGTTTGCTGCTCATGTGGACTTCGACTTCCTCTATCATCATCCATGTTTTCGTCCATTTCCATTGCACAATTATCTGACACTTTGTTCTATTTAATTAGCATTTACAAGAAGTTCGGAAAAATTTTCTACAACTTTTTTTTGCCGCTATCGATAATTATTGACTGTCCGTCTCTTTTTGATGTCGACTCTGGCTTTATAGATGGAAGCCTAATAAATCGAGCTATCGCATAAGCTCCATGTTAAAACATCGATAGCTTCGATATCTATGAAGTGCAAAAAAAGGCGCTATAATATAAAATTAAAAATTTATCCAAACAATGGCAGGCCTTAAATTCAAAACCATTAAACAAAAAAATAAAAATAAAATTAAATAGATTTATATATCTAAGGAGAATCTCTTTAATTTTATTTAATTTATTACTTGCGTTGTTTCATTTAAACTAGTGGGTACTGCACCATTAAATCAAAATTTGCATAGCTTATTTACCATAAACTAATAAGTAATTGGCAATTTAACAATTCGATCTCACATCAAAATGAGATCTCTAACTAGAAAGTTCACACAAGCCGCTACTGTAGTGTACATCAGTTTTCTTTTTGTCGCTGTACACGCTGAAAAGGATTATTGCAATCCTAGTTTGTGCAATGGAAAAAAGCATATTGCCTGCCTAATGAAGCCGGGTGTAAGTAATCGCCCTTTGGTATTTGGGTGGCATTATTCAAAATTAATAATGGTATGGTATATTTGTTATGCTCTATTCGTCCGTAGCAATATGCCGCTAATTGTGAGTTCGATGCTAATGTGATCGAGTTAACAAATGAGTTGGAGATTCACATACTGCGAGCTATGAATTTTGTACGCGATAAGGTGGCACTGCGTAATAAAGCTGCCAAAATGTCTACACTTGTTTGGGATACGGAACTGGCATTTATTGCAGAAATGTATGTACGCCAGTGTGAATTGAAAAGCTCAACTTGCCAAAATACGGAAAAATGGAAAAATGTTGGTCAGACTCTGGCTTATCGAGGCGTTAGGGGACACGATACCGATATAAAAGATATCACATATCGTCAGATCATAATGTGGTTTAACGAAGAGGAAAGCATCAAAGATGTCAAATATATATCAAATTTAACAGATAAGTGGTAGAGATAAACATATTTACATAAAGTTTAACATTTGTACATAAAAATATTCCTTTTGTAGGATAGCTCCCAATTTTTATCAACTTGTTTATGACAACAGCCAGTACGTGGGCTGCGCAGCTCTGCAACAGTCTAAATCTGGTTGGCTGCAAACTTATTTGGTGTGCAATTTCGACAATGAGCCCGTTTTGGGCCAACCAGTTTATATTGAAGGCGCATCTCCGGGCAAGGATTGCAAAGGTGGCATGAATCCAACATTTAAAAATCTATGCCACAATCTTGACGACAGCGTAACAAATGGTACTGATACAGTTAAAAACGAAGTTAAAGTAAGAATTATAAAGAAGCCGGAAACTTCTACAGAGGAACATCAAAAGTTGCAGTTTAAAAGGTTTCTGGACAAGATTGAAAATGCTACTAAACTTGCCGCTAAATACAAAATAAGAATCAAAACGTCAAATCATATTGTTAATGTCTATAACCTAACCTTTTCAAAAAACCAACAAGCTATCTTAAAATATATATAAATAACGCTTGTTTTTAAAACTAATAACTTTTGAATATTATTTATTAGTTTTAAATAATTGTCAGTCCGCCAATTGCATTTTATTCCATATATCATCCAAGCGTGATCGACTCTCGCGCAAATGTTGCAGCAATGAATCCGCTGTTATTTTTGTTTCCGTTTTAGGTACTTCGATTGCCTTGCACATCATTTTGTGCCGCTCGTAGCGCCAATGTGTTTTGAACGATTTACTGCAGTTTTGGCATACGCGTTCATCTTGATCGGGTTGAGGACTCTCTCGCTTCTTAATTGTACGTTGTGTGCCTGTCCACTTGGGCTCCGATTTAATGATTAACTGTGTCTTGTTCTTGCGCTGCAACTCCTCCTGATGATTGTAGCGTATGTGATTATACATCTTTAACATGCTTGTTTTGGTGCGTTCACATAGAGAGCATTTTAAGTATGATCGGTATGGCAAATGCTTGAAGCAATGCTTTTGTAGTTCGGCACGTTTTGTGGTCTCCAGCATCTCGTGGCATTGCAGGCAAATGCTTTGTCGATCCTTAATCTTAAAGCTGTTCTTAATGTAATGCTCAAAATCATGCTTCTCAAAGACGTGAGTACGCCAAGCATCCATGGTATTTATCTCCTTACCGCACTTAGGACACAAGTATGAAATTAGTTTCGCGAGTCCATTGGTTGACATATCAACATCAATATCCATATCACGTTCGGGCGTTGTTGATACACGTCGTCGTTTAATCGGAGCTGGTATACCTGGTTCGTTTTTTGGTTCCGTTTTCATTTTCCTTCTAAGATTATGCACTTCTTCTTCACCAAGTGCATCTATCTCAATAGTCACCACTTCCTTTGATTGGGTTTGATGTGAATAAATGGGCTTTTTCAGCTTGTCGCTGTTCTTAGGTTGCTCATCAAGGAATTCCTGGCACATTGTATCCAAATCCACTTCAGATTGCATATATTTTTCCTTGCGCACTATGTCTTCATAGGCATCCAAGCAGCGATCTAGCGCCTGTTCACTAGCATTCGGTTTTGCTTTTCTGTTAGGCGCCACTGCTGTGCCTGTATTAGGATCGGGATCTTCAGCCTGCAGATCAATGTCCATCAGTGCTTTTTGTAATAGATCATTGCGCTTTATATTTAATGCTCTCTTTTCCATTTGGGTACGTTTCACATGGTTTAACTTTGCTTCATAGTTTTCAATCTCTTTCATATGCGTGGCTAATAAATGTTCATTAAGCGCTCGTCGCCGTGGAAAAGCCAGTTGACAATGTACACAACGATATGTGTCCCCATTTTTTAGATGCATAAAATAATGGTACTGTAAAAGTTCAATTGTTTTATTGGCATTCTCCACCAACTTGCAGCAAATCTGACACTCGTGGAAGCTTTCATTGATTTGAATGAAGTTAAAATCAGTATAGGTCTTGTTGAGATAATCGTGCGCCTGTAATCAAATCAGAGTATAAGCAATATAAAACAAATTGAAGTTTAACAAAAACACACCGTATTCAAGTGTTTTCGCCACTCGGCTTGTGTGCGAAAGGCTTTACCGCATTCAGGACACATATATATCATGTGCGCCTCCAGACGATTATTTATTTTGCTCTGCTCATCCGTCAGCGCACTAATTCGTGACATTTTTAGGTATATTTTGTCCCAATCGAAACACCAAACAAAAATATTAATAAAAAACACACAGCGGTAGTAAGTGCGGCTAAAGATGAAAGTATCGGCGTTAGATGGCCACTAATAAATAACAAAATCGGCTTATCGATGTAAGACCGTCGTATGGACACTTTAGCTGATGATATAGGTATATAAGTAAACTGAAATACATGTATAAAAAAGGTTTTCGTAATTACATTTATACAATATAATTGCTTAAAAAATACTTTATTCTTAAACTCTAATAGCTATCGTTATTGCAATTTCAAGTCTATGTGTCACATCGTGAGCTCAATTCGCGAACATCGATACTTAATTACGATAATAACACTTTAATTATCGGCCGGGCAGCAATTTCATTGACGGAAGGAATCAGCTAACTTAATTTTAATTTCATAATTTGAACATGTCGAGCACAGTTAAATCGACGGTAAGTGCAGCAGCGAGAAAAAATGAAAAACTGTTCACATCGAACTTAATTTCATTCCAATCTCAGTCGGGTAGTAGTGGAAGCGGAAGTACCACGTCCGCAAATGCAATAGCGTCTTCCAGTTCGGCATCATCAGGTAGTGGCAATGTCCAAGAGTTTAAGATTCGTGTGCCAAAAATGCGCAAGAAGCACCATGTGATGCGATTCAATGCCACGCTTAACGTAGATTTTGCTCAGTGGCGAAATGTTAAACTGGAGCGGGAGAACAACATGAAAGAGTTTCGTGGCTTCGACGAGGATCAGCCGAAATTCGGTGCTGGCTCGGAATATAATCGTGATCAGCGCGAGGAGGCACGCCGTAAGAAATTCGGCATAATTGCACGCAAGTACAGACCAGAGGCACAGCCCTGGATTCTAAAGGTGGGTGGCAAGACAGGAAAGAAATTTAAGGGTATTCGCGAGGGTGGAGTTGGTGAAAATGCTGCCTTCTATGTGTTCACACATGCCCCAGATGGTGCTATTGAAGCTTATCCTCTCAACGAGTGGTACAACTTCCAGCCCATACAGCGCTACAAGTCACTGTCAGCGGAGGAAGCCGAACAGGAGTTTGGACGCCGGAAAAAGGTGATGAATTACTTTTCACTTATGTTACGGAAGCGCTTGCGTGGCGACGAAGAGGAAGAACAGGATCCGGAGGAGGTCAAACTGCTTAAGGCAGCCACCAAAAAGTCTAAGGAGTTAAAAATTACTGACATGGATGAATGGATAGACTCGGAGGATGAGTCTGACTCCGAAGATGAAGAGGAGAAGAAAAAGGAGCAGGAGGACAGTGATGATGGATCCGGCAAAAAGGGTAAGGGCAAAAAGGGTGTGGACAAAAAGAAAAAGAAACGCGATGTGGACGATGAGGCTTTTGAGGAGTCTGACGACGGTGACGAAGAAGGACGCGAAATGGACTATGATACCAGCTCGAGTGAAGAGTAAGTTGTGAATCAAATGCATTTTACTTCAAATGTGGTTCTCATGTTTATTTTTTGCAGTGAACCCGATCCAGAGTCCAAGATGGTGAAGGACATGAAGGGTGTGGCTGAAGAGGATGCACTGCGCAAACTTCTCACTTCCGACGAGGAGGATGATGAAGAAAAGAAATCCGATGAATCAGATAAGGAAGACGGCGATGAGAAAAAGAAGAAAGAGAAGAACAAAGATGACACCACAAAGGACAAAAAGAAAAAGAAGCAATCAAAGGATGACAAGAAATCAAAATCAAATGGAAGTGATTCATCAACGGATCTTAGCTCAGATAGCACTGATAGCGAAGATGATCTGAGCAATGGACCTGCCAAGAAAAAAACTACTTCCAATAAAGACAAAGATAAGGAAAAGGATAACAAGGCCATCGCAAGTGGCAGTAACTCAAATAAATCACGCTCGGCTACGCCCACTCCCATAAATGATGCGAACAAACGCAAGATGAACAGTTTGCCCAGCGATCTCACCGGTTCGGACACCAGCAACAGTCCAAGCAGCACACCCGCCAAGCGGCCCAAGAGCGAGCTAACCAACTCACTGCCATCATCATTTGCTGGCGTTGTTAGTAACAAAGTAGAGTAAGTTTTGTAATGCACATCATTTCAAGAATTTGTTGCCTAATATTTGAATTCCTGCAGAGATTATGGAATCACTGAAGAAGCAGTGCGTCGATATCTCAAGCGTAAGCCACTGACAGCCACCGAATTGCTGACCAAGTTTAAAAACAAAAAGACGGGCGTCTCAAGCGATCGTCTGGTTGAGACTATGACCAAAATACTAAAGAAAATTAATCCTGTCAAGCACACCATACAGGGGAAAATGTATTTATGGATCAAATGATTGTTCAGCAGCAGTTGTAGCTGCCTCCCTTGAATATTTTTAAATGCCTGCTGATGAGCAGAAAGTAAACTATTCTAGCATTGATACATATTAAAAGTGAAGAATTTTTAAAGCGAGTGTGAAAGTTTCTTTTCCGAAATAATTTTTAGCAATTGCATTATTGGCGGTAAAAGGATGTGGCCAGACTTGACGAAACAGGTATTGTATATCGTATGTTTTTTCGATATCTTTTGCAATGTTTATATCCAATCATTATAAACTATGAAGCTCCATTTAAAATATGGAATATTTTTGCATAGATATAAAAATATCCATCAAAAACCAAAAATCGATTCCCATTGCTGTAAAGTTATCGATAATACAATGGTCACACCGAACAGTCCGAGCACTGTGCTAACTTCTAAGCCCAAATATATCTTGAATAAGCAGATTTAAGGTCCTGTAAAATGTGTACTCAATAGTCATACAATTTGTTAAGCCTTACAAGTGGTGGTACATGTGTCGTGACTAAAAATAATAATTAATTGCAACGCAATTGTGATGGCGACGAGTGCGAGCAAAAACGAATAAGGGAGTGAGCGAGTGTAAAAAAGGAAAAAAAAAATAGTACAACAACGACCATCAAACAGTTGCAGCCAAACTGAAAAGAATTATAAAAATAAACAATATAAACAAGTGAGTAGCAGCAGCGCAAATTGTATCGATTGTAAAACTTAAGCACCAGCTGGTTTTATGGATTAATTAAATCAAATATCAAAACAGACACACACACACACAGTCAACACCCACATACACATACACATACGATTGACTGAAAGCATAACAAAAGCATACGCAATTGAAATCAAGCTTTTCTATTGCAGTTGTTTAGTATTATAATTAATTTAAGAATTACCTGTGCGGGACTTAATGTGTTTCACCTGTTGGTGTAAGTTCGTAGCTACATGTTTTTCCTTACCGAATATTTACTACTGGCAAAGCCTTGACGCTAACGTTGTGCGTGTGTAAAGTTCAAGGCGTAGTGTGTACGCACAAATACATATAAATACAGTGGGTGTCGTTGCGCCCACCTGTCTTGTGTATGTGTAGGGTGCGAGTGCGTGTTTTCGGTATAATTTGATTTAAAATGTCCAGCAGATAAAATGTAAAGGCTTTTACAAATGCTTTTACACCAATAAGAATGGAATAAGCTAAACTTTTGGCAACGAAAATTTAGTGCTATTCTAGTTTTAGTTTGTGATTTCAACCAAGCCACACTTACGACGCTTGCTTTGTGTTTATTTATTTGTGCATGTACAGATTATATATCGCCATTTCGCGCATACAATAAAAACAAAGTCACGTTCTCATTAATGTTACATTTGTATTGGTTTGTATGGGCAGGATGTGTTAATTACATGTGACGTTCTTTATTGAATTATGCATTTAATACAAAAATTAGTGACATTTTTTTGTATGCTCAATGGATTATCAATTTAAATTTGGACATCAAAAAAAAACTTTCCACGTTTGCCTAAAAACTTTGCCTAATTCGACACAAATATGCAAATGCATGCTTAATAGTTCTACATTAAACCTTATCGTCTGTTTGGCTGGCCGATGATTCATTGAATTTTGCCGGCAGACCGAAGCTTTGTCCCTTAACTTTGTTTGTTAAAGTTCGGCTCTTGTTTTGAAAGCATTTTAGTTGATAAGGCTATGCAGCTATAAATGAGAAATGTTGCACGATTTCAATTGCTACAAATTAAACTCAATCATAACAATGCTTTGCGTTGCTTTCTTTGTTTACCGATTGTGCTGCAGCACGCCATACGCAGTTCCAGTTATATAAGTCGAGTAAAACTATCGCAAAAAGTGCCAGCGCTAAGAATTTGTCAACAAACATCAAACAGCTGATTGCACGTCCACGGGACCAAAGGAATGTAGGCAGAGAGAAAGAAAACAAAATGTTAAGAGAACACACAAACACACGCACACGCATACGTACACAAAAAAACAAATAACAATCGTTTATCTTATCAGCGCTGGCAATGTCGGGGCTCTGGCCGACGCTATTTGTGTTTGCACTGCAGTTGAGCTTGTCTTTAATGGATTTTCAATTTATGTATTTGTTTTGCAGGCCATCATCAGCACCAGCAACAGCAGCACCAAAATAATAAATACACACGCACACACACCAGGCTCTTATTCGCCCAGATGAGACATGCTAATACTGCAAATGGTAACAATTATAAGCAGCAGCAGCCGACGCAGCAACAACCAACCAAATCAATAACAGCAAACAAACAGTCTCACAACTGCACACAGAAGCAGCAGCGTTTTTTAGCTTAAGCTGAACAGTTATCGCAGCGGCGGCAGTAGCAGCAGCAGCAGCAGCAGCAGCTGGCATCAACATGGCTTGGAAGCGTTGTCCCACACTGGAGCTGGCAGTGCTGGGGCTATGTATAATATGCCATCAAGTGGTCGTGGATGGTCATGTGCTGGTCTACAGTCGCACTACCTCTCAGGCAAGTCATCGTCACGTCATGGCAATCTTTGCATGGTTTCGTTGCTAATCAACGATTTACTGTTTTACAGCTGATTGAGGAGTTCAATGATTTGCCTGCCACATTCGGACCTTCTATCGTTGGCAATAATCTTCGCGTTTTTGTCGTGCCACATGACCGGACTAATCCATATGGTTGTGATTCTTTAATATGGCCACCACGAGATCGCTATCCCAATGGTGCCCAGTTTGTGGCGATAGTTTCGCGGTAAGTTTATTTTGCAAATGTTATTAAATCAAAACCAATTACTAAAAGCATAATCTTTATTTGTTTAAACAGTGGCGGCAATTGCACATTCGAAACGAAGGTGCGCGTGGCCCAGAATGCATCGTACTTTGCTGTGATTATCTACAACAATGAAGGCGATGAATTAGGTATAAATAACTTTTATCTATTAATCATTAACATTTAAGCTTTGTGTAAACAGATATAGAATGTGTTAGATAACGTATTTGTTTTTCTTCATTTTTGCAGAACAAATGACCGCCAACAATGTGTCAGGCATACACATACCCTCCGTGTTTGTTGGCCTAACGACCGGCAAGATATTATTATCGTTCTTCAGGCCAGACGTGGTGCTAATCATTAACGATGAGCTGCCCTTCAATATCAACACACAGCTGATATTGCCATTTTCCATACTGATTGCATTGTGTTTTCTCATTATGGTATGTCGTTAACCTAATTATGTTTGAAATCATGCCTAATTCTTTTTATTGTTTGTGTAGATTGTCTATATGATATATAAATGCATAAGGGAACAGCGGCGATTGCGACGCTATCGATTGCCCAAGAGCATGCTAAAAAAGATTCCTGTGCTGCGCTATACCAAAAATAATACAAGCATAAAGTATGAGACGTGTGTAATCTGTCTCGATGATTTTGTTGAGGACGATAAGCTGCGTGTGTTGCCGTGTTCGCATCGTAAGTGACCTTGCTATGGAATTTTAACGGGCTCTTGACTTATAGCATGTCTTTTTAACCAATTACAGCATATCACAGCCACTGCATCGATCCATGGTTAACGGAAAATCGACGCGTTTGCCCCATATGCAAGCGC
Organism: Scaptomyza caliginosa; assembly: GCA_035044725.1. Taxonomy (NCBI): domain Eukaryota; kingdom Metazoa; phylum Arthropoda; class Insecta; order Diptera; family Drosophilidae; genus Scaptomyza; species Scaptomyza caliginosa. Next base: position 1,045,231 of record JAWNNR010000979.1, on the reverse strand, counting down.
AAGGTTTTTACGAAGGGCGAAACTCGTGCGAGCCGGAATCGACAGCCTTCTTTAGATAGCGTCACGGATACTGATGATGATACCACGCCACTATTACAACAACAGCCGCATGAGGCCACTGTAACCGCTGCTGGCGCTAGTGGTGCTAGTGGCAGCAATAGCGCCAGCATTAACTCTGCTTCATCAGCTGCTGGTACAACAAGACATGGCACATTTCGTCGCGGCGGTATCGCGCGTAACACAACCGCAGCTCAAGAATATCACAGCTCTGATGATGAGAATGGTGTGTATTAAAACCAGTTTTTATGCGGATTCCAAACGTATTATCTTATATTTATATTTACAATTTAACTATCACACAGCACTGCTCGAGTCGGCTATTCCGCATGTTAATACATCGTCATCTTTCCAACGACGTATCAATCCATTTGATCGGTCACCAAACTTACCCGCTCATTTGGCAGATCAACTCAACCAACCACGGCGCTCAATTTGGTCGCGTTTAAACTTCAAGTAAGCTAATGGATTACTAACATACATCAGTTAAACTAATAGTTATACATTCTGACTTTCAGCTTCCTATTTCGTCAAGAGCCGTTGGGCATAAGCGTGGCAGCGCCACCCTATCTTGATCATTTGGAGTCGGGCACAAGCGATGTCACTGTGATTGCTGGAACTGCTGCTATATCTACTCCGACATCGAACAACATACTTAATCCGAATTTAAGCGGTTCCTTTAAGGATGACGACGATATGCCACCGCATCGTTCCCTTTATGAACCGATTGCAATCAATACGCCGGCAACGGAACAGGAAACGCCCTCTGGTGCTATCGCTGCTTCGGATTCGGCGTTTCTACAGACTCCCACACAAGGCGGCATAGGAGTTGCTGCGCTGCCACATAGCGCCGCTGATCGCCAATTTCTTATTTGAAAAGTAAACGCGATTTAGTGGATTTAGTTTTCTAGGCATAGCTTACATCAAGCAGGCAGAATCCATCTTATTAAAATCCCATTTGTAGGAGTAGCAAAATAGAAGTCGCTTGGCAGCGGCAGTGCTGCGGCTGCTTGCTGCTTTGTTTTAAACAATTAACAAATGTTTAACCTTAATATACCTAATATGTAATTGTAATTGTATTTGTAATCATCATCATCATCATGCATCGTAGATCATGAATGATTATGGTTTGCATTGCAAAAACACATTACATTCATACATATACACCAACACATACATAAATATGCGTATACAAATTGTGATTTATTTTATATACCTATTATTAACCTTATTGGCTTAAATAACTAAACTCGAAGAACCCACAAAAAACTTAAATTAAACACAAGAAAATACCATTTATCACTGTGTAAGATTCAAATTGCTTAACTGTTAAATTTTTGTTTGTTTTTAACTCACTCAACACTCCGAGCAAAAAGTCGTACACATAAATCAGGCATAGTAAGAAAGATAAGAAGGAGAATTAAAAACGTCTTATTATACTATTTGATAAACACTAGTTTTAATAAGCACGATTTATATGTTTTCAGCCCTGTAACTCAAAAGATTTCATAAAATATTATTTGTATGATGTTACTGTATATTATGCTCGATTTAACTAATTTTAAGTTATGCTGTGTAATATATTCAACTTCTGTAATTCAATTTTTTTTTCCTATGTAAATGGTAAAAAAAATTATTGAATAGATAATATAATTTTATAAAATGCAGTCGGGTTTTTAAGTAATGATAACTGCAACTGATAAAAACTGTTCACAACAATAAATATATAAATATGTGTAATTAAAAAATGTAAAACGAAATCAATTAAACATAAAGACATAACTTGTGTGTTTCAACATGTAATCTAAAGTTAATTTACAATAAATTTAACATAATTGATATAAATCAAAAGTTCTTGATATTTATGTGGTTACTTTCAAGGTATGTTGATCTGAGCAGCAAACTATTTTTCATATATGCGAAAAAGTATGCTACAGCTTATTCATCAGCCAACCCTTACAAAAACTGATTGCTACGGAAACGCTGTAAGCTTTACAATTTAAATCTTGTATACATTTCTTCAATAATTTAAAGTTTCTTACCTTTTAAAGGCCTTTCTTAGCCATGAAACGCTTTAAAATTGACACAAGTAATGTGCATATGTCTACTATACAGCTGATATACTAATGCATTTCTTTTAAATGCAATTAAATGCAAATGGTTGAAAGGCAAACCTTGGCTTAGCTGGGAATTGCAACAGCTGCGGAGAAAAAAAACGAAGTTAAGAAGCAAAATAGTTTTCAATATATGTACGTATGTATTTAATTCTCTGGTACATGTATAATGTAGGATTTTGATTTGTTGGGTTTGACTTGTATAGGCCACGCTAATAATTGCTACAATCTTGGTACAAATTCAATTTTAGAAATAAAAAGGACAATCAATTTAAATTATTTTTTTTTTGGGGTTTTGTACAAATACAAACGTTTTTTCTTTTTTTTTTTTTTTTAATGTATACGATAACTATAAATAGTGTTTATATATAATATTTAGAGATATACATAGTGTTTTATAGTATTGAGTAATGCACAGAAACATGTCAGCATTGCAGTTATTAAACTAAACAATTTTAGCAGAGCTTTTTTTCATCTATATCGAATTTAGCTATATTGATGTATACATTTATGTATGTATGTATGTATATTCAGATGTATATGCGTATTGTGTGTTCGAGTGTGTTGCGATATCGTTTTCAGTTTTTGTTTGTACAAAGTTTATGCATTTGTGTATTTGTATTTGTGTGTGGTAATGTATATGTGAGGCGTTAATGTGATGCGCGTTTTGTATCATGTAACTAATTAGATTGTTAAATTATTACGCTGCTGTATTTTTAAGCTATATACAAAATATGCACTTTATCAACTTAATACTATTAACATTAAGAGTCTGCGTATTTAATTCAACATGCGAGTGAATCTTCACTTGACCACCAGCGACTGTTTGAGATGCCGCACCAGACCTGCGCCTATATCCTGCACATCCGGCCACTGGCGTATCACAAAGATTATAAAACAAATCGTCAAGAATGTGGTCAGCACACGCACCCTAAAAGCAAACAGGAGAGTTGTGTAAGAATGAACATAATTATTTGCTGAACTTCCACGTGCCACATACCTCGTTTTGAGAAAGGGCATAATGATGCCGGCTGCGGTGGCAACCAATAGCAGCACCACTTGCAATATCGTTAATACCACATTGATGAGTTTCACAACCAGGGCGCGAGCATTTGAGTTATCAATGCCCTCGACGGTGACATATTGCTGCTGCGACATGTGTTCCATTTTCGAAATCTATTAATAAGGTTGTTTGAGAGCAAAGTTGTCAACAAATTACATACAATTCAGTCAGCTTATTGAACTTACCCTTGTTTGACAATTCTCGAGCACTTCGTTGACGTCACGTAGTCTTTCATCGCTTTGGTATTGTACTTTCTCCTCCATGTCAGCAATTGTTTGTTTCAGATTCTCAATTTCGTTCTGTAACAAAGAGATAAAAAGGCACTTGTATAAGTATAATTCGCTGGCAACATGCCAAGCTGCTGCTGCTACTGCTGCTACTGCCGCAAAACACAACACAACACAACACAAACCTGATGCAATTCCGTCAAGTCATTAATTTGCTCCTCCAGTCCCTCGGCCCGAAAGCGTTCGCCTTCGAGCGTGGAGGTCAAATTGTTGAACTCTTTCTGGCTTGTCTGCAAAATGTAATCAGTAGAAAGTAGATAATTAATTTAATTTGAGCTTATGCTTTAAGTTGAACTTACCTCGAGCCTTTCGATACGCTCTTTAAGCTTCTCGTTTTCGGCCTTACGTTCGGCCAGTTCTGTTAGAAGCGACTTGAGCACAATGTGATACTGGCTGGCACCCGATTGGCTCTTGCCGGAGCTGTAGAGCAAATATGTAAATGTTATAATCACGTTATTAGCATTTAAGCCATTTAGCACTTACCCCGCTGGTATGCTTTCACTGGTGACGCTGCTGCACTCACTGCCATTATCGCTATTGAATTTGCCAGTGCCAGTGCCACTGCCACCACCGCCGCCACCGCCGCCGCCGCCGCCGGTGTTGTTATTATTGCCACAACCCGAACCGGTTGAAGTGCCAATGCCTGGCAGCTGTTGCAAGCGCTCATTGGCCGCCGTCAGTGCATCCGCATTTGCCTGCATGCCCTGGAGTTCGGCCTCGCTAATTTGATTTATGTTATCCGCACTGCCAAATTTGTTCTTAATGAGATGCGCAAATTCGCGCGGTTTGGACATAACCGAACCGGAGAAGCCAGTGATGCCATCGCGTATATTGCCACCCACATTGCGCAGTCCTTGGCCAACGTCGCGCAACACTTCGCGTGGCTGTCGATGCTGGCTCTTGGCCTGGTATTGATGATTTGTCAGATCCTTGGCCCGTTTCGTATAGTTGTCCAGTTTCTTTTGTAGTTGCGAAATGCTGTGTGCGCTCTTCTGGTTTTTCTTCTCAAACACAGCCTTTAACATAGAAATTACTATTAGCTTTTTGCTTCTCCTCGTTTATTGTTAACTTTAAACTTACCTTAATACGCTGCAATTGTTGTTTGTCGGCGCTGGCTGCTAACTTTAGATACTCGTTGACATTGTCTGTGAGAAAAAAATAGATTATTATATATTTCAGCACGAAAAAGTTTCCCAAAAAGTATGCTATGACTTACCATCTCGGGCAGTTTGTTCCTGTCTGATGGACTCCTTGGTGCACTGAATCTTGGTATTCAAACGATCAATGGCCTGAACACTGGAGCTACGCTCGTGTGTGCGTCGATGATGCAGCTTGCTCTTGTTGCCAACAAACTCATCGGAAACGATGGACAAATAGTAATCCTCGTTGCCCGACAAACGTGAATCCTCCAGGCCACTGCCAGTGCCAGCGCTGCCACCGCCACCGCCACCGCCACCGCCCAAGCCAACGCCACCGCCAAGGCCAACACCAAAGTCCGTCATATCGCCAGCAATGATGCCGCTGTAGGCGAGCAGGCCACCCTGATCGGAGCCATGTGTGCGTCGCTGGCGCTCGCGACTGCGCCGCCGGTGCGTGGGGCTGTGGCTGCGAAAGCCGCGCACCGCCACGCCCCCGCTGCTGCTTAGGCTGCCGGTCACCGTGTTGCCGCCGCTATAGACAGCCGCGTGTGCAGCTGCCACTGTGCTGGACGAGGCCGACGAATTGCTATTGTTGGCTGTTGTCGACGTTGCCGACGTGACTGCAGCTCCTGCTCCTGCTCCTGCTCCACCTGTTGTTGTCGTTGTCGCCGTCGTCGTTGTTGCAGCAGCTGTTGCTGTCGCTGACGTTGAGTCGCCGATGCGCTCCCTGGACACTGATGAGTTGTGGCGCATAGAAAGTATGTTGTCGAATTATAGCTTTTGGCTTTAAGCTTTTTTCAAATTAATGGTAAGTTTTTTTTTTTTTTGAATGAGGCAGCACAACGATAATGCAAAACAAAAACAACAATAATAATAATAACAATAATAAAGAAAAAAATGCAATTCACACAACGAATGAACACAAAAGAAAGTAGAGTTGTTGTTGTTTTAGATTATTGTTTTTGTTGTTGCTTGTAAGCTTTGTGTTAGTGCATGTGTGTGTGCGTGTGCGTGTGTGCTTGTGACAGACAGCTGTGCGTTAAGAAGCAAGAGGAAGAGAAAGAGACAAAGAGAGACGTACAATACAAGTGAGAGAGCAGCAGTAGCAGCGGCAATAAAATGAAAACAGCTAGCGATTTGATAGCGTTTAAAATCGCGTTTGCGTTGCTGTAGATAAAATAAGAGCATAAAGAAAAATGCAAAGCAATGTGTGATTGTATGTATGTATGTATGTGTGTATGTATACCTACGTTTATATGTATTTATTATTTATGAGTGCTGTTTGGTTCTAGTTGTTGTTGTTGTTTTTGCAGTTGCGGTCAACGTTTACAAAGCTGTTTTAAAGACACAAAAGAAACGGAAAAGAAAAAGAGAAACAATAAAAAGAAAACAAAGGGATAATCAACAAACAATGTATAAGCAAAATGCACAATGAACGATAGCAGCAGCAATCATAATCAAAAGAAAGCAAGCAAGAAACAAACAAACACGCACACACACACACACACACACACACACACGTACACGAGCAAATAAAGCGCTGAAAAGCACACAACACATATTTGCACTTGTGAGCTTTTAAGCCATTTGCATGCTTCTGAAAGTTCTCTTAAACTGAAGAGCACAATGTTAAATTAAATAAATTTTTGATAGTACACAACTTAAAGCTAGTTTAAGCAGCATTTGCTGCTAAGGCAAACAAGCGGAAGTGATAAGTGATTAAGTCGCTGAGAGATTGCTTATCATGCCTAGCAACATGAAGCATCCCAAGCACCACACACACACACACACACACTGATAAGCGATTTGACATAAATTCAATTATGAAGCCAAATGATGAGACTACACAGCAAGTACAACACTTGTTAGCTTTATAATTATGATCGTATAATTCAAATTACTTTGCTCGCTGCTTCTGGTTGCTGACGGGGAGCGACTGATGCGTAAATTGGAACTGGAACCGCGAGATGAGCGCAACGATTGCAACGTTAGTTGTTCCCGACACGTGCTTTGACCGCTGCTCACTGGCAATGAATCCATTATTGCATATTGCTGGCAATGTTCTTTGGCAGCATTTGCCTCAATAGCTGCAAGAGACAAAAAAAAACAGAAACACAAATGATTAATAAATGCCAGAGATACGAGATAATAGCAAGAATTGCCGTTTCGAGGCGAGTCCAAAGTCAAAAGGTGATTCAACTAATGTGAAACTGATAATCCGAGACACAATATGCCCAGCTGCCAATATGGCGGTGATATAAAAAAATGAATCTTACAAAATTCTTCGCATTCTTTGTGAACTCGAGCGTTGGCATATTGAAAACATATGCCTAAATTATAAACGTGAATGATTTTTGTTAGCATAAACATATCCCAAACTAAACTAAAAGTATATTGTATACATTCGATTCGATCAATGCTGTTCAAGTGCTTGGCAGCAGGCAGCAGGCAGATATAAATATATAAATGAGACAGACAAACATGTATATGCAACTGATAAGGATTGTTGGCGTTTGTTTAATGTTCACTATAATGTGATTATATATATATATATATATACCTGCTACAGCGAGCGTCGATTCATTTAGATTTGAGTCTCGTTTAATAGAATTGCATGTTCAGCAAATGACAGCCATTGCTGTCGTTGATGGCATACAAAGATAACAATTGTTTACAATAATCTATAAATATTTATATACACACAGGTATATATATATATATATTTGTTGCCACTCGTGCACAGTAGCTTCCACATTGTATAGCATTTATGTTCTTTCATGCCTTCCTTTGTGTGCGGAAAAAACTATTATCGTATACATTTCCCAAAAGTATTTGCTTGTGTGTGTGTGTGTGTGTGTGTGTGGGCGGCGCACCTCTTCATACCACACACACACACACACACAAAAAAAAGGGCTAACAATTTTAAATGAAGCTCATCCAAAGCGAAATTCAATCCAACTTGGTAAACTTTCATTAAAAAAAATTCGCACGTTTAAAGTATAAAGTTACAAATAATTAAAAACACACAAAATTAACTTTCAAATAAACTTGGCAAAGTTTAAAGGCTTTCAATTTTCGCTAATATCAGTCAAGAGCTCTTTAACAAATTCCATAATATATGAAAACTTTCCTTTTTTAAAACCTCTTCAAGCAAGAACCTGCCTCAATATGGCTTTTAACCAATTATAAGTCTTTGACTTGGCACACAATAAATCTATTTTAATACTTTTCTCATTGCACTTTCAACCCAAATGCTATAACAATTCTCTACTATATTTTCTTTAATAAAGTTTGTTATTTTTAATGTTGCCTTTCACCTCTTGCAGCAATCACTTTCTTCACTTGTTAGTAATAATAAAAAAAAAAAAACCGCAGTTAATAAAGAAGAATAAACAAAATTGTGTTTAGGGTTATTGCACTCCAGAGAGAAAGAGAGAGAAACGACCTAACACGCGCATTGGAGCCTACGATAGGGTCTCAGGTTGAGGTGAATATTGTTATCAGCAGCCAATTAGATTATGCCGCATGATAATGTTGAGAGACAGTGTTTAGTAGTTAGTCAGCGATTATTTTCATAGGTACATTTGAACTCGCTGTGAACTCAGCATCCCCTACAACTTGTCTCCCAAGGCTAAGACAGGGAGATTGGCCGGGTTTATCAGTACATTCAGAGGGCAGATAATGTATGCTTGAGGTTAGCTTAGCCTTAGATGTTGTTATAGTGTATAATTTGCATTTATTAGATTCAATTATGCGGCAACACAGCCATTTGTCTAATGAGTGTCGTCATCTTGACGTTTTTTTGTTGTTGTTGTTGCTATTGTATGTATGTATAAAGAAGCCAACCCAAAGCGCCCCACTTGCCACTTGTGAAGGTCGCTGCTGGCGTCGCTGTGACTGCGGCTGGGTTTTATAAATACAATAGTTGATTATAAGTAATGCACAAAAGATCTATCATTAGACTTATACAAAATGGGTAAATGCGTTGTAGACGACAACGACAACGACAACGACAAAAACGATTTTATATATATATCAAAAGTAACCTGAGAGATGAGTTTAAGCAAACCACAAAAATGTTTTTCAGTTACTTGAAGACAAGCAGAAAAGTATTTAATCATCAACTTATGTAAAAGACTTCGCATCGCTGTTGGCCATTAAAGTAAGCTAGGTCAGTTAAAGCATTGAACTTGGCCAGCACGTAACAGCTGATATATATGGCCCAGATAGTCTTTGCCAAAGTTTTGCGCAAGAAAAGTTGCCTCAGCTTTAAATAGTACAGAAATTACCTTTTATTGTTGCAGGTGTTAAAATGTTAAAGCAACAAAAAAAAAAACAGCAAAAAGCGAAACAAAACAATTCATTTTTTTTCGTTTCGTCTTTGTTCGTTCTAATTATACCCTGTAAATGATTGGTAAGATGTAGTTCTAAATGCAAACAGTTAGTATTTAATGTTAAGCAATTAAATCAATATAAAGCTAGGAAATTGTTCAAGCATTAAGCAAACAAATATGTCTTAATTATTTGATCACAATATATAATTATATTTATTGAATCATTTGCATTTCAATTGACAAGCGAAAAAACGAATGAGAGAATCTAAATGCGATAAGAATAATAATTTTTCGATTAAAAATTTATAGCTAAACATATTTCAAGCTACATTTCCTTAAAAAAAAAACTCTATTAAAATTCAGTTAACATAATATTGTGAAAGAAAATACTTTTATATAAAATTATTTAGTACAAAATTACCATAAACTTTAAGCTTTAACATTTATTAAATATGATTAGCATATCGTGACTATTTTGTTTATTTATTCATAGCTAATTACACGGTATTTAAAAGTTTGGCATTTTTAGATACAATAATTCGATAGGCGTGAGGCGGGACAGGTGTCAAACGTAACCGTGTGAATCATGCAAAGAGTGGTTGTGGTAGTGGCAGGGGCACAAGGGGCAAGAAAGTTGCGCAACATTTTGTTGCTGTTGTTGTTGTTGTTGTTGTTATTGTTGTTCTAGATAAGTACTTGAAAAGCACAAAGCCCAAATAGAATTTCCGTCCACACTTTGATAATGATTAGGAAATATTTTTGCTTGCATTTACGTTGATGAGTTTGCAATTGCTTTTTAATTAGCAGCAAATGTTTATCAATCGAAACAAGAACTTGTTGCAAAACGTTCTTAAATTCCCTTACTTCTCAAACAGTGGCAAAAACCAATAAAAAAGATGGAAGCGCAGAAATTCTAAAAAAAAATGACGTCGTTTCCATTGAAAACTGGCCAAGCTGTTGAGTTTTGTATTCAATTTCAAGCATACTTTTTCCAAACAAATTGCTAACCACATCTTTGCAGCCGTGACAGGTAGAAAACGTGAAAAGTTGGCCAGGTAAGATTAATGGCCAACAGCATCATAAAATGCCTAATGACTTTGGAAACGAGCGGAGAAAAACAGAAGATATAAATATGCAAGTTTTGCTGATAACTTTGAACAAAATGATTAGGCTTTATTAAAGCATACAAACAAAACTTAATTATAGCGCTTAGCGAAAAAGAATTATGGGAAAAGGTAAAACAAACATTGCAACACCTGACAATTGACAGACCCCAATAGGTAAGTAATAAATATTTCTTATCTGTTAAAGACCTGAAACACCTGAAACACATAATCAGCTACAGGTGGCTAAGACACCTTCTCTATATAATTGCTCGATTTTATTGCATTGAGTTTCGGATTACTCCAAAAACAAACACACACAAACTATATATATATATATATATATATATGATAACGAACTGAATTCAGTCTCAGTTATTCATTTGTATACATATTTAAAAGCATTTCCTGTATATATACTCGAATGCACTGACGCTTTGTCATGAAAGTCATTTTATCGTGGAGCTTCCCTTTTCTGGTTTCACTTTATTATCTACAGCAGGCCAAGGTTTATTGTTTTGCTAGCATATGGAACCGAGTCGTATTGGACTCTAGACAATCATCTCAACAAGGGCGGAACTGTGCGTTGGGGACACCAAAAAAAAAACAAAAAAAATCTCATTAATACTTGCTTTGCCTTACAAATAATATACGAATATTTCTTTGTTGTTTCATCGATTTAAGTGTAGTCAAGTAGAACTCTTAAAACCGGAACATAGTGGAAAACCGGTTCGCTCTGTTGGTCTATTAGCGCAATTGGTTTGTGCCACATTTTGCAGCAACAAAACCAAAGACCAGCTGCTGCCTGCCTGCCTGGCTGATACCAAAAATGATGCTGCAATTTTTCAACTTTGTCTTGGCCATTGGTCATTGGCACGTTTTGCTAGTTTATGAGTGCTGCCGGCCATTGGCCAAAAAGATAAAAACTATTGGCCATTGTGGGTGTGTTTGCTTCTTTCTCATCTAGTGTTTTGGCCATAAATCAGTAAACCTAAGCTTATTTCAGTTACGTGCTCTGCCAAACCTTGACCTCAGGTAGAGAGCTATACAATAAATTCTCAAAGAACGAAAAAAAACTGAAGTCAATTGGCGTGGGTTAAAAAATGGTCATAAACAATTCAACTCGAGAGCCCTTTTTCAGCGAGAGCAAAGCAATTAAAACTACGTTTTAAATTATGTTTATGTAATACTTTTAACAGCTATAAGGTTAAAAAGGTTTTCTCCATTTATATTTTAATAGTTTTGTTTTGTTTATAATAAAGAGTAATACATATTCCGTTTCTTTAGAACTTAATTATTAACACTAAACAAAAGTATCGAAAACAAAACATTCGTACTCAGCTCATCTGCCAGCTATTGCCCGAAAATCATCAGACAGCACGTGGCCTTCAATAACTATCCATTACTTGGCTAATTGTTTTGAAAACATGCCCGAACGAGCGAATGGTCAATGACAATATAAGACGCCATTTATGTTTGGGCCACTTCAAAAGTGAGGGCAAAGCAAGAGGGAAGGGCGAAACGATTTATTGCAACACACAATGTTTGGAATTTGAAACTGTTTTAACTGTAAAGGAAAATGAAATCAATTATGCATAATTTTGCAATGCCTTTTTGTATACAAAAAAGTCACATTGCATCATCATCAACAACGTTCAAATGTCTGCTTACCTAATTGACTTTTGGCCTTAAGTGCGGTTCAATAACATTAACAACAACAACAAATGAGAAACTGAACTTTAAGCTCAAGTTTTTGTCTTGCTTTTTGGGTTGTCTTTAAGGCGTGAATCATCTTTTATCGAATTAAATAGCCAATTATTTTATTATCTACAATATTCATTGAGTTTTTTCTAGGAAACTACCTAAAACTGCCCACTCACAAAGAGAGAATTTCAAGCGTATGACTAAGTAAAATATACAAATTTTCATATCATTTGTGCACAATTAAAGCATAATTTAGCTATAAATATCTGGCACGAAAGCTGGCAAGATGTTTTTCTAAAGTCTAACATTTTAACAAGACTTAATGAATGAGCAAATAATACTAACAATATGCATTTACTTTGTCTCGAACAGCGTGCTTGCAATACAAAACAAAGGAAACACCACTAAGAAAAAAACCGGAAAATATAAAACAATGCAAAAAAGTTGCAAACTTTACAAATTGAAGCAAAAATCAAGCCCCTCCAATGTTTGGCGTCTCTGAAATTGAAACCGCTTTTTATTGGACCCCGAAAAACAAAACCATACACAAATAATGACGAATCATGAGAATGAGTATGAGTAAGGTTTTTGTTTTTGTTTTTGTTTTTTGCGTTGTTTTGTCTTGATTTGTGTCGCGTTAACTCTTTGTATTCCCAAAGCTGAATGACGAATGTTTCCAAGCTTGAAAAATAATTTAGTTTAATTTACATATTATTACTATTTGGGTGCTGTGCTTAGTTTCTTGCTTTTTATGTTTAGAGATACTTGACCAAATGATTTGCAAGTTTTATAGTTGGAAGCCTTTCTTTGAAAACTTGTTTTCTACCCTACCAATTGAAAGTTTATAGCTATAAAAACCTATTCAAAACAGAGCAAGTATTTTCTGGCTATTTCCTTTCTTTTCAACTACATTAAAATGTACTTTAAAGCAACTCAATAGTTTTAAATACACGATACAATTCCCAATTGCTTTTAGCTTTTTAAAAAGTCTATTTATTATGCAGCTAAAGTTTGCTTTTTGACTCTTTTTGCCTTGTTTCCATGTTGTCGTCGTTGTGCGAATATTAAAGTTTAAATTATTGATTGACAGACTGACAGAGCTACCCCCCCCCCCCTCCCCTCCCTAAACAACAACAAGCACCGCTTTGGGGCATTTGTGCACAAAGGTGAAAGTGAAAAGTTTTTTTTTATTCAACAATTTAGTTGTGTAAAAACGAACGAATTTTGTTCAATTTGTTTGAGTGCATAAATGAGCAACGGAAGTTGTTTAAGTTGTTATTGTTGTTGTTTTAGTTGTAGCTGTTGCTTATAAGGTCAGTGTCAGATTTGGTCATCAACTAGTTGACTAGTTGAGGCACAAGCGTTGCACTTGTCTCCATTTCTATGCCTGCCGATGACTCACACTGTTGAGAGGCGATTCCAATAGCAATTAAGATGAGAGCAAACACAAACACACACACTTATTTCGATTGAGTCATTTGAATGTACCTCTGGGGAACAGGCTACTTGAGCTGCATAGACATTTGAAACTATTCAAAGCTTTTCTCTATTCAAACTTAGAGCTCATCTCGCTTAGAGTCGGCCGATTCCCACGGGCTAAGCGGATTGGCAAAAACAATTAAATAATTGAAAAGTATTGGAATCTCTATCATTAAAAAGATTAACAAAAAAAAAGCTATTTATTTATTAGAAGTCACAAATAGGGGCACAGTCTGTGCTTTACTTCATTATACGCTTATTGTTTGAAATCAATCTTACGATTTCATTGAAATGAAACTTGAACATTTGCTTCTCAATTTCAACGTTATTAACCCTTAACGCCAATTAAAGAACGAAGCTAAAAGTCAATTAGGTTTCGCCCTTTTATTTTGGGTTTTTTTTTATATTTTAGTTTTATTATGCCTCGCCCTTGTGTAATTTATTTTGTTTATTATCGTGCATTATGCAATATAATCAGAGCATAAAACCAAACAAAGCACCAAATAACACGCAAATATTTGCATATCCAATTAATTTCATTTCATTTTTGTCTTCACTCTCTCTTTTCTCTTTCAGCCTTTGCCAGAAAATGTTTATTTTTGTTGATTCTTGAACTTTTCAAACCATTTTATTTGCTTTTTGCCTCTGTATTTTTTATTTTGGTTTGTTGTGTTTTTTTTGGGTTTTTATGTTTCTGTCTTTTATTCCCATGTTGTTGGGCGTGTGGCCAAAAGAAAAACACAACAAAACTATAGCCAAAGAGGAAGTGTAAAGTGTACACGTGTTGCCCAAACTTCCAAACGAAATGGAAATGGAAATGGAAAACAACAGAGAAAAATGCGACCTAGCAACAGAAACCGCACCCAAAACAAATTTTGTTTTCTATGTTTATTTACAATATAATTTTGATGTGTATTTTGTTGGTATTTGTGGAATTTTAATGGTTCGAGAAGAGAAAAAACAGAAGTTCCTTAGAACTAGTCAAGAAAATCATTAAACAACGTAATCATATATGGATTTTTAGCTTTATTCAATAGCTTTTTGTTAGTTTCGTAATGGGAAATCGTTCGAAATTAGTTACTGGGCTAAAATATCTCAGTGGAACCTAAGATAAGCCAATTTCCGATTAGATTTGCTTTAGCGAAACTCTCCACATGGTCAATGACCAATATATAAGTTTAAGCCATATTCGCTTTTGATAGCGCATAATTAAATGTTTCAACAATGACTTGGCTTTAAGTGAAGAGTTTGTTAAAACTAAATTGGTTTCAAAAGGGTATCGATTGCTGCGACTACATTATTTACTTGTTTTATAACTAAATACTTAAGAATATATATTATATATATATATATATATATTGTGCTTTTTGGCCAGCTGGATTGTGCTTGGCAACCGCATAATTCAATAGCCTTCTATTTTCAAATCGAATAAACGAATAAATGTCAAAAAAAAGCATATTGTATTCAATCATATACACACGCACACACACACAGATGTTAATGACCGGCCAAAGCAAAAACAAAATACAACAACAACAAAGAATCTGTGGTGGGAGAATCATAAATAATTTCATCAGTTGTCAGCCAAAGAGCGGCAAATGCGCGGATTAGCTCAGGCAAATGTATGTGTGTGTGTGTTTGTTTGTGTGTTTATAAATTAAATAAAATATGTACGAGCATTGAGCATTGAGAAATAGCAGCAGCAACTAGCGAATTTAATTCAATTTTATGCTGCTTTTATTATTGCTATTGTTATTGTTGAAGATAAAACGGTGCCTGGCTCCAAGAACAGCAACAGCAGCAACAACAACAACAACAACAGCTACAACGGAAGAGTAATCAAAAGAAAACTGAATTGAGACACAGCTTCACATATGTACTGTACTATTTACACTCGCATCGAGAGACAAATGCAGCTAATTCAATTGAGAGACACTCGAAGATGGCGATTGTTCAATTTGAGCATTGCATTTCTCTATTGTAATGAATTAAATTGAAGTTGTTATTAACTGTAATTGCACGATCCAAGCACGAAAAGAAAAAGAGAGAGAGAGAGAGCGCGACACAAATGAAGCGCAAGGGGTGGGTTGGGGCAGAACAGCAGAACAATGAGATCTGGTAACAATCACAAAAATGCAGTGGAAATAAAAATTAAACCAATACACACACACACACACACGCACACACAATTGTAAACGTGTGCGTACAAGGCACAAATCAGGTTTTTGCCTTTGTGCAGCTACAAAACAAAAATAATAAAATATCAACAATATTCGGCACGCACTCACCTTTGGTCCGTTGTGGTTGTAGTAAATGTGTTGATTTGCTTGAGCTGCATACAATTTTAACTGTGACGCCCTTTTTTGTTTGGCACATGAACACGCAGGGAACACACACACACGCACACACTAACACACAGAGAGACTCAATACCTGAGCAACATCAGAACAAAAACTATTCATATTCATATACATATACATATACGCGTATATATATTTATTATGTGCTCATATATATATATAAATTACCAATTTTTGTTTTTAAATTTTCACTTGTGTATTCAATTTTCCGCTTTGCTTTTCATTAGCAGCTCTTTTTTTTGGCCGTTTTCTTTGCGCTTAAAACTTCCGCTCTGTGCGCATCACAATATCTGCCGCACGATTGCCATATAAATGAATAATGTATTGTTTATAGAAACGTCTTGGCTGCACAGCGCGTCGTTGGGTAAATCTTTTATTAATTCTTTTTAGCTGCACTCTATATTTCGGGCCAAAATTAGTTATGCATTTCTGCTATGCGGACCGAAGCGCGACCTCCTCTCGCCGCTAATAATCAACACTCACTAATTACTATGTCAATCTATCGATAGCATTAAGTGAACAATCTAAATGCAAGCCTGTCAGCGATTGAAAAATAGTGTTGACAAATACCCAAGCTGCAACCATTCAAAAGCTGGGTGATATGAAATGTTTAATTAACAAACTACAAGTTGTTTTATGACAAATAATGAACAAGCTGTCAAAGTAATACTCCAAAAATAATATTAAATTGTTTTCAATTCCTTGAATAGGATAAACGCTCGATTGACTTGTTCAATAACCTATTGGTATATTTTGGGTAATTTAAGTTTAAAATATTTTTAGACCCTACGGTCACACTGCGAGCCGTCTCTCTTTTTCATATTTTCTTTTGTGTTTTGTTTCTCGCTCTCGCTTGAACGGTACGGACGTGTACTGCCGCTGCGCGTGTGTGTATTTAACTTGGCTTAAGAAAAAATACTTAATTATACAATACATATGTATATTGTTCTGAAATATGCAACAAATTGCATTCAATACACAAGTGCAGTGGGTTTGACATACATACACAACGTGCGGAATGGCAGGCGAATGCTTAAATAAGCGAAATACATCAAGTTTAATTATGTGAGTGTTTGTATGCAGTGCACGCGATAGAGCGAGTCAGCAAATCAGTGCTTATCGTAGCCGTGTAGCCGTAAGAAAGAGAAGCAGCGCATCTAAATTGCTTGTGCTTCTTGCTGTAAATGTGACGACGAAAATGGCTTAAAGAAAAAAAGTAAAATATTCGGAGTCGGCACGCGTGTGTTTGTGTTTTGTGTGTTTTTGTCTGTGTGCGTGTGCGTGTGTTTCGAGATCGAGAAATGAAATTTACAACAAATTAAAATACAAATTACACAAAAATTTAATCAAATACATATTAATGTATATGAATATGTGCAGTTTACAGATGAATAAGGAAGAAATATAGAAATAAGAGGCTGCGTCGTCTGTTCAATAAGTGCAAGAAAAAGAATAAGTAAAGAAGAAGCGGTTACCGCCGCCGCCGTCGTCGTCGTGTATACGTGAGTGCGAGTTTAAAATGAATGTGCCTGTGTATATGTATGTGAATAAATGTGTCTGTGCGTACATGAATACAAAAGCAGCGGCAAGAGCAGCTGAAAAGTGTATAATCGTAAAGAATATCTGAAATTAAAATTCTGCTTTGCAATGTATTTTAAATATTGTGTCTTTCTTGCAGCGCATGCTTAATATAAATCACATACCAACAACGAAATAAATATAAAATTAAGTTTAAAGGTTAAGAAACAAACATCAACAAAGCAAATTCGAGGTTTCTTTCTTCTCACAACAAAAAAAGAAAAAAAACAACAACATCAAGTAGGCAAAGTTTTGCCCGCCGAAAATGTCACATAACAGTAATAACGAATGGAATAAGCGCTAAAGACTTTGATCAAACATAAAAGCAGGAGAGTGAGTGAGCGCGAGCGAGCAGAAGAGAGAGAGAGGCGGCCAACGATTGATCAGGCGAGGGCGGCGTGAAATGTGAGTACCACCCTCTCTGACACATATGTATGTGTGTATGTTATTATGCTTTATTTTGTATGCGGCATAGCAGTAAGCGGTTCTCTCGTTTTTTTGCATTGCCTATGCATTCGCGATTTGTCTGTCAATCAAATTGAACGGAAATGAGTCTTCTTGTTCATTTTCTTTTGTGGTTATCAGTGTTAATAAACAAACGGAAGTGGGACAGACCTTGATGTTAAGTATTTGGAAATGGGTTTAGTTTGTGCTTATGTTCGCGGTTTGACCGCATTAGGTTTAATACCAAAAATGTAATCGCCAGATTGCAACATGACAATTTACAACAAAATGTTCTGTAACGCTGTCAATCATACAAGAAATCCAATTAAATGCCCAAAATAAACCAAACAACAAATGCCGAAAGACAAGTAAAAACACACACACATAAGTAACAAAAACAACAACAAAAAAACCAATTATGGCAACTAGTTAGACTTGCTCAAAGTCAGTGTTGCCAGCTTTTGAGAAGCATTAAAAAAGGCTAGTTTTAGCGGAAAATCAAATAAAAATAAAAAGTAAGCTTTGCTTGCCAACACTGATCAGTGAACACAGACACACACACATGCGTGCCAATTGGCCATTTCTGTTGCTTGACTGCCTGCCGTCTGCAGTCGCCTGTCAATTAAAAGCGCTTTTTTTTGTCTTCTATGCAATGAGTTTTTTCGTGGCTCTCTTTCACACACACACCCTGTATAGACAGCCCACGCAGCAGCAGCCGTCGCCGTCGACTCCTTTTGAAAAGCCTTCACAGTTTGGATTTAATTCTCTTTTACGTTTTTGGTAGCTTTGCGTTGTTTTGCTGCGACTGCAAAATGCCAAGCCGAAAGAGAAATCCATGAAAATAAAAAGCGTACAAAGCATAAAGCGAAATCGAAAGAAGCAGACAAACACAAATAAACGAAAAAACAACAAAAGAGAGCGTTCGAAAAAAAACGTGGCAGCTAAACAAAAATAAGTTGCTCTGTTTTGTTGTTGTTGCTGCTGCTGATGCAGCGTTGGATACACACACGAAAAAAAAAAAAAACAGACAACGGCCTCAGTCGACGTCAACGGCCAACGGCAGCAGCAGCAGTAACAGCTTTACTTGCGCTCCGCTGCCTCCATTCTGTCTCCTTCTTTGTGTTTATATGGGATTGTGTGTGTGTGTGCTTGTATGTATGTGGGTGTGCTTGTGCCTGTGCTTGCCGCATAGCGGTGTAAATATACATGTATGTGTTTGTTGTTGTTTGTTGTCTGTATTGTTGCTTTGTTTTTGTGCTGCTGCGGTCTCGGCTCGCTTCAATGCATTTGCTGCTGCAGCGAATCATCAACAAAAAAACAACAACAACAACAATAACAATCTTCAGACTTCAGTTAGATGCACAAGTAAATATGTATGTAGGTATGTTTGTATGTATTTTAGTGTCGCAGTGTCATAGTAAATGCTTTAAAAATACCCTGCAAATGCTTTTAGATTCTGTTGCTGACTAACAATAAAAACCATTAATTACTTATAACATGCCCACATCGAACGCAAAATGACTTAAAGTTTCTATAAATAGTTGCTAAACTTTATGTTACAACTTAAAATGTTATTTCCGTTGATGCAATATGCATATTAGTGTAACGTATCTGTAAGATACAAAAATAGCTTTTTTTTTTAGGTCTGTCGTGAACTCGGAAAAACCAAGCAACAATGCCATAAAAATCTATATGTATATGTATATGTATACATGTAACGAAAATAGAAAACCACAAAGTAAAGACCAAAAACATCGAAAAACTTTTACACAAAATGCATTTTCGTAACAACAAAGCACAAGAAGCAGGGGGCGAAAGGAGGAGAGGAAAATCTTTTGCCTGCTGCAAAATGTTGTTGACTGTTTAGAATTTAAAGTTAAATTTAGACAGTGAACATGGTAAGGGGCGGGGGGGAGTAGGGGGGAAACAACGTGTAAATGTCGACAAAAGGCAGCTGCAAACGAAATATACAACAACCACAACAAAAAAGCCAAAGGGAATAAACTTTGGGGAATTTTAGATGAAAACAACAACAACAAATGTATTGTTGTTGTCAGCTGTATAAGAGAAACAACTTTTAATTTTATTTCATTTCTATGCGCATCGCAAGCGACTTTCTATGTGTTTGTCTTTTTCTTCTCATTTTTTTTTTAATTGTTTGTCTTTCTGCTTTTTATTTTTTGTTTTTTTGACAGTTGAATGAACTATGAGCAAGCACAGCAATAGCAACAACAACAACAACAAATGAAATAAATAAATAGAGGCAACGAGCAAAAGGCAAACAGAAAAACTGAAAACACAAAGCATAAGCAAAAGCCATTAAAGATAAACGGCTCGACCCAGCAAAAGAGTTGTTAGCGGAAGAGAGATAGAGAGAAGAAGAAGAGGAAGAAGACTAGAAACAGAAACGTTGAAAACAATGTATAAAAATGCATGCTGCGAAAGAGTTGTATAGATAAAGAGAGTGAAAGAGATAGAGATAGAGAGCGGTGGAGCAGCAGGCAGACGTCAAGTAAAGTTTACATAAAGTTGCCAGACATTTTTTGTTTTACGGTTAAGCATGAGGGCAACTCTACGTATTTTTTTTTTCTCTTCTTTTTCAGTTTGTTTTGTACCATGTTTGCATTACGGGCATTAGATAGAGGCAAGTTAGAGGAATAACCAAAGCGAGATATGTGTGCACCATAACAAAGAACCAATAGATGATATTGTTTAGTTTAGTGAATACAAATGCCATTGTTTGTCCTTATGTGCAAAAGTGCAACGTTGCCAGTTTTCCATTTGTGTTGTACATTTTCACTCTCTCTCTCTCTCTCTGTTTCTGTGTGTGTGTGTGTTTTGGAAAATGCATTTGTTGCGAATTATCGATGAAAGTATTTACTTAGGTTGCTTTTTTTTTTCTCAAATAATATAATTGCTTATTGTTATACAATCGTTTGTTATATCTTATGTTCAATTAAATGCATTTGTCTGCTTCCTCTTTATGTATGTTTGTTATACGATTTATTGGCGTTCACATTCAATCAAAGGCGACTTGAGTTTAAGGCTTTCAGTCAATGACGACCAATGCGCCCGTTCCACTTTCATTTCATTCCATTCCGCTCGCAATGCAGGTCAAGTTGTTCGCTCGCTCTTTAAGCTATTTTTAAACCATGAGAATTTGCAATCCAGCTGTAAATCGATCGTCACTTGAATGTTTCAAGTTGTTGTTGGCTTTCTCACGCTCACTGTCATATAGATAAACATATCTGATATATCACACCTGTCAAACTTTTGCGAATGTTGCATGCCAAAAAAAAAAAAACTACTTTATTGTTGTTTCTATTCATTGACAGCTGCTGCCAAAAAAAAGGCCAAATAAGAAAATAGAATGAAAAAAATAATAACAAGAAAAAGCTCAAATAAATAACAATCTAGACGAGACAAACTGGCGACGCTCTCGCTCAAACAGGGGTCTCCAGGGGATCCTTTGCTTAAAAGGACCACAAAAAAAACCTTGGGATGAGTATTCCATATATTCAGTTTAAGTATAGCTATTATATAGTGTTATTAATAACGTTTGTTGTTCGTTTCATTGAAAAAAGGTTGCCTTAATACTTACTTGGCTTGTTGACAAGCTGACGCCTTGACAAAACCAAGTAAACCTTTTTTTTTCTTTGCCATACATTAAATGTATGTTCCCAAACTCCAATAACTTGACTGCTCCCAACTTATAACGTTGTCCTTTTAATCAAGAAACAAATCATTAATAAAAAAAATGTCATTTAATGTGAATTCTTGTCAACGTTTGTACGGATATATAACAGATAAACTACTGGCAATTAGTTTGCGTTGAGGCCCGCATATAAAGAAAATAAGACTTTAGAGGAAGAGAGAGAGAGATACAAACGGTTAGCATAACTAAAAGTTGACAGGCTACTTCGCAAAAAAAAAAAGAAGACTTAGTTGGGCGTAAAACGGTTATAACTAACATTAGACACGTGTCCGTGTGCGTGTGTATCTGTGAGATACTTATGCATAGACAGATACATAGATACAGATACATACGTGCATGCATAAAAGACCATAAACATAAACACCATGTGAACCGTCAACGTGTGGTAGCTAACCTCCTCCCCCCTCCCCTTTCATTCCCCCTTGAACTGCCTTCTCGAGCAATTTAAATGCTTTTACATGGCAACAGTGAACGAAACGGAACAGAACAGAAAATCGATGGCAATTTACCGTGCGTCTGTCTACTGTGTACGTGTGTGTGTGTGTGTGTGTGTGTGTGTTTATACTAATACATACATACGTATACGTATACGTACTTCATGTATTATGTATTTGATGTACATGCGCAAAATTCCCACATCACAGAGAGCATAAAAACAACAAGAACAACGAAAACGAAGCAAAAGCAAAAGACTGAAACTTTTTACGTAGACAAAACAAAGTATTAGAAAAACAAACAACAACAACAAGTTAGCACAGTGGTAAATTCTAGTGAAACAATAGCATAAACCTACAAAAAGGTTCTTAAACAATTATCTAAATGTCTTTTTTTTTAGCTTTGCTACAAATCCATTTGCACTTAAATAAACTCAATTTACTTACTAAAAACAACTTTAAAGCTGCTAAACATTACAAACTCCCATGAACCCACTGTATAACAAGTAAACGGTAAAGAAAAGAAGAAGAGAGTGAGGCGCCTTAGGCTTAAGCCACCCACAAACAAGGCGTTCGTTTCAAATGCTGCCTGCTGCCTACGCTTTTGGCGTTGTAAGCCGTCTCGCTTCGTTTATCTCTCTATCGCTCTGTCTCTCTCTCGCTTTCATTCTATCTATGTTTTAAGCCTCCCACTCAACACTCTCGCTCTCTGCCCGCGCTTTGGTTTAGCTGCCGCTGCCGCTGCCGCTGCCGCTGCCGCTGCTGTATTATTTTCATTTTCAACTTTTTCTTCTTGACTGTTGCCGTTGCCCAACGCCCCCCTCATCCCCCCAAACCCGCCAGCTACCCATTTGTGCGACCTCATTCTACTGATGCCCTCCCCTCGACCCACCAATGTAATGTCGCTTAGTGTCCCTCCTTAGTTGCCGCCCATGTCGCTTAGGGCCGCAGCTGGCAACGCACATTTGTGATAACATTTGTGATAAAATAATGCGGCAACAACGCACCGAACGGCTCAAGAGTCGCAGGAGTAGTGTGGGGGGGAGGGTGCTTGGAAGGGGGTTTGTGTCGCAAAGGGGCCAAAGAACGTGCCAGGTCAGTGGGTGGCATGGCGCAGACAAGCCGCTAGCACAGGCACTTTATATGTAGTGTGTGTGTGTGTGTGTGTGCGTGTACAGTAACTAGTTTTTTGCGCTCGTTTTTACTTTGGCATTCTTTGTGTGTGTTTATGTGCGCAACGTTGCCAAACTTCAGTTTAATAGCAACTAGGCTATTGCCCTCTCGCTCGCACACAACGTCAATAATTTTCATTCATTCAGAATGAAGATGAACGCACGTTGGCGCTGGCCGCCTCCCCCCAAAACCACCCAAGCACCCCAACCGTATAGCTTTTGTGCCTTAATTTAAGTTGATGTTGCTGCTGCTTTAATTTATCAGATTTATTTAATGTTTCTGATCTGTTTTTATCTAATTGGAGTTGTTGTTTCACGTTCTCTCTCGTTGATGTGTGTCAAACTTGAAAACTTTTTGCCTAATTAAACATATTTTGTTGAAGTATCCACAGTTTTAGTTTGTCAGTTTGACACTTTAGAGGGGCATTCGGTTGAATCAGGTGCGTTGGCGTTGGTGTCAAAACATTTAAGCTAATTGCATAAAGCTTGCCAAAAAGTCACAAGTAAACATAACCTAAAAACTTTACAGATTGTTTGTGATTGTAATCATAGATTGAGAGTACAGTTTGTGGCATGTGATTTGGTTTTTAGGAGCTTTCAGCTGCTGTTTCTTGATTAAACTTTAAAGAATGTCTTTAGAAAAAAGCTTTTCGATAATAAAAGCTTACTGAATTTATTAACTATTCTTCTTCTTAATGTTGTTAAGCCATTAAACTCACATTTTATCTTTGTTAGTGCTAGTTAAATGTAAGTTATACATAAAAGTTATATAAAATATTGATTTAAGAAGCAAACTAGATTCAATTGTAACCTTTCTTCAAGCAAAATATGTTTAATCAAAGTAAGAACAACATAAAAACATTTCTATTAGAGTTACTAACAAACATTTTGACTAACAATATATTAAAAACATTTATTTTAGAGTTACTAACAAGTATTTTGACTAACTAACCCCGTTTTAATAGGTAAACCCTTAAAGCTTTATCGTATATCGGATATATTTAATTAAATTATAGTCAAGAAATGTTCTCAACTATATTTCTATATTTATATCAAAAATAACTTGAATTCTATTGAATCAAGATAAAATATATCTCTAAACTAAATATTTTTTCTCTATAAATCAACTTAAATGGAAACTTAAAGCTCTTTGCCCACATTTAATCTTCTGCAGATACAAGAAAAATATGCCAGAAATATAAAAACATTCCAGCCACGCCCCATAAATAATGGTTGGTATCGCATTACCAACTTCCCCCCCTAACCTTTTACCCAGTTTATACCCCAACTTCTTGTGAACCTCTACTATATCAAATATTCTTGACAATTCCACATTAAATTGATGCGCCACAGCAAAAGGCTAAAAGAAAGAAACCTTCAAGCAGCCGCAACAAAAAAGCCAAAAACCCTTACCCTTCCCCCAAACTCTCTCTCTCTCTCCAACACCCATCGTTCAAAACGACAGCCGACGCTCCAGTCAGTTTCAAGTTTCGTCCTTGCTGTTAAATTTAAATGCAGACGCCATTTCTATTACTCCACACACACAAACAAACACACACACATTAAATTATACCACGCGCTGTTGCCAAAAAACGGTATCCTGTATATATGTATGTATCCAACCAAATTCCCCAAGGGAAAGAGCAAAATTTAAATGGCAGCCGAGCCGAAAATAAAATCATGACTCGAGAAAAAAGCAGCTTTGAGCTGCTGTTTTCTGCTTCTTGGCTGCGCCCAAAACGAGGCGCGGCCCCACAGGCATTGTGTATATAACGGTCTAAAAACCTTACCGTAGCTCCAAGGGTTCCATCTACACATATATACACCAATATATACATTCTTTTTCGTTTCATTTTGTGTGTGTATTTGTATTAAAGACGGGTCTACACCCAGTGTTAGAATACATTTTTGCCAGGCACCGCCCAAAAAAGATGAAAAAATTGTTCTTTTTCTGCCAGTAGCACATTTTGGAACAACACCCCAGAAAACTGAGGGGTTGGGTTGTGGGTGTAGGCAAGGAGTGTGTAGTAGGTGCATGACTTTTCTCATTTCATTTTACTGCCTTTTACCAGAGCAACTTTCACAATGTGCGGCTGCCTATGGGGGTTGCTGCCTTCAGTGACGTCCTCCACCCACACACTGTACAAAACATATATAAAAAAAAAAACGAAACGGGAAAAAAATAGAAGAAGAAGTAGAAGCACTAACAGAAGCCGCCTCACGTGCGCCTAAAGTTGCTTTTGCTTGCTTGCTTGCTGGCTCGCTCGCTCTTACTCTCCCCCTTGCCGCCCAAACACATTGTCTGCCCTTGATTTTATCGATTTTCGCTCTCGTCTCATGCGGCGCTCTTTGCTCGCTCTCAGCACTTTGTTTGTTCTCCCTCTCTCTCTCATGGCAAAAAGCGCGCGCGCTTCTGTTTTATGCTAAGCTTTACTGTTTTTGTATGGGGCTTTGCCAGTCCTTTGTTGTTGTTGTTTTTGTTGCTGTCACTGCTTATATATATGTATGTTTGTATGTGTATATATATTCCGGCCGGCTATGCTGCTGCTGTTGTCGTTTGCACATTATGTGCTTTTGGCATTTGCACATGTATTTTATGTGCTGACTGCTGCGTTGTTATTTATGGCATTTAAGCCCAAGTCCACCCACCACTCACTCAAATTGCTTCTATATGTATATGTATATAATGTAACGGTTTCTCTGTGTGTCTGTGTGCTGCGTGTACGGCATGCTTTAATCTTTTGCCGACCAATTTTGTACCATTTAAATTTTTGCCATGCTATCTATGCATGTATCCAAAAGGAGTGACAGAGAGAGAGAACGTTTCAATTCCCCTGTGTCAATTTTTGCTGCATTTAAGCTTTCAATTTTCAACTTGTCTTGCTTTAACTGAACCACGACTGCACAACCACCATGTCTCCTCACCCCTCTATCTCTTTCTCCCTGTTCTTTCGTTGATGATGTTGTGCGAGGTCGTCTTTTGGTATTTTCAATTAAATGTTAAATTCTTATTGCTGCCATCATCTGTTTGTGGCTTTGACCACTTTTGGGAATGCATTTAAATTGTTTATGTGGAACTATTTGTTAGTTATTTAATGTTTATTGATTTACAAAAGATTCTTTGTGTCTTATTTACCAAATGCTTTAATTGAAGAAGAACATTGAAATATTGTCATTTAATATTTGATTGCTCAACCATCGGAATATCTTCAGTACAACTCCCAACAAAAAGGGTTTGGCATAAAACCATCAATCATAAACAGTCCTAAACATAAACACGCCCACAACTCTGTGTTTATAAATTTTTATTATTTTCTTCATCATTTTGTAATATATTTAGTATATCAAGGAGAAAATGTTTGCAACTGCATTAAAAACCTTTTAGGGCCTCATATAAATCATAATTTTACACAAAATTCTTGTGTTTATTCTGTGCTGTGGTGTTGTCTTTCATAATTTATTTATGCACTGCGAAAGGGCGCAACCATATTTAATATGATGCCACATTATGTATGGTTAAAAGGGTGTGTACTAAATGGAGTGTTGCAAATTGAAGTAAAGCGAAGTAATGGAAAAAATTGAAAGTTAATTTAAAGCTATTTTATTTTTTCACGGTATTAAAATCTACAATAAATCATTACTAATGCTTTTAAAATGTATTGATTAAATATGTTCTTAAGCATTTTATGCGCAAAAGATGTCTGGTCACACCTGTGAATATCACTCTCTCTCTTGCACCACACTGCAACTGTAATCTGTTTATTTTGATCAGCTGACAGGCTTAAGAAACTCCACGTGACCAAAGAAACAGCATAACAAAATGGAACTAACAAAAACGCTGTTAAACACCCGCTAAACGGTAAACAACAAATTTTATGTACATACACATATGCATATGTAATAGGGCACCAAATTCGTGGGTTAACCCGACTTGTATAATTCTTTTTTATGGCATTTTGGTGTGTTTCTACCGCTCCTCCCTCTTAAGTTAACGTGCGAAACAAAACTGAATAGTCGGAAACAGTTATCGCGTGCTTAGACGTCATGAATTTAACAGCCGGCACAGCTCCCCCTCCTCCTGTTTAAAGTGCAAACAACTCTTTCTGTCTACCCTCGCGTCACGTGGGATTTAAGCATAGGAAATGTCCTTAAACTTATGTTGTCGTTGTTGTTGTTGTTTTTGTTGCACTGACAACAACTTTTTGTGCATTGCTGGTGCTAAGTCGTCGTCGCTCATTCATTCACTCGACTCGTATTGAGCTGACAAGCCCTTTTTTCACGCTGCCACTTTTATTTATGCGATAAAAATAAAGCGATAATAAATGGTGGACAGCAAACGCCAAGTTATTGCACTCGCTCACTTTGGCTTGTGCTCTTCTGTGCTCTCTCTCGCTCTCGTTCTCGCAACTGTCTCACTTGTCATTTTGTTCGTTCAGCAACAGCTGTTTGTCTGTTTCTTAAGAAAGTTGCACTGAGAGTTCAATTGCCTTGCCCTCGTCTCGGCCTCGACATCGACGTTGACTGCGCTGTCTCTCACCCCTCTCTTTGCACACTGCATTTGCATTATTTACGTATGTTTGTATGTATGTATGTACGTTTGTACGTATTAACAGTAAGTGACGGCAACGATTGGGGCTTTGAATGGTTTTTAGTTTCTGCTTTATTTTCATTTTGCATGTGTTGCGTAATTTCCGTTGCTAAAAGTGTAAAAGAGAAAGAGACAGAGAGAGATGTGAGCGTGAGGGAGTTGTATTAAAATCACTTTATGTGTGTATGTGTGCTTTTTGTTGTAGGTCAGGTCCAAAAGCTTTTGCTAGTCCAATTGAATTGAATGGAAATGGGATCTGTTCACTTGAACAAGAATTATAAAACAGCGAAATATAACTGGCAGTTTTAAAGCTATCGAAAATGACCTCACAGTTTGGGGTCAATGGGGTCAATTATTTTAATTGACCAATTACACTTAGTTAATTAACCATTCTCAATCATAAGCTGAGACAGTTTAAATTGCAATTCTTTCGCAAGCTCAAGAATAATTTGCATAAAGGATGCGCTACTCCCTGCACCCTGGTTTTCAAATTATATATCATTTAGCAGTTGATAATGTTAAAGCAACCCCGAACTATATATTTATTAATAAGCACTACTTGAGTGGGTCTTTTTTTTTGCTATTTTCCCCGATTTTTATAGGGGTTTCCCCTTTCGAAAATTACTCAGGTGAGTCGAACTCGGGTCTTTGCAACACTGTTATTAGCACAAACACACATACATAGTAAACTAACAACAATAATAGCAAAGTGAAATTTGTTATGTAGCCAAACCGTTTCACTTTACTTCTCTTTATTCTTCACTGTTTCCAAGTAAAAGCTTAAAGCAAAGAGTATTTGTTAGTCGAGTTGGTTTTAGCGTTTTCCTCTATATTTTCACCTTTGCTTTTGCCACTGAAACCAAACAAAACAAACCGCAAATTATTGTAATCGAGCGAATCCGAGACAACTTTGCTGTGCTGTAAATTATACGGAATTTTTCCCTGATTTCTCGGAACTCACTTTGCCGGCTGTTGTTGTTGCTGTTGTTATTCTTGTTTGCAAATGGGCTAAATGAAATATGCAATAAGCTATGACTAAGCGGCATCTATTCTTGCTATATTTTCCCTATAAAATGACGTTGTTGTTGTTGTTGTGTAGAAAGCCCCTTTTGCTAGACGGAACTAAACGTGAAACAGGTAGTTTTTAGAGGGAAAACCATTGAAGAGGATTCACCCCATTCAGCCGGAAGAGTTATTTCTTGGAAAATGAGAACTTGCTAAATTTCAAGCTTATCTATCTTAACTTTAAGCTTTACTAAGTTATACTATACGATTATTGCTTTTAATACTGGAGGACACTTCCTTTAAAGATAATTAATTTTTATCAATAATTAAACAACAACAAATCACACACACATATACAGTACTTCAAAATTTCCGCCTAAATGATAACAACTCAACGAAGAAGAAGAAGAATGTATATTTGTATTGCTCAAGAACCATAACAAACAAGAGTGGAACGTTTCTTGGCACTAACGAAATACAAGTGTAACAAATGGGGAAACAATACAACCCACACCAAAAAAAAAAAAAAACTAACGGTAACGTAAACAAAAAACAATCACAAGAATTTATGCTGTGACACAATTGCATACACACACACACACATATGCCGTCAAACTCTTGTGTATATGCTTGTATGTATAATATAAAATCTGTGTCATATAAACTTTGCATGTTTATGGCGAATTTTTCTGTTGACAACATTTTTGTTATTGTTGCGTTTTATGTCTCTCATTTGGCCGCTTAAGGCGGCGATTAACCCGTTTTTAGCGGACCTCTGCATGATTCATAAAGCGTTACCAAGTTCAGACGGAAAAAGAAATGTGCAAATAAAATGTGCAATAAAATATATACATTATATATGTATGTATAGAGAGAGGGAGCCACTGTGCGTGCCAGCTGCAATAAATACATACCATGCGGAGAGCAAATGTGCAATGCGAAAAAGAGTGGGCAAGTGAAACGGCAAAAGCATGAGCAACAGTTATTTTTGTTATTGCTAGTTGCTTTTGCTGCTGCTGTTGGTTTATTATTACACCGGCCTGCAACGGTAAATTTAAAGCGACGATTACAACACACTAGCACATACACACACATACATACATCCAATTACATACGAATAGAGGCAGCAGTTTAATGTCACAGGTGCGCAAGCGAGACAACACTAGAGGAAGAGAAAACTTTTATGCACTTTAATTGAAATGCTCTGGCCGCAGTGTAAGAAAAACAAACCAAGGCAAAGCCAACAAGAAAAACATGCAGAAGCAATAACAAATGAGTAGAGAGACGAGCATTGTCTTATTGAGTGTGGAGTACTAGTGTTAGTAGTAGTAGTGTGTGTGGTGAGTTGCTTGGTCGGTCTGGCCAGACAGGTTGCGTTATTTTGAAAGTGCCAAAGAGAAGGCACAGAGCAAGAGATAGATGGAAACAAACACAACAACAACAACAACAAAAAACTCCAGCTCCAACTTCAAGTCGAAATTATAAAATAGCAGACGCCCGGCAACGTGTGTACCACCTGTGTATGTGTGTGTGTGATTGTCTGTGTATGTTAGACAGAGCGGGTGTGTGAAAAGTAAGCGGAAGAGTCACGCATACTGCTGCTGAAACAACAGACAAAAACGCTAAAAACCGTCTGACTGAAACCGCGCGCAGTGCGAACGATGCGAGCGAGCGAGCGAACAAACGAACGAGTTGAAGTGGAGTTGCTGCTGTGGGGGAAAAAAAGAGCAAAATAAGGAGGAGAGGAAGAGCGCCATACAAAAACGTGAGCGCATGCATGTATGTGTGCGTTAAAGGTCGTTGGCCATGCGGCGACGTTGAAGTCGCACGACTACGCCAGTAAACAACAACAACAGCTTGTTGGCAGAGAATAAAGGCGACGAGGCAACGGCGACGTATGTAGCCTAAGGGCATAAAATGTGTTGCAGGTTTCTGTTGGCCAACAAGCGCTTATTGTAGACAACTATGGCTACAAGTTTATTTAAACATATATACGTTTGCGATTGTGTATGTGTGTGTGTATAATCGTTCGCATCATTTTTTTAGCTGCATTTAAAAAAAAGGCTAAAAACACGTTTTGTGCACAGCTCCACATCAAATAAAATAGACAAAACGTACAAACTTGAGGGCAACTGTGGGCGTTTATGCATGCACGGACATGTGTGTGTGTGTGTGTGTGTTGTTGTGCGTGTGTATTGGTTGTTGCTGTTGTTGTCTTGCCTTGTTATAAGGCCGTTATCATGTGTTGCCGCCTGCTGTCAGTCAGTCAATGCGACAAGTTTAGTGGGCTTTAAAATTGAATAAAATATAACACCTACGAGAATGCCACTGAGAAAATGTAAAGGGGAACGGAAGAAACTTTTGGAACACTATTTAAAGCGTAGGAAGTCATAAATTATATACATATGTATTTTCAATAATAACCCCAATTAAATGAGGTTGAATGTGGATGATTTTGATTTAATTTGAGAAAATACCTTAAAGAACCACTGTAATATTAGCAACAAAAGCTTTTTTTATTCTTGGTAACATTGCCTTCGAAACTGGTTACGATTTGGCCATGTTCTCAGTGTTGGCAAACGAACAACCTCTTGAGATGACCTCATGCATAACTTGAAAAGACCAAACACAATTTAGTTAATTGCTATGCGTTGTACAAGTTGCAAGTTCAAAGCTAAAACAAAAGCTTAAGGTCTCGACCTTTAGCGTTAAGCTAAAACTCCAACTATTGATATTAATATGCAATAGTTATATTGTATGAATAGCCTTCGCTCGCATTGCATAACCATAGAAATAATAATTTAATACCCCTGTGACAAACGACAATTACAGCTAGAACTTGTTATACTACTGTATTGCTTTTATCTTTGTTGTCATTTCCTTATTTAATGTGACACTTGTAAAAAATTGCATTGAAATTGAGAAGACAACGCTGTATTTGCTCTCCTTCTCTTTCGCTCTCTCTCTCTCTCTTGCTTTCTGTCTATCCATCTTAAGTGAAAATGAACACCTGCGCGTGGTTGTTGTTGGTTTTTTTTTTGTGTGTGTGGCGTACGTGCCTGTGCACTTTACTCACTCGATGCAGTTATGCAGCTATTACGTCGTCTATGCTCACACACACACATACACGCACACTAATAGACACGCACTAGCGAACACCTGTCAAACGCATGCAGACTGGCGTACAGAGTAAATACAAAACTTGCTCTAATGGTATCTACCCGTCTCGCTTGCACAGAGAGGCCAACATCATCAAGAGAATCAGCAGCAGCAGCAGCTGCTTTTTTGTTGTTTCATTTTCACAGTGTTCCCGTCCGCTTCTTCTAATGTTGCTGTGTCACGTTCTTCATATGAAAATGTTTGAAATTCTGATTGGATATCATATGCACATACAAACGAACAAACATACGTATACAGCGTTGCCAAATGTTTACAATTAATATTGTGTGTGCGTCGTTGCCATATTTCACGCGCTTACTCACGCAATAGCATTAATTGAAACAGGTTTGCGCTGAAACAGCTGAAATAGCATGCCCGAAAAGCGAAAGAGCGAGAGAGAAGAGCGATCATGATCCATGATCATTATGATATCTTGTTTGCCTTTGCCTTTCATTGTGTTTCACTTGTTGTGTCTTTTTGTCTTGGCATTCTTTGTTAAATATGTTCACTGACCTTTGCCGAAATTACCAGTTTCAGAGTCTCTTAAAGACTCCGAAACGATACATATTTATGCCATCGTATTTCTTCTTTTATAGCCATATTTTAATGTTTGTTTTTGTTACTACGCAAACAAGTGTGTTGAAGAAGATGAGGGGGGAAATGAGCGTGTGTGTTATTCACGCAAATGACCTTCAACTTGATTTTTAATTAAGTTCAGTTCAATGAACTGAAACTGTCAACGACTCGACGCCGCCATCGTTGTCGACATTTATTTTTTTCGTGTGTATATTTATTAAATGTTTTCATATTTCTTTTGTCAAATTTTGGACGCATTTACACAATTGTTGGGCGTTTGTTTTTTGTTTATTTTTAATATTAATTTTGAGTATAATAACACTTAAATTTAATGTTCTTTACGTGCGTTTCTGCTTTTTTTGTTTAAGTGTGTCAAAAGTACATACAAACAAATGATAATAATAATAAATACAAATATTTAATGTCATTTCGTGCGATCTGGCAACATTGTGTGTCAACTGCTTTGCCAAAGCTTTAAGCTAAAGCTTTCTTCAGCGTCATGTTCAAGTCATTGTTTAGCTCCTTTTGGGTATCATAACTCATCTTGAGCTTTTCACCATTCAACTATGTTGTGCTAGTCATAATTTATGCTATTTAATCGTTTTCTCAACCTACTAGCTTTGTTTTATTTTTTCGCCCCCTTTCTTCCTTCTTTTGTGCTTTATCGTTGCTCGTTTCACATAAATTTCAGTAAGTTTCTTTTTTTCTTTATTTCTTACATCTATTCCTCTTGCACAACAAGAAAAATTTTTTTCAATTTACATTTTTACCATAATTTATCCGCCCTTTTTTTTCAATGTTTTTTTTTTCGCGCTGTGCAAAGTGCTCAACAACTTTTTGTTGCCAGTTTCAAGTGCACTCTTCAACTCCCTCCCCCTCTCAGCCCTTTTGGGCGGTACACCATCCGATGCCAAAAGCGCCGCGTTAGACAGATTTTATTACCAGCTAGCATTGCTACTTACCCGGAAACGCTTGTCGCACCCTTTCCACCTAATAAACAAGTAAAGAAAAAAAAAACCACACACACACACTCGCATACTCTGGCAACCCTCTTTGCATTATTCAGGTTTTGTGTTTGTGCCCGGCTCACTAGCTGACTGGCTGACGGGCAACCCTTGTGGCAGGTTCTTTCGTATCCACTAAAAATTGTTGCATGTCAACTCACCCGCACAACACCACCAACACCACCATCACACCACTACACACATCATTTTTAGTTTTATATAAAGCAAGTAGTTTGGGCAAACCACCCCAACCAGATCTCTAGACGGGTAGACGAGTAGCAAAAATCCGCTGGCAGCGGAAGGATGTTTCAATTTCTATTTTGTTTTACACATCTCTTCCTGTTTTTATCGGTCGTTTGTTTGTTCTGCTCCCCCTTAGCCCAGTTTTATTGCCTTAGAACGGAGTACAGCAGTGAAAAGTGGCAACGTTGCAATTTGCTTCTTGTTGATTTTTATATGTTTTAAGGGTTTTCGCCTTTGTTAACTCTATCCCTTTTTGGCTTTTCGTACATCTCAACTTTTCGCAGCGCATTCTTTTGCTGCTGCTACCTACTCTATAAATTAGATGAGCTTTTTATTTATTTAAGGCCCTTTTGCCATTTCTTTTCTTCTATGTTGGCAACTCCATTGTTGTGCTTGTTTGTTTTTTTCTTTGCCTGTGATTGGGACTTTGTCTGAGCCTGTGGTTACGTGACCAATATCGGACACATACTGAATTGCGTGGTACCAGCATTATCCGTACATTGTGTATAAGAAATTTGATTAAAGTGCTGTTGAGAATTGTAACTATAACTAAATTAACTTTGAGTGAACAATGCAAAAATGACAAGTGGACCTTTTCCAATTAGTTTTCCTTTTCACATTGCTGCACTTTCATATTCTATCTCTTAGTCTTACTACTTGCAACATTTTCCATTGCGTTTTGCTACACATTAAAGCACCGCGAGCGTTGCGTTTTAATTACTGACCCATTTTGCCATCATGTTCCGACACGTTTCATTCATTGGATTGCATTGCCTTGCCTTGCGGCGCTGTTGCCGCATTTCATAGGCAAAGGCTTTAAAGCGCCAAACTGTTTTTTTTAAGTAAGTGTGCGTGATTCTGTGTGTGTGTGTGTGTGTGTGCTATGTGTTAGTTGGAAAGTAAATATACGGTTTTTTCTTCCAAACGCTAGATGTACATGCAATTATGCAAATTTACATAAATATAACCTACTAACCAAGCACGCTATTGAAACAAATGCAAGCGCCGAGGCTATAACAGTATGTGGCTCGTGCTATCTCTTTCGCACCCACACACACACACACCGCAAATAGTTGACCTCATTTTTTGTAGGATTGTGTACAATTTTACTGCACTTTTTTTTTTTAGTTTTGCATTCACTAGGGCGCCGCCTGGCGGGCGTTTATTGTCGCTTTCGCATGTTCCCCCCTTGCATCCCCCCTCGACCAATTCTCGTCTATCGAGCTGCGCTCATTTTGCATGCATGCATTCGGCTATTCAGTCTGTGCTGCTGCTGCTGACGTTGCAAATGGGGCTTGAAGCGCTGGGTTGCAGGCGGGGGAGTGGGGTTTGCCCTACATTTTAGGGCTTTGTTGTCTTTTGAGCCTTGTTGTGTTTTTGCCAGGCAGCTGGTGTAGAAAGCGTTTGCATTGCTTTTCAAAACATCTCCTTCAGATAGTTGTTGTTGTTGCTGTTGCCACATTTCATTCACAATAACAAAACGGCAGAAGATGTTTTTACCATTTGTGACTTGTTTGCTGTTGCTTTTCACATTTATTCCACGTCCTTGTGCTAAAAACTCGACGCTGATGGCGGCAGCGAAACGAAAGGTTGGGTTTGGGTTTTGCAAATGTTACAAAAATCGATAAAGCAATTAATGCAAAAAGTGGCTGGCACAACCCCCACAACAAGAGCAAAGAACAGTAGAAATAGTAGCTGTAACAGAGCAACCCTGCGTATAAAAATAAACAGCCAACCACCCATTCCAACACCCACCAAACGATGAAAGACCCAACCCAATTTAGCAGCGAGCGCATTTTTTCTTCTTCCTTCTCACATTTTTCGTTCTGTTTATTTGTTTGTGTGTGTGTGTGTGTTTTTGTTTTTGTTTTTGTCTTGTGCACAGCGTGTTTATTACTTTGCTTTTGATGCAACCCTCGTTTGTCGTTTGCCGGCGTTGCCATGCGGGCTATATATTTTTTTTTTCAATGGGTGGCCCACAAGCCGTGCCGTACATGTGAGTGCGAAAGGGAAAGAAAGCAACATGGGAGCCACTAAAGTGTGCGCTTTACTTTAATAAACAGTGAACCAGTGTGTGTGTGTGACTTTAATATATTTTAATTCATTTTTTTTTTACTTGACTTTGGAGCGTTGAGAGAGACCCTTAAGTAGCTTTTTTTTCATTACATTTGCACTGTTAGTGTGATTTTATTTTGGAATTTTCATTTAGATAAAAGCGACAATTTACCAACAAGTTTATTACATACTTACATAACACAATTTGTGTGTGTTCCCTGGGGTTCGTTGTTTATATATTTAACTAGAAAGAATTTACAAAAATGCTTTAGTGAAATTATTTCTCTTTTTTTTTTTTGCCACTAATCCCCATTTTGTTTTTCTCTGTTTGGGTTTCTTTTTGCTAGCCTGTCTTCCTTCAGCAAT
Organism: Scaptomyza caliginosa; assembly: GCA_035044725.1. Lineage (NCBI taxonomy): Eukaryota > Metazoa > Arthropoda > Insecta > Diptera > Drosophilidae > Scaptomyza > Scaptomyza caliginosa. The sequence goes on along the minus strand of JAWNNR010000979.1, from coordinate 1,009,252 downwards.
ATTGATTAACTTTTTGCCGCGTTTTAACAACAAAATCCCTGCCAACATTCATCCAATGAAAGCTGTCAGAGCTGCTCAAACTTTAAGTTGATATAAAATCCTCAGCTTTGCCACAGTTTGCTTTGTAGCTTTTGTTGCTGGCTGCTACTGCGAATGACAAGTAAATTTTCCCTCATGCCCTCACATAAAAGCTAATATGGAAAAAACTTTACTGTTTTGCTTTGTTTTGTTGGCTTCGGCTGGAAGGCATCCTGGCGTACTGGCGCCATAAACAATCTGTATTGGCCCAGGCGCTTTTTGGCAATGTGCCCAAAAGTGCCAACGGCCATAACATAAAACAATGCTGTGGCTTGGACGTGCATAAAAGTAGATATGTCTAAAGTCCTGCAGCAGAGTTCTAGCTTAATAAATTGTTTAAAATATGAGTTTTTGTTAGCAATAATATCGATATTTATCGATAATTGTGACTACAAAATGCAATTTTACTTGATTAAGTTGATTAGAAAGCCTTGAAATAACTTTTTTAATATTGAAACCTTATCAAACTCAAATAAATATCTTATCTTATCGATCCTTTAAGTTCTTCTTCAAAGTAAGGGAGTGTGTGAGTGTGTGTGTGTGTGTGTCTTCATAGGTTACTATAGGTATATATATATATTCAGTCAGACTCGGCTCAGACCCTACACACAAACACACCCACACCCACACATACGAACGTCGTCAACTTTTTATGGCAAGTTTTCAACAACTTTTTGCATATTTCAAAGCAAAAACACCCAACTCACCCCTCCACCCCACCGCCACAGGCAGCTCCATCGACCAACCCCAACATATTTGATAAGTTTTGCCTCCCCCTACTCCCACACCCCGCCTCGTATCTGTTAGAATGCCCCGCCTGGCTTTAGTTTAGTTATTTCTCATCATCATCAGTCTCATTCCCCTTTTACTTTGACGTCGTCTTCGTCTTTGTACACATTTTCCACATTTTTTCCCACGTTCACCAGAGAGTGTGTGTGTGTGTGTGTGTGTGAGTGTTTTGTTCGTTAGGGGTAGTAGGGTTTTGGGTTTGTGGAAACTGAACCCCGTCATAAGTAAATAAATACGAAAACGCGGCTCTCAAAGTCGACTTTTCTTGAGAAACGATGCTATCTAAACTGTGTGGAAGCCCTCTCTCTCTCTTTCATTTCCTCTCTCTCTTTCTGTTTATCCCACTTTTAAGTGCTTTTAAGTGTGAGCTTTAATATCGCATTACATTAAGTTTGCTTTAAAAAGCGTTTTACATAACGCAAAAGTGACAAGTTTTGTATTTTGTTGGATAAGAACCTGAAAAGCATTAAGAGAAACTTAATTTAATGATGCAAATTCTTACTTTAAGTTAATATTGTTAAACATTTGTTAAAAAAAACTACTTTAAAAAGCTTAATTTGTCAACTTTAATTGAAATTAATGATAAACAAAGGCACACAAACATCATTAAAAACCAATATTAAACCTTTTGATACATCATTTCGTATGCAATTAACATATACATATACATACATAAGTGCATATTTGTGTATAATTATTATGCAGCAAACACTTTTGGCTTCTTGTTTCTTGTCATTTCTTGCACATGTTGGCATTAAATTTTTCCTGTCAAAGCCATGAGCCAAAAAGGTTTTTTTTTCTCTCTTACCTGTTGCCTGGCATTGCCAATCGTGCGGTTAGCCCAGTCAATGCAACATTGCAACGGGAAGCGGCAGCTGCTTTCGGGGCAAACCGCAAAGCAGCAACAACAACAACAGCAACTGGAATCCTTCAACTTTATGCAGGACGACAAGAAATTATAATGGCATTGCATTAAGGATGTGAAGCAAAGCAAGCGCAGACTGATCGACTGGCAAATGCCCTTTGTAACGATCTAAGTCTTTAAGCCATTTCTTTGTTTTAAAGGGTATAATTTAGAGGCTTTGCCTCTGCTTCAAATTGGCACGTACCAAAATAAGAATGATGTTGCCACTGTATTTTACACTCTCTCTCTTCTCCACCCCTGCTCCTCCCCACAAAAGCGCTCCCCATTGCGATCTGAGAAGCAGATGTTTGACTTGTTGCCGTGCTGCAAGCTGTTAAAAATTTCAATAAAAATACAACTTCCAATTGCGGTTTGCTGTCACATGTTAAGTTTCTCGTTGTTGTTGTCTTGTTTTTGTGTGTGTGTGTGTGTGTGTGTTTGAACACAAGTAACTAGGTCAAATGCGTCTTATCTTATCAGAATGTGGTGTTTGTTTTGTGATTATGATTAGGCCGACCGCAAACATTTGATGGCCTTAAATTCCAACAGGTGGCGCTAATTATCATGTAAATACATGCGTACAAAGCGTAACGGTTAATTTCAACAACAACAACCTAGATAAATATATATAATAAAATCATATTTTCCCTTAACATTTACAAAACTGTAGGCATTAATTGGTTATTAATTCAATTTAGTCAGCGCAATAAAAGTTTGAAAAGCGCTTTGAACCAGCTGTCAGTGTTGATCAACAACTGAAAGGCAATAGGAACGGGATTTAAAATACATATACATAATATGTATGTATGTCAATTATTATTAATAATAATCTTATCAGTTGATGGAAATAAATCAAAGCGCTCTAATATTTGTATTTATTTATTTTTTAATAATTTTTTGTGTACATATTGATTATCAATATTGAGGTCATGACCTCAATGATACGCTGTAATATGTGTATGTGTGTGTTGCAACAAAACAACAACAAAGACAAAGAAAATATCGCTTACAGCGAATTCATGGCAATTTTCTTAGAAACACATTTCCAAGGAAAAAGCAAGTTTCACTCTGTGCAAAAACAATGATGTTTAATTAATTGCGTTGAAATTCATTCATTTAGCAGCAGCAGGTCGCTTATTCGATTATTGTGTGAAACATATTGAGCATTCCTGGGAATTCAGACACACACACGCATACATATTTGTGCAGCTTGTCTTGTGAAAAACAAAAGGGGAACGCAGGGAAGTAGAACATGTGCAGTGTGCAATACTGTTCAAACTGTGCGTATGTAAAGCTGCTGTTAACATTTGTATGCTAAGTGTGTTTTTACAGTGCTAATGAGCAAGAATCGAATGTTTTTGTTTATGCACCAGTCAATGGCAATAACCTTGCGCTAATAAACGAAATAAATAGAAAATATCTCCATGTAACACAAACAACAATTAGAATTCGACAAGAAACAAAAGTGCTAGCAATAAAAATCAAACAAATTAACGCGAAATCAAAGCGTAAACCAATTTAACCTTCAGTCATGCAATCACAACAAACACGTGACCATGAATATTATTGCCTTTGCTGCTGGCTGTTCTGGTGAGTAACTTTGCATGTATGTACATCTGTATGTGGAGCGCTAGCAACAATAATTCTACATAGAACAGTAAAAAAAAACAACAGAGCACAAAGTTATTATTAGAATCAATCAACAAATTATGAAACTGGCAGACAGCGATTTAAATAATGCAATAACTATGTTTGTATGTGGGTGTGCAAAGAGTGTGATAATAAATAACAAGAGTTGTAACGGCATTTAATTGACATGTTGACTAACAGACATGCACACAGACACAAGAACATGTATGTAGACATATTCTCTCACTCTCGCACTCAGGCGCTTTGGCTCGAGGCAAACAGACACAGTTGCGCTAATTTTAATTATTTGTCGCAAATGACCTTGACCCACAGTGAGAACTCGAATGAGCACTGAGAGGGCAATAACGAGAAATGAGCAATAAATATATATATATATATACACAATCATATTAATAAAAGCCGTTCGCATGCTTATACAAATAGCCAATGCGCACGCTAAAATTAATGCCAAAAGCACAGAGAAAACAAAAAATACAAAACAAACACACATTTGAATTTTGTAGTGCGAGTTATATATTTTTATTGTTATTTTTTGTGCTGATATGAACAACACCAAGAAGAAGAAGAACTCAAAACACAACACAGACTGCGTGGCAGGCAAAAAGTCGTAAAACAAAAAGAAACCGACAGGCCGCCAACAACACAAACAACTAAAACGAATAATATTTGCACACATTCAAACATACATTTATTGCATGAAGTAGAAGAAGAAAAAGAAGGCAAAGTTAAAGGCGTGGGCGTTGGCAACGCTGTTCGCATATGTCAGCTGCCAGTTGCATATGTGTTAGTGTGCTCTCCCAATATAGAATTTAAAGAGTAGTGCAGATGGAGGGCATGCAAGTGAAGTGTGAGAAATACGAATGCTTTTTAAGTTGATTAAAAGCGCGTTCTGCTTTCTAGAAGTAACAGCGGCAAAGTCTCTGTGCTCTCTGTAATTGTGTCAACTACAGCACGGCCATGTACGTGTGTGTGTGTGTTTGTTGAACTGAGTAGGCTTGCAATGAAAATGTGTGTCACGCCTCCACAGGCATGCAAAACAATTAAGCTTTAACGAGTACGGGTGTGATAATAACTAAACCTAAATAATGTTAAAAATAATCACTTTAATAATGCTTTGAATCTCTCTTAGTATAGGGTATAACAAAGCACAAACCTATAAAGCTTTGTATGTAAAGCTCTAATCTAAAATTGCTGTTAAAGTGTGGATATGACTGTTTACATAGGTTTTTTTTTCTGTACATAATGGTGCGATAAACCAACTGTGTTAAAGTCAAAGCATTTATACAAATTACTAGAGCAAATATACGAAAGTCAAATGTGTTTATGTGATTTAGTTTTCAAGAGCATTTTTAGGGTTTCTAAGTTTGTGCAATATGCCTCCAAATAAGGTACAGGCCGTACAAAAGCTCAATAATACATCGGCGTTGCTCACAAAGCTTAACCTCTCAACTCCCACGCTGCCAGCTTGCTGTACTCCTCTATGTATGTGTGTGTGTGTTTTGAATATTAGAATAACAAAGAAAACCATGCGAATATGTAAATGTACATATTGAATACACACAATAGAACCGAATGAGCGAAGCTCTTGTTCTAACCAATCAAGTGATTTGATTACAGCAGACTGAGAGAGTTTGTTCCTTTCGGCGTCAGTTTGTCTGTTGGATTTTAATATCACATCAAAAACAATGTTTGACTTTAAAATGTGTATTTAGAAACTTTAGAACTACATTTTGTTCAAAACTTGTTGATTAAAGCCAAGTTGAATTGTCCAGGCCGTTAGTTGATTGGCAATTTAGGCAAAGCGTAATGATAAATACACTAACAGACACACATACAGACGCACCAGACATGGCTGATGTCAGCGGGAATAGACCAGAGAGGGGGGTAACAGAGAGACGTTTAACCGCCCAAACAGGAAGACTGTAGGTCGCCAGAGGGAGCCACATAAACGGTGGGGGAGAGGCTGCAGCACTGTTGCCATCGCTGTTCTTGTTGTTTTATCTGTCTGTTGTGTTGAGTTTTCGTGTGCACAGGATACACATATGTATGCATATGCAGATACCACGAGACTGGCAAATATACACACATACACATACATACATACAATTCGCACACGTGCATGCATAACAAATATTAAACAACACAGGCCATATATAACGGCATTTATATATGCATGTGTGTGCTAGTATGTATGTAAATAGTATAGTTGCCAGACAGGATTGGGTTGGGTTTCTGTGGTACGTTTGGAAACAGGCTGTCTTTTTGTGTATACACACACAGTGATACACGTGAATTTTTCGTTGTACAGCCAAAAAGCCATACAATTTAATGTGCGCTCTACTGTCTAGCCAAAATATTTCAACGTCCGAACAAAACCATTTCGCTTTAAACCATTTCAATGACCCAAAGCTTTAATTAAACCGACATTGCGACGTCCACCCAACTTCCCCCTCCCCACCTAGCCGCAAAACGAAAACCAACAACTGCTGAGGGTTGTTATTGATTTTTCACAGCATTTTCCACACATTTCCCCGCTGACCAACGAAATGACTTTTAGAAAGCTGTTGTGCTGCGTTGCCGTTTTGTGCCTATGCTAATGAAGTCCCATTGTCGCACGGTGGGACACGCCCACCCGCATAATGGCCAACCCAAAAAATAAGAAACACGCGCTTCAGAAATGAATAACAACCGTTGAAACGTGCCTGGCATTTAATATTAGCATAATAAACATTAAGTCAATGAGCGAGTGTCAAGTAAATGCAAAAATCTACCAAAAAATAAAATGTGAGTTGAATTAAAATAAGGGTTTAATTTTAGAAGCTCTTAACACAACAAATTTCAAACCAAGTCCTTTGTATACAAAGTGGATTTTCGGCATACTTATACTATAAAAATAAATGCATAGGCAATTTAGATATCGCTAATACCGCAAACTGTTTAAATAAGTTACAAGTATTTAGCTTTTATATTATATTAGTAGTATAATATAGTTTATTGCGTTAATATTTTTCCAACATTTTATTGCACACTCATTTTACTGATAGCAATTAAGTATTTCAACATTTCTCAACACTATTCGCATGGCGCTGCATACGATTTTGTTCATATATATGTATATATATTTGAGGATTTAAAAGTCAATGTCATAAACAGCATCTCGTGTTTTGATTATCTCTTTTTAATTTAATAAGCTTGATTTTTATTATGAATTTTATTATGTTTAAAGCATTCTCTCTCAAGCCTTGTTTATTTATGTTCTACCATTTCTCTGTTTTATCTCTTTCTTCTTGCAGACGCCTACAAACAGTTAACAAAAAAAAAAACACATTCAAAAACATCACATACAGACAAAAATATCAGAGACAAAAAAACATACGTTTGTCGTTTTGCAACACTTGAGAGACGCGCGCGCATCATGCGTAACATTAGTTGGCAAAGCGCGCGTGCCGTGGAACGCAGTGAAATGAAACGTAACTGCTGCAATGCATGGCGCTGAAATGAAACGATCGCAGCGGACGACGCAGCAGAAGCAGCAGCAACATCAACAAAAACAACGAGAAAAAGGGAAAAGCAATATCACAGCATATGTGAAAGGCGAAAATGTTGTCGCATATCGAGGAAAATGCATCGTTTTCTTAACATACAGCAAAATATAAAACTACGCAACTATCATCAGTTACTTTTATATTTTGTTGCTGTACCATTGGCTGCCACTGCTGCTGGAGGAAGACGACGACGTAGAGGAGGCAGAGACGGAGTACGAGATATAATTGCGGGTGGGAGTAGCAGCAGCAGCAGCAGCAGCGCAGCAGCAACAACAACAACAACATTGACCCTAACGTAACGCTCGTTACGTAACGTGACGCACACAAAATCAACCTAGAAGTTAGTTTTCTTTATTAGTTTACAAACAAAATAAAAAAAAAACATAGTTTTCTTTAGTCCAATACAACAACACGTACGTACACATAGTTAACCCAACGCTGCCACTGTTCCTAAGACAACAACAACAACAAACAAAACAAAAAACCAATCGTAACCTAAAGTAACGTAACAACAACAACTACAACTACAACACTGCTCCCCTGCCAACGTGTTTTAAGTTTTGATCATTAGCATCAATCCATATATTCATAGACATATATAATATAAATATATACAAACGCTCATATGTCAATCACAAAGCTGATATTGAAAACAAACAATATATTGTATCAAGTTATACAGAATAGAAAGAACAATTGCGAAGCATAAAACAACAACGTGACGGTTGTTTTGGTGTTTCGTATCTCCCATTGACCTTTTGCCGCTCAGCTGGCAAAGGAAAAATATGGCAACACCGCAAGTCAAAGACTTGGTGTTGCGCTCGCCAGCTGGCTCTTCCGATACACTCACATTTGCCTGGCCACTGCAAATTGGACATGGACAGGATAAGCATGATAATGGCATCGATATCATCGATACAATTAAGTTCGTATGCGATGAGCTGCCATCCATTTCATCCGCATTCGAGGAAATCAACCTCAATCATATTGACACTGCCTGTTATAAGACTATGACAAATCTTGTCGATCGCTTCAACAAAGCTGTCGACAGTATTGTTGCATTGGTAAGTAAATTAAGTTTAAGTTTTTCCTTACTTTCTTCAACTTACTTCAAAACGATTTTCCTATTTTGCTTCTTGAAAAGACAACTAAAAACATTTTTTCGTCTCCCTGTAGGAAAAAGGAACTTCACTGCCCGCCGAGCGCTTGAATAAATTCGCTCACCCTAGCCTTTTAAGACACATACTGCAATTAGTTTACAATGCTGCCGTACTCGATCCGGATAAACTCAATCAGTACGAGCCCTTCTCGCCGGAAGTCTATGGCGAGACATCGTACGAGCTGGTCCAGCAAATGCTCAAACATGTCACCGTCAGCAAAGAGGATACGTTTATTGATCTCGGTTCCGGTGTGGGACAGGTGGTACTACAAATGGCCGGTTCGTTTCCGCTCAAGACATGCATTGGCATTGAGAAAGCGGATACGCCCGCCCGCTATGCGGAACGCATGGATCTGATCTTTCGCCAGTACATGAGCTGGTTTGGCAAACGATACTGCGAATACAAGCTGATCAAGGGTGATTTTCTGGTCGATGAGCATCGCGAGAAGATCACCTCATCGACATTGGTGTTTGTGAATAACTTTGCCTTCGGTCCAACCGTTGATCATCAGCTTAAGGAGAGATTTGCCGATTTGCGTGATGGCGCACGGGTTGTCTCCTCCAAATCGTTTTGTCCGCTCAACTTTCGTATCACAGATCGGTAAGTAATTGATTTTCTAAATGAATAAAACCAAACCTAAACATATTGTTTGTCTTGCAGAAATCTCAGCGACATTGGCACAATAATGCATGTTAGCGAAATACCGCCATTGAAGGGTTCCGTTTCGTGGACCTGCAAACCGGTTTCATATTATTTGCATGTTATCGATCGCACTATTTTGGAGCGATATTTTCAACGACTGAAAACCAAGGGCGGTGATCACGAGCATGTGGGTAAGTAACTGAGAATACGACGATGCAATCAACTTAAGCTAACACACACACACACTTAAACAGTCACAAATCAATCTCAATCGAATCGTAATCAATCTACAGTCACAGTCAATCATTCGATATCACTTGCGATCAGTCATTATGGATCACTTTTTAAGTTTCCTTTCTTATTGATTTTTAAGTCAAACTAATCGTAAGTCTATAGATTATTGCTGTACTGCATATATTCTATAAAAGATATAGAATTATTGGCTAACTTAACTATATTTATATAGTTTAATTTAGTTAAGTTAGTTTAGGGCTTAAGTGGAAATGTTTTCCTGAACCTGTTTTTATTGTTGTCGTCTTGATCTATGTTGCAGGCACTGTACGCACCACACGCGATCGTGCCAAGCGTGAGGCCAACATTGGACAGCACAATAACAATCACAACAACAATACCAACCACAATAACAACCATCAGCGGGAACAGCAGCGCGAGCAGCAACGTGAACGTGAGCGGGAGCTTATTAACGGTCCAGCAGCCGCACAGCAGCGTAATCAATCGCAATCGCCTGCGAATGTTAGTGGTGGAGTGACTGCCTCCAAGACGCGCCAACAGCTGGCAACAGCGCAGCAGCTGAAGGAGCAAGCGCAGCAGCAACAGCAGCAGCAGCAGCAACAGCAGCAGAAGGAGCAACAGTTGCAGCAAGAAATGCAGCAGCAACGCAGCCTGGACATGGACAGCACCACGGAGAGTGATGCTGATGGTGATGTGAATAATGGTAATGGTGGCAATACAACGACACCGACCAACACCACCTCAACATCGAATGGGCCAATGACGCGCAAGGTGTGGTCGGATTGGTGCAGTTCCAAGGGCAAGAGCTCGCAGTCGGATGATGAGGAGAACAACAATAGCAATAGCAATAACAGCACTAGCCATCAGGGACGTAATCCACCACGTGCACTTACCACGCTCAAGAAACGCAAGAAGCTAACGCGCAAGGCGGCGATAGCTAGTAAATCTGCCGCTGCAGCACAGCGGGAGGCAGAGGAGGCAGCTGCAGCGATAGCTGCATCCACCACATCTGCAACAGCTAGCAAGGATTCGAGCAGTAAGGAAGATCAGCCAAGGGCGGCGAGCGCGGGTCCCGGACGCAAGGGCCGCTTGAAGAAGGGACAACGTGGACGCAAATGCTTGAAGATTGCTGGCCTGGATGTGCTGCACAAGCAGACAGTGTTGAGCACCTCGTTGGACACGATGACCAAGAAACTGCCCGCTGCACCTGGCACAGTGGATCAGCAGCTGACATCGCTGCTCACTGGCGACATGTCGCATCGTGAGCTGGACATACCCACAGCGCCCCAAGATACGCCTTACGCTCTGCAAATCCTGCTGGATGTGTTCCGTTCGCAGTACATGACAATGATTGAGTGTATGCGTTCGAGTGCCTATCTGCCGCAGGTGCAAAAGCAAATTGCCCAGGAGCAGGAGCGTCGTACGCAACTCAAGAATCGTGCCAATCAGCTGGACAAACAGATCAAAGTCCTTATCGATGACAGTGTAACGCTGCTGAAGGTGCGCATGAATGAGTTGGGCATCAATGTGAATTCGCCTAACGATCTGATTGCGCAAGCCAAGGAGATTGTGGGACGGCACAAGGATCTGCAGCATGCTGTTAGCAAGATGCGCAACGAGGTCACTGTCTATGAGAGCGAACAGAAATTGTTGCTGAGCAAACAACTTAAACATCTGCCCGAATATCAGAAACTGTGTGGCACCACCAATGGCAGCAATGGCAAAGTGAAACTTGAACTGCCGCACGAGCTGTCCGAAACAGCTGCCCAGGAACTGGTGCTCAAGGAGATTGCCAATACGTTGAGTCAGCGCAAGAAGCTCTACGCTCAAGTCTCTACCATTGAACAGGAGACGAATACGCTGCAAAAGACGGCCGAGGATCGTAGTACAGCTGCAGCGCTGCTTGCCCAGGGCACCAATATAAGCATAGCAAGCAATGCCTCTATGGCTGCAACAACTGCAACAAATGCCGCTGCTGTTGCTGCACAGTCAGGCTGCAACAAGTTGCAAGCTGTAAAGTCGTCGCGGCGCAGTCGTGAGCATCGTGCACGCTCCCAGGAATGGCCAGAGGTGCCTGAGGTGGGCAAAATTCAGGAGAGCAATCCCGAGGTGCTTGCCCAAAAGATACTGGAGACGTGTCGTCAGGTGGAGGCAGGCAAATTTCAACCGCCGACAGCAGCTAGTATTGCTACAAGCAGCAGCAACAGCAGTTGCAGCAACAACAACAACAACACTGTCAATGCTGTCAGCTATATCAATGGCAAACCCAAACTGGAGCCGAAGACAACACCTTCGCTCTACAAGGATAGCACACTAATGCCGGCGCCCAAACAGCAACAGCAAGCACAGCAACAACCTCAACAGCAGCAACAGCCACAACAGCAACTACCAACGGTCATGTTGCCCAAGTGTGAACTGCCAGGCTTGGGTCGCAAACAGGAATCACCGAAAGTGGCAAACTTTGAGGATAGGCTCAAGAGCATCATAACATCCGCACTGAATGAAGATCAGGAGCAGCGCAGCAAAGCTTTGCCCATCATAGAAACACCAGCAGCTTCACTGCTGCAATCACCTGTCTCCAAGCGCAGCAAGCAAATGTCACAGGCAACAACGGCGAACAATATACACAATATAATAACTGTATCGACGCAGGGTTTGATGCATCTGAATGCCAATACAACCATATCGCCCATAACGCCACCGCTGCCAGGACCGCGTGCAGCAGCAGCTGCTTCCACAGCGCCGCCACCGCCTGCCAATTTGCCCTATGGTGGCGCATACATGAGCAACAAGCAGCATCAGCAACAATTGCAGCAGCTTTCCAGCAAGTATGGCCAAACTGTAGCTATCAAGGAGTCCAAGTATGCACAGGCTCGTTCCAATTCAGCTGCACCACCACCGCCGCCACCACCGGCACCGCCTTCGTCCTCAGCCTCGTCGTCGTCAGCGCAATTGGCAACGCTGTATGCGGGACACACGGCATCAGCAGCAACAACGCCCACGCCAGCCGATATGGGTGGCTACCATCGAAGACGCGCCTCTGTCAGTGCCAATAGCTATGAGCACTTTATGGCACAGCAACAGCAGCAGCAGCAACATGCGCTCATGTTGGCCCATGTGGCACAGCAGCGACTGCAGCAGCAGCAGCAACAACAACAACAACAGCAGCAGCAGCAGCAGCAGCATCAATCGCATGCACATCATGCTTCACTTGGCCTGCATCCACACCATCATCATCATCAGGCAACCGAGTTCAAGGCACCAGCAGAGAATCTGCTACAACGTTCCGGCAGTCGTGAGCATCTAGCTGAACAACAGCAACAATTGCAACAGCAGCAGCAGCAACATCAACAACACAGCTTGGAGCTGCTGCCACGTGCAAGCTCTGCAAATTCAGACTATGCCGGCTACCGTGTGGAACGTCTGACAGTGCGACCACCAAGTCGTCCCAGCTCCAACAGCTCTCAGCCAGATTACACGCAAGTATCACCAGCCAAAATGGCATTGCGTCGCCATCTGTCGCAGGAGAAGCTGAATCAGCCGCCACAAGCATTACCAACGCCACCACCAATGGCCCTGGTGCCACCAGTGACAGCTGGCAAGACGATTGGTGATCTGGTCAATGGTGAGATTGAGCGTACGCTAGAGATCTCACACCAGAGCATTATCAATGCAGCGGTCAATATGAGCACTGGAGCGAGCAGCGGCAGCACGGCGCACTTTATGGAACGTGCCTTCCTCGCCGAGCGAAACAATGAGCGTCTGCTCATCAATCTCAATGCCCAGCGGCCGGAGCGTGTGCATGTGCGACCGCTTGGCGATGAGGCACCCGAGACACAGCAGCCCACCAACTACAGTCAGGCAGCGACGAGCAGTAGCAGCAGCAGTAGCAGCAGCAGCAACAATCTGGCAACCTTGGCTCATGTTGCCTACGCGCAAAAGTCCCAGGCAGGTTCACGTTCATCGTCAGCGTCGCGTTCTGGTCGAGATTATCAGCCGGTTGCTTTACCACGTGCCGAAATGAATGGTTGCATCGAGGCATACTTTCAAGAGGAGCAACATCAGCAGCAGCAGCAGCAACAACAACACCATCAACAACAACATGCGAAATCAAAGGGAGCAGGCGGTGGATCGAATGCTTTGCGTGCACCACGCTTAAATGGCGCCAATCCTCCATTAGAAGGTAATTAAAAACTATGGTTATCGTACAAATAAAGAAGCTAGGCGATCGAGAAGATCGTTACAAATAACAATCAATAGGTATTTAACACAATCTTAAAAGTTTATAGAACTTTCAAAACTATAAATCATAAATCAATACCATAAGTTTCTATTATTACGTATTTGCCTTGTTAATTTTCAAAATACGTCTTTAATATGAAATCAATAATAACTGCATTATAAAAATAAATCAATAATCAATACCAACAATTTATGTACAAATCAAAATATATAGAAAGAAGAAAACTCAAAATGATGACATCAAACTGTATTAGAAGTACTCCCAAAATACAAATATACATGACATTGTACACCCTTTTCGAATATATATATATATATATATATATATATATATATTGTTTGACACTTGCACGATTATTTTTTAATATTGTGGCGTCATCTTGCGGCTTTAAAAGTTGTTAATGTTAAAGAGCTGATTGGAACTGATGTTCGATCTTTTGTAACTAGATGGCGCCACCGAATTAATACACATTACTAATACAATATCGTTCACTTGTTGCAGGACTCGCTGCCTCACTGCAGGATCATGTACGAGCACGCAAATACAAGGAGGAGAACGAGGAGCGACAACGACGTGCAGCTGCCGCAACATCAACCTTGGAATTGACGCCGCATTATGCACATCAGGTGCCACCAGCTCACAGTTACCATCAGCAGCAGCAGCAGCCAACGTCGCAGCATCATCATGCAAGCGCTGTGAATCTTAATGGCACGCCACACAAAGTGGAGCGTAAGCTTAAACTATTTAACCAGCTCTTTGAATCCAATTACTAATAAACGTTTGCTCTCTTGCAGTTGGTATAAAGCGTAGCTCACCGCTGGCGCCGCATCAGCAGCCATCGCGACCCGCCAAACTGCCGCACTTTGAACAGCAGCCGCTTGCACATGCGCACCAGCATCTGTATGCGAATGGCGGGCCATCGCTGCCGCCGCCAGCACATGAGGCCAATACACCATCGCCGACACCGTCGTCATCCTCCTCGTCCTGTGGCAGACGCAGCAAAGTGCTTGTGGAGCCGCCGCTGCTTATGAGTCCCGAGATCAATTCGCTGATGGGCGATGAGCGACCGCTGCAGCTGTCCACAAGTCATCAGGCGCTGCATCACCATCATCATCATCATCATCAGCAGCAGAAACCACACCAGCAGTTACGTGGCTCGCATCAGAGCAGTCACAGCATAACGCCCACATTGGTGGGCGGTCAGCGCACCAATGCCGCCGATGATGGTAAGCCATTTGTATGCCAAGATATAGCCACAGCATCACAACACACACATGCTACACACGCACCACATTCATCACAAGCACCACTGGCACATGTAACCAGCAATCATCAACAGCATCAATTGCACAAATATCAAACACGACTCGTCACCCAAACGGTGGCTCAAGATCTTACCATTAAGAATAGACGAACGAAAATCTCTGTTTTATCGGATGATGACTCTGACACTGCCAGCGTCTTATCCTCGAGCTCTGGCTCTAGCAAAGCTTAACTAATTTTTATACACAACGCTTTACATTGCACGCACATTTTTAAACATTTTACTTTTTTTTACATCATTTATATACAAATTTTACACATATTTTTGTAAATACATATACACAAAAGCATAAACCAAATTGTTATCACAATTCACTTAAGTTATATCGTTTTTGTTTCATAAATGTAGGTGTGTTGTCTGTAGCTTGGCTTTCTGTTTCTATCGTAGCTAACAATTTGTTGTTTTTATTTTGTAGTTTGTCTTATTATTGTATGCTTTCTTGTCTATCTTCTCCTTGTCTAACATCAATATAAATATTATGCTTTATAACAAGTCGGCTAACTATAAAACAATACGTAAAGAAAACAAAAGTTATAAAAATACAAAAGTATTGATTACATTCCACACATGTTGGCTGTGATTTATTTCTGTCAATTCTACTTATTGTTAAATGCTAATCTTTTTGTATAATATATAATCCATAAACATAATAACTTACAATATAATGCAGTTAAGACGCGGTTGAATAAATCATTATTCTTGCTTTATTAAACTAAAAATAAATACTTTCGTATTCGTATAAACAAAAAAAAAAACCAAATAAAATCAACGAAAAACTGCCGGAAACATGCAACATTTTGCTAATTAATCAGCATTCAATTCAACTTATCGCGTCATGTCAAATCATCAGCTTCATAAAATTAAATAAAATTACATAAGAAACAAACACACACACACACACACACACACAGACACGCATAATACATAATCAAACGTACTTTCTGTAAAATATAAACATTCTTCGATATTAACAATCTCCTCTGGAATGTTATAATTTGCATTATTTATTTTCAAATATTTACTAAAAAAAATCTCAAAAAAAAAAGAAGAAACTATCAAACAATGAAGAGAAATTAAATTAAAAACAGCGCCGCGCGTACCTTATCCAAAACTCGATTTCATATATCCCTTCTATTATGCTCTACTCCCATACAGTTACCGATTTGGCAACGCATCGTATTGTAACTAATTACGATCCCAGACGTCGACTTCGCACACCGACTTCGACAATGTCTGGCGCCACGAAACAAACCGCTACCAATTGTAATACTCATAACAATGGATTTGTTGTGGCCGATAGTAGTAGTACCAATAATAACAATAACAATAATAACAACCATTGATTACCTCAAAAAACGAAAATTCTCAAATGCCAAAATCCCAAAAACAAATTGACAAATCAAAACTACACACAAAAAATAAACCCCGTAAAAAATTAAATATGCCAAATGTTGTTGTTGCGAAGCAGAGTACAAAATAATATAATTATAAATATAAAACAAAAAATACAACTTAAACATTAAAAAGAAAAGACAAAAAAACATAATTTATTTTGCGTTTAATAATTTAACCTAACCGAATTTAAAATACAAAAAAAAAAAAAAACAAATCTTATTTATATATATATGAAATTTAAACATTGAGCATGAGGTAAGTTCTGTTGCGCCTAATTGGTTTTATTTTTTCCTATTTTTATTTCATTCTCTTTTTATTTATAATTTTTAATCATCATTTTCGTACACACACACACACACACACCATTAAGCATTCGCAATTGAGAACAAAAGTACCAATTCGTTAGGGTCTTAAGCTACACGACGCGTTATCGTTATCGTTATCGTTATCGCTTTCGTCGCTCACAGCGCTCATTTCCAGCCACTCAAACACACACACACACACACCTACACAAATACTCACACCAGCAACAGCTGCAGTTGTTGCTGCTCTCACTTAATCGTTAATGTCTTATCAATGCGATTTCTAATCAATTCAATTTGTTTTTTTCTCATAACAGACGATGTTATTGCGGCCGACGAGGAGTCCCATTGGCAGCATCGTGTTAGCTCTGGCTTCGATCGTTTGGTGGCCTTTGCCAGCACAGAGCTGGACAAGACGCGTCGTTCCATTGATGGCGACACGGTGCCCGCATCGATAAGTTGCAACACCTCACCGGATTCGGGCATAACGCACAGCAGCAGCAACTCGGATGCGGCGCGTACATTTTTGTCCACCTCATCGAGCTCATCGCAGCTGGAGTTGCCCATTAACAACAGCAGCAGCAGCGGCAGCGGCAGCGTTGGCAGCAATAACAGCAGCAGCCTCTACGCCAGCCAGGTGCATAATCTCAGCC
Source organism: Scaptomyza caliginosa (assembly GCA_035044725.1). NCBI lineage: Eukaryota > Metazoa > Arthropoda > Insecta > Diptera > Drosophilidae > Scaptomyza > Scaptomyza caliginosa. The sequence goes on along the minus strand of JAWNNR010000979.1, from coordinate 992,315 downwards.
ATCATACCTATCAGCAGCATGGTCATTCGCAGTCGCAACCACTTCAACAACAACATCAACCACAGCAGCAGCAGCAGCAGCAGCAACAACAGCAGCCGCAACAGCAACCGCATCAACACTTGACCGAATCAAGCCAAACCCTATCGCTGCATGCAAGTGGCTCGCTTAAGACCATCTCACCGCTGGATACCGGCGCCATTGAGTCGCCGCCACTGTCCGATGTGGGTCTGCCACGCACGCCCAGTCCCAGTGCAGCAAGTGTGGCCACACCACCGCTGGCCCATGCACCATCATCGCTAAGCAACGAGCTGCGCATACCTCTGAAATATCAGAGAAAGTCTAAGAGCGGCTCCGAGAAGCACTACAAGAAGAAGTTCTGCGAACGCAACTGGGAATACGATTGCGATGAGCTGTTGTCCTACTCGAACTCCAGTGTGCCGCCAACGGCAGCCGATGCTGCGGGCAATGGACCACTGCTAGAGACGGCCGGCAGTGTGGCAGCAGCGTCGCCAGCTGTGCTGGGCAAGTCGGGCAAATCGCCCAAGGAGAAATCGTCGCCGCATCATGGCATCAATGCTAATGCAAATGCCAGCTACAATCATCATCACAAGTCGTCCAAGTTTAGGCCTAAGGGCAAGGATTGGGACTGGTCGCTGGACAGCAGAAGCAATGCGGGCGAGCCAACGATGAATGGCGGAAGCGGTGGCGCCACCACAACGAGTAATTAATATAAATTAATTTAGTTAAATTGCTGAACAGAATGAAAACATAGTACGAAAAAAACACAAAAATCATGCAAAAAGAGATAAAGCAAGCGGAAAATTATGTAATGTTTTGCTTTATGTTTAAATATATTATTTTTAAATAATGTTTCAATTCGAATCGAGTTGAATTAATGTATAACTAAATGAATTGTGTTTATTTGTAGTTAACTTATTGTATAGCATTGCCTTGTTTATATATATATATATATTATTTTTTATTACGTGTGTATGTTTATTTCTGCAAAAAACTAGTGTAGCATATATATATATATATTTTAAAACCGAACGATTTTTTTTAAGCCACCATCCAGAGAATCAATCGTATCAAGAACCCATTTACTGATGAACAATGTTACTGATTTCATTATTAACAAATTTACTATTACTTTTATAATTGTAAAGATTTTAAATATTATTCGTATGTTTACATGTATTTAATTTTGTATTGTTTAATTGATTTGTACTCGTTTTAAGTTGTGTGTTTTGTCCTATTATTTTTGGAATTGTGTGTTTTTTTTATGAGTTTTAAATAAAATTTTAAACTAATTACAAACTATTCATGCGATTTATGACTTTATTACACTGCTTCAGTTGCAAATGTTTCCAGATTCGATTAGTATTGGGACCAACAAAATAATTAAACGAAAAAAAGCTTCTAAAATCAATCCGTTCCTGTTTGCAAAATATCTATTTATAAAAATTGTCAACGTCGCTTCCAAAAAAATCTTATCAACAACAAACAAGTTTTAATATATGCTAAATATTGTATTAAAAAAAAAATATGCCGTCAACGCTTTGGCAATGCACGTTGAAAGTTATTTTGAATAATTTTCTCTAATAATTTACTTTTGCGCTTAGCATAAACATTTATATAATATACAATTATATCGAGACAGTTTGGGGGTGTACTTGATTGCTCAAAAATTACTTTAATCATAAACATGATGTGTAGCGCATATATATTAACAAGTAACAAGCAGCAATAACGAAATTGGCAGCCGAACAAGAACAACAAAAAGTAACCTTATTAATTAATGAATTTTCCACCTCAGCGAAATAACAAACAATTTTATATATATATATTATATACATACGTAAATATAGCAGTAGCGGCATATACAGCATATATATACACACATATATCTATGAACACATACATTAAATGTGTATGTGTGTGTAGCCATTCCGTTAACACACACGCACGCACACACACACACACTATTGTTAATAAGATAAGAAGTACGGCGCCCAACGTGTGCCAGGAGATATATTATATGGAAAGTGAAAGTTTTAACGGAATCGGTTCGATAATAATAGCAAAAAACAAGTCAAGTATCAGGAAACCAATAAAACCGTAAACAAATAAATAAACATGATTTACAAGCATTTAACAACAAATAATAAATATTTAGTAAACATACATACATAAATATATTAAAGAAATATATATAAAAAATCACATATATACAACAATAGTGTTTTATATGTTAACAAAACAACAACAAAATACAATTAATTATATATATATATACAAATAATAACACAGTAAGGCCCATAGCAATTTAATTGGATTTTCAAATGTGCTATTAGCGTAGTGTAATATTAAAAACATTTAAACAACAAGCAAATAATGGCGCATAAATGATTTTTATACCTATACATATATTATATATATATATATTTACCATCATATATATATATATATAGAGAGAATCGCAAGGGCTAAACAAACAAACAAATACAATTTTATAACAATAAACATTGGCCCTGGCAACATGAATCAGTTGTAGCAAATGGAATATTATTTGGCGCTATTTAAATGTAATGTATAATGTATAATGCATATAAAAACAAAAAAAAATAAATAGTTAAATTTACATAAACCAATGAACATAAAAGTATTTAGACTAAGCATTAAGTAAACGCATCTAATTAATAACGACAAGAAATATAAACAAATTAAACAATAACAAAACAAGCACACACACACACACACACACACACACGCATATTACAATTAACGGTATTATTATGTATATTTAAAAAAAAAACCAAAAAACAATATTTATTGCATATTAATATTATTATTTTAAACTTAAAAGTTTAATAAAACAAAACTTAAACATTCTCGAATTGTGTTTTTCTTTCCTAAGGCTCAGAGCTTCAGAAACTTAATCTAATAAGTATTTAAATTTTCTTTGATTGATTACAGCAACTTGTCATATATGAATTCTTATCAATCAATGCGGAAAGATTGATTAACTTACTTGGCCACAAAATAAACGCATTTTAGTTCAATAAAAAGCCCAATTTATAGTTTGTTCCATAGGTTCTTTATTGACATTAATTGATGTTTGTATTTCATTCAAATATCTTATAAAAAAAGTACAATTTGGTTCGTTTATTATGTTATATAACTATTTGAATTGTTGTTTACCAAAGTGTTCCCAGTGAAAATATATTATATACTATTCTATTTGTCTAAAGCGGTAGCGGTTTTGATGTAGGAATTTGCATAAATATCCAGTTTCTTGACTTCGATTGTTTTTTTTTTTTGCTTAAATATATAGATAGATAGAAGCGCGGAGTATTGGTTTTGTTTTGTTTAGAATTGATCGGCAATGCATATTATGGTTGTGAATAATTGTATATCATATTGAATGGTTGTTATTGCTGACTATCTGTATTCTTTGTTAAATCTGAGGTCTCATAACAAATTCAATTGTTTCCCTAGCTCTTTGCGTTGTGTAAATGAGTGTATATTTTTTTTGTATATTATCTATATATATATAATTATGTATATACGTTGCTAACTCTTCATTTTAATGCATTTTGTATGATTTGTATTTATTGTATAGACTTTATGGTATACGGTTGTTAGTTATGTATTGTATGTATATATAATTGTTTTACAATAAGCCTGAGGCACAGTTATGATTTATTTTATACAATATTTTACTTTTAATTCTCTCAATTGAATTGTGGATAACGCAAAGGTGCTCTAGATGTTCGTTTTTTTGTTTTGTTTTAGTTTTTACTTTGTTTTACAAACAAACTTGTGGTTTGTATATATAAATGAAGACATTTTAAAGCTAAACTTTGTTCAAAGTTGTTGAAATTAAAATGATAGAATAAGCTGGAACAAAAACATCTGTAACACTAAACATATACGGATAATAGAAAATGAATATTACAGCGGTACATAAAAAAGAAGTTAAACCTAAAGAAACTATGCACAATAAAAGAAGTGCAGCTGCTTTAATGCGATATCATTAAACAAAACACTTTCAATAACAAACAAACACTTAAGGCTAATTACAAACCATTGAATATGGTTCAGTGATAGGGTAGAAAATAGTATAACAATTAAATAGATAATAGAAGATAGAAATTACACAGTACTTATACATAACATAGAATGTTAATAAAATCGAATGAAGGTCGACCAATATTTATACGCATGTTAAGGGTATCAACTTTTCCTTGTTTGTTGATAAAGTTACAAATTGGATTGATAACAAAGACTAAATAACTACTTTACGTTAAGATACGAAACACACACAATAACACACTTGATTTGATAATTCATACAGTTGAACACTTGTTTTGTAATGTTTGTTCAGGCCCTTAACACTTGTTAGCTTAGAACTATATGCTGTATGTATAGTTTGGGTTCTTATAGGGATCGTAAAACAATCTCGATCCCTGACAGGAGCATATAAAATATGACATTCTTTTAGTTTCTATGTTTATATGTATATATGTTTTTAAAACCGCTGCACGTTGATTTCATTCAGACTTTAAGTTCATTTCATTTGTAAGGTTCTCTACTTTAGGCTTATATATTTTCTTTTTTCTTCTGCTTTTTTTTTTTCGAATCCGAGGGTCAACATTAAAAACTATTTAACTACCATTTACATCCCACATAGATAACAATATGCAGCATATACAATTACATATAACAAGGGCCTGAGGGATACTTGGTGCGGGTTTGTTTCAATAACATGCAAATTACAAATTCACATACATGAATTGCTCGTTCGGACATTGTTGAAACCAATTGGAGCTTAGCTTATGAATAGATATATATGTTATTTAGGCGTTTATGTATTGGGTTTGCGAAGAGAAAGCTCAAAACAGTAATCATCGATAATGAATTAAGTAAATACAACACGAAAGTTAAATATTGTTTGATTGGTCTTATACCAATTACAAATTAAGCGAAATTTAGTCGACTTGATTTAAATTCGTTAAATTTTTAGCGTATTTAGACAAAAAGTTAGACAGAAGCAAGGTAAGACACAGAGTTAGTGATTTATAAGTTATCCACATGCTGAAGTAGACAATCCACCACCAGCTTCTCTGACTGCGTCTCATTTGCATTCTCTGACTGGGTTTGAGCTTTCTCTTCGGGCAAATTCTACAAGCTATCGAGTATGTTGGCGGCATCAATGATGGCCTCCACATGCGCAACGGCATCAATCAGTGCATCGCTGCTTAAAGCCAAGTCGGTGTCTGTCGTACCGCCTACACCAAAGGACACCACCGCTGGCGAGGGCAAACTATCGATGGTATTGCCATTGATTAGAAAGTCGCGCTGCAGCTCAACGGGACTGTATCGAAAGGAAGGCGTAGTTATTGGTGTTGTTGGCATCGATTTGGATATGTCGAGAGCGGAGCGTGAGGCGTACGATTGACCAATATAGCCCACATTGTTGCCGCCCCAATTGAAGGCGGGTGAGGCGTTGAACAGCCCATTGGCGGTGTTACAGTTGCCATTGTTGGCGCTCTGGCTACTGTTGCAGCCTTGCAGCTGCGACTGCTGATGCGGCAACGGTGTTGAGGGCACTGAACGTGACACTATGCCGCCGGCACTGCCAGCGCTGCTGTAACCGCTCGAGGAGCCTGCCGATGAGCTGCATGTGTTTGTCGTTTGTATGCCGCAAAACTTGTTTGCAAAGCTTGGCGAGATTAGTGCACTGACGTCTACATCATCGTAGAGCAGACTTGCCGGTACATCTACATCGTTGCCGCCTAGCTTTAGTGCACTCACAGACTGCTGACTGTTACTGTTCTCGGAGAAGAATGCATCGTTGAGTGCCGCTTGACTTAGCTGCCGATTGTAGCTCGTGGCGGGTGAGTGGTTGCTGCCGCGTTGCAATTGGGACAGCGGCACCGATTGTGAGCGTTGCGTTTCGTTAAGCTCCATATTGGCACCGCCTAGGGCCAGACTTGTTTCTAAATCCATTGAGTTTTGATTGATGAGCAGCTCTACATCATTGGTGTTGGTGTTGCTGTTGTTGGCGGTATCATTAAATTGGTTGCTGTTGGCCGCATTGCCGCTAAACGACCAGTTAACGCCCATACATTGTTGCAGAAGCGACGGACTAGGCGGTGCCGAGGCGGAGCTGCTGCTTGGATAGCTGTAAACATAGCTACGCCTGCGTATGTTAGCGCCAATCATTGGATCACCATTACCATTGTTGTTGTCAAAGTCCAGTGATTGCTGTTTGGTTAGCAGACTGGAACGTTGCCGCATGCGTGTTAGTCCAGGACTAGCAAAGCAGTTTTGAGTTGACGGCTTGTCAGTTGCTGCTGACGCTGTTGTTTCGGCCGCTGTTGTTGGTGTTGCAGTTTTTGCTATGGTTGCTGCCGCGTTACTGTTGATATTAGTGTTTGGCGAAATGGGCAGAAAAATGCAATTCTTGTTGTTGCCATTGCTGAACGCATTGCTTAGACTGATTTTGCGTTTGTTGCTGATATTGTGGTTGTTGTTGTTGTTAGATCGCAGCTGGTGCTGCTGTTGTTGTTGCAGCAGCTGATGTTGCTGCTGCTGTTGTTGATGCTTTCGTGACATTAAAGCCAGAGACGCTGAGGCAGAACCCACAACGTTTGCAGCTGCTGTCGCTGCTGTTGCTGCTGCTACTGCAGCACCTGCTTTTGGCAATGGCATTGAGCGACGCATTTGTTGCAGCTGCAACTGCTGCTGTTGTTGTTGTTGCTGCTGCTGCTGCTGTTGATGATGTTGCTGTTGCAACACCGGTGCTGTCGTTGTTGTTGCTGTTGTTGCCGTTGCTGATCTAGCAGTTGCCATTGCCATTGCATTGTTAAGTGCACTAGCTGTCGCAGCCTGTGGATTTCTGTGTTGTTCTGCATGAGCATCTAAGGAATTCAGTTGTTTTTCCTCAGCGTCTCCCATCTGAAAATATTGAAGTAACTCGGTATCCTGCCCCTCGGAGTTCTCCTCCTCATCGTCGCCGGGCAAAAAGTAATCGTCCAGCTCATGCTTATCCATATTGCATATGCTAATGACACGCTCCCGCGGCAATCCCAAATTCTCAGGCAGTCCAGAGTCCTCGGCAGCGGCCAATGCGGCTGCATTCTCTGCCATCAAACGTCTCGTTCGCATCAACATCATGTTGCGCGATGCCACTTTTGGGGTGCTGCTGTTTGTGTCCAAGCTGCTCGATGGACTTATAGAGCTGGGATTACTTAATTGTGCGGGCGGGCCCATCGATAGCGCTGTTACATTCACTGGTGAGCTGTCGGGTGGTGGTTGGGCAGGCGGTGGTGGTGTTGCTGCCGTTGTGGTTATCACTGGGGGTATTAGCATAGTGCCACCGCTGGCGCCGCTACTGCTGCTTGGCGAGTTGGCCCAGAAGCCTTTAGTCTGCTGGGCCTTAAGCACCTTCTTGCAAAATATGTTGGTCGTGTTATAGTCATCTGCCTCGTCCTTGATGACCATCGCAGTGGGTGACAGCGGCTGCTGTGCTGCAGCGTCAGTCTGTAGTTCCATTAGCTTAGGCGTCAGATTGCGAACTGCATTGCTGCGGGGCTCTGTGGCCAAATTCATAGGCAAAACTTGCTGATGCTGTTGCTGCTGAAGCTGTTGGGCTGTCAGATAGCTGTTGGGTGAGTCTATAATCTCCTGTTTGATCTTTAATAATTGCTCCGTTGCATGTTCATCGCTGACCGCCTCCTGACTGCTGCCAGCATCGTTGGTGGCATTCGGTTGATTGCAGCTCGATTCGGATGATGTGGAGCCCTTTCGTTTCTTTTTGCGACGCTTCTTCAACGGTCCCATATCCTGTTTTAAATAGGTTAATATTTCACTCTTAATACATACTATTAGCATAGTAAACTTACTGCAAGCAAGCGCTTCTCCTTGGGCTCCCGAGGCGTATATTTTTTGGGCGCCATACCGATGTTAATAGTGGCACTATTACTCTTAATGCGCGTTGCCAGCTCAGAAACGCTGTCCAGCTTGGTGTTAAGAAGCTTTTCTGCCCAAGTGCGTACAACATCCCAGCTACCGTCGTTATCTGTGCCTTGAGCGCTGCCTGCAGCACTGGGTGAACGCATAGCCTGTGCTGTTGTTTCATTGGGCATGCTGTCATCGATGGGCTCATCTTTGCACAGCTGTGGCAACTGTGGCGGCGTCAGTTTGGTGGTCTTTCGCATAGCCGCATAGCAATAGCGCGAATTTCCTCGCGTGCCCAAACGTCTGGGACGCACGCCGGGAAATACCTGCTTCATGACCTTGCCAAAATCCGCCGTTGACAATGGTTTGATACTCAGGCGTTCACAATAGGCGCTGTAAAATATTAACCAGTTAAAAATTATTTAAAGAAAGATATGAAAATCAACTTACATGTAATCATTGTAAACGTCCTGTTTTGGTATGGACACCTGAGCATCGTGCTCAAGATGCGAGCGCACCCAATTAATGGTGTGATTAATCTCGGAGCGTGTCCCCAACGGATTCTGTGGCTGTCTTAATGGATCAGTGTCTGCACTTTCGCCAGGTAATCTCAAGTAGAGAAACAGTTTCTCAATTGGCTTTAAGCCTGCTACACTTTCCAGAATTTGCGCAATCTGTAGCTTAGCGTTGTCACTTAAAATTGGATATGCATATAAAATTAAATATATAAATCAATATATTCATGTTACTTACTCCAAACTGGACTCGATGACCTGCAAAACGCGCCGCATTCGCTCATCATCGCTGCCTAACGCATTGGTCACATTTTCCACAATTGTGGAGTTAATAGCGCCACTAGGTGCCGCAGCGGCTGCAGCTACTGAGCTGCCATCACTGGGATGAGGATGTGCTGGTGGAGGTTGTGTGTGCCTCGGCAACGGTGCTGCAGGCCCTGCAGAGGCATTCGCGGTCATTGCTTGCATTATCTTTCCTAGTTCTAAGTGCTGGGCGCTTTTAAAAGCATTGACAAACGCTAAGCTAGCATTGCCAGCAGCCGCTACAAATGGATTTGGCGTGAGCACAGATGTCGATACACTGGCTGCAGTGACAGGGGCATTTACATTTGTAAAAGCTGGCGACACAAAGCCGCTTTGACTGGGAGCAGGTACATTGGTGGGTATGGGCGACACCTGGGACTGGGCGAGCTGCTGCGTAGGCACCACAACTGGTGCAATAGTTAGCGGCGAAGATTTAGCCGTTTGCATATGAATAGGCGGTGCCTGGAAACGTCCTGATGTATAGGAGGGAATGTCCGGAATCTGAACCGATACCGGTAGGGGAACACCACAAATGCCATACGGATTTGTGTGTGCTACTGTTGCTGTTGCTTCGTATATGGAATTAGAATTTAGATTAGTTTGCTGCGGATGCTTTTGCAGCGATGTGGTTGTTGTGCCCCCCACTGCTGCTGCTGCCACCGCCGCCGCTGCTCCTGCTGCTGATTTCGTCGTCCACTGCGCACCACTGAGCTGGCCATGCTTCTCGGACATGTTAGGTGGACTATTTGGGCTGGCTGATAACACACGAGCGCCACTAGCCACCAGACGGCAGCAACCTCTCGCTGTTGTTGCTTCTTTTTACACTTTCGCCAATTGCACGTCACTTGCTGCTGCTGATTTTTGCTTGTTATTATTTATTTTGTTGTTGCTGACACACGCAAGTTTGATTTAAATTGGTTTAAGAGCTTACGCACTAACCTATGTATGTATGCGTGACGCGTGCTTTAGGAGATGAAGATTGCGAAGTCGATAACTGGCGCGACGAACATTTTGGCGACAACGGAAGACACGGATGTTAACAACACAAGATAATAAAACATTTTGGCTGTGTGTATAGCCTGTATTAAGCGAGTTAAGGGCGTGCGTACGCCTTTGTCGCCAAATGCCAAATTGAATTGTGATACTGCAATTCTAACACGCTTGCTATTTTCTAATAAGATTACAAAATATATTGGAATAATCCATTTTTCGCGGAGATAAGAGCTCCGTTCCTTCTGCGTCTCGAAAAATACACACGAGTGTGACCAGATCTACTAAATGCAACACGTGCTAAATAATACCATACGATCCCAATTGTAAACACTGTGTTGCTTTTCGATAGATTTGGGTATTCAAGATTTGTACGCTGCTTAAAATTTTGATGTTATCATTAAAAGATTAAAAAATTATCAATTAACTTTAGACGAGAAATACCTTTTATAGATACCTTTAAGTTGCACATAAATTTACAATAGACAACTGCAATAACAAATTTGGTATTTATTATTTTCTTTGCCATTTGGATTTTGGCATTTTTTTGCTTGTAAATAAATAAAAAGAAATTTGTATTTTCTGCACCTAAGAATTAATCTTCCGATTTTTAATGCAAGTAATTTGTTCTCTCTACAATAGATTTTGTAAGAAAAGTGCTTAGTAAGTTTCACATTTCTGTGTTGATTAACTCCTGAATAGTTATCAATTTTTGTGACAATTAGTTTGTTATCGATAAGTATTGTGTCATTGCAATCGCTACTCAGAAAAATGGCGATTTCTTATTAATACAGACGCTTTACCTTTACACAACACAGACAAAAATTTTAACACTAAAATACTGTTCTATACCGCAATTAAACAAAAGATGCGCGCTGAACTGGGACCAAACACTTGTCGTGTGTGCTTAGAGCCTAGCCAGCGCCTACAACGGATTGATGAGACCCGCGAGGAGGGTGAGGAGACTCCGAATGAAATGCTAATACAGCTGCTTGGCATTTCATTCAGTAAGGTAAATTATACTTGCATAAAAAAATTGTTATATGTGAGGTATGATATGCTCATCAATTTAATAACGTCAACTTCAGCTAAATGGCAAGGAGCAGATTCCCGATGGCATTTGCAAGCAATGCAAAGTGGAGCTTAACATGGCTTTTCAGTTTCGTGAGAAGGCTCTGCGCAAGCAAGCTGAAATAGAAGACTATTGTCGTGAAATGGGCCTGTTGGACGAAGCCGACGACTATTTGGTGAAAGAAGAGTTTGGATCACGACATCAAATTGACGAAGATGACATGAGTGAATTCGTAATAAACGAAGTTCACTCAACAGAGGGTGGTGATGGTATGGATTGCGTCCAAGAAGATGAGTACGTAGAGGTTGATGGCACTCATGATTCAGAGGAAGTCATTCCTGATGACATCGAGTATCTGGAGGACAATTACACCATTGAAATGAATCCCGAGCAGGATGAAGTTGTGGTCGAATCTAAATATGAAGACACGGGTACGTCTGGCGATCTTAAATTGCGGCGTGGTCGTACACGTATGGGCATGAGCACCATTAGACCCGCCCATGAGGATCTGCAACATTCGTATGAGTCACCATCAGGTGGAATTGATTTCAAGGCCAGACGTGGACGTGCACGTCCTGGTCTTAACTCGTTGCGCACTTCGGATGGCACTGAAAAGGGTGGCTACGTCTGCGATGTCTGTGGCAATTTTTATGAAAAACGTGGACGAATGATGGAACATCGTCGCCGTCATGATGCTGTCTGCCAATACCAATGCGAGTAAGCCCTATTTCTTGTCTAAAAGTTAACATCATTTGCTAATGCTGCCAATTTGTTCTTCTTGATTTAGGCTGTGCAATGCAAAGTTTCAGGTACGCGAACAGCTGCGCAAACACATGTATTCCCACACCGGTAGCAAACCGTACAAATGCAGTTATTGCAGTCGCCAGTTCTTCTATGAGAGCGTGCTAAAGTCGCACGAGAAGTAAGTTCTCTAAAATCTTGTAAATCGACAAGTTGCTATAAATTGTTTACTTTCACATAACAGCGTGCATCGTGGTATCAAACCGTATGTGTGCAAGGTATGCGACAAAGCCTTTGCCTATGCACACTCTCTGACCAAGCATGAACTTATACACTCTGACATTAAGTTGTATCGATGCGACTATTGCCAGAAAGACTTCCGCCTGCTACATCACATGCGGCAGCACGAGGAGACCAAGTGTCATCAGAATGCAGTTATGCTGGCCGAAACGCTTAAGTTTGAACGTGAGGACCCGGTCAACAATCTGATTGCTGTGGATGAGATAAAGGACGTTAGACTAAGAATAAACCAGCAGCATATGCTTACTTAGATTTACATGCAATAACACCGTTGAAGGTCCGTGTTATTATCTTAAGAAGGTTCTTCAATGAACCAAATTAAACCATATTTCAGTTTTTTTTATATGTAATTATTGTTTAATTTGTAACAATAATGAAGTGTTACAACTAAAAAGATAATATGAGCGTATTCTTGCGACTGCATGGTATCTTTCTAAGGGGTTTGATTTATTTTTTCGAAATATGCACAGTAACAGATTAGTTTTCAGCACAGATAGTAAGCGTTAACAAGCAAGCTATATATCTTAAGTCTTCTTGTATCTAAAAAGAAACTATTGGATAACTAAAACAACTCAATCAAATCTTAAAATACATATAATTCCACATTGTTATAAAATATATATATACATAAACAAATTAGTTTATAATCTAACAGAGAACAGCTAGCAAGATTTTAGTCTTTTACGTCTGTAAACTTGAATTTCAGAGGTATATTTGGCACATTTATCAACATGCTTTTAAAGGCATTTTCGGTGGAGTAGTTGAACTCAACATTAAAGTTTCGAATGAGTCGCGCGAGACCCAACTCCAATTCCATTTCAACAATTCGTTTGCCAATGCACATCCGTGGACCGAAGCCGAAGGGCAAATAGATAAATGGACTGCTCGCCTTAAGGGCGTTTGGGCAATTGCCAACTGAAGTTTCCTCTTTGTTTTGGCGAAGCCAACGCTCGGGCACAAATTCCTTGCCTCTGGGATAGTGATTATCATCGGTGAGCAGGCCGGTGGACAACATCATAACTTGGGTTTCGCTGGGAACCTGGTAACCGTTAAGCACAAGGTCTGATTTGATGACGCGACCATTGCCCAAAGTCAAGGGATACAGACGTAGCGATTCCTTGATGCAGGCACGCAAGTAAGGTACATTCTTCATGGAGGCTTCTGTAAACTCCGAGTCCTTGTTTGGCAAAATGCGAAGCACTTCCTCGCGCAGCTTGGCTTGCTTTTCAGGATTTTTGGCCAGACAGAGTAGTGCACCAGTAAATGTGGTAGTGGTCTGAAAATGTTTAATGATTAGTTAGCTGTTAGTTCTTTACTTAAAGTGCATTGCTTTTCACCGTATCCACGCCCGCCATTAGCATATCCATGGCCATGACAATGGCAATCTGTTTGTTGGTCGCCACCAGTTTCTCCAGCACACTTTTTTCGTGTTCCGGTTTGTCGCTTGGCTCACGCTCCAAACGCTTCAGAGCCTCGTCAATATAGCCAGTAGTTATTTCCTGTATATCGTCCAGAGTTTTAATAAGCTTCTTGAATTTTGGTGTGGATACGTAGCGCCACAGAGATGGCTTCATTTCCAGCGAAGCCCCCAGCTCTAAGAACGTATTGAGGGTATCAAAGAGTCTTTTGGCCTGCGGATTGTTGCGATTTGTGGTCATTATACCAAGCTGCTTGTCCAATGCAACCACCGAAACGGATTCCAATGTCCAGCGATTGATTTCAATCTCAAAAGTGTCGGGAACCTCAAAAGTGCTGCTATCGCGTATTTCTCGTATGCTAGTTACAATTGAAATAAATTGTCATACCCTTTAGCGGAATATGCTACATTAATTAATTTATTTTCGCTTACCGTTGTATAAACTCTTTGTTAACTGCTGACATTTTTTTATAGTAAAGTCGTACCGTTTTCGGTTGTATCATTACGGGATTAACACTGGTGCGAAACTTGGCCCAGTCCTCGCCTTGTCTGCAAACATTACGAAGGTACTTACATTATTTGTGTATAAGTGTTTTATATTACTCCTTACGTAGATAGTATGCCTGCCATTCCTCTGTAAAAGTCTTTGCGCAGCTCAGTTCGATGATAGTGAAGTATTTGAATTCCTGGTCTTTCCGGCCAGGGGCCTTCCACGCGATACACTTGCTCGAAATGATTCGGATCATTGGAGACAAGAAACTCCTTTGTGCCAAATCCTGGCAGCCTGTATAGCGGTCCATGCTGCTGTCGCATGTCCAACATAATGTCCGGATATTGCATGTTCTGGTACTTGCCCCCAGGCATCAAGTGACGTATAAAATGCAAAAGGGAGACCTTTGGTATCTCATTGTATGGACGCGCTGAATCCCAACCTGCAGGCTTAGCTATGGTTGTTTTTTGTCCTAAAGCAGCAACACTTGTTTGATGGCGCTGCATTGATTAAAAAAATTCCATTGTACATTATTACACGCAATCAAAGCCAGTTTAACAAACCTGTTGCGGCAAAGTGCGTATTAGTTGTTGAAATTTTACCCGCTTCCCTAACATTTTCGTATCGTATTTAATGGTCAACTGAGAACAAATTTTGCTTAATTTTTCCTTTATAGTGCTACCGGAAAGCTTTTTTTTTTAAATGATATAATGTTTGTTTGAGAGAGAGCGCAAAATATCTGTTTACTATCAGCATGACTTCGCAGGTTTAATTTGTTAAAATTGAGAAAAGCTGGGTCTCTCCAAAGGCAAAAGCTTTTTAGTAAAATTATCAATACTATGTATAAACATTTTAATAATTTTCTATCTAAGCATTATCACAACAGGGCTGCGAGCGGGTACTTTTTGTACACCACCATAAATATATATAAATACATGAACAAAAAGTTTGTAGTATTATCATTTTCATTTGTTTAATTTATTAAAAATATAAGAATCTAAATTTTTTGCAATGTTTTGTATATAAAAGCATTGCATACTTTTGGGGCTAAATAAATTCCATTGTATTGGTTTGAAACATATTATTTTTAAAACATACTCTTAGGCTGCAAAATATGTTAATGGAAGACCGTATCATATATAAGTTTTAAGAATCTAGGTTATGCAAGGTGCCAACTCCCACCCTTACAATAGAAAATGTAATTCCTTTTGTTTTTATATTTTATTTATTTGCATATTAATAGGTATACAATATTGTACGTATGGATATTTAAACAAACACCAATGTTTACCTTTACAAACCGAATAAGACTTTCAATAGTTTTCAACGGTAATAACGTAAGAATAATAAGTAAATAGTTATGAAGGTAAGTATAAATAGCTGTATAGGGTAATTACTTACAATTAGAAGTAAACTAACATTAATTAAAGTTTCACTGTAGACAAAGTTTTTACACAAGACAATTTTCTAGCAAAGTTCGTTTGGCATCCAAGGCAAAGAAATGTATACAAATTTATGAATATAATATATGTATGTCGTATCGTATATGTCGTTTTTGGATTAAATCAATAATAATATGTATTCGACGAATACAATATTTCGATAATGCATCATAGTACGTATATGTGTATTCGGGATCCAAAGGTCCCACATATTTGTGTAATGCTAAAATACAACTCAAAGGACTAAAAGCCTATGACAATTTTGTATAATAAATATTATTAGCTTGCTAATTCGTTGCAGCAAACTCAGGCATCAGCCGGCTGCTGATAGCTGCATACAATTTTGGCCGCATCGTTCATCATTTTGGCCGTGGAGCGCACAAGGAACATCAGATGACATTCATCATAGACGGTCAGTTCGACCCGTGTGCGCACCAAGCCATGAAGAACCGTGGCTCGCTCCAGATCCAGCCAGCGCTGCAGCGCCAACTCACGTTCTTTGGTCGAGCCTGTGAGCGCCACATCCGATGGCCCCCAGAGCACAAATTCCAACACAGATTTGGCCTTAGACAACGACTCGGCTCGCTCCTGCTGCAATATATCAGCCAGAATTGGAGTTATTTTCGTTGTGGGCAGCATATCGGTCAGTGCACCATGTGCACATTTGCATAGCGTGCCCATTGGCTCCTCGTCGTCGTTGTTATTGCTATAAAAAGTTGTTGTTGTTAATAAAATTCTTTAACTTTAGTTAGTTTCAATTGCATACCCTTGTAAGACACAGAGTCGCGCCTGCGCATCTTTGTTTTCCATGTCCTTGGACAGCACCACATTTGATAGACTCAGTGGCGTCTCCTCAATGGCCTTGGCCTGCAGGTTCTTCATGCCATTGACCAGTTGCAGCATAATGAATGCCACCTCGCGCGTCATAACATCATCAAAGGCGGGCATGGCACTGGAGCATGTTAGTGTACTCTCCTCTGCATCGTTGGATCCAGCATTGTTGAGCGACGTTGACTCCTCGTTCAATGTGCTCAGATTCTGTACGGAGACGACATTGCGCAGGGCATTGCCACCGGCTGCATCCTTAAGACTGTTCAGATTTGGTATTGAGCCACGGAAGTTAAAGTTACTTTTGTCCAGCACCTGCGACTTGCCCTTAAGTATGGCTCCAATCGATTGCAGTGTTTCCAGCTGAAGACGCGGCAACACCGATATTGTTGCCTGCAACAGCGTTACCTCCGTTGTGGGCATCAGGGGCAGTTGATAACTGGGCACCAGATCGCAAAACTCCGTTATGGGATTGAGCACATCAGAAACGCCGCCACTTAGTTGACTAAGATCGCCACCCACGCTCGCCAATTGATTGCAATCAGCCGACAGGGCGAGGGTCACGGGAGATGTGGTCCACAAGGCAGCATGGAAGGCCTTCTTACCCACCACAAAGGCCTGGGCGCCATCCAAGATGGTAAAGTCCTCGTAGCGTAAGTTAATGGCATTGGCCAGCGGTCGCAATGCAGCGGGCACAACTGGCGTTTGTTGTAGCTAAACGAGATAGAAGAGTTTAAGATAAGAGACTTGAGTGATTGGAGTGAAGGCAATGAAAACTAACCTGATCGAGCACTTGGGCTAGAGCTTCGTGATTGGCAACCACAACGGCCGTGTAGTTGTCTTCGATGGTCTTGTGCACGACACTGCGTCCCTTGCGCATGCGCAAACGATTCGTAGCCTTGCTGCGGAACTTGTTGCCCTAAAGGTTCAAGCAAATAGTTTAGTATATTAACTGATTGAGAAGGTTTAAGTAGCACACTCACCATTGGCATGCCCCAGACGCTGTCATTGATGTCCGTGGCCACATCACCACCAGCCTCGCTGCCATAGTAGCTATAAGGAGCATAAATATCGAACTCGCCCACCTCGCTGCCCGCATACGAGGCCGAGATGACTCGTGGAATGTTGGCTGCCAAATGAATAATAGTTAGTAAACGCAACAAACTGAAACAACTTTAAACATACCCAAACTATTGTTTAGTCCGTAGTTGCGCACTGGTCCGTACTCACTGCGTGAATAGCTGGCAATGGATGCTGTATCCGAGAAGATGTTATTATTGCGCCTATTTGCCTGAGCATTGAGTCTTTGCCCAGCCACCGAGGTCAAATCCATGTTGCTGCTGCGTATTGGTGGCGTCGGTGGCGTTACTGTTGTTGTTGTCGTTGGCGTTGGCGTTGCTGCCGTTGTCGAACTGCTGCCGTTTGGACCATTCCCCATTTTAACAAACTCATACATGTTCTCATAGTCACGTTTATCCTTCAGATAGCTATCGATGGTGCTGTTAATCTTGCGCACCGAATCCTTAAGGCTACTGCGCTGTGCTACGCTGTCTGTGCTATCGTGGGCGCGCTGCTCAAATATCTCCAGCTTGCTGGATATGGACATCTTGGTCTCGGCCTTTTTTGGCTGATGCCGTTCAAAGGTGCTGGTGCGGCTATTGACAGAGTTGCCAGATGCTGCTGCAGCTGTTGTGCCCGAGGGCAGTTTGCCCGATTCAAATGGATTGGTGTTGACCATTTTGGTCTGATCGACCGTTACATTCTCACCGTTTGACGAGCAAATGGAGATAGTATCGGTAAGTACGCCACGCTTACGAACAAGCTCCAGCTGCGCCTCCCGTTCCCGCATGCTCGCCGTTCGCTCCGGTTTGCGTGGCGCTATCGAGGAGCGTATTTCGCCTGAGTATTCGAAAAGAGTTATATTTTATATTATATGTTGACATCAGCTTCTTATAGTTTATAATCCCCGAAGTTCCTAATTGTATTCAAACTAGATATAAACTATTCAAGACATTTGCTGGCCAAGTTTCATGGCCAAAACAATGCCAAATGCCAAACAACAGCTGGCTAGGTTTGCTTTTTTCTTAGCTTAAGCTGTATAACCTGCGACACTAATTGTGATTTTGACCCAAATTCATGCACAAATTACAATTCGCATAATGCTGCCTTAGTGGTCAAGAAGTCTAACAAATAGCTTTTCCACAAAAAAAAAAAAAAAAATACCTGAGCTGATGAGTTTTTAAGGCCCCCTTCACCAGCTGCCAACTGTTGCGAACAACAACGACGGCAGCAGCAGGTGTAACAAGTTCTCGCCACATTGGCCTGACCACAGAATGTCAGCTAAGAAAATGGGTCTCCGATTCTAACTCTTTCACTGGCAACAGAATTCTTGTTTCGCCAGTTTTTCATTGGCATTTGAAGCTTCGCACTCTAAACATTCACATGTGGTTACCTCACTCGCTTTGGGCTTTGGTTTGTTTTTATTTCGAATTAATGTTGCTGTTGTTCTGCCTGTTCATCTGTAAAACAACATATTTGACTCGTTTGCTTTGGCTCGCTCACTTAACCTACTTTAATCTGGCTACCTGCCTACGTTTATGGCAACGTTGGCTTCTTGGGATTTCTGTGTGCCCGTTATATTGATTGAAATGCGTAACTCGTTTGGCTTTGGTTCTACTTTCAGTACTGTATCTGAAGAGACCCTTCAGACCCACTTTGTGAAGGTCAAATGAGTTGTTGCCGTGGGGGAATGTATGTATTTGGGCGATGACAGCAAACGTGATCTGTTTGCGCTTTCTTTCTGTGGAAGTGGATCACAATCAAAATCACGAATACGATTAGATTGAGATACACCCACAACAGCAGAGACGTATGGAATTTTCGAGCTATAAAGCAGTTTGTAATCGAATTTATGCCTTTTCATAATCTAAACTGTGTTGTCAAGCGTAATTTATGCATTTGGAGCGTTCTTTTTACATATAACGAATACTCACCCAAATTGGCATATACATTATCCGCTTTAGATTTGATGGAGCCACTGGCATTGGGATTGCCGGAAATCTTAGCAGATTCCACACTGCTTAAGCTGAGCGTAGCAGTCAGCTCTGTCTTCTGTTTGCGACGCAGTTCAGCACTTTTCGGCGGCGGTGGGCGTGCCGGCTTGTTCGCCTCATGGGCACGCTGTCCCTCGCTGGCGCGGAGAGGTGGAGCTGGTGGCTTGCCGGTGACGACAGCCACTGTTTGTGAGGAGACAGTGTCGCTTGTCTTTGTGATATCCTTGACCACTTCAACGGCTGTGGGATTGATGTCAATGGGATGTATGATGACGAGCCGTGGTTTGCCAACAACGCTGCCATCATCTCCTGTACAGATCTCTGTGTAGCAGTTGTTGTCCTTCTTGGAGAGGGGTTCATTGGATTTGCTGCTGCCTCCGTTGCTGCCCATGCGCAAAAACTTTTTAATAGAAAACTTTGACTTTTGTTTCTGTGGCGGCGAGGCTGTGGGTGACTTTGTGGCTTTGTTTGCTTGATCAACCAGACCAGCAGCTGCCAGGCATTCCTCGGACATGGACAGTTGGCGCTGATTACGTGGCGTGGGTTCCGGTGTTAGTGGTTGCTTTAGATTCAGCACAGAGCTGGCAGATTGCAGCTGTAGCTGTTTGGCTGCATTGGTGCGCTGCATCACAAATGTGTTGAGGCTGCGAAACTTGGGATTGATCACGGCACGTTCACGTTTATCCTTCTCACGGATGACGGGCGCTGCGGCAGCTACGGGAGGTTTTCGTGTATACAGATTGCTGCCGCTGCTGCTGTTGGTGGCGTTTGGTGTTGCAGTTGGAGTAGTTGCTGTAGCTGCTGGCTGAGGCGTTGTTGCTACCGTTCGAGTGACAGTTTCAGCTGCTTTTGTTGCTGCCGCTGTTGGCGTTGTGTCATTGGCAATTTTGGCTGCCTCCGCCTTGGTCGCCTGCTCAAACTCAACTACCAAGCTGTAATCACGCTCAGGTGTAGGCGGTGCGCTTAGTTTTGGCTCCGGCGGCGGATTAGGCGCTTTGCCTTTCTTTAGTTTGGCATCATCTTTGGCTGACTCAGCCGCTGCTGCTGCTGCTGCTGCTGCTGCTGCCGCCGCTGTTGCTACTGTTGTTGCTGTTGTTGTTGTTGTTGAGGCTGACGCTGCTAATAGCAAATTCTCACTCGATTTGGAAATGGCCGTTTGCAGCTGTGTTATAAATTGCTGCTCGGCACTGCTGGGCTGACGCTTGCTCATAAAGCTCTTCATTGGTGAGTTGTTACTGCTGATGTTACTATTATTGCCGCCGCCGCCGCTGCTGGTGTTGCTGCTGCTGCTGCTGACAAATGGTTTGGCAGGTAGTTCGGGCTTTTTAAGGCCATGCAAGAAAGATGGTCGTGCATCGATTTTCATGGGTGGTGGCGGTGATTTTGGCAATGCTGGCAACTGCTGAGCCATTGCATCTGTAGAGGATTCCTGCAGCTGTTGCTGCTCTTGTTTCGTTTCTTCCAGCTTGTTGTCCGGATCGGCACTGCCGTCGGGTTCGCCATGCAGCTCTCGACTCTTGACTGCCGCATTCTGGCCACCAGACTGATCTCCAATTTGTATATCCTCATAGTCAGAGTTATTTGTGCTGGCACTAAGCTTCTTCTCCACCAGCGATCTCTGCTCATTGCTGCTCTTTGTCGCACCACCAGGCAGATTTTTGTAGTCACTGCCAATGCTAATGCCAATGCCTGAATCGGATTCACTGCGAATCATATTGTAGGTGTTCTCCTCATCAGAGCTGCCATCGAAGCTGCTGCCCGTCGAATCGAGTGCATCGTCCGAGCTGCATTTGGTCACAATCAAACCATCCGAGGTTATTTTGCTAGTCATAAAGTTGCCCTCGTGCAGATTGTAGCTGGCCGCTCGTGTCTTCGAGCTGAGCAACATATCCGTTATGTACTGGGAAGTGGAGTAGTGATTGTTGCTTGCCTCCGATTGGGCGCTGGCCACACCCACTTTCTCGCTGAACTTGCCATCGGGCAGATTCTCGTAGCTTAGCTGCGTCTCAACTACATCGTAGTAGGCAGAGACACCGTTTTCGTTGTCCGAGCAATTGCTGTCCGTGTCCGAGTATTTGTGGCACACATTGACCTTGGGTTTGCTCTGATCCTTGGTTATGGGCGCGTTACGTGCGATCGGTTTCTTAAGGTCGAGAAATGGCTTCGGTGAGTCTGCCAGTGAACCCAATTCGAATTTGATTTTATTGCTGGCGCTGTTCGTGGCAACTGTTGCTGTTGTGACTGATGTTGCTGCTGCCGCTGCTGCTGCTGCTGCTGCTGTGTTGATTTCGTTTTGCTTTTGTTTTTGTTTCTGCTGCAGCGTCTCGGAGATTTCATCAAGCAAAGATTTCTCCATTGCCCTCTCAATTGGCGGACTATCCTTGCCATCGCGAGAGGATGTTGCTGGTGTGCTGCTCTTCACCAGCGTTGGTGTAAGAGTTGTGGTTACCTTCTTGGTGCTTGCACTTGTTACAGTGCTCTTGATGGTTGTGGCTGTCTTGGCAATGACTGTGCCGCTAGAGGATACTGCTGTTGTTGCTGCTGTTATTGTTGGCTTGGACAACTCTGTTGACTTGCTGGGCGTTGCCTTTGCTGTTGCTGTCTTAATGGGCTGCCCAAAGGGCATCACATTGATTGTAAGCGTTTGCTTCTTGCCCTCCTTGTCCACCTGTGGTGCACCCAGCTTCAGTGCTGCAAAGGATTTCTTAATATTATCCTGCGCATCGCCCAGCAAATTGCCATTGTTCATATTGAAATCGGTGTTGGCCCGCGTTATTCTCTTCAGTTCAATGGCATCCTCATCGTCTGTTTCCGTAATGGCCATGTCATCGTGCTCATTGCCCAGATTCATGAAATCATGATCATCATCATCGTCATCATCATCTGACCACTCGCCGCCATAGCCAATGATCTCGTGCAATTGCTTGGGAAAACAAACCTTGCCTGACTTTGAACTGTTGCTGCTGCTGCTGCTGCTGTTGTATTTGCTGCTGTTGTTGCTGCTTGTGCTAGTTGTGGTTAGGCGCACACCAAAGGCCTTCTTGATAATGCTCTTGGCGGGCGTTTTGTGCTTGTTGGGGTAATCAGTCTTTATGTGGCTATCTTTATCTGACTTGAGTGCACTCGGCTTAGAGCTGTGCATTGCGGCGGCGGCAGCAGCAGCTGCTGCGGCTGCTTTGTGCTCATCCTTGGATTTAAAGCAATTCGAACACAAATCTTTCTTCCACGCATTTTGCGTAAAGTGTGAACAAATTGAGGATGACATTGTGGTGCGTTGTTGTGCGTGTTTTTGTTAGTGTGCTTTGTGTTGCTGTTGTTGTAGATCTCGTTTTTGGTCCACCCTATTCCACCATATTCTGTAAATGACAAAAAGAAAATAGGTTTACAAATGAGTAATGCTTAAAATATTGCTGTCATTATTAGCGCACACGCTTTAAAGACTGAGTATAAAAAACTTTCATTGCAATAGCGATTGCGCAAGCCCTACAAGCAACTGTTGCTGTTGTTTTTGATGTTGTTGCAGTGACCAAGGCAACAATCAACTTTCACTATAAACACAAATGCAGCAGCTTCTGCGGCATGACTCAAAAATTATTGAATGTAAATATAGTAAGAGCGGCAAAAAGACAACAATTTTCAGTAGTCAAATTTGGCAATTTGCATTAGTCGTCTCGGCCCTGCCTCCGCTCACTCTAGCTATCGATAATCAGGCAAAACCAATTGGGTAAGTGACCATGCGGTCATTTGTTGTCTTCTCCACGAAGCAGCCAAACAAACATTCATCGCGACTATTAATCAATCTTCATCTTGATAATGAAATTATTGATATTTTTGCTGCTGCTGCTGTTGCTGCTGCTGTTGTCGACATCGTTTGTGGGCTGTTGCTGTCGCTGTTGATGTTGCGGTTTTGTTAGACATGGGGCATGTTTTGTTGTTTTGCCCACAGTCTTTGTCACATGGCCATCGAGAAAAGTTTGTGTATTTAGCTTTCGAGTTTCTATGCACTTTGACAGTGACTCCCATTGCTGTTGGCTAATCATATGTTGCTGTTGCTGTTGGTTAGTTTGTTTATGTTTGCGCTTTAACTTGGCGCATGTGTAAATGACTTTCTAAAATTGATGAACTGTGTGTTGTTAAATGTTTGAACTTAAATGCAGCGAAACAATAAGCTTTGCCCAATTTACAATCGTCACAGTTAACTGATTTCCTGATTACAATTAGTCATGTCTATGTGTATTAATTTAATATAAAAAAAAAGAAGAAAAGCCAAAACGGCAGCTGTCTCATAATTTTAGTTCACATAATCATTGTTCGAGGCGTTTCTTGTGTAACAGTTTAAATGGCTCACAGCAATAGAAAGAACCAAGCGACTGTTTATAACAATGCAACGTTTATGTCTTTAAGTCGTTAACCCTCTTTAACGCCAGCTGTTGGCCTGCAACTGAGTTTTGTAAGTCAATTTGGCGGCATGTAATTGGGAAAGTGTTGCTGCTGCTGACAACGGCGACAACACCCACAAAAACACACGCACACTAACAACGCCACACACAAAAAGAGGTGACAACAGCCACATTTTTGGGCTGGGTTGGAGCTCATTTATCAACGCCAACGCCAACGAAAGTTGACCCATTGTTAAATGTTGGTGGCATGCAGCTTCTTTAAATGCTGCTACCACTGCTAGTTGCTATGCTTGATCTTAGCATCGGCTGTTACAGTTGGGTTTTTGGGTCAGCGTTTTGAACTAAACGTTAATATGCATAAATCTTGACTCTGTGCAATCCAACAATTGGCAGCCAGTAAGGGGCAAGACCGCAGTGTTGCCAATTACATAACAACATGTTGCTGGCGTGTTTTAGTCTTGTTTTTTGCATTTGCTTCGTCCGTGCTACACATAAATTTTAGCCAGCTTGTTGTTGGGCTTTGTCTGTTTGCTTGTTTGTTTTTTGCTAATTGTTTTTGCATTTTTTCTTTCACTCATTTGCATTCGGTTGCGGCATCGATGGCCGATTTGTTTATGGCCGCAAACAGACAGATATACATACAGACAGACGTGACTGCAGTTTGTGTGCCAATTCTCAGAGAGTTGCTAACCAAGTGGAGGCTAACAATTTGGAGCTACTGTTCTTCTCACGATTTATTTACTGTTGCAGCTCATAAATCATAAAGGGATCAACAAGTGGCACAAGTTCCACCCAAAATTGGTGCAAAAGTGAAACGTCGAGCGGCAGCATCAGAAAATTTGCAACAAATTGTGGAGCTGTTTGACCATAAAAATGACTACAATAGAGGAGCGCCAAACCGTCAACAACATCCGAACAACAAACGTTGCGGCCGGACCGGACAACAACAAATAACTTGCAGCTATTTTTCAAGTTTGGCCATGGAACTCTCGCCATAAGGAATGCTGTTGCCAACAAAAGAAAGAGTAAGAGATATAGAGATATCAAGATATTGTGTTGTTGCTGTCGCAAAAAATGTAACACACAAATAAATCTGCATAAATTTCATGCCCCAAACACACGGATCTAGGCGCCCAGTCAGGACAGTGTCGTCGGTGTTCGCTCGTTAGCCATAAAGTTGACTTCGAGAAAAAGTCGGTCAGCTGGGTTCCGCACCATTTAATTGATGCCCGAGAATGCCAATAAACGTATTGGGTATTTTTGGTAGTTCCCAACTTTATAAACCCGTTCCAAGCCGTCAAGTCTTTTCGCATTCGGCTCTTTGTATTTGCTTTAATCTGATCGCTGGCATATACATATATAAGAACAGTTAACTGACCGTCACCGTCTTGCAATTGGGGCCAACAGGTTTAAGCTAACAAAAAGCAGCAAACAAAATTCTCTTCTCTTCATCCTTTAGCTATTGCAGTTGGCAATTGCTGCTTGGGGGCTAATCTGCAGTCTTAAGAATGCATGGAATTCGGTATACAGCCGATGAAAAACATGTTTTGGGCTTGTCATAAAGAACACACTGAAAACGCATTAAATGTGTTAAGATGCGAAGCGTTGCAGCGCTGATTGAATCAAACAGCTGAGGCATAACATATATATATATATATACAATATAATTATCACACAAATGCTCCATTAGCTTAGTTCGAGAAGTGGGTCTAGCATCTGCTATGCTTATTAGCAGACTGCTCCATTTGAAAGTCAAAAGTCAGAGCTATAGATCAAGCTACAACCGCAACACCCCACCCAATTCACAACTCAACAAATACAAATTACCAGCACAAGATGATTCCGTTAAAGACGAAAATCGAATACGAAGCAACGCGATGAGTTTTAGTTGAGCAAAGATTATAGATTTAAATATAAGATTCGTGATGTGCGAGAAGTTTGTTCCACATTTACACGTGAGATTTATGCGTGGCCGCATTTTTATTTCCCATTTAGTCAGATGTTTATTTATATGTTTATGTGCATCGTTATGTAAATACATATACACATGTATGTATGTGAGACTACACCTGCGTTATGCATGCCAAAGTTCTGTCTTCTGGATTATGTAAAACCAAATGGTGAAGCACTCAAAAATTTATTTTTATCCACTTTGCTATGCATAGAAGAAATATTTACTCAGTATTTGACTTGGAAGTATTTGTGCAAATAATAATAGAGAGAAACAAATTCCTTAGCTTAAAGTGCTTATTTCGGGTTGGGCCCGATTTGCTTGAACGGATGTTGTGGGCGCTGCTTTAAATGTCAACATCTCGAAGCTGGCCATAAAAGGCCGTCTGGCAATTAGAGTCGAAAGAAACAAAAAAAAAAAGCCGCCTAGAGCCGTGGAAATTGAGCCGGCTCTCGATTACTTTGATTAGAAATGTTCTCTCACGAATTAAGCTGTGTTGAAATAATGACGCTTGTTTAAAATCTACCTCAATTTAGCCTTAAATGGTAATTGGCAATAAACATTCCTGACTTGGGCAAAGTGCACAGTTCTAGGTCGAAATTTTTAAAATTTCTATAGCGGAAATTTAATTGCCAATTGCCATTTAAAACTTAAAAGAGCCAAATGCAAATTTGTAAATCTACACAATAGTATTTTAAACGATATTCTAAGCTTTTTACTTAATTTATCTTTATTTTAACATGTTTAAAGGCTGCCTAGACTTAATTAAAGCTAACTAAATTAACCAAGCAACTGCTAATTTGCTAGCTAAGTGAGGCTCTGTTCAGACCAGGTCTTGGATCAAGTCCAATGCCAGTTGAATAATAAACAATGACACAGCAGGCAAATTATTGTTTTGGTATTAATTAACATAAGACATTCAATTTCCTAGCTGATATGCCCAGCAGCAGGCAGTCATGTTTATACAATTAAACACAAACCAAAGATGCCATTAGCCAAATGGTACTCGTTGCTCAAAATAAGGCTTAAGAAAACTTTAGCTACAAGTAGGCCGGATGTTGCGGCAGGCTGACGACCGTATATTGTCAACAGGTAAGAGAGCAAAACTTGACCGACCACAATAATAATAACAGCAGCAGAAACTATAACTATAACAACTAAGCCAAGATTGTTTGTTTATCAAGTTGTGCGTGTGCACAGCAGGATTGGTAAATAAAAGAGGGCAACATGGGCAGTTGTTGAAGGCAATTACTTGGCCTGTGTGTGTAAGAAATCAACTATGTGGCTAATGGAGCCGTTTAGAAGTCAAATAGATATTTATAGATACGAGTTTCCAGAAACATTTTAATCACAAGTTGGCGGTGACTTTGAGCAAAAGTAGAAATTGAGATGATTAGGCTGCTTTCAAGATTTCTGGCTTCTTTTTTGCCCATGTTGACTGTGTAATTAACGTAAGCTGCTCATCACAATGATTGGTTTTCAAATTAACTTAACCGCTAGGTTTTTTTTTAAAGAGATGAAAATAAATATTCGCATTCTTATGCTAATATTTTAACGCCAATGCGTGCCAGAAGTGTATAAAAAAATCTTAGAGATCATGAATATTCCTCTCGTACTTCCTTTAACCTTGGGAAAATGCATTTAAATATTAAATTCAGTTAATTGGCTTGATGTCTAAATGCATAAATTAAAGCGTATGCAAGTGAAGAAGTCTATAAAAGTGTGTGTAGGAAAGAACGCATTGTTGGACTTCTTTTTTTTTTGCACTGTTCTTGAGTAGCAGCAACCAAATATTTCAAGGTTAAGTTCCCATGTCGCGGCATCGTCTTCGTTTTCATTTGCGTGACGCAAAAAAGGCAACAAGGCAGAGACGAGACGCCAACTTGGCGACTTTTGGGGTGCAGCTGCAACTAAAGCAGCAGCAGCAACAGCTCAAGTGCAACAACAAAAGGCTGCAAATTAATAAATGAAAACGCATTCATTCATGCAACAAGCGTATGGCGTCGTCTGACATCCATCCCAGAACGAGTTCAGCTTCGGATTCCAGTTTCTGTTTCCTTCTCTTTGCTGGTGCTGCTGCTGATCAAAGGCACATGTGTTGCCGCAACATGTTGCTTCATTAAAAAATGCGCAGTCCCAAAAAAGCAACAACTAAAAAGCAGAAGTGAAATGTGTCACTTTGCCCGAGGCTGGCAACGCTTCCCACAGGGTATCATAACGTCAATTTATGGCCACACACACACGCACTTAACTTGTTGGCTTGCTCGGTCAAGTTTTTTTGTCATGTCTTTTAAAATTTTGCTTAATTTTGAGTTATGTGCAGTAAAAAGTTTTTATGATGCGTAGAAATTATGTATGCTTCAAAGGTTCTGAGACAGAGTTTGTCTTAGCCATAAAAATACAGCTGTGGCAGACTTTGGAGAAAAAAAAAATGAGAAGATAATAGGCGTAATAAAACCTGTTGCGTGGGATATTTTTTTAACAGCTCTTTGTACAAATTTAAAGTGCTCACAGACTCCGTTTTGTGGCGTGCAACAAATTTGCATGCACCATTTGTTGCCTGTCAAACTGTCCTGTCCTGAACTGGCCTGGCATGGCATTGCTTGGAATGGCCTGGCCTGGCCTGGCCAAGACAGTTGCAGTTTTAGTTTCAGTTCCAGTTGGGGTTGAATTCATGACTCATGATTGTTGTGGCCTGATGTCGTGCACATTTGCGGTTGGTCCACCAAACCGAACAACACACTCTGTCAGCTGCAAAGAGTCTGCTACAAAATTGTGGTTTTCTGGTTTGCCAGAGAGAGAGAGAGAGAGCTGGGGCTTTGGAGCGCCTGCCGTTAGCATTAAGTCATCGTATGTATAGTTCACAGTCTGACAATTGTTTGCTTTGTTGTTGGCTCAGCTGTTTGCTATTTAATAAAAAATGGTCTTGCAACCGGTTCACATTCAAATCTTAACTATGCAGTAGAACCCATAAATAACAAACGCCCAGCAACAATCGCAGTAAAGCAACATCTTAGTTTAACTGACACTTGTATTAAAAAAAAAGATTTATGATTACTTTAAGCAATAATACTATTTGAAACTTTACTTTTTGTCAAAGTCTGGCCGCTTTTTGAAATAAAGCATAAGACAAAAGCATTTTAGCTTAGGCTTAATATACATATAAATGCCTGCATCACATATTGTCACGATCAATAAGTCAATAAAGGAATGCCACAACAAAAAAAAAAAAAAAACATTTCCAGTTTTGTCTTTTGGGCAAAAGAGAACGGGCTTAATCAATATTAGATAATTATGTACCACAATATTTCCAAATGTATGCATGTTTCGAGTAGTACATCAATGTATTTGTATGTCAGAGGTCAATAATAGTTTGCCTCCACAGCCAGATAAGCCAGACAAAAACACAAAAAGAGTAATTTGCAGATAGAAGCTGGCAACAATGCCGAAATTGACATTTGTGTATTTTGGCAAATATTGGTCAAAGTGATTAAATTTGACTTCACAAACTTGGCTTTTGTTATTGGCAGTAAATTTAGTTTCAACTTCGTTACAAAATCTGCAAAATCCCTAATTAACATGACATCTCCTATACCAATGTTGTGTTTGTGAGTTGGTCATATGCAATTATTGGCTAACAATATGCACAATTACTCGAGACTTGAGCAACAATAT
Organism: Scaptomyza caliginosa; assembly: GCA_035044725.1. NCBI lineage: Eukaryota > Metazoa > Arthropoda > Insecta > Diptera > Drosophilidae > Scaptomyza > Scaptomyza caliginosa. Next base: position 963,173 of record JAWNNR010000979.1, on the reverse strand, counting down.
TTAGCACGAGGTTTTGCTAAAGCCATTCAAATATTACGTATACGCAGCGCATACAAGGACAAACCAGCAAATATGTTCAATAAATTTGAAGTTAGGCAGCAACAGCAATCGGTTGCTGCTGCAGCGACAACAAAACCAACATTATAAAAGAAAGCCAGTCGTTAGCTGCAAGGCCAGGCTAAGTTCAAAGTTCAATGTAAAAATGCAATAAGTAACAAAAGGCCGCAATCATTGTCTGCAGCGAAGATGCATGTTGATAGCTTGGGGGGAGCAAGTTTTTGTTCGGCAGGGCAAATGCAACTTTTGGGCAATGAACCTGCAGGCAATGCACGGCGCCAACAACAATAAAAGCCTTTGCATTAAATAATCATAAATAACTTGGTTGTTATGTGTGGTTACCGCACAGTCACAAGTTGCTTAGGCACTTTGTTGCTGATGTTGCTGATGTTGCCCATCGACCCGCCAGCAACTTGCACTTTTCTTTTGTTTTGGTTTTTTTTCTGTTTTTCGCATAATAGAAAGTGCATACATGGGGGTGAGTGGCTTTTATCGCCAGCTGCTTGCCTGCGCTTAATTGAGGCAAACTGGCAGACTGGCAAACAGAGTCTGGCAAACAAGTCAACCCAACAACTGACAGCTGACGTCGCGACGTTGCTCGTGAGAAATGAAATCAATTGAGCTGACATCGTCTAGTGAATTCGAACGCGAACGAATTGGAGCTCAAGTTCCAAATGCATTTGTGTCTGGGCCAGGCGAGTGCAAGCTGTTGGCTGGTATGGCATAATTAATCAATGCATTCAACATTTGAAAGTCAAAGTTTGTGGCGGCCAAACAATTGAGTGTTGCTGTGTGTTGCCAACACACGCCCAGGACAGCAGCTTGGGCTTTAAACTTGACATTTAATTGGCATTAATTACGACGTCTAAAAAAAACTTTCACTGTCGCACATCGCCTACGCCAAAAATGGCTAGTGCACACTCAAACAAACAAAAAAAAGAGAGTTAGATGTAAAGAGTGCGACAGTGGGAGAAATTTCAATTGACAGTTTCAATTAAGGCAGCGGCGGTAGCAATATTGAAGAGATCTTGCCGCTGCTTATCGCAACGCTATCTAACGCTGTATCTAACGGACTCGGAGGAGTGAGAAAAAATAAAAAAAACCACCACCAGCAGCAACAAGTAATATCATTTTGACAGCATGTTGTCGCAACAGTTGCATTGGGCGCGCGCGTTTTTCGTGCGGTTTTTATCGCGTCGCATTTCACACGCACCGCAAATGCCAAAGCAGTTTGCCGGATTGTTGTTGTTATTATTATATCTTTTTGCCGTAATACATTATGTGCAATTTGCTTTAATGCACTTTTAATGCAGACAACGGGAGCAACAGCAACAACAACAGAGAAGGAGAACTGCTGTCAGTTTATGGCACAAAATGTGAGCGACATTTCTCTTCATTAAATTCAACACATTGTCAACAGCTTTAGTTTAGCAGATGCTGATGTTGATGTTGTTGCATATGATGAAAGAAAGCCCTTCCCTCTCGCAATTTTTCAGTTTGTCAATCAAGGGAAACGCAGCCCATGTGATTATAACCGACCCCGTTGCATGTCTGTGTGGCATCAAGTCATTTCGAATGGCCAGCAATTTAATATTTAGCACCTAATCATTTGTTGCAACACATCAGCAGCGAAACCAGTAGCGGCATTAATTAAGAACCAGTTACGCTACATAAACGTTGCCATTAAATTGGTTCTAGTCACTGGCAGCAAAACGTTTGCCACGTGTGCAACACAAATATGTTTATTTCTTTTCTTTTGGAGGGGAAAACAACACACACAGAGCACAAAAACTTTAAAATACATTTTCACTAAAGAGACAAAAGACAAAGCAAAAAAAAAAAAACAAATTGGATAACGAGATAAATTTGTCTTGCTTTGTTTTGGTGCATAGTGTTTGTTAGAAATGGAAAGTTTTATTGTTGTCGTTTTGAATTTCAAAAGCAAATCTCTCAGACTAAACGTTTTTAATGCAGCTGCCATTTGTTGCCATGTTTCTGTCTCTCTTATTTGGTATTGTTTGTTTGTTTCTTCAATTTTTTTTCTAGCTGAAAATCTATTCAATTTTCTGTTTCCCCCACTTAAGTGTATATTTGTGTTCACATATACTAGATAAGTAGCGTAGTGATTCAGGTATTTAAAAATATATCTCAAACCAAAAATAGCAAAACTGATGGCGTTAATTGTCTAGGAAATCATAATCGATGGAAATTCTCCTGTCAAATACGAGACAGTTCAAATATTGTAACTTAAAGTGAAGAAAGTAACTTAAATGCTGGTGGGTTTTGCCTCTTTGAGTTCATTGTTTGTCAGTTAATACGCTTCACACATTGCTAAATATGTGTGGTCAATTATGGTGTTTAATTCAATATGCTACCAACGATACTTTTCAGTATTAGCTGCAGCTGTAAGGCATCAACAACAACAACAATTGTTGGCAACATGTACATACATTACATTTTGTAGTCTTTGTGCATGCGATTTGTATTCGATGGCAATTACAATAGGAGTTGGCAGCAAATGCTTCCCGGTCTTGCGACACGGCTGGCCTGGGAGCCAAGCCAAGCTGCCTCGGCACACCACACACACACACACCACCCACCCCTTTCACTTCTCTCCGTGTATGCCTCTTCTCTGGCAGTCGCCTCGAATTACAAGTGTTTTACATGCCATGCTTGCTGGCAGCTCTTCAATTGAATTCACAGTGGCAATTGCAATTGCAGTTTGCCTTCAATTACGTACAAATGTATGTAAATATGTATGTATGTGGCAAATTATATAGCAGAAGCGTGGGCGCTGGAGGCGTGTCAACTCAGTCTTGTTGCATGCTTAAGCATCGTTTATGCGGCTACGCATTTTCCTATTATTCTCTGAGAAAATAAAGTATTTTTCATACCTGCATAAGCTTTGTTGCTAGCACTTTTGCTGCTCGTTTAGGCTGTTAATGGTTTGGCCTGAAAGGAAATGAAGCATTGCATAAATAAAAATTGACAAATACAAGTACATACGTAACAGTTCATTGCCCTAAAGGGGCGCATGCAATTTGGTATCATTTTTGGCAAAAATCGAATTACCAAATGCTAAAAAAACCCGTCGACCGCCCGCAACAACATTATGGCGCCAAGGCTGGCAGCCAGCTTCAAGCAATGACCCGAATTCGATGCACGTTGCGATCGTATTTCATGACTCCCTTTGGCACTAAGACCCCCCCCTCCGCGTCCTGCAAAGACAGCTCAGTTGGCTTATACATTTTGGCTTACACAAGTGTTTGGCATTTTGGAGCATTTAATCGAGACCAAGAGTTTCGGTGTCGTTTGCCACAAGTTGTAATTGAGCCTCGACGCGCTGCACACTTTGTTTTATTTTGTTTTATTTTTTATTGTGATTCTTCTGTTTGGAGCTGTTGACCAAGTTGTAGCTGGTTTATGCACTTGAACACTTGGCTTTTTATGCCAAAGTGAAAAAAAAATGGCTAACAAGCTAACAAGCAAGTAGAAGCTTTTTATCAAGGTTAACATGCCAATGTGGCAAGTGGTTTGCTTTTACCACATTTAATGGCTGGCCATGTCTAGCAAAAACATACACACTTGTTCTTTGGACCCGACCCCTTTTGGAATGGCTTACATGAAACCAATTTGTTATTGAAATGGTAAACGAGAACAATTAATTGCCATAACCTGTCTAAATCAAGTATTGTGCTAAGAGCAATTTAATTTACTTATAACATGTTTTTCTTCTATGCAGATCTGTACAGGGGTGTAGTTAACAGTTTATGGGGGATTACTTTTAAGTGCATTTAAGTGTTACTCAACACTGTCTATGCAAAAAACTCAAAGTATTAAAATACTATATTTCAATAATATAGAACCTGTATTGGCATTAATCTGATCTCAAGTAAGCATTTGAATGCATTGGCAACTCTAACTAACTTCTCCAGTGCTCAACAGCGACACACAAACACAGCTACACCCAGGGTTGCCATTACAATCACACTTTTATCAATTGCAGTGTGTTGTGTAGCTTTTTAATTAACTCTCGACTTGGCAGCAGCAAGCCATGCGCAGTCAGCGAATGCAGATAAACAAAAATACCTCTGAGGGTGGGGTAAAGTCTAGTGCTGGTAACGGCTGTTTAATTAACAGCCATTCCATTTAGCACTTGATCCGCTGCTGCTGCTAGATCTGATCATTAACATAGCGAATGACAGCAGCGTTGAGTGGGTTGCAACTTAAGCGTGCAGCAACAGGGCAAGAACTTGATTCGTATTCGGAATCGAAATCAGTTATATGTAATTAATTGTTTAGCTTTTTCTATGGCTCTCGTTTACAGTTAATGGCCCTGGGCAACGTAATAGGCACAAACACTGAAATTGCTACGCTTTATCTGTATCTGTGTCGATTACGGCAAGGGGAAAACGCAAGCAAATGCTACCAAGAATTTGGACCACCAATTGTAGCTGAAATGCTGATTTGGATCTACAGCAAAGACAGAAACAAGAACAGCTCCAAATTATTTCAGTCGCATGTTAATGAAGTCGGTTTTTTGTGGCTTCCATTTGTGGATTCAAAAGAATTTCAACAGCTCCAAATGAAGTACGTGAACCAGAGCCTATTGCTGTAGCGTGTGTGGGGCAGCAGGGAGGAAGGGAGGTAGGGTTAATAATAAAGCAGACACTGAAGGTCATTACCGGAAAAACGGGTTTATTTTTTTCTTCTTTTTGTTTTTGGTTTCGTCTTGTCTGCACCGGCGCAAAGTGAGTAAGCATTTAGCATTAAAATACCGTTGGGATTATGGCACTGAATATGCATGGGCGTTCGCCTTAATAGCCAACGCTAAATGTTGCCAGTTGCTAGTTGCCAGTTGGTAGTTGGCAGTTACAAGTTACCAGTTACAAAGTTATAAACTTGCCCCTTGCTGCTAGTTGCCAGTTTACTAGCTGTTGCTAGTTGCTAGTTGCTTCGTTGCTCCGCTCAAAACTGGCTAAGTGCAGCAGCAGCAGCAACTGCATCTGCATAAATTATGCAGCCCGAGAGACATTTGCAAATTGTCATTCGTTGGCATAGGCATAAGAGCAACAACAACAACAACAACAACAACAACGATAGATGACACGTCAATTGTAGACGGTCTGTAAACCCACGCCAGGCCAACGCCTCGCAGCTAGCTGATTGCTGCTGTTGTTGTTGGCGCTTAACTGCATTTTTATAAAAGGTCAACGACGGCAACTTGCCGCAAGACTATGTTGTGGCATTAAGACATTATGTAGCAAATATTTGTATGCTTGTAATTATGCATAATTTGCTAAACTTGCTAAAACTTGAAAGCAGAAGTTTTAGATTAATAAGACTTGCAGTCAATTCTTAGTATCTTTAAGGCGTGAGATGGCAAGAAAGCTTACTGATTTGCTCTAGACTCTATCCTATCCAGAACTCATTTACCAAAAAGCTAAGTTAACAAAGCATTTCTGGAATTCTAGTCAAGATATGTCAACATAATTTTCAGCTATTAGCTAAGCAAATTGGTTAAAGCTTGATCGTCTTCTTTTTCTTTAATGTAACTGTGTATGTATTGTGAGCTATTCAGAAACCGGTTAGCAACTTATAATGTGCATATTGTAGACACAAGCGGCGACAAGAAAAACTTCTTTGACTTCTTATGATTGGTTATTTATGCGCAGTCAATGACACAATATTCCCCCAAAAGCTGGGCCTAGCTGTTTGCCGATGCCGTTCTTTTTCTAACCGTTAGCTGGCCAATGCAGCAACGCAACAAAAAGAAGAGTCTCAGTTGGCCATGTTGCTGCAGCAACCAGCGACTGCAACTTTCTACAGAAAACAAAAAGCAAAGTAAAGTAAAAACAAGTTGAGTGGCATCAATTGCTTTTTGCAGTAATGGTTACGCCCAAGCTTCCAGCTACAACTTCAAGTCCGAGTCGCCCCAGAATTGAATGCTTCAATGGAGCAGAAATAGCCTGGTAGAGTTGCAACTTGCAACGTTCAACGTGCAACGTGCTCATGCTCAACGCATATGTCACTTTGCTTTTGATAAGCTGCAAATGTTATTGCAAATGAAGCTCAAGTAAATTTGCGTTGCCTCGCCTCGCCTTGCAACGTCTCGCCACACTAGCCAAAAGAAACTTGGAAGCATGAACATTTCCACTTGAGTGCAACGCAACTCAAATGTTAATATATGCATTAATTTTTGGCGTTGATAACCCCAACAGCAATCGACAGCAGACTGAAGAGTCGAAAAAGCGCAACTTAATTGCGCACATTGTTGAAGCAAATTGCTATTTAGCCCGACAATTAATTTGTCAAAAAATAAATGGCTTTAAGCCTTTGGGCCGTGCATTCAGTGCATTGAGTAGACTTTGGACTTGTTTGCAGGTGTCGCAACTTTCACCTTGACCGGTTGCCGACAAAAACTAAAGTCAAGCATCTGCAACTGCAACTGCAACAGCTCTATGCCAACCATAACAATCAGTAAACAATGTGACGCATTTAATTAGATAACAACCGCTTAAGATGTGAAGATGTGTGCTAACAACAAACAAAGAACTTCCCTTCACAAAATCGTTGAGCTTTGAATGCGAATCATTTTGCTTATTTGCATTAAAAGCTAGCCAAATTAAACAAAGCCAACTCAACTGCAAAAGGCATTGAAGAACAAAAAATAGTCATAGGGAAGAGAAAGAGAGAGGGCGAGAGGGAATGCGAAAGCTTAAAAGTTGGCAGCGGCATATAAGCAAGAAATGTGAAAATTTATACATATTATTGATTGAAAGTTGAACGAACTGTGAACTGAGCTTGTAAATTGGTAACCGTGTTGCAAATAATTATGAGCTCTTAAACAAATAAAGCCATGGATAAAGAAACCAACTCATGGCATAACCAATTAATTAACAGAACATGGTTATATTTTTTTGGTCTTTTCACTGTTGCCGCATTTTGTATACACTGCCAAAAGTAGCAATAAAAGATGAAGTTAAAGTTATCGTACATATAATTAACTATAATCATCTTTAACAAGCTTAACAATCAATGCCTTCTGCAATATCATAGATATTAGTAATAAATCAAAAGCAATGCTTCGAAAGCTATGCGAATTTCACAAATAACTACTACTTATGGGTAGGTAATTTTTTTTTTTGTTTTGTTTACAGCTGCTAACATTGCGTTGTACATCATTTCAAAAGAGATCTACAAAAATAGATTGCCACTACAGCAAATAATATGGCACGTAGTAGGTTTCTTATTAATAGCATTTGGCTAGCTTTTCAAACTTTGATTTATTATGTTTGTCAAGTAAAAAGTTGTAAGGTTTCATTAAACCAAAAAAAACAAAGCTATAAGACTTTTGAGTGTGGTATTGACAGCTCCATTTCCCTTTTTCGCAATCCATTGATTTTACATAAGCCCATCGAAAAAAACATCATGTGACTACAACTCCAACGTTTTCCATTCCAAATACCCATTTTGTGAAGCAAGTTGCAGATATTGCAGCAATGCTTTTAAAAAGCTCTAAGATGCTTTTAAGCTTGGCAGCAACAAAAAAGATGTACGTCTAATGGTGACGCTCACTGTTTTGTTTGGCAATGGCATACTTAGCATAGCTCAGCGTTGCCAGATAGCTAGCGGTAGATACAAGCTTGCGGCTGAGGCCTGCCAACCCCCGCTCTGAACAGCGCGAACTTAATTACGTCCATGCACTTAACAGAAGAAGAAAAAAGCAAAAGTACCGGTATGTTTCAGTTTCATTGGCAGCCGAGCGTGACGTCAATGGAATGGGGAGAACTGAACGGGATATGCTTAAAATATATTGCTTAGGGCTTGGGCATGTGGCTGATTAAAAATATCATCTATCTTTAATTTAATTAAAGCAAAAGGTTAGGTTTAAGTTTGAATAACATAATTCATGTAAATATTTTTACTCGCTCTCTGACACCGCTAAATTGAGTTGTGGCTTTTGTTGTCGCTGCCACAAAAACACACTAGCAACATAAATCATAAGACGGCGAAAACCGTTAGACATATGGTAGCCGCCGGAAGAAACACTCTGGCAAAGGGGCGTTTTGCCCGCCTAATCAAAGCGCTTTTGTTGAGTGAAAATGTTCATGGTCGCCGCCTGCATAGAAAAATGCATTTTCATTTCATTTCTAAATGCATGCCAAAGAATGTAAAAACATAAAAGAGGGGAAAGTTCCCCTGGCAACAACTTCCTCATTCGATGCACTTCTCAACGAGAGCAAGCAGCTCGAGCTGCGAGTGAAACAATTTTACATATATAATTAGACCTATATCATTATGTGCCTCGGTAAGTATCCAATTCCATTCATATGTGCGTGCACCCGGGCATCCCATTGTAACTATTTATAGTAGCTGTCTTTTTCCCCCTCTCCTTATTACTGTCCTTAAGTGTTCAGTTCCGCTTGCCGTTGCTGCTGAACTGCTGATTGACTAGCGGAGAGCATCTGAAAGTGCAGTAGAGTGCAAGCGTTAGAATTATGCCAGCAACTGGGAGACAATTGCATAATAAACGTACTGTTTAAGCAAGCTGATGTCACCGTGTCAGCAAAAACGATGCAAAATTTTTACCTAATTGTAATTGACAGCATCCTGCAGGCAGCTTGTCTCGTAACAAGATGTGATTGAAATAAGTAACAGGAAGATTAAGAATGAGAGAGATATTCGTGATGTGCACCAAGACTGACGCTTCGATCAGTTTCTCTTTTAATCACTCTCTTCTTTGTGCTGCGCTCTCAACGAAGCTGTCGGCAAGTTACAGTTATGTTTACAGTGGGATCACTTTACCGCAGAGCTGTTAGAATAATAATTATGCTAATGCTGTTGCCCTTTAATGCTTCATTAAAATAAATCTGCTCACATTGCCACTATTATACTTGTTCAACTATAACCAAATGATATTGTATTTATTTTTGTGTATTTGCCATCTATCTATGAAAGTTACATTGTTCGAATGGATGACATAAGAGTGTAAGCAATATTTATTAACGTTCATTGCCATTGCTTTCACTACAAGTGCATAGGCATTGTTGTTATTGGAGGCTCGCTTAACATTGGCCCCTCATGCGTTTAACATTGAATTAACAGCGCCCACGTCTTTAGCAGCTCTCTCTCTCCTCTCTGACCAAGCATTTGCCAACGACCTTAGCCTTCGCGCATATATACAGAAAAAAAACTAAATAACACAACACGCAAAAGAGACACATTAACATAAAATTATTTGATATTATCCAGCCAGAGGGGCAGGCCTTAAGCTATGTTTTTTTTTTCTTGTTTCTCTTTTGTTCAGCTAAGTCTGAAGCTAATGACACTTAAATGTTTTACACATTAGAGGCATGTTGTTATTGTTGTTGTTGTATAGTGTCTAGGTATATGTTTATTTGATTATAGATTTGTATCTCTGTAGGCGACCCTTGACCTCGTCGCATTGCAAAATGTGCCGTCCGCTTCTGCAGCAGCGTTTTTGCTTATTGCTGTATTTCTTATGGGTTATTTATTCGCTTCTGGCTGTACAAACCGGCCAAGACCAACAGGCATAAAACATTAATGGCCGTATTGTTTAGCTTTGAATTCGCAAAAAAAAGAGCCGTTGCTTGGCTTTGTACTTCCATTTCTTGCACATTGGCTGCTCAATCGGATACATTAAGATGATGTATGCCACACACACACACACAAGCACACACACACACACACACACACACACACACACACACACACACACACACACACACACACACACACACACACACACACACACACAAGCACACACATTCTGTCTAGCTGTAGCCTTCATCTTGAAAATGTGCATTGTTTATTTGCTTGCATGTCTGGGATTATGAAAATATTTGGATTGTTTAGCCTTTGGCAGTGGGAAAAGTTAAAAAGTGATTGAGACACACACGGCACACGATGCATGCCGCATGCGGCATCGCGCCACGCATGCAACAGCGTAGGCTGCATAAACAACGAATCAATCAAGCAATGCCAACGAACGAGTCAAATGGATCTTTGCAGTTCTTCCAATAGTCAAAAGGCGGGTTAATATGTGGCCTGGACGCAGTGTTGGCCATAAGAGTGAGGGGGCAAGTGCATTAAAGTGTAATAAACGCGGAAGGCGCGCGCATTATACAAATTTATTGTAATAAGTGTGCAAAAGATGCAGATGGCAAGGCGCATCCCATAGATACATAGATACAGATGCTGAGCTTGAGTTACTCTCATTGAAAACACTCAAGTGCTGTGCATAGCTGATCTGCATAAGTGAACGCCACGTAACAGATACGCAACGATGTATCTATGTATCTATGTATTTGTATCTGCATCTGCAAGAACGCAAGACGTCGATGGCCGTTACGGGGTCGTTCATCTTGCTTTGCAGCGTGGAAGCGTTTTGATGACTGACTGCTTGTAATGCGGAAAGCGCGTAGCACGCTAAAGAGAGAAGAAAGAGAAGAAAAAAAAGTGCAATGTATCTGCTAGATACATACAATGACACTCATTGAATATTTTTGGCGTCAGAGCTTGGCATAATTTTGTAGTATTTATTTTAAAAACGAAACTTGACAGCTCGACTCAGTACATAGACATAATAATGAGCAGGAAGCTTGAGTGAATGCCCAAAGCGGCTTAAAGTATTATGAGTCAGTGTTATATGGCCAGCCAGGCAGAGAGAGAGAGAGAGAGAGAAAGATAGATAGTTGACAAGACCAAAAAATTGCGACAATTAAATGAAAAAATATATATATATATATATCATAAGAAATAAAAGCGAAAACGGTTACAAGGCATCAATTGGATTGCATCATTTTGTCTACAAATTGATATCAATTACAGTTAAAACACTAATTGCAACAAATCAATTTTGTTTTTTAATTAATTAAATAAACTTTGCTTTTTGACGCTGTTGCAAATGCAATTTGCTTATTAGCTAAATTCGCTTTGCTTTGCGTCTGGGCTCTGTGGCAAGCGGAAGCTTAGACTAAAATTATTTTTTTGATTTTTCATCATGAACATATTAGGATTGATTTGGGGAGATGAGTTTTTGCAACATTGCTTTGGCCACGCTGCGGAAGTCTATTTGAAATTGCTAGCAACAGTAGCAATGTAGGCAAAACGTGTTTTCAACACACAACATCGACAACAACAAAATATAATTGCACAAAATTGTAATTGTGCTTAATTGTTGCGCAAACAGGCCGTGCAGCCTGAGCTGACTCAATACGATTCAGATTTCTCATTTTCATTTTCATTTTCAATTGGTTTTTGTTCATAATTGGCTTTGGCAGCTTGTGAGAAAAACCAATACTCAATCTTAATCGCATTCAGTCGACCCAGGCACCGGTCATGTGTGTCATAAAAACTTGTCTGGAGCCAAACAAACAACGTAATATTCAAAAGCGTATCCATGACTCAGCGGAAAGGGTCTTAGATGTGTAAACACGATTTTCTATTACGTTTTCCACAGTTTTTCCCAGTTATGGCAATGCGTAATACTTATAGATTTCACTTGCTGGTTGCAACACTTTTAAGCTGAAGATTAAATATTAATGTCAAAGACGATGGAAAAATGTTTTGTAACAGTCTTTGACAAATGAAAGAGAGTTTTGTTGGGTTTATTTATTTAATATATTTATATATATGTATCTAGTTGCATGGTGATTTTTGTTGTGTATGTGTGTGGCACGTTGTAATAAAAGTTGAAACCATTTAGTTGCACAATCGTATATCAAATGTATGCCGGGGGCTAAGTTAAAGCAACAGTTGAAAACTACTTTCAAATTGTTTTCACTTGCAACGCTAACACACACCTCTAAATTGCCCACCCACCAAACACGACCGGCCAGTCTCTTACCACCCGCCGCCCCGTCTCTCTTTGGAGAGTGGAAATTTTTGCAGTAAAATATTTAGAATTATCGCAGACTTAAATTCGAAAGCGGCGCCAAGACAAGTAAAGAGAAGAGAGGCGTAGGTGGTGGGGTTGGGGTTGGCACTTGCTGCACGTGCTGCACAAGCCAACATGAATCATGCTCGATCGATTCGAAAGGGAGGCAAGCAACTAACTGGACGGACGACGGACAACGACGTTCGATTTGCAGTTGAAAATTGCTGGCAAACGAATTTTGAAAAACGTTGGCGAAAGGAACGTGACTATAAAGGATTTACACATGGGCCATAAATCGCAATTGGCGGCCCTCTAACAACAAATAGCAAATCGATATAACAAAAGCTAATGCCGGCAATCAATGTTGTTTTTCTTATTGATTAGACGATTTTTCGTCTTGGTCTTCGTTTTGGTCTTGTGTCTTTTGTCGGCTTTGCAAAATCGTGGCTTGTAATTATTGGCCATTATTATTGGGTCTAAAGTCTCGCGCGCGCACCGTTCACCAATAGCCGGAACTGTATCAACGACGGTACTAGCTTTGCCACTGGCACAGGCCACATGAACTAGGAAACCGGTAACCGATTTGTTATTGTTATTGTTGTTTGCTATTTTTTTCTTCATGCATCAATGAGTTAATAATCAATGTTGTTGTTGTTGCTGCTGCTGCTGCTGTTTCTTCAATTATGCGAATTAAATTGCAACAAGTGCAGAAAAAAATGATTTCAATTAGAAAAAAACCGGACAGAAACCGCAGCCTATTGCCAGTCTAATGCAAAATTACAGCTGTTTTTCTAACTTTACTCGCATAAGAAAAACGAAAAGAAGAATAACACAAACGCTTATCGGAAATTCGTATGTTAATTGTCTATTACTGAGAAGGTAAATACGAGTGAAACCAGTTGTCGTATCTTTAGTCATCCAGATTGCGACGAAAATTATAATGAGCTAACTTTGGAGACAAGTTTTGGACGTGCGAAACGGCGATGAAATCATGCAGACTCAAAACTCCAAAGGCAATTCAAGGTTACGCAGGTATTAGTAAATATATCAGATCAGAGAATAAACAACAGTCATTTTGTTGAGGCGAAGGCTTAACGCGATTTGGCAATTAGCCAACGCCAAACAAATCGATAAAATGATATTAGTTAGGCTCAAGAAAGCTCGACTCTAAGCTACTCTGTAATAAGATATTTTCTTTTATAATAGTAATAGAACCCACCCACTTATACTTCACTTACTACAGGGTATTAAAATTGAAAGTGTTTTCTTAGGGCCAGCCAAGCAAGACCATCCATATCGCTATAAATATATATATGTATATCTATATATAAATCTGTTTTTATGTTAGTGCAGGTAATAAACTTTACGTAAGCGACCAATACTATAGTTTATGAACACGAAACTGTTTCACCATAGACCAAAGGCACAAAATTGACAGCTCATTTTATTTTTTTTGTTAAGATACTTTTATGACAATTTGCTGTTGGCTGTCAGTTTGTGTCAAATTCATATCTATCGACACAATTCGTTGACCCACATGTCGGCTGGGTCGCCCATTATTCGGAGCGCCATTAGGCCGTCATTAAAGTGAGCCAGCGAGATCGCTAGAAGATTAATCTGCCCAGGGGGGGGGGCCAGCAAACAAGTATCAGAGATTTTCACTTCAAGCTGGTAGCATAAAGCGCGTTAGAAGCCGTTTACTGTTCTTCTTGATTGACATGCCAAGAGATTGAAGCGGCTTCAGATTGTATCTGTATCTGTATCTGTATCGGTTAATGCATCTAGACGCTAGTGGCTTTAGCTTTTCTTTCGCTCATTGTAATGTCCGCATCTACTGTACATGGGCAGCATTTTGTTCCGCTTTTAACGGTTCATAATTGAAATTATAATTCAATTTATGCTCGCTGTCTGTCTTTGTTTGCCGCATACATACATACATACATACAATTGCTGCACTTTTTCAATTATGTTCAATGCACATTAGAAATTGTCTGCTTGGCTTGAAAGTGTTTGCTGCCAAGAGTGAAAGATGCAGTAAAACAGATACAATTGTATCTAAGTATCTTGCAGTTCATTGGCGTGTTTGGTTTAGCGCAAATAAATTCGATTTGATTGTGGGTTTTTTTTCTTTCTTTCTTGTTTGGTTTGGTTTATTTGTTGTTTAATATTAAATATCATGCGCAAACACACACACACACACACACTTGCACTGTTGGTGTTATTGCATTTAATTTACTTACAATGGCGTCTATTGCAATTAAGAACGCTTTCATTTTTCACTTTTCTTTCTATGGCCGCGTGCATTTCTCATCTGATTGGAGCCGAAAATAATGTAAACTTTTACTGAATATAATTGAATTCACATTAGCACACACACACACACACACAGTATAAACCAAAAACCATAAAACACTCAGATTTATTTACAGCCGTTGTGCACGCAAATCTCTGGTAAGTAAAGTGTGATAATAGTATTGAAAACTGAACTAAAACTAACGTGATCCACGAACAACTAATTCAAAAGACAGCCAATTTTTCATCTCCCAATGCAGTGCTTGAAAAGATCTTCAAGTGTTCGAGCTGTATTCAAAAATAGAAACGAAAATGCCGGCATTTTGGGGTCGAGCTGTTGTGCGTGTCTTTTTTCTTTAAGTATTTTTAAGTATTTCTTATTTTGTGGGGCGAATATTTAAAGATTCAAATCGATGCAATTGAGAATATTTCCATCAGTCGCATACAGCTTAAATGATAAACTTGAATCGACAATCGCTACCAATAAACATAATGAGGGTCATGGTTTGCTTTGGGGCATTTGGTTGGTTGGGCCATGCACATCAGAGTTTCTGCCTCAATTATTTACAATTTCATATTGATTTGTAGGGAGCCTGCCATTTTCTATTTTATTGACACAATGGGGAGGGGGTGGGAGGGGTGAGACCCTTCAATTATCAGTCGACGCATAATTAAGTGCAAGCCCCCGCTTTGACCTCGACTTCAACTGATGTAACAACAACAACAACAATAGCAGTGACAACGACGAGCAACGGACGCTGCCCCCAGTCGCCCGTAGCTGCACGCGTTTTGCATGCGTTTAAAGTCGCTCTTACGCAAGAAACGCGCCCAAGGTGTGTGTTTGTCGTAGAAAGTGTCGCTTGAGACATTTGTGTGTGTGTGTTCGTGTGTGTGTGGCATAAATTAAGTAATTCAGTTTAATGACAACGCTTTAAAATCATGTTTCAGTGTTGATGTGGGTAGCAAATTGTTTTACTTGAAAGTAGTTTATAATACTTATTGTTGTTGAAATTTTCTATCTTTGCATTGAGCTTAAGGTATTTTGATTAATTTGCAGTCACTTGTCGTCGTCTTTCCATTGTTGCTTTGCTTTTTGGCAATTAATTGTTATGCGTTTTTAATGCCACTTTGTTATAAACAAAAACAAAAAAAGTATCTTATATAAAATAGATAAAATGTATTTATATGCATATAAATCACATATTTACATTGCACACTTTGCAGTTTTGTTGCGTTTTGGAATGCTTTTTTCTTCCATCAGTTTTGCCTTTTGTTTGAAATTTTGTTTTAACGTTACTTTTTGCAAAAATATATATACACCGAAAGCGAAAAAAAAGCCAAGAAAACTTTCTCCGACGCTTGTCGTGCAAACTTGACGCACACAACGAAAAGTGTAAAAAGCAAATAAGTAAATAAAGAGAAATAAAAGAAATGTACAACAAGCAGATGATTTACAGCACAAATAACGAATTGGTCATTGTGGCCTTTTGAGTTATTTGCCAAAGAGTCAGTGAGACACGACCACAAGGCAAAAAAAATGCCCAAGTGTGAGACAAGAAATTGAACTTTTTTCAGCAAAAAACATGACAAACTATTTGCTTAAGATATTTGAAGAACTACCGACAATAGCTAAGCGATAAGGTGAACCAGTTCTGCTGACATTTCTTAACTAGTTGCTATCAATCACGTTTTAATAGTGGACCAACATAATGCACTGTTATTGTTCGACCATTTCGAGTTGATAACAAAAAACGCGCTCGCGATTTCAAAGCGATTTTATAGCGATTTCATAGCGATTTAAAACGCAGCGCAGTATTAAATGTACTTTGCTTATGTAAACCATACAAACTTGGACAATGTAAATTGTTGATAAACAATGAAAAACTAACAGCAACAAACACTACAAAAAGTGCGTGATTTAAAAATGCTGAAAGCCGCAAAAAAAAACTGCAAAAAACAACAGCAAAGCGACGAAAAAAAGTGAAAAGTTGCGGCGTTTTAATGTGCATAATTATTTTGAGCTGCGTAACTCTTGAGACTTTGCCACATCTGCCTCCTGTTGCCCCTCCTGCTTCAACAAAGTTAGTAAAAATTTGATTTGTTTTTTTTTTGTGCTTGTTTACAAACTTCTTTATGTGTTTTTTTTTTTAACTTTGCCTTTGTGTGTGGCTTTTTGCTTAGTTTTAGCAACTTTAAATATATATCGCTAAAGAAATTTAAATGCAAATTTTCGTATAAACATATTTCTTTTTGTTATCGTTGTTGTCTTTTAGCCAGCGAACAAGTTTTGTGAAAGCGTCTGCTACTTAAAAACATGTTGAATATGTTTTCAGTGTCTGTAAATAGTTAATGCACATATAACTGTTATAAATATGTCGAAGTATCCATCATTCATGATCAATTCAAACTATTTTCGTTGTGTTGACAACGCGTAGGTCTTGGCAAAAAAAAACCAAACACGTTATTATGGTAAATATTTTGCTATTCACATTTTCCACAGCTTGACGAACGGCATGGAATTTCCTTTTGGGTAAAACACATACACGACGGCTTTCAATGGAATTTGTTTCTTTTCATATGTTGTTGCTCCCGAAACGGTGTCATTCATAAGTAATTGCAATGTGGGCACTTACGTGAGTTTTTGCCTGTTCAGAATGTTTAGCTACCACATGCTGGGGCAGTGCTGGGTGGGCAAGGTCAAGCATTTGAGAGACCCTTGCCCTTGGTGAAAGGATTTAAGCGGTATAAAACATTCTCTTCTAGCACAATTGAAAGTATTTGGCTATCTTTTTGCAAAGCGAATTAGAGCAAATACTATTGAATTTCTCTTTTTTTAAGAATTTATCTGCATGATTAACTTTACTGTGGGAAAACGGTAAAACCATGATTAAATCTTATAAGCTCTTAAGTCTCACAGCAAGCAATCAAATCAAACTCAAATGCTTTCATTTCTTTCAATTTTCCAATTTGATAACATAAATGCATTCGGCTTGATTTAAAAGCTATATTTAAAAATCCGTTTGGGTTTGTTGTGTCAGTAAAACTTAAATTAAGTCAAATATCAATAACAAAAATATATTATCTACATTGCCCATTTCCGTTAACACATTTCTGCAGTCGCTTACGAAACGCATTTGTACACAATTTATACAAAAAACATTAAAATAAGACGTATTTATTATGACAGCAAAAAATGGTTGGCTTACCTGCTGGATATTTATGCAAACCGGCAGAATTATTTTGTATAAACAGTACAAAAAAAATGGGTGAAAAAAATATGACTGCGTCAGCTTGGGCCAGATACAAAAATGTGCTAGACGGGTAATAATTGGCCAAAGAAATTCTAGACGTCTTGTGTTTTACAGTATGTGTGTGAGTTAGGCTTTTATTTCTGTTTCTTTGCTTTGCTTTTTTATTTTTTTAAACGAAATGTGAAACCGGCAGCCAAAACACGTTAAAGGTGCTAAAAGTGTTGTAGTTGTTGTTGTTGTTGCCAGCCGACTTTGATTATGAAATTGCAGTAGATAAAGAGAGAGAGAGAGAGAGAGAGAGAATGTTTTTTTTAGAACTTTTCCTACAGACTGCGTGAACTTTGTGCCAAAGTTGGCCAACAAGTTGTTGCTGGTATTGAACACGTTAGCCTGTTAACTCGTTTTCAAGCTACAGAAATGAATCCATAGGCTTTGCTCAATACCTTCTTATTGTTGTTGTTACTGTAGCTGCTGCTGCTGCTGACGATTTTTGTTGGTGTATTTTACACGGCGCGTTGCAGTTGTTGTTTTTTTTTTGCGGTTTTGGCCAACTGACAGGCTGCGGCTGCAATAGGGGCGAGGTGGACTGAGGGAGTTCCGGTATTGATATCGGCGTATCGTTTACAATGCGTTTGAAGTCAACTTTTTCTTGTTAAAAACGCTTGTTATTGTTTTTGCAATGGTCGGTTTTAGTTTACTTAGAATTCGTATTGGACTCGATGAGTAAATAATTAATAGTAAAAAAAACAATCAATACGAAGTATCACTTGCACATTTTTTCCTTACTTTTTTTTGTTGTAAGCTTTTATTATTTGCTTGTTAATTTATGTCGATGTTGTTGCTTTTGTGGTGGAGTTTGATTTATTTATTCGATTGTTGTTTATTTTTTTGTCGTTTAGAAAGTGGGTTAATTTAAACGGCGCGTCTTGGCTACGCTTTATGTAAATAATTATACTTATGCATGCACAGGCTTGTTTAAACTTGTTAGATCTGTGATTTATTTCGATTTTTTGCAAATATCATATTCATTCAACTTTGTAATCTTGCGTTGCTTTATTATCTCTTTCACTTCGTTCGCTTCTTCTATGTTCGCAACTCAAGTTATTTACAACTTGATATTCCGCTTGAGACGTTTGCACTTCTTCTTGTTTCACTCGCAACTGAATGGAAATCAGCCGATCGTGGTGACTGCGACCCGAGATACGATCATCAAGCTGCAGAAGTGGCTTCGTGCAGTCTTCTTGTTCGTTGCTGTTGCTTTTAAACGCACAGGTGAGAGGCAACCGAGCACAAAGCCGACTTCAACAACGAAACAGCAGCACAAAGAGCAACTCAAAGCAAAGCTTATAGCTTTTTTAACGGTTTTCTTTTGTTACATACGTGCGCTCTCAAAAGCGACCATTCAAGTTGTTCGCTCACAACGTAAGAAAGAAACAGGAGCGGGAGAGCCGACAGTGCTATTTGTTCGGTCATCGAGTGATCGTTGGTGCCTGCATTTAATTTGGACGAGTGTGACCCGAAGCAAGTAGTAAAGAAATACCAAATTAAATACCAAAACTCAAAATTAAGGGCAAATTCAAATTGCTTACCATATTATTCTTATATCTTGGTGCTTGAAACATACATTTTAAATTATTTCCATTTTTATATTGAACCTAATAACATTTAATAACTATTTTTTAATGTTAAGTCTTTTTGCATTCAGAATTAAACAATTCCTCTGTAAGAGAACTAATTGTTAAATCAGTTTCCTTAACGATTGTTCTTTAAATACAATCAGTTGTTTTGAATCGATAAATTAAGTATTGCTTGAATTTGAATTTTACGGAACAACCTAAACTAGTGTCCAAGCTAAATTTACATTCAATACAAAACGTTCATATTTTTATTATGATTGTTTGTCAAATACTTCAGCCAAAACATATAACACATAATAGTTGCCGCAGTTCAAAAGTTCACTTATGAACGATAACATTTGAGCGACGGAACGAAAAGAACTCGAAGAACAACTAGTTCAGTGTTCAACTCAACAAGTTCCTTTAAGCAGACGGACGCGATTTCACATACGTTTTTAAACCGATAATTTATATGCTGACGCGCAAATAAATATAGTAAATTATGCACTACTTTGTGCTACAATAATTAAACGACCAATCAACTGTTACCTGCATGTTTAACAAAGTAAGTACTCAAAAGCACAAAAGTTGCTCACAAGTTCTATGTCAAATTATTGCTTGTTGTTTAATATCCCCACGTACAACAATTTATAGCAAAAGTAGCAAAATGACTGACTTTAAGGAAATCGTTATTATTGTTAAATGGAGTGGCAAGGAGTACCCAATTTCTGATCTAACCGACCAAGACACAGTCGAAGTGCTGCGTCATGAAATCTTTCGCAAAACACAAGTGCGACCGGAACGCCAGAAACTGCTAAATCTAAAACACAAGGGTAAACTAAAAAATGCACACAAATAAAATGTAGTTAACTAAACGCTTCTTGTAGGCAAGCCGGCAGCTGATAATATTAAGCTAGTTTCTCTTGAGCTCAAGCCCAATTTTAAGCTGATGATGGTTGGCTCCACCGAGGCGGACATTGAAGACGCTTGCAGTTTGCCCGAGGACATTGGCGAGGTCATCGATGACTTTGACGATGCCGAGGAGCGAGAGGAATCAGTGGAAAACTCTGCGGTGTATCTGGCCAAAGTGCAGCGTCGCGTGCGGGACTATAAAATCAACGAGCTATCGCCGCCACGTGAGGGCAAAAACTTGCTTGTCCTGGACATAGATTACACACTCTTTGATCATCGTTCACCCGCTGAGCAGGGCTCAGAGCTGATGCGTCCCTTTTTGCACGAGTTTCTCACGTCGGCATATGAAAACTATGATATAGTTATTTGGTCGGCAACCAGCATGCGCTGGATCGAAGAGAAGATGCGCCTGCTGGGCGTTGCCAATAACGATAGCTACAAAATAATGTTCTACCTCGACTCGAATGCCATGATCTCAGTGCATGTGCCGGAGCGCGGCGTTGTTGATGTGAAGCCATTGGGCGTCATCTGGGGCCTGTACAAGCAGTATAGCTCCAAGAATACCATCATGTTTGATGATATACGTCGCAATTTTATGATGAATCCCAAGTCCGGTCTCAAGATACGTCCATTTCGTCAAGCACATTTGAATCGCTCCAAGGACAAGGAGCTGCTCAAGTTGTCCAACTATCTACGCCAGATTGCCTTGTACTGTAAAGACTTCAACTCGCTCAACCATCGCAAGTGGGAGCACTATGAACCCAAGAAGAACGCCTAAGCGACACATGTTAGACTTTGTTTACGCTATAAGAATCCCTTAAATTTTTTATTTCATTAAAACAATTTTTGAACGCGATTTACACATTGTAATTAAAATTAGAGCGTGTATCCGCCCTGATCCGCCCAGTGTACGCGTCTAGCCTCCAGATACTCCTCGTGCAGTCGCCGTCGCTCCTCCTCCAGCTTGGCCAGGCGTCGATAACGCTGCAACACCATGCCGCAGCCAAACAGCAGCACCACCTGACATATTAGCCAGAGTATAAAAAGAGCAATCAGCAAACTCTGATTGATGCAAATGTTATCCAAATGCAGCTGATCATCAATGCCAGCAATGAGCAGCACTCCACGCTCTCCATACATAAAGCTATTGCTGTTCGTTTGATCCGGCCCATGCACGCGCAGATTATAGTTCAGTGGCAGATCTAACTGAGCGGCAGTGGCATTCATCTGTTCCGGCTGCACATCCTGAACAGTTGATATATACACGGGATTCTGTACACGCAGCTGTTCCAGCTGACGTTCTGGTTGTTCCAGCTGCCGTCGCTTGCGTCGCTGCCACATTCCACCCGAGGCATTAATACAATTGCTGGGCGCACAATTTTCCACACAGAAGCGTATCTTAACATCAAAACTAACATTGGCAGTGCCGGAGAACTTAAAGGCATGGAAACGTGACCGCAACATGCTGCGGGATGGGCTGCGCACACGTTCCAGGGCAGGGAACACAGTCGCATCTGTTGGACAGCCACGCTCATCAATCAGCAGCACATAGTTTTGATTATCCTGCGACTTGGCCACCAGCGAGGTGGCTCTAAAGTCGGGCAATGGCGCCAGTTGCAACTCCAGGTGCTCGCCCAGCTGATCCGCTCTGTACTCCGCAACGATTTGCAGCTCCAAATTTTGGCCAATTCGCACATCGTTCGTCTCGTGCTGATGCGAAAGATCAACTATTTGCAATGTGATCTGTGGTTGAGGATATGGATAGCCCGTGCTGCTGTTGTAATGGATTACTCCCTCCTGCGGGAACATGCTAAAAGGCAGAGACAGATTGAATTAAGTTTCTTGCTGCGGCTTATGGTTTAAGTACTTACTGTTCTGCATATTCCACGGAGGACTCCAGCGCAATAGCACTGGGCACCTGCTCCGAGGCATCTGTATTGCTATCCCGCACATTAACGCCAAGCATAGCTGTTGCATTATTCAAGATGCAACCAACTTTAATAAGACGATCTCCTTGCGTTTGCACATTGGCATTGTTTTGTATGACAACCAGAGCAGATATAAAGGTTCTAAGGAGTAAAGAGGGAGATGTCAAGCCGGGTATGGACAAAACTGTTCCCAACTTACCTGTGATATGTGTGTGTCATCTCGTAGGCGCGGAGTATGCCACAGCGATTCTCCTTGGGCTCACTGCCAATGGCTAGACGCAGCAACAGGCTCTCATTGCCAGAACCACTTGCCTGGCAATCCTTCGAGTGCATACTGGCGTACATCTTGCCCGTGAACCAATCCTTTGGCTTGTAGCGAACGCTCATCTCATCGCGTGTACAAAAGACCTGCACTGTGTTTTTTTGTAGAAAGAAATATAAGGTTACTTTTAGCCTTAAGCTAGGTCTAATCAGGTTAGTATATATAGTTAGGGACCAGAATTGGAATTGCTTCTGGTATTTACTTACCATCCAGACATTTGACTCGCCGCATATAAACCGAATTGTCGCGCAGTTTGAGGCTGCGTGGTCCGAGCGATACAATATCCTCGGAGTGCAGCAAACACTCGGAGCGTGTTAGCTGATTCACATAGTAGAAGGAGATGCCTTGGCAGTAGAAATTTGTTTCGCTAGTGCAAAGCGCCTGACACTGCAACAAACGAACAGACAACCAAACAAAAACAGAGAAACAAAAGGAAAAGGTCATCAATCAATTAGACAAACAACGAATCGATTACAATCATAATGCGTAACTGTTCAAGCGAGAAGGGCCGCACCTCTTTTTGGGTTAGGCCCAAATGTTTGGCTTCCGCGTAGATGAAAGTGCTATTGGCATACAGCTCATAGGAGCAATTGTCGTTCTCCATGGCTCGCTCATGGCACTGGTTCTCCATGTACTCCTCATCGTATGGTGCCGCACGAAACGCATCCGGCTGCATGGATTTGTCCTTGTCACTTAGTGTACAGCGGCCCAGAGTTAAGTGTGGCACTTGAGTGCGTTCCCCATTACGAAATCTATTTGGGGAGACATTGATAAGCTGTAGTACAGATGTTTTGGACGAGTTACAAATTGTAGCTGACAATGATTTATGACTTCACTATACTGTTCAGTGATATCATCATCATCATCATAATCGAGTGAAAAGCATTCGCATTAAAAATGCATAACAAAAGCAATTAATTTGTGATGTGTTTTGTTTTGTTTTTTGTTTTGTAGAAACTGTCAATTTACCGCTCACGATTGTTCCGATACGATGGCGCAAACGATGCGGACAGACATTTGAATTGCGTTTCAAAGAAACATCTTTCGGCGCACTCACGACGCGTGACCAGCGTTGAAATTGTCTTTTTGCCATGATAGACCAAAGTATTGCCGGGAATTTTGGTCAAAGCCCAACGTCGAGCTTTACACGCATCGGGAACTGCAAGAGTTAGCCAAGTTAGTCAAGGTTAGGAACCGCCCAGTATCCGGTGCCAAATAATATATGTACTAACCATGCAGACAGCTCTTTTCGTAGAACATGGCCTCGGCATCGGCCACCAGCGCCAGTTTGTCGGTAATGGGCAGATAGCGTGAGTTGCGCTCAAAGTAGGAGTAGCCATAACACTCATTGGTGTCCAGCAGATGCACATAGGCTATGCAATCCGGATCCTCAGTACAGCTGCGCCAACACAGCTGACTGGCCGGCTGCTCATCAGTGACAACCGATTCCGTTTGCTCATAGTTGCCATTGCGTCGATCGCGATCTTTGAAATTGCTGGCAATCGGTGGGGCATAAATCAAATTGCGTTCATTGAGATACTCCAAAGGTGGTCGAAAACCAACAATCTTTTGCAACTGCAGCTGATGCAGTGGACACTTGAGCAGCAATGCATCTGTATGACAATAGTTGGAGATATGAATTCGTTGAGCTTGAAGGCTGCTTAGAAATTCCACAAATAGCTAAGCACTTAGTTCCAATATGGAATGTGATTATTATCTAAGCATTATACTATATATATACTGTTTATTGTGCATATCAATATCGCAAGCCAAGTACGAGAGTTATTGATCAACGATGCGTTTAATTTGAGATATTTATGCATAACTAAACAATTAGGCAGCTTCTTTACAATAATAATAATTAAGTGTTGCTTTTACTTTTTGTTTTCCCTGTAACCGCAGCCAGTTTGGCGAATTGTTAACATTGCTTAAAATCAATTAATTAAAAACCATGTATTTCCCTGTTTAGTTTTGTAACTATTGTTTGTATCAGCTGAGAACTGCATTTAGTTACAAGACTCATCAACAGATTCACTCTCAAGCAAAACTTGTATGCCCCGCTCTAAAACCCTACCCCCGAACACCCTAACCACCCCACACTCTTGCCATCTTACTCTTTCTAGCATTCAGTTGTAAATTGATCTGTGTTATTTTGTTATTTTTCTTTTTCTAACTCAAACGCCAGCGGCTTTTAAAGTTCTGCCATGTAATGCAAATCTCAAGTGCATAAATAATTTGTTAGTTGCATCACGTCAACAAAAATGTATCTATAAAACATTATTGCTTTTATTGAAGATGCTTTTTAGTTGAACTAGATTTATTGTTTTCATATTTTTAAGCTTAATAGAACTTTTAAGGCAATAACTCAATTATTTTTGTTTGTCCATTCAAGCAATATATTTTATTTTCTTTTCGGCATTTTTTGACGATAAGCAAACAAAAAGTGCATTGCTTGACTTAAAAATATTCTGTAAAATGTTTAACTTAATTTGTTTTTGTCTAATAAATGCTTCTAAATGACTCAAGTTAATTACATTAACATTTAAGTTTTCCTGAAAGATTTATCTCAGCTTTTAGTTTAACGATATTTTTTAGTTGTAAAACCTTGTCCTAGGCACTGCAGCATATAGCCATATTATACAAACAAATACAAACATTACTAACAAAAACATTATCGAATTTGTCATGTCAGGCTTTTGGCCAAAAATGTTGTTTACCACTTGTAGTTGGTTTTTGCTGCAGCATCAATAATATAATTATTGTATATAATAATTTGAATGGCCAATGTGTTTTCCAAACTGATTTAGGCATTGCTTTATTTTTTTGTTGTTGTGTACAACTCTTGTTAAAGCATTGCAAATTATTATTGATGGACACGCACACACACACAATATGCAGTTTGGGCCTTATTTGTTTTAAGTGCTGTTTTTGCTGGTTTATGTTTGACACAATTTAACACTTTTAGGTTTGACTGTATGCATGCACACGTATCCGGAGGCAAAAAAATAAAAAAAAAATATATATTAATCCGGGAATCGAGCACTTTTGCACTGAATCTATCAATTTGGCCAATTAAAGTAAATGGCGGATTTGGATTGCACGAACTGATGCTTCAATTAAATTGACGCAAAAAAAAGTTGTTTACTCTTTTTTTTATCTTATCATATATGTTACAATTTGTACACAATTAGTGTTGATTTTATTTATTTCGCAAAAAATATAATAGATATGCACTTTGTACGCGTTTTTTATCGCACGTCTGACGAGCGCGACTTTCGACTTGCAAATAGCAGAGGCTGCGATTCTCAAAGTGCTTTCAAGCCAGGTAGACACACACACACGTGAGAGTGCATTTGTGTGTGTGTAAGCAAATGATATGAATACTTCGATCGAGCGTCGACGTCGCAGCTAACCGAGCGTATGAGAAATTTCATGTTAACGTCAACGTCAGCGTCAGCGTCAACTGTTGACTGCTGATTAGATCGCTGCTTAGGGTTGTATTATCCACACACACACACACACAATCGAGTCTCGAGTCGCAACCGAATTGCTCGCTGGCTTGCTTACAATGTGCAATAAACAAAACTATTTAACGCACACGCCAGCGGTGGAGCTAGCGCGGGGGAGTGGAGGATTGGCGTTTGGGCGTTGCGTATAGCTTGTGGGTTCAGGTAGTGCCCCCAAAGCATATGTATATATATCTAGCCATCGCATCTAGCCATGCATGTAGCTTACTTTCCGTGTAGTATCTTTTGACTCTGTTTGCACAGTTGCGTTCCAGCATCGTTGACATTGTTGCTGTTGTTGCTGTTGTTGTTGTATTCAATGGCACTTTTAACGGTTCAGTGGTTTTGCCGTTGACAACGATTGTTCTTGTTGTTTCTATGATAAATGGTTGATTTACATTTGTAGTTTCGTTGATGACTTGTATTGTTAACCGTTAGCATTTGTTCCCAGCAAATTGGATTCTTTGGCACCCATATTACGGCGCACACGGCGTATACGCAATTATGTGCACAGAATTTAGCTGGTTTCTAATTACTAACATAATTACCCATCATTTGGGCTCATGCCGTGTCATCATCGTGTGCGTCTTGTGCGTTACCTTTTGAGGCAAGTACTTGAAACTTAGTTTATTGGCAAGTTGGTCAAGGTCGCCATCAGCTGCGTAGACTTCCAAATGATTTGCTTGAGCGATGGCAATGTTGCTGTGTCCACACACACATATAGTTACATATGTAAGCAAAAGAGCCCTACTTGGTCTGACACTATTATTATTACGTTGATTATTTGTATGTACAGTGTACACATCTATCAAATTATAGGTAATACAAATTAGTACAGACTGTACGAAGTAAACATGCAATTGCTCAATTTGGCATGAATACATGTAATATACAAACGCATTTGTGTGTGGTAAGCAAAGTTCGTAGAATTCGTGCAGAAACTCTGCTGAGAAGAGGCCACAAATTGAGGTAAAACGAAATTTAATTGCATATAAATGTTCTGCTTATTAAATTTGTATTAATAAAGGAGTTTCAAGCGAATGAAAGGAAGCAATAGCTAAAACAAAACTAAAAATTAAATCCCTTGGCTCTGTCACATTTCTCAACCAGCAACCGTTGCATACTTTTTCAATATTGCAGTAAATTAACTTTGGTTTCCAGCTGCTTACACACAAACTCTCCGCACTAGAAGTTAAAGTTATCCCGTTGGGGTTTTCATTTAATAAGTGCAGTAATTAAGAACGTAATTAAGTTGTTTGTTGACCTCATTTAATTACCAATTGTATGAATTAAATAACTTACCTTGACTCCCGAGCTGTTTTTCAGTTTACTTTTATTTTCCACTTTGCTGTTAACTTTCGCTTGACTTGGTTTTTGTCGCGTTGCGTATACGTAATAATTCATAAGGCATGCAAGGTCGCCATAAATAATTATTGCATGCAAGCAGTAATATAAAAGAGAAAACTGTACACTTGCTTATAAACTCCCCTTAAACCGTTGGCCCAAATGACGCCATGCAAAACATCTGGCTCTGGCCAAGCACAAGAGTTCAGAACTGCAACAATAAAATGTGACTTTAAAGTGAAACAAAAAAAAAAAAAAACAAAATGCCGCGGCTAGTTGCACGTTCGTATTGCAGCACCGTGTGCGCTTCACAAAAGTTTCGCATTTCACCTTGAACTATAAAACAAAACAAAAAACCAGTAGCTCGTGTGTGTGTGTGTGGGTGTGGGAGAGTGTGTGTGTGTGACGGCTGCAACGTCGCCAAGTGACGCCTGAATGAGGTATAGAAACAAAAGTTGCAAAACGGCACACAGCAAATAAAAATAATAAACAAATATGTATGCATGTGTGTGTATGTGTGTGTGTGGGTTAAAGTGTACACTGCTACGCACACACACACAGAGTAGAAAAATAACCTATACCGCACACACATGACAAAACTTTGCCTAATTAAAAATGCCAAAAAGTCAGACACACTCATACAGGGTGGCCAAGTGGGGTCAGACAGCAACAGCAACAATGAGACACTGACACTCGTCCAAAAACACACACACACACACACACAAAAGCTAACACTCACATGGCTGAGTGACATGTCAGGCAACAGGGCAACAGCGAGTCAGTCAGTCAGACTGTCTGGCTGGCTGCCAGCCGGAAGGGAGGGAAGGAAGGAAGGGAGTGCGGGCCATAAAGCAGCAAAGTCTAAAGTTTGCGCTTGAATGCTTCAGCCAGTGAGATGGTGAGGGGTCGAAAGGGGTAAGGCTGTGAGCAGTTGGGGCATGCAACTTGTCACATTGTTTAAATCACTGAATTATGCAAATGTTACACATAGAAAAACCATCATAGATACCCAAACACGCAAAGAAACAATAAAGCATACCCTTTTCTTCCAGTGTATTTACGTATATTTTAAGCAGCACAACTTCGGTCTGTTTGTCTAATTACTCAGCCAGTGTAAACAAGCAAAAATGTACCAAAAGTCTTAGCTATTTAACACCGCACAAGAATAATCAGACAGCACTAAGTTTGAGTGACTAACTACAACTTTGTACCATGTCCAAGCAATGTGTGTGTGTGTGTGTTTGACACTTGCTTCATTCTCACTCGTCGCTTCTGGCTGCCAACTTCCGTTTTGTAGTCGCATAGCACGGCAAAGTTGCCGCCAGTTGCACCCTTGACAATACTACTACTACAACTAGCACCTACAGCTAGCAACTTTTGACCCCTTGCCACCAACCCACTCTGCCACAGTGGCAGCTAGCGTGTGAACTCTCAATGAAACGAGTCGACTCCCTACCGTCACAATACAAACTAAAATTTATTTAAATCAGTGCCATAATTGTTTTGTGCGCCTGTTGCTGTTGCTGTTGTTCTTTTATTGTTTCTGTTTAGTCGCTTGTGTGCGCATAAAATTAGCTCTAAATATTTATTGTTAGTTGAGCACATTCTTGGTTTGTTTGGGAGTTCGTTTAAATGTCAGAAGTTGGCACAGTTTGTTTCAAAGACTTTGCCATTAAGTTAAAAGCTAAAACAAATGAATTGAATTGAAATGTAAATTGCTTTTGTGCTTCAGCTGGCTAGTTTTTCGCAGTAAAAAGTCATTTTAATTTATTGAAATTGCATTAAATAATATTTATTGATTTCATTGTTTTGTATATATATACGATATATAAATAAAAACAGTTATGTGATTAAACAAGTAAATAAGTAAAACCTAAAGCGCTTAAGTGTATTTTTTTTCTATTTGATTACGCTTGCGTTATTTTATTTTTAAATCAACAAACAAATTTCTTAAGAAATGCATTTATACGTATTAACTTTTGAATAAAAAGGAAAAAAAAACGTATTCATTCAAGTAAAAGAATACATATAAAGTATTTTGAACTTGTTTTGCCAAAGTAAGCATTGATGTTTATTGCTTATTATTAAATATACTTGACTCTTGGCTTAATGCAATTTGCTTAATACATCCAGTACATATAAATACATACATAAATACAATCGTGTTCATATATAGTCCGTTTATAGTTTATAGAGTTATTATACCACGCGTTTTAATATTTTTTTTTGTAATCAATTTTCGCTATATGTATATAATAAAAATTTATGTTTAACCAATTTTTGGTTTGTCAGGCGCAGTTTGTTTATGCTTTTTTTTGCTTTTTTTCTACTACATTAATTTGCTATTTGCTATTATTATTGCAAGCATTTTGTTTTTCATAAATTCTGTTTAATATTTGTAAAAAAATAAGCAAATTTAAAACGGAAAAAACAAAATAATGCACTACATAAAATTGAATGCTTTGTGAAATGTGTTGAAATTGAAGTTGTTTTTCACTGTTTAATGCCACTTAATTGAGTTGAATGTTTCTCTTTACTTACATACATTTTAAACATATTATATTTAATTATTCATTTATATATTTATATATATATATGTAGACGTATATGCATATACAGTTATGCATGTTAAGCATTTGATTTTTCTTACGTTTATAACCGTATGTTAGTTAATTTGATTTATGTTTTTGAAATTTGTATTTATCTTCCTTTGCGGTGTGCCTGGTTGCAAGTTGAATGTACTCATTAAAATGTATGTTAATTTGCAAATTGTTTTTATTATATATATATTTATTTCTCGTTTGTTTATTTGGCATTGCATATGCCACAAATGCAAAATGTTTTTTAGTGTATGTGTGTGTGTGTTGCTGCTACTATTATTAATTGATGAAAGCAGTGCATCTATGTTTCCCTTAACTTTAGGAATCTCTAAAGAATGCTGCCCACGAATCAGGGTTACCCATGCGTGCTATAATCTGTATTTTTATTTTGTATCTTTTAGCTTTGACTATGCTTTTGGTATGCAGTACGCTAAGTAACTCTAAATGAATGCGTACATGTGTAAGTGTTACTATTAAGTGTTTTCCAACACTGTTCCAATCCTTTGCTGTCGAACGTTCGGGCAATTTGTAGCAGCATGTCATCAAAAAGCGCACAGAAATTATGTTGCAAAGTGCTTTAAAGTACTTTTATTTGTTTTATAAATTTTTTTTAATGTATAGTTTTTTCTTTCGTTTTTTTTTTATTTTTTTTCCAAAACCTATCACATAAATGTATGTATATGTATGTATGTATTTTTGGGCGGAATTCTTAGCGTGTGTGTGTATTTTGGTGTTTGTTTGTGATAGGAGAGAGGAGCAGAAAAGTTTGGAATGGCAATAAAAACACATTTAAAATGTATACACTAATCTCTTAAGAAGCTAAAAGACGGATTCGCGTGCAATAACAAAAAAGCGTTGGCATTAAATAACCGTTATTTAGACACAGCCGCATAACTTTGGCTTTTTAAAACAATTCGTGTGTTTTGTGTAGGTGTGTGTGTGTCTGTGTGTGTATGGGGCAAGGATTTGCTAGGTTGTGTCTGTTTGTGTATTTTGTGGGTAAATAAACCCTGAACAATGTGTATGTGTATGTGTGTGTTTGTGTTTGTGGGTAACCTTATATACGTATATATTTAATATATATAAGCTAATTTTAGCCTTTTTTCCTTTCTTTAATACCAATATTGCGTGCACTGCGCTCTGAACTATGCCACGTTTTTATACCATTTCCATTCGACACAAGCAAATCAAACGATGACAATCAAGTTCAGTTTTTTGTTATTGTGTATGTGTGTGTTATTAATTACTTCTAACATTTTGTTTGCGAGTGTTGATTTTGCTGCTAAGTATACGCTGCTATAATATAGTTGTAGTTCTATTCGAAAACTCTTACATAACTACTGCACATTTATGTTTTTTTTTAATTGGTTTGCATTTCTTTTAAAATTTTCTCATTTCTTTCTTGTTTGTAGTCATATTAATAATATTATTATTTTTTTTAAACGCATACGCAGTAATGCCCACTGATTGAAAACGATGACTGCTTGTAGAGCTTCAAGTTATTATTATTTTTTTTTGCTTCTGGTCATCGCTGGTGCGCTGCTTATGCATTTAAAAGACCAGCATTTGATCGGCACTGCCCTCCGCGCTGTCCTCATCATCGGCGCCCTCGTCCTCATCATCGGATGTTAGCGAATTGGCATTATTTACCACGGATTCTGTTTGCGTGTGTGTGCGTAGAATTGGAAAATATTCAATTAGATTTTACAGTCTGGCGGTGCCTGAAAATTATGTTTACATATCGAACGAAGGTCTGGCCGGGTCGTAATCAACATAAACATGAATCTTAAATGAATATTCGAATGAGTTTCAGCAGATTTAACACTTATCTGCCCAAGCTTAGCGTGCATATTTAATAAGCCTCTTTCTCTCTCTTTTTAACTTCTTACCACACCTTTCGATTGCATTGGCAGAAAGGAGAACTTTATTCATATGTTAGGCATTCAGGGCGTATGCGTTATATTAATAGCAAAACTTATTTATGTAGGAAACGTTTTTGGCTAGAATAACTTCAAAACTAAGCCCCAAATTCACTTGTGTCTGCCGAAATGTGTGCTATGCCCACAGATTACGCATACGCCATGTGACACGTTGCATTGTAAGCTTATGTTATTAATGAGCCAGATTGAACTAATCAAAAAACGAACTGATAGAGCTTAAATGTTACAGTTTACAACTGATATGGGTATTGTCACACCCACACACACACACTTACAGGT
This sequence comes from Scaptomyza caliginosa, assembly GCA_035044725.1. Taxonomy (NCBI): domain Eukaryota; kingdom Metazoa; phylum Arthropoda; class Insecta; order Diptera; family Drosophilidae; genus Scaptomyza; species Scaptomyza caliginosa. The sequence continues at coordinate 931,224 of JAWNNR010000979.1, read as the reverse complement.
GTATATATGGTAAGTGTGTCAAGTACAATACGCCTAATACTTACCGCAGTTGGGCTTGCCACGTGTGCGTGTGTTGGCAAATTCAACTCCATGCTTATCCACACACCAACAGACACCCACCGAGTTGTGGCATTGTGTTGGCTTGTAGAATCCTTGTACATCGCAGTCGGGTGCGTAGGCGCCTAATTAGTTTAGATGCCGCCAAAAGCAACGGCAACAATGGCCAACAACAGCAACAACAAGTAGAAGAACAATAGAAATGCGAAAAAATTTAGTAAGTCTGCAGAATTTGCAGTCGTAAATAAGAAAGCAGCACAAGCGAAATTCTTTTTATATATCTATATATGTATAGATGTGTGTATATGTATATAATTTCTGTGTATGGCTCCGTTTTGTTTGTACTTTTTGGGTCGTGATGCAAAAAAAATTAAAAAGAAACATGGCAGACACAAAAAAAAAATGAGAAGAAAAAAAGGTAATTATGTAGTTAAAGTTTGTAATGGGCCAACAAAAACACTAGGCAAAAAGTTGTTGTTAAGAGTGTTTAATTTGCTGGCTTAAAAGTTACATTTGGCTAAAACGTAAATGGTAAACAAGAGCGGAAAAGCGAGAGCGCATAGAGAACGAGTATACTTAGGGAAAAAAAAAAGAAATGGTGTCCTTTTTAAACAGTTTGCTGTGGCTACTTATACTTGTATGTGTGTGTGTAAGTGTGTGAGTATGTATTACATTGAGGCGCTTAATTATAGTTTGAAATGGGTTAAACGTAGTGTAAAGAGTCTAAGGCAGCATTAACAGAACAGAAAGCGCAAACAGCGAGACAAAAGATTGTGTTTTCAAAAACAGATAGAATACAGTTGAAGAAAACAGAGTTGTGGTTAGTTAGAAAAGAGGCCAGAAACGGAAAAGTCAAATCAGTTAACGCTTCTAGCTACCCGCCTTTGCAGAGTTATGTCTGGTTGTTTTTATTTTTGTTGTTGTTGTAGAGATGTTTTGAATTTTTTTTTACAGACGTTTCACAATCAAAAACAAGAAATAACACCAATCAACGGCAAGCCGAAGATACAAATACCATTGCAGATAAAGTACTTAAAAGGACCCCAGCAAATACTTTTTAGTAAGGAGCATTAAGTGACCTAATTATTTTTGATGACAGCTTTCTTTTACTGTATTGAAACTAACGGACATTTTATTAAGCTCATGCATCTGAATTCATGAATTTTATCTGCAATAGTTTTTTGTTTAGTAAAAAACACAATCAAAACTTAAAACACAACACTCAATCAAACACAATGTAGAGAATATATAGGGAGAATAATACATATATTAGTGTTATGTTAGCTAGAGAAATGTCCACCTGTACCTATCTCACCTGCAAAGTCGCCGGCAATTCTTCGACGCACCGCGGCACAGGGACGATCGGTCTTCTCAAAGCAGCGGCACCATTCACGTGTATTAATCGAGCTATCCTGATCCAGATCGCAGGTATCAATGAATGGCTTAATGCAACGTTCGTTTTGATCATGCTCCAGATCGTACATCTCCTGCAGCGACAAGAGTCCATCGTTGTTCAGATCCAAATGGCCAAACATCCACTTGGCCTCGGTCTTGCAGGCAGGCGGGAAATGTGCCTTGGACTTTTGGCTATGCTGACGACGCTTCTTGCTATCGGCCATAATCACGGAGAACCAGTCCAGCAAACGATTGCCAATGGCCGTCAGTTGTTGGGGCTTGCATTCGGCCGACTTTGAGGGATAGCCTAGCATTTAAATGTTATGTTAAATAGTTGCATTTAATTATAATTATCTTTAGTTTCCTTACCACTTGGATTGTTGTTTTTAATTAATTTCTGTGATTGCTTCTCGACTACTTCGTTCTCGTTGTAGTTGCGCATCTTACGTTTATCCTCCTGATACTTGGCATCCTTAAATGGACAAAGACATGTAATGTTAAAGGTAACTCAAATAAAAGTCAAGTCTGTAAACATATGTTAAATGCTCTTAATATCATCTTCTCACCTTCTTGTAGGCTGTGTACTTGAGATACTTGTAATGCTTGTTGTCATATTTAATCTCCTCGGGCGTGAATGTGTACTGGGCATTAATATGATTGAAGTGACGATTGTTGTCCTCCTTATCCTGTTGATTGAAATCATTTAAGGTACAATATTTGTGTGTTGGTGTGTGTGTGTGTGTGTGTGTGTTTGCTTAACTTCTTCACTTACATTCATGATGGTATTGAAGTCATTGTTGTTGCTGCCCATAACATTGCCACTGTTCATCATAATGTTGTTGTTGCTGCTATCCTTGTAGGCCTGCTGCTGCTGCTGTTGTTGCAGCTGCTGTTGCTGCTGCTGCTGCTGCTGCTGCTGGTCGAGGTTGATCTTCTTGTTGAATTTGCTGTTGTAGCCAGCACGGTCGCCAATGCGCTGCAGTCGTTTGCCATCGTTGTTTTCTGCAAAACGAGGCAAAATTTTCCGACATGAAATCGCTTGGCAAGGCAAAGAAGAAGAAAAAAAAACTTTTCGTTTCCTGGCGCCTGGCCACTGAGGCGTCACTTGTATTTGATGCTGCTTGTGTTTTATATATATACATATATATATTTTTATATTGCCCTGCCTAAAGCCAACACAGCAGCAACAAACAAGAACAACAACAACAATAATAGCAGGAGTTGCAAGAGTGCTTGCAAATGTGCTTTCATCTGTGCAAATTTAAAATTAATGCGCTTGACGTTGCAGCAGTTGCTGCTGTTGTTGTTGTTGCTGTTGCTGTTGTTGCAGCATGGCTGATTCGCTGAGTGCCTATCAGACAACCAGCCCGGTTTAAACCCACATCGCATTGTGAGCTTTAGAACAATGGCGCTACTTGTTCAACGGATTATTAAATATTTAACAATTGATATGATGCTCCGGTGCCAATTTGAGGCAATAAACTGCAGGATTGATTGGGCTTTAAAGCCAACAAATTGAACTGCCAACAATTGTTGCTGCTGCTTTGCTTCTTTTCAATTTGAAGCCAGTCTCTTGGCCAGAAAATACAATATATGCATGCAATTTATTTAGATGGCCGCCGTTCAATGGCCTCCGAACCGCACTTGCTGGCCATATTCCAGCCTCAAGCTCATTATGCGGTACGGTTTGGTTTGTTTTGGCTTCTGACACTGCCACTGCCACTGCCACTGGCTCCAGTTTCAGTTCCAGTTATCGAGCTGTCAATGTAAGAATATATATATGTGTATGTTGTTGTGTTACTTACCCTTGCAGGGACAGAATCCTTTGCAGGCGATCCGTATGGATGTCGAATGTATGCAATTGTGATAATCCAATCTGCATAATGATGAGTATGTTCTGTTGTCGCCGCCACAGAGGAACGTTGGCTTGGCAACGGGACACGGCTTGCAGTTGCTATCGGGCGTAGAATTAGAAAAAAGAAATGAAGTAGAAACAAACTTATTCAGTCCGATAGAATCACTAAAGAAAGCTCAGCAGAGTGAACTAAAAGGCGACAGCAAACAACAAATAGTAGATGACATGCAAAATTAATTTTTATGCAAATCAAGTCTCGCATTTTTGTGGCCCCACTCTAGGAGAGAGAGAGAGAGAGAGAGAGCCAGGAAGCATCTCGTAGTATTTGGTTGTGTGTTTTTCTATGGCATCTCTTATTTAAATATTAATTTAATATGCAACGCACGCGCTGGCACAGGCCAAAAACCAGACACAAAAATTGTTCCAACACAGATTATATATATGTATATATTGGCAGGTTGTTGAAGCCAGGTTGCTTTAGCATCAGCTTGTATTTGTGTCTTTAATAATTTGTGCAAATATTTGAGTCGCGGTTAACAGCAACAAAATCCATAATTGTGTAATTGATATATAATATTATATAATGAAAATCTGTCAGCTATTGTTGTCTCTTTTTCTTTCGAATAACAGGCACTTAAAAAAAACGATGTCATATGCTATGTGTTGGATTTATTTGTAATTTTCGCACTTTCGTTGCCGTTGATTTAAATATTAATTGTTGTCAGATGCAACAACAAAAACAATTGATTGCTGGCGCAATGCGTAACAACGACTCACAAGAAGTTGAATAACAACGACTGCATAAATACTCTGACAAATGACGCAATCAATTAAAATAAATACACAATTTATAAGTTTTTCGAGCACTTGTTAAGATAAAAAATATATATACGTTAAGCTTTTTAACACAAGCTTGTTTTGTAGGGACACAGAACCCATATACTTTGCTTACATTTCATAAAAAATCGAATAAATAATTAATTCAATTAATTGTTGCGTCCGCTGTTGCTGTCATATTCCCCAATAAAACTGTTGGAGGCACTGGGTTTATTTTTATATATTACTTTTATGAGTGCTCAATGATTTTTATTGGCTAGCGCCAAGGCAGCTATTTATTTATTTTTTTCCTTATGCATACAATCACTTTTTTGTTTTTGCCTGTCTTTACTTCTACGGCGTAGCTTTTAAATTATTCTTTTGGGCCATGCAAATTGAGCGTATTTATTCAGTAGATTGGATTTTTGAGTTGTTCTTTTCGATTGTGTAGGAATGAAAAATTGCTAATTGTCCAAAATGGAAACCAGCTTTAATTGCTGTCGCTTTTTTAGTGGTTGAATTTCAATATTGGACTAACGAAAAGATGAAATGCAAATGTAACTGAGAGCTCCGATTGCGTTACAACATCCTTTTCAATTAGACACTTAAGCCTTGCTTTGAGCAATTAAAATTGTTAGCTTCATGCAAATACAATGCACATGTATGTATATAAATATATATTTGTATTTGGGAGCTGTAACAATCATTTGATTGTGTACTCTTATCGAGCAGAATAATACTTGTATTATATTATTTTTAAAATTAAATTAGGCTTTTATGCAATTTGAGCAAAATACTCAAGCAAAAATATTTGAAACTATGTCAAAGCCATTGTGCTGGCCAAGCTTGTTGATGGCACTTTTACATGGTCATTTAAGCTTACCAATTTCATAGCTAAGCCAGGGCAAAAACTAGATAGACCAACGCTTGTGCTGGGCGTTTTGTTTGTTTGTCATCTTGGATCAAGTGGAAAGACAGATTTAATTAAAAAATTCTATCATGGAATACACTCGAATTATTTTCTCTGTATACATATATATATGTTGTCTGGATTTTGGTAAAGGGCTTATGACATGATTTACCAACTTTGGGTCAGTGGCGGCTGCGGTTACTTTGTGCAAATTGTACATAAAAGAAATAAAAATAAATGCGTATGTGTGCGGGGTGCCACATACCATCGTCTTTAGCCTTTGCTGTAAAAATTTGTAAATTTTTTACTCAAATATTTGCTTTCAATTTTCCACCAAACACAAGCACACACACAGGTAGAGCTCTCTCTCTCTCTCTTTCTGCATCTAGTATCCTTTTCACAGGCTGTCTGTGTTGCTGCTTCATGTGCATAGACCAAAAAGCAGCTCAGTGGTTTTAAATAACTGCCATAAGCAGCAGCTGAGGTTGTGTGTGTGTGTGTGTGTGATAAAGGGGCCAAAGCAGCATGTAAAAGGCGCCAGAAACCCGCGCTCCTTGTTTCAGCCCACCTACAACCACAAGCGGTGCCATATTGTTGCAAGAAACAATCCCTGAATGTATGAGCTATGGGTTTATGAGCGTGTGTATTTGTGCGTATATTCTACGTTGTATGCGATGCTGTGCTTCTTGGTCTATTACAAGTTTCCCGCAGATAGCTCCGCTCGCTCTCCTTTTCAAAGCAAATCTTTTGTTTGACTTGTGCCCAAATGGAGAACCCAGACAACAACGCCAGCGCAAGCACGGAATGCCAGATAAATTGTGCGCGCAAACTATTGATTTTGTGTGTTTCCCAGAGCATAAGAGCCTGCTCACTTGCCCTACCCACCGTTATCCTTTCTTTGCTTTCTCTTGAGCAGAGGTGGAGGCATAGAAAGTCTATGCCATTGACATAGATACTCGTACTAGTTGTCTATGCACAAAAGCAAAATTCTTGTGAAAGCAAATTGAAAAGAAAATGCGAGAAATATGTCAAAAGCCACTTTTTTATTTTAATATCAATGGGCGGGGTATGACTCTTGAATTGCCAATAGATATAGATTGATTACATCGGGGGGCCATTAGATCCGATTAGATACGAAGAGTATGCAAAAAGGCACAATATATATTTAAATAATAATTTTGACAGTTGATGATATAAGAATATATCAGTATTATTTTATAATTTAAAGTTTTGCTTGAACTTTACCCTGGAAATATTTTTATTTCTCTTGTCAATCACATATTTTTTTAGACAAAATAGTTTTTTTTGCATGGGAAAAACAAAGCCGGACATTAGAACAGTCCTTTTTTTGTGATTTTGTTGAATATTTTATAAATAAAGCTTTAACACTGACAGATTACGGCATAAAATTCAATGGACTAGCGAAAACAAATACAGCTTTTATTCAAGTTTTGGAACAATATTCCGGGTCGTTTTTTGTTTATTCTAAAATTGATTTGTTATAGAAATGTTTTTCAAACTTTTGAACTTTGCGCGACCCATTTCATTAAGCTTAAATGAAATTTTATTCTCAAATTTTTACAGTAATAGAACTTTAAGAATAACAAATCCCACCCAGGCTCAAAAATTATTCATGAAAATTAATTTTCCACTCAACAAACTGCTATCAACGGATAAGGCAAGTAGGAAGGAAAAAAAGTTTCCGCTGTGCCACAAGGATCCTACCTGCTGCCCGCTGGACCCACAGCACACATTCTCCCCAAGGAGTAGCAAACGCAGAACGTGTCAAGCAGCAACCATGAAATTAAACTTAATACAAAAAGCAAACGGATAAACAGCAGGCTTGAAAGCCGAAGAATCAATAAAACGCACAGCTGTAAGGACTTTTCGGAACACGATTGCCGGAAATAAAGGCTGGTTGCAAAAACAAAAAACCAAATATTGGCTCGATAATCTAAACATGGGTTCGTTACACAAGTACCATGTTTGTGATTGCAAAAGGTTCACAGCTGCAACTGAGTAAATATTATTCTTACTATGTTAAGTGACATCTGTTATCGATTTAATTTAACTGGATCAAAGATTAAAAAGTTTAAATAGAGTTGCATGGAAACTAGAGTTATGCTTTCAAGCATACTTTTTTGTCAATAACGGATATTGATGTTTGTAAGTTGTTACAGTTACAGGCACGTCAACACGTCGCAAATAGGCCAACTTGTAGCCATGGCTATAAACAGCCATCAGCTTACCAATTGAACCTTGAGCCCAACGACTTTGACTTCAATCCATAGTCGCACCTTGCAACACCACTCCACGAACACACACACACACATACTTTTGAATTCCTTGAGCGTCGCGTGCGAATTCACAATTTGGGTTAGGGTCAAAGCGATAATATTGTACAAGTCAAAGGATACGACTACGAAAAGGGTAAAGGGCCGTTAAGCTGTCGTTTCCACCGATAACAACAACAACACCAGTTGACGATGACTATGACGCAGTAAAAAAGTAAAAGTACAGCAATACCCAAAATGAAATGCGTGCTAAAAATTGTTGGCAGTGCAACATTATTGTGAAATTTGTATACACGATAAAACAATTTGTTATTAGCGTGCCGGTCATGCAAATCAGCAAAAGGGGCCTCAATTTAATGTCTAAGGTGACCATTGCTTCAACCCTTTTCGTTTGCCATCCGCAAAATGAAAATTGGTTAAATGAAATGTAAGAATTTCATTGATATGCAAAGGCCTCAATAAAGATAAGGAAATAAAAGGACTGGAGGCAAAGTTTAAATACTTCAGATACTTACTCCAACTCTTCGTCATCATCTTGCTGAGCTGCTGCTGGTTTCTGCAACTGCTGCTGCTGTTGCTGTTGTTGCTGTTGCTTATCGCTAGTAGCAATATTGTTCTCATAGAAGACATCGTCCTCCTTGGACTCATCATCGTCGCCCAGGCTGAGGCTTTTATCTTCATCGTCATTGTTATCCTCACTGGCCTGGACATTGGCTGCAGCATTGTTATTCTTGTTGCTGTTGCTGTTGTCGCCATCGCTACTGTTGTCCTCATCATCATTGTTAATATCCTCAACATCCTGGCTATCGTTATCCTGTTGATTGACACGCCGCTTGGCCTCCTCCTCCAAATATTTGGCCTTGGTGATTATCTCATCACTGAAATAAGAGAGGGCAGCGTGAGAAACGGGTTTGTTAAGTCGCCACAGGCAAATAAGTTTTAATTTAATTAGTTTATCAAATTTCCCAGCAACAATACACCAAATTCGGCAGCAAACGAAAAATACCAAGAATTACAAATTAGGCCTGCGGCTACTTACCGATTCTTGTGCAGCTCCTTTTTGGACACGCAAACAGCGCTAAACTCATCCTCCAGCAGGCAAATTTCACGCTTCTTACAATTTAACGGCCGGCAAAGGTCACCTGATGAATACGTGAAGCATGTTGCGTTACGTATTTGCTGATTTTAATTTAGAACATTTCATTTGGTTGCTACTTACTCGACGGATCATGTATCCAACGCTTGCGTTCACCCACATTTTTGTTATTCTGCGTGTTTTTGTTTATCTGTTATAGAGAGATAGAGAGATAAAAAGAGATGCAGGAGAAAGTGAAAAACAAATTGAGTGCTTGATTAATTCACATTGTGTGAGTGAAATGTTTTTTTATCTCGTAATTTTGTTATTTAAATGCAAACATTGCAAAGCTCTCATTCTCCTGTCATATGCCATATACATATCAAACACACGCACACACACTTGCTCACACACACACACACGCTCGCACAGAAAATGTATTCAAGTTTACTGACGTATATTAAATGCTAGCACGTTTCGTATACGTAATACAGAAACGAATGAAAAAGCAGCTGTTGTTGTAACTATGGAAAGTTAGAAGCATCTCTCATTGTTCAAGATATATTAGTATCATGATATAACTAGAATTAAAAACTATAAATAAAGCAACAATAGACAGGAATTCTAAGAACAAAACAATACTCCATAGCTAGTTAGAGCTACTAAGCTTGAAGCACATAAAGTTCTTTGAGTGGCCAGCAAAGTTTACGATTAAACTGATGCTAGATAAGATAAACAGAACTTTTTTCTTGGCATAGGCAATAAACTAATTCTTTTTTGGAGATTTTTGGTATAAGTTACTTCTCTTAATGACAAACAGTTGCATGTCCAGTAAGCTTTCGGCTGAATAAAGTAGTAGCAAAAAACAGACATCAAAATCCATTTGAATTTTAAATTAAGATATTTTTGAAATTTTAAATGTGACAGAAATGTAACATTAATATATAAAATATGTAAATTCGTATGGTGAATAAGTTTTGAAGTGCTGTCCGTTGAGTGGATAATCAACCAGCTAAAAGCCACTTCATTAGTAAATCAAAACTCAAAAACTGAACTCTCGCAACGAACAATTAATTACGAATGTTTCAGTTTTTAAATACTGTTGCGCTAATCAAATAAAATTCCATTATGCACTTGATTTTAGATGTTAGAATATGCTATACCCACTGAATATATACATTATATTATATGTAAATGTTCTTTACATATCAAATATACATTATTGTCTTTACATGAACCTGATTCAATTTATGTGCACAACAAAATGCAAAAGAGATTTATTTCATTGTTATTTACTTCAATTAAATTGCGTGTTCAAACTGACTTATGGCCCCTTGCGAAAGTTATTCAGTGCAATGATGCGTATGAGTTATATTTAACTTGACTTTAAAGTGTATTGCATACAAGCGACAGCAACAATAACGATAATAAAAAGCCCCCTGTCATGCTCATGGCATTCAGAACCATTGAAAATGGATGTGACAAAGGCAACCAAAAAGAAAACTTACTTTCCTACACATCCCCTTAAGCAAGCTACCCAATGACAGTGGCACATTTACTTGACAGTTTTTGCGAAAAACATAGCCCCTAAAAGGCTGCAATGCAAAATTTACTGGGTGACAGCAGGCAGCATAAAAGCTCCCTGTTGTTGCTGTTGTTGTTGTTGTTGAAAGTATTGGTAGTTGTGTGTTGGCATGGATGATGGTGATGTCACTTGGCGCAGCAGCTTTAAGCAGACAGTTGCTAAATTGGCATTGGGGTACAATAGCTGCAACTGTATTACAGCCAATTCGCAAAACAGGTCAGCCGTTGACCCCGTTACATATAGCTGATATTCTCAACTGTTACTGCTGCTGCTGTTGCTACTAAGTACTTTGTGAGCCACCCATGTGCCACACATTTGGCAACTGGGCAATGCAAAGTAGCCATTGCCACGCATTCGTGTCCGTGTCCGTGTCCGTGTCTCAGTTGTGTGCAACAAACAGTAATGCAATAAAGTCGTCCAGGACGTGGACTCTGGCAATTTGCATGCGTTAAAATGCAATTTGTGCGCATTTCCTGGCCGCGGTTTTCCACCCCGCACATCCCTTAAAGAAAATCTCGCTTGCATTTACATCTCCCTTCCTTTCTATCCGTCTCTCTTTACAATACTTTACCACTTTGTGGCTGTTGCTGTTGATTGGCTTGGTTGGCAAACTGCAAACGTTCGCTTTTGTGGCGACTCCATCTGTTGTTGGCTTTAATTGCGCGCCGATTGGCCCTATTGTGGTCGAAAGATGGCGCCAAAGCAGCATAATCAACTCCAGCAGCTGCTTAAAATAGGCCGTAAAAATCGTTTAGCTTTGCATTTTAACTGGGTCACAGCTGCCGTTGATGCGGCAGGTCATTCGGGCCATTTAGCCATTAGCACCTGTGCTCTTTTACACTCGGAAAAACGATGTTAAGAAATGCAGAACACTAATTCAACTTAATGGTTTCTGACAACTAATGCTAAACACAATCTTTTCGCTTAGGATATAAATTGTATTGTTTAGAAGCAAGTAGTTTGGTTTTTTTTTCAGTGCATGCACCTAGCTCTTGTTGAATGCCCAAATAGTGCTTTCGCGTTATGCAAGCAAATCCAATACGCAAACAACTGTGCAGAAGCAAGCAAGCAGCGATGCAACAAACTAACCACTGTTGCCAGAGCACACAATGCTGCCAGGCTCCATGAACTTCAGCTGCAACTACAGTTTAACCTCTTTGCCAGATTTTTGACTGTTTAAGTGGTGGGGCTTATTAATTGCTCTGCCGACTTTGGCGACTTTGCCGACTCTGGCGGCGCCTTGCAAGTGCTGCAGACTCAAACTGCAACTTGACCTAATTTTAGCTGGCACTTAAGCTGCCTCTTTTCTCCCTCTCCCTCTCTCTCTTTCTCTATTCGCTTCTCCCTGCCTGTCAAAATATTTTGTAAAAATACAACGTGTAAAAATGGTAGGGAAAATTGGATAAAAATAAAAAAAAACCGGCTGTAACAAAAAGGAAAACATGCACCATTTTTATGCGCGTCATTTTGTGGCAGCTGCACAGACCACGCCCAATGTGCGTTCACCAAGCCGCACTGTGGCAATCTGTCAAGTTTTAAATTGAATTTACGACTTTGTTTTCGTAGCGGTTTTATTTCATCTTTTCATTTTCTCCCAACTCTGCACTGCAATTCTTTCATTGTTTTCCTTATACACTGGCCAAGAATAACAAACAATTCTAAGGCTGCTTGGTCCTTAAAGAAATTGCAAGGCGAGTGGGTTAAGTGGGGTGAATTGTAGATGCTGCTGCAGTGAAACTGCAGCGCCGTTTGGCCTGTCAGTTTAGTTGCATTATGTAAATGTAATTTTTACTTAAATTCCAACATTCTTTGGTGGCATTCCTGACGTTTATTCCCACATTGGAGGTCGCCTGATTATTTGACGTTGCCCCAAGGAAATGCAAAAAGCAAATTCCAGCTTATTGGCAAGAAGACTATTGCAAAAAAAAACACATTTTTCCTTAAATTGCTGTAAAGTTGGCCACAAACATTCAGGTCAAAATTTGTAGATTGAATAAATAATTATTTTACGATTCGAAATACCAAAGCCATTAAATTCAACTATTAATTTGGTTGTATCTTCAACTTAAATGGCATAATCAGATTACGCATAAACAGAAAATTGCAAATGGAATCCGTCGAGTGAATTATCTAATTTATAGTTGCAATTCGCGACCAGTATCGATTTTAAATTAAGTTTCTAGTTTGAACGTGCATGCAATCAATTTATGAAACGCTGCAATAAATCGAGAGTAAAATTACAATTTCGTTTATTTTTGGTGGTAAAAATGATATAACAAAAATGTATACGCTATGCAGTTGAAAATTATTATAAATTATGCATTGGCGGCCATTGCATGAATGCCAATAACACTGATGATGATGATGATGATGATGAGGGGGAAGGCCAAAAAGGATGCCATGTTCTAGTATTGAATAAACTATGTGGCCATCACATAAAAAGCCACAATAATGATGGAGCCGTGATCTATGTATAGAAGATGTGGAATATATATATATTGTGGCAAGCAAAGAGACGCGTTAGTTGTGGCAATTAGGGCAGCGAGATGTCGACTAGGGAGTGGCGGGTGGTTGTGTTCGATTTGGCAAACCCTATTGTTATGCAGCTTGCAGTTAAATGGCTAACTGACTGACTGACTGAACGAACGAATGAAACTGGAAGCTGTGGCTCATAAATTATGTATTACACGTTAAAAATGCATTAGCCAGGCATGAAGTGAAACAAAATTCAGCTGCTACCATATGTAAGTGTGTGTGTGTGTATAAAATTGGGCCCAGATGCACTGTGGTTATCATCTAGCATGTGAATAGACCGACTGTTTTGTGGCCTAAAGTATTATGGTCGGCCCCAGCTGGGGCCCACATAAATTGCACAATTTCATGCACACACACACAAAATGCCAAATCAATTTCTATTACACAGGCCTGCTGGCAGACAGTTAGCTCTAAGCGGGATGTCCTGGCTACCACATTTCCTCTGACAGGAAGCTTAGCGTGATCCGAAGCGCGCAAAGCCAACGTGCAAATCCATCAATATAAGTAACATTTGACTATGAAGCTAAACTCTTTAGCAAGAGCCAGAGCAAGAGCCAAAGCCTTTCAAAAGCCATCGCCGTCTGCCCAAGCAGAAACAGGACATTTGAATTTTGAGCAGCAGGAAATTGCATTCTTCTGCTGTCGCCGTCTGCCATTAGGAGGCGTAATATGCCAAACTGTTGGCCGAATATCACACACAGTGACACAGAAAGCTTGTGTTGCCCAGTCAACATAAACATAGTTAATATCAAAAAAACTCAGTAACCTTACTGTTACGTACAAGCAAACTCAATACTGTGATTAATTGACATCGAGCAGAGTTGGTTATGGTAATTGTGCATGTTATGACATTCATTACAAGCGCTGTCACATGCGTAAATTATGCAATAATATCAATTTAATTGTTAATTCAATTAGTGCAACGCCCCAAAAATGTCAATTTAGTACAGGCATACGTAAGTATATAAGTTTATAACTTGCAACAAAAGTGCATGGCAAATATTTACTCCATAAAAAACCTGACGTGTCCGTGCTGAAAAATAAAACATGCCACGTGTGGTGTGTGGCGAAGAGGCCTAGCTACACACACACACACACACGCTTATATGTGCCACATGGGGGCGTGTCGCTGGCATACGTTATGTTTATGTATCGTAAATGCATTTTCCCTCATCCATTAGGTGGCAGGTGGCAGGTGGCAACAGCAATCGCACACTGCAGTCATAAAACATTTGAAGCAACAACCGCAAACACAGAGACACAGCAAATTGCAACAAATTGCAGCTGGCAACAAAAATAGTCAGCCCAAAACACACAAAAGCAAAAAAATTATACTACCCAAAAGAGAGAGAGAGAGAGAAAAAAAGAAGAAACTGCGCCAGCCAAATGTGTTTACCTATGTGCAGAAAATACGATTACTACATCCATTTTTAGAGCTGAAATGTATATTTATAAACATGAACAAAACTGCAACAAAATGGTGCAACAACAGCAACAACGTGAAAAAGCCGCAATGGTCAACGCTCCGGGGTATGTGCTATGGCTGTGAGAGTTGCAACAATCTGATTGCGTTGTTTTATGCCATACATTTGTGGTCTGGGCCATGTTCGTTATCCCAACAGTGGGGATGTGCACAGATTAGGTCAAGTTTATGGCAAAAGCCAGCCAAATGTTTGGCTACAAAGTTGTGAAAATGCATTGGCAAAGGCAAACAGTTGGATTTGATAATTCATTCGTTGTTTTGCTCTTTCTCCGCAAGACTTATTGTCAAACATTTGGCATTTATATGGTCAACATTTATTAAATCTTGTTTCAAAGGTCTTATAGAATTGTGGTTTGCTCAGTGTGTAATGAAATGTATTACAACAACGAGGCTATGGCTTAAAAGCTTCACAGAGATATTTTTAAGTCGCTTTTTTTTATGATTTTTGTGGCTGGAGCTCAAAAGCAAATCCAGTCTGTGGCTTGCATACATAATTTAATGACAACGATATTCAACCATAGAGCTGTTCGAAGCTACACAATTGGCCATTAAGCATATGCACACACACACACAGAAGGAAAGCCACATGAGCCACACCCAGATGTAGGTGAATACGTTGCATTAAAAGCTTTTAGTTGCACCAACCCAGCACATGCAATGATCAATAGACAAAGACCACGCCACGACACGCACCACCATCACCGCCTCACAATGGGCTGCTCGTTAAATGTTTCAGCCCTCCTCAGCGTTAAATTGTAATGCCCAACATGCCACGCCCATATAAGAAAACCCATTTGGCAATGCTTGCTAGCAATGGCGCGCATTTGCGCCGCGATTGAATAGTTCAATCAATTAGTTAATTGCAGTGCTGGTCAAATAGTCTTCGCAAATGTCGCTTTCAACCTTGCAGCTAAAATCGAGGCACTTAGCAGCAATCAGCAATTAGTTGGGCGGCGATAAGAAGAAGCAAAAAAAAAAGAAGCCAGACTGTTAATGGGTAACTTTTAAGTCTGGACATACGTGATCTTCCCTTGTGGTTAGAGCACAATTATTTTACGCTTTGGTTTGGCTTAAAAACCACTCAAATGCAAACAGACACAAACACAAATTTGTCGCGCCAAACACAAAACTCAAATTAAGCAGCTGTAGATAAATGAAGTTTTACAGAGCTTTTTCACACACACACACACATACAGACAAACGTCTATTTAGGGGTGTGTAAGTGTGTGTTTGCGAAAAAAAAAACTTTTACAAATTGCAGCTCATCGCTCTTAGGGCAAAAGGGACAAAACCGAGGCGTTAGCACTTGTAATGGAAAATAAAAAGCATGCAACAAAAATCATGCTTGTATAAATGTATATTCTTTTTGCATTATTTCTTTTTTTACTATTTTTTTTTATTAGAAGCCATTCAGCGTGTGGCAGCCATGACAGGCCGAGGCAAATATGGCGGCAGCACCCGGAAGTCGACTGTTTGGCTGACTGTCTGGCTGTCGCTTGTCAGTTGCCGGTTGTCGTTTGTGGCAGGCTGTTGCCTACAACCAGCAACTCCCCTCACCCCTTCCAGCCTAGGCGTTGCTTGCTTGATGAGAAATGACAGGCAATAATCCTGCTGCTGCTGCTGTTGCTGCCAGGCTATGCTCCATCTGCATTAATCATAACTTTGCGTCTTTTATTTGCTTTGATGGCAGTCAGCTATTGCCATGGGCTTGTGTAATTTTCGTTTAGCTTCTTAATTTTGACGTTTTTTTTTGTTGGTTTGTGTTGTGTTAAGTCTATGGCTGTTGCTGTTCCGAGTGCTTCGTTAGCGAACTTTCGCCTCATTTGCTTTGCGTTGCTTTGGTTTCGCATTTATAAAAGTCTTGACTGTTGTTTGCCCCTTTAACGCGTAACCCGTTGATACACCCACTAATTGAAGCTTAGCTGGTTGCTTATGTTTATTCGGTTGCTGTCAATTTGCTTGATTTCAATGCGAAATGGAGCGCCTGTGCGTATGCAATAGATTTTAATACAACTTTAATTTGATTTAATTATTGAATACTTGCGAAAGCCTACCTATGCCCAAACATAATTATACTCTTCCAGTGCCCTCCTCCTATAGGAGAATTGCAATTGTGTTTGTGGTTATGCAAATATTTACATAGCCAATTGGCACGCGCAGCAAACCTGATTACTAGCAATTTATATGCGATTCAAATGCTTGCAATAGATGGGAAATTTGTAAATCGCATTTAAATATTTGAGCTGCATAATTGTTTCAGGCTATTGAGAGCTGCATTATTGGCACAATGCACTCATTACATAAACAAACCCATGCTAAAGTCAATTTAAACTATTATTATTATTAAAATTGTTTTGCGTTATATTCAGTGAAGATGGTTTGTGTTGGTAAATAAAGTTTTGTGTTTACCATCAAGCAGATATTAGCTTTAATCAATCCGCATTACATAATTAATTCAGCGAGGCTACATTAATTATTAACAAATGCATATTTCCATGAAATTAATGTGACAAATGAAAACCAATTTGCGTCACATTTCATTCGATTGAAATCGAAATTTAGTGTGTTAATTGATTGTCAATTGAATTTAAATTCACAGCCCTGCACTCTAAATTAGTCGCTGTAATTAAAGGCTTTTGCGTTCCATAAGCAACTCATTAAATCAATTACAATCTAGTGGGCTCTACCATTTTAGCCGGAAGCGCCAAATAGCTTAATTTGTGCCTAAAAAGTATATCAAACATTTAAGCAGTTCTTAGCTACCTCTAATTAATATGCCTGTCATGCCAAGGCATTTAGATATTTAGCATTGTCAACCTAATAAGAATTTATGTACCGCTCGTTAGCGAGACCCAAAGTCTTGCCTTTCTTAAGCATTTCTGTTCAATATTTCACAGCTTAAGAGTTAATACGCTTGCAATTACTTAAAAAGGTTTTGCCCAAGTCTCCCTTAAATGCCAACGTACTTTGCAAATCGCAGCAAATGCTATCAGCCACAGCGTTTGTTTAACTAAGATAATGAGTATGCTTAAGAGCACAAGACTCAAGCACAAATGCAAATTCACAAACAAAATTGCACACAGATTTGCAGAATATTTAATAGAGATGCGCACAATTTGCATTAAAAAAAACACGACACGCACGACAAAAAAGAGAAAAAAAATACTAGCAGCTAAGGCATTATTAGGTCATTATTGCAAGTAGTGGAGCGACAAAGATATACAACTTTTAAGCAGTAAGCTAGACCTTATAGGGATATTCAATTTCATAGCCAAAACGTATTATGTTCTCGAATCACGATTTTAAACGAGTACACAACGCTTAAATCCTGAATATGGAAAAGCACGTCTAAACGCATATCCTTGAGCTATTTGCTTTGTGCATAAACGCTTTTGCTATGAAGTGAAGTGCGTACTACATAAATGTTCAAAGTGTAAGAGGCGAAAACATTGAAAGGTTTGCCACAAATACAAAACAATTGACAATAATAACTTGAGGCACAATGCGTAAAGCATTTAGGTGACGAAAGCTTAAAGGAAACGTATAGCAAAAACAACGCGATTTTTAATATACACACACGCACACACAACGCATGTGAGAAACATCCTGTTGTATGGATAATTGTAACAATCTACAATAATTGTATTTATGTAGTTTATTTGTGCAGTGACAACACAACGACAGCAAACACAACTACAACATGTATATTGTAATATATACAATGTAGCATGTGAGCTGTTGTTTGACTTGTTTGAGTTATCTGATGTGTGTGTTGTATTTGTTTGTTATTTGAAATGTAGACATGCGCTGCTGTTGCTGTTGAAACAGTCCTTGCAACATTGTTAATGAACTTTTAATGACTTTTTGTGATGGCATTTATATATATATGTATGTTTGTATGTGTACCCACACAAAAGATACACAATTTAGCTCAAGTCTACACGGTGTCCGTCGTATGAATCTCGACTTTTCAGTTTTCGTTTCGTACAACTTTTGTGTACAGCAATTTGCGCCCATTGAAACGAGCGTGAAATCTGACAAATACACCATACATATACATATATGCACTGTTAGTTGGCAGCTGCCACGCCTGCTTAAAAGTGCCAACCACAGCAGCAACAACAACATCAACAACATTGCTGGAACTACTATCAGCATCTGCATCAGCAGCAATAACAGCAGCTTGTTTACATGCCACACGTTTGGACTAGATGTTTTCTCTTTCTCTCTATGTCTGTGTGCTGCATCGCAGATTAGGAATTCAAGTGGAATGTACAATATACATTTAACACTAAACCAGTGCTAGAGCCCGCCCAACGGGTGAATTTAGTAACACAGCAGCGCTAAAATTACTGCACCAACTGCCAGTACACTTGTATTTATATGATCTGAGAATCAAATAAACAGGCCAGTAAAACCAATTCAAAGTTTTATAAAAACCAAGCGCTGCTGATAAACCGCCAGCAAACTAAAAACAAATAAACAACAAACTGTTTGCGCTTTAGAGCTGATAAGCTGCGAAACCTCAGAACCGAGATAATATCGGCATATTTAAACGAATTTCGCGCCTTAACTGTTACAGTCGTAGACGATCGCTGCCAGTGTTGAGAAGGTAAGCATCAAACTCTTAACAGCTGATCCCGCTCAACAGTCAGCTGTTTGGCAAGAAATCAAATCGCATTAATTTAATTGATCATTTGGAGACACACGCACTTTTAGTTTCGCATTTTATTTCAAGAAAACATATTAATATTTACATATATATTCATCTATATTTAGAATATTGAATTCAATCAAAATGAGCAAAGCTGAGTGGGAAAACAATGAAGAAATTCAAATCTTCCGTGAATACCTGCGCATTCCAACAATGCATCCAAATATAGATTACAGTAAGTGTTTGTGATATTGTAAAGATCAGAGTATATCTATATGACCGCGCGATAAGCAACTTTGACTTTGATAAGCAGAATCACATCACATAAAGATTAACTGTCTGCAATTTACAGCCGCTTGTGTGGAATTCTTGAAACGTCAGGCAGCCAGCCTCGATTTGCCAGTCGATGTTCTCTATCCGGTTAACGAATCCAATCCTGTTGTGGTAATGAAATGGTTGGGCAAACAGCCAGAACTACCATCAATTATTCTCAATTCCCACACGGATGTGGTGCCTGTTTTTGCCGACAAGTGGACACATAAGCCCTTCAGCGCCGATTTGGATGATGAGGGACGCATTTTTGCTCGCGGATCGCAGGATATGAAGTGTGTTGGAACTCAATATCTGGGTGCTGTTCGTGCCCTCAAGGCAAGTGGCTTTCAGCCAAAGCGAACTGTGTACCTAACCTATGTGCCTGATGAGGAAGTTGGAGGTAATCTAGGCATGCGGGAGATGGTCAAGGGGGATTACTTCAAGAACCTGAACGTCGGATTTAGCTTTGACGAAGGTATTGCCAGTGAGGATGAAACCTATTCCGTTTACTATGCAGAGCGAACCCTATGGCGTAAGTTGTACACACTGCACAGCGCTGCACTTAAAAAAAACTAACAAAAAACTTTTATTTAAGATGTAAAATTAAAGATCACTGGCACTGCTGGTCATGGGTCATTGCTGCTACCCAATACTGCTGGCGAGAAGTTGCACTACATTGTGAATAAGATGATGGAGTTCCGTGCATCGCAGGTAAAGCGATGGAAAGAGGACTCCACCATTGACATTGGAGATGTAACCACTGTGAATCTCACCAAATTAAACGGCGGTGTACAAAGCAATGTAGTGCCACCATTGCTAGAGGTGGTCTTTGATATTCGAATTGCCATAACAGTGGACATTGTTGCCTTCGAGCAACAAATTCGCAAGTGGTGCGAAGAAGCTGGCGGCGGAATCGAGTTAGATTTCGAGATGAAATGTCCTTTTGTTGAGCCAACCAAAATAGACTCAACCAATACATATTGGGTGGCATTTAAGAAAGCCTTAGACGAACTGTAAGTTCTTTTGTGTTTTACTAAGTCCATTTATAATGCTTTCAATGTTCTTGCAGTGGTCTCAAGACGCGTTGTCGTGTGTTCCCCGGCGCCACCGACAGTCGATATGTACGTCATGTTGGTATACCTGCTATAGGATTTTCGCCAATCAACAAAACACCAATTCTGTTGCATGACCACGATGAATTCCTGCGTTCGGATACCTATCTGCATGGCATCGAAGTTTACCAGAAACTTATTTCTGCTGTTGCCAATGTCTAAAAAAAATGGATTACTACGGACTCCGATTATTAAAATAAAGCTTGCATTCCATTATAATGTTAAAAAAAAATAATAAAGACTGTGTTTTTAAAATTGCAACGAATTTTCTATTGAATTTTATTATATGCACAACAAATTAAGTTGTTTGACAAGGCTATAAATACTTAAGTTCAGTTGTAAATAATAATAGTTAGTTATAGTATCAATCAATCTTAAAAATTAACATGCTCCAGCTATTTTTGGAAACCCGAAAGTTTTTCTTTGCTTATTAAATGCAAAAACATCAAAGTGATTTTAAATAAGCATTTAAATTCGCTTATGCATTTAATAAGCATCAAGTTTGTCTCTAGAGGTATTTTATTAATTGTATTAATAGAAGCAATATGTCTCTATATATAATATTATTTAAGTTATTGTTCCTTGCAGAGTAAATATACCCTAAAGGGAACTTGACACGCCAGAAACCATATGTATCATGATAATTTTGATAAGCTTTATAGTTATAGAAATAACCACAATGTGGTTTGTTTTCATATAACAGGTTAGACCGCACTTGTTTTTGGAGAATAAACCGCACATTTAATGAAAATATTTCTCTATACGATAAACATTAACTATAGCTATTTAAACGATAAGCAAAATGAAGTATTAAAGCAAACGTAGAACAACCACTCAAGCGCTAAGAACATACTCTTTCTAAGCACCTGTTCCTAACTTGTAAAAATAAAAAAAATATTTGATAAAATGAGTAAAAATAGCTGGGATAACGATGAAGAAATAAAAATATTTCGTGAATATCTTCAAATTCCTTCAGTGCATCCCAATGTGGATTATAGTAAGTAAAAGTTAAAAGAGATGAACAATGTGAATGTGATTTGTTTAAACATTTATATATTTATTTGTCATAACAGCCGCTTGTGTGGAATTCTTGAAACGCCAGGCAAGCAGCCTGAATCTTCCTGTGGAGGTTGTTTACCCGGAGAATGGATCGATTCCGGTTGTTGTTATCAAATGGTTGGGAAAACAGCCTGAACTGCCTTCTATACTTTTGAACTCACACATGGATGTTGTTCCTGTATTTGCGGATAAATGGACACATGACCCATTCAGCGCCTATATGGATGATGAGGGACGCATTTTCGCACGAGGATCGCAGGATATGAAATGTGTTGCTACACAATATCTGGCAGCTATTCGCTCCCTTAAAGCTAATGGTCATCAGCCAAAGAGAACCGTATACCTTACCTTTGTGCCCGATGAAGAAGCTGGCCCCGTTCCCGGTATGAAATTGCTGATCCAAAGTGAATACTTCAAGAAAATGAATGTGGGATTCAGTTTTGACGAGGGCATTGCTAGTGAGAATGAAGTCTACGCTGTGTACTATGCTGAGCGAACTGCGTGGCGTAAGTTACAGGCTTTCTAACATAAAATCTAGCTTAACCAGTACATCGATTTTAGATCTACGACTTAAGATCAGTGGCACAACTGGCCATGGATCCTTGCTGTTAACCAACACAGCTGGCGAAAAGTTCGACTACATTCTCAGCAAGATGATGGAGTACCGTAAAACACAATTGAAAAGACTCAATGAAGACTCCACTATTGACATAGGAGATGTAACCACTGTTAACCTTACCCAATTGGAAGGAGGCGTACAAAGCAATGTTTTACCGACCCTCTTGGAGGTGGTTTTTGATATTCGAGTTGCCATAACTGAAAATGTGACTGCACTCGAGCAACAAATTCGCGATTGGTGCAAAGAGGCTGGAGATGGCATTGAGTTAGATTTTGAGTGGAAGGAACCATTTGTGCCTCCAACCAAAATCGATGCCTCAAATCCTTACTGGCTGGCTTTCAAGCAGGCTCTAGACGAATTGTAAGTGAAGAGTTAACTAATGTTAAACAAATGATAAACAATCAATTGATAATTGCAGCGGTGTCAAGACTAGAGAACGTGTTTTTCCTGGCGCCACGGATAGTCGTTTCCTTAGGCACGTTGGTATTCCGGCATTGGGTTTCTCACCGATTAACAATACACCTGTTCTATTACACGATCATAATGAATACTTGCGCGCAGATACATATTTGCGGGGCATTGAAATTTACAAGAAACTTATTGCAGCTGTTGCAAACGTATAAGTATAATCGATTATATATGTTATTGGATTATTGAATACTATTATAAATAAATTAACATTTCTATATTCAAATTGATATGATAATAAAATATAATCTGATAACAGTATCTTGTGCAATTTTTGATAAGAAATGAACAGCAGTCATTGAACTGATTAAAGAAAACCGCTGCTGCAAGAGATTAACGTATAAACTGTACTTATAAGACAATCTAGGAATCATGTAGCAGAAAACTAAGCTAGGCAATCTATAAAAGGTATAGGACATGACCTGCATCAACATTTACAATGTTAGATTACGATGGGGGACTTTTTGCCATATGCATCGCTTTTAGTTCGAAAATTCTTCATTGTTGACTGATTAAAAGGAAATGATATATTTTAGTTGTAGAAAAATTACTCATTTAACTAAAATAATATTATTCATTTTAATATATCTGAAATCAACGGAAAACCTTTTAAATATTATTAAAAAAATAGATAATTAATTTGTACTAAACACCTTTAAAGATTCACAACCAGTTTTCACTATGTGTGGTAAATATAAACCACAGTGCTGATAAAAAGCTTAACCACAATTTTTTCCTGGCAATTAGTATTTTAAATGCGATAAAAAACAGGTCTGTCAACGCCACTTTTATGATTGACATGTATGTTATCTATTTAAAGAGTATACAAATTTGGTAGAGATAAAGTAGTTATTAATTAATAACAAAGTAAAAAATAGATTTAACAAACTCATTTATATACGATATTTCAGAATAATCACAATATTTGCATTGTGGCTCGAACTGACAGAGGAAATATATATTAAGCCATAGATTAAACATTTCTAATGGTCTTATAATTAAAGATAATCAAACTTTTACTTTAAGTACCTTTGCTTTAGAGACGAGTGATAATGTTATTTGTTAAAAGTGAGATTGCAAACACGAAAAAGCCTGATAAGAAGGCTCATTTGCAAGCAAATTAATCACACTGATAAGAAACACATCAACGAAATTATAGAAAAACAAACACCAGTAGGGCTCATAAATCTGATGAAAAGAAACAACCATTATAGTAAAACAATTTATTTGTGTAGACAAGTGTGCATTCTCGTACTTTGCTATCGGTGCCGATTTCTTTACTTATTAACATGCAAAAATTGGATAGCCAGACAGCAGTCGTGGAGAAACGTTGGCAGTGAAAAGATCGTGATAGTTCCTTAAGATTTAGTAAGACTTGACAAAATGAGCAAAGCTGAGTGGGAAAATAATGAGGAGATTGAAATCTTTCGCGAATATTTGCGCATACCATCAGTGCATCCAAATATAGATTACAGTAAGTTTTGCAAAAGTTTCTTTAAAAAAAATGCACTATAAACAAATAAATTGAAAAACAGCTTCATGTGTGGATTTTGTGAAACGACAGGCTGAAAGCCTGGGTCTACCCGTGGATGTTGTTTATCCTGTCAACGAATCGAATCCCGTTGCGATAGTAAAGTGGGAGGGTAGCCAGCCGGAGCTACCTTCCATCATATTGAACTCACATATGGATGTGGTGCCTGTCTTTCCGGACAAGTGGACACACGAGCCCTTCAGCGCCGATCTGGATGATGAGGGGCGCATTTATGCTCGCGGCACACAGGACACAAAGTGCATTGGAACACAGTACTTGGGTGCCATTCGTGCTCTCAAGGCAAGTGGTTTCCAGCCAAAGCGAACCATTTATGTTACCTTTGTGCCGGACGAGGAGGTTGGCGGT
This sequence comes from Scaptomyza caliginosa, assembly GCA_035044725.1. Lineage (NCBI taxonomy): Eukaryota > Metazoa > Arthropoda > Insecta > Diptera > Drosophilidae > Scaptomyza > Scaptomyza caliginosa. Next base: position 907,098 of record JAWNNR010000979.1, on the reverse strand, counting down.
GCTCTCGGCATGCAACAATTTGTTAATGGAGATTACTTTAAGAGCATGAATGTTGCATTCAGTTTAGATGAAGGATCCGCCAGTTTGTTTGACGGATATTACATCTACTATGCAGAGCGAACACCGTGGCGTAAGTTAAACTTAACAAGTGAAATGAGCATCGCTTACTTTTAAAATATCCTTGTAGATGTTAAATTCAAGATTAGCGGCACTGCTGGACACGGCTCCCTGCTGCTGCCCAACACAGCTGGAGAGAAGCTCAACTATGTTGTCAATAAGTTGATGGAGTATCGAGAAACTCAAGTGAAAAGGCTCAAAGATGATTCAAAACTTTTCTTTGGTAATGTAACCACAGTGAATCTCACTCAATTGGCTGGTGGTGTGCAAAGCAACGTGGTTCCCGCTCAACTGGATGTTGTATTCGATATGCGCATTGCTATCGATGTGGATTTGATTGCCTATGAGAAGCAATTACGCGACTGGTGTGAGGAAGCTGGTGGTGGCATTGAAATCGAGTATATACGCAAAGAAAAATGTGCGCCGGCATCAAAGGTTAATGAATCAAATCTATTTTGGACAGCCTTTGCCAAGTCCTTAACCGAACTGTAAGTATTATTATTACTCTAAAAGCTATTCGGATTGTTTAAAAACTTTATTTTCTTTCATACAGCAACTTGAAATTCCAACCGGTTGTCTGTCCTGGCGGTACAGATGGCCGCTTTCTTCGCGAAGTTGGTGTTGAGGTCTTGGGTTTCTCGCCTTTGAAGGATATACCCATTTTGCTACATGCTCACGATGAATATATACCAGCAGATGTCTATCTGCATGGCATTGAGGTCTACAAAAAGATTATTCCAGCGATATCCAATGTATAAGCGATAATAAATTATTTGTTAATACGTTTTTGATTATTAAATCTTTTTTTTGTCATTTTTTGAAGTATTGAATCAAAGGCTGTTGTCATTGGAATAAAACTTGTATATCACGCATACGCATCAGTATTTTTTATGATAAAATAAAAAGCTTGCTAAGGTCAACGTCCACATAAAATTATTTGACTGCAATTATGTACAAGATAATAATAAAGATGCATAGTATTCAGTTAACTATTTGGCAAGAATATAAAAACTGTATTTATCTGCACGTTTCTTAAATATTAAAAGGTTTGATCTAGATGCAAAATGCTGATGCGAATAACGATAAGGCCATGACTTTAAAGCAAATAATTATATTTACCTCAAAAAATTGTATTGTCATTCAGTGGAACTAGATACTTTGCCCGTTAAGTAAACTAGCTTAATTAGACAACAACAAAAAAAATAACAAAAATGATAAGAATTGGTGACTTAGTTATAAATATGTATGATAAAAGCAGACATGTTGTTAATGAAAAAAAAGTACAAAAAACAAAAAAGCTTTATGATGGATGGTAGGTAAAATTTCATTTATAAGCGATGGGTGCGATAAGACCGACAAACAGTCGTTAGCTACCTTTCGAACAGTTCAGAAGTTTTTCGATTTTGTTAGGCATTTGCAGGCAGGCGGTAGCTTTAGAGATCAAAAGTATTCGTAGCTCGAAAATATAATCGAATTTTTGTTTAGAACACGTATATTATAAACAAATCACATACAAAATGAGCAAAGCCGAGTGGGAAAATAATGAGGAAATTAAAATTTTCCGTGAATATTTACGAATTCCAACGGTGCACCCGGATATTGATTATAGTAAGATCTTGATAAGCCGTGTCATAAATGTGCCTTTAATTGAGATTAATGTATTGCCTCTTAACAGCCGAGTGTGTGGCATTTTTAAAACGTCAGGCTGAGAGCCTAGAGCTGCCCGTTGATGTGGAATATCCGGTTAACGAAAAGAATCCCGTTGTCATATTGAAATGGCTGGGCAAGGAACCTGAACTGCCTGCCATTGTGCTCAACTCACACACGGATGTTGTGCCTGTCTTTCGGGAGAAGTGGACACATGATCCCTTCAGCGCCGATATGGATGACGAAGGCCGCATTTATGCACGAGGCGCGCAGGACATGAAGTGCGTTGGAACTCAATACCTGGGCGCTATACGCGCTCTGAAGGCTAAGGGATATCAGCCAAAGCGCACCATTTATCTAACATTTGTGCCCGATGAGGAAGTTGGCGGTTACTGTGGAATGCGTGAATTCATCAAGGGTGATTACTTCAAGAGCCTCAATATTGGCTTGAGCTTAGACGAAGGATCCTCTAGCTTGGATGACTCTTACTATGTCTATTATGCTGAGAGAACAGTTTGGCGTAAGTACTGATAAGAAAAGTGTCTCAATACAGTATAATAATAATAATATTATACTGCTTACAGATATCCGTTTTAAGATCAGCGGCAATGCTGGCCATGGTTCCATTTTGCTGCCCAACACAGCTGGCGAGAAACTCAATTATATTGTGAACAAAATGATGGGATACCGTGCAGCACAGGTGCAAAGACTCAAGGATGATAAGAGTTTGTTCTTTGGCGATGTGACTACCATTAATCTCACCCAAGTGGAGGGTGGTGTGCAGAGCAATGTGGTTCCTGCCATGCTCGAAGTAGTCTTTGATTTGCGCATTGCCATCGATGTGGATTTGGTTGCGTTTGAACAGCAGATACGCGATTGGTGTGACGCAGCTGGCGGTGGCATTGAAATGATATTCGAACAGAAGGATGAGTATGTGCCTCCAACTAAAGTTGATGCATCCAATCCCTTTTGGTTGGCCTTTGCGAATGCATTGAAGGAATGGTAAGCATACCTATTCATATCATAGAATATTGTCTCGATTGGTAAACTTTCTTCTCTTCTAACAGCAATCTTAATATCCGCCCACATGTCTGTCCAGGCGGCACTGATAGCCGCTTCTTGAGATCTGTTGGCATTCCTGCCCTGGGCTTCTCGCCCATGAACAACACGCCCATTTTGTTGCACGATCATGATGAATATATCCGTGCAAATACCTATTTGCATGGCATTGAGGTCTACGCCAAGCTAATTGCTGCAGTTGCCGACGTTTAAAGTCGGTTTGTTCATTAAGTTAATCATGTATTTTGTTGATTTTAGTTTTTCATAAGCATATTCAACGAATATTTTGACAATAAATGTTTGAATACTTAAATATTGTGTTTTTTTTTTCTTTTTTATATGCGATTTAAGCACTTGGGTTATAATATTTCCCCCGCCAATATTTTCGGCTTAAAACAATTTGACTAATACCTGAAGAGAAAATGCCGACTAATTTTATGAATCGACCATTAAGATTGAAAATCTATAGCTTGTATTCTGATGATTCATTACGTAATTATTGTATGTTCAGCTTTTTGTTTTCTCATTATCAGTTTATCAATTGATAAATGGGCTAAAAAGCATTCAAACCTATGCTTGGCCCGGCACTAATGTACACACACACAAACGCACAATTAGTTATCTAAAAGTGTTAAATTATTTGATTTTCGAGCGAGAAGGAAAAAAAATCGTATCACCCATGACGCATACGCCATGTTGTTGGGCATACTAAAATATTGACAGCGATTTGACAGCAAATTTTTTGATGAAAGGTCGTCGGACACATAGCAATGCTTGAGCAAGAATTTTTGACATGGCAACTGCTTGAAGGAAGAACTAACAGAATAAATGTTAAAGCAGGACTCTCTCTGACTCCCTCGGTCTTGAGCCAGAATGTGCGGGTTTCAGAATAGTATTCGCATGCCTTTGACAGCAAATTGTCAGGCTTGAGCTGAGTAACGATTGGAATGTCAGGCATGCGATGCTATGCGAGGACATAAATTATGCTGTAACGCTGAATGAATAATGCCCAAATGCGCCCGCTTGCCACCCTGACCCCTATCCCCAGTTTCATTTTGTTGAGAATAGGATACGTTAATGCATGTGTCAGCCAATGAAATATGCATTGATACTTTGCGTATGCCGCTTGCTGGCTGAATAAAGATGGGCTGGTTGGGTTGGACTTCGGCATTCGGCTGCGGGTTGGGTCATGCCAAATGATTGGCCACTGTGACAAACAATTATGACAATTTATGCGGCAAATGTGACAGTGGCTGCGACAAACGCCATTATGTTTAACGGGGTGAGAGAGCAGGTGTGTCTTGCATTTGAAATGAATTTCACGCAATTAGCATTGACCATTAGCCAAGAGAACGAAAGAGAGTCGTAAGTTTTGCCTAATGACTGGCATTTCAGTTCCTTTAACGGTTTTTCTCTCGTTAACCTTTGTGCCAACTTAATGCATATCATTTTTACTTTTAATGAGCTGTGGCATCAGTTGCTTCAACTTACCCCAGCCCAGTATACCTGCCACAGCTACCGCTCCTCCTTGGCTGTTGCCAAGTGCACTTAATGCAGCAAGTTTTTGTGCCGGCAAGTTTTTTGGTGCACTCTGCCCACCTGGCACGGACCAACTTGAAACTCAGTTCTTATGCTAGCATTTTTTTTTTCTTTTTTTGCCTTCGGGCCTCGCTTTGCATTCTAAATTTTTCCATAACGGTATGTGTGCAAACTTTGGCAAGTTTTACATTTCAATTTTAATTTCTTTGCGCCACACACACATACTTTTTTGTTTGGTGCAAAAACTTTAAGCCGCGAAGTGAAATTTTTTAATGCTCCACTCACGCTTATTAGTGCAAAGCGAAACGAAAGTTTTTTATACTCTTTAATGCTAAATATCGCTTAGTCGAAAGCATTTACATTTTGCAAGCCAAGCCATTAAATGTTTATTGCCTGCTCGGAGTTTATGACGTATTCAAATTAATTCAACAATCAAAATGAAAACCAAAGAACATGCTTGCAATTAAAATCAATTTGCCTGCAACGGCCGCAACGCTACGTCTTTAAGACCAACGTTATGGTCATGCAATTCAAATCTAAGATTAAACGAGCATCTAGCCCATCCATCTAACCTGCCACAACTGGCCCATTGGCTGGCTGCGTGCCACCGTTTTTATGTGACGCCCAGGCATTTAAAGTGTCTTTGTGTGTAATTGAAACCCACACTTGTATAATGTCTAAGCACAGACGCATACTTGTTTTAATTATTATGTACAACTTTTCAAGTTGTTATGTTTGAAACATAATGTTTGTGTATTTTTATATTGATATTTCAACTTTTTTTTTTTTAAATAAAAGCTGTAATATTATGGCCTGAGTTAAATAAGTAAACCTTAAAGTATACAAAATTATTGAAGAATGCTAACTCCTTTCTGTATTTATTAGCTGGACACTCTCAGTAATATATTTTAATTTAATTGCTTTAAAATGCCATAGTTATTATTTAAATAGAATAAAATCTATGCTCATTATTTTATCAACCACTTCGAGCAATCATTAATGACTAATCTTCTTTGATTCTCCACCTTTTAGTAATACATTGCGTTAACATTTTACCACAAAGATTTTTTCCAGGCATCAACAAACTCGTATCAGCAGGGTTTTCATGTTGCGTGCTGCAAGCGATTAAGACCAGCTTTGTTGTGTCTTTAACCAGCTGATATTAAACATAAGTAACAGCAATGTCTAAAAAGTGGCATTAAAGTGAAAGCATACACATTGCTGGTAAATAGAGTCAATTGAAGTACGAGTGTGTGTGTGTGTGGTAAATAATTTATTTTGTCATTAAGATAAACTCTAAGCTATACACACATACGCACATTCTCATAGAGCACTTTTAACCTCACAGTGAGCCACATAAATGTCCCAGCTTGAGGCAGACGAAGCGGGCAAAAGGCAAACTAATTAACTTGTTTAGCACCAGGGTGCACAATTTCTTTGCTCTTAACGTTCACCGCTGCTAAACTAATGAGCGTTTTGGGTTGTATGTGTGTTAGTGTGTTAGTGCTTGTGTACTTGGCGTTTAAAGCGTTAAAAATCAGAGAGAGAGAGAGAGAGAGAGATAGAGCATTGAGCAATGATTTTCTTAGCGCTGTCATTTGTTCTAAAAGAAAAAAAGCGAAGCAATGCTTGATTAAGCCACACAAGTTGGGCGGGCTTGCTTTCAAGTTATTGCTGTTGTTGGTTGCAGCCAAAAGTTTATTGCATACTCGGAGGCGCAAAATGAAAGCATAGCGGAAATGAAATTGCCGCCGTTTGCAAAAGCCGAAAAAGAGGCACAAAACACACACACACACGCACACACACACACCCAACGAAATGCAAACTTTCAATAAGCATTCGCGAATGCCACTGCCAACAATCCGTGCCAAACACGATACACCCTACCCGTACAGCACACACCCCACTGTGACTCTGTCTCTCTCTCTCCCCACCTCCCCCCTCTCTTAGTTCTGCATCAACGCGTCGCGACTTGGCGTCGTCTGCATGGCCCAGCAATTGCAATTTCATTTCCGTTCGTTGGCATTTTATTTGCCCTATGCTATCCTTTATATGTATATATAAATATATATATATATATATATATGTATGTGTATGTATCTCTGTTTATAGGTATGTACAACTATACAGCGTAGTAAACGCTTCTTCGTTCATTTTCTTGTTTCTACTTTTCTAGAGCAATATGAATTTTTGGATAGTTGCCTTCGTGTGTTATTCTGTCGTTTGCTGTTTTTGTTTGGCTATCCGCAGTCCTTTGCCAAGATTCAAGCATAAACTTTACAAGGCTGGCAGCTTGGGCAAAAAGCCAACCCTAGAGCTAAAAACTACACAAGGAAAGCATTTAATTGAAACAGAGAAAGCAAGCAACAACAAAATAGGGAAAAAACCAAAAAAAAAAAAATAAATAAAAAAAAGCCAAATAAACCTGGAAATTAAATACAAAAGAAAAGTCAAATGAATGTCACATCAAATATTTAAACTAAACATAAGAGTTTATATTTTTTAAGTTTAAGACTTTATGCTACTTGCACGAGCTTCAGAATACCAATCGCATAACAAATGCCAGAGTGTTTATTCCTATGTAGTGTCCATCCCTATCAGCTTTTATATATTTGTATCTTATATACGCAATAATGTTTTTCAACTTTGCAGCAGTCGACCCTTCGGAACACATAAAACTTTTCCAAAATACGCTGACAACTCTAATAAAGTTCGAAAGTTTTGCAGTGCGCTCAACGCAGCAAGCGACTATGAAGAAAGAGAAAAACTTTCGTTGACAATTTGTCAGAGATTTTTGACTATTTCTCAAGAAGTCATTTGCCGTTGAGTTGGCAATTTCACTGAGCTTGATGGGCTGCCAACGCCGCCGAGCAACTTCAGTTTCTCAGCACTCAGCACACTCCTAGCATTTAAGCACATAATATTCAACTTCAATTCCTGCTGCTTGGTCACAAGCTCAAATTATTTTTTACTTTTTTTTCTAGATACGCGCTTGCTGGCCCAACTAATTGCATAATTTGTATGCAGCGTTTTGTGTGTGAAATGCAATTTTTGTGTGGCCCGCATGAAGAATATAAAAAGTTTTTGGGTTTGAAATTGAGTTTGGACCAGGCTTGTAGTTTTGTGTTCGTTTCGGTTTGGGTTTTGCCTAGATGCTCGTATCCATTGTGTTTTGCTTTTATGTTGTAAATTATTATCATTCATCGTATGTGTGGGTGTGCGTGTGTGGCTTACAGTTACTACTAGAGCGGCTACTTGCCACATCGCTCTTCTCCTTTGGTATCTTTCTCTGGCGCAAGTTTATAGCTTCGCTTTCGGCATCTTTGTGCCTGCTGCATCAAGCTTGGCAACTGTTATTATCTCTGTCTGCCTGCTCGTTCGTCCGTTACTCAACCAGAGAGTGTTTCTATGTATGTGTGTGTGTATGTAAGTTATCGCACACATGCAATAAACTCACTGTGAGAATAGCAAGCGTTATAATTTATTTATGGTAATGCGTACAACACCCACAGACAAAAAGTTACACAGAGAGAGAGAGAGCGAAAGAGAGAGAGAGAGCGTAAAAGCAATGCCAATGCCTCTGACTGTAAAAAGTTGTATGTGACAGAGCAAGCAAGAGCTCTCTGCTCGCTTCCAACAACGTCGTTACATACACCGCTCCAATGCCAAATCCTTATATCCTGCTTTTTATTTTTCGTGACACCTTCCACCGCTGCCACAGCCACAGCCGCAGCGACAGGAAACTGAAAGCTGCCCACCTGTCAAGCATCCGTAAAATATTTAATGAACTCTTTACAACTTCAGGCTTATGTGTTCGGGCATGGGAAACCATATACACGTATGTACTTAGTACGTATACTGTATTTACTTATGCTTCAGTTTATTTAACATCAATTTACGCAACAAAAAAATAAAAAAAATATATATATACAAGCGCACTGATGCTTATATTTGTGTTATTTCAAATTTTAATTTGCCTCTTTATTTTTATTTTTTTTTGATAACAGCAAATAGCTAACAGGCATTTAATATAGCAACATTATAATGTCACGAAAATATTCCACACGCTGCGTATGCTTAATGTGGTAACTTTGTATGGAAATTGTTGTCAACAACAAGACTGCCGGGCAAACACACGCACCAACAAGCAATAAGCCACATTACGCATACGCCACATGCGGGCCAAATATGATACTTTTGTAGACGAAACTTTCCTTCTTTTTATTTTTGTTTGCTGAATGAGCGTCTGCTGTGCCGCCGACAAGCAATTAATATGCATAAGCTGTCGAGGTTTTTGCGCCTGTCAATGCTGTCTTGAAATCGAAGCCTTAAAGCCCTCGGCCCCAATTTGCTGTCAGCAAAAGTAACTGAATCTGTATCCAGAAACTGAATCTGAATCCCACGTTTGACACATGTGCTTAACTGCACATAAGGCATAAATGTGCAGCACATGTGGAATAATTAATTGATATGCTTGGCGAGCAAATTGTCTTCGATTTGTGTGTTGATGGACAGCTGCTGCCGCTGCTCGTTCCAATATAACCCATTGAAAACCAGCACAATCGTCGTTATTAATTAAGAACTTTACATAGCTTGACAGCGAACACGTCTTAGAATGTTGAATCTATATATATATATTTATATGTTTCTTAACACACAGCTCGTCTTACATAATCAGTTAAGTGGTACACTCATACACACACACATATGTATGTATAGCCAACTATAAATACAGCGAGGGATCGAGAAGGACTCTTTGGTGCCTTGCCACTGCCACAAACACAATAATACAAAAGTGAAAAATGAGTTTGCCCAAGTTTTGCGCTGAGTGGCCAACAAACATATGCGTATACGTAAGTGTGTTAGCATGAGTTTTGAGATGTGTGGCATACATACATACAGTTAACTCCCCGGGTAGCAGGGTGATAAAAATGTTTTAGTTTTGCTTTTGATGCCATCGAAGTTGCGTTGGCGTTGCAAACTAATTTATCTTATTGAGAACACACAGAAAGAGAGAGAGAGGAGAGTGTGTGTTTTGTCCCACAGCTGAATTTATACAAGCGTAACATGAAACTGACAGCAACAGCAAAAAGTTCGAGATGAACTCCAAACAAGATAACATACTACAGACAAACAAACAAGCAAGCTAGCCAGCAAGCCAGCAAGCATGTGTGCCAGGCAGATTGCCTCAATGCATGCATTACTGCCCCAACCAAACATCAAAAAACACACATACACAAAAGTTGTAGTTTTTTTTGAAAGAGGCCAATATCAATCGCTGTTAAACTGTTAAAAAACTGTTAATGGTTTCAAGCGGCCAACAAAAGGTAAAAGTTAGCAAGCATTTTGTATTTTGTAGTTATCCTACTGCTAGATTATGAATTAGATGAATATGCCGCAGTTTATTTAAACTGCAAGATTTATTATTTACTTTGATGTACGTTTTAGCCTTTCCTACAAACAGAGTATGGCTTATTCGGTAGTTTCCTACCATACTTGCTTCTTTTTTAAGTTATTGCAAATGTTGTATTCTTGTGCATATTTGCAATGCTTCTTGATTTTTTCATAAACAGTTTTGGCCGCATTTTTTGGCAAAAAAAAGAGCAAGCAATTTGCCTGCCTTGAGCATACATTAACACAAACACACACTCACATCGTAAACACTGAGCAATTTGCTAATGTAGCTGTGTACGTGCAACTTTTGACTCCAGCCAGCAAGAAATTAAAGAAGCGAGACAGAGCTACAGCGCACCAGAGCTCGTGACAGTGATAAAGAGCGAGAGGCAGACAGAGAGCATAAGAGAAACAATCAGGCTGCGGAACCGTGACCCATGGCCATAAAGTATGCAGCACTAAAAAATGCACAATACTGGTCACGTGGGCGTGGCAAAATACGTAAGTAGAGAACAGTAAGTAAACTTTACGAACGTGGCTAGGGAGGGGGCTTATAAGTTGTGCCAAGCATAAGGAATTGTTGTGTCTAGTTTGAGTTATATTTCCATCAGAGGCAAAACTTCAGGGGAAAATGTTCGTGGGAAAATTGCAAGGTTTTTGGCGGCATGCAGCTGGTTGAGTTCCCTCTCAGGTTTTATTTGGCATCCGCATTCAAATTCAACTGGAAATATGCGGGTTTGGTGAACTGTCATGCAAATGAACTTGCCACAAACTCGCACTTGTCATCCACTTGCCCAAGACACACACACACACGCAACAGAATCCAACAAACTCTCAGAGTCGAGTTTTGAATCAAGGTGTTAGCGGAAATCATTTTTGGTGTAGGTCAACTTTCTCTATTTGTGTATATTAAATGTCATATGCACAACTTGTTGAAAACATCATTATGGCCCCAAAAAGCTTGTATTCTACTCTGTAGTTGGTGCTGCCAAAAGTTCTCTTCCAACGTGTTGGCAATTTATGCAACAGTGGGCAACATAAAAGTTTATTGCATAACTTGCACAAAATATGCTTTTTATATGCTCATAAAAATGAAATTGACAACACAACTGACCAACTGGTGGGTAAATGCTAAAAGTAGATGCCTGGTCAGCAGGGGTACCACAACTAAATCCGTAATTTGCTCATATTTTAATATGATTTTTATTATTTTTTTGCGTTGTTGTGTGCTACACTCTAAGTGAAGCTTACCCCAGTTTATGCAAATTACATACATACAAAAATATACAAGTATATGGGAATAAGTGCATAAGCGCACACACACACACACTTTGACAGACATTTCTAGAAAGTTTTGCATATTTTACGCACTGATTTGATGCTCAAGAACTGTTGTCTCAGCTGCCTTGCTCTACTTGCCTGCTGTCTGCCTTTGGGCCATCTACTTTTACCAACAAATTATACATATATATGTATAGTTTGTGATGTGTGTGTAAAAGTATTTTATTTGAGTTTTATTCTCAGATTGTATTCGTAAAAGTCACTTTTATGATGATAAAAACAATCAATATACATCAACTTAATGCAAGAATGCAGTTTACCTTTGCAGTTGTTATTAATACACAAAGTAAAGTTGCTTTTTTATTCAACATATCGGATGTAATATTAAAACAAGCTTAGGTTAAAAATTTGCATTAATAAAATGTAACTTTATGATAAATGCAAAATAAAGTGCTGAGAATTTAAAAGTTATGTGGTTTAAGCTCCTTATATTAGTTATAAATAACTTGAGCCAACTGGCTTATACTCCAATCAAGTTTAATCTCAAATCCACATGCCGTATAGATAATATCACAATGCATTTTAGAGTCGAACTTTATTGACCTCGAGTAAGAAATATTGTACGCTCGATTTTATTGTGCAGTCAGAAATTTTGTTCGCTTTGGCTTTGGCAAAATGCACAATGCAAAGATTTATTTTATGCTGACAAACAGCGCTGTCGCCTGTTCGCAATCGATTGAAACGAACAGTGCAATTTTCTACGCTTGACAGAAACAGAGACGGAGACACAGTTCGAAGACAGTGGGATGCGATTGCTTCAATGGCACTTGGCATGCTGTTTGTCTGTCTGATTATGGATATAGGAATATAGAGAGGAAAGAACAGCGCCAATAAATAAGAATATCAGCAAATCAAACGTAGTGCCTGCGACTTGAGTTAATTTTTTATCATGCATGTATGTTTAGTGAGCATAATAAATGCAAGGCGTGCTAAAGGAGACAAAAATCCATAAAGTAAATATGAAAACATATATCATAGGTCAACATGTTCATGGAAATTTTGCTGAGCTAAAGCCAAAATCATAGCCACAGCATGTGCTTTATTAACGGCAACAATTTCTGGTTATTTATAAGAATTTCCTGCTGCATACTTTCAGGGGCGGGCGGTCAGCATAGCATTACGTTGGCTATAAATATGAGCATGTATTAGTTATTTGGCTGGCAGGGTCTGTGAGTAGTAGCTTATAAATAAAACAGAAATCGGAGCTGCCACACAACAACAAACGAAGAAGCAAAGTAAATTGCTTGACACAAAATGTTGATGCTCAATTATGTCAAGAAAATGGGCATCAGAAATATCAATTTAACGTTTCTTTGCCATTTCCCTGGCATTGACAGTGCTACCCGGCCACTTAATTATCCTGCCCGAGATTAGACATATTATCTAAATACTTAAAGCTTTTATTTGCTGTACCCAAACTTTGGCAATGCCCATCTTTGACACTTGCCAAGGACTGCTGCCTGTCTGTTTCAGGCAACAGCAACAATGCCAACTTCAACAGTAAACAACTTTTCAATTATATTCAATGGAAAGTGGAAACAATTTCGGTTTGGCGAAACTTTTCACATAATGTATGCCATCTCTTAAAACGCTTGCAAACGCAAAGCATCTCAAAAATAAACAATCCAAATTCATTGGAAAATGTCGCAACCAAAAATATGATAGCCATAAAAACTCGGACAGACACAACAGAAAACCCATCAAAATGATATTTATACAGTGGAACGAAGTTGAATCGAATGCTCGTTCGAATATTTTGTTGTAGTACGGCAATAATCTTAATTTTGCTTGGATAACATTCAGCAATTAAAATTTTATAGTAATGAATGCTATAAATATTGTTGTGTGCGTTGGGATAAATCTTTTTTTTCTCTATCAAAGGAAAAATATATAGAACGTGACTTTGGCACATAAATATATTATTGTATAGATTGTTTATCATTTGGTTAAAGCCGCATTTGCTTATCTTCTTAGTTTACCATACATAATTAGCATAATTAAATTTGTTTGTACTGTATTTAGCGACTAATTGTATTATTATGTACATAGTTTGTTTCTATCATGATAAGCTTTTTGGGTTATCTATAATTTAGGGGATTTGCACAAAATTGTAATAAATATTTAAATATTTTTGTTTCATATATGAGTAAAGCTGTTCGAAGCAAAATCTGTAAAATGTCTTTATTGTTGGTATGTTGTTGTGTGTGTGTGTGTGTGTGAGAGTTTCACACACATAGTGTGGTTGGTTTTCTTTTCTTCGCAACTGTTTAAAATTCTGCGCTTGTTCGCCTCACATGCCACGATTATTTTTTCGTTGGCCAAAAACTTTACGCGCCTTGCAATATATTTACTTCAAGGCTTCGCTCGAACATGTGTGTGTGTGTGTGTGTATGGGTGTTTGCGTGTGTGTAAAGCGGCACAACATATGTACACATACGCATGGGCCTATTAGTACACACATTGACACACACACACAATGAAACATTGCGAGGGACGCAGCAATGACCACGCATAAAACAAGTAAAGCTAAAAAAAAAATATATATATATATATATATATGGAAAGAGAGAGAGAAAGCTTGAAAGAGGAAACGAAATGAAATAAAAACGAAATGCCAAACAAACAACAACACAGCGACAACACAACAAAATGTCTGCATATAGAGAGACAGAGCAAGAGAGAAAGAGCGAGAGCGAGAGCAAAAGCAAATGGCTGCAAAAACAATCCAAACAGCAAAATGACTACGACGCTGCGTCTGTGACTAACAATCAACGATGTTAAGGGGCGAGCCGTATAGTGGTCATGTAAGGCGAATAAGAAGGGGGAGGAGGAGAAGGAGGAGTGGCAGACAAATACAAAGCTGCTTAGTGCTTACTTCATAGTTTACGCTTACAACGAACGAGTCGAGGCCGCCAAATGCTTTTGCTATTGATTTTTAGTCGTTTATGGTGTTTTTTGTTCACATATTTCACCTCTCACACTTGCACTTTACATCTTGGGCTTCGGAGCCGGAGCTGTTAGCCAAGTGACTGGCTTACTGTCCACCTTGCTCAAACAACAAACACAAATACAACATCAAAAAAAAAACTCTACACTACGTGTAAAGTGCAACAACACAGCGACAAATCGGATTTGCGTGAGTAATTGGCAAGACAAGCGTTTTGGGCTTAGAGCGTATTGGAAACACGCAGCAGGAAGAATGAATGTTGTTTGTTGTTGTTTTTCTCTTTCATTTGCTTTGTTCTTGTCCGTCTGTGTGTGGGTAGGTGTGTGTAGGTAGGTGTGTGAAACCTCAGTAGCGTTGCCAAAGGTGAAAGCATGACAGCGAAAAGGAAAACAGAACAAAAATAAAAAATAAAAATTGACTAAAAGCGCAAATGCTTTATGTGTGCCAAAACATTCACACATACAAACATACATACGCTAGGAGACGGCGCTGAAGGCAGTCTCTGGCTAGGAGCTTAGTTTATATTAAGTAAAGTGACAAGCAGACAGACAGTTAGACAGTTTGGTAGTCATTTGGGACTTACCTCATCGATAAACTCAAAATCACCGCCAGTTTCGCCAACGTATTTCTTCTTCTTGGCATCGGCGCTGCCAAGCAGACAGGATGACATCAACACCAGCAGCAGACAAACGCTGGCAATAAGCGGCAAACGTAAACGCTTCATGGCAACGACAACAATAACGACGAGGACGAGGACGAGAACGACGAGGCAGGAAGCTAACTGGTAGCTGTGTCGCAAATTGTTCACGACTTTCGCTGGGTAACTGTCAACAAATCGCAATGGCAATCTTTAATTGCTAGACGAAATCAAATGTGCAAGTGTATTAAACAGCTCTGCCACTCATACACACACAAACACAAGCACACACTCACTAACGTGCTCGACACACACACACACACGTCTGTAGTAACTTTTGCGCTAACGTTGCAGTGCAAAGCAGTTAGAAAGCACGGAACGTGTTAGAACTGTAGAGGACGCGACCAAAACGTAAACTGAGCACACACAAGAACCATTTGCATTTCGTGCGGCCCAACACGGCATTGGAATTTTGCGACAAACGAGAGAAGAAAGCGCAATGCGCGTCGAAAGAGCGAACGCCAGGACATGTAAGAGAGCGCATAGGGTTGTCAGGGTGCTGCAATAAGTTAGACTAGCATCATGGCTGTAGAAACTTTAAGAAATATACGTTTAAATCACTTACACACTTGTTTTCTTATTAACTTACTCATCCTAAGTATGAGCTAAAATCAAATTTTACCTAATATTTGATTTCAGTGTAAGCCATTGCGTATGCGCGAAAAGAGAGCAACCCCCGCCAGGCATTGCCTGCTTGTTCTCAAAGCGCCATTTGCTTAGCTGGGACACAAGCAACAACTGCCCAAGCGCTTCCAGACGACAACTAGCAGCAGCAGCAACAAAAACAACACAATTCAAAAAGAGAACAAGCTTTAAAATCGATTTTCTTTTACAACTGTCTCTCTGTTTCTCACAACACTCTTTCTCTCTCGCTCTAAGGTCCATGTAAATGCTTTGGTCATGCTCTTAACTGCGCCACGACAATTTTGGCCAATGGGTCGTGAACCTGCTAGCCGGAGTCTAAAACGCGTTCACATCCCAAATGGACCACAGCTCAACTTGTTGTTGTTTTTTGCTGTTGTTGCTGTTAGTGGCTGTTGGCTTTTGATTTTTATGTATTGGCGCTTGGCACACTTGGCCCGCATCGATGACGCCGTCGCCACGATAGTGGAAAGCCTTCGTAGCCATTTAACGCGTCAGCGCCTCGCAGGCTGGCCAAAGGCAGCCTCCAAGTCGACTAAGTCTCAGCCACGTCGGCCCCTTAGGCTTTGTCAGTTTTAAATTAATAGCCCCATACACACAAACACACACCACATTTGGGGCCATTTCGGTGTATGTGTGCTGGTCCGTGGTGTTTAACTGCTGTTCCCGCTTCCTGCTGGTACATTCATAATGGCACCATTGGCTTTTGCTCTCATAGTGTTTCGGTCAGTTTACAGCGGGTATTTCGTAGGTCAACGGTCCTCAGCTTGTGCATGGATAATCATTGAGGACTTGATAGAATTTGCTTCGAACTACGAAATAAAACTATGATAGTATTAATTTTCCAGTTAGTTGGTAAGAGTTTTCTATTGTATGTTAAATCATTAAATTTTTATTTGATATTCAAATGATTTTCAATCAACAAGTCCATTGTGTTTAACATGTAGTTATTGTTGCATTCATTTCATTAATTTTATATAATGGCCAGTAAAAAATTTGTGCACTATATTTTTACGCACTTGATGCTATAAAATCTATACATATATACTCCATTTTTATGCTGTTTGCCATGGCCTTAAAGTTTTATATAATTATACAATACATAAACATACATATTTTGATTTTTTTTCAACACAAAAAATAAAATGAGTTGTAATTGTGTTTTGGTAGATTAGTAATTATTTTTTGGTTAGTTACAAGTCTTAAACGATTTCAAATTTGGAGATGCCTGATAATGCTTTGTTAGTTTCGTTTGGAACAATTTATTCAAAATACACAAACACAAAAAAATATAGATAAATATAATAGTAAACTGCGGCTCAAGACAGCTGCTAAATTTTGTTCACTGGGGCGCCAAATGATTGCTAAGCTATTTGTAATTTTGTCTAAATGCTACATGAAAATATAAGTAAATGGGTATTTTAAAAAGGAATACTATTTTCTTGGCTGCTGTCGCTTTTTTGGCCGCTTTAACATTATGGCTATATGTATAAAAAATGTATGCAGTTGGAGATTCTGTTGCGCATTTACAAATGCACTTTGAGAGATTCCATGCGTGCCACAATGCGACGACTTAGTTCTGCGTATCTGCAAAAAGAATAAGCGATTATCGAATCGATTTAATTAAATAACATAATATTTAACTAACCTTTCCCTTATTTTAACTACCTCACGCGCCAATTCCTGATCATAGCGATCCAAAATTGCGCGACATTCCGGCACCGATAGATTTAAAAATTGAGCAACTTCATTACTAAACAGATGGAAATGTTTTGTGAATAAATCGTTTGGTTGGTTTTAAGGTTTCCACTTACCTGATCTCATCAGTTTTGCGTGCATCCACCAGAAACAAACGTGCCACATCCTCGTGTGGTCCCAGCGTAATGCGCGTTATTAACGGATATTCATTGTCCTTCAGGCGCTTCTGCTCGCCATTGTCGCGCACAACGAACAGCGAAAAGTTCTCTGGTGCGCTATCCACCTTATATTTCTCGAGCACCAAATTGATGACCTCCTGCGTGGTCACTAGCGACGAGACCCATACAGACATTTGTGAGCCGTAGGGTGGCGTAAAGAACGATGTCTCCCGATTGTAGTAATGGCCATTAATTGAACAACGTCGTTTCAGCTTCGTACGGGAGCTGTTAAAAGTATGTTGAGAAGTTTAATGACTGCAGGCAGCTTTTTGATTTATTTATTTACTTACCGCCTGTTGCCGCTGCGTCGCTTGATGGCAGCAGCTCCAGTCCGTGGCGGTCTTCTCAAGACAACGCCATCCTCAGTGACATGCAAGCCTGCATCGTTGCCACCAGTATTTGCTGCACTACTTCCCCTGGCCTCGGTGGCGGTGTAGAGCGAGTCTGTTTGAGTAAGCTCGTCACCAGCCACTGCGCCGCTTAATACCTTAAGTAGAGAGTATCAGTTAAATAGATAACGCTATGATGATTGTGATAAAACAAAATGCATTTTTCAATCCACTTAAGTATACTAAAGTGCCAAGTGTCACTCAATTTCTACAACAGCTTTGGACTTTGAGATTGCAAACGTGAACATATTTATATTTTATTAATGTTAGATTATAAATGAGTTTGGTTAAGTTATTTCTTCAATTGAGTTAAATATTCTTACCGATGATGCATCTGCATGGCTTGAATCATTCTCGTTTCCACCACCTGCACCGCCAGCACGACGTTCAGCACCATCTTTGGGATAGCAATTCATTTGGATTTGTATGTAACGTTGAGGCACATCACTACGTCGCATTGTGGCCAATCGTTGTGGACGCAAGGTCGCATCATTGTCATCATCATCACTGTCAGAGTACACAAAACAGCTGGGTCCCGACTTGGAGCGATTGATGCCCTTTTCGAAGATATGACGACCTGGTTCATAGGGCTTCTGTTGTTCGCGGCTGGGCGCTGTGGAGGCAAAAGCCGATCCACACTTCTGCAACGCATACTGACGCTGCGATGAGCGTGGCGAGTTGACGCTGCTGCGCAAATGCATGGTATCGTTAATTAATGTGGGATCAATGGAGCGCAATGCATGCTCGCAGTTAAAGCTTTTGCTCATAGCCGAGTTCTCGCCATAAAACTTCAGGGAATCATTAATGCGCGAGGGATCGATGGGCTGATTGCGTTTTAGAGTACCATCGTTGGGCTCCTGAAACGAGTTTGTACCATTTACATAATCCTGATGAACGCTGCGCTTAAAGTCCTCATAATCCATTGGTTTTAGTGTAGCATCATCTGACGTCTTATACTCGTCCACTGTGGTGGTGTTTGTGCTCACAGTTGTAGTGTTTTGCGTATTGGTATTGGCAGTTATAGAGTCTGTGGCGGTCATAAAGTTATCCGAGCTAGTGCTTGTTGTTGTAGTTGATGTCGTTGTAGGCGACGAAGCGGTGTTTATTTGATTATTCTGTGTGGTTGTTGAGGACGTGCTGTCGCTAGATGTTTTACTCGGTGAACTCTCGCTAGATGATTGCGAAGATGACGAGGGTAGCTTCACGGGCATTGTTCCATAGATTTTGTCCTTTTCGCTGTGGCGTCGCTCTACCTGCAACAAATCGTCAATGTCATCCCAATCCAATTTCTCCAAATTATCCAACTTTGAGGGCAGTGTGCTGGAAACACAGCTAGTGCTAGCGGTCACTGCATCTGCGCCACTGCCAATTAACGTGCTTGACGAATCCGTGTTTGTTGTATCCTCGTCATTGTCGTTGTCGGCATTCGATTGTCCATTTAGCAGCTGTCCACTGCCTGTTGTTGTATTCGCAGAGGCATCTTCAGGTGTTGTCGGCAGCTCGGATATTTCATTAAGGCTGCACGAATCAAAAGTCATGCTCTCCGACAGTGATATGTCGGTGGATAATGGATCCGCCTCGCTGGCAGTGGTCGTTGGAGGCGCTACCGAATCGCTGGCTTCGTTTTCCTTATCCGAACAGCTTTCCTAATTGGATTAAACAACAAATGTTCAATAAGAAAAATATGCTTGTTTAGATATTAGAACCTACATCTGCTGCCTTGGAAGTACGACAGGAGTTACGCTTGCGCACAATAAACGTGCGCTGATCATCGTCTTCCTTCAGATGTATGACACCCTGAACGCCCCAAAAGACACGTAACTGACCCTCTAATATCAAACGATTATTCACTTCTCGACTGCGTATTTCAAGGCTTTTGTTGTCATAAAACTGATTGTAAAACTGCAAGACACAAAAGTTAGTTATAACGATTTCTTTGTTTCAATTTAAACATGCTACACATACCTTCAGCTTGGACTCTAAATGATCGCGTGGCAGTGCAGGTCCATTGACCTGAGCAGCAATTGGTTTCTGAGCGCCTTTAGCTCCATAGCTCTTGTGTGACTCAACGCGTGTGCCGTGTCCAAAAAGCTGAGGTCCAAATAGCGCACCATAGCAGGGCACATGACAATAAGGCACTCCTTTATGCTGTGAAAATTAAACAACGGCAGTTAAATTGCGTCTTAATTGAATGCTGTAACAGATTACAAAAAAAATACCTCTGCATGCTGGCCGGGATTAAGGCGTTTGCCGCACTCCTCACAACGCAAACATTCCGGATGCCAATCATAGCCCAGTGATTGTTTACGTTCCGCTGTGTTAGACACATAAAATCGAAATACGTATATATATATAGATGTTTGTGTATATGGATGTAATTTGATTGTTGCTATTTAAACAAATGGCATGCACATTAAAAGTGCATGCGATTATTTGTGTCTAGTTGTGTGTGTGTGTGTGTGTTAAATTAAATTCATTTATGTGGGTGTTTAAATTACCGAAGAAAACGGGTTTGCCGCACTTGTGGCACTTCCACATTCCGCTTTGCTGTCAGTCAGTCGGTCAGTTCAATGTTTCCTTTGCGGGGCGTAATGTCGTATGTGACGTCACAGAGATTAATGCAGGTTGCTGCAGTGAACACGGAACACAAACACACGTAGAACAAGAACACAAGACAAAGGGTAAACAAATGAAGAGCACAAAAGACGGACGATGCGCGACAACGACGGCGACAATTCAGCGATTCATTTTGTTGGATTTATAGAAGAAATTAACACTTGGAGCTCTTAAGCTACATGTAAAACGATTGTGCATTGATAATAGCCGAGAATTTATAGAAAAAAGATGTTATACAAAAAAACAGCACCAGGCGAAAGAAGCAGAAGAACCAAAGGCACCGCCAGTGCTGTAAAGCGTTGAAGTGCTATAAAAATTTGCTATACAACACTACCAATGCGGTTTGACCATATTTAGCACATTATTGAGCGCGAGTAGAAAGTGAGACGACGACGTTTTGTTGTGCGCGTCGTTTTGTGGCAAATTTTTGTTGTTAATTACCCTTGCATTACGCCAGTAGTAGTTAATTAATTAGTTGGTCATCGCACATGTGTGACTGCCGTTTAAAAGAAAATGTTCGTCTGCCATTGCATCTGCGACGCTCATAATTAGGCCCTGCCTCTATCTCTCTCAAAACATCAATCAATTTTGCTGCAGAAGCAACAGCTGAAAGCAGCCAAATATCGCTTAAGTGATTTGTGTCTCTAAAAAGCCAACAGTGCAAATACTGCAGGTAAACTACTGCAAATTAAAAAGGGCTTGTGTTTGTTTGTTTGTTTCTGCGTGTTACTGTGTGTTTGTGTATGTTTAACAATGCGCGCCACAATTGACTTTGAGGAATGTCTAAAGGATTCGCCAAGATTCAGGTACGTTAAAGCTGCCTTCCCTTTGTCTCATCACAAAGTCTCATCTCCATATATTCCGCTTATTTATCGCACATAGCGCATTATGCGCATTCTATTTCCGCATTTGGCATATTTGCATTAAGGCTCCATAACAGTGGCTCAGCTATAATTTTGTTGTAGCGTGACTGGTTCCGCTATATCGCGCTATCAACAGCTTTCGTTACCCGCAGCAACCATGCCCGTCTCCCTGCCCATCTAAGCATGTCTTCTATTGTGGCTCAAATATTGCTGTCGCTTAATCATCATCGAAAAAACTTTGCACTTAACTTGTACATCGTCAGGCTTTCGGAATTTATCATTCATGCACAACAAAATATGAAACACATACTCGCAAGTGTGTGTATGTGTGTGCTATAACTAGGCTAGCAATATTTTCGTGACGCGTTTGTACACGTTATGTTTACCATAAAACTCAATATATTATAAGTTGACGAATCAATAATGTAAACACATTTATTAAACTGACTCGCAAGAAAAATTTTAATGTTCTTGTCGTGCTTACATCGTGTAAAGTTTTACAATCACGCACACATCACTAATAAACATTGTATTTGTTTTCAATAATTGCTATAGCAATCGATTTGGGGGTTTTGCAGTGCTGATTGATAAGATTTCTCCCATTTCAGGCAGTTTGTCTGCGGTTAATCTCGCCCAAAGACAAAGCTTTCGCTCTCAAATAGCCACTGAAATTGTTTTTTTTTTTTTTAATTACCCAAGCCCAAGCCTAGACAGTTCGATAGCTTTCACATACATAAGACAAAACGACGCAACAGGTTAGTGTTGGTCTTTTGTGGTCTGAAAATGCTACAAAATATTATTTTTGTCTGCGTTTAGAGTTTTTGAAGCGCGCTTTAATTAAAAGCGCAAACAGCACTTTATTAAAGTAGCATAAATTAAAAGAGTCAACATAAACAAACAGTGGCAACTACGTCGCAGCTGCATGCCCATTCTCACACTTCCACTTCTTTCCCGGACTCCCTTGCTTTTTGCACAGCCCTCTGACATGATTGAGCACACACTGGACGCAAGAGTTAATCGCTTGCGACAGCGATTCGGTTTTATTGTTTACAGCCATCAAACAATAACAGCAAAACAAGAGTAGGGCCTTAAAGATTCTGCTAACGTCTTCAATTTGCATATTGCCCACAGACAATTTATATCCAAGGAGGAGGCGGATATTGAGCATTTGGAACAGCGACTGGAGAAAATCATTAAGCTGTGCAATGTGGCTGTCGATTCGGGCAAGGAATATGTCAAGAACCAGAGGTAAACTGCGCACTTTTCCATTTATCTTATCTCTTATGCATATTTTGAGTGCGATTCTCTTTCTTTTTATATTTATGATTTTGTAGCGCCTTTGCGATGTCCTTGTGGGATTTGCAGCAGCATTTTCTTGATAATAAAAATGCGCACAATGCTTTGGGCAAACTGATTCATTGCTTCCAGGTGTGTTACTCTTCCTGTTTATGGCTTTCGCAGACTTTTCATGGTATTTATGGTTTCAGGAAATGAACAAATTCCATACGATATTGCTGGATCAGGCCAGTCGAACGGTGTTGAAGAATCTCAACGTATTTGTTAAAGACGATATCAATCAGGTCAAGGACTACAAAGGACACTTTCTTAAGGTCTCCGAAGGGTATGACAATGCGCTTATAAAAAACGCTCAGGTACGTCGGTTACACTCAAATCTGTTAACTTTATAAACAAACTCGTTGTATACCTTTGTTAGGCTGGCAAAAATCGACCCCAGGAAGTTCAGGAGGCAGCTAATATATTATCCGCTTCGAAGTCTTGCTTTCAACACACTGCTCTGGACTATGTCAACTATATAACGCTTGTGCAGGCTCGTAAAGTGCCTTCCATACTGTCGACGGTAAGTGATAAAAATAAACGGGTACTTTACACATATTTTGGAGCAATAGGAGTCACAACAATAGGAAGTAGTAAATAAATTTAATAATAAATAAATAAATTAGGGGCGCATTATATTTCTGCCTTACGTTAGTGTTCAAGTTCAACTGTTCATTTATTTTCTTTATTATTTACTTATGTACTCTGTTGTAAGCAGACTTTCAGTTTCATTGACTGATTAAACATAGTATACACAAAAGCGCTGATGATAAGAAATCTATTAAATAGGGGAACTACGACCTTACCTATATACATTCATACATAAAAGAACCAACAATATGTCGCTAATATGTCGCTTTATAAGCTTCAAAGGCTTGAAGTAATTGATATAATGAAGTTTAATAATTAGATAAAAATATATATTTATGTAATTACGCATTTAAAGATTTCCTGGTGATAAAATTAATACGTGTTATGGGCAATAAGTAGAGCTCTTATTTATTTATATATATCTTATCGAACAGTGCGGTCAAAAGATATGAGTGCCAGTCAATGAAATCGCACTGTCTGCAGTGTAAATAAATAAAATCAACAACAATTGTTGTGGTAATGACGTCATTTTCGCAACACACTCTCAATAGATATGTATATGTATGTTATGTTATGCCATTTTGTGATATTGCTGGCCCATTGATCAGAGCTGAGTCAGCTTGTGCCCGGCTAGCACTTTTAGTCGATTGTGAAGTGAGCTCGTTGCAGGTTCGTTGAACGCCTTCAACTATAATGCCTGCATGTTGTAGTATTTAGAATTATAAATAAAAGCAATTATTTTGGAGAACATTGCATATATGTACGTGTGTTTTAGCTGATCAATTTTGTTTGTGTGTTCTCTTTTGGCAGCTGTTGGACTATTATCAGGCGTGCGTGACCTACTACCATCAGGGCTTTGATTTGTGCAACGACTTTGACGAGTTCTTCAAGAATATCAGCGAGGATTTGAATGCGCTGCGCGGTGACTATCAGCAGCTGGAGAAGGCCATGCAGAACCGCCACATGAGCGTGAATCGGTATTGCGATTCGAATACAAACAGCGCCTCGCATAATGTTGAGGGTTATCTGTTTAAGAAAAAATCAAAGGGCTTTAAGACCTGGTGTAGACGTTGGTTCTACCTCAGTGATAATCAGCTGGTCTACAGGTGGGTGGCATATGCCTTTCTTGTAGCTTCTATTAGCTTGCTCATTTCTTTTGATTTTTCCCCACATTGGTTCTGCTTGCCGGTTTATGAATCGTCCGTCTCTTCATTTGTTTGCCATTTTGTACTCGTATTCTGAATTTCTGTTCTGTTGTGTTGTGTTATTGTGATTGATTACGCTGAAGAGATTTGGATTCGCTTTGCAGAAAACGCAGCAATGAGGACTCGTTTTCGGTCATGGAAGAGGATCTGCGCATCTGCACAGTGCGGCCAGTCAACGAGGGTGATCGTCGCTTCTGCTTTGAGGTCATCTCACCAACCAAGTAAGTTCTCCATTGCAGTTCCTCTAAATCTCTACCATTCACCTCTCTACGATATCTAGATCTCACACACTCCAAGCGGACTCGGCCGATATGCTTTCGCTTTGGATTTCGGCACTGCAGCACAGCATTGGTGCAGCCATACAGCATGCCTCAACGCATCACTCACGACCACAGTCGACGAATGCGCCCAATGCGCTGCCAGCGAAACGACGCATGTGAGTGTGAATAATTATTCAATGTATTGATAATAATATTATAATGAATCATATTTTCTGTAGCCACTGGGAGGAGTTCCTAAAGATACCGGGCAATGCGCAGTGCTGTGATTGTCGTGGCTCTGATCCCCGTTGGGCTTCCATTAATCTAGGCATTACACTGTGTATTGAATGCTCTGGTGTGCATCGCAGCCTGGGCGTTCATTACAGCAAGGTGCGTTCCCTGACGCTCGATGCCTGGGAGACAGAGAATGTGAAAGTGATGATGGAGTTGGGCAATGAAGTTGTCAATCGTATCTATGAGGCGCGCATCGGTGATGATTGTGAGTTGAGAAGGCCGACGGAACAGTGTGAGATTGGTGTGCGTGAGGCATGGATTAAGGCCAAGTATGTGGAGAAGCGCTTTGTCTGCGGCATGCCGAAGCCACAGGACTTTCTTGCCAGTGAGACTGCCGAAGTGCTAAGCATTGAAAGCGGTGGTGCAAGAGAAGATGGCGATGGCGATGGCGATGGTGGTGGTGGCAGTAGCAGTAGTGGCGGCATTGGAATTCTTGGCAAACGAGCAACGCTTTCACTGGGCGGCACACGCAAGTGGACAGTAAAGAAGCTACGGCGACGACGCCAACAGCGATCGCTGCCGAAAACACTTAGCGATGATCCAAGCATATACAATTCGGCTAAAACGGGTGACGAACTGGATGAGGATGATGACGATGAGTCTATAAACATTCCCTCAATGTCATTGAGCATATCTCGCGATGATTTGCTAGTCATTGGCGATGATCTAGCGCTGGATAGCTATGAGACGCCATGCATCTTAGGCAGCGATCAGGAGAGCACAGAAGGCGAATCGGATGCAGACCAGCCGGAGGAGGTACCATTCACCCAACTGGATGCTAATCTGTTGCTGTACAAAGCAGCTGTTGTGCATAATCTGCCTGTTATGTGCATGGCTTTCGCCTTGGGCGCCGACAAGCATTGGAAAAACGCACACGATCGTCAGCGTTCCTTTTTACATCAGGCCGTACTCTCTGGTTCAGTGATGGCCTGTGAGTATCTATTGCTAAACGGTGCTGCCATTGATGCAGTTGATGAACTGGGCTACAGTGCGCTGCACATATCCACGGCAAAGGGACACATTGCACAGGTATATTTGCTGCTGAAGCATAAGGCCGCCTACGATCTGGCCTCCAGTGATGGAAAAATGGCTCTAGACATTGCCGTTGACCAAAAGAATGCGGACATTGTGACACTGTAAGCTTTAAATTATCTGCCTATCATATGAATAGTTAACTAATTCAAATATTTTCTGTTTTCAGTCTGCGTTTGACGCGCCTTAACGATGAGATCGGCTTAAACGATGAATACAATGGTGAGGATGAAACCTACAAGGATGTTATGAAGGATTTCTCCAACTTTGCTGCTAGCCAGCCGAGATTGTTGCGACAGCGCAACGATTCTAATACGCTCGAATCGCAGCGGAGCTCACTGACCAATTCCGAATAACAGTTGCTAAAGGCCACTCGGCGAAACTGATAACTTACTCCTTTAGACAGATATTCCAATGCTTAGCTAGTTAAATTGTACGCTAATCGTTTGCTTCGAAAATACTATGCTATGCTAAATTGTTAAACGGTTCATTTATATGCTGGCATTCGAAAGAAGCGGTTAACTCAATTCTGTTTTACGCTACATGCAATCTCATTTAAAACGGCGCTTTTGATATTAATTACATTGCATTTCAGTTACGTATTGGTTTTGAATGTTTTTGTTGACGTTTAATTTATTAGCTTAGATATTCAGTGTTAAGTGCAAGTTACTCGTAATCCATATATGTATTTATATAAATGTTTATTGTTTAAAATTGTTCAAATCTGTATGTATGTACAACGTAATTGCCTAAAGCGTAACGTACAATTCTGTTATGTGTATTATATTTAACGATATTATAGCTGTATGTATAATATATATCTATGTAGCTAGCTATATTATATTATATGTGCAACTTTATCATGTTGTACTGTATCTAATGTTTCCAAATCTGTTTCTTGTTAACGATACAAAGTTCGCGTGTGTCTGTTATTAGGTGATTTGCATGCTTTTTCCACCGTTTTCAAACAAATAAAGAATATTGTTTAACTTTGGTGCCAAAATCAACAAATTGAGTGCACTTGACAAGGAAGTGTTAAAAATAAACTTCTTTAAAGAACTACAAAATTCACTGAATCTACTTAACACATAAAGATAACTGAAATAATTATAAAGATTGTCATTTTGTAATACAATTAGATGCTCTCATATACAGATATGTATTATTCAGTATCATTCTCATTACCATCCATGGCAGTATCCTTCATTTTGTGCACATTCTGTAGATGACGCTGCACAGCGCTTCGATCGTTAAACTGTCTTCCACACTCCTTGCAGCCAAAGGTTACGCCAGCATGATTGACCAGATGTCGACTTAAACCGGATACATGATTGAAACTTCTGTTGCACAGGTGACATTCGTGCTGACGCTCCCCATTCTTACTGTGCATGCGATTGATGTGCTGCTGCAGATTGGTCTTCTGGGCAAAGCACGTATCACAATGTGGACACTGATGGCGTTTTCTGCCCGTATGCGTATCCATGTGACGCTTAAGAACCTCACGCTGTGAGAAGGACAAATCGCACAGTTCGCATTTGTACGGCTTTATACCCGTATGGATGACCATGTGACGCTTCAGTGAACTAGCGCAGGATAATTGAAGTTGACAAACCGGACACTTTAGAGCGCCGCCGTTCCCATTCTTAAGCGTTTTGATATGTGTGCTCAGATGTCGTGACATTAGTTTCTCTGTGGCAAACGCAATGGGACACAACTGGCACTGAAACGTCTTAAGCGTATCACTTACACGTCCAATGTTTGGCTTATTTTCTTGTGGAGCTCGCTTTATGACAAAGTCGCTTTTGGCTCTTTTACGTGGTTTTATTGTATCGTTGTTGACTTTTTCGTTTGACTGCAAGCGATAGGGCACATTGAATATATATTTTAATAAATTATTGCAATCTAATAACTTACCAATATAATGACATTATCATTGTATTCAAATAGCTGCTGATCTTCCCCAACTCCATCTTCAAGATTGAATACAACAACATCGGCTATATCCTCCGATTTGGCATCAGTAAACTGTATGTCTCCATTGTCCTTTACTGTATTAGAAAGTAATATCAATTAATAAGGCTTTGAATGCAAACGGAAACTAATTAATTGCTTACTGTTATATGACGTTATGTTCTTATCCTGCTGATAGTCGGTTGAGGACGTCGAAGTTGTCGTTGTGGAACTGGCACTAATAATATAGATATCACCATTCTTACTACTAACCAATTCACCTGCACCGACCATTTTAATGTCATGATAGCTTTCTGTGGTATTTTCAACCGATAGTGGTTCCGTTTTGGTGCTGCTTTCCAGCGTATATTCCGTATCCTGATTTGCAGACAGTTTTGGACGACCTCTTAATTGTACGGTGGGTGAGGAGGCGCGTCCACGTTTGCGTAACTGACGCTGCTCGGATGTAGGTTGCGCTGGTGGCGTGGATTTCGGCGATACTTTTGCTTGTGTCGTTGGTAACTCAGTATTGACCTTGGACTCAACGGGCAGCTCACTTAGAGTCTCCCAGAGACCGGCTTTCTTTTCAGCTAGAAAGACCTCCAGTTCGCCCACAAGTTTGGCCAGCTGTTCTTTGCGACTTTCCTCTTGCACTTCGTCACGTAGTTGCCGACGTACATCACCTCGCACTTCCTCCATTAGCTCTTTACGCAGATCCGCGCACAATTGCTCTCGTGAAGATTCGAAACGAACTTCCAGCTCTTTTTCGATATCTTGCTTGTACTTTTCACGCCATTTTTGTGATCGCTGCTCGTATAAATTTTCCATTTGCTCTATAAAGGTCATTGACTCCTCGAACTCCAGCTCGTCCTCGTCGGAGTCGTCAGAATGCTGGACAAAGACGCGGCTCTTTTTTCCCATGCTGATCAAGCGATTATGTTTTCGCAGCTTTTTATCAGCCGCCTGGCTGCGCTGCCGAAAGAGAAAGGATTTTTCTAACTGAAAGCGGCATTCGCCACAGATTGTTTTCGGCAAGCCATCCGATGGCTTTGCCTCCAGCGAGAGGCAGGCCATTAAGCGCATCGGTATTGACAGTTGTGTATCGTCCTCAGCGAATATGGTGTGTGCATCCTTGTGTTCCTTTAGGCAAAGGCGACACCACGTTTCTATATTTGGGTAAAATTGTTCAGTGGTTGACATGGTGGATCTTTAAATTGCTATTTATTTTGTTTAGCACGCAACAACAACAGACGCCAAACTACCAAAACGAAGGGTTTAACAACACTGGCTGCATCTAAAAGTACGACTGTGGTCACCCAAAATATATAACATATGTTGATATGTTATTAACAGCGCGCCAAATTTTAGTTCATAAAAAATTTTTGTGAATCTGTTACTTGTTAGAACCCTCAAGAATTTTTGTCTCAAATATAAGCTCACGTATTATTTGATTATGCACAGCATGTACTATTCTTAGTATTATTTAAATTAATCAAACTCATAACAAATTATTTTTCAAATACCAAAATATATTTAACAATTGATTTGTAATAAAATTTAGTTTTTTAGCACAATCGTATTAAGAATTATCAAAACCATTTAAATGTGCCTTCCAGAAGTTTGTAGAAAACGTTTAAATGGTTTAAGTGTATATTGGGATTCATAACCTAGTCAGTACAATATCATTGATATTCATTTAAACAAATAATTATGTTTAATAAAAAAAAATTTCTTATTTATTATTAAATTAGGCTAAATGATAATACAGATCGAATGGCCATTATCTTAATTTGCTGACTTAACATGATTTTGTGAGCCTCTCAGACGGCATTGATAACAGCTATCAAAGTTTGGTTTAAAACAGTCTTTCTGATTCTTTTTGCGATTCTTATGCTGCTGACAAGTACACTGCATCCTTAGATCGTACGGAGGCTGCAGGGCACGACGATTCGCATAGGGTTTAGTTTTATTGCTGACCACTTTTCGAGAAGCTGGAATAGTTGTGGATTGATGTGGTTGTTCTTTGGCTGTTGTTGATGTACCAGGTTTGGGAGGCAAGAAATGTGAGCTCATTAGATTCTCACGCAAATGACTGTGCTGATCGTTATCCATATTGATTTCAACCATTGTCACGGGAATGGCAACTGTTTCTTTGCGGGAAGCACTGCAATCAGATTTTACAATCTCTGCTGGCGTCGTTCTTACTGGCATTTGCTGGGGTGGCTCATCATCTAAAATAGTCGTAGTTGTAGTTAAGTTTGAAGAATAACTATTAAATTTATTTACCGAGCACTTCAAGTATTGTCACATCACCAGCATCCGCATCTTGGTAATTTACAGAAGACGTCAGTTCGTCATTGCAGTCGTTTGGACGCTCGATAGTCGAAAGGCTTCCTACGTCTGTCGCCTCAAAATCCGAGCCAAATCCTTCGGAGCCATATGCTATCCCACGGACTGTCTCGTTCCGTTTGCTAACAAAAAAGGTTTCAATTTCGTAAAAGAGATCATCCAGTACACTCAAACGGCAATCCTTTTGGGCCTGCGCAAGAAGTAACTGCTCCATTTCTTTGCGCACTTGCTGCTCGATCTCCTCGCGCACCTGCTGCTTGCACATAACGTGCAATTCCTTTTTGTATGCATCAATCTCACAGCGAATTATTTGTGCAGCCTCCTTGCGCCATAGAGCATTGCTTTCCGAGCATGCCGTAATGGAGCACAGTGCAACGTCCTTTAGAAGCAGTTCCTCCTCATCATCCCCGGCAATGGATTGCGTCTCGTTACGTTGACAGCAGCGCTTTAAATATCGCAGTCGTTGATCAGCGGCATGGCAGCGTCTGCGAAAGAAATGAAATTCTTCCAAATGCAGGCGGCAGGCATGGCATATCAGTTGTGGCAGCTTATCGTTGGCATTGACTTCAAGGCCTGTGCATGATAAGATCCGTAAAGCTGCTTGGCCGTTGGAAATTGGAAAGCTAGCATCCTTTGCAAAACAGAGACGACAATTGGTCAACATTTCCACAAATAACTATAACATAAACAATGTTAGCCTATATTACTGCACAAGCGATGAAACAAAAAAAAAAATTATAAATCTGGAAAGGACGCCAGTCGATGATGTGACCGTAGGCAAGCAAAAGCGAAATACGTATTGGTTCTGCTATAAAATACTAATGTTACCAGAAAAGCAGTATTTTTCCTTATCTATTTTTTGCAAAATTTGATCTCGAGGCTTAACAGAATTCTGTTAACATGACAACTTCTTAAAATATCCCAAGTGGCCTGGTATTACGATATTAGTCTGTAATCCGTATAATAGTTTAAAAAAAAAATGATAAAACCAAATACTGATTTTATGATATACTCGCTCAATTCAAAATAAAAACACAGTCAATTTTTTATGAAACAATTTTGTTATAATTCATTAAATATTAAGTATAAATAAGCAGTTAACTATTAAGTATTATATACACAATTAAAATAAGATATTCAGTCACTATAATGCTTCTATATATACAAAATGATATACATACAAATACGTAAAATATAAATGATATATTATATCCAATAATTTGAACTCACATTCGCACTTTAATAAATATGCATTAATTTTTGCAAATATACAACAGTTGTCAGAAATTTTATCTTTTCCAAAAATGTGTTGTAGTATTTTTTGTTTTTTTTTTTTGTTGTGCTTTTGGATATTTTGCCAAGGATTGCCTACTTACAACTATAATGTGGTCGTTACAAAAAGTCAAAGATACATTTTTTATGTTTTGTTTTGTTTTTTACATATTTTTAACAGTTTGTGTGTGTCTGTGTGTGTGTGATAAATAGTATATATATATATATATATATAGTATAGTATATATATATATGGTACATACATAACTAAAAAATACATATATTACAATTATTTGACGTCTACGTCGGCATATATGGAACTGCATAAATGTGTGTGGGTGTGTGGGTGTGTGTAGTTGTGGGGGAAATACTGCTGTCTCAGTCATGACGCCAGCTCTGCGGCAGGACATAATCCTTCACCTTGTATAACGCATTCGCATACCAATGCAAACCATTTTGCACCTGCGCTGTGCTATCCACCTTTGGCTTCGTTGACTTCTCCAGCAGCTGATTGGAGCTGCGCAGCTTATCCTTAGACGGCAACCAGGATTGCAGCGTGCACCACAGACGCATGGGCGCCAGACCCCAATGTGCCAAGGACTGACTGCTAATCACGGCATAACATGATGCTGCTACAGAGTTTACCACAATAGTACCCTCGCGTGTGAGGGGCGCCACAACGCCACGTCGTTGCACACTGCTCACCCGAAGCACACGTTGTGGCCTCAACTCTCCGCCCGTTGCATCGTCCGTCGACACCAGCACATAGTTAAGCTCTTTAACGCGATCCGCAAAGACAAAGTCCAGTGATTGCTTCTCGGGATGCCATACTGTGATTAGATGGGCGGGCGTTACGGTCAGCACGGCGCCACCATCGGTATGTAGCTGCACAAAGGTTTCCATCTGCTCCAGATTGCGATCCATGAAAAGTATGACCTCGCTAAAGACCGCTTGTCCCTTGCCATCCATGCTGAGCACACGATCTCCAATGGCCAATTCACCAAGTGGCTTCTTAACGCCACTCTCCAGCAGCGCTGTGCTCTCCGGCGGAAAGCAGCCATGTACATGGGAAATTGATGGTGAGGAATCTGCAATTGGAAGAGATCAGAATAGAAATTCATTAGTCGTTTTTCAAAGTTAACAATATTTCTAACTTTTACATACGTATGTATGTATAAATGAAGAAGTACAAAACAAAAACAAAAACAACAAAAAAAAAAGAGGTGGGAAAGCGGCCAGGTAATGGCATTAGTGCGCCTAATCTAATTTGGCGTTAATAATGCCTCGGTCTCGGGGCCAGCATCCAATTGCGAAAAACCCTAACAAGTCAAAAAGGTTTTCACAGTTAGGACGCAGAGTAAACCGTAAACCATAAACCGTAAACCGTAAACCCTGGCTCAAAAACCTAAGCAAAACGAACAATGGCAACTGCCTTTTGCGGCTTTCAAACAAAGAACGCCGCCAAAAACTGCACGAAAATGCGATCTGCTCAACTGATAGCCATGCATATCAATAACATGCAACAACAGCAGCAGCAACAACTTCGACAGTTGCTGCAGTGTGGCAAGCGTGGATGTTTTTGTTTCGATTTGAACAAAATTGTGATCTTGTTTTTGCCTAAAGATTAGCCCTTGGGATCAGTTTAGCCGTGTGGCTGAGCTCGAGCTCGAGCCAAAGCAGCTTAGCTTCAACAACACACGCAAACAGCCATAGAGAAAGGGATGCAGGACAGGTCCTGCTCAGGTAGCTGCTGTTGAAGGACCAACCAGGCAACCTGTGTACAAACTATATTCCAATTACAGAACATGTTGCAACCCACAATAACAACGGCAGCACAACAACAGCCACATTAATCTTCATCATTAATAGCTATTGGGTTACGTGCAGGCACAGGGAGCAATAGCTGCCAATTGGGCCACCCAGCTAACTGAAAATGTGTGTCGGCCATTTTAGTACACTCAGAAAATAAACTGGACTTCATTTTTGTTTATAAGATTTTCATTCATTAAGTTGGCTTTGGTTGAAAGAAACACAGAAAACCAATATTTTTTTTAAGTGTATTACATATTTAGAACTTTCTTTAAGGCATCTCTGCTTATCTCGTTTCTCTCTTGCACTCATTTCACACCCGAAGCGCCGCCCGTCCACCTTGCCTCACCTTACCTCACCCCGCTTGTTGCCGCTTGTAAAATATAAAATTCAAATTAAAAATTCCAGGCCAACAACAACAACAACAACAGCAATAATTATAATAAGGCGACCACTAACCGTGCGCTTTATTATAATGAGTGGCCATAAAAGTGGCATTGTTGCTGTTGTTGCTGTTGTTGCGGTTGTTGCCGCCGCCGTAACCAACAAAAATTCCAATGAAAATGCACCTACCATTTCCATTGATATCGATGCGTTTTGGTAAACACTCTCTGACACACACTACCACACACACACACACGCGGGGAGACAAGAGTGTAGAAACAATAAAAAGCGGATTAAATACAAGACATCGGTCTATAAAGCGGTCCATAATCGATGCGCAGACGGGAGCAGCCGCCACAAACGGTAACCGTAGACCAAATACAAAACAAAACAAAAAAAAACACACCAAGGAAGTAAAGTAGTAACAAGCTAAAACCAGGCAAGAAAATTTGGTGTGAAACCTACATACAACACAACAAAAAAAGAAAAAGAAACAGAAACACAAAACTAATGTGTGTGTGTGTGGGAGAGAGAAACAGTGCGAGCTGGCGAGAAAAATCTCAGGCAACCTTCGTCTTCGGCGTCGTCGTCGGCGGCGGCGAGTGGAAAGTGAAGAACTTGAAGGGTCATAAATTAATAAACCATTAAAGTGGTTAAAATTATCGTTATTTTATCTGTGTTGTGAAGACTAAACTGATAAATTATTACAAAACAGAGGACAGCCGCAGCACAAACACACACCCAAACACACACACACACACTTGGGTACCTAAGGTATATGGCTAGTTGTGGTGACTGATCGCTTGGACAGCATTAACATGAACATGCAGCATACAACAGACAACACGACAACACGACAACAACAACAACACGCTTTGGGGACTGGCTTTAATGCGCGCGCGCGCCCAAGAGCTCGCGACACAACAGCAACAACAGCAACAACAACAACAACAACAACTTGCCACGAAACGAAAAAAAGAGTGAAAAAAAATTAGTGTCGACAAAAAGGTTTACAGCCATTACTCTTCGTTGGCTGCTGTTTGGGCCAGTTACAAAAAGGCCCGAAAGACTTAGGCAACGAACTGGAGACACACACACACACACACACTCATACACTGTGCCAAAACTGTCATAAGCTGCAGCGTTCGGTGTGCCTAACAGCAATCGATCGCCTGGTTAGTTATTAATAGCAACAACATGCAGCATGCAACAGTTGCAACACATGTGGCAAGGACCACACACACATCCTGTGCAATTGTCCACTTGTCGTTTGTCGGCATTGGTGTCTGAACCTTCGTGATATATATCCTCAAGGACCATTGTTTCTCTTCGGCTTTTGCGGCGGCTTCTTTCATGCGCAATTAGAATCAATGACTCGGACAGCAAGGACACTCGCCTTTGGTCCTTTGATCTTATTTGTGTGGGCCGGCCACTAAAGTCAAAATATTGTGATGCCCACAACAACAACACCAGCCTCGTGTGTGGCAACTTGCCTTCTTTATTGTCTCTCATTTCTCATCTTTTGTTTGTGTGGGAAAATTTCGTAGTCATCGTGTGTGTAATATTCAGCGGCTAGTTGAGAAAAAATGGAATCACATTGCAAAAACTATCTCTTTCTCTATCTCTTTCTCTCTCTCTCTTTTTGTTACTCTTTCTCTGTAGAAAACTTAATTGTTTTGGCCTTTTTGGTTGGCTAACTTTAGCTGCATTTTCTCTGGCTGTGTTTTTAGTTTTTTTGGTCTCTGCTGGCAGTTTCGTTATGTTTCGGGGAAAACTGGTTAACTGCCATAATGGCAGCAACTTGTATATACTCAACCACACACACACACACACACATACTGTGTTGCTAACTTGTTGGCCGTTTCAGTATCTGTCTTTCTTTTTTCAATTAGGCCCGCGCGCAGGTTTTTAACTCGGCATTTAATTCATCTTGGCCTGGGCCTGAGAAACGCTTTGGGTGTCGTATCATCAATTCGTTTAATTTGACAGGCGCAAACCTAAACATGTCAAAACAACAACAACAACAATAACAACAGCATGCGGTTAGTCGTCGTCGTCGTAGTCGTTTGTGGACCCGACTCTTTAACTCTCGACTCTCAGGCTCTCTAGCTCCTCTTGGACTCTGGGCCGGTTTCGACAATGTTGCCGCTTGCTTCCCATTTTATTATTGTTGTTGTTGTTGTCTTCTTTTTTTTTGCTTCTTGCTTTCTTGTTGCTGTTGTCTTCTGTTACCACACGCTCGCACTCGAAATAAACGAGCCAAGTCTGTCAGTTAGGGGGGGAAACTGAGGAGGAGCTGAGCAAGCTGGTCAACTGCAGCTTGGCTAATTTGACTGGAGACTGCAAGAGAAAAAATTTGCCAACGCCTGTCAGCTTAGCGGAGCCGTTGTTGTTGTTGTTGTTGTTGTTGTATGTAGTATGTTGGGGAAACATGTGAAATTACGCTTGTTAGTGTCACTTCTGGCTAACTAGTTACCTCCGCCCCACACCCCACACTCCAACACCAACCACAATGCCATTTTGGCATTTTACATGCGACGCAATATACTATGTAAAATGACAAATTACCTGATTTGACGGAACAGTAGATGTGCCGGCGACTCACATACGAGACCCAATCGAAGCCAGCCTCGACAGCTAAGCGAGCCAGCATGCCATATTTGGCTTGATCGCGATCTGTGGTGGCTATGGTAACGGCGCGTCCTTCATAGTGAAGCGACTCCTGACCATGTTTGTAATCCTCATCCCAGCTTTCGGTGACCAGCAAGCGAACGCCTGGCCATTGGTGCATCACCATTGTTGCCAAGTCATTCAGTTTCTCATTGCAGCGCTACAAAGGTAAAAGAAAAAAAGGTTAAATAATGTGATGCAATATGATAAAAAAAATACAATTAAGCATTAAGTATTTTTATATAGTTGGTCACTTTACAGCGACTGCTGTAAATAAATACCAAAAAAAAAACAAAAAAAAAACGCCATATTTAATACGCACGCACAATAAGCCAAAGAGACGAAACGGGAGAGCGAGAGAGAGAGAGAGAGACAGAGAGCACTTGCTTGTGAGCGGAAGAGTACAACAGCTGTACATAAGTATGTGTGTGTGTGTGTTTGTGTCGAAGAGAGGCGTGGTATTTAAGCATTCATTTCATGGGCTGCCCAAAAGGGCAAAGCGTTCATTTTCAGTTTTTCTCCGCATTCATTTTTTTTTTTTTAAGTATTTTGGAAGCGCTGCGTCCAAACGAACAACTTAAGCAACGAACTTGCTTATGCGTATTTGTGTTTTTGTTTTGTTTGAGCGCATCCTTTGAACCTGTTGCGACTCAACCTCAACAAATACATGAGTCTAACTATTTTTTTTTTCGACTGTGTTTGCCTTTTCCCTAATTTTTCCCCCCCAGATTTGTGTTGTATGTTTTGTCTTTGGCCAAAGCAAAGGCAAAGGCAAAGGTTGAGGCAAAAGGCTTAGTTTTCATTTATTTGCCCATGCACAGTTCAAACACTGACCCAGAGCCCCTGACCCTTGTTGGGTAAATAGTATAGATTAGACATTGTCTGACCTTTTTCTACATTTTGCTCTTGCCATACACTTGTCTTGCTTGCCAATGCGGTGGATACTAAATAGGAGTACAACAGGTAAAGGTGTATTTACATATGTATATATGTTTTGTTGTCGGCTTGTTTTTAGTTAGCTGATTTTCTTTTCTGTTTTTGTTTTCTTACGCTGTTTTTACTACCTTCAAACGCATGCACACAAAAGCGTTGAATATATATAAAAAGGATTCAGCGGCAATGCAAATATTGAAATTTCATAAGACAACAAACCAAAATAATATTTAAGTGTTCGAAAAATATATATAAAATGACAAAAAAGAGAGAAGAAAATAAATGTTGTCATTGCATGACGCGCAATCCGCCCAGCCATAAAATCAATTATCAACGGCATTGGGTTTGGGTTTGGGTTTTGGTTTTGGTTTTGGAATTGGGATTGCAGGCAACACAGGATGTCTGTTGTTGTGTGTGTGTGTGTGTGTGTGCAAACATTTGGCACGCAGTTCTCTAGCGTGGCGTAAAATCAATTTTCAAGATCCTTTTTAACAAGCCACAATCCGAAGAACAGCAACAACCTTTTGAGACGATTTTTGGGACGTTTTGTTTTGATTTTGGGTGCGCCGCATTGTTTGCTGACTATTGATTGTTGTGTTATTCTCTTGTTTGTTGTGCTGTTTGGTAAGCAAATCGGTTTTTAATTTGTCACACCACAGTTGCTTTGACTGCAAAGCGAATTGGCACACAAAACGCCGCATTCCACGAAACCGAGTTCAATGATATTTGCATACATTTGCTGTAAGTGACAAACTATGTGCATGATGCATTTTTAAATAACTTTACTTTATTAAAAGGCTTAACCAGTCGAGTGCTGTTGCTAATGAGCACAAAAGCGTAACGCCAAACAAACTGTAAATAAAAGCAGTAATCAACAAGCCAGCCAGCCAGCAAACAGTTTAGTCTTTGTCTTAAGAGCAACAACAGCAAGTGGAATGATGTTTACCCAAGATGCTAATGCATTGGACTCTCGTTTGCTTGATTGAACTCTCTCGCATGCACAACAAACAACAAGGCACAACAACAACAGCAACAAGGTGGTGGATGCCAGCCAAACAGTCCAAAAGATATAGACGAATGCCGACGGGTGCGTAAAGTAAACATTTAAAAGTAGCAGCAGCAGCGGCAGCAGCAGCAGCATCAACACCAACAGCGGCATCATCATTGGCATTGCAATCGTCGTCGGCGGCCCAAAAAGATGGCTAAATAATGTGTTTGTATTGTAAGTGGCATGGCTGTTAGAAAACAGCACCAACACCAACACCAACAACAAGTATCCATGGACAAGTGTAAATAAGCGAGTGCCAGTTGCATGCAACGGCATATGCGTATACTACTTTTTAAGTACTTATCCCAAGAAAAAACCAAACGAAACGAAAAAAAGCTGCCTGCATTAATTAGACATTAAAAACAAGGTGTGAACTTTGGCAGCTAACACACACACACACACACACCACGCACACGCACTGAGAGAGACCACGCCCCGAAACTTTCAGCGATTTTGTTTACACTCTGCATGCATTTGATTTTTTTTCCAACCCAACGGTTTTGTTGCATCTTCTTCGTTTTGGTCTCCCCTTGAACAAGAAAACTACCTTTCAATGAAAAAAACCCTCTTTTGGTTGTTTGCACTGATGCGTTTTTAATTGCCAGCAGTTTTATTGATTTAAATCGTCGTCGTCTGCCAGCTGCCAATTTGAGGCGCTTAATGGCAGGCATTTAGGCGGCGTTGCAAGAAGCGCCAAGCAAAATGATCATGGCTCATGACCATTATTAGGCGGTCTCATCATCATTAGGCCAAGTCAAAAGATTTTTGCTGATGCGCATGCCAGCGTATGTAAAACTGCGATTAAAGTCAAGTCTAATTCGGGCTTTTTGTTTGCTTTTGCTTTGCAGAGTTGCACTGTTGCAAGTTGCACTGTTGCAAGTTGCTGCCAGTCTCCGATTACGCTTGGGCCCACAACGATTAGGAAACGACACAATTTAACGACATAATTCAAGAGCGCATCAAGTTACGAGCCGACTTCGAGCTGAGAAATCACAGTCACCCTTTTTTTTTTGTGTGTGTGTTTTTGTGTGTGTTTTGCTTTTTTCCAAACACACGTGTGGTAAGCAGATATGGGCATATCCTTTCTTGATTGCGATCGAGGAAGCGAAAACTTACAACTGAGGAAGCGCTCACCCCACATATATGCACTATATACAGGATATCACAGGCATATCACCCACTCGTTTATACTCGTGAATACGCTGCATACATGTGCAGTATATGTGTCAACAGCAGCTAGCGCAGCAGGCAGGCAGGCAGGCAACGGCCACTTGAGCGTGCCACACTTAGGGGCAACTTAAGTTGCTTTCTTTGTCAAATCAATCAGCGCCCAGCGCGTAGGTAATACACTGTGTGTGGCCTTAACCCATTACACCCTAACCAGAGCGCTCAAGAGCAGATTTCCTCACTTAATTGGCGAAATAAGGCAGCCGTACACTTAACGAAAACGAAAACGAAAACTCCAACTGCCTTGTTGCGAGTGTAGCACGTGATTGTTTCAAGTACCTTCTGTTCAGAGCTGCTAAGCTGCTGATCTGTGTTGGCCATGTCAAGTTCATTGATACCATTTTGCCATTTGCCAGACGCGCTGACGACATAAAAAGGCGACCATAAATTACTGTTACTTTGATTTTCTATTTAGATCGCATAGCCAATTTGTTTATTTGTGTTGCAAATCTATTCACAGCTCAAATAATGCGGCTATTTCCTTCGTTTTCATTGTGTATTTTTCCATTAGAAAATGAGCATTTTTGTTTATCAATCGAAGTCGTCAGTCGCCGCCGTTGACTTATTTCATTGTTTATGCTATGTGTGCACAGCGCAATTATTACAGCGCAATTTTCTTCGATTCTTTTTTTTTAATTAAGCTCATGACAAACTCAATCAGAATTCAAAGCCAAATAAAACTTTACAGTCTTAGTCATTTATTTATTTGATTTTCGTTCGTACTTCTCTCTTTCGCTCGCTCGCTTCCTCTCTTGTTTACGTATACGCAATGTGCAGCTTTTTTGCTAAGAATTCTCACTCACTGTTTGGTTATTTGTTATTGTTTCAATATAAATTGATACTCATTAAAAAGCACAAGAAAAGATCGCTGTCAGACTGTCAGCCTGACTGCCTTTTGGGCATTGGCTTATTGGATTAATGCCAGCGCTTCTGTTGCCCCTTTTTTGTTTTTGTATTCCTTACTTTTGTTGTCTCTCTGCTTAAGATTGCATCTTGTCGTGCCACCAGACAAGATACTTCTTTTATTTTTTTTTTTGTATTTATTTTTCCTTTTGCTGCTTCGCTTTGGTATGCCTTGTTTGTTATGGGCAAGCTTATGGCTTTTATTATTAATTATGCTTAACTGTTTTGCACAAATGCTACTAATGCGCCTTTAACAATGCACATTTCCACTACCAACTAGTAATATTTATGGCGTAACGTTAATTTCGACACCAAATAGTCAACAAAACTTACTTGGTCAGTCAGTCAGTTAGTGAGTTAGTCAGTTAGTCAGTTAAGTATGCCTCATTGCCATTGGCCTAACGCTCATAAATCTGATGTCAAATAAATGTCCATAAAAAGGCGTCATTTTATTGTTATTAATTAAACGCTATTAATTTGCAGAAATCGTAAATTAAATCTGGTATGAAGCTCTCACATTTAATGCCCCCACACACACACACACACACACAAACAAAACACTCGCACACAAAGTCATTTGGACAGGTAAGTTCCAGTCTCCGTTCCAGTCAGTCACATTGCCAGCTCTGTCAGTCTCTGTCTCCGGCAGCATCCCGTAGTTTGCTGGCGCAACTTAAATGATAAGCGCCATAATCCCTGATGTGTGATTAACTTTGATGATGAGTTATGAGCCGCACATTGGCACTGATGTGATGCCCCTCAAACCCCTTGCCCTTACCCAATCAACTCTGTCAAATCATTTCGCCTAAACCTAACCCGATCGCATTTGATTCGTCCTACCCCAAGACGCTGCAAACATCCACAGATGACTTGCAGGAATCTCGATCTTTCTCACTCTCTCTCTCTCTTTCTTTCTTACTCCTTCGGTGCGCCACAAATGTGAAATGTGAGTCAGTCGCAGTCGTAATGTGATATAGCCCAAG
This sequence comes from Scaptomyza caliginosa, assembly GCA_035044725.1. NCBI lineage: Eukaryota > Metazoa > Arthropoda > Insecta > Diptera > Drosophilidae > Scaptomyza > Scaptomyza caliginosa. Next base: position 865,686 of record JAWNNR010000979.1, on the reverse strand, counting down.
AGATGCGATCCCCAAATCGCGAGAGTAGATCGCCGTTCACCGTTCGCCGTTCGACGATTGCCTTGTGTGCAGTTCATAAAACTTTTATGCAAATAAAGCACAAAAATCCTTGAGAGGTTTGCGCTTGAGTGCGCTCGTAAAAGTATCAAATTGATTAATAATAATATAAAAGCTTCCCAAACAAACAAACTACACGAATGGCAAATGCTTGCTTATATGTCTGTGTGTCTGTGTGTGTTTTAGGGTTTCCTTTCTAGCGATTTGTCCACTTTGCTTGAGTGATGTTTGTTTGATATGTTTGATTACTTTGTAGTGCCCTGAAACTGAAAATATTCCCACGAATTTTGGTATGTGTGCCAAAAAACCAAATAAAAAAGCAGAAAAAAAATCGTATGTATATTTTTGCTTATCGCCGCATTTGACGTGATTTGATTTGAGTTGAGAAGTTAAAAAAAAAATTATTAAAGCACAAGAATTCTAATATTTGGAAATTGAAACTGAAACTCTGACATCATCGAACTGAATGGTTTTTTTTTTTTTTTTTTTGCCTTGCTTTTGTCTTTGTGTCATAATAGGATCAATTTTTTGTCTGTATTCTGTTTGAGTCATAATGAATGTCAGTGTTCTACTATTAAATAATGCCTTCAGCTTGTGGGTTATCTTATTGATTTGATGCCTTGATGCATGCTGGACCAGATCAGCTCCGGGTAGCTCTGTTGCTGCTGTTGCTGCTGAGGCTGCTGCATGCATGTCAATGATCATATCAGATTACCATTGGCTTTGCCCCATTGTTGCTACAATTTATGAAATTTTAGAACTTATGCTGCGGCTTTTTGACGCATTCTTTGTCTTGCTGCGGTTTCTCCTGCCTGCCACAAGCGCTGCCTTTTGGCTTACGCTTCACGGCGCAACTTTGTCTAATCTTTAGTTTGGTGGGGGGGGGGGTGAGGCAGCGAGGCAACACTACATGCATATTCAAGTAAATATGTCTACATGTAATTACCTGTTGAACGACGACAACAACAACAACAACATTAACAACAATTGCTGTCATAAGCTATTGAAATTTATGATGCGTTTCTCGTTTTTTTTTCCCCCACTCAATTTTTAAGCACTTTACGCCAATTTTGAGTAATTTGTTTATGTCAAAGTGAAAACTACAGAAAACATGTTTTCGCTGCATAACTGAGATTTTTTGTTTGGCGCTTTAATAGCCAAAGCGAATTGTTTAGCCAGCCAGATTCACGCACAGCAGCGTGTCGCAACAAAATGTTGCACATAAAATGCAATTTAGTTATGCGCTGCTGGTTCAGGGGCAGAGCAAGCAAAACAGCAATAACAGTAGAGTGAAAACTTCTGAAATTTAGTGTAAGACTATTTCAAATTTGCCTCAATGTCACAACGGTAGCTGCAAACAGTGAAAAACGATTGTAAAACGAAAACGCAGAAGCGTTGGAAAAACATTTAATGTGCCGCATGTCCTTGGTCCTTGCATATTAGCCTTGAAGCTTCACTGTCCTTGACTGTTGTTTGCAACTGCAACTGCTGCAACCGCTGCTGTGTGCAACTGTTAACTGTTTGTCAGTTTCGGGTCAACACTTGAATTGCATTCCAAATTCAAGGTTTTAGTAAATTGATTTCTGTATATATATTCACAATATATGCCTTCGGGGCGCGTGTCAGTCATAAAATGCAGTTGGCTAAATGACTTGGCACTAAACTCTTGAAAGTGCCAACTGTTTTTGCAAAACACAACAGTTGTTTTAATGCCTGTCCATTCATTTAAGAGTAATTGTTATACATAAGCACAGCAAGTACTTCCCAGAATTTTGAGAAACAGCTCATAAATATTATGTTAGTAATAAAAGCATACTTATAGTATTAAATCAATCAACGAAAATGCAAATTACAGTCAGCTTGACCACAATGCGGCAGTGACTAAGCTCCAACTAGCCAAATAGCTGCTAGTCAGCGTCTTATCAATATTATAATTCTACCCACAAATTCCCAGCGAATTTCATAAGTAGCTACATTCGTGTGGTTTTTTTTTGTTCATTGTTGTGTTGGAAAAGTGTGACCCTTATATAAGCGCATGCCGCTGATACCAAAGCTATCTCAAGGTAACTTTTTTACACTAATCTCTCGATAAGGTAATTGTAAAACAATTTGCTACATCGTTAGACTGCCTAAAAGTTGCAATTAGCTTTATTGATTTTTATAATTGGCAAGTGCAATGCCAAATTGATGCTTGTGCCTGCTTGCTTGCTTGTCGCATTAATTAAACACTTTTCGATATTAGCTGCACTCACTGATCTACCTTCCCCCTACCTACCTCCCTCCCAGCCCAACGATTTCTATTCCACGCAACGAAGCAAATATTTATTGCGTCAATTGATAAGATAAATCGCATTTGCCGCGCTACAAGTATTGGCTACGGCTTAACACGCATTTGTGTCAAAGATTAAACGCGCGTGTTTGCAAACATATGTATGATATGTATGTATGTACGTATGTATGCACGTTTGTTATCAGTGCGCAATGCGATAAGCGATAAATGATCGCGTGCCGCTTACAGAAGAAGCAAGGGAATGAGAGTGGGGGGGGGGGGGGGAGCAGGCATGGTGTAAACATGATGAGCATTGGCTCATTTGATGCCTATTTGTTATTGTGGACGTCGAAAGCATTTGAGCTACGTAAATAAATGTGTTTATAGAAATTTGCTGAAAAGGTTGTTGACATCCCAGCCTAGCTGCTTTATGGCTTAAACTCATTCCAAGAAACGTTAAGAATTCTGCTGCTTATATGCAGGATAAGCTCAAGAGTTCGCTTTCCTGTTTGTATTTGCACAAGCCATAAAAAAATTGCAATCGCTAATCATAAACAAGTGACATAATTAGAACATAATATAATGGGTATGGTTTTATTTTTATTTCCTAATGATATGAAACGTTGCGGCCACTTTATGGCCCGGCCACTGGGCCCAAAGCCTAAAATTATCGCATAATCACAAAAGCGTCAACAATGTGCAACCTCATACGTTAGGCGTATATCTCACGTACGTCTTTATCAATGAACAGTAATCGCGGCACACGATTTCCGATAGTTGTTAGATAGAGATAACGTATATTGTTCAGCGATTAACACGCATAATTTGGCAATTCAATTGTGGAATGAAATGGCAAAAATATCACACGATTTGGAGTTGAGTGGTGAATGGTGAGTGGGAACTTACCTTGGTCATTACACGATCGGCGCCGGTGCCCTCCTCATCTTTGAAGATTATATACTGATTGTAGTTGAGCACTAGATTCTTGAATTTGGTTGTATTGCGTCGAATGACACCCTCGAGGGGACCGGAGGCGCCACTCTGATATTCCGATATGCTGGGCACCGTCTCCTTCAATACGAGCGGATACAAGGTGCGATCCCTGCGTCGACCCAAGCCTCGACCCGGTCCACAGCTATGTGCATGCCGAAAGTTTAGGGCCAGCAGCAGCAGCAGAAATAGTGCCATAAAACCGCTGCCATGCGGCGTATGCGCAATGTGCCGGAATTTTCTAGGATCTGTCTCGTTTGTTGTTGTTGTTGTTGTTGTTGCTTGTGCTGCATTGGTTTGGTTTGCATTCGAACTGTTGTGTCGCTTAACATCCAGCGACAGGCAGGTGACACTGGCACAGGACCACATATCTTGGTTATCCATGATGTATATATTTTTTAAAATAATTTTATTTTATTGGTTTTGTTTTGTTTTTTGTGTTTTTTTTGGGTTTTTAGCACTGCACTTTTGTCACTAGAATTTACATGCAAGAAGAAGTTGAGTCGCAAATACGACCAAATCTATATAGCTAAAAAGCTTTAAATATTTTGTTGGTAGCTTTTTAGTTAATTAGTTTTTGGACAACGGCAAATAAACAAAAGATTTTCATTATTATTAGGTTTTTAGGTTTTTAAGCACCGTATTTATTTGATTTAAATTTTCTTTTTGCTTTTTATGTGCCGCCAACTCAATTCAAATGTGTTTGAAATAGCGGCGATTTGTCAAATTGAGTTCAACAACTATAATAATCAAAATAACGTTTCTCACTCTTTGCTAACTGAAAACGGACAAACGACAACCGCTGCGCTCGCACTGTGATTGACAAATGACATATCCGAGCGCACGAAGCCAGCGGCCGAGTAGCGTACCGAGTACCGAGTATATGTGTATAATATATACACAGCCCAAGTACCGAGGGTGCTTTTGCAAGAACCCTAGGCATCGCTGTCGCTGTTGACGTCGCAGTTCGCTGCGTTCAGCGTTCAGCGCTGTGTGCTGTGTATGTATGTACGACGCGCGATAAACGAACGCATACACACACAGACACACAGCGTTAGCGTTCATTTTTCGCTTGCTTGTGTGTGTGTGTCGCTCATTGGACCTAAGCCTGACACGATCTCATTGTTGGCGTTCATTTTTATGCTGCCTAATCTGTGTGGCGCGTGTGAGCGAGATGACTAGTGTATTAAGCATTTACCTCTTGCACACACACACACACACACACTGAGAGAGTGTGGTCTTATGTACTTATGCTTTGGGCAACAGATGTTGGAAGACGGTTCATTATGGCCATGGTTAGCTCTATGTGTGTGTTGCCAATTGGATGCGCCTGTGTGTGTGTGTGTGTTGTGCGAGTGCTGTTGCTGCAATTTCTCTTAACACTTGCACTATTGACTCGAAATCGACTCTTGCGGCTTGTTAACTGCCGCCTTGCCTGCTGCTGCCTTTTGTATTTTCTCAGCCTTCTTCTTTTTGCTGCTTCTGTGGCCGCGTTTACCTTTGCTTTGCCTTTACTTATATTTTTTTTTTTGAGTTTTTTTGCGCATTGTTCACCTTTTGCCTTTCTTCATTTTTGGCTTCGCTTTATTGCTTGTAAATTAATAATGTTCCGGTTTTTTGTGTATTGTGCGCTTCGAGTTTTGCTCGCCTTTACCTTACTTCTTCTTCTTCTACTTCTACACAGACACACACATACACAAACGTATATATAAATATTAGTTTCAGTTACGAACGCTGCCGCCAACGCTGCTCACTTTGTCATTACACCATTTTGCTGCTTGTACCTGCCCCTGATTCACTCAACTCCCCGCTCACTCCCCATTTGCCTTAATTTGAAACGAGCAGCAACTTCCGTTGGCGCTGAGACCATGCTGGAATGGTCTGCTTAGCCCTTTGTTACTTACAACTAAGCAATACTTATCATTTAATATTTTTTTTCCCCTACAATGTAGTTCGACAGCACAATCGTGTTTAATACTAATTAACTGGAAGCAATTAATGCATTAACTTCAAGTGCAATCTAATCTTAGCCAGTGTAAACTTTCGAATCATTCGAAAATGCGTCGCAGATGTATTCATTCATTGAGTGATTCAGTTAAATCAACATCAGGAAGCCGTTCAAACTATACATGTATAGTACATATACACATATATATATATATTCATTGATTAGATACGCTCGGCTACAGGATGTTTGACATAATAGCGCTTATAATAGGTCTTTATTGGTATTTATATAAAAATATACCTATGTGTACATAGAGTATGTATGATTTCCTGTGCTTTCAATTAAACACAAAAGCTTTAAGTTCCGTTGCGCCACGAAACTGATATCAGACATAAACAAAGATAAAAGTAATCGTTCGATAACGCACAAAGCAAATAATGAATATGCAATTGTTATTTTTTGGTTTTTGTCAACATTTTTTGCACACTCAAACAAGTTCATCAAATATTTGCAGATCAGCTGTGCTTCAAATCTCCGCATTTTTCTTTCAAAGTGTGCATAACAAATTGATTTAGAAAAAGATGCAAATGGTTTAACAGTGAACACATTCATTCTATAGAAATACATACACTCAAAGTGTATCTGTATCTTTTGTAGTCATTGTGTGCTTGCCTACATTCTTCTCTCCTATTCCATTTTGCCAGAATTTTCTCGCTCCGCTGAAGTTTCAAGGCGCTGAAAGCAAAACAAAAAAACCCCCAAACACCTTGCGTTTACCTTTTTGTCACTCTGAATGGTTGTGTGTGTGTGTGTGTGTGTGTGTTAGCTCACCCCCGCCTTGTTGACATTGGCACTTATAAAGCGCGAACACGCTTGTTTTATTTGAACAATAAATTGACACTTGATATGTGATCAGAGAGGGCGATGTTCTTAAACGAGAAACTAAAAGCTCATCATGATTGAAAATGTGAAACTTTAACGTATTTGAAGGAAGGGCAAAGTACACCTGCAACAGCGGCAGCAACAGCTAACGGTTTCAAATCAATCCAGTACAATATATGTGCATGTATGTATGTGTTTCTATGGCAAGCGGGCATAATGCAAATGCAAAGCGTGGCATAATTTCAATGAGAAGCAGTGGGGGCAAAAAAACAAAAAAAAGCTTTAAGAAACGAGAAAAGGCAAGAAAAAGATTGAATAGTTGGCGGCGGAGCGGCAAAGATATAAGCAGAAAGCAAAACGCCATCAACAAGATACACGGAACCAAATTAAACATGAAGAAGCTGAGCCAGCGGCAGTGGCAACAAAAAAAAAAACGAAGACACAGCCAGTCAAGGGAGGCAGCGTGTTGGAGGCAGAGGAGGCAGCAACAGTGATTGCGCTCTTCGCCGTTTCTGAAAGAAGCTGAGCCAGCAGCAGCGAACAGTTTATATAAATATATATGTATATATATATGTATACTCGTATCTCTGGCTCTCTTTAGGCATGTTATTGTGTATATGTATTGGGAGTGTGGCCGTTGTCTATGTGCCTGCCACATAAATTTCTTGCGGCTCATTATGTGTGATGGTATAAGTGCTTGATTGTGTGTGTGTGTGTGTGTGTGGGGCGGAGCTGCTTAAGGCGCTCATTTGTGAATGAACACCGCGTCGTGAACTGAAATGATGCAGAGAACGTTCGCTGGGAATATTCGCTTGGGATGCCAAAAACTTAATGAGCATGAATAAATGGCCGAGCAGAGAGCTGAAGAGAGATTTATAATGTTGGATCTTTTTGTCTTTTGCTGCTGTTCTTGTTGTTTGCGAGTTTTAAAAGTTACTTAACAAGAATGAATAAGTTTTTTTTTGGTTGAGATACGTTTTTTTTTTTTGTAATTAGATTTATGTTAATATTAATGGACAGCCTTTAATGTAAGTTATAAACTGAAATTGACTTTTAATGTTTCGAGACTCTATCAAACGCTTGCTTGGCGGCAAACATCAACAAGCTAGCTGCTTGCAGGGCCTTTAAAATGCTGCTGCTGCTGCTGCTGCGTCTAAATTCCAATAGAAAACCGGAAATGCTTTGGCCATTCAACGTGCATTGTTGCGATTGGAAAGAAAGAAAAGAAGACAACAAAAGTAAGAGCTGCTGCTGTGCCTCAGCGCCAGAGACAAGCCAAAGACGCCAGCAGTTGGAGGCATGCAACGCCATTTTCTGCTTGCCTCTGATACTGCTGCTGCTGCGGCTGTTGCGTTCGCATCCAACGGCTTCGTCTGCTTTTAATTTCTTTTAATGGAAGTTGTTAACATGGCTGCTAGCTGTGGGCCTCTCTTTCACTCTCTCCCTCTCCCTGTCTCTTGCCGCGTTGTCTCTGCCTTTACGCTGCACAGCTTCCCAGGCCCATATAACCATACCCTATATATATGTATATATATATATATATATATATGAATACCCATTCCCACCAACGCCATTGCATTGGCTTACTCATTGGCCTGGCTCAGGTCTGATCACTGCCTGATTTGCTCGTTTCTTTCCCCCTCTGTTTTCGATCATAAAATTTTGATATTAAACTTGTATTTTTGATGCCCATTGAAAGTGCAGAGCAACATGATTATGAAAGAAATATACAAAGAAAACAATTTGCCAGATTGTACTTCAACTTAATATAAGATTTGCTTTCATCAAGTTGCGAAATACTCTTCTTTCGTACATAGCTGTTGAAATCTTTGGCTATATTTCAGTTAGCTAAAGCTAAAGAAAAGCATTTTCTAAAATATGCTAATATTTTTTTGTAGTGTAATTATTTGTACACAGTTCCCATAACATCTTTTATGGGCTCATTAATACGATATCGATATATATTTTTATAGCTAGAATCATCCCATTGCAGCTATATCTAAAACTGGCAACGGAATTAATGAATTGGAGTTGTCTTAACAGTTTGCCTGAAGTCTTTTTGTAGACCTAAAATGCTAAAGTTTTGTTATGTTTGTTCGTCTAGACAAACACACATAAACCGATGCAGGTGCTGTTGGAATTTGCGTTTGTTTACAATGTTTTCTTGATGTGCTCTTTGGGCTGCACAAGTTTGTTGCCAAAGTCTTTTGTTTAGACTGTCTGTCTGGCACATAAGCTTACCGGTTATTGCGTCACACACAAACAAACCAGCAACAAAACTGTCAAGAGCTGTTCTGTATGCCCATAATCGCATATCTAATACATACTTAATAATATTTATAGTAATTAATGAATTTTTGCTCGCACGTGCGTATGAAGTAACAAAAAGCCCAGGAAACAGTGAATGCTCGACTCGCAATCGAAATTGTCCACACAGGTTCACTCAAAAGCGACAGCGAGCAAGCAAACAAAAACAAATACTGAAACATCGTACCACTTCTGGGAAGCGGCCACTCAATCATGCTGCGACTGTTGCTGCTGTTGTTGTGACTGTTGTCTGTGAACGGTGATCTGGTGACTGGTGATTTGGTGAATCGGTGACTGCTGCTCAAACTGGCAACTGGCAACTGGCAGCGGCGTCATAGCGTGCGACAAATGCCACTAACGGTTTAAGGTCTCTAATGGATGTTGACATTTACGGCTACCAGGGAAGCGGCGAGCAGAGAAGGAGTAGACAGAGCTGCAAGAGGAGGAGTATAAGAAGGTGTGCAGAGCATTCCGTTTGTGCATTCCGCATAGGCCGTTTTAATTCACATAAATCTGTGTAAAATGCCATTGGGGAATTGTATACGGCGAGTGATAGAAATTAGGCAAATGAATGCGACCGCAGCTTTCCATGGAATTTTCGCTACCAGAAGGCCGACACAACAAAAGAGCAGCCACTGAATGGACACACAGCAAGCGTAGTAGCAGCGCAGGAGTTGCAGGGGGCAGGGGCCGGTGGGCATGTAACATAAACATTTACGAAAAGGGTCGCAGACAACGTCAGTCCAAACACTGTCTGTATGTGTGTGTGTGTTTGTGTGTACAAACATTTGTCAACTGTGCGCCTTTTGATCCTGGCCGGCAATACAGAGAGAACGAGAAATACACAGATAGACTGCGAGAGAGAGAGAGAGAGAGACTATGAGTCGTAAGCGGCATAGTTATCATTATACTCTGGGTCCATTGTGCTATCAGCTGGCAACGATCGATGCGGTTAAACGGCAGCCAAAGAGAACGAAAGATAGAGAGAGAGAGAGGGTATTGTTGTTGTCAGAGTGCAACCGGCCACATGTGGCGCGTATTTGGCAAAACAGTTTGCAATGACAAACCACGAAAATGCAATGCAACATTTGCTTGTCTGACAAGGTACGCCCACACAGCGCCACCTAGTGTGCAAAGGTAGCAAATCACATTCTGTCTTACTTTTTTGCTTATGTTAAGCCTAAGCCCTGAATTAATACAAAGTTGCAGTTAAATATTAACATTTACTTTATTTATATCTTATTACTAATTTCCATCTAATTGCTTTAATAATTTACATAGATTTGTTAAGTAATTATTTACAAATCGCACAAAGCTAAGTTAACTAGTTGTTAACTAAATATAGATATATGAGTCAAATATCCAATTTTTTTTTTCTCTCTTGTCGGCGTAATTTCCACTTATATATTAGTAAAAAAAAAACCAAATAACACACAAACAATGCATTTAATTTGTTAATAAGTGTTAATTGCAGAATATACGTATATAATGCATTTTTCTTACTAACTGCATTTTTATGGATATGTTAATGGATTTATAATTTGTATTATGACCTACAATGACTTGATGGAAATTCGACTGTTGGTTGTGAGTCATAATAAATATTAATACTATTTATATTTATTAATTTTGCAAGGTTTTCTTTAAGTTCGTAAAACCTTTTCAAGTTGTGTTGGGCAACAACAAGAAAACATGTTGAATCCAATTGAAGCGGCACTTACTTAAAATATTAAACACAACGATGAGCATCTCTGGTCGCCCTTGCTCACTCGCTCCTCCTCCTCCTCCACCTCCAGCTCCAGGAACGCCATGTTCAATGTGGATGCGCTCGCTCAAGTGGTGACGGCGACCGATGGCAAACATTGCGAGTATTTAAATGTGTATCATGGCGTGCCGAGCGAGTGAAGCGAGTGAAGCGCATGCGTTGATGGACTTGAATTATATGCGACTTAAGCTTTGCGCTGCCGTTGTTGCTGCCGTTGTTGCTGCTGCTGTTGCTGCTGCATCCAAAGATCGGCATCTTGGCATCCTCGGCAGCCAGTGCCATAAAAATTAAAAGTCATTATGGCCTGGAAAAGCATTTAAGCCGCGGCACATTCCCACAGTCAGGCAAGGCAAGCCAAGGTAAGGTAAGGTATATGAGGCAACACAGTCAGGCAGTCAGTTTAGGTCGACTCTCTCGACACTCGAGTGTCGCTTGGGCTGTCAGAAAGTGCCATGAGACGACGGCAGCCACATGCGTCCACTTGGAGTGGGTTAATATTTGTTTGCATTATCATTTTGAATTGACAGCAAAGTGGCGCTTGTTGCTGTTGTTATTCTTCTTCTTTTTCTTGTTGTTGTTGTTGCTGTTGCTGTTGCTATTGTTGTTATGTACCCAGCGGGCGAGCAGGCCAAAGGGGATCTTCTCTTCTGCTGGAGCTCAAGTTGTTTGTTGTCGGCGCGCCGATTATGGAAAGTTGATGACCGGCAAACGTTTACCTCCGCCTCCCTCATCCGCCCTATCCAACTTACAGCCTCCTTTGGCTAGAACTTGGAAAATCTTTTGCCATTTTTCTGAAAGTTTTCAATTTCACAATGCTATTTGCGCCTTTTGTTGTTTTTATTACTGTTGTTGTTGTTGCCGCTCGTGGCGCGTTAGCCACAAAAACCACAAACGGAATGCGCTGGCAAGGCGGGGCCGGGGCGGCCACACTTCGTTAAGAGTGAAGCCAAAACGCAAAGCCCAAAGTCAACGTCAACGTCAACGCCTGTGTGCCAGTTAAATAGATTTTTAGTTTTTTGGTTTCTTCTCGTATATTTTTTTCTTCTTCGGTTTTTTTTTTTTGGATTTCTTTCGCTCTTGTCTTTCGCTTTGATCTGCTGTTGCTGCTGGCAAGTTGCCCCAAGGCAGGGCTGCTGTTGCTATTGCTGTTGCTGCAACGTGGAGCAAATTGAAAATTGATTTCGACTTGCCCAAATGTTAGCACGCCACGTTCGTTGCCTAAGTCTTTCGTCTTTCGTTTTTCGCCTTCAGTCGATGACTCAAAATGCGCGCCATGAAATTCCCACATAAATTGCGCACATTGTCAAATTAAAAATGCCTAATGAGCTGTTGCCTCGCAGACTGCCCAGTCAATGCAAAAGAGCAGAAAACTGCATTAGAACAGCGACTCCAGAAGGCAGAGATCAGTTCTCGGCTTATATTATTGTACATATCCCCACAAAGACTGCGCATCCAAGTTGAACGGCGGCGGCAAAACGTATCGTGTTACAAATCACGGCGGGATGTGCGGGCGGAGCGGGCGCTCGGTCGGCCAGACCAACAACAACAACAACAGCAACAGCAACAACAACGCAAACAAGTTTCGAGTGGAAATGCGTGTAGCGTGCAGCGTGCAGCGTGCGAAACATGCCAGAACATGAACATGGAAGCCCCGATGCTGATGATGCTCATGAGATGCTAAGGATGCCTGGCTTGACGCAAATCTTTCTGGCTTGCTTCTAAAAATAGTTGCTTGGAAAGTTTGTAGCGACTGTGACCGTTTAGACCAACATGAAAAATGGCAACACTTTTGCGCTCATAAAAACTTATTTATATGCCGCAACCAAGGCGATCATGGCCCAAATGGATCAGCCAACTAATATGCCCGGTTCGCATGTTCCAATGCCCAATGCCCAGTGTCCAGTTTCCAGTGTCTGGGCGAAGGCGCATGCGCGTGAGATCTCCACGCAAGATCATCAGGCAAACAAACAGGCAGCAGGCAGCAAGAGCAGGACCCAAATGCAAAGTCCTCAACAGTGTTGGCACTTTAGCTTTATTTTTATTTTTAGCTTTAGCTGTTTTCTTTGGAAATTAATTTAGCAAACTATTTCAATACGAAGTTAACTTGATTTAATTTTTTAAATCAATAAGAAAAACATTTAAAGAAAATATGAAAAATATAATCTAATCCCACTCAAATTGACAAAATGCTAAAAGAATTAGCCTTTTGTCTGAGCCATTTGTCTGCCAGTAATTGAATAGTTGCCATCACTGTTCCACACACACACACACACACACATAGAGGGCAGCCTTTTAGACATCGCCTCAAGTCTCGGGCATCCAGCATCGAGCAGCGTCCAGTTTTGAGTCCGGGACCACACAAATACAGGCACGCGTTCGCTGACAGAATAAAAATTGTTGCGCTTGTGTTTAACGCGCGAACGCGGCGATATCGTAGCAGCAGCAGCCAAAGCATCGTACCTTGTTTTCAAACTGGCTCCCTGCACCCTCTCTCTCTCGCTCGCTCGCCCGCTCTTGTCTGGTGTGCTGCGCTGCGCTGCTCAGGTTAAAGTGGCAGCCAGGCACCGTTGTCAGTTAGCAGCGGGGGAGAAGGTAGGGGTCGAGGGTAGAGGGAGGGGGCAGTGCAGCCAGTTGGTGGTTTCGTAGCATTGTCGGCTTGCTTAGCTATCACTGAACGATTATCGTGCATTTTAAAATTCTTACGAGTTTCTGCCGTTGTTGTCTTCAGCCTTTTTGCCTTTTTATATTGCCCTTTTCACTCGGCCTCTTTAAAGGTGTGTGTGTGTGCAGTTTGAGTATTGGTGTTGCTGTTGTTGTTGCCCAGATTGAAATCACGCATGGGAACCACAAGCGCCTTGGCTGTTGTCTGCTCGTCGTCGTCGTCGTCGTCGTCTTTGCGATTCCAAAGTCTGCACACAGCGAAACAAACTCGAACAATAAATAACAAAATGCGACGCACTGTTTGCCATTTTAAACACACTTTTTATTAATAAGTGTATAAACATACTTTAATTTATCAATTTGTTAATTGCATAGTATACATAAATATATTAATAGTACTCATTTACCATCGAGTCGCTTTAAAGTTTGTCATTTTATTTGCTTTTAGTGGGCTTAATTTCATTTTTTAAACCATTTTTTTAAATACTTGCAAATAGTTAACTAAATTTCTACACAAATTTGTTGATAATGCTATCAGATTAATTATTCTTTAATACTCGTACAATTGTTTCGTTTTTAATTTTGTAATCAGTTAATGCCCAATATGCAATTGGTTTGATTTGCCTCGAATTTGGGTCGAGTCTATTGTTTTGCAATTTGTTAAACTATTACACACACAATTACTAATTCTCTATATAGTTTATTCATGTATATATATTTAGTTAATAACCTGGCTTAACAACAACATGTGCCCGACGGGTCGGCTATAAAACAACAACGCCAAAATTGTTGCCTTCATTTTACTTGATTGGTTATGATTGGTCACAAAACTTAACTTCGTTCGAAAATGGCTTGAATAAAGTTTAACTCACACAAATAATATCAGCTTTAGCTTGAGCGATTTATGACAATTTCCTTTTGGGTATTAGATAACGTCTAGCAGTTTATGGCGATCGTGCCATAATTTTGCTTAGCTATGACACAAACCACGCAGAAAATCCCCTTTGTGCTCAAGACGAAACCATAAATCTAATAGGTAATAATTATTTGTAGTGTAAAAAAAGAAGGATATATAAAATATATTGCTATTAACTGAGAACGTTTTAAGTGTGTGTATTTGAGTTTAGTTAGATTTGCATCTGCAACAAAAGTATGTTTTTTTAATAGATATATTCTAAATATTTCTTATATAAATTATAGCCTATGTAAAAAGTTTATTTTCTGAATTCAGCGTTTCGTGTAAAAATTTCTAGTAAATGTTGTATTGGTTGGTTTGTTTATTCTTTGTTTTCACTTTAAGAGTTTGCTTGACACATTATCAAAAATCATTTGCTTGCTTCCATTTGTTGCTTTGTATTGTGGGCTGGATTACATAAAATTTCTATACACATAGACTATATATATACTAGACTAACATATTTAGTTGATTCTATTTTGCTGTTGTACATTGTTTTTGTGTAATTTAGCATGCTTAATACATACAAAAAAAAAGTTCATTGTCGGTGTTCAATGTTTTGGTTTGGTATATTGGTTGGTTCTCTTTTCTTCTCCCGCTAACTATTAAGTTAAAACCGTTTAAGTTACAGTTTCTTTTACATATGCAATATAATTTGTTAAAAGTATTAACTATGAAACAACTAGTAGCAAACATTTCATTATTTTTGTACACTAATACTACATAATTGCCATTTTGAATCGTAACCTTGTTTTCTTCACATCCGTGTTTGTATTTAGTTTTTTGATCGCACTCTAAAGCTAACTACAAAAACATTTGATATTTTAGACATTTAGTTGTTCATTAGTTGGTTTTATTCTTTTACTGTGGTATAAATTTACTAGCGCGGCGAACGCTTGTTGTATGTAAGTGTGTGTGTGTGTGATTTTTGCTGTTTCAAAATGGAGCTGGAGCTTTGTTTTCTTATATTCTTTGTGCTTTAAATATAATTGTTGTTGTACATCAAGTTTAGTTTTAGTTGGTAACAATTCATAAGCGGCTGATGCTGGTGGCATAAATGTATATTTCTATATTTGTGTTCTTTCATAAGTTTTTCGTTATGTTTAGTTTTGTTTTTTTGTTTTGCTTCATTTATATATTTCTGGATCACATATTCAAGTAGTTTCAAAATCACATAAAGATCACTCTTACAGTAGCGTATACAAAATACATACATTTCCCATACAATTTGTTTGTGTATATATGTCTCAGTTAGTTAATTATTTATTTGATTTGTATTTGTTAAGTCGTCATGAAATGGTTTGTTGTTCAGTTTCTCGATTTGTTTTTATAATTGCTTTGCTAGTTGTACAATGCTTTGTGCTTGTAGATAAGATTGGTATTTATTGCTATAAATACGTTGTGCCCAAATATTCGGAGTAAGAGGGTTACTATATATATATATATATATATATATATAAATATTTTGAGAGAGCTATTTTAGGTATAGACATTCGAATTTGCACTCAACAGCTCCATTATAAAACCATAAATTTATTTGTTTTCATTTCTTTAAACATGTATTTGTTATACTCTTGAGTGTTTAATGATCTTTCAATTGCTTTTGATTTGTCTTTCCGTTTTTCAATGTAATTTGTTTTTCTAGGTTTATAATAATATTAAAGCATTATTTAACACAATAACATGCACATTTAGTTATTGTTTGGTTTATTACTTTTAATTTTTGGCTACTACAAACACACAAAAAGCCTTTGCACTGCTTAGCTATAAATATATAAATATTTGTTTTATATGCTTTAATATCTGTATATACCTATTTAGTTTATTAATTTTTATTTTTTTGTTGTTTAATTTGTTTTTTATTTTTCGATAAATGCCTAAGTTTCTGCATGTGAAACTTACTTAAATAGTTTACTTTCATGCCCTAAGTGATCAACATGTTTGCCATTAGTTTATATAACTAATAATACGTTAGAGTTCATTACATTATGTATATATGCTCAACTTTGATATAAGCTACAATACATTATAAACCATTTCGTATTTGCAGAAAATATGTTGAAGACGGTTTTTTAGATTAGCTTCGGTTAACATTACTCATAGACTGTATTCGCTGTCTTGTGTTACGATTATTGTTAAATCTTGTACATCACACGCTTTAATTGTTTTGTTTTTTTTCTTTCTTTTTTTTTGTAAATATTTTGTGTTACATTATCCTGTTACGTAAATATTGGCCATTTATATATATGTAAATATTTGCTTCATTTTGACAAATTGTTTTACTTTCATTTTACCGACTTGGAAGCGTTTCATTTAATGTATATGTGTAAATATAAAAAAAAAAAATGTTAGCAAGAAACGTACTTAGAGCACTAACAAAATCACATAGTAAACTAGTAGAGTATAAAAGAAAAATACACCAATTATAGATTATTTTTTAAAATATGTGTAGTTGATTCCCCATAGGAGTACAAGTAAAAATTATGTATTTGTGTAATCATATATATATAAAAGATGCAGAAACACTACGTAAATATAAAAAAATTATATAAATTTGACTGAAGTAATCGAAACTAAACAAGGACTGCTTAAAAGTTATAAAATCATAAGTAAATTAGTATTGTGCGTCCAAGTAAAACTTGCAATTCTCTTATAAAATACGCTACAATTCGAACTTTGTCTAGATATTGTTTTTGTGTGAAATCTTGAACATTGCTTTCCTTGCATTTGAACAAATCTAAAAAAATACATATAAATATCTGTAGTTAGACAATTGGTTTATAAAAATCACTGGTGGTTTTTCATTTGTTGTTAGTCAATTTGTTAACTAAAAAGAACTTTCATAGAAGCTTCTAAAAATTATGTTCTTTATATACATAGTAGGTGTATATCATATAAATGGATTTATTTCTTTTAAGTAATACTAATGAATAGTGACTGCATGATAAGCAAATTTTGAAGACAATTATTAAAAAAAAAAAATAAAAACATATTGCAAATGCGTTTCATACAAATAATAAAATGTCATGGACATGTTGCAGCATTGCAAAACTTACATACAACATGTAGAAAAATTTTCAACTTAAGATAAACACAAAATTAAAGATCATTTGCAAACAAAACTAAATTAAAATTATAAAATTTTCCTGTAGTGTAAATCCGACGAGCAATAATCGTCAAATAGCAGCTTGCTAAAAGAATTACATATTTTGTGCCTAGTAATTGCTAATATCCAAGATAATTAATCGTATATAGATATATAAATATAAATTATATATATGTGTAGAGAAGATGTAAGCTCTTTCATATGCCATAAATGTGGCATACCCGGCTAGTCAATTATCATTTTGCTTACTACTAAAGTTTTGTTTCTATACCGATCAGGCCCAAGGTTTTACCCTAAAGTCCTCGAGCGGCTGAAACAGATTCTATGTGTGTGTTGTTATAACCGGCACCTGGCAGTAGGGGCACTCGGTCACCGAACCGGCGCATGTATTGCAAATGGACAGATGATTGCAGGGCTCCAAAGTAACGGTACGATTGTTCTCCTCACACTTCATGCACTTCTTGGCATTTTCCAAATATAATACTTTGTCTACTTCCTCCAAATCAGTGCGCAGCTTTGACTGAAAACATTTTAGTTTATAAACAGCTTTAGATTATATAGTTAATGTACCTAACTTACCTGTAATTGCTTTAGTTTTTGTATGGACAAGTCTCGCAACTCGCCGGGCAAATTGAGTTGGATTTGTACTAAATCGTGACGATCCTTCCACTCCTGGGCTTCCTGTTTGGCCTTCTCGCGATGCAATTCGGCTATCTTTAGTTTACACATAAGCTCCTCAAGACGTACGGACAGCTTCTGGATTTGGGCATTTTTAGTTAGTAACTCGTTGGTAATGCGACCCAAATCGGAGTTATTCTGCGATTGCAGAGATTGTAGGCTAAATGCGTTCTTAGCCGTGTTTAGTGTGTTCTCAAACATATTGTTGCCAACCGAGCTGCTGTTAATGTCATCACGTATGGTGTTCATTTCCGATATTCTGACTGATGGACTAATGGATAAGCCTTCGCCAAATCCAGGCGATATGATACGCGATGGAAAGAAGAGGCTATTGCTGTCATTCTGTGTGGCTGCCGATAGCGAATTGCTCAGTTTATTGGAGTTTCCATACACATTGAATAGATTGGCATGATTGGTCGGACTATAGGTGAGCGAGCTGCTGGGAATGTTGACGGCAAAGCCACCCGAGTTAAAGTCTATAACAAAGAGTTGATAATTGAAATTAGCAAATAGGGTCTTAAAAGTTAAGCAAACTGACTCACCGTTAATAGAGTTACTTAGTGTTGTATTAGGAATGTTAATTGGCGCCGAGGAACGTGTTAATAAACTATTGTTAACCAGACTTGCTGACAGAGAGTTTTCGCGTGGATCGTCCAATGTACAGGCTGTTTGGAATAATAATTCAAAAGATTATGCGTTAATTGTAGTAAAATGTTGTAATATTAGCTCAAATTTAAACTTTCTTATCAATTTTTGCGCTGCCAATTTGTCCACAACCATCGTGGTAAACAAATAATGTTATATTAAAATAATTGTTATTACTCACAATGGCTGTCCAGTGGTAACGAGATATTAAGGATTTTGCTGGAATTGCTTGTATTTTCCAAAGCATCGACCAACATTTGGTTGGTTGTATTATTACCATCAATATTCATTAACTACGAAAGAGATCAAACAAAGAAAAAAAAAAAAAACGAACAAAATCGAAAATGAGATCGGGACAAATATCTGAATGACTAGCGGTTTGATGCTGTTAGCTGGATTAGCTTGTGAACAGGTGGGTGGAGGGGTTAGCGATTGTTAGAAAAGACACATCAACACACACACACACACAAACTAAATAATACATACATTGTTGCTCAGCTGCAGAAGTCCTGGTGGCAGCTTGCCATTACCCATCTCATCCTGCACCTTCAAACCAGACATGCCATTGGAAATGAGTTCATTTAAAGTTATTTCATTATCACGCTTCTTCTGCTCGTTGACCAAATAATCTTTTTTTTTGGGAAGTAGGGCCAACAATTGGACAAGCAGCAGCAAAGTGCATTTTGATTTGATATCATTTTTCAAGGGGTATACACAATGTGTGGTAGGAAGTGAGTAAAAGACAAACAAACAATTAAACAAGCAATCAAATACGTATGTAAAATAAAAGATCCTAATGTAGACTTAATTAAAAAATAACTGCCCCGATATGGTTGTGGAAAATAGCGCTTGTAACTTTATACATTTAAAGAAGGATTTTAATCTGGATTACTTACGTTCGACATGCGCAAAAGCGCAAAACACACTGCGTGGACAATAGCCAGCCTGTTGTACATCATTACATTTGGTGGACTTGTAGATTTCCGGATGAAACTGTTGCTCGGTTCGCGTATGACAATATTGGCAATTGTCTCCTGCCTCACAGTTGCCCGGCTCACCCCACTCCTCGCCGTGCTTAACATTGGGGCATGGTGTGGAACTGCATTAACATAGAAGGAGTATGATAAGTAAAGAAGTATTTGAATTTTTTTGCTGCCCAGACTTACCGGTATTTGTACTTTCTGGGCGAGCGGCGCTTATCCTTGCTATTGTGATACTGTGGACAGGCATAACCCTGACGACATAGGCGCGGTGGACGCTTGCATGGCTCAGTTTTATAATTGGCCAGCACATAGTTGGTGTCCTGCCATTTAGGATCCTCGTTCATCAGATTGCGCTCCTTGTCAAGAGCATTTTGTGCATTTGTGCCATCCAAAGTTATGTCCGAATTCTGCAACGTTTCAAGCTCTTTGATATCATACACCGGTGGACGTTGATCCTGCATGCCGTGCGCAAAGGCACAGTGCAGACCATTCTTTACACAATAGCCTCGGCTATCCGTATCGTGCACGCACATGCATGTCTTGTAGTAGCGTAAATGATATCGACGCTCCGTATCGCCGGCTGTGCGGTGTAAAAATGGGCATCTGTGCAAGAAAAGAGAGAATACAACAAAAAATGTGGAGTGAGAAATGTCAAGTGACGCAGCTAAGGACTTAATTGCATGCTAAAAATAGCGACGCAGCTCAGTTTGAAACAACAAAACCGACGGAAGAAACAACACATACACAAACACATGCATACATACACATTTAAAGTCTGGGTCAAAATTGTCGTTGTTTTGCTTTTGCAGAAAAAATGGAATTGCGTATTATTTTCGTTTTCCGCTCTTTGTCATGCACAATTTTTCGTTTGCTCAAAGCTTTTCGAGGGAAAAGCTCTGCTCAATAACTGTACATTTGTCAAATACAGCTCCCATTACAACTGTTACTATAACCATCGACCACGCCGGGGGAAAATCAAAATAAACCAATGGAGAAAAACGCGCAAAAGCGAAACGCAATAAAAACAATGACGCACACACTTGTAGCAGTTCTTACTGCTGCTGCGCATTTGTGATTGTGTGCAAGAGCAACAACCCTCACACAAAGCATACGCTGATTAGAATATCCGAGCACGAGCTCTATCGCCAAAATCACTTTCACTTTTGCATTCTGTGGGAGGCTGTGACCTGGTGTAGCGCGCATACACACCATTAAATTTCACTTTTTAGCTAGACTACGATATGTTACGCCCCTATGCACGCCCGCCCGTAAATTTTTTGTTTGTAAACACGAAGCCAAGAGATACACACACAATGCAAAGAAAATTGAGCGCAAAGAGGAAGCGAAAAATACTACGTCGTTGTTTGTTCGCGTTGGCGTCTCTGGGCTTCCGTCGCACAAACAAAGCCCAGACGCAGACATAATATGTACCCCCAATACTTACTCATCTCCTTCAGGACATATTCCAGTTGTCTCATCATATTTGGTGCAATAATTATCAGCACTGTAGTTAAATGTACCGTCGTGTTTACGAACAGGCCGCCGACGACGCTGATTTTGAAAATGCCAATTGAAGCAAACGAAGGGGCGATGCTGATTGCATTTGTGCTGCAAAAACGATTGGCATTGCTCCACGCGGAACTCTTTCAGGTAGCTGGATCAAGAGGGAAGTTCTTGTAAGACAAAAATACATTCCAATTGTAACTTTTAATGTTTTTATTTACGTGTAATGACTGGTTTTTTCTTGATGTGAAGACAACAGTAGTTTACTCGCATCGTTCGCCATCTTGAACTGAAGCACAGAAATAATGTGACCGCATTGCAATAACTAAAAAATACACGTCTGTTGTAAAATTAACATATCTCGGCTATCGGTAATTGCGCTATCGATTAAGCTGCACGTGTAGTCGAAATGTACTTGAAGAGTGTTTAATTTATTTTTTATTAATAAGCTAAAAACCCGTGCTTAAAAATGGCTGCAGCTATGTCTGTTGGCAATAATCACAGGGACTGCCTAACTTATCTGCAGGTAAGTCCATCAAATGCAAAATTATGATGTACATACTAAAATAATACCTGTGTAAAAAACAACTGTCTGCAGACTCTGGGGGATGAATTACCAATGGATGTAGCCCACAAACTGGCTGGCCAAATCAATGAAGAGGCGAATAAACCAGACACTTGTAATATCAATCAGGCGTCTCTCAATGTCATCTTCCGCGTCTACTATCACGTCGTGCACAAATACGAACTCGAGGATGAACACTTCGCCGATCTTCCCCAGCGTCTGTCGTGTGAGCAGCCTCATACTTTCATCATGCTGCAGTCAGTGCTGTTAACCAATCACTGGCCACGGCTAGATGCACAGCTTGTCGAGGCTAAATGCATTGATGCTATTCTTGCATCACTGCAGCAAAACAACAGCAGTCTAGTGCATCAATTGAAGGCCACCAATTTGTTGGTGAAAAAGTTTCCCAAACTAGAGCTGCTCCCACTACAATTGCAGCACTTTTATCAGTGTCTGCAGCGTCAGAGCCAGGTGGGCTGTCGTGAAGAGACATTGACGCTGTTCAATCATTGCTGTAAGCAGAAGGAACGCGCCTTTCTCTACTTTCGCATCATTGTCGCCTTTTGGCCGTGGACAAATCGCAATAAGTACTATCTGCTAAGCGGCATACTCAATTCTCATTCACTGCCAGAACTGCTAGCGGAAAGCGACCAAAACGAAACGGAGTTCTTTGCAGGATTACGCTTAAGTCTTAGCTACAAGGGTCTCCGTGCAGCCAGCCAGTATCCCATCAAGAGCTTAAGCACTCAGCGTTCGCCTGCACTGCTAGCGCTTGCAGTGGATCTGCTAGTCAATGGCAATGTGGCGGAGTTGCAAAATTTTCATTCGCAATGGTTCCTGCGTATCCAACAACGAGATGCACTTTTCCAGCTGCTGCAGGCCAAGCCAGAGATTGTGGAGTTTCTGGCCAGTTCGGAATCGGCACGTACGCCCAACGAGCAGCAGCGTCTCATACTTATATTCAGTATGTTTGCCAAGGAGATCTATGCGACATCCAAGTTGCACTTTTTTAAAATCAGTACCGAGCTGTTAACCAATTGCAGCACATTTGAAACAGATGCACAGTTGCTGATTTTTAAGTTTCTTGTCGATAATCTCAGCAATTTTGCTGTAGAGGATTGCCTGGAATTCTTTTACAACTTTATGCAGCGACATCGCAGCGTGGAGAACGCCGAGTTTCGCAACACAATGCTGGGCAAGATGCCCAATATTATAAATCACACAGCTAAGCATTTCAATCGGGCTTTTAAACTGGATGGTGGTGTTGGCAGCGATGCACTTGCTCATGACATTCGTCGCTTCTTTGCGCAGCTGCAACAAATGGTGGAGCAGGACATGCTTTGCGATGTATATCAGCCACGAATCTTTGCCCTGAAAATGCTCGAGATTCTGCACAATTCCATGTACAGCGCTAAAGTGATTAAGAATGCCAAAATGTGCAGCACACAGCAAAATCAACAATTGGGCATCTTTCTCATGGATCATGGTGTCTTTCAGCCGCGCTCTGTGGCAAAGTTACTATTTAAATCGCTAAATGATCCACAAGGCTTTGATGATGCCTTGGAATTGGCGGTTCAGTTGTTATTTCAACTGGGCCATGTGGATAGTGAACAATGCAAGGAGCGTTGCCTCGCCCTATCCGCCAGCAGCAATGTGGATGAGTGCGCTCTAGTCTCGCTCTATGCTCAGCTAGCAGTGCGCAGCTTTCCAAAAGATCAAATTGCTGCCAATGCTCTGTACGTTCAATGTGTGCAGCAACTAACAAAAAAGTTGGATGATTTCGAGCTTGATCCGCTGCAAACCACAAAGCAGGCGGATGGACATCTATTTGGGCACATATGTGTGTTAAATGAGCTAATCAGCATTGGTTTCCATAGCCCAGAGGCATGCATTGCCAATCTCTTGCTTCTTATCGAACGTATATGCTATGGGATTTTGAAGTTTTTAAATCTAGCAAATACAAGGCGAGAGCTGGATGCAGATGCAGCCAGTTTCCAGGACATGGATGAGAGCTTGCAAATTCTGGTCAAGGAGAGCAAATACTATGGCCTCGACTCAGATGCCTCCTGTCGCAAGTATTTGCTTATGAGTTTCTGGCTGACTTTGAAGGTTAGTAAATGATTCGTCGTCAAATGGATTAATATTAATCTTTCATTTTTCTTCAAGGCTTGTTGCGATTTGGCCACCAGCGTGGGCTGTGTGCTGTTGGGTCAGAAAACTGAGCAGCATGACTATGATGCACTGCAACGTTGCTTGGATATCAATGTGGCGGTTTTGACACGCTGCCGCCACAAGGGCGCCATTGAGGCAGGTGGATTAAGCATTGGCAAGCTGACGCGTGCTATCACCTTAAGGTTTTCTAGCGAGGAGAAAGGATATCAGCTGCTGCACGATTGTCTGGAACGAGAGCTACTCTCAGATTGCCGGCAGGTGAGCACCACACGACGTGGTGCTGGTTTCTCAATTATGTTTCTGCATGTCCTCAAGAATGATAATTCCAATCAGCGTTTCTTACTCCATCGCATTGTGCAACGCATATTGCATAAACTGAATAACGATTCTGCCAGCGAAACTTCCAGCAGCAGCATCAATCTGGACCGTTGGGAGGCATTGGCGCTGCATTATCTATGCGTGCTGGTGCGTGATACTGAACTGCGTCCAGCCATGTGCAAATACTACAATGAGATTATGCTGGTGTGCACGGCGCACATCGATACCGAGTGGACCATATCGAATGGTGCCCTACAGCTCTTTGGCGCCACACTTGGCAAGCTGGTGGGTCAACGTCAGGCCACTGAGTTCGAAACGAAACTAGCCTGGGAGCCCAGTGAGTTAAACTATGAGGAGCTGGCGTGTGTGCTGCCCAAGGCCTTTGAACATATGCTGCAATGTTGCAACGATGCCGACACCGGCAACAGCCTAACATCATCTATTATATTGTTTCTGAGCTTCTTGTCCAAGGTGGAGCATTTGCGCACAACGCGTCAAAAGCAGCAATCAACGCAGCTATTGCAACGTTTTCGCTGCCTCAGCTATCGTCTGCTGCAGCACCGCTGCGAGCAAGTGCGTCGCCTTGCAGCCACGTGTTTTGTGCGTGCCCATGAGCTGCGCTGTGATCTGCCCCTGGTGCTGCTGGCCAACGCCAAACGTGCTGCTCAGCTACAAACGGACAACTATTTCGAGGGTCTCATTTACACTCTGCATGCTGGTGTGCTCAAGCTGCAGCACGAGGCACGTCACGTGTGGAAAGCTGGAGAATTGCAGCAGTTTCAGCAGCTCTTGCTTAATACGTTGCAAGTCAGCAAACAAGTTGATTGCTATAAGACCTTTACGTTAAACGTGCTGCTCAAGTTTCTGCAACTCTTGGATGCCAAGGAGCAGTTGGATATAGTGCGTGAACTGCTGGAAGAGCGTAGCAAACATGACGAAAGTTAAATACACATTCGATATTTCTAAGTATGAAAACCCTTGCAGAGCGTATAATAATGTCAAAATTTAAGCCCAAACAACAATCCGATATGGTTGTTTTCGTACTGTCTTCTAGTCTTTTTATAATTACTTATAATTTTCTTTTAAAAATTCGGGAATATAAACTTTATTGTGCGATAAACATTTTGACAAACGCAAACATTAACTTGGCTAATTTGAAACAATCATTTGTTAATGAAGTTAAATGAACAACAATTTATGGCTAAGATTTAAACATATGGTTAGTATTATTATTGTTTTTATCTGACCTTTATCTCTGTAAGGGTTGTATAAACTTCGGCACACATCAAAAGATAACTATTCTATCTCTGGTTTTTTCCTATAGCATTTATCTAATCTGAAAAAAGGGTGTAAACTTAAGCCAAAAAGTCAATGTTAGACTCAAACAATTCGTAATTGTAATGCTATCGGCTTTTTTACAACATAAAATGACGCATTTACTATTTGTACGCAGTAATGAAACGAAAAGCATTTACCAAAATAAAGAAAAAAAACTTAGTATTATCCAAATTATCAACTGAATCCCTCGCCCGTCTCCTGCTCCATGGCCTGTTGCTGCTGTTTCTCCTGTGTCTCTTGTGCCATCTGTTGCAGTGTGCGACTGAGAATGTTGCGTAGAATATGCGGCTTACAATGCTCCTCCAGCCAGGGTATAACACCGCTGGTTAGCTGCTTAAAGTTGTCCATTGGTATGCTCTGGAATGTCTCAAACATTTCGTCGAGTATAGCCTGAAACTTTGAAACGAGAGACAGATTTATATATGAAACCAAAACGATTGCAACTTTTTTTTTGCGAACCACTTGAAATTTGACCTCGTCTGTGAGACGTTCCTCTTCTGGCCCCGGATTTGCCTGCTGATGTTGCAGCATTGTTTCATAGCCATTTTGTATAATACGCAACGCTGTCACCTCTTTCTGCAACGCTGCACTCTCATCCTCTTGCTTCAGTTTCTGCTGATTCAGATAGCCAATGTATTCGATAGACTTTTGCAATATCAGCGCTTTGCTTAGCTTATAACCAGATGAGTCATTTGGCTGGCAACGTGGCACCAGCTCCTGCAGACTATCGTAACCCTTTTTGATTGCATCCCGACGCTTCTGTTCCGCCTGGGTGTGAGCCGAGCGTCTGCGCTCCTTGTAACTGAGTGATGAATTCGAATTGGTTGCTGCCGAGTGGCGAGCATCGCCGCTATCATCATCATCATCTAAGATAAGGGGGAGAGAGTGTGAGATGGGTAATTAAATATATTAAAGCGCTGATAAGAAAGCAATAACAATGTTAACGGCAACTTAATGCCATTCACTATCAGCTGTTTCGTGCACACCAAACACAAGCAACAACAGCGACGACCTACCCGAATTGTGCGCAGATGAGTTTGGTGTGTGGGTACTGCCTGCGCTGCTGCATCTTGAATAGTGTTTGCCGCCGAGTTCTTGATCCTGCTCCATGTTAAAGGCCTCCTCTTTGCTGATTAAGTTATCGCTCATTGTCAACTGCGTCGTTTCGATGTCCACAAAAAAAAAAAACAAAAGAGCATTACAGTAAGGTCGCTCCACAATACTGGGAACTAGTTCGAAATGTGGCGGTCAGTCGACTGTACATATTTTGGTATTTTTTACAGAGAAAAAATTAAAATAAGGTATGCTGCAAATGTATTTAAATTTTAAATATACAATTTTATTTATAAGCTTAATATTTTAATCTTAATTAAATTAAATAATTTATTATTATTAAATTATTTGAATTAAATCTTTATGTACGAAATTTCGTCATCAAATATTTTTTTTCACTTTACAAACAAATGTTAATGATATTGTATTCATTGGGATGCTTTCTTACACAGCCAATGTAAATTAAATACAAAATTTCCAGAAAATTTTATTAAAAACATGTTAAAATAAAATATATCTATCAAAATTCCAATCAATTAGGCTTGCCACTTTTTGTGCAGCGTACATTCCGCATATCTAATGGGTGGATTACATATTATTTGTTTTGCAGCCCTGTTTTGCTGCACCGGCACGATGACTTTTGAGTTTTCGTATTGAGCTTTGCCGTCGTGTCTCTTTTAGTTTTTCGTGGCCACTTCGCTGGCGTTTAGTATGTATCAAGGTTGTTAATTGAAAAAGGCGCACACATAAAATTAACAATGGGTCTGCTCAGAGCGTTGCGTATAAGGATCATGAATTTCATGATTTTCTTTTTAATTGTTATTTTGCTGCCGGGTCTGCCCCCACGCACCACATTTCCCTACAAGGAGTTCATGTAAGTTTCTGCAGTGACTTTCCAGTGCCTTATAATGTATATATGTATAACTCGGCTATTTATAGCGTCGCCCCACCCAAAGAGCTAAAGGGTGCCCTTGAATCAAACTTTCATCTGGAAGGCGCTGAGCGTTTGCTTGAAGGTCGCATCGCTGGTCCAGAATGTCTGCTAGTGCGCAATAACGAGATCTACACGGGCATTCACGGCGGTGAGATCATCAGGTTAACCTCAAACCATATAACGCATGTGGCCAAGTTCGGCCAGCCCTGCAGTAAGTACTAATACTAACCTTTGGTCCACAGAGACAGTGTGTGTTAACAACAGTTTTTTGCAGCGGATAAGTTTGAGGAGGCGCAGTGCGGTCGCCCACTGGGTATGGCATTTGATACGCAGGGCAACAATCTACTTGTTGCCGATGCCTACTATGGCCTGTGGCTGGTTGATTTGACAACGTATAAGAAGAAACTGTTGGTGTCACCGGAACAGGAGTTGCCCGGCAAGGATATTGCACGTCGCGCCAAGACTTTCAACTCTGTGGCAGTAAACAAGGAGGGAGATATCTTCTATACAGACTCCTCATCAGACTTTAGCATTCAAGACTTAATATATGCATCGTTTGCTAACCCATCGGGCCGGTGAGTTGTCAATTTGACTATTGCTTTAAAAAACCGGTTTCGGTATCGCTTTGACCTAACGGCTCTCTCTAATATTTTCTCTTTTTTTTCGTATCTGTGTAGTCTATTCAAATACAATCGTGCCAAGAATGTGAGCGAAGTGCTGCTGGATGAGGTGTTCTTTGCCAATGGACTGGCGCTTAATCCAACTGAAGAATTTATTGTAATGGCCGAGACAGGCGCAATGCGTCTGATCAAGTATCATTTGAAGGGACCGAAAGCGGGTCAAAGCGAAGTCTTTGTGGATGGTCTGCCCGGTTTGCCCGATAACTTGACACCCGATGCTGAGGGTCTTTGGGTGCCAATTGTGTCCAGCGCTGATAGCGAGCATCCTAGCACATTTTCGCTCTTCTCGCGCTTTCCCACCATTCGCTTGTTCCTTGCTCGCATACTGGCGCTCTTTGAGCTGCCTTTCCATTACTTCAACAGCGTGTATCCCAATAAGTTCTCGCAGCGTTTCACGCACTTTGTGGGTCATGGCGAGATGGCCTTGCTACTGGCACACAGACGTGCCACGGTTGTGCGTGTTGACTGGAATGGCAATATTGTGGGCTCGCTGCATGGTTTCGATAAGTCTGTTGCTGGCATTTCGCATGTGCTGGAGTTCCAGGATCATTTGTACTTGGGCTCACCCTTCAATCACTTTTTGGGCCGTGTCAAGTCACCGAAGGCAGCCAAACAGCCCACAGTCAAGGTGCGCAATGTGCGCGTTGAAGGTGAAGGCCTAGAGGCATCTGTGGGTGCACCACCCACTACAACTACCGCTAAGCCAAAGGCAGCACCAAAACCTACTACTACTACTACCACCACCACAACGCCAAAGCCAAAGCCACAAACTACTACAACCACCAAAAAACCGACGACAACAACCACAACAACAACTACAGCCAAGCCAACAACAACCAAAACAACAACAACTACACCTAAACCGGCAACAGTAAAGACAACAACAGCTAAGCCGGCAACAACCACCACCACCACCGCCAAGCCGGCAACAACAACCACCAAGCGCACAGTGCCAACCAAGCCGGCACCGGTGGAGGAACAAATTCCCGTGGACACCAAGCCGCCACAGAAGGAGAAACTCAAGGTGATCAACAGGGAGGGCTCTCACGTTGAGCTCTAAACAGTTAAGATTTTGCAAACGTTTCTTGCATTTTCTCAACACCCTCAAAGATCTTAAGTCCACATTTACTCAGGCCATGGCCAAGTTAATTGTAAAGTTTGAAACTAGCTAGCTAAATTGTCATTAGCTGCAAGTTTGAAACTAGAAAAAAAAAAAAACTAAAAACACCTGAGGGTTATTTTTTAAGGCAGCTTTTTATATGTTGCATATAAATGTGTTTTGCTTACTGTCGAACAACAATTCCTAAAAAGTTACGAAACATTCTATACAAACATTCCATTTCACGCTCAGTGAATTGATTAACCAATAACAATGCTTGAAATTGTTAAGCAAATAATGAAACACACTTTTCTTTTGTACTGATTTTTTCTGCATTATGTATTTTTTCACCTAATTAAGTAAAGTGTTTTCTAAAAACAAATAATACGACTTAAAAAATAATTAATTATAATTAAGTTCTTAATGTAGCATAAATAGTAATGAGAATATGCGGCCTTAGTACTAGTTGTGTCCGACATTTAGCCTAACACTTGGGACGACTTGGCGGCTCTTTGGGTTCCGTCCAGCTCCAGTCGGCATAGTGCACACAACGACCCAGTTCTTCGGAATACAACTGTGATTGTGGACAACGATTCAAGCGAGCACGCGTGCCCTGCTTATCGCATACCCAGTACGCTGTGGGATCCCAGAAGTTACGAAACATGCGATTCACTTCATCCAGTCCCTGGCAGCCGGGCTCACCATTATGATCGTAGTATTTGGTTTTTTGTAATGGCAAATGTGCAGTGGCCATATTTTGGTTTTACTTCTTTCTAAAACGAAAGTTAAAAGATTTTAGAAAATTATTGCGATATATGGTATATGCTTTGGCTGCCTGGGTATCGACCCAATTAAATTGCCAGCTAAAATTAAGTTCTTACCTTAAAATATCTTAAATTTGCAATGCTGCTTATTAGCTTCCGTTGGCAACGAAGAGGAATTTCTATATTTTAAATACGCCAAGTGCTTGTCGTTTCACAATTATTGCGCTTCTGACTTGTCATACCGAATCATTTCGCATTTAAATACTTTTCCTACGAGCGATAAGTTATGAGAGCGGCGGGCGAGAGTGCGGTGCCGCGTTTTGTTGTTTTTGTTAGTAATGTCTGGCTAGACGATCGCAAGCGACAAACTTTTATCTACAAAAGCTAACATTGCGCCCGCCTTGCCTTGATCATGAACGAGCTACCGGCAGGGGGCCAGCGGTCGATTGGATGGATTGGTCATACGTTCGCTTTAAAAGTGTGTGTGTCACGTGTTATCGCCGTGTTCGGGGGAATACGGCAAAGCGAGAGTTTTTGCATACTGACATAATATACGAGCAGACATTGACGAAACAGCGCTAAAAATATGAACAGCGTTCGGAGGAAGAATGAAAGTGACCCACAGATATCCTGTATGTATTGTTACAGTGTGTAGATATAAATACATATATTTATCGAAAGTTTGTAGTTTTATTTTTAAAATTATTGCTAGTTAGCTTACTTAACTATGTTTAAGTGAAATCATAGCTAAAAAGAGCATTTTTATCAGACTATAATATTTCACACATACACATTATTACTACATCATACAGGGTATGACAGCTGACCGCTTGGCAACGATCTGAAGCAAACAATTGTCTCCGGTTGAGTTTCCTTATTCAAAGTGTTGCACAAAGGTCAATGGCTGCCTCTGGATTACTTACCTTCTTGTGACGTTCGTATTTAAAACGTTGTATTTTGTAATCACTAGTCGATCAACGTTCAACACGTCAGAGCGCTGGAATTTAATAAATAGTTTTGATTAAGATCGCGCCTTCAACAACGTTTATTAGATACAATGACGAGCCCCCTTTATTAATTTCCCAGTAATTTTCCCTCCGACGTGAATCACTTTTTTAAAAATAATAAAAACGCTGATTTATCAGCTAGCATAAATGTTTGAAATTTCATTCATGCACGTGATCAGAAGCTGTCTTTTGGCATAATTCGGACAATTATTGGCTAGATATGAATGTGGGTACACGTGGGTGGCGGCTGGTTGAGTCTCGTGATCACGAGGTGTATTTAACACTAGCAATGTGAGGGTGCTATAATCGTGCAAAGTAATAAACTAACTGATAAGCAAAGTTTAGCGAAATGTAAATGTGATGGGGGGGTTTTTGTATTGCAAATACAACTTAAACGTCGCTCTCGCGGACAATTCTACCCGCTTTGTAGTACTTCAACCGTTTTTTGACCAGTATGACTCCTGACGAGTCCTGTAAAGCAGAAACAGCTGTAACCGAATTTTTGCTTTTCCGGGTCAATTATAAATAGCATTATCAACAAAAAAAGTTGGCCTAAGAAATATAAATTTATAAGCAAATGCCATCTTTTATTTTGAACAGGGTACAAATTGGTATAATCCAGCTTTTATTTTGTAGTACTTGTTGAGAAACATTATATAAATTAATTTTATTGCGCTTTTAAATCCACGGCGAATTAACGGCGAAACAAAACGGTACGGTCATAACAATCGGGCGCGCATGGTGCGGCCAACCTGTGTGAATAAACAGGTGATTGCGCACAGAATGACATAAACAAATTTAGTTAACTATAACAAATAGCGTGACAGCTAAATATACTTTCGAAGAGTGGCGTAAAAGAAGCGACCTCACAAACTAGTTGTGCTAACATGTAGTAAAATAATCAACGACTGTATGGATTGGCAATTTCCTTTATACTTGATGTTTATACCAAACAACAGCTGACACAATAGTGTGACCTTATTCCTTAAAATACTTACCAGCACATTGTGGTATTTTTGGCTTGTTCCCCATTTTTGAAATTAATGTGTGGAAAATAAAAACAATAATGATTACAATTTAAACATATTTATTGGTTATTGTTATTTTGGTAATGCAGTTGAAACATATAAAATAACCCTATATTAAAATTGTTAATATATAAGTAAGCCTTGTGCTTTATAATACTTTTAGCGTTCTTTTGCGAACTTCAAACAATTCGTGCGTTGTGTCGGCATTGAATAAGTTGCTAAGTATATAAGTTTCTTAACGAACCGGCTTCCGATGAGCAAGACGTTAATAGCACAAAATCCAAAGTTGTTGAAGGGGTCAACAACGTCGCGTGCGATTGGTTGGTGTAAAACCAATTCAGTTTTATGGCTGCAACAAGAGCGCAACTCCCGCTAATATCCACTTGGCTGGGCGGTCGCGTGTCTTAAGGTTCAGCGTCCACACGTAGGTATTGCCACGCGATCTGTAAGACAACAATATAAAGCATACAGCAAAATATATATGCAAGGTGCCATAGAATTTCAAAATATCGCACGAGAATTCAAAATACTCTTACGATAAAATTGGCAACAGATTTTTAAATTGTAACCTCATTGCCCTTAAACGTACCTGGTCTTGTACAGCGGACACTCATAGACACGTTGCAGCTCCTGTTTTTCCTGCACAATGGACTTTATGTATATGACGGGCATGGGACAGAGCAGCTCCTTGGGATGCAGGGAGACAATCGAGTTAAGCTGACAGTCCCAGCTGGCGCCATCTAGATACAATTCATGCACAAAAGCGCCCTCCATGGGCGGCAGGCTGAAAAGTGAAATTAGTTAAAATATACAAAAGTATTTCCAACTTGATTAACTTTAGTTACTTGACGTCATCCTTTTGTTTTTTGGTCACATCGCAGCTGATGAGCATGCGATCCAAGGGCAGATCATGCTTGCGAGCGCTTTCCTGCATTATAGCTGTAAGAAAGCTTTGAGGATTGAATAAGCCACCCAGCCAGATGGCACAGGGTAATTTAAAGTCATTCAGCCAACCGGCCAGCTCCTTGATGCGATGCAGAAGATCAGCGAACCAGCCCTGCAGACCCAACATGCTGGGATATGCCAGTTGAGCCCATGCAGCCGGTACATGATCATAGAATATGGCATAGTCTAGTCGCTCCATTTCCTGTGTGATGGTTAGTTCACCCTTTAGTCCAAGCATTAGTTCACGCAGGGAACGCTTTATCTCACGAATTAATGCATTCATTCGTTCACATTCCTGCAGGGCGACCACAACAAATGGTGTCTTACGCTCGACGCGATTGAGCAGCGCTTGAAGATTAAACTCATCCTGTAGCTTGTCGAGAAAGTCGTCAATCATAATCTTCACCAGCTCCTCACGGGGTGCACCACAATGAGTGCTTAGTTCGGATTCCCGTGGCTGCAGTTCAAATATGGTGCGCAGCAGCTGCTCCGAGGCGCTAGTAAGGAAACCTATTTCCGCATTGGGATGCAGTCCATAAAGCGGTGGTGATTCTTCGGGCAGCATTTCCGTTATGTAGCAATGATAGCCATCGAATTCGAGATTGGGCGGTGCTGGAAATCCTGGACATAGTTCAAAATCACCATCAATCAAATCCTGTTGCAGCAGCTCTTCCAGAAAAGTCTGACAGAGTCGCCTATCCCAATCATCAGTTATGTGTCCACCGTACATAATCTCCCCAAAGAGATACCGCAAATCCTCCCAAGGTATGCGATTGCTGCCCTCCAGATAATTGTGCAGTACACTCGCCGATATGGTCAGGTCACCCACATTAAATGGATATACCTTGTTCCAGCCCTGCGGACCAAACTTCCGACGCTCCCCGGCCACCGCATGAAAGTAGCACAGGGCAAAGAGAATTGACTTGAACTCTGCCTCCTGTGTGCAAGTTTCCAGTGTTTCCTGCGAGAAGTTATCCCAAGCCTTGTGCAGATTGGCAGCCATCCCAGCAGGTGGCTCATTTACCACCTTTAGTGACGATTCCAATATGCCTTGTGGTATGACATGGTATTGTGGATCGGGAGCAGGCTCAGCGCTAATAAACAGACGGAAATTCGATTCCCCTTGGGTTTCACATTGCAGCACAATGCGTTCGATTAGTTTCTCCAGTGTGGGTAACCAGTTGACTACTAGATGAATATTTTGTAGTATAACCCATTGTTGACCCGATGCCAATGCCTGTTCGATGGCCTCCTCCGCCAGCAACTCTTGGCCTTGACCTAAAGAGATGTTCACTAGAGTTCCGATATCTGCATGAAATCCCTGTTGCTGTCCATAACGCTCCACATCGCGTATGGGATCAACGCCTGGAGAGAGTATAAAGAATGCAGGCGTTGCGGAATTTAGATCTTTGAATATGGCCACAAATGGAGGAGTTTGCACCTCGGCATAAGCTCTACCCATTGTCTGCTCCACAAACTGTGCCATAGCATAGGTCATTCGATCGGGACGAAGAGCTCTTATTATACAGAGTTTCTGCAGCGGAGTGCGGTGTTTCCATTCACCGGGAAACTGTTCCCGTTCCGGGGTATCACTTGCCATAAACTTACGCCAACGTTTCGTATAGTTTTCCATGTCCTTGTCAATGCCATAAAAGTGCTCGATCAAAGTCAGTGACTTGATGCCACCCCAAGCACTTCTACCCACAAAATCCAATGGGGAGAGTGTATTCGGATCGTGGGGATAACGCAGTAGGAAATCCGTCTCATCCTTGGCCACCTGCTCGGCAGCAATCATTATCCTTAGAGTCAAATGAGAGGTGAATGTCAACTTATCCGCCTCGAAAAGACCACGTAATGTATATTTATAGGTCTGCAGGGTTATCGAATCCACCAAGTGAAGCACTCTTTTCTCATAACTCTTGGAATCCGGCGCAACAGCAATGGCTTGCCGGAACACATGCATAAAAGACTTCAAGGAGAACTTATAGATGGGATTGATGCGATTAAGATCGGTCAACACAAAATACAAGATTGCCGCGCGTTTTGCCGCAGCTCGATAGATATTTCTTGTCTCATCAATTTGAATGGTTGTCACGTGAGCCTCCCGCACCTTGCATTCAATTTCATCTACCGTTCGCTTAGTATTCTCCAAATTTAAGACCAACGCATGGTCATCCAGGACGTTTTCGCCGGCAGAGGCTAATCGAGCCAGCAGCTCATCCTCCAGTGCTTTCAGTGAGATTTTGAACATATTCTGCTGAACGGTGACCTCGGTTTTCATTTGCTCCAAATCCGGTCGCTCAATTTTGACCACTTCCGCCAGCAGCTGCTCCTCGAGACCATCCGGTGTAACGGTAAAGTTAATAAGCGTCGTTTGCGCCTGCATTTCCGGCTTATAATGCGGATTGGCCAGCTTTGTGTGCAGTATGAGTCGGAAACTCGAATTGAACTCCATTTCCTTTTCGCCAATGCGCAGATAGCGTCCCTTTTTGATCAGCGCACGACTCAGCAGCGGTTCCAGTACCGTATCCATTGTTTCCTCAATTTGTTCAATCAGCACCGTATCGCCACGTGTGATGCACTTCTCCAGTGCCTCAAGGAAGCCACGCTGTGTCAGACGTAGCACCACCAGAGCGGCACCAAAGCGACTTTTGATCCACTTGATGCCCTGGCTAAATTTTTAAATTAAGTTGATTGTTTATGTACCCTGAAGCTATATAGGCAAAAAGTATTCTAATAAAGCGGAAAGTATGAAATAAAACGAAATTCTATCTTTTTTCATTAAACTTATCTTTGTAAATAGGAATATTTGTAGGAAATAGGTTTTCCTTAACCTTCCTCGCATAGATATAAAAAAAGTTAAGCAATTCCCTTACAGACAGCATCTCATTTGTACAGCATTCAACACTTGAGCTACCTCACATCCGCTAATCTCGAATAATACTTACAGCTGTGGATCAATCATCAGAGGCCAACGCGTCGAATGCTGCAATATTGTTGCATTCTCCGTCGACATACCGTCCATGGGTAATCCCTCATTATTCCAGGTGGCAATTTGTGCATCGTCCGACAGCAATGTTAACGGGTCAACACCCTGAGTGTTCGGTATGGGTGGCTGTATTAAAGCAAGGACAACGTGATATCAGTTTAAGCAGGCACTTAACCTGCAGTCAAGTATTAAAGTATGTTAAACACAAGACAACTTACGTCCATTTTGCAAAAGCTGGGCAGCCACATCTTGTGCTGAAGCTCCTCGCGATATCGACGCGTAAAGCAGCCCACGTACGACAGGAACGAGGAAATTAACAGTATATCGCCAGGTAGGGTGCCAATCTTTGCCTGTAAACTTTAAGTAGCATTCAATAAAGTAAAACGTGAGCCATAAGCTAGAGCATGGGAGAATGGGAGAATGGGACCTGCTGTTGACTTGCTGCCAAGCGTCAGGCATTAATCTGTCGACTTTAAGTTGTGCTTCAAATATAAATTACAAGTGCAGCAGGAAACTTAGTTCAGCACTTGCATTTGAATTGACGGGAAATTGAAAAATAATAATAATAATAATAACGTCGAGCAGCACTTTTGTGCAAGGGTCATTCCAAAAGTTCATCGAATTTTAATAGTTCAAATAACAAAGGCGAGAACTTACTCATTTGTTAAGTTCAAAGTGCAGGTG
Organism: Scaptomyza caliginosa; assembly: GCA_035044725.1. NCBI lineage: Eukaryota > Metazoa > Arthropoda > Insecta > Diptera > Drosophilidae > Scaptomyza > Scaptomyza caliginosa. The sequence goes on along the minus strand of JAWNNR010000979.1, from coordinate 829,361 downwards.
TTTAATTATGAAATGACAAATTAACACATGCAATTGCATAAATGACAACAAAGGCATATTTGTTGAGCGCTTCCATTGATGAATGCGTTCGATTTGAACATGCCGGAACAGCGGGTCAAAGAAAACCACAAACGAACTCTTTTTATCATCATATAAAGTTGGTTCGAATGTTTAAGCTATAATAAGCTTGGCAAGAGCCTTGATTCGTTAATAGAAAACTTTTAAATCAACCCGCGTCCCATGCAGTATGTACCAATTGGTTGCAACTGCAACTCGACTCAAGCAACTTCAATAGAAAAAGCAGCTTTTGGACCATCTTCTACATAAGCATTGGGATGAGCTGCCTTGTTCGTTGTCTTTGCAGCTTAATGCGTAAGCTCGTATACAAGTGGCTGCCTTCTTTATCTATGTATATACATATATCGATGGATAGAAAGCGATAGAGTACTTCTTATTATAAATTGCTGCATGCCAAGTATTATTGAAATATTTAAGCTGGAACGTAATCAAGTAAGGGCGCTTTCCAAGAACTTGTAATTGAGATGCTCATACTCCATATTTAGTTTGAGTTTCATTAAAGCAAATGCGTAACATTTAGCACAAGATCATGGCAAGAAGAGCTCCAAAATGATTTATGCTTAATTTCTACACACAACACAAACTTGGACACATATATAAATGTTGATATGTGGATTTCTTCTAATGGTCCTTGGTAATTGAATAACACAAAAACTATGCAATTGCATGCCATAAATGTCTAAAATGACTACGCATATATAGAATAATATATATATATATATATATATACAAACACACCGTCTGACTTGTTTGTGAATGCGAATAGTAAAATTAAAATAATTGTTTTTTAAGAAAATATATTCGTGCACAAAATTTGATACAATACCTGTCAAGTGGCATAAGAGCATTCTCATTCAAAATAGCACAAAATATTTTTCCAAAAGCAGCTTCACAATGCCAGCAACAACATCATCAATGTAAACTAATACCATTACACTGTAATTTGTATGTGTGTGCGCGTGTGTGTACATATTTACAATGGAGAATATTTAATGTCATAGTCAAATAGAAATTTATATGCAAGTCGTAACGGTTCACGCACAGCACACACACACACACACACACATATACGTTGCAGTGGCAAGCTGCAACCGCACAGCATTTTGCAGTTTTCTTGCTGTTGTTGTTGTTGTTGTTGCTGTTGTCGGGCGCAAATTATATTTTCATAAATATTTCAAAGTGCTCTGCGGAGCAAGGTTTTCAACATTGCCATACGGGATAAATAATCCTGTGCCAGTATTTGACTGAGGCTGTTGCTCCTTTTCCAGTGTATTGTACACACACACACACACCTACACAGATAGAGCAAACATTGCCTGTCAAACATTTCAACCATTTTTTTCATAATTCAATTCACTGTTCCCAAAAATAAAATAAAAATAATAGCTTATATGCACTAATGCCTAGGTATGTAAGTGTGTGTGCCCTCTGGCGATTTCAGGTGCTGACGTTGTCGAATTATGCGAACGATTGAATTGTGCAGCCGTAGTGCTATATGTGTGAATTTTGCAGTTATTTAGATGTTAAAAAATTGCACACTGCCCCCCACACAAAACTCACAATCCACACTTTCAATGCTCTCACACTCCACGCACAACGGGCATAACACATCGGCTTAGCCTTGGTGGATATATATGTTTTTGGCTTGCAAGCGTACTCAATTGAATTTCATACGGAAATCTGGTGCATAGGTGAAATTTAGTCATTGCCTTTGGGGCAAACGCATTTTGTGAGCGTTTCTTGGACTTTTGTGGCATCGCTATTGACATTTATATGGATTTGATTAGGTTTCATAAGCGCATAGAAAATACTTAGCATGCGCAAGAGCATTTTGAATGCAACGTTTTTTGTTGTCTTAGACATGTTTTGTGAGAAAGTTTATCAAATTAATGAGCTTGAAAATACTTGTAAGGTTTATAAACTTTGTAGCTTATTGCATTTAACATTCTAAAGTGGAATAAGGCATGTTTTTATGCTAAGCGCAAAATAAACTACTTTAATTAAGTTACTAAAACTTATGGCAGATAATAATTTCAAGTTAAAGTCTACTTTGAAAACAATGAAGGTTAGTTTATTTAAAGTTTCGCCTACAGGTATGCTATAAAATATGTAATGCGTCATATATTATTGCATACTTTTAAGCGGGCTAGTTCAAAACTTTTCAGTACTAAAAATTATTATTTCTTCTGCACTTATTGTTTCTTAATATTACTTTAACTGCATCATCATCTTTTCTGCACTTTACGTTTTTATTGCGCTGTATTGCTAGGAGGTAAGTGTGGAAAGTGCAAAGCCTAAGAGAGTTGCCCCAACCGATGCAGCTTATTTACTGTCCGACCGAAATAAACGGCGGGAAGTTCATTGGCTGCGACAGTGCGCAATTTGTGCGATTGGTAGCTGTTGGTGGTATGTGGGTGTATGTACTGCGGGGTACTTGTAGGGACGGGGGTAGTGTAACTTGCAGTTGGCCAAAAATGAGCACAAGTAAATACAATTTACGGCCCTTTGTTGCTGCGGTGACCCGCAAGTGTGCGAAATGCCAGCACAGTTCGTTCAACTGCGCAAAATCCCGCCATCCCCGCCACACCCCCTTCGCTTCGAGAGTTGAACTAAAGACGCGAGAAAGCAATTAAAGCGATTGCGTACACACACAAAATGTAAATTAAATTTAATAATTGATGGTACATAAATGGCGCGTTTTCTGCACTCACCTCTGAACTGACTCTCGCCAGCGGACATTCTCGTTGGCCAGCCCATTGACCAGCCTATGAGCCAGATCGATGGTAAAGGACGTTTTGTCTGCCTCCCGCTGGCACTTTTGCTTCTCGGCAACAGCATGCTCGAATTCAGCCTGTATTTCAGCCAGTTTGTCCTCCAAATTGTTAATTTTCAACTTGAGATACTGTAGGCGTTCACGTGCCTCGAATAGCTCTTGTTGCGCATCCTGCACAGCTTGCTGCTTGGGGCCAACTATTAGGAAAACCTGATGATAACGATGCAGATTGATGACCCAGGCACACAGGCCAGCAGCAGCCACGGATTTTTGCACAACTCTGTCGGGATTAAACTCGGGATCCTATATTTTTGAGAATTGTTAAGCAAAAGTGTTGAAGTTTTATTACTTTACTTGGACCTACCTTTAGATACTCTTGCAACGTTTCAATAATGTTCGGATGTATGTTGTCCTTGTTGTAGTTGAGTAGATCGTTGAGAAACTGATCCACACGCACCATCATTAGCTTGGCTGTCTTCCAGCTGCGATCCCTTGGTATTTTACCATTTGTGGCCAGCAGCACCATAACAGCTGCACAGACATTAACCACAGCCTTGGGCGGCGAACCGAAAGACTTAAGCTCGGTCAGATTGTTTTTGTTGAGCGTGTTCAGAGCTGCCTGGGCAGCAACCAGAGCGGGTTCAGCCTGACGCAAATCCTGTTCGCAAAGCTTAGTCTTGATCGAAACATCTTCTTCAATGATGCGCACTCGCTTCTCCTCTTCGGAGGCTGTGAAACGCTCCCGCTTTACCTTCTCGCTCTCCGCGCTGACAATGACGATCAGCTTATCGGCCGCAGCATTTTTAGCTGCCAGTTGAACTTCTTGTATGGCCAGTTGATGCTGCGTGACGCACATAGAAAATACAAAACAATAGTTCTAACTCAAACTGAAAGGCGGAGTTAATTTTACAAAACTTTTGCTGGCCAACGAAATTAATTAAAGCTTTGGCACGCTGGACCAATATTGACACGGTGCAACTTTATCGTACAAAATTTGTGGTCGTACCGCACCGCACCGCACCGCACCCATACATACATACATACATACATACAAACACATGTGTGCATATGCGCCATTATGTATTGAGTATCGTGAAAACTGAAACTGACGTCTGGTCTTCAATACAAACGAATTCCGGTATATTCAATTAGTTTAAATAACATAACACGTTGGCTATTTTTGTCGTCGTTTTTTTTGCTTTTCATTTTATATTTGCTTCCGACTCGCGTTTTGTGTGTGAACTTTTTGTTTAGCGCACAAAAGTATGCTACAAAATAAATGCGATTGCCACGATGCCATCAGGCATTGCGTGTACGCTGCGTAACCGGAAACGACGCGTTCAATTCAAAGAGTGCCATCATCGATATTCTCCCTTTTTGCTGTCGGCTAAAGTGAGAGGTACTCTACCTTGCCACCACTGACATCAGCAGCGCCAGTTTGTTCCTTTTTGCCACGGAAAATGGGCAGCAGATTTGCTGTAACAACAATTCAATTAAGCGCACTAATTGAATGCCAGGCGCGTCGCGACGCTTCGAATATAGCCAGCACAAATACAACAATAACAAGAAAAAAATGCTGTGACCAGACGCTTTATGCACATCTGTACATATAGAAAAACATGTGTATATATGGTGTAGGGTATATTTTTATGAATAATATCAAGGGTGTATAATAGCTTTGTCAAAAACTTGGATCTCAATAGAAAATCAAGCCTAAGCAGTAGTGTTGCAAATCGCTTGTAAGAAACTTAAACCTTATATGCAATATAAAAGCAAAATAAAATACTCTCCAATAAAACATAATTATGAATATAAAACATTTATTTTAAATTCGAACTACATTTACAAAAAAGTTTTAAAGTATATTCTAACAAATATGCGATTTAAAGCCAAAGAGTACACATGCTAAAGTGTTGTTTTTTTTACGCATGTGTATGTGCATATATTGTGTTATTTTTATATCATTTACTCACCTTTAGGGTGTCCACCTGACTGGCGCATTCAGCCAACTTGGCCATGCCACTCTGCAGGCGTGCAATACGCTGGGCAAACTCCCCGTTTTTGTCAACCAACAGTTTGCGGTAGAGAAAAATGTATTCGAGAAATGTTTTTGGTGTCGTGTAGTTGTAGCGTTTTTCATTCTGTAGATAAATTTTCGATATCTGATTCACTGTGCCATGGACGTAGGCCATAAAACAGCCGATGGGCGGTATGAGTGTGGCCTGTGTTGTAAATGAATGTGAGTTTCAGTTTCGACCTCTGTCTATCACCTGCGGGGCAAGTGTATTCACTGTGCATTTGTGTGTGTGAGTATGTGTCCCTCTGTCACTTATGGTGACCATTGCGGGAGTTTAAAGTTGTAAATTGGATATTGGCTGTTGTTGTTGGCTGTGTAAATAAAGTCATACCTCCAATATGTCGCTGATTTCGTTGAGAAACTTTTGCGATACCGATTCCAGTGCACTTTTGGGCCACTCATGAAACCAATTGATGGCCGTGCGGCTGATAATTGCCGGGAATTTACGTGCACGTATACGCAATGTTTGACCAACTGGCGAGAAACAGAGCACAACTTTAAGCAGTCGCCGCACTTTCTCAACAAAGTAACGCCAACAATTCTCCTTGGTATCAAGTGCCCCACTTTGTTTCACCTCATTCCTTATGCCATTTATAATCGTATCCAATTGATCATCATTAAAGAGCTCTGGTATCTCACCAGATGCAAGCAAATCATTGATTAACATCAATATTGACTCATCCGGCAGCTGCGCATCGGATATAAGAAAAACAGATGCCACATTCTTCAAGCCCACCTTCATATACAAGCTGGCAATCTCATCTCTCATATCGAGCAGTCCAAAGCCGCGCTTGATTTGAATCTGCGACACGCTCAACGAGGAGATAAATGCAGCTAGGCGTGCCAGTGTTTGTTTGCCAGAGCCACCAACACCAATGAGCAGGGCATTGCCACGTGGACTCTCCAAAATTCGATTAATACTAGAAAAAAGAAAAGACTTAAGGTTAAAAAACAAAACAATTTTAAAGATTGGATCAACTTACCGGCATATGTGTATCATGGCATCCTCGAATAACACTAGATTCATATAGCCCACTATATCATTATAGCTAGCTTGTGCCTCCAGCAGCAGTTGGTACAATGAATCCCAACTCTTGACCGGCATATACTTTTGATCCACCAGTGACTGGGCGAAGTGACTGTAAATCAGAGGCTCAGCAAACACGAAATCCTCATCAAAGTCTTCGAAATCCTTCTTGAATATATCCCGAATGGAGGACTTGAACGATTTAATGTCATATTGATCCACCAGACGATCATGATACACCCGATACGCCTCATGCACATAGAGTCTCATCAGTTCGGCGGGTTTGCTGCACATGGTGCCGCTATAGCTGCTCGCCGCTCCACCCGCCGATACCGGTGCACCCACACAATTCATTACACCCTGATAGATGTTCGTTAGGTCGCGCAGATTAAAGATATAGTGGAACTTAATGGCCGTGGGCAGAAAGGCATATTCAACGCGACGATGCAGGGCGATGCCAACTTGCACGAGAAGATTGCCAATCGAGCGGATTTCTTTGCTGAAGCCCTGTGCTGGTTGCTCCAGGTGATTGTTTAATATACTGCTGTATATGTAATGCAGCGCCTCTTCGCCAGGTGGCGCTACTGAGAATACACAAAAGTGACGCTGCAGGCGTGGATCTATGGTAAATGAGCCAGCGGTTGGATTCATGCATGCCGCAAACTGACAGTGACGGATATCCTTTAATTGCAGCCTTTGACGATCGTACCTTAAACAGTAATGAGTAAAAAACAAACAAAATTCAAACGAGTTTAAAGTATTAAAGAAACATTCGCAACTCAAAAATGTACTCAATCGATATTAAGTATCATTGATACAAATTGCATTGAATATGCATAGTCCCTAATTCGAATTATCTATGCACTATCATGTTGCACTTAAATCAAAGCTGGTACACCAACCAAATATTGATTTGTTACTAATTACTCGACTCACCACTGTCGATAGTCCATGAACTGACGCATGATTGTGTGCGGTTGCACTGTGCCATAGGCATCCACCTCAGGCATGTTTAAATCATTGACAAAGTAGATGAGTCGTCTCTTGGGTCCACTGGGTGCATAACAGCGACCCGATTTCTTTTCCAGCGGGCGGTCCAGCATCTTTTGGAATATCTCTGAGGTGGTATAGAAATTAAAGTGCGTCGCTTGGACCGTGGTCAGTAACGGTGTCATCGACGATGATTTGCGACGTCCGCTGACGTTGTTGTTGCCAGCACCACCAGCACCACCACCGCCGACACCAGACGGAACACCAGCTGGATCAGTGGCACCACCCACTGGTGTGTTGTTGCCTAGAACAGCAGCTGTCTGTTGGTGGGTGTCGCTGACAGCTGTCACTGCAATTTCAAGCAGCTCCTGTGCGCTGGCATATTTGCTGAAGAGCTCACGGAAGATGGCACCCTTGCCGCATCCCGAGCTACCCACCAGCATGCAGGCTAGATTGCGGTCGATAAGCAGCTTGAGGAAGTAGCTCAGACGTGTGGTCTCTGCTGTTGAAATGAGCACGTTCTGTGTGTGTATGTGTGAGAGTGTGTGTGTGTAACCAAAGGCTTTGTTCGCATGATTAGTTCTCCCAACATTTCAAAACCCCCCTTTAACCCACTGCCCAAAAATAGGTCAAGCACGCACCTGCAACGGCTGCTCGGGATCGATTTGACAGTCCAACTGCTGCTGCTCCTGGGTGGCAAGTTCGCTCCATCGTTGAAATTTTAGTGTTTGCACATTAAGCTGATAGTCAAATACATTGCCCTGACTGGGCAACTTGATGTCCTTAAACTCACACGTCCACCACTTGTGAAACTCGCGATGCCAGTCAATAATTGTATCCTGATGCAAAGCCGAACCAAAGCTCCACATTGTCACATACACAAAGATCGTCTCCAATGCCAGCTCGGCCGACTCATGCGACAGTTCACCATGGTGCAGAGTATGTGAACTGATGCCAAGATGCTTTCCGCCCTCGCGACCAGACTCATCCTCCGTCTGGTCATTATCCAGCAGACACTCGAGCAAATGGCAAGTCATTTGTATCATGGCCATATTCGTAATGGGCGTTATGCGTCGGAAATCCCGCTGCCTTTGCATCAGGCTCGGAAAATACTTCTCGAAGAGTGTGGTTAGTATGCCACGTTCAATCATGTTTACGCGTGTCTCCAGCCAGGAGGAAACAAAACTAGAATAGGGAAAAGAAAAAGATGTAAGGTTAATTGGCAGGTAATTATCATGTATACCTACGGTGACCAGCCCAGATCCTGTGGATTAATATACAATATGCCAGCACGAGAGACAGTTGCTGGTGTAGCCGCCTTAAGATGTCCCACCTCGAAGAGCAGGCGCATCTCGCGCTTCAATGAGATGCGCTCATTGCTGGCCAACGTCAAGATCTTATTATCGTCCATCAGTGTATTGAGACTCTCAATCCACATGGGATCAATGTCACCATCGAGAACAATCCATTTGGGATTGCCAGGCGGCATATTGGCCTGTTCCCGCATGATTGAGGAAAACAATCCATCCTTCCATTCTCTAGTCGTTGGATTCACAATGCCAAAGAGTTCATCATTGGATAGAGCCTTTGGATTTAAGACATGACACACTGGTTTCATTTTCTGTATGCGATAAGTTTCTCTCAGGGTTTGCCAAATCTTTGTTTTTCCCGTGCCAGCATCACCTACAATGAACACCGAGTGCCGTACATCCAAAAGCTCTTGGAGTTGCACGACCTTCATGAGGAAACCCTCCTCAGGTTGTAATTTGATTTCATTCACTGCACGTCGAATGGTCTTCTCGAACTCAAAGACACGCTTGCGGGGCACATCGAGGGCGGGAAAGAGGTCACCAATCAGACCCATAAATATGGGCACATCCTCTGTAACAATCTTGGGTATGTTGAAATCACGCAATGCACGCATTAACACCTGATCCTCCGGCCGACTGTGGTCATCACGTTTTAATGTGCCCGCAACAACAAGAACCGATTTGATGGCACGAAGGCCCCAGTCGTAGTGATCCTGCTTGGACAGTAGCTCCTTGCACAGTGTGTAGAGTGTGATAAATTTGCGTGCCAGCAGTCGAGCGTCCTGGAAGCCCTCGGCCATTAACATAATCTCACAAATCAAAGCAAAGTCCGGCACAATCATGGCGCATGGGCGAAACAATGTTTTCAGGTTCTCTGGCAGTTCGGTGCGGCCGGCATAGCCCGGATTCATGGTGATAAAAATGCCAACCGACGGCTCCAGCGAGATGCGCTCGCCCATAAAGATAAATTGGGTTTTATGCATCTGTAAACAGGACGTGGAAGAGCAGCAACAGCAGTTGGGTCCGATACAAATACAACCAACCAACGAACGTTTGGCCAGAAATGTAATCAATGTGCAGCATTGCAAGAGAAGAAGACGAAAAGGAAAAGGGAAAGGAATAGGCATGAGACATGGATGTGGAAGATGGTAAAATCAATTTGCAAACGTTTCACAACGCTTCGCCCGACATTTTGCGGTCGCACCTTTATCGCCTCCTGTATGGTCTTCACCTGAACAGCGACCACGGACAGCACCTCCACACAGATGCGATTGAACTCATCAAAGCAGCCCCATGCACCGGTCTGTGCCAACCCTTTGTAAATGTTGCCGCAAGATTTGTAGTCCATTTGCTCCGAACAGTTGAAGACATAAACCATTACGCCCAGTGCACGGCCCAGGTCCTTCGTTGTTTCCGTTTTTCCCGTTCCTGCCGGTCCAGCCGGTGCGCCACCCATCACCAGATGTAGCGACTGAACGAACATGGGGTACATGAATGGGTATATATATATGTGTGTGTTTGTGTGTAGGTAAAGGTATGCAAATTGCAAAAGCTGCATTTATTTTCCACTAACGAGTTGTTTAATTTAAGTACACATATATATATAAAAGCGAAATTGGCATAAAATCAACACCAAAATGCCAACACAAATTATGGCAACGACCTCTTACCAATGAAATATTCACTAATTGGTGCATTTAGTTAACAAACTTCTACTTCTACCCATGTTATAAATATACAATTAAAATACGAGTGAATAAGTTACTGTTAACATAACTTTGTAAGCATGTTAAATGCTTTTCGAATAACTTTTGGGTTAATGTTTAAGCAGCTGAAATAAACACATTAATCACTGATTAATTACTTAAAATGTGTTGGCATTATGCAAACAAAAAGACAAATCATAATATAACAAAGCTATTTATATTTCCATTTATTTATAAATTCCACAAATATATCCCTCAAAAACTTAAGGTTAAAGGTTTTTACATCTGCTTTCTAAATTAAATGACCCTGGCTCTTAATTATACGTACATAATGAAGGTATAAACAGAACAGAATATTAATAAAAAGTTTCTTTAATTTGTTTAAGAGCTTGTCTGCGCATTTGCTAAGTTCGATATATTTTTTCCCTCGGGCTTTGCCTAAAACTGTCAAAGTCGAGCTGTCAAACCCTTTTGAATAATATTTTCGAAAGAGAAAAACATGGAAAGAAGACTTTTAAACAATTTGCACATCAGAAGTATTATGTAGTAAATTTCCGCTTCCGAAACCAATTTGCATACACTCATTAACATTTAATCGTATTTGTAATCTAGTGTGCGAGTTTCCTGAACACCAGGGTCACAACAAGTCTTAGTAATTGTATTTTAAGTACATAAACAAATAAACAGCACAAATTAATAAAGTCTTTAGTTAAATATAATTGGGTTACCTGGGTCAAAGTGATGTAACATCGATCCGTAAGAGGAGTTATGACCAGCCTCGATGTATTGCCCAAATACTCATAAGCATAGCGAAACTCCGCATCGCAGATATTGGCAAAGCAATCCTCCTCGCCGTTTCCACCGCCATTGCTCACTGATGTTGCCGTGGAGCTGCCCGACTGATCATCATCCCAGCGATGACGAAGCTGACTCTGCCACTGAAAGGCCAGTGAGTTGTCCACTTTGGTTGCAATGATCTTGCCAATGACGTCACGCGAATGCACATCTATGGTGCAGATAGTCATGATCTTTTGCCTATCGCCCGGCGAGAGCTCTCCCAACAGTAGATTAATCAAGGCATTCAACTGTGTGATCTGTCGCTTGTGCAACTCCTTCATGGCACCCTCGTAGCCCTCCTCCATGGAGGCAAAAGAGCGATTTACATCCGCTGTCCAGTTAATCTGGCTACAACACAGTGCCACCTGAGCTGGCCAATCATAGAGCCACGAATCTCGTGACTTTTCACCAAATGCGTTTAAGGCACGCCGAAAGAGCTCATGAAGCGTGCTTCTCATCTGTTGGATGACAGCGCGTAGCCAGAGTTCAACGCGTCCCGAGCAATCTATGAATGCTGTTTGCTCCTGCTGCACCACAAATGTCACATACTCATCATTCTCTTTGGAGTGCATGCCCAGAGCATGCGTTGTATTTGTTTCATATTGCAAACGCAAAATGGAATCGAAGAGCTTAATCAAATGCCGATCAATGACCTGCGGATTATTTCCATTGGAAAGAATATCTAAGAGATCGGCAGCTGAGATGAAATAGAAACGTGGAAAGGCCAGACGTTTCGTTTCTAGATAGTCATTCAATGCCTTCTCACAAATCGAGAGACGCTGTTGCAGTTCCAGCAACTGCTTAAGCACATCTCCATGCCCCAGCACCACCTGCATGACAACTCGAACCTCATTAACTCTGGCCAGAAGATTAGTAAAATCCTCATCAATACGCTCGAAATTCGCTGCATCTTGCGGCAGCTGAGAGCGAATGTCCTCGGAACCAATGAAAATACACTCCAAATAGATCCATTTACGCTGCACCTCAAACCAATTGACAATTAGGGTATCAATGCCGCTTAGAACACGCTGCCAATGGCTCAGCTTGTCCAGCAGATACTCAATGTGCTTTGATGTCGAGATATTCTGCAGCTGCATTTGATTATCGTCCAGCGTTTCAATTAGTTCCTCAGAGACCTTAAGCAGTCGCACAGCAGGACGTGTTTGATGCGGTTCCAATTCAAATTCCAAATGTGCCCAGGTAGCTTTAATGTCATCCAACACTTTTGTCACTGTCATCTCTTTGATGGCACGATCCACAGTGTTCTTAATGTCCTCCTCATGCTGCTGCAGTTGCAGGCTAAGCAGTTGCTCCAAAGTTGTCGATTTATTGCATTTGTACGAAAGCTGCGAATGATTGCAATCAAGTTATGTTACTATAAGCACTACCATATCTGTAAATGCAACAAATCTTTATTAAAACAGAAGTATGTCAATAAGTTTGACAAGTTATGTTCTTGCCTCTAGTTGATGTCTCGTTTTTGGATTAATTGCTGAACTTTAATAACTAGATAACTATTTGCCAAAATATCTAATTTCTGGCAACTGACAGGTACTTACATTTGTATACATATATATATATATAAATGTATTTATGTATTTCTGCTGCTAGTAATTAATACTTATGGGTACACACTATTAATGAGAAACTCACTTGAAGCCTGACTGAGATAATGGCTTGTGCTCTTCAAGTTATCAAATCGATGAACTTGTCTCTATGTCTTGACTCTGCTTAAGGCTTTAGCACTCAGCAGTTGCATCCATGACAACCGTAGCAAACCACACCCACACACATTAACAGTTATTCCCACAGCTTATTGAAGTTTTGAAAAATAAATACAAAACTTAAATATTATTCTATTGATTTTCACTTACCAATTCCTCCACTTTATACTGTCCAATTAGCTGTGAAAAGAAAGGAGTTAGTTATGTATTATTATTTTTAAAGTAATTTTAAGATAGTGATTTAAAGCAACCTTTTTAGATTGTGTTTTTGTGGGCACACCCTATTGTGTTGTGCTTTCCGTGGATTATGATTGCCCGTAATAAACGCTCAAACAACGCCTTGTAATGCATTTGCCAAATTCACACACACAAACAGAGTAAGCCTCAAATACACAGGATACGTGAGCACAATGGGCTAGGCGCGCAGGTATTTTGCAAAATGGTGTGATATGTGGATCAATCAGTTGTGATGTGGTGGATGGGGTGCAGGGCGGTGGTGCGTGCATTACTGTTATTGACTGCAAACATTCACTAGCTGCTGCTGCTGCTGCTGCTTACCTTTGACAGCTGCATAAGCTCGAGCCAATGGCGTTCGGTAATTGCTTGATTTTGAAGTTCGGTAACAGAGCGCAGCGAGGCAACCAGTTCACGCAATACGCCCACAATGTAAACATACGGCGCCCATTCCCTGATGCACTTGTCAAGTGTGCGCAAATCGCGCGTGAACTTCTTGCATTCATGCTCCATGTCGTCCGTATCGATCAGCAGCCAAGGTGTCGCATGCCAGTCAACAATGCAGGATTCGATGACGCGCACAAAGTCCCACAATTGCTGCAGGCGGATACAAAAGCTGTCAAAGCTATGTACACTCAGCCAAACATAATATAGTTCTAAAGGCAGCTAACATTGATATTAAAAACGAATTTTTACAGATTGGCTTAAAGCCGAAAAACCTTATTGCATGCAAATAAAAGCTGGATTTCAGAAAGCTGGCTAATGTTTTTCTGAGTGTACACACATATTGCGAGACGGATGCTAGAAAGGTGGTTCTCAACATCTGACTGCTCACCTTTACACGTCTAAGCTCCGTCCGGCAATGTTGTAGAGTTGTCGTGTCAGGTTCGGCTATATCCAGGAGACGAGCCCAGGCCGCATAACGTCGCTGCTGCCAGTTAAAGCGATGGAGATGCACGTAGACCTGGTCGCAGGCATCGTAAACTTGTGGACAGGGTACGCGAAAAAACTAAACAAGGAACGAACAGCAGAAGCGGAGTTAATGGCAAGGTATAGCTGTATGCAAACAAACTAGTTTGTTTAGCACTTACCGGCATGCGTTGAAACTGTTTGGCATAATGTTGCACGTGGCACGTATGCAGGCCAATGAGCGCCGTTACGCGCTGCTGTTGATAGTAGCGTGTATCCTGAAGAGCCTCCAGTTTGGCCAGTGCCTGCTGCTTCAGTTGTTGCCACTGCAGCGGCAGCTGTTCAATATTGCGCATCAGCTGCGCTTCAAACTCCACATTGTAGGTCCTTAACAGCGCTACTATGTCCTTTAGTGGCTTAAAAACATTGTCAGCATAAGGTTCGCGCTGTCGAATCTCTGCCATCACAGACAGCACTCTCAACAGTGCCTTAAAATCCTGACGTGCAATATGCAACTGCAATGTCTCATGACTGCACGTTATAAATGTGTTAAGCTCCTGTAAAATAATATACCACTATTATTAATATTTTCCTTTTGTTTGACTAAATATGGTATTTTTGTCAGGGATAGTAAACATACCTATGCTTAAAATACCCTTTCGGGTATAGATCATTACGTTAAGATAGAAGAAGAAAAATAATCTAAGTACCAATGTTAAACGTCTGTAGACTTTAGCTTAACAGGAACATAGCCTGTTTTGCGTGCTGATAAAGCAAATACCCAATGTTAGAAGACATACAATTTATATGCCTAAGGTTGCACATAACTTGTATTAAGAAGTAATAAAGTATTCCGCTTTGCATAAAGTTTCATTTACCTGAAGCGTTTTCTGCACATAGCGCAATAACCATTGTTTGTAGAGATGCGACCATTTACAAGCCAGATTGAGCAGGCCATGTTTCAGCGGCTTCACATCCAAGGCTAGCCAACCATTAAGGCAATGGCGATTCTCATATTGGTCAATTTCATCGTGCAACTCGTTGTATCGCTCGATCTGTGGATGGTTGAATGGAGATTTGGTCAAGATGTTTGGGGCGTTGACAACTTCATTTGCTTGTGCTAAACCAAATTTATTCAAGCTAATTTAGCGCATATATATTGCATATGTGTTTGTGCCATTTACTCGCATATATATTTCGAATGGGTGTCCAGGCGGAACGTTTATTAAGCGCACCAGCTGCGCCAAAGGCAACTCTCAATGGCTGCTCATAAATAAAATGCCGGCCACTGATTTTGTTTACCCTATGTCTGGAAGAGTTGAATCTATCTGGAGCAGACCTAGTACCATAGGTATCATGTGTGTTTTGGAAATTCCTTAACTAATCGTGTTGATTTGGGGTTTTATTCTTTTGAGAACACATCAAACAGTTAATCGATTTTAGAAGTACATTTAAATTTCGTTGTCGACAACGAAAAAACAACAAATTTTGTGTATTTAGTTTCTCTCATTTTATTGTGGCACTCAATTCACAGGCTAACGCTGAATGTTCTATGCATTTCGACCATGATTTGTTGTTGCTGGTTTATCTGTTCTGCATTTTATTTGTGTGTGCGTGTTTGTCTTCTTTAGGTTATTTATAGCATACTTTTTGGGGGGCGTTTGATAATTGTTTAAAGAAAATATTACGCATACGCAAGCGAATCTGACTTGGTCTTGAACCGGGACAAAGTTGTAACTTGGCATAAGTCAGCGGCGCCATGTGGTTAAGCCATTGCTATGCCCTATCCAGATTTTAGGCAATAGCCAGCCAGAAGATGGCTCAATGGTCAGCGGCAATTCAGCCACACACACGCGCACACACACACGCACACATTTGACCCTAAATGGTCGACATTTATCAAGCGTTATTGGTCTCAGGGGTTACACAACGTAAATTGTGTGGTTGCCAATTGAGTGACCCAACGAGCCACTCGGTCACTGGTGCCCCTGTCTCATCTGTCTGTACGACTGTCTGCCCGTCTCTTAGCCCCTAGTCCGTCCGGCTTCGCTGTGTGCGTGGGAGCGGTATTTTGGCGAACTGCTGTTGCTTTGTGCTTTGGGGCGCAAAATTTGGTTGTTGCTGTTATTGTTTGCTACTTCTGTGCCCTAAACACATTAAAAATTTTGCAAAAAGGGTATCCCAGAAGTTGTTGTGATGTATGTAACATGTTATTGGAGATATTTCTAAAAAGATAGTGGATAGTTTATTTCAATTTGGTAAAAAAGTAAACCCTCAAATCATTTCTGTTTTAGAGTATTTACTCGTCGAGCTGGCTCAAATGCGTCCCACTGAGCTGAGCTGTTTTTTTTTTTATTTTTGCCTTTACCTCCTTTTTAAATGTTTCCATGATGGCATAGCCAGTGCCACTGATGTGGGTCGCTTGGTCGCGCGCCGTCTGCATGCAGGAGGCGAGAACGGCGCCGCTTTGCTGTGTCCAAAGGAACGCATAGGCGTGGAATTTGGCAGCATAATTCAACGCCGCTTGCACCGTCTGCGTCAAGGCGTCGCGTATGTTGCCACACAGTATTTCCAAGTCATCAGCAGCAACTGCTGCAATGCCTGTGAATGATGGGTGGAAGATAGTAGATAGTAGTTGGTGGCATAAGAAAATGCAAAGAATGCGACAAGCCGTCACGTCATAGGGCATGAGTAGTACCTTTTACAATGCGGCTGGGGTGCTTAAAATCATTCTCATGCCCATTCTTGTCCTCTTTATCGAAGTCGTCGTCGTCGTCTTCGTCAGACAGCGCATTGTCAGACACAATTCTTGGCATGCAGTCGCATGTCTGTTTTATATCTAGCAACAGCTGCTCGACAATTTGTTGAAAATTATTTTCCACACTTGCATCAAAGGCAGGCGAAAAACGTATTTCCGTTTCCGTCAGCTCCAATTTCACTTCGAAAAGCGGTGCATCGTTTGCTGTTACAGTTGTTGCTGCTGTTGTTGTTGGTATTATTGTCGCTGTCGCTTGTGGCGTTGCTTTGATTTGTTGTAGCACTAACCTAGTCATGCTTGGCAAGGCCGTGCCTGAAGTTGGGGGCGTTGAAGAAGTTGCTGTTGCTATTGCTGCTGGAGTTGTTGTTGTTGTTGCTGTCATTTCCTTGTGCAAATACTCTAAACTGAATTACACGGCGTATGAGTAATGCGAAAATTAAATTTAGTGCTGAGTTTGTTTTGTGCTTATTTCGTTTGCTGCTGCTGCTGCTACTGTTGTTATTGCTATTGCTGCTGTAGACTCTGCATGCAATCACGAAATGCTGTTAAGTGAAACATGCAATTGACGCATGAATGCGCTGCCAGCAGCAACATGTTGTTTTTATTATATGTGTGTGTTTATTGCGGTTACTGCTGCTGTTTCTGTTGGTGCTGCTGCTGCTGCTGCCGCTGCCGTTGTAGGTGTAAGTCTGTCTGTCTGTCAGTCTGTCTTTGCGGTTACTGTGCGCGAAAAGCGGGTGAGTTATAAATTCGTGTTCATTTACTTGATTAGTTTTGATGAGACATGAAAGGCGCTCTGGCAGCTTGCCAAAATGTAATGAATTTATTTGTTGCTCGTTGGGTGATGATGATTGTATGATTGTATTGTATAGATATAGATATTGGGTGTGGCATGGCTGAGTGAGTTGTTTTTATTGCTGCGCAGTTAAGGAAAACAGAAAAAAAAACAAACAGGTGCGATCCGAACAAAAGTCTATTTATGTAGTTGAAGTTGTTGAAAATGTGAATGTTATTTGATTAGCGCGCCAAACCTGATCCTTGTCGCTTGGCGCACTTCACGACAAATCAACTCATCGACATTGGCCAAATATTTGTTAAACTGTCGCCGCTGCTCTTCCGGAAACTCTCGCACAAACTGTCAAGCATACAGCAAATAATACAAATGGACAACAATAATAAGACAACTGCTTCTTACCTCCTGTACGTTAAGATCACGCGAATACAATTGAAACTGCTGCGACTCGTAGTTGAAGAACAAACAAAAGTTGGCTATAAGCAAACGATTTAGCAACATCTTGGTCTCATCACATTGCAGTAGACGCAAACGCACACGCTCCTGCTGATGCCGCAGATCCAACAGATTGCGGCCATACAAGCTACGTTGATGCAGTGGCTCACGACTCCAGCGACGCATGCTAGCCAAAATGGAATCCAGATTATCATGCGATTGCTGCAGACGCCCAAACAGATCACGTGAACTTTCAAATATGCTCTCAATCAGTTGCTCATCTGTAAAGTTATATGTTAATGCTTACTCGCACTTTGTATCACTTTAATTTATCTACCATAATCTGTCCAGCTTAGCTGTGTACATGCCATTGCCACTTGGCCATCGATTTCCGCTAGCTCAGTTTCAATTAACTGAAGCTCAGCCTTGGCACATTGCCCAGCTCTGATGCCATTGTAGAACTCATCAATTTTAATGAGCCTGATGCGCCGTTGCCAATAAGCATCCCGCTGTTCATAGAGTGTGAGCAATGCTTCAGGCATGGGAAAGAGTTTGGCCGAAAGGCTGCCAGCAGCTTGCAAGGCGAGCAGATATTTGGTTTCCTTAAGCAGCGTGAATATTGCCTGGGCAAAATTTGGTTGCAATTGCTGACCAGCTGCCTGTTGAGTTAAGACCGGCTCAGACAGGCCCTGAGCAATAAGCCTGTCAATATCCAGCAGCCAGTTTTGCCAGATCTTAAGCTGCAGATTACACATCTTGGTGGTGAGAATATTGCGACGTGACAACAAAGAATCCCATTCAAAGGGTAGAGTTATAAGCTGGGATTTGAGGGATAACCTGTTGTGAAAAATAATGGAGTGATTTTAATAAATATTATGTAATATTTTCTCTATTTACAATTTTTGTATGAGCTCAGTGAGATCCTTAGCTCCGAGTTCATCGCAGCGATGTAAATGTTGCTCTAGCCACATTATGGCACCTGCTATGGGCGGAAAGTTGTTGGCAACCGGCACCGCCTCAAGTCCTTGGCATTGATAAAGCAAGAGTACGTTTGCGACACTTTGCTCCAATTGTACCAGCTCCTCATTGTAAATGTTAAGCATGTGGGGCAGCAGACGCACCAGCTCCATTTGTACCTCACGACGTTGTAGAAGGCAACCAAACATAAGCGTCAATTTGAGCAGGTTCATCCAACTGTGACATTGTTCGTAGGCTTGCAACAAGACTGTGGCAAGCTTTTGTTCCAACAGTTGCATGCGGCCAAAGAAAATGCATTGCTCTCGCTTGAAACTTTTCCATTTGTGAGCTGCTGGTGCGGCCAGATCTATATCCACATTTGTCCATTGTTCAAAGAGCAGTTTAAATTCGCCAAAGATCTGCGGTTTGCATAGCAAAAAGCGAAAATAACAAGTGATTAAACTAATAAAATCATTCTACCTAATACGATCACGCGTCATCTTTAACATTGTCGTAAGCTTAACAGTATAATTTGAGTTTAACATTCGTTTGAAATTCGCTGATTGTGAATGATTCTCGCTACGAGCCGAATATAAGAAATCATTAATTTATAAAGTTTTTTCTTCTCACCTCTCTAATGCGATCCGTGAGCAATTTGCCTCGCAAACCGCCAATTTCGAGCTTCTCGAGTTGCTGAAACTGAACTGCCGCCTCGAAGACATGACGCAGCTCGTTTAGTTGTAATAGGAAGCCATCTAGTGTTTGGCCAAACACTTGCTCATTTGAGAAGCGCCACAGCTGCTGTTGGTCGTCGGGTGGCGGGGAAGCTGCTGCAGATGCAGCTGCAGAAGAAGAAGAAGAAGCCACAGGCAAAGCTGGCAACAAAACTTGATTGCTGGCATAGCGTTCCTTGTAATCGAGCATGCGTTGTCTGAATAAGAACCATATGTGTGTCTGTAACTTAAAGTGTTTGCAAATATTCCATTAAACCTACTTGAAAAACTCTAGAACTTCACTAGTTTTGTTGATCCTCTGCAGACCCTCATCGGCGTCGCCTTGAAAAAGTACCGGAAACTCCAAATCTTCAGCGGCCCGATGCACCAACATGTTGCAAATGCAACGCAGTAGAACGCTCATTCTCTGAGTGCTGCGATAGAAGCGTGCATTGCTCCAGAGCAAGTGCAGCACATGCACCAGTGGAGCAATCAGCTCCTGCGCATTGCTAAACTGCACCGAGTTAAATGCAGCAGTTTGACGTTGCAGGGGCTGCAACCACAATGAAACATCCTGTGCCTCCAGCCAGGCAGTGAGCAGTTGGCGAAATGCCTTCGCATACGGCTCATAATAAACGGACTCAATGCGTTCCAGAATGTGTGCCAATGTCTTGTGCATTTTCTCACGCAACTGCCCATAAATATTTTGCAAATTAAGTTTACGATTCGTCCAGAATAGAATCTCCTGGGCGGGCAGTGTGACCACATAAAGGTGTTTCGATGGCACTGCCGTGGTGCAGGAGTTTAAACCCATGCTCTCGGAATGTTCCATGACAATGTCGTGCATTTGCGTTGTCCAATTGATGAACATCTCCTCAAGTAGATTACGAAACTTGGGATCCAACGCTGGCCTCAAATTGCTAAATGCCAAGCAACGATAATTAAATTTCCCCCATTTTTCTGTATAGTCCATTTAATTTTCATTCAACTTTGAAAACAAATGAACGCAACTTTTTTAAAGAGTTGGCCGCCCAGCAAAAGAGGAAAAGTATCACCAATTATTGACCTAATTTTCAAACATTTCGATTTGGCCATGCTGCATTATTGCCTTCTTCTCATGCGGTTTCCCCTTTCTTACCCTCATTCTCACCCTATTTCTTTGGTACACTTTTGCTGTTTTCTGTTTTTGCATTGCTCTCTAAAATATTGCATTTAAAATTGACCTAAATTAATTTGATTTAATGGCTGATTTCCATGATGGCATTTTGCTGCTGCTGATAGATTTTCCATACCCTATATATTGACAGAGTATCAAAAGAACCGGAAAGAAAAAGCTCTCAAAACCTTTTTCCTTTTTATGCACATAAATCGTTTATATCCGATAACACAGCACAAGAGTATCTTCTAGTCGACATTGCCGCATTTTCGACACTTTTGTTTAATGCAACATTTTGTGGCATTTTCAAATGGTTCGTTTTTTGGCAATTCGATACGAGAAAAGGCTTAAGACAGCATTTGCGATACACAATTTTCATTTGCAATTAGTCTTAGTATTTGGGTTTAATTAAACTATATACCAAAAAGCAATCAATATTGTATGTAGTTGCAGCTGTTTGGTTTGTTTTTTTTATTATTATCGTTGTAGACCAAAATTGAATTGCAACAAGTTATGGGTTGAAACAATAATAAATTTTCGCAAAATCATGCGATAAAGTTGTGTTTGCCAGCAAGTTCGATTTATGCCCCGTTTCCTTTGGCCAACTTTGTACAACGATATATAAACAATGACTTGACGCCAGCAGCGATGACGCAGCTAAAGGACGCACGCCAGGACTTCAAGACATTTAGCCCTTGAGACAATGGCCATTGAGTGTGGCCCAAAAGTTGCGTTCAGCTTGTTTTGTTCTTTGTCTTCAACTACTTCTACTACTACTACTACAACCACTACTTACCCCCTGTCCACGTGGGCCGACACTTCCTCGACGATTGTTGGCGAAACTAATAACGATAAAATTGTGCGATTGTTGGTTTTGCCCTTAATCTGTGGAGGATAACAATAAAGTATAAATAGCGCTTATAGACACATGAAAACTTTTGCCCAATTAAGACAATGGCCTTGGACGATTCTCGCCCTGCCTTGTCTCGCCTCGCTGCACTCAATTAGATTAATATGCTGAGATAACAACAAATGCACTTAGAGAAAATAAATGCTTGGAAATTAAGGAAATCGTTGCTCTTAACGCTTTAAGCCCTCTCTAACCTCTGTCAATGTGTTCCTCACATCCTTGACGCGCGCCTGCAAATCCTTGCGCACTGGCATCGGCCATTGGCCCTGGGCCTGCTCCAGCAGCGGTTGCAGCACCTCATCGAACAGCAGCGACATTGTCTCAATTTTACTATGCACTGGAAAATCACCATAGAGCACAGTAGTTTGGAAATTGTTAGCTGTCAGCGGCACGCCCACATTGTTGTGGCGTATAAAGTAGGCGCACTTGCCACGCGGCACCCCATCCAATGTGGTGAAGCTGGACGATGCTGGTAGCATTGGTACGAGCAGTGCTCCAGTGGTTGTTGCTGCCGCCACCACTGCTGCTGTGGCAGTGGTATCAATTGCAGCTGCACCTCGTGACACTGCTCCGATGCTGTTGCTGTTGCCGCCGCTGCTGCTGCTGCTGCCTTGCAGCATATAGTTGCAATAGAGATCGCTCACACAGCTACGGGGCACCAGTTCGCCACCAGGACTAAGGGTCATGACCAGCACACGTGTGCGTCCATGCAGCCAGTCCATAACAATGTGCTGAGAGAGTTTCATACACACACATGCATGGAGTTAGTCATGTGTTTACAGTAGGGTGGTGTGTAAAAGATAATATTTTTTCTGCACTTTTATATTGTTAATCCCTAAAATTTGCACTTAAAGTTTAACTTATCTGCACCAAATCTGATGAGTTTGTTTTTCTAATAGTACACCCTACTGCGTAGCTAAAGAAAACTTACCCGGAACTCATCGTGCGCCATCATTTTAGTCCATTTATCCGGTTTCAGGCGCATTGTGGTTGTGGTATAGGCAGCCACACGCTCCAAACGCGCATCACTGTAGTCTCTGTGAGCACCAGGATGGCTGCTGATGGGCGTCAGTTCCTCATCGCTGCTGGCAAGCGGCGCCGCATCAGATGCGGACATGGCCATTTTTCAGAATGTGAGCACATACACTGTCACAAAAATGCCAACCACAATGGAAACGATTCAATTGATTCCAAACACAGGTGAGTACAAATCAACAGTTCAACGCGGCGTTTGCCGTTGAAATGACCTCTAATGCCAGCCCACTTGCAGCTGGGATTTAGCGCGAACCGCATCGCTGGAACACACCAGTTATATACACACACACATACGCCGCCCAACAAGCCCGCATATCGATCAAACTTCAAATTCGCATTAAGAAAAATACTTTAAAGTGTGTGTTTGGGTTTTAATGCGCACAGAAAGCCGCCCATTTTAACTGAATGCAAAAGCTTGCGCCACACATTCTAATCGGATGGGCAAAGTTTAACAGCAGAACGTCAGGCACAACGCTACCAGCTCCCACGTTCCTGCCCGCCCTCACTTTAATTGCTGCATTCGCGAAATGTAATTTCCGCTTTTGCCAGAAGGTATTTTTGTTTTTTGTTTTTGTTATGCCGCTCATAACTCAACATCTACATCCAAATATACACATGGCAATTGACAAGGTAGCTGGCTACCTGCATGTTGTACGTGCAACTTCATAAATGTGTGGCGCCACAGTGCTTCAATCTATGCAAAGTTATGAGCTGCCAATGAAACTGGCTTTTTCCGTGTGCTATCATGGCCGGTGCGTATGCGTAATATTTGATGTTTAAGCTCAAAATGTGCTTGTAATGATTCAAATGCCAGCAATGACCACTCTATAAAGCTAACAGCAAAACACACACACACACAGGCCCACACACATACATTTTGCACATTAAGTGCTGCATTATTGCTGTTGTCAGCACCAGCAGCAACAGCAACAGCAACAGCGACTATGGGCAGCACACAAGGCAAGTGCATTTTATGTTTCGCATACACAAAGTCGAGTTTATGCCAGCTAGTTTTTTTTTTTAAGTTTGCATCCACCGTTGTGCCACAGTTGTCGGTGCCGCCTCTTGCCCTACCATGCCCCATTTTTAGTTGCCCGCCGTCTGTTGTCGCTGAGCCTTCCGCTT
The DNA here is from genome assembly GCA_035044725.1 of Scaptomyza caliginosa. NCBI lineage: Eukaryota > Metazoa > Arthropoda > Insecta > Diptera > Drosophilidae > Scaptomyza > Scaptomyza caliginosa. The sequence goes on along the minus strand of JAWNNR010000979.1, from coordinate 805,814 downwards.
GGCCACGCTCAAAAGCCAAGCGCACGGAATGAGTGACTGACTGACATGTGTCAAGTAACAGCAGCAGCAGCAACAGCAACATCAGCAGCACTCACTGCTGCCAGCATGCTTAAAATGCTACGCAATTACCGCGAGTACACATAGAAAGCAAAGTTGCTTTACATTACTATAAATAGTGCTCTGCCATAAGATGCCCTGCAGCGCCATCATCGAGTCAGTTGTACCTACAACTCTTCCCTGGAATATAAGTGCTACTTAAACATAATTTAAGCATATGTCTGCAGGCTTCGCAAATAAGTGTAAAGAAAATAAATGAGCATAATGTGGCTAAGTCACGCATTGATTAGGTAAAAAAACACATTTGTTTTAAACAATACAATTGGTTAAAGCTAATGTACCTGTTTAAGAAACTTTTTCTTATCAATAATACCGAAATAAATAAAAATTAAATACCCATAATGATCATTTATTTTAGTTAACTGCAGGGTATAACAAGTGTGTACGATGATGCTTATGACGACGGCCCGGTTTGGTTTGGTTTGGTTTGCTTTGCTTTGGTTAACATATATACATACATGCACACATATATACATATGTATGCGCATAGCTCAGATGCTCTGAAACTCCACTTTTAAATATCAGCGTCACATCAAAAACAAGCGCATGGCAACCCGCTGGTTGGCTGATTCCGCTTTTTTACTACTGCGTGTTACCCTCGGGATAAATGCATTGCCCTCATTTTTAGTGGCAGGCACAACTGTTGCGGTCCTTGCGGCTTAACTGCTAGCTGATGATGGTCTTGGTATGTGTGTGTGTGTGTGTGTGTGTGTGGCGTTAAACTAAAATGGGGATCCAGAAAGTTTCTGCTAATGAATTTGCTCAAAGTGTTTGCTGTTTGGTTTTAAACTTATTCACTCACTAGCTTAATGTAACTAACTTGTAGGTATAATATCTTTCTGCTCATCATATTTAATATCCAAAACCAATATCAATTTGTGCTCTTTAGATTAAATGTGCCAACTAAAGTGGTTGCACGATAATTGTAATGTTGTCGTAGTCTCTGAAGTCTCAACCTTAAGAGAAGAGAATGAAAACCACAAGCCTTAAGAAAAATAAACGCCAAATTGATTTTAAAAGCCGTATTTCTTGATGATGGCTCGAGCTCACTTCAAATTAAGTAAATCGCACAAACAAAAAAGGCAGCGAACATTGGACAGCGGCCGGCATCGAGCCATGAAAAATGAAACTGAAAAATGCTTTTACTACATTTTCTTTTAGCGCTGCATTGATAACATTTTTATCAAAATACCCTGTAAATTGACAAGAGTAATAAGAAAGGATTACTTTTTTCCCCAATGAAGTTCCGCGTAATGAAGTTATTTTTGTATACAAATCTGCATGACTGACAGTTTCACACAGGGCATACCCAAGTCAAACGGCAACAACTTGATTATTTTTACTGTTGGTTTTCCTTTTTTTGAGTTTCTGCCAAGCCAATTCACGCCGCGTCGCGAAACCCATTGCATAGACCGCCCGTAACCCTCGCCGTAGAGATTGCCACAGAATCCCTGACTGACTCAACGCCTGCCTGCCTGCCTCGCTGCGATGCTGCCTGTCTGGGTTGGGATGCTTGTATGTAGTTTGCTGATGAGTTTCATTATGTGCGAACAAATCATCACATGCCAACGACAGCGAGAGCTGCCAGCCAGACTGCACGGCGTCGCGCTCGTTTAAAAGCCATTTCGTGCATTTATTAAGGACTCTGCTCGACGCTCCTGCATGTGTATGCGAGTGTGTTTCTAAGTATGTATGTGTGTGTGTGTGAAGAGAAAGTCAACACTATTTCATTCGAACAAAAGGCCATTTGGGCAAGGTTATGAGAGCGCTGGGAGCATCTATTTAAAGCGACCACAGTGCGTATTAGTAATATGACAGGGCATTCAATAAGAAGAAATATAGTATGCCCAAGGCTTGCAGCACCTAAAATACCCTAGCTCGGGAACATGTACTCCTTTAAGGTTTTGGTATTTAACTTGACGATGACAAAATACAAGTGTTTCTTATAATTTATCAATATTTCTGAGTCAACCGATCTACCAATAAAAAAAAAACAATTGATAGCTCCATATATCATTCAGAGTAAGAAAGCAACAAACAAACAAGAATGGAAAATACTCTCGGCTAGGGTATAAAAGGACAAAAGCATTGGTAACGTCAACAAATCGATCAGTGCACAGTTTTCCATTAAAGCGCCTTGCTAGAAAAAAAAGGAAAAGGGGGAAGAAAAATAGAAAAGCATTGCCATTGCCAGTGTAAACAACATTGGCAACTGGCCCAAATGGTTCTGGTCCTACAGCTTCTGTCAAATGTTGAAACAAAACCAGTTAGCAGACTCTGTGGCAGCAAACAGCAGCGGCAGCAGCAGCAGTAGAAGCAACAGAAATAACAAAAAATATCATTGTTGGTGCTTGTGTGCTGTGTGCAGCCTAACGACAACATTCAATAAACAATTCACAATTGATTGACAATCGGACAGGCGGCCTTGTCATTTGGATTCACTGCCGCCGGAACGATTGACCAGAGACAGACAGTGTTGGCTAGGTTCTGATGACGACGAGAATGACGACAAGTCAGCGGAAGGATGTTAGTTCAAGTGGATGAGGAAATTGAAAGGGAATGCTGACAACAAACTCGACAAGAATGCAACACGACAAGAAACACCAGTACTAAACCAACCAAAGAACTAAAAAAAAAGTAAAAAGGGGTAGACAAAAAGACACAAATGGCAAAAAAAAGGGCGCCTAGCACAAGTGAAAACAATAAAAGCAAATTTCTGAGCGGATATCCGCTAGAGATTAGGCAACGCCCTCACTGCACTGAACAGTGGTAAAATGTCCAATTTTATAGCTATTCGTACATACAATATTTGCTTGTGTTTAGTTCAGTCTGACTGTTAAAGGCTTAAGTGCCGCTGTTTCATATGTCAGCGGTCGCTTTTGCTTGTTTAAGGTCTCTGTTGTGTTGGCTGTCTGTGATTCAGGAAACCCCGAAACGCTTACAGCCTTCAATTTTCAGTCTACTTAAATTTGTTCAATTTTATATATATTTATTTGATAAAAATTTTGCATACTAGCCTTGCTTGCATTGAAATATGCCATTCGCATGTAATACGCAATGTTACACTCAATTTGAACTGTTAAGATAAGACCTTAGGGAGGAGGGAAATGTTAAATAAATTAATTGTTTTGATTCAAATAAGAAGAAGAACTTCTATTCATCCCTGGTCTTAAAAAATCACGTTGATCACAATCATAATAAGTGCTTTATTGCTGTAGATGTCATGTTGCAGGCAGCACAAATTTGCCACCTTGATCAATGCCGATTGAAACAAACAAGAGGCAACCCCTTAATTAAAACGCCTTCTCATTATTTGCGCACGTGACGTTAGCCGCTCATTAACTTGGGCCAGGTTGTGGGGCTGTGCGGGTGTACGGGGGCATAGTTTGGCACTTGCCAAAGTTTTTGGCGGCCAAAAACTCGTAGCAACGCTGGCAAGTGGGCAAAGGGGATGGGGTCAGCGCAACATTATGTAAGGCAAATCCGTTTGGCAATTAGATACTTGCAACCAATAAGAGCCGCGTGGCACAAGCGGCAGAGATGGCGACACTCACAAATATTGCGACAGTAAGTATCAGTAGTATCGTCGTGGTCGACGTCGTACATTTCGTAGTGCAAATATCCCATTACTCGGATGAAACTTTTAATTAAAAAGTTGCCAATGACAAACTGGGTAAGGGGCTGGGCCCACTGGCGAGCTAAAACTTCTGTACGACTACAGTCGCAGCAGCAATCGCAGTAGTAGTCTTAATATTTAGTCGGGGGCTAGCGGGGCGGCGAGCTGTCTCCGTCTGGCACGCACGTAATTGAGACAAACTTTGAGGCAGTAAAACATTCGTGCAATGCCAGGGGAGAACAGGGAGTGAAAGAGAGGGGTATGTGGGCTGCTGCTGTTGGATGCCAATGAGAAAATTACGACATTTAAACCCGGAGGTTAAATGCACGTGAAATATTAAGTTTAGTTGCATGAGAGCACACTAAATCTTCGGCTTGTGAGCCATTTGTTTGCCACTATCTCGTTCTCGCTCTCTATCTTTCTCTTCCTCTCTTTCTCTTAGCTAATTATGGCCCGAATTTGTGGCCAGATGGAGTCTCCAACTTGCTCACCACTTGCATCAGCTAACTGGCACGCAAAGCTAGTTGTTGTTTAGGTTTTTGGGTTTGGCTCCTTGCAAAACATCTTGAGTGTGATAAATTTGCGTGCGAGGAAACGTGCCTTTCGCTTCAAAGGGTCGCATTTCAACATAAGTTAGCTGGTTGTAGTACCACGGTTTATGCCTTAGGATCTCTAAACCTTCCGGGTTCTCCTTCATATTGGTCAAGTGCAACTTAATCTCATCCTTGTCGAAAATGCAAACGAATTGAAAAAGCATTCGAGCATTGTGCGCTTTGTTTTTGAGCGGGGACAGTTGCCTACGAGAGGGCAGGGTTCGGTGGGCGTGGTGGCGGCTAATTATCCTGCCCAGTGCCAATGGCAACGGTAAATGTTACGATTTTGCAAAATAATCAGAAAATGCTTTCAAACATTTTACGTAAAATGAAAACGCATGAAAATTGCACGGCAAATGTGCACAGGCTAAACGGATAGATGGTTACATGGGACGAAGGGGTTAAAGGGGCACATGGCATGTGTGTCTGGCTCTGGTTCAACCGACTCGACCGAGAAGATTGGGGTGTGTAGCGGAAATGCTGTGGTTGCCATGTTGCTGCTTTGTTGCGTTATCTAATTACAAAGGAATTTTGCGGCAGTGTCACACAGTTTTTCGGTTTGCCAACATTGTTTTTCAGGCTTTCAACCGGTTCAATAGTATCAGCAAAATAATACTTTACACACATAGTGTGTAACAACGCATTTAAATTGGTAAATACCCTACACATGATTTAAATTACCAACTAATATTATACGAATTTTTGTATTCAATCAAGCAAAATAAGTAAAAACTTTTTCCCATTAACTCTAAAACCAATTTCATACTTGAACTTTTAGCTTAAGTCGTTAAAACCGAACAGGCAGATGTGTTCAAAATAGTTAACTCTTTCTCTGCGGGCACTCGACATGCATGTGTGTGTGTGTAGGTGTAGACTTATAGGCATCTGTCCAGGCTAGAATGGCCCGCAGATAGTTACACATAACCAGGCACATATGCGCTGAATACACTCGAGTCTAATAAGTTTTAGCCAAATGTCCAAACAAGCGAGCACCCGCGCATGAACACAATATACACACACTCACACACACACACACACACAGTTGGTGATGGGATAAGCAAATGAAAAGAGACGCCCATTAGAGGGGGGCAGGCGGGGCATAGTCACAGCTGCGCGTATAGCACATTTGAGGATGCACGGCGAAAAATTGTCAAACTGCCGGACGCGGCCCGAAAAAGTCAGTTGGTTTAGAAATATGCTTAGTCCCGCCTTCCGGCTGCCCTATTGGAGCTGTCTGTTCGAATCCGTAACTGACTGAATCGCTTTGCCAACCGACCAAAATTTAAATTGACAAAATATTTGGTTGTGCCACACACACACACGTTTGGGTTGTTAACTGAAAAATTGAAGTCGATTGTTTGGCCCTTTTTTAAAAAAAAGTGAAACAAAAAGAATAATAAAAATATGATTGCAAAAACGGTGAACCCAACACTAATTGAACGTTTGGAAAAACTTTAACAATGTTGCCGTTTAATTTGTGAGCATAAAAGCCAAACATTAAAGTGTTAAATGAATCAAAATAGACAAGCTTGTAATAAGTCATAAGTCAGACATTGAAACCCTTTTCCAAGAAATCTTATTTGTGTATCAGTTCGTTTCTGCTGTAGTTTAACATCTCATTAAAATGTTTGCCTAACAACTTCTTAATAAAATGAAAATAGTTTTGCGTTATAATGTAAAATTAAAATCACTTTGTTGTGTGCATATTTTTGGTATTTCAGAGTAAAACTTGAAATTTTGATATACAGAAAATTTAATGATTGCATGGCCCATCAGTCAATTAGTCTAAGTATCCGCAACATGATCTAATCTATAACAATTGCTTTGGCACGTTGTGGCATATTGCGTTTAAGCAGACCCCAGTTGATGCTTGTGGGTGGCGGTCCGATTTTCTTCTGCTTCTTTTGCTTCTTAACTGTAAGAGATTTGCGGCTGGCCAGTTTGGAGCGAGCGCCACGTAGATTCTGATACTGGCTGGCGCTGCGTACGGCATGGCTGAGCTGCTTTTTCAGTTTGGCCGTTTTGTTGGACTTCGACTTGTATTTGCTCTTGAGAACCTTTTTGCTATGACTTAAGCGACTCCTTGTGGCATTGCTGGACTTCTTTAGCTTGGATAGACTTTTGCCGGACTTGGAAGACTTCATTGATTTCATTGATTTCATTGATTTCATTGATTTAATGGATTTTAAGGTTTTCAATGATTTCAATGATTTCATCGATTTAATTGATTTCTTCGACTTTTGTGACTTCAGTGTTTTGGACTTATGTGAGGTTAGATTAGCACCACCCTCGGATCGCATTGACTTTACTACTACTTTGGGCTCAGGCTTCTTCACGGCATACTTGGGAGCCGCTGGCGGCTGTGTGGCAAAGACGCGTGCCGCATGCACTATTGAATCGAAATTTCCAAAGACTTGCATGATATTTCTATTGACATACTGTAGATACTTGAGCGACGATTGGCAGAGTTGGCACTTGGGATCCTTGCTACAGTTGTTGCGTATCAGGCTCTCCAAGTACAAAAAGTTCTTGGCCATATTTTCGCAATGTAAACACTTGTTCATGTCGTTGCTGTCAAAATTGTTTTCCTTTAGATTCGAAAAGTTTTCATTAAAACCGGATCGTTGTCCCAAATTGACTTTTGAATTCTGTGGCACCACGTATGTATCGGGCTTTTTTTTACTAAACATTTTTTTTAAAATCGAAATTTTGTTAACCTTTTCTGGCATTGAATAAATATAAATGTGATCTTTGTTAAGTTCTGTTCGTTATACATATAAAATCATTTGTATTTATAATTTCACAGCCTACCTATGCCATTGTTCAATTCAGTTGCTTACTAAAATTTGTTTAATGTTTTAGTGTTTTATATTAGCGCAAACTTTCTATTGACTCTGACCACGGCGCCTACTTAAACGCCATATTTTTTCCAATTTAATATACAAAAATTAAATAGCTAAGTTTATTAATGCAAATAAACAAAGCGTTGTTTAAATAGTTGACTCCAATTAAATTCTAACGCATGTCGACCAAATTCACATAAATATAATTTAATGCCCTGAATTGCAGGTCGTTTGGCCCTGGAACTGGCTTTGGCTTTGGATGTTTTTTTTTTGGGTTCTGACTCGTTTAATTTCTATTTCCTTGGGCACAATTAGCGATAATCAGCTTGCAGTGGCAGGCTCTGTTTGTCTCTCTCTCTTTCTCTCTGTCGAGCATTTTCCATTTGCGATTTTCATTTCCAGTGTCATTTTGTGTATTTGTATTGTGTATTTGGGTCAGGTCGTTTGCGATGTGCACAGCAATTTATTTCAATTTAAGATGTAATCGCACCATTTTAGTTGGACTTTGATATCGCATTTCTTTGCCAAACTGATTTTTCACCAAATACTTGGCCTGGCTTTAACTAAATGCTAAACAAAAGTGTTGACCTTGGTTATAGCAATAAAAATAGCTTGAATTATGTAAATTTGGGTCACATATTTGTGTGAAACTTGGCCAACTTGCTTGATTAAACAGCAATCAGTCATAATTGTTCGACAATAAGTTTAGTTAAGTTTATGTTAATGACTTATTTTCTATTTCTATTTTTATTAATAGCTTTTTAAAGCATTTGCTTTTAGTGGCCATGTCACAAGTCATAATATTTATATAAACTTATGCAATCAACTTTTAAATTCAATGCGTAGTGAAAAAGTTGTTGAAAATTTAACTATTTTATAGTTTTCAAGACAAACTTTTGGCGGCAAATATGCATGTTGCTTGTGAAAAAGTTTTGAGCGACATATTAGATACTAAGCAAGTAGATTGAATTTGATTTTAAATGCCTTAGTGTGTGCCATTTTTAATGTGTTTAACAATATGACATTCATTGAAATAAACAATTCCCAGCAGCTATTTTGCAGTGAAATGTGTTGACATTCGCATTTCTTCGTTTATCTAAACCTTCAAAAGCTATTTTAGCTTCACTTAGATCGACTACCATGTGGGCAACAAAAAAAGAACCCAACCGCAACTCCTTATGGACCCCAAACACACATTCGATTGGAAAATATCTTGGAAAAGTCAAGCACAAGTGCAGAGTGACGATAAACAGAGGAGCTCTTAGGCACTCAGCCACACACACTCCCTCTTTCTCTCTTTTGCAGTCTTTCTCTTGCGCTCGACCATAAACTTGATTGTTCATAAATGTAAGAGGCGGGGCGTATACGTAATGCATTAAAGCAATGCAATGCTTGGTTGTTCTGTGCAGCACAGCATATTTACTTTTTGGGGCGTGCCCCGAGGCCATAAAATGCCAGGCATAATGAATATATTAAAACTTCATTTTGTTAACATGAACAATGGGCTAAGCTCAGCTGTTGTCTTCGACTTGAGCTTGGGCTTGGCTTACTTGCATGTTGGCCAAGTTTATCCAAACAGACTTCAATTATGCCTGGCATGCAGAGCGACAAGTAAGCGAATGTGAGTGTTAATGGATTTGTGCCAAGTTCTCGTCACTGATTTATTCGTGGCCAGAAATTAGGGCGTCTCAAACATTGTTGTTGTTTATTTTTTGCTTAGGTCCATTGCGTTTGACTTTTAGCAAATGCCGCCGCCGCCGCCGCCGCTCACCACGTTTTTGGTTGGCACAGTTATGCCAGGCCGTTGTTTTCCTTTTTCTTTTGCTTTAACATTTGACCCACAAAGGTCGGACCCTTTTGCTCTAACGACTTCCTGCGCACTTTCGCGAAGTTTACGTCAACGGCGACGGCAGCAGCGACGGCGACGGCGACGGCGACTGCGATTTGAACAGCGTCAACAGCTGCGCAGGCAAATAAACATATGAATGAGTAAACACCTTCTTCTTACTCAGTTAGATTTGCATGTTGTTGTTGTTGCTTGAGTTTTGTTTGCTTTTTGTGCCTTACGTGTTTATGGCCTGCAAAACGGACAAAGACGATAGTGAAACTTGGTTTCTCTTTCTTTCGCACCAACTTGGTTTCACTTTCGAGTGGGCGGCATGGAGTTAAACTTTGCTCGGCATTTCAATATCAACAGCGGCATGCATAATTTCTTCACTCGAGCCTATGTAAATTTGCTCGGAAGTGTTCAGCTGTGTTGTTGTTTGTGTGTGTTGTGTGTGTTGGTGTTCCAGTTTTTTAGACGCGCCGACTTTAGGCTCAACAACAGCGGAAAGCAGGTCAACTTCATTTCCAGCACTGACCGACAGTCCGAGCCACAACACAGCTACAGCTGCTACAGTTGACTTTGGCTTGATATGCGATTTGCCGCAAACACAAATTGGCACAACAACGTCTGTGTGGCAACAACTCTGGCCATAATTTCTTTTGGCAACGTTGCCAAGCCCTTGGGCCAAGGGTTGCCACACTTACTCACATACACACTTCGACTTTTGCATTTGCGTTTTTAGTTTATGGCTGGCTTTGATTTTTTTTATTGTTATTATTTTTAGTATATGCTCTTTGTAGCTGAAGTTGTTGTGGCCGAAGTTGACGTCGCTGCCGAGTTGAGCGTCAGCTCGCCATTGGCTTCAGTGGCATAAAGTTCAAACTGCAGAAATGTTTTGCGGTCAGTTTGGATTTGAAGTTGGCAGGTAACGCGACGTGTTTGCCACAACTTAGAAAGACAAGTGCTAGCCTAGCCAAATACACAAACCTCTATTGGCCAGTTTTCTTTAACATTGGACAAGTCGTGTTTAGTTCTTGGTAGACATTTGACTGCTTTACTTTAATAATCCGTTTCTGCCCACAACATTAACAACAACGTGCTCAACTTGCAACATTAAGCAACTAAACAAGTGTTTCGACCACAACAATTGATTCGAAAGCATTGTGGCAAACTCAAAATCTATACCAAATCAAGTCTGCATTTGGATAAGCAGGTAAGTTTGTAAGTTTTCATTTGAATTGCTTTGGCTAAGAGCTGACTCAGCTTAAACTCCAGAAATGGGCTGCATTTCATATTGTAAAACTAATTGAGATATGTGCGATAAAGTTAAAATGTTACAAAGTTTGTAGAATGTGCAGCAATATTCAATTAAAAAACATTGACAAACGTTGCTATGAATCCAAACGGATTGTCAAATCAAGTATTGAATAGAAGTTGTTATGAATAACACGATTTTATTTGTGGACGACTGTTTGGGGAGATGGAAATATGTTTTTCTAAAGTCAATAAAATAAATGCACAGAACATTTGTAAAAAAGGTAAATGTCACAGTTAAATATCTCTTTTTTCTATGTCAGTGCAATCAAACTTATTGCATCCGTTTGGCGAGTTTTAACGGGAAATTCAGTACTTTTTAATAGTTAAAGTGTTTTAGGTTAGCTTAATAATTGAATGCTTCAATATCTTCTATAACAGCAAAAACTTAAAGTTTCAGGCAAAAATATGCTGCTGCCCTGCGAAAAGAAAAGAAACCAGAATAAAAAAAATACCTTCCGCGTAAAAAGTATGCAAAATACCAAACATAAACTGCCCAGCGAATGGAAAAATCTTAAAAAAGCGCTTTACGAATTTTATGCTAATAAATTTTATTGCGCATAAAACTTTTACTTGTAAACCATATTTATTGTGGATGCTGCATTCTTCATTGCTGTTATTTTTATACCCAGTTGAAGGGCACTCAACAATGAAGAAAACAATTTAAAATTTTCGTAATAAGTATGTTTGGATTTTTAGCAAATTTTCTTAGTATGCAATGAAGCAGGCACGTGTGTTTTTGGGTTCTAGAGTACATCCAATCCGATATAATGTAATTTTCCGTGGGTGAGTGTGTTTAAGTGTGTATTTGAGTGGCAGTCCAAAGGTTTTTTGTTGAGCGACAAAAGCTTTCCGCGCATTTTAGCTAAAAGCCTTTTCCAATGCTCTTAACTAGTTTTTTGTAGGGTGTTACGCACAATAAACCCAGCAAAACTGTAGTACAGATTTGACATGGCTATGTGTATGTGTGTGTTAATCTTAAAGCGCCTTAGGAGGTGCAATTTGCTGGCGCACCTTTAAAGTTAATGACACAAAGCCAACAAGCCTTACGGCCATTCTGTGTGGCTTTCTTTACGGAGAAATTCTTGCCAGTGTTTTTAATCAAATTAATATTAATCTATATTGGCGTCAAGCTGATGTTGCCGCTGTTGCTGCTGCTGTGCATTCAGTTGGTTGGTTGCCATTGGCAAAAGTGCTAATTAATTATGCAGCTCGTTAACGTTAATGTTAACGATGGAGGCGGCAATAAAATTTAAACAGCGACATGAATGGGCAAAATGTGAGTTTAGGTCAACTGGGATTGAGAGAATTGTGTCATTTAAACGGTGTCGGTATTTAAGTGAAAGCAACACTTGGCATGCAATTGACTTGGGAATTGCAATCATCGACACCACATTTCTCAACAAATACAAGTGCATGCCTATATCACATGTATGTTAATGTGTGTTGGAGATAATTAATCTTTAAGCTGCTCTGCGTTGCATTTTGGGCGCTGAGCTGTTTCAATTAAGTGCCAGACCATCTGTGTGGGCGCCATAGAAACAGATATGTGGCAAGAGAAAACGGGTGAGAGATTATATCGCTGCAAGTGGAAGTGCAGCAGCAGCCGTAGCTGAAGGAGGAGCAGCGGCAGGTAAACTATTAATTGAACAGCAGCCAACCGACAGTTCAACTGTTCAACTAATGAGCTTTATAATTACTTCACTTGTCGAAATGGCAATTTATGCAATATATACAAATAAAGCAACAATATACACATATTTACATTTACACTGACCTTAAGCACAGTATACTCAAAAACAAAAAGCCTTGTCATAAAGATTTTAAAAAAGATGTATGAAAATGATATAAGCACAAGCTACCCCTTATTAACATTATCTTAATGGTCAGATTAAAAGTTCTTATTGAGTAATGTGATATGTTTCCTGTGAATGGCATAATTTAGTGCAAGCAATGCTAAGGCAAGTATGCTGGAAAAATCGAATAAATAAAGTTGCTGAAGCTGTAAAAAACATTTTCAGTGTTCCACGCAGCTTTTTGATTTTAAGAGCCAATTATTCGCTGTGTGCAATGACTCACAAAATGAATTAACTTGGCTACGACGCAACCAACCTAGCCAGCTGTCAGATGCAATAAGTTGCCTCAAATGTTAATTGGCAAACCACAAAATGTTAACCGCATGCGTCAAAGCTGCGAATAGCAAACTTAACCCCGGACCGGAAAGTGCTATAAAATTAGCAACTACCAGAAATAGCATTTATGGAGCATTTCAAAAGGATCTGAATAGCTTCCAAAGTAGCTGAAGGCTCAACGAGTGAAAGAAAGCGAGAGAAATAGTGTGCAAGTGAGACAGACAGCTGCTATCGTTGAAGTTCGTAGCTCAACAAAGAAGAAGTGACGCGTGCACCTGTCAGGTAGCTGCTTTTTAAGTGCTGTATGCCCCTTTTGTTGCCGATGCCATTGCCGCATGCCGCATGCCGCACTGTCATCACCCGCTTTATGAGGCAACAACTGACAAGCTGCCAGGCCAAAACTGCCGCACAAGAATGATGCGGGGAAAAATGGGTGGCAAGCAAGCAAACAAACAAACAAACGAACTCAGCACACAAACAGGCACACACACACACACACTGCCACATGTGTGAATCTAACGCAATGCGGGCTGGCTTGTGGCATGTAAATGGGAGCAACTTGCAAACGTGGGCACAGCCAGCAACAGCAACAGCAGCAGCAACAGAAGCGAGCAGCAAAAACATCAACAAGTACTAGTGCCTATTGCAAACAACTGCCAAGTTCACTTGCACAACTGACATAAGCTGTTGCACGCATATGTGGCATAACCGATAAGTAAGAGACTGAGGCAGGGCTAGGCAGGGCGGTGTGGTGCATGCAACATGGTGCAGAATCTTCTGGCTTGAAGGCAGTCGTCTCTCGTCGAGAGCCATTTTAATTAAAAGAATTTTTGAAGTTGCAACAGCAACAGCTACTAAAATTGTGCCTTTCACTGACGCTTTTCGATTCGTGCAACTGCAACACAAAACCCTCAGCTGCAGTTTACTATTTCTGGGGCACTTAACCGACTGGACGCCTTAGACTGTTATGTTGTTGTTGTTGTTGGTATTGCTATTGCTGCGCTTGACATGCCACAGCGAGAAACTTTTCGGCATTTTGTGGGGTAGAGCAAAATGTCGGCCGGGCTAACACATCTTGACACAAGTCAAGGAATTTATGAGCTGTACAAAAGTGTGTGTGTGTGTGTGTGTGTGAGAGAGTGTGCGTGTGTTTCAAACTGACTGGCTTTTGGCTTAATTGAAATTTAAACGCTTAGCTTCCAGTGTCAGCTGTTAAATCGTTGCTTTTTTTCTTTGGCATGCAGCATTTTATGAACTTGGCAGCTTTTGCTATTTCAATTTACGTTGCGATTCCAAAATGTTCAACACTTTGATCGTATATGACAGTTGTAGCTATACAAATTCAGGAATATACGTTTGTATATAGCTGCTGTGCCATGATTACCCCTGCTAAAGCCAATAAAAATCACAATATTTAACCCAATTAGGGCCGCCGAACAAAGTTAACTTCATTCTCGACAAACTCGGCTCTCTGGCACGCAAAAGGGCTAACAAAGTACGAAAGCACCAACGCAGGTGTGTTAGTTGTTCAGTACAAGTGTAAATGCACTTAAAATAAAAATTTATCATTTCATTTAAAAAGCCCATTGTTAAAATAATTTATTACGATTTTTTTTTTTTTAATTTTGTGTAGGCATAAAACAGGGATTTAGCTTGAACTTGTTGTTTTAATACAAAATTATGTTTTTAAATATAAAAACACAAAGCTCTTCTGAAATAACAATTGAAAATTCGTATTTATAGAAAGACTTTAGCTTGCTTCAAAGAAATAAACATATCTGCAGTCAAGTTAAGCTGTCTTTGTGTGAAACGTGTTTTTGTTTTTTTCTTTTCTTGCTGTGTGTCCATTTGGGTGTTAGTCTGCAGTTGGGCTTAGGAATCGCCACTTGGCTCAGTGGCCACCTCATCACCATGACAACTGTGGGTGGCCAACACAATAACACGGAGCATGCACCAAAAACGCACACCCTTCAAATACACACACACACACACACACACACTGAGAGAAAGGCCAACAGAGCAGACATAAATGCATGAAGCAGGCAGTTGTGCTATAGATTCCAACAGTGCCTGGCCAGCTCAAAGGCTTAACGTCAATGTGCGATACGAAAAGAACTAGAAAAAAACATTACAAAATATATGGAAAAACCTAAACAAAAAAATTCTACAACTAGTGCATACTAATAAACAAATAAGTGAAAAATGTGAACATGCACAAAGTCGTGGTGTAAAAAGTGCGTAGGCGGAGTCAGTGTGTAGAAAAGCTAAAAAAAAAGAAGAGAATATAACAAAAATGTATGCACCTGAAAACTGTACGAAAAAGCTGAACACAACGCAGAAAAATGAAATACAAACGCGCCGCAGCACAAAATGCCAACGCACATAAAAAAAAAACAGAGAGAGAGAGCGAGAGAGAGAGTGAAAAGAGAGAGAGAGAGAGATAGCGCGTGAGCATAAAGAAGCAGATCCTTTGGTCCGACGCGAAAATGTCAACAATTTTTGTGTTATAATCGCAGTCAAAGGTGAAACGCCAAAGGTAACCTCTGGCCAGAACTTCTGGAATCCCGCCAATTCTTCCCCCCTCAACCCAGCCAATTCCGTTCAAAATCAACTGTTGGCATGTCTTTGACGGCCAAAAACTCAGTGCCAGATACATTAAATTTTCATTAGATGCATGCAGCGTACAAAACTGTTGCTGTTGCATAATTAGCTGGGCATTTTATGGCTGAAATTCAGGGAGGCAAAGAGGAAAAGAGGAAAAGAGGCTGCCTTCTGCTAAAATGGATATACATACAACAACATTTTAAAGCTAAGAGCTGAGAGAATAGCGGGAGGACAAACAAATAACAAACAAGCTGCCCAGACATAACAGTTTACTTACACCGTATACCTGTGTGTGTTTGAGTGTGTGCCGGCCCAATTTATGCCTTCCGCCCCCGCTTTGGGGTCTTGGCACACTCGTTTGCAAAAGTGGCTTTTTGAGTGGTTTTTCAATGAAGTGTTAAGTGGGTAAAACTGCTCAGTCGCCTCCTCTCTATATCAGTGTGTGTGTGTGTCTGCCCTCTTCAGTTAACCATGTGTAAGTGTATGTGTGTGCGTGTGTGTGTGAGAGAATGTATTTAGTTGTCGCTGCCTATTTGTCCTTTGCCGTCACTATCCTCTCCTCTCCCTTGCTTAGCAAACAAGTCTGCGGTCTGTGCACACCTTTTGCCAGAGTCCTTGCTCTGTTGGTTATTAGTGTTGCTGCTGTTGTTGTTGCTGCTGTTGGTTTTGTTGGTGTTGGTGTTCTTCTAGTTGCTGCTTTGCCATTGTTTGATGGTGGTTATAAAGCTGACAGCTGTCAGTTGGCAGTAAATTTGCTAAAATGTTTATTTGCCAAGCGGATGAGTTTGCGTTTAACAGCAGCATGCACAACACTTCTGCACACACACACACACACACACTTAAATAGTTTGGGGCTTCTGCCACACAATCACGGGTATGTGTAAGCCACCACACACACACACACACATATGTATATAGGGTTAGTAGAGTGAGAGAGAGAGCGACTTCTAAAGGCACATTTCAGTTTACCAACGTGGGCTATGTTTAATCACTTATAAACAGCCGCAGCCGCAGTAGATACAACAACAGCCACATCAGTTACAACAATAAGAGCAGCAGCAGCAGTTACACCAGCAACAGCAATAGCAACAACAATAATAATATTAAGGCTAACATTGCGTGCATGACAAATGTTTTGGTACTTAATAATAGAATAATTATGGCAACACCATAAAACTGCTTAACGATTATGACAAACATAGCTGAGCAATGACGAATGAGAAAGACACAGATAGAGAGAGAGAAAGAGCATATAGAGTTTGAAAATAGAGGTCAAATTAATGTATATATATTGGCATACATTGCGTATGCGTACTATGCAACAATTCAGTCTTTAATTCAGACGAAACATATTTGTTCAGACTGAGCCAACATTAATTCATTTAAATATTTCATTCATTTCATATTCATTTAAATTTTATGTATATTTTTTGGTTACATAAAAAAAGTTATTGGTTTGTGTTAAATACATGGCATAGTTATATATATATGTGTGTGAATGTTACCAAAACCAATAATAAGGTTACGAAATGTATATTACAACAAGCAGCGGAATTATTATTTCCATAAACTATTAATAATCCTAATCAGTACATTTATGGTGACATTTTATTTGTATTTTTATTATGTTCGGCTTTTATGACAACTTACTTTTATTTATTTTCTGTCTGACCTTTTGGTAAGCGTTAAAGTATTTAAATTTTAGCTTAATTGCTGTGTTTATATATATATATATTCCAATCAGCTTTTTTTATGGTTAGTATATATACTGAAAGCCACAAACCATTCGATTATTCGTTTTACTTAATGCAATCTTACTGTCGGCTAATGAGCCACATACTTTATGTATAAAAAAAACTGAACTGGTCTGTTTTTTTTTTATTTTGTTGGTTTGTGCACAACTCAACTTACAGAGTGATGAAATTTTTTATTGCTTTTTGGGTGCGTCGCGTGCTGGGCTTTCTTTTTATTAATTTATTAAAAGCCAACGCCTTGTCGAAGACGCCAGCAACGATACCGACGATACTCTCAACGCCTCGTAAACCTTCGCCAAAATCATCATCAAGTGGCACTGCAGCATCAGTGGCAGCGGCAATCTCCTCGCACAGCTTCATTTGCCTGCAAATTATATGGAAATCGGCTGTGGCCCGCACTAAAGCAGCCGCAAAGCAACAAACAAACCGAGACAGCAGCTGCAGCAGCGTTGCCAGCATCAAATTTAAGCCACAGTCGCCGTCGCCGTCGCCGTCGCCGTCGCCGTCGCAAAAGCGTAACGCGTAACTGCGATTTACGTGCTCTCGCAAATTTAATGCGGTGCGTGGCAATCGCCATTCTCCTTCTTTGCTCTTCACTCTTCACTACTGCCATTCACCATTTGGCATTCACACATTTTCATCCGAATGGCAAGCTCTATCTGCATGCACGTATATACTCGTATTTATTTAATTCCATTTCGGTTTTCAATCAAGCGATAGGTTTGCGCAGCTTTTGCCATTTATCGCTTTATAAAAGGCAAAAGCAGCTGCTGCCGTCCTCATCATCATCATTGTTATATTCATTATGATATACACTATTATTATCATTGTTGTTGTCATTCCACTCGGCACCGGCAGCGGCAGCGGCAGCGGCAGCATCAGCAGGAGTAGTCTTTATGTTAAGCACCTTTCATGCTGCCTTGGCCGCATTGTCATAATTTAGCCAAAAATAGACGAAAATTTGTTAGTCATTAATATTAGTTTTCGAACAACTATTTGCCACGCGATTTAACAACGAATTTCACTTTGATATCGCGAGCGTCAGAAAAAGGGAAATTTAAATCAAATGTAAGCACTTTGAATATTTCATAGCACACTTTTGTGCGCTGGCGAATGGTCTATGGAACGGGGATTAAGGGAGATTGCTGTCGCTGTCTATTTGCCAGTTGCCAAAGCATCGTCGTATAATTCCCCAGTCAGTCAGACAAGCTGAACACACACACTCACAGACACACATGTGTCCTTGTGCTTTGATAAAAACTGAAATTAATTATTGAAAAGGAGAGTGCGCCGTGTCCTGTCGCGTTGATTCGCGTCGATTCGCGTTCGCTTTTGCGTTTACGTTCACCGCATGTAGCAGGCTGTTGAAAGTTTAAAAGGCGTTCAAGCGCAAGCAGTTGCCGCATTAGGGCACACACACACACACACACACACACACACATACACATACACATATTTAAATATGGCAACAGCTATTTCCGTTTACGCTTGAAACCTTTGAATGTATTTGCTTTGTGTGCGAATGTGTTTGTGTGTGCATAGAACAAAACTGTCACCATTAACCGCAGCCAACAAACTGTACAGAGAGCGACAGAGGCATATAAAGAGTGGGAAAGATATAGAGAGCGTGCCCGCATGTGGCAAGTACGTTGCGAGCAAACAAATTAGCGTTTAATTATACATAGACAGTTAAATGAAGTGCTAGAAAAGTGAACAAAACAGAGACAGAGAGGGAGAACTCTTGTGCCATTTAATAACTGATGAAAATGCATCACCGAAACAAAAAGCGCGACAAATACAAATACAAATACAAATACAGCATCATGACCAGTTGACCGAGTGTGACAAATAATTCAAGCATTATGCAACAGCGTCCAAAAGCGGAAGTAAAACGCGATGCCGCCAAGCCGCAACGCTTAAAGCTAAATGGCACAAACCTGCAGTTGTCTGGCAAGAAACAGTTGCATTTTGAGAGTCCGTTGCCAGGCCGGTCACGTGCCACGCCAGTAGCGGCAATGACAATGAAGAAGAACAAGAAGACGACGACAACAACGACAACGACGACGACGACGACGTCGATGACAACAACAACAGCAAAAGCAGCAGCAACGGCAACGACACCGGCGCAACTAAGGGCAACTGGCGGCAGCAGAGGCAAAAGTAGAGCAACAACAATAATGCAGCGCACGAAATGGGATGCGGTGATGCCTCAGGATGCGAATGCGGTGGACGTGGCAATAAAAACTCGTCTCGCCGAGGGCTGCACCAGTCTAATGTATGCGTGTCAGCATGGCGACATTGTTCAAGTGCTTGCCCAAATGCGCGCCAAGGTAGGTGCAACAAAACTAAGAACAGTTAGAGAAATAAAATACTAACATAGTCAAGCTTTTAATTGTGGTTTCGGTTTTTTTTTTAAGTGCAGCTAACACACGCACAACAGCAACAACAACTTTGTGTCTCCCTGGAGTGGCAAAGTTTTGCGCTTAGCATCATGTGTTGAATGCAGAGTAATAAAAATAAAAGAACAAAATTTGGACAAACAACAGCGAAATAAACGAGTGTAATGAACCAACTTGGCTCTTTCAGCGCCAAAGCCAAAAATAAGCATGAAAAAAAAACATGACTAGATGACTTTTGGTCCAGTAACAAAGGGGAAGAAAGCGTGTTGGTTGGTAGTTAGGCAAAAGGCAACATCACGCTTTGGCATTGTCTCAAAACAAAGACTGCTCCCAAAAATCAGGCGAAGGCGTTACAAGATTTTAATCTTTCTGTTGTCACGATGAGCCGGCGTGTTAAAGTTAAAGCTCCGAAATATACATACAATATACATATATACCCTTTCGTTGTAGGTGTTTTGCCAGCAAGAGCGGCAGCAGCAACAGCAGCAGCATGACAAGCGTCTTTAAAATTTCCGTTGCAGGCCATTTGGTCGCATTGTTCTCTTA
Source organism: Scaptomyza caliginosa (assembly GCA_035044725.1). Taxonomy (NCBI): domain Eukaryota; kingdom Metazoa; phylum Arthropoda; class Insecta; order Diptera; family Drosophilidae; genus Scaptomyza; species Scaptomyza caliginosa. The sequence continues at coordinate 786,068 of JAWNNR010000979.1, read as the reverse complement.
GAGCTCAGAGCCTAATTGCTTCATAAACATTTCTACAACAAGCCGAACATAACAAAAAGGAACCCTAAAACTCTGGCCAGACGATCTGCTGTTTGTTGCCTGGCGTTTGCCTGCTGTCCGACTTCGCAGTCGGGGTCAAATTAAAATGCTGTAAATGGCAGGACATTTGAAATTGACAAAATAATCCCGAGGCTTAGTTATGGCTGTGCAATTTGGCAGCCGTGTTGGAAAATGTTTTTGGAAAATGTTGAATGGTGGTCGTTGCCGTTCTCGTCATCGTCGCTTGGTTCGTTTGTCATGCGCCTAAATATGCCAATTTCCACATTTAATTGATATTTGAAAAGTTTTTAATTGAACGCAGATAAATTTCGAAGGCTCTTCCTCTTTCTCTAATGGCCATCGTCCTCGAGAATCGCTTTCGTTGTCGTTGTCGTTGCCATCGAAATTGTCATGTTGCTAGTTTTGCAATTATTATGGCACGGCTGTTGGCCGCTCAACCGAAATGCTGACAAAATGCTTTCATTTCCGCACAGCAAGCTCAAGAAGTTCGGCCTTGTAATTGATATTGACGCCAAATTTGATATGAATTGGCCTCGCATTCGTCCATTCAATATACTTTAGTACTTTTGTCGCCAACACAAACGTTGTTCAGTCCAAGAGCCTTCAGCATTGCCGCCTTGCCGTCAGTTCACTCAGTTATGTAATTGTTAAATGGCATTAACCTTGATGGTCGTCCTGCCTTTAAACTGGTTCATTTGCCTCTGAAATATGGCAAATGCTTGCAATTATTACTTACTTCTGTGCCTTCACCAAAACACATTTAATATGCGTCATAAACATGGAAAACCACAATTCCAATATTTCTCTAATTACAATAAAAACAATAACTGTGGTGCACTGAAATGGTTTTGAAAGTTGGGTTTCATTGCTTACCGATTGGTGGGGAAGTACAATTAGAAATGAAATCATGTTGAACATTATCAATTATGTATTCCTGTTTTTTGGTTCTTTATTTAAACTCTTGCCTCAAATTCATTGGTTTTTATTCAAATTTTGGACTTATGCAAATTGTTTGCTTAAATCTTATTTGCATTTTTTCCTATACAAGTGTATGTCCATATTCATTACGTATTTAATCACAACTGGAGTTGCCACATATATTTATGTATGTTTAATTACGACTTTGGTTTTTGTTTTGTTAACACTTAATCCGCTAAAAGCGCTTTATGTAGTTGCAAATTCTGTTTCTGACGTATTTCGGATTACAACTGCGAAATAAATGTTGCACAATTGCCGTTGGTTATGTTTAAAAAATTACCACTTTTTTTACCACTATTTTAACATATAAACGGGTTAATTAACAAAGTAAGATTTATTTAATTTTATTTTTTTTGTGTAATAGTTTAACAAAAAACTTTAAACTCAACACATGTTTTTTTTTTTTGCGTAATTTGGCTTTGCCTTTGTACAATTTTCTTATCATTTGTATTATTATAATGGCAACGGTTGCTAATCTTGCTGCCTGTAAGGCATGTATTTAATTTGTCTGCACTCGATAAGGCTTAAGCGTAACCTATTAAAACTTTTTGAGCCTGTTGATAAACCGTTCTGCTAGCTGCCCCTTTGTCGGCGAGCGACTTCTTTGTGCTCATTGTACTACGTTTGTTTGTTGAATAATTTAAACAATTCTTATTTATTTTTGGCGCGTGGCATTGTTGGTCTGACGACTTGTGTATGTATTTTAATTAAGATTATGTCTAATGCCCCCAATTGAATGGTCTCTCTGTCTGTTTGAATGAATGACAGCATTTAAGTTGTCAAGTCAGTCGACTTTGTGACATTGCTTTTCATACGAATGTAAGGCGGGGAAGTCTAAAGTAGACATAATTAAATTCTGGAAATACTTAAGAGCTGAATATTTATTTTTATACAATGAAAACTAATGAACTCTTCCGAAACCATTCTTAACATGAATTCTCTCAAAGATGGCATGAGATATTATTTTCATGCAGAGTATGTTCAAGCATTTTTCACAAGAACTCGTTTTATTTGTATTTGACTTTTTCCTTTTTCACATTCGTTTAACTGTACGATAGTGTGGGTTATCAATATTGTTGTTTAACACGGCGTATGGGTAATAAAACTTAGTGTCTAGTGTCGCAGCCTTCATGTATTTAGGCAAAAATTGGGTGGCGGCCAACATCGTCGCTTGTTGTCTTTTCAGCTACTTGAGAGAGAAAGCACTCAGCAACATTCATCGGCTTTGTTTACTTGCCTTCTATTGTTTTGCTTAAACTTTTCATTGATGTTGGTTTTTCCAACCCGCCGTACGGCTAAAGGCAGTGTTGTCCTCTCTCTCCCTTTCTTTCTCTTCCGGTCGGTTTTTATTGTATATTGCCATTGTTGCTGTTGTTGTTGTCGGTTGTACCGTTGTTGTTGATGTTGTTGCTGCTTTTACCAATTAAGTCTTAATTTCTTAGAAAATAAAACTTTTTAGCTTCAGGAATTGTTTGGCGCGCTGCAAGCATTTTTCCTCTTTTTCTCTTTTTCTTCTTCTTCTACATAGCATTTTGCCATCCTGGCTCTCAATGGCTCAATTGTACCACCGTTGCGTTCAGGTCAGGAATTTGTTGTTCCTCTCGGCGTTGCCTTAAAGTTTAAACCACAAATTTTGCTAAAAATTCGTAACAGAAACTTTTAACCTCACCTTGATAATACTTTGAGAGTGCGTGCGTGTGTGTGTTTATGTCCAAGGATGTTGCTTCGTGCAGCCCATAAAGCAGATGGCTGCCGCCCCTAAGATAGCTGCAGGTGTAAATTATTTATTTTCACTTAAGATTTGCAGCAACTGCTCAGCAGGCACTCACCTCAACGTCTTCGCATTTCTACCCGCTCCTTCTAACTGGCGCTCGACGACGCTTACAAGCTCTAAGTAGAAACTTTTGTTCAAAAAGTCAGCTGCAGAAGTTGATTTTTGCTCAACAAGAACCCGCTGCCAAAGCACCAGGCAGCTTTTGTTTGCTGCAAATAAGATTAACATCATATACCTAGCGGGTATGTTCAGCTTGTTGAATATCCTGTGTACATATCCAGAAATTGTGATGCAAGTACTAAACATTATCCAACTCTGTGCCTATAAGAACAATTAAAAATGGAAGAGATATCAGGTTTGCAATTTTCTGAGTAACATTATGAGCAGGAAACAACAGAATATGTTACCCTACTATATGAGTTCGCTTTTACATTGTAATTTGTGTATCTTTTGAGACAATGTAAAGATTTATCCGCTATTTAAAATGGGTTCAACGATCTACCAGCAATTGACGCTGTTATTTGTATTTAACATTGCCTTTAAACCTATACAGTTCAATTCGAGTTAAGCATTTATGTAATATCAAATGTGAATATCAAATCGTGAAGTTACCAGTCCCTTTTAAGTAAAGCTAGTACGCTGTTTAATAACATTAAGTGCCCTAAGAAACGAACATTACCTTTTAGTTAGGTAAAATTGGAATATAAAAATCTACTTTAATTTAAAATATACTATACCGCATTACTACGCGGTATTCGAAGATTGTCCCAGCAATATTGCTGACACTGGTGACTGTTAGCTGGGTGACCGGGTCCCTCGATTGCACAAAGTACCCATTGGCTGTGTGCTCGCTGCTGCTGCCGATAACTTGCCTGACTCAAAAGTTGTCGTTCAAAATTAATTTTGTATTTGTGCACGCTTGTTGAGCGCTTGTGTAATGTTTAATATTTATTATATACGAAAATGAAAGCGAAATAAGTGCAAATGCTGCTGGACTACCAAAATGCCCGTTGATGATTTAATATATTTAAATTTCTTCATACAGAATGACTGCTCGAGTGCAAAACTTTTAAAATGCTTTTAATACTCATTATGTTCTGTCGATTGTCATCCTAAGTGCGTTCAGCTTGCAATATTTCCATTAGCGACAATGATAAGTTGACCTTGGCAACCATTTGCCATTTTTTAATTACGCTTCTCTCTCATTGCACTTTTTTGTTTGAGGCATTTTGCGAGTATATTTTTTTTTTCTTCTCTGTTGGCGCTCCATCAATGCGCATATTATTATTTATTTGAAGGCGCTGCTCGGCTCTGTCTGCACCTTGTTCTCTCATACCATCCAGCCCTCCCTTATTGCTGTCTGTCCGTCCAGCTGTCCATTTGGCCTTCACTTGGTAATTTTAATTGCAATTTTTGCTTTTTCGTTCAAATAGCAAAGCACTCTGTCTCAGTCTTTCTCTTTCTCTCTTCTCTTTCTTTTAGGAGCCACTCTTTTCTGTTTTTTTCCTTTCTGTGTGCCACGCTTGTAAAATTTTTGTTGAAATTTCATTAAAAGCGACGTCGAAAAGTTTGCTTTTACCCATTGGTATTTTTTTCCGAGACGAATTCACGACTGCATTCGCTCTTGGCACTCATTTATTCATTGATTTTGATTGTGGAACTGCGTTTCGATTCGACTCGTTTCGTTTCGTTTGATTTGCTTTGCTTTGCTTGCTGCTCGCACATTCAAACTATTTCACAATATCTATTTAACTTAAGTTGCAGTCACTTGAATTCCTAATTAATCGCCAGCTGTTTTCCGTTTGTTCGCTTGCCGTTTGCCAAAGGTAATGCTAAATTGCCGCGATATTGACAAAAAAAAGAGGAAGAAAAGAGTAGGAGAACTAAAACTTGTTCCGTTCTGCTATTTGTGCGGAATTGGGGCACATAATAGAGCACACGCCCTAACCCCTTACCCCCCCTAAATATGTGTGTTTCCGATTTAATTGCGAGTCATTTGGCATTTGGCACATTTTCTTGTAATTACTGGCAGACACAGACCACATTCAAAACGAAAGGCTTCTGCTGCTTCTTTACCAGAGATGTGAGTTGACTTGATAAACGGAACGGCAGCACCAGCAGCAGCTTTCAGCTTTAATTGAATACAGATTAGGTCAGTTTGGTCTTTACGTTTTTTGTATACGAATTCACGAGCTTACCGCAATGCCAAATTTATTGGCCACAGCACATTTCTGACAGTTTTTGCATGTCGAGCTGTAATTAATTACCTAGGCCAACAAATGTCCAAATAAAAGTCAGCACCAAATGAGTTAAATGAATGGCTGCCATCTGATGCGGAGTGTGAGCCAATAGTTTTTGAATCATTAAATGAACCAAATGAACCGGCAGCTAATTGAGCAAAAAGCGGTACGCAAACTTTTTCAAATATGTATGTTTGTATGTGCATGTGTTGGCTTATTTAGATGTCTGGCTGGACAATTAATTAGAAACCAGTAGCTGACCATGAGTAGTTAACAAAGAGAAAGGATAACTGTCTCATCTATATGACTGGACAAACTTTGAAATGGCAAATTAATTACTAAAATCGTAGAAATTTGTCTTACCCATGGCCAGAGTTGCCGACTGTTGTTTGGCTTTTGCAATGACTTCCGAAGCGGTCGCCCAGTTAACAGTTACTCGACTAACTTGCAGCCAAAGTTGTTGTTCGCTCTTACTCTCCCTTCGCCTCTATCTGTGTGTGTGACACATGTAGGATATCCGCATATGAATTTGCCTTGTTGCAATGTATTTTTGCTTAAGGATATGTGGCTAATAACATGTGAGGGGGAGAGTACGGGAGAGTGTTTGAGAGTTGGCAATTGGAAACTTTTGCCACAAATCCACCAACAATAATATTTGCTCAAAGTGCATAATGACATAAAAAGTTGACACAAATGAGCAGTGCTTGTTACTAATTTTAATGCGCTTTGCTGCATAGTTTTGAGGAACCGACCAATACAGATGGTCCAACTACTAACCCTCACTGTTGTTTGTTGTTGTTGTTGCTGCTGTTGGGTGGAAAAAGTTTTTTGTTGCGGAAATTACTTCAGTTTCAGGGCAGGCGAGGGTTGGTCAGGAGATGCATAATTTTTAATTGAGCTCAGCTAGAGCAACAAAGTTTTGTAAAATATTTTGTAAACTTAATTTGATTTAGAGAAAACTTGAGCCATGACTTACAACTTCGTCAATGAATTATGCAGGCGACATTTCGCCAACCAAGCTCAAAATCCAAATCCGCAAAAAACACTCTTTCACTCCCACTCACTATCTCTCGTACTATCCAGCAGTAAACTTGTAGTGTTGAACAACGTCAGCTGTGTGCATCTTAAAGTATTCATAAGACACGTTTCATACGCATCGTACAGTGTCTGATTAAGGAAGAGGGAAATCTGGGGTTAAAGTTTAATGTACATTCCCATAATGATCTTATAAATAATATATATCAAAAAATAAATAAATTTTCTTATACAAAGTATGACGAATATACAAATTCTTCACGAAAAGTTGCAAGATAAGTCGATTATAAGATTGTGTAAGTTTTGAGTGGTAATTTAAAAGCAATTAAAGCATCGATGGCCAACATTAAATTGCCTTGCATCATATTTAGCTGTACAACTTACCACCTGAGATTGAACCAAAAGCCAAATCCCGGACCATAAGCCAAACGGAGAGACGGGAAAAGGAGTGGAAGAAGAACGACGTCCGACAAAGTTTGTAGATCAAAATGAAAAGTTTGCCGTTGTTGTTAATCCGTTTGCAAAGGCATAAAAACTATGCAAAAAGTTGAACTATACAGCGCAAAGCGCCGCGGCACACACACACACATACGAACAGTGTGCGGCATAATAATAATAATAATCCGCGCGGCAAACCTTAAGTCGTCTAGTGAGTGGAGGGTGGTAAAGGGGAGCTGAAAAGCAAAGTAGCTGTAAATAATTGCCAAAACTACTTAAGAATGCTGCGCAGCATCGCAACGCTTCCTGCTCCAGGGGTGAAGTGGAATCTAGCCCTAAGACAGCGCACACAACGAAGGCTCGGCTAGAGCTATTCAAGCAACATTAGCTGCAGTGCATGCGGCAGCAGCAGCAGCAACCATTGTTGTTGCAGCTACCAACGTGGCACTAATTAAAAGTATAAAAGGTGCTACAACAACAGTTAAAGAGCTGTCTTATCCCTCTCCTCTTGCCTCCATCCCCCCGCGCACTCTTTAACTGCCTGGCATTGTCTGCTAAGCATGTAAATTATAGTTGCTGTTGTTGTTTGGTTTGGCTGCTTGAGACGCTGGCCACGCCCACAAAAGCCCCTTTCACCATTAGCCCAGGCATCAAACGAGACAGCACGTATGTGTGTGTGTGTTTGTGTGTGTGTTATAGTAAGAGTTACCTGCACATTTTGTCGCTTGCATTAATTAGGAAATACAGTAGACCGAAAGTAGCTTCTTGGCCCGGTGCTCTGTGCCTCCTGGTATGTGATTAACATATGAATTACGTTATTGTACGCATAAATTTGCCATTGAGTGGGCAGCCAACATTTGCTGCTCTCACTTGACATCTTAAGCAGGGCCAAACAAACACACACACATGGGCGGGCTAAAATGGCGACCTTAAGGCGCTTGGCAAACTGTTTCCGGGCATTCAGTCTGTCTGGGATTTGTTTTTGGGGTTTGGTTTGGTTTTGGTTTTGGCTTTAGAGCATTTCCTACAGGAAAACTGCGACTGTGGTTTTCCTGAACTGAACTGAACTAGCTGTAGCTCGATTGTGGTTCTGGTTCTCTACCTTTCCCTCCCTTCTTATCCACTGGCACTGGGCCGCTTTTAATGTGCCATTCTTGCTGTCGCGTCACACATAATTATGGCGGATGTGTTGGCCAACGAAGCGTTAAGTCGAATTCTCGGTTCATGTTCTCTATAGGAGACAGTACAGCTTCCCTTGTTCTTACCGCATGCCGGCTTACTGTTTGCCCTTTTCATGCCATTCAGAGACCAAGCTCGTATTTTTACATCTTTCTTTTTGTATGCATTATCATGTCACTGTGTGTGTTTGTGTATGTGTATGTCTCTCCTTCTGCACTCTCTACCTCGTGGCTGTGTCTGGCGTGTATTTTTTGTTCTACTCTTTTTGTTGCTGTAGCAGTGTCTTCTCTCATTATTATTTATGCTTTATTTATATGGATGTGTACGCACTTCCTGTGTGTAAACAATAAAATGTATGAGTGTACACCATGTCGTATGCGTCATATAGCCAAAATATGTATATAAATTCAAAGGCCTATGACATTTGTGGCCCCTTCTGGACTTCACTTCAACTTCATTGTTATGCTAATGGATTACGATATATGAATAATAAGAGTTGACCAGGTTCTTTACCCCCACCACCACCACGACCATCACCACCCACCAGCCAAGTCGCCAACAGGGAAGTGCCAACGTTCGAGTTATGCAAATGCCACAATCCAGCCACAAGCATAAATCCACCCATAAAGCCTTCAATTTTAAGCTTAGGCTTAACCTTTGTTGCGTCAAGAAATCAGAAATCTGTAGCTACAAAATGGTATGTGCAACTTTATAGCTGCCTCTTCGTTAAACTGTTTCATTGTTGCAACTGATTGCGCTCGCTTATAACTTGCCACACGTACTTTTTAATAGCCTCTGCTTAATCAAGAGAACCGTGCCACACCTTGACCCAGTTGTAAAGCTGGGTAAATTAAAGCGTTAGCTGATTTTTTATGAATACGCAAGATTGAAATATAATTAAAGATAGATTGTCGCAACGTTCACATTGAAAATGTGAAATGTATTTTTAAAATGATAAATTTTTCACATACGCATACGCCTTGATATTCTCACATAATTGGTATCGAATGTACATTTTGGTTAATGTTCAATAATTGAATGAGAAAAATTTAGCATTGTATCTTCGGCTTATGTTTCCTATTATTTTTGTTGGCTGGCATTGCTTTTATGTGGCACGGGCATGTTTTATTTGTTTTCGAAACTATTAAAATGGCATAAACAGCAAGCAGCAAACGCTGGGAGTTGACCGGGACAACAGCACTGAATGGCAAAGTTTTATCTTGGCTCGCTTCATGCCAACAACGATAGACTCCAAGGGGGTTGGAGAGAGTCAAGCAGCAGCTGCTGCTGCTGTTGCTGCATTGTTGTTGGACGTATTTGATTATCGCATTTCATTTTGTGTTGGGCAAACGTAGAAAGTTAAATGCAAATTCGCATGACACCAACAGCAGCAGCAGCAGCAGCAGGAAGGCGAGTGTGGGGCGTGGCGGGAAGGTGAAGTGACAGCAGCGGCAACAATCATACCTACCATCATCGTAATAATAACAAAGGCAACAACAGAGAACTTTATTTGATGCTGCTTTAAGTCCACCCACTGCCCTATTCCTCCCTACCTCCCCCCTCAACCCTTAACAGCTGTGACCCTTGGTTCTTGCTTTTTACCAGCTGAGGCGAGCTGGGCTGTCAAAGTTTTTAGGTATCATTTCAGTTTATTTGAATTATTCATAATCCGGATGGTCGGCTATAAGAAAAAACAGAGAGAAACAGAAACAGGACACTGTTAAAAAGGGACAACAGAGATAACGGAAGTAGCGGCAAATAAAACTCATTGTAAATACTTTTTATTTCTCATCGTGCCAATCGCAATGTAAATTTATACTTTCTCTTCTTCTTTCTGTTCTGGTGGTTACAAAACAAACGCAACGCAACCATCAAAACAATTTTGATTCAATCAACAAAAATATTATCGAAACAACAAATCCCAAGTAAAAAACAAAAGATAACCGCATTCAAGAAGCAAACGCCTAAGCTGTGATGAGGTATTTAGCATTTTTTTGGGTGCTTAACAATAAAAACACTGTGCAATCTGCCTATAAAACAATATTTGGTATTTACCCAAAAAATATGTACATTTTTGCAATCTGTTCAAATTAACTTGCCAAGGGTTTTAATATTGCGATGAGTATGACCCATGTTGGCAAAGATATCTTGATAAAAATGTAAAGCTGGGTCTAAGTTATGCGTCCCATACTTGAGACTGACTTTATTTTAAGCTGGGTTCAAGCAGAACTTAAATTTGGCATAAATGTATCCTGTATTATATTTATAGCTTTACTATTATTTTTATAACATCTAAGTGTCCTCTGCTTAACTCAATGTCATTGGTAAAGTAAAACCTACCTACATCTACATCAATTCATAACTTTCTTATATGACTTCTCGCCCTTCAACTCCCCTCAATTGATGATCCTGTCTGTATGCCATTTAGAACACGCAAATTTGTAATAGCTTTAGTTTTAGTTTGGCTTGCGCTTGTTTTGTTTTTCTTGCCTTCAGAGTTTTTATCTTAGTTCTTTTTCGACTGTTATCGAACTTAGTTAAATGTGCTATAAATTGAACTACAACGACTTTCGGTACTTTTGCCTGCCGAAAAACGAGTTACACATTCCAACACACCTCTTACCTGACTTCCCCAACCCACTGACTAGTCCTTTATTCCTATCCTCACAGACAGTCACGCGATGGGTTTTGCGCCTGACTTAAAATGTTTTCTTTTTGGTTTTTTTTTTTTTTTTCGCAAAAATTGAATTTTGGTTAGGAAAAGCAACACATTCAATCATTTTGCCTGACTGCCAAGATAAACACAAGTCGACTATTGAAAGATAATAGATCGAAACTTCTTAGTTTGAGAAATATGTTTATATAAAATGTAACGATAATGAAATACACTTCATAATTTCTTTTTTAGATGAGATCCTAATAAAATCATTTATTGTACGTTTAAGCATATCAGATGATCAGCGTACATGTTCTAATTGATCCAACTTAGCAGTTCTATTTGAGTAAAAAAATGTAAAAGACATGTGAATGGCAATTGCTAATGCGACCATGTCAGTGTACCTCAAGCTCGTATGCTGACTTGGCCCGCTATCAGTTAGTTTACGTGCAAATTGGTGTTGAGTCGATGATTGAGCAAAACGAAATTTTCACTTGAGCATTATTTCATGCTTTATTTTTTTTGGGTTTGCGTGTGGTTGCCGCTATTGCTACTGCTGCTGACGTTGAAGTCGTCGTCGTCGCAATGCGAACTTTTTTCAGTCAGCAGCAGCGGCTAGGCAAAGTTGTAACATAGTTTTCGACGGTGGCGACAGTATTTTCTGTGCACTTGACATGTTTTGACACGCGGAAAAAGGCAACGCGCGTTGCGCTTGGAGAGACTGTGTTAGGAGAGAGAGAGAGAGAGAACGAGTAAAATGGGGCCACATTTAAAAATGTTCGCTCACCCATTGGAGTTTGATATCGTGTTGCGCGCCAAAGTGGCCAATGTGAATTTGGTAATTGCCGGCAAACGAAAACACCAAGAAACACACCACATTGTTGTGCCGTTGCAAGGTGTTGTAAATTCACCACGTTGCCAGGTGCAACGACTAGCGGCACTTGCACTTTTCATTTAAACCGACGCCAATTGGATGTACCATGTATAATATTTGTTTTGTTTATTTTTGTTGCCGTTGGTTGTGGCAGAAAACATCGTTGTTGCTTTAGTTACTAACAAGCAACGCTTGCGAACGGTGCCGCATATGAAAAGTAATTTTCCAATTATTTACGGCCGTGGACAATTTGCACGTGATTAACGCGAAAATATGTGTTCAATTATCAATTGTAAACTCGCAATTTGGTGCAAAATAAAAATATTTAATTAATGTGGACACTTTACACACACACACACACAAACAGCAACAAAAACTACAAATACGGCAACAAAAGTCGCACTTTTGAATTAATATTAACATAAATAAATTACAATAAACAAAACTGATGGCCGATAAAACCAAAAATAAAAAAAAAACCTGCAAACATTTGGTTTCAATTATTTATATGTGTTTAAAGTTTGTGCTCGTTTGATGCCTGAACTGTCCGTAAACGTTATTCATAATTATACAATTTATTAATCAGCTATACGAGTAGAGAAAGAGGGAGAGAGAGAGAGAGTGCGTACTCTTTATATTATACTGTGTCTCATTTCTTGGCAATTTTCACAGCATGCAAATGACATTTTAACTAGTTTATTTTTCACTGCTGTTGTATTGCAACTGCAACTGCTGCAACTGAATGTTAAGCTCTAATTAATTTTGAAGTTGCGATTTTTATGGTGGCCCCATCCATATTCGCCATGTATGTATTTGAGAAGAAAAATAATAATGTATTATTATAACTTTATATTTTCTTACTTTCTCTTATTCACTTATTCCATTTGGTATGTTTTCCATTTGCAGCCCCAACTGTTGCGGCAACGTGACCGTAGCAACCGCAACGCGCTGCATTATTGTGCCGCGCAGGATTTGGAGCAGACCGGTGACCTCGTGGCTGCCGCAAGCATTGCAATTGCAGCTCCCGAGCTGCTGGAGTCAGCCGATGAGGATGGCTTTACGCCGCTTCACTTGGCTGTTATTCAGGGCAACTTGGCGATGGTCAATTTGCTGCTAGCGAACAAAGCCGATGTGAATGCGGTGGACAATGAAGGTCACTCTGTGGTGCACTGGGCAACGGGTAAATAACCGCTACACATTCTTCTTTCTTACTATAACTCACAAGCATACATATTTTTCCATTTAGTGTGTGGCGAAGTTGAGGCACTGCGTGCAGTTCTGGCAGCTGGTGCTGGAGTGGCCAAGCCAGATGTTAATGGCGGCACTCCTCTTCACTATGCGGCGCAAATGTGCGGCGCTAGTTATGACAATAAGCTGCAGTCGAACTCTAGCAAGTTGGCTTTGGAAATTCTTGGCATACTCTTGGCTCATCCGCAGACAAGTGTTGATGTTCAGGACAAGGATGGCAGACAGCCGTTACTATGGGCTGCCTCAGCTGGATCGGCCAAAGCCGTCATCGCTTTGGTTAAGGCAGGAGCACGCGTGGAGAGTTCCGATAAGTGGGTTTGAATATATCTCAAGAGCTTTGTTTAGCACAAAAGTTTTTCAGAACAAGTCCTATCGTGAATTCTCTCTTATATTTTTCTCTGCTTAAAACTTTTAGGGATGGTCTAACTGCACTCCATTGCGCTGGATCTCGTGGTCACACTGAATGTATTGATACGCTAATTAGTCTGTGTGGTGCACCCACAGATCTTATCGATTCAAATGGCTGCACTTCTCTGCATTATGCTGTAACTCTGGGACATGCAGATGCAACAGCACGTTTGCTAGATCTGGAGGCAGATCCCAATCGTCAGGATCGCAAGGGTCGTACGCCAGCTCATTGTGGTTGCTCCAAGGGTCAGTTTGAGACGTTGAAGCTGCTAAAGGAGCGTGGTGCAAATCTCTGGTTACGCAATGCCAAAGGAGATCTACCGTTGCACGAAGCAGCTGCCTCGGGCAGACGTGAACTACTCGAGTGGCTGCTGTCACAGCGTCCCAAGCAAGTGAACACAACCAGCAATGATGGAAGGAGTCTGCTGCACATTGCTGCTGCCAACGATTATACGGATATGTGCAAAATGGTATTGGATTATGGTGGAGATGTGAATGCGTTGTATCGGAATTCAAGAGGAATTGTTCTTACTCCACTCGATAGTGCATTGCAGCGTGGACATCGTTCCACGGCCAAGTTTCTGCAAGCTCATGGTGGACAGCCGTCTAGCAAGCTGCGATTGGCTGCGAGAAGGGGAAATCCTTTTCATGAAGGCAATGCTGCTGATTTGGTGAGACCTTTGAAGTATGTGGAAAAGGAGGAACTGCACGATCTGCGTAGTTCCAAGAAATATGTTGTCTATCTTAAACGAACCGATTCCGATAATGGTTCGGGACCAGGTGACAAGCAAGGAGAGGACGTGGATGATTGTAGCTGCACCGAGCAATCGTATCGCAAGGAACAACGTGTAGAGCACATTTGCAGACGCCATAAGCGACGCCAGCTACGAAGACGTACCAATAGCTGCGGAGAGAATCAGCATGAGAAATGCAGTGATATTTGCAGGTCCAAGAGCAATATTGAGATACGTCGGAGAAAATCAAGGGAGCGCTATGCCAGCTACACCAGCGAGAACGATGAGGATGATGAGGATTCTTGTGAGAATTGTTGCTATCACAAGCGTCAAAAGCAGCGTGTTATACACCGGAAACGATCGACACCTTCCCATAGATCCAAAGAGTTGCATGACAGCGAAGACAACGGCAACGGATCTCCCAAGCAGATTGAGCACAAAGTAACTATTGCGCAGGAGGCGGAGAACGATAACCAGACAGGGCACGCGGAAGCTCCTTTGGAAACCAAGAATCCAACGCCACCATCCACATCCGGAGCTACTAAAGAGGGTACCTTTATAAAATCACCACCACAGAGCGCCACACTCGAAAAACCTGCGCTTGTGGAACAGGATAGCTTGAAAGTAACAGAGAGCCATGCCATAGAGCTGACCGATGAGGAGCAGGAAGCCGCCAAGTCGGTGGTCACCCATGTCGATGTTCATCATGATGCTGAGCTGCATTCCTCAAAGTCTTCCGAAGAAGTTGCCGAGCCAGCCGCAAAAGATGCCAAGCATGAGCTGAGCGAAGAGGATACTAAAGTAGTGTCCACTGAGGTCGAACAGATGATTAAAATCGCTGCCACTGCACTAAGCAGCGAGTCCAAAAGTTCCACCGAAGAACCATCCGTAAAGGAGAAATCCGCAAGTGAAGATTCAACAGAGCTGCCATTGAATGGTGCCAAGGATAAGCCTAGTGAGACTTTAGACACAGCTCCCACTGTTTCTGGCCCAGCTGAGCCACCCACTGCCACAACTACACCCACTTCCACAGCACCACCACCTGCTGTAGAGCCTGTTGAGGCTCCGAAGCCACCAACCGCTGAAAAACCGCAGTCAGAAAGCAAGCAGCCGCCGCCTCCCTCCACGCCCTTAGAGACTAGCAAAAAACGAGAGCAGACGGCGGCTGTCGAGCCGAAAAGTGAAACAAAAGAATTGCCACCCACAACGCCACCAGCCAAACCGCAGGCTGAGCCCAAAAATTCTCAACAAAAGACGCCTGCCCATCAGCAGCCATCCCAGCAACCACAACGGGAACAGGAGTCCCGACGTTCGTTTACATTGTTGCCCTCAGATTCAGCGGATGATGAGCCAGCAGCAACTGTTCTTCCTAACTCCGATGAGCCCGAACGCAAATCTAGCTTCCAAGTGCTTAAGAGCGATGATTCAATGGGTGAAGTTGAGCCAGCGCCACGTCCAGCTGACGTTAGTTTTGGTGGCGTTGGCAGCCAGGTTTTTCAAGTAGTGCCTGATGATGTCAGCAGCTCCAAGTTGCCTAGTGCCTCAGAGCTGGACAAAGCCGACTATGAGTACGAGGAGTTTGATGATGCAGCAGATGATTATGATGATGACGATGGCGATGACATTGATCCCGAACACGATAGTGCTTTGCGTCGCTTTCTTAGTAGCGGTAATCGCCATGGAGTGGGTGGTACTGAAGTGGTTGCACCTGCTGATGCCACTGCTGTTGCTGGAGTCTATGATGGGCTGGCGGCCAACGGACGCAAGAGACGCCTAAAAAAGCGTGTGCGCAGTGGAGCCAAAACACGCAGCAATTGGAAGAATGCACAGGATTCAAGAGATGCTGCTGGTGGTGTGCTAGCCACCACTAGTAAAGATCAAGATTCTGGCTTTGAGCCAAGTCCACGTGCAGAACGCACCAAGATACCAACGCCCAGAACATCCCATACAGCAATGCCTAGACGTCCCATCTATGCCACCTTGGATGGACGCTCCTGCAGCAGTCGTTTGGAGAATCGCAAACCAGGCGATAAGGGCGCTTGTGATATGGGTGCCGTGACACGTTCCATTCAGCGGAATATACGCAGGTAACAGACTTTGTTGGATAACTGAATTCAAATGGGGCAGTAAGTGGGCCAAGATTCATTCACTTAAATTAATCACACCCAGCAGCAGTAGTTGATGTGGAGGGCTGCTGCCTTTTTGGCCCGTAGATTTATTTACTTGATGCTTGATTTTAATCAACTTGAATGTCCCCAGCTGGCCTGGCTCGCGGATTCGCATTATATCACGCACGCGCCTATGGGCAACCTCAGCGGCAGCCGTCCGTCGTCCATTTAATGTAATCAAAGTGGCGGGCGCTTCAGTCTGAGTCAAAGTCGAGCCTCAGTCGGGCCTTAAAGTTAATTTAGTTGGCCACTTAATAGCCCTAGCAACATTTCTCATTTTTTAACGCAGCGATTCGGCGACTCGGCTTGGCGCCATTGTATTGCCCTGTTGGTCAACAACGGCAGCAGCAACAAATAAATTGCCCAGCTTTCGTATGCCATAAAAATGGCGCACTTTTAAAGTTATCATAATGCGGTTAAAGGCAATAAACGCGGCATTAATGTCCATTCTCATTGTACTTGGGGGGGTATTAACGATGACCCCATGCCCGCAATAGATTAAGCCGTAATTGTAACAATTGCTGGTCGTTATCACGATATGTTTTTCTACAAACACACATTGTACATACTTCCAGCTGTTTAAACACACAGCGAAAGTATTATTTCATGAAACACGAATAAATCGTACTTAACCTGTAATATTTTAAAGTATAATTGAGA
Source organism: Scaptomyza caliginosa (assembly GCA_035044725.1). Taxonomy (NCBI): domain Eukaryota; kingdom Metazoa; phylum Arthropoda; class Insecta; order Diptera; family Drosophilidae; genus Scaptomyza; species Scaptomyza caliginosa. Next base: position 769,616 of record JAWNNR010000979.1, on the reverse strand, counting down.
TTATATCACAACAGAGTTGTCGTATTCCGTTAAGTACTTGTTTATCAATTTAGTTTTGAAATAGAATAAGGAAAATAATTAAGAAAAGCGTTTAAATACAATCCTGAGACGTTTCCCCATTCATATTGCCCGTTAATATGCTAACCTTCAAAATACTCAGTATAAATCTTGTGTTGGCAAATTATTCTCTTCTTTCCCCTTTATCTACACTTCAATTATTTTATTAGAGACCCTTGTCAGTTAGAAATCTGTCTCATATTTCCGTTAAATAACATTTCAACAAACTCTAACATCAATTTGACAGCTTTAACTCATTCACCTACCAGTAAATAATGAGGCCAAGATAAGTTTGGCACCGCACAGAAAAAGAAATGAAGGTAATTATCATTAGAATTATTCCAGGAAAAGAAACACATTTTAATCGCCTCTGTTGTGTGATACTAGTTCGACTTGTACCCTTTACTTTTTTTTCAAGATAAACTACAAAAAAAAGATGAGTTAATATGCCCTTCAAGTTTAGCAGAGTATTAGTTAGCTCATCAGGGCGCTATAGTCAGGAAATTCCTGTTTGTTATTGCTGATTTATTTTAATTTATACCAACGGCTGCAAATCTCAGAGCACCCAGGCTCTTGTCATTAGCTGAAATGCTCATTTCCTGGCAAAGAGTTGCGCATTTTAATTAAGTGCCAAGGCCCATAACACGCCCACTCTAACAGCTCCAACTACACAGCCAAGATACTACAAATGGACAAATGGTCCAAGGGCCAAAGGCCCACCTGCGGTGAGTGTTGTGTTTATGCAAAATATGAAAATAGAGCGCAGCTTGCAGTCGACACGAAAGTCGACGCCTTCATTTACAAGGCGCTCATGCTAATTGTAAGTGGAATTAACGCAGATTAGCGGGCGAATTTTTAAAGGCGCAAACAAGCACACAAAAAACAAAACAAAGACGGAGAAATTGAGACAGACATTTGGTATTTGTATTACAATTGATGTTGTTAGCAACCTTGTTGCTGTTGTTGTTGTTGTTGTTACGGAAATCTTTGAGACGAACGGATTAAAATGTCGATGTTTGTGCACTTGAGACAACATTAAATTAGTTTTTAACATTAAAAAAGTGTGTGTTTGGCTTAACGAATGCTTAGACATACATTTCAGCTTACTTTGCCTTTGGGCAATTACTTTGTTTTAAGTCGCAAAGGATTAAAGATCAACAACAAGTCAATTGTAATTGCAAACCTACAGAAGGGGACACAACAATCAACTTTACAAAACTTAATTAAATTCTAAGTAATCACGCTTTTATTAATTTTCATAATCTGGGGCCTTTGTCTATGAATAAATTTGCAAGCACTCAAAAATGCTGCATAAATACAGCATATTTTTCCACTTGACTAAAGAAAATATTTACGCTACTCGTTTTGTACAGTATTTTTTTTATGATTATATTTTTTCGGCGCACAAAGATCTGTGAAAACAAGCCCAAGCAAATGCAAATGCAAATAATACATTGCGTATACGCAATTTATACGCCAAGTCAAACAACAAGCGTCTTGCTTTACCACAAATACGAATAACGCACAATGTTTTTTTTAACAAGTCGACAAGCAGACAGTGTGTGAGTCAATTAATTCTTGTAAAATACATAAAAAAGAAAAACGCAAAATGCAAAACAAAATCCAAACGAAATCCACTCGAGAGCCGCCAAGTTTTGCTCTGGTTGCTTGGGCACAAAAGCAAATCTAAAGCACCCCGTAGAATACTCTTGGCTAGGTAGGTGTAGGTGTAGGTGCAGTTGAGTTGGGTTGGGTTGGGTTTTGGTTGGGATGGACGTTTGCTTTGTGCGGGCAGTAAGGCTGCCAAGCGAGGCAAAACACCATGAAAAGTGTGTAAATAGAGAGTTTTATTTATATCAGTAGCATGTTTGTTGTTGTTGTTGGTTTTTTGATTTTGTTTTTATTTATTTTTTGTAGAAAGGCAACTTTATTTTGTGTGTATTTATTTTTTTTCGCTTTGGCTCCGAAGAGATTAAAATTTTATCTGACGCATAAATTAAACAAATAACTTGCCGTGTGTATCTGTGTGTGTGTGTGTGTGTGTGTGTATGTGTGTGTTGGTGTGCGTGTCCCAGCAGCACAGGTGAGATTTGGGATTTATAATGTGCGCTCACGTAATTGACATTGTTAAATATTTGGATTTCGTTTCGCTCGAACTTTTATTTTCATTTTTTCATTTACAAACACAAATATATACATATTTTTTTTTCTTTTTTTTTCGCCCCTTACTTGCTGTGCGTGTGGCCTTGCGTATAATCTACTAGAGTTGGACAAGTGTGGATCTATTCTGAAAAGCACACTGTTAAAAGATATTTAATCATTTGGCAGTCACTTTGGGAAAAAAGATTTCATCATAATACAATTTTACAAAGCTCGTGCGTAAAATTTGCTTATTCTGCGAACTTGCGAATTGAGACTTCCTGGAATTCTAAAATCGACTGGGATTTGAATTAGCTAAGGTCCATAACATAATACTTAGCTTTAACTTAAAAGCGCAAATAGTGTTTGGCAATAAAGCAAATAATTTTAATTTCCAATTTCTGGGCAACCACTGTACTCCATAGATATTTAAAGGCAGTTAAACAGCTGCCTCACTCTCTCTTGGCCCGCTAAGCTGCTTTCCCTGGGGTTTCGCTGTATTTTTTTTCGTACAGCACACTCTTCAAAGTTTTGAGCTCAAGCCTAAAAAACTTTCGACTCTGATGAAAAATGAGGCGAGAAAGTTTTTGGATTTTCCCCCAAAACGAAACGAACCAGAGCCGCAGACTCCAAAACTTCGCCAAGAGCGTCTGCCCTCCTCAATGCCGACTGTTCATGGATTTTTTTGACCAATTTAGGTGCAACAAAATTCGAATCCTTTGGGCAAATATGGCATGGTAATGGTATGGCTGCAAAACTGCGCATATGTGAAGATTTTCTTCAATTTTTGTTTGGTTCTGTTTTGTTTTGTGTTGTTTTGTTTTTGAATCGTTTGCACTTTCTGTTTGCTTTTGTTGTTTATGCATTCCAAATTGCCAGTGGCTACAACATTTGTAGCTGTTGCAATTGCTGTTGCCAGTTGTAGCTATAGCTGTAGCTGTTGGAGTGCTTAATTTCTTTGCATTTCGTTTGTCACTGGCGTTGTCAACAGCCTGCCGCTGCCGTTGTTGGCCAGCAACCCCAGCACCTCCTCCCACCACCTCCCCCATCTTCTCAAGGCCCTTCTTTCCACTTCATCCATTTTGGTGCAACGCGTACTTTTTGCTTGTCACATTTGTGTCGCAAACAGGATGCCGTTGGCGTTCGGCTGGGTGAGGGCTGTTGGGTGTGACAGTGAGAGTCGGTCACTGTAAAATGTAGCACACAAAATCAACGCAAGCACACAAGAAAATGCAATGAAAGTTGTGCTAAGCGAACGTAAAACGGAAACGGAAATCAGCAGCAGCAGCAGCGCCAGCAGTGGCAACAGCGGCTACAAAAAATAACTTAAAAAAAAGCTTGAAAAAAATGTGTCAAGGACACTAGTGTAAAAACTATTTGCACTAGCTGTGAAGATGGTGGGGTTGTTGTGGGTGTTTAGGCGAGGGGGGAGCACAAAAAGTGCGAGGCGCACAAAATAGTTTTGCTAAAAGGAAAGTCGAGCAAAAGAATTGAGGCACAGCTGAGTGAAGCCAAAGCGAGGCGTAAAATTGAAAAGCGCTGCGGCAAACAAGCCGCACTATTGAAGCTCCACTTTGGAGCTAGAGATGGAGTAGCTAAATAAGCGCAATGTTGCTTTAGCTGTAGGATCGGATCAGTTGGTTGGTTACTGCCTCTGGCTGGTCAGAGATTTCATCATCGTCATGCTCAATAGCAGCAGCATCATCATCATCATCATCTTCTTTAGTGCGCTACTTGAAAGTGCAATTTGTTACGCAGTTTTTGCTTGCCAATGGCCACTTTTCGGTTAAAACGGACCCAGCCAAAAGAAACAGAAGAACAAGAAGAAGAAGAGCAGATGATGAAGCTGCTGAAGCAACAGCAATTTTACCTGCCTCGTTATTTGCCCAATCGTTGGGTTTAGTTTGGCCTTTATTTGTTTTTTTTTTTTTTGCTCTTGTATGTGTTTCAAAGTCGAAATTGTTCCGCATAATTTTTACAGTGCAACCAAGTGGCGAACAGTGTCAAGCGGCGGGCAAAAAACTGCATAAATTGCCAACCAATTCGCGACAATCCCCGCTCTCTCTCACTTAACCCCTAAGTTTAGTACGCCCCGTGCTCTGTGTGCTGAGTGTACTCGACAAATTTGCTCAGTTTTTGGTTTTCATTTTCATTTTTATTTTCGTTTTGGTTTTCGTTTGTCGGGCAGGCAAAATGCAGGCATTGCTCGCGATGCTGCCAAAGAGGAGCTTAGAGCTTACGAGCCGCCGCTTGATTTGCAAAACTTTCAAGTGCCATCAACGAGCGGCTGCTCCAAGATCTTTAAGTCACTCAGCCCCAGCAAGACCTGCCGCTTGTAGCCGGATTGCTCAAAATTGCTTAGTTTTTTAATAAAATTTTTCGATTATTTTTTACAAGCTGGCTTTAATTTGGCTTTGCCTCGTTTTATGTGTGGCCCTCAATTATTAATAGAGTTTTTTTTTGTTCTCCTGCTATTATATATTTTTCTTGGTTTTGGCTTTCTTTTTTTTTTTTGCTTTTAGCTCGCACGCACTTTAGTATTTTTGAAATTTTAATAACATGATGCCTTTTATTGCGTTCGCGGATTGTGCGCATTGTATTCGCAACCAGGAATCTGCCTGCCAAGCACCCAAACCTACAAGCTCCTGGTGTAGGTTTCTCGTTGGGCTTCGCCTTTTGAGCCTGAAGCAATGTCAGGCACAGGCAAAGATGGCAAAAGCACAGCAGGCGCTGCCTTTGTTTGCCGCGCGAAATATCAAAATGACAATTTACGTACATTTGCAAACATTTATTTTATGCCCAGCTAGCTAGGCATGCTCGATGACGATGATGATGATGATGGAGGAGGAGGAATGAAATGCGCTTTTCTGCGTTGGCCTGGTTGCCTTTTTATCATCAACATCTTTCCTTCTTTACAGATACTACATGGAGCGCAAGATCTTCCAGCATCTGCTGGAGCTCAAGTCGCTGCAGATACGCTCCAACAAGCTGAATGAGGCGGTGCTGGTGAAGCGTGCCGTCGACGACTATCACAAATCGTGCGTGCTGCTGGGCGGTGAAACGGGCACAAGGCTGCGGCGTTACAATTTCAGCGAGTATACGTTCAAGAACTTTGAACTCTTTCTGTACGAGACGCTGAAGGGTTTGCAAAAGCCGGGCACCAACAACTTCCAAAACATCAACGAGGTGTACGAGGAGGTAAGTGGAGCTACTTAATGCTAATATTGCCTTATGTCTCACATTTTTTTCTTTTATTGTGCAGGCTGAGCGACGTCTAAGTCCCGACTACAATGCTTACGAGAAGGCGCTGCAGTGCACCACGAAGACACATCGTTGCCTGCATGCGGCACACGCCTACACGGGCATACCCTGTGCCGCCTACAGTAAGTCCACGTTGAATGTTGCCACCTAAGCCACCTAAGCCCCGTAAGCATCGCTTTGATAGCGTGAAAAATGGCACCAAAGAGAAAGTCTGACTTACAGCTGAATCACTTGGCCACGAGCTGTTACAGTTTTTTGTTTTTGTTTTAATTTTGTTCGTTTCTTTTGAATAGGTCAAGCGGATGGCCAACACTCAAATACAAGGAGGGGTGAGGTTGCAAGAGAACGTGGGCGCCAAATGCGCCGACAGCATTAAAATAAATCCTAATTACAAGCAGTTTATTCATTTGGCTGAGCAGCGAAGCGCCAAGCGAATTAAAAATATTTTCTACTTGCCCCCTGTTTTCTGTTTTTGTGTTTCGCCTTTTTTTTTGCTCCTCTTGCTCTTTATATTTTTATTTTATTTATTTTATGCTGCGCCTTTTCAACTTTTATTATGAGTTCTATGCGGATGCGGGTCGCGAGTTTTGCAGGCTAAAGGATGCGTCCGGCTTATGCCAAATTAAAAACGCATTCATTTTTGTATTCGCTCTTTACGTTTATGTGTGTGTGTGTGCTGGCATACAGCTACTAACGCAGTTCAAGTCACCACTAATCCTGCTTGAAAATGCGCTTAATCCGACCCAAAGAGCATAAGTTGCCTTCCGCATTTTCATGGCAATTGGCTTTTCAGCATTTTACTTGTTGAAATTTTCTAGCTTTCATTTTCATGTTTGTTCTCGTTTTGTTATCCTTTCATTTCTTGTCGTTTTCTGAATGCAATTTTAGAGAGTGTGCCTTGCTAAAACCAAACACCTGCCTTCTCCCTGGAGTCCTTACCATGCAGTGCTGCTGCTTCTCATGTGCAGCTCTATTAATGAAAATGCAACTACAAGTCCACACTTGATGGTCTGGCAGCTGCAATTTATTTGAAGCATGCTCATAAAAATGGCAACCACTTAATTAGTCTGATCACAGTGGATCATTAATCTAATGGTCTATGCACTTAGAAAAAATGTTGAATAGTTTTTTACTAAAACCTTTGCATTTAGCCGAAGACTTAACAATAAGCCGTCGTCTGTTTTAAGAGTTGTTTGCTTTTTTTTTTAAATATTTCTTATGTAATCCAATGTTGAATCGAATTCCTTTTTTTTCAATGTGTATATTCCTAAAAACGACAACTCACTCATGTGCCCTTTTACTCTTTCTCTTGTTCCATGTGACAGTTCCCATGATGAATCACCATACGATGCCCAAGTTTGGCTTTGGACCATACAAAAAGGCTGGAAGCGTTAGCAGTTTTTATCTACCAAAAATACTGACCACTGGTCGCGCCTCTAGCGGGCGTGGCGGCATTGGTGGCAGCGGCATTGGCGTCGGCGTTGACGTCGGCTTTGGCGGCAGTGGCAAATGTAGCCACAAAGTTGCTCTGGAGCTGTCACACGGAAAGAGTAAACAACTAATTTCACTGCCAGCGGATAAGTTGGACAGCAATAAACGTTACTATGTGACGTTCACAGTTAAGGATACTCCCGGGCACACAGCTTCAATCGAGGCGCATAAACAAAACCAACATCATCATCATCATCATCATCAGCAACAACAACAACAACAGCAATCAAACTGCGCTGCCAGCGTTCCGAATGGCCAATAGCATGTGGCGTATACGTAATATGGTATTGCCTGAGCCACAGGCGTTGGCTTTCTGTGGTTTGAGTACGCGACATTTAGCCCATACGCAGTGCGAGTGTGTAAGAGAAAGAGTAAAAGAGAGAGGGGAAGAGAAAGCGCGGGTGGCAGCATCGTGCATCATGCAACACGCATCAGGCATCGGCCATCAGGCTACAGCAACAGCAGCAGCGGCAGCGACAAATGCATTAAAACAATGCGACATTTTGTGCTTCTGTTCGTAGTTTTTATTCTGTTCCTCGTTTTTTTTTTTGTTATTGTCTTTTTTGCCTTTTTGTGCTTTTTATGCGACCGCCCGCTGTCCAACTGTGTTTTTGTATTTTGACTTTTTGTTCGTATTCTCTCTCTTTTATTGTTGTTGCTTTTGGTTTGTTTCTGTGTGTGTGTGTGTGTGTGTGTGTGTGTGTGTGTGTGCTGCGCTCGCGCTTTTTCCTGTTGTTGTTTTTGCTGCTTTGCTGCACTTTAAGATGGCCAACTGCTGATAATGGATGATGGCGCTGCGCTGCGGCTGTCAGTTGAAAGTTGTCACGCCAGCAGCTTGAATTACTTATGCAATCCTCGTCCCACCCACTCTCATTCCCTCTTTGGCTCTTTTCTGATTCTGTTTTGTCTGTTTTGGTGCTGTTGTTGCGCTTTTATTTCAGTTTTTCATTATCATTTTTATATTTTTTTTCTTGTTTCGTTTCGTATTTGGTTTTGTGTTTTATTTTTTGTTTGTTGGTTGTTGCCGTTGCTATTGCTGTGTACGCTGCTAATGCCACAGATAAGCGTTGTTATTAACGCTCGGCTTACCAGCACGGCACAGCAGCCAGCCAGCCAGCCAGCCAGCCTTGCCATGCGCCCCGTATCCGCCCTCCCTTATGCCATGCATTGCTTTTGTCCTTGCTTGAAAGCAACAGCAGCAGCAGCAGCAGCGGCAGCAGTGAGAAGAGCAAGAGCGACGAATGAATAAATGTAAAATATGTACCCGTGCATTTCTTTGGCATTTCAACATTTTTACTTTATTTGGAATTTTATTTACTTGTCCGCTTGCTCGCGCGCCCCATTCAAAGCTGTTTTATTTTTATATATAATTTTTTTTGTTCGTATACATACACATACTGCTGATACCCTTACCTTACCAAGCGAGAGCATATGTATGTATATGTAACTAAGACATTTTAAGGCTTCTGTTGATTTAGATGTTAATGTAGATAGACTTTAGACATAGTATTCAGTAAAAAATATATTGGTGTAGGTAGTTACACGTCGGTCATTTAGCTTGATGCATTCTGGAACCGTGACAGCAACAGCGTCTGCATCCACTTCGCATTGAGTGCATTGTAAATGGAGAATAATTCTATTCAGCACAATAACAACAAAAGCAATGACAACGCAAAAACAGAATGAAATAACAAAAAAAAAAAATAAGTACAGATTTGTAAAACAACAACAAACCGTAAACAGCAAAAAGAAGCAGAAGCAAAAAAATACAAAAAATATGTTTAATAAATTCGCTTTATTATAATATAATCTAAATATCTATACAATAAAGAGTGTAAAGCTGATGAATATTATAAAGCTGCAAGCATTGCGCCAGATTGAAAGCGGGTTACGTTTAGATAAAAGGCAGCTGTTTGCAGAAATAAACGTTGAAAATGTCTAAATTGAAGTGTGTCTTTATTCCACACACACACACACAGTTGAAGAGCGACACATAGAATACAATGAGCCGACCGCCAAACCAATTGTGCCCGCTCATGTCCTTGGCATAGATTCGCGAGCAACGAGCTGTCGAGCGCTCGAGCTGATTGCTCCCTTAGCTGCGAGCATCTAGCAGAGCATCACAGCCGTGCGACATCCATTGACAGGCAGCAAAAAAGAAAAAAGAACAGAAAACCACAAAAAAAGGAAATGAAGACAACACAAATTCGCTTACACGTTCGTTGTTGCCACTGCAAGCCTCCTCTCACAATGTTTGTGGCCTGTCAAATTTAAGCTGAGAACAGCAGCAGCAGCAGGACCAGGTCAGGATGCTAAAGCGAAGGTGTGATGCTGTGATTGTGATTGTTATGGCTGCCATTCGGTGTGTGTGTGTGTGTGTGGAGGGACGCGTCGGTTACAACACTATTAAGGGCTTTTCTCAACAAGAGAAACTCAATAATTGCTGCACTGCATCGAGACGGCTGTGCCTGGTTGTTTTTGGCCCAGCTTGTACTTCACTCGCCGGACTAATTGAATTCAAAGCTGGCATTTATGTTCGCCTTTTGGGCTGCCGTTTCCCATTGCCGTTTGCCAGCATTTAGTTAAGGCATTAATATTTCATCAGTTGTGTCCGGCTTAAGCATGCCTTTGTGTATGCCCTTGAATGGCCAAAGATTTGCTCCTTGCTTGGAGAACAGCCAGCCAGCCAGCCAGCCATCTAATTTGCTCATCAGCTTTAAGGTTAAGCAACGCTTGTCACAGAAAGGCACGCAGGCTACAACTAGCAGCCCTCCATTTAGATTTCGCTATGGCGTGATTTCGATTTGCGCACTTAAGTGCAAATCTGTGGATTTATATGGCATTAGTTTTAGCTTTCCTTTAGTTTTTTGTTTGTATGTAAGCGAAACTAATATATAAAACATTAGAGAATCCCTTGAATGTATGGAAACGTGTCTGCAAAAGTTTAATATTTATTTGTTAGAGTGAGGTAAGTTTAATTCACATTATACTTACGCATATTGTACACTTCATGGGATATTAGTTATTTAAATCTAAAACGACTTCTTAAATATAACTTTTCTTTATTTATAGCTTATTGAACTGGCTAAGTAAGAAACTTTTATTATTGCCAGTGAAATTTGCAATGCAATTTTACAAAAGCGGTATTAAATTGTACAAACTGTAGTTAAAGTAGTTGGCAAAGAGTTTGCTTCAAATTTCATTGACTCCAAAGCTGGGGAATGCATACAAGCTAACGTGCAGCAGCAGCAGCAGCAGCAGCAGCAGCAGAAGCTGTTGGCCAACTTTCCGTGTAAATTAATGAAGGCCGACTTAGCTGACCGCCTTTCCGTTGTTTCGATTACTCGCCTCAAGTGATGGGAAGGCAAAGTGAGGTTAGCATTGCAGTTAATGGGTGCAAGTGCTCGAGTGCCTTGACTTGGGTTATTTGGTTTGGCTGTTTATGGGATCTGAGGGGTATTAATATCACTTAATCCTTGGGCAAAAGTTGGCTAGCACAGCTGAGGTTGAAGAAGAAGAATTTGGCATTCATCTGAAGTTTGTTGCAGCGGCTAAATGTGTGGCTAATAGCTGATTGATTAAAAATCATTTATTCGTATTTTTTTGAATTCAGTTTATTTATTAAGTATATTATCATTAATATTATTAACACACTCAGTAGTTTCGGCTTAATTTTAAAATATATATATATATATTTACCATTTAATATTAAATTTATTTTTCATTTGTAAAACTAACCTCACCTTAAAAACAATCAGTTTAGTTAATTTTTTGTTTGTTTGTTTGTAATTTCGTCAGAGAAAGACAGAGAGATAGAGTGTAGAGAAAGTGTAGAGAGAGCACGAGGGTGGGCGGGGGCGGTTAGCAGAAGGCTGAAAGTTCAGTTGTTCGTAGATGCCACGCCTTGCCTCGTTTCGTTACGCTTTGCTTTATTTGATCTATGGTATAATTTTAATTTATTTTATTACGCATACACAGTGTATATTTTGCTAGGCTGCCATTTTGTTTTTGTATATTTGATATTCACATTCACAATCCATATAAATATATGTATGTATGTATGTGTGGGTTCTGTACTCTGTGTTTGTATGTATGAATGCTGGTTTATTTTTAGATTTCATGTAGTTTTAGTCGATAACTTTAGTTATTTATAACATGTACATACAATGAATTAATTTGTATTATTGTAGTTGTTACTATTTAACTGCTGTTCTGCTCTATTGTAACAAGAGCAACAAAATAATAAACAAAAAAAATGTTTACTCTCGAGTCTCTAATTTATTTAACATTTATTCATTATGCCCCCGAAGTTTGCGCTCACTTTGTTCAATGCCTGCGCCCTTTGTTATGCAAATGGAATATTTATGATTTTCATACATGTATGAATAAATGCGGCAAGTCACAGCTACTTCAATACCTCTCGAATGCCTTTGTTTTTGTTGCTAGTGGGTGTGTCCAGATATTTGTTTGCCTTAAAATTGCTTGTAGGCGTCGTTTCCTTAACAATTGCTTGAAAGGCAGCATTTGGTATTGTTTTGCTGTGCAATAAATTCTTGAATATCGTAGCGAATATCGTAAAGAATAAACATTTTTTTCTTGTATTCAACTAACTTTGGTTTAAATGACTTTTGATTCGGCTCTCGTCTATTTATTATATATATGTATTGTTTTTACTTTCCCGCTTTGCTCTTTGAGTCGAAATACAATTTAGATACTTTTGAAATGCACATACACAATCTGACTAAATGACTAAACCTAATAGCTAGCTTAATAATTTAGTGGTTCATTATAGTAACAGTTAGGTATTAACATTTAAATGCAGTTTGATTTATGTTTGCCCCTTATTTATGTACATTTTGATGGCGCTGAATTTTGATTTTGATTTGCAACTGTGTTTGTGTGTGTGTGAGTAGTGTAAGTAATATTTACAAAACATCATGTTTTTGATTTCAATTACAAGATTGCTGTTTATTTATAGTGTGGCATTGCCGCTTTTTGGTTTTTGTGGGTTTTTTCTTTTCTTCCCTCTTTCGATTACGGAGACTTATGTAAAAAAGGGTTTTTGCTTTTTATCTGTCTTACTTTTCGTATCAAAGACAAAGATATAACATATATGCTCTTGTTTACCTTTGACATTAATATATTTAAATTTATGCTAAAAATTTACAGCTATGTAAAAATGAAATGGCCATGAATTATGTATGTATGTATGGCATTTGCCTACGGGGCCGACTGAAAGACGCCAAGGCTTTTTTTTGTTTTAGTGTATTGCACTGGCATCATGTGCTTGTCTTGGTTGAACGCATGTTGGCCGGGGGAATGGAGTGTGGAGTATGTATGTGTACTGCGGTTAGATATTATTACATTTTACAATTACTTGAGCGTTGGATCCAGGGTCGTAAATTCCAATTCGCCGCGTGGTAATATCAGATCCGGGTCTGCAATATACACTTTGGTTGGTTGGCATAAAACAAAATCAAACAAGAACAACAACAATAATGATGGCGAGCATGGGTATATACGTGTGTGTGTGTGAGTGGGTGTGTTTAAGTGAATAATGCGCAAATATAAATAAGTATGTTAGTGTGTGTGTGCGTAAATGCGTGTGTGTGAAGAAAAAGGAGAAATAAATAAAAGTATGTATTGTGTTTACCGATTAGTTTTGCTTGTTTCAATTAGATTAGATATTATTTTGTTATTTTTTATACTTTTTGTTTGTACTGAAATTCACAACACTTGCAAAATGACATCATATAAAACGGTTGCAAATTGTTTTTTTCAAAAGAAATATAAATGTATATCAAAGAAAATAGAAATAACTATTAGCAAATTATTAAAAGCGTGACGAAGCTGTGCGCCGATAAGGGCAACAGACAACAAGCAAATAAGCAATAGCAAAAACAATAACACAATTACAGCAACAACAATAAATATTAATATTTTTGTACATATCTAACGCCCCAATTGTATCGTAAATGTCGTATTCAACAGTTTCTTAATTCTTATCGCACATTTTATTTTATTGTGCCAGATAGTAGAATATTACATTTTCACATCATCATTTTAGTTGGCCCCGCAAATGTTTATCAGTTTAAGTTCAGGTCAAGTGAAACTTAAGCGCCATCTAGCGCTTGGTGATGGCAGTGGCGGCTGCTTGTTGTTTACGATTTTGCAGTTTGTTATTTGACGGTTGCCTGTCCTGTGTCACCCTGTGTTATATTTTATTATTATCGCCCTTTATGTCACATTTGTGTGGCGTCTTTGAGTCATAAAGACGCACCAAACTATAGCAGCATCCAAATGGCGTCACAAATTTGTGTGTTAGTGTTTGTGTGTGTGTGTTGGTGTTGGTGTGCGTGTGGCCTTTAACGCCATGCCTGGCAGCATTAAAAATGTCAAAAGTTGCAAAAATGTTGCCAGCGCGGCAGCGAGTCAAAGGCAAAGGGGCTGCGGAAGTGTGACGACAAATGAATGAGCGTTGACATTGAAGTGCCACAGAGTAACACTGTGTTTGTGTGTGTGTGTGATACAACGTAGGCTGCCTGCACCATCAACAATGTTGCCCAAAAGCAAATTGTGTGGTTTGGTGTCTATAAAGCAACAATTTTTACTACAGCATCCTTGTTTAAGGCGCCTTAAAGCGTGCAACAATAAATGACTCGACTCTTGCGGACTTGAGTTGGCCTCTTTTTGTGCCTTGCCTTGCCTTGCCTCAACTTTGTCTAATTAGACGAGTGCCACTGAAGTGCACAAGAAACCCAAAACATACTCAAGCACACACGCATGTGAGTGTGCCTGTGTGTGTGTGTGTGTGTGTGTTGGTTACAATATGTGTAACACACACATATGTACATATATCTTGTGGCATCTGGCGCAAAGAACAAGAGCCCAAGGACGGATGGGCTACAAACACACAAATGTTACCCAGTTGGCGACGCGACTCATGACAAACAAAACAAAACGTCCTGACAGACATATGACTTAAAGTCGAGCAAAATGAATGGCGCAGCATGAAATGAAACAAATGTGCACAACAACAACAACAACGCAAGGCAAAAACAAACACTCACACACAAAGACACATACACACACACACATGCATAGAGTAGTGTAAGTAAGCTGAAAAAGTCAAACGCATTTGCGAAAGCTGAAGGAAACACGCGCTAAACACCCGCTCCTCCCCCAACCCCCCACCGCAGTTCCCCTGGGTTGTAGAACGACACAGGCCGCGCTTCCCTTTTGGCATCCACCTGTCATTCAATTTGCGAGTGGATGCCACCTAGCGAGCGCTCTATGCAATTAAAAATGTTGGCTAATGACAACAACAGAAACAGAAACAGCAGCATCACTCACTGGGCGATGACATACATGCAAACACATATATACATAGACATGTGTGAGTAGCTTTCGTTGTTGACTTGATATACGGAACGCGGTAAATGCAGCGCTTTCTTTTTGTCTGTAGTGTGTTGCCAGAGTCTATTAGTTTGTTCGCCGTTTACTTTTAGAAACCAGCATTTGCTTCTTTAGTGCAAACTATTAAATACTTAAAGAAATGTTGCCTCAAGCAAAGAGCAAACAAAAAGTCATGTCAGACAGTAAGCTTAAATCTAGGTCAGAGTCTAGCAGTAATGTATTAAATATATATATATATATATATAAGATACATATCATGATTTAATATCTCATCAAAGTAAAAAGAACATAGAAAAAGCAAAGGTCAAATAAAATAGAAAATCATCATTTTATTAGCTTTGCCATGAGCAATGCTGCGTTTCAACCTCTCATCTCGCTCGCATCACTCAACACATATCTGCATTGAGGAAGTACAAACATGACATAATTATATCTTGTTCGCTTCACTTCGTCCATCTTCTCGTGCCTTTTCTGCTTCCTGCAGGGTATTCCCAATACGAACAACTTTAAAAACATGTTGGGTCCCTCCATTTGGTGCTTTGGCGCAACAGTTCCGTCATTTCTTTTTCTTTTTTTTTTTTGCGAGACGCTCAGGCACACTTCAGTCTGACTTTGGCACTTGTTAGTGTCTTGTAAGCTAGCCTAAAGTCAACTTGGTTTATTTAGCAGCACAGTTTGAGTGTATCTGTGTGTGTGTGTGTGTGTGCTAGGGGTGGGAAGGGGCGGCATGTAAAGTTCGCTTGAAGCAACATACGCTTGACAGTCAAATGTGAGAGTTGCCGTACCATGTCGAGGTTCAAAGCCTTGCGGCGCCTATAAATTAAAAGTTGTCAGGCATGGGGACGAGCAGAAAGATGAAAAGCACAAGGGTAAAGAAAAACAGATGAACATAAATAAGTGGAGAGAGTGGGAAGGAGAGGCGAACAGAAAGTACTGAAAATTAAATCGCTGACTGAAATCAAATGTAGCTAATTTGTGACTTTTTGTGCTGGGCACACAAATCGCAGTATACAAAAATGTATGGCCGCAGGGGGGTCGCCTCGGGTTGACGGGCACAAACATATTAAATTTTAAATAATATCACGTATACGTCACATGAGCCCATTAAATAATATTTGCATTTGCGATGTTGACATGCCGGCATGTCAAGCATGTTAGTGTGTGTGTGTGTGTTTGTGTGTGCCCTTTAATTTAGTGCTTTTGCAATACATAATTGAAATTTATGCAATTCAAAGTTAAAACAAAGTCTACATAAGCTCGCAACAAAATAAACAGAGCGAACCGAGCATATTCTGAACAAATTTGTTTGCTGCACTTTCGTTCTATCGCAGTGGGCAATATACAAGCAGGAGCACTAGATAGTTTAGTATAGTATAGTACAGTATGGCAGTAGTAGAAAGTTATATGCAAATACTCGTGCTTATACTACTTTCTGTGTGTACTCTCTTGCTGCGTGTATGGCTATACAGACTGCTACATAACTGCAGCTGCAATGTGTCCAAAGGGCTTTGTTGCAAGCACACACACACACAGAGATGCAGAGACACAAATACCAATTCAGATTCCAATACAAACAAACTGCTACCAAAAACGACCTCATTTGATAGCAGCATCGCACAGTGGTATAAAATTATGCTTAATACGTGCGAACTACTTTGATACCATCTGGTTTTAAGAAATTTTACTGAACTTTTATATATATATTTCGATATAAGCAAACCAAACAATAGTTCAATATTCTAATCGCATGCTTTTAAACCACTGTGACAATGCAGCTTGTTTTCTTTACAGACATTACTGACAGCAGCTCGGGTCTCTGCTCTGCATTTGTCCTTTTTAAATACAATATTTAACATACGAGTATGCTATTGTCATGTCACTTGTTTTGTTGTTTCAATTGTCCTTGTTATTGTTGTTATTCCTTTTCCCTTTCTTCTGGTGTTGTTGGTGTTGTTGGCTCTTGACCATCTATGACTTGATATACACAAATTCAAAACGAAAGCACTTTAAGTAAAAATTCTTCAATAAGCTTTTATTAAAATTCGTTCTGTTTTATGTTCGATGTGAATGGCCAAACATTAATTGTTTGAAAAATGCCTTTTTATTGCCAACAATTGAGGCAGATAAAGAGCATAGAACAAAGGCATCAGTAACATCAGCGTACGACAAAACACAAGGCTTAAAAGGATTTTAATATTCAAATGATTTCCCACACATTTGAACAAAAAAGAGAAAAAGAGGAAGAGAGAGAAAGAAATACATGCAAAAATAAGGACCAAGAATCCCATCAACAATTAGCAAAATATCGAAAACTTAAAAGAAATTTGTAGCTTTTTGTTGTGCAATTTGGCCAAAAAGCAACAAACTCGAAACTGAAAATGATTTCCTATCTGAGAAGTTACTGTTCAACTCGAAGGCCCAACATGACAATGCGACTAGGGATATTAGAGTCCAAGTCGATGGACATGCAGTAACAATGAATGGAATTGGATATGTATATGAGAATTGCGACAAATTAAAATGTGAAATCAAGCATTTTTGGGATACAATCACACACACAGATATATATATTTGCAAAAAAGTATGAGAAAAAGCAAACTTTTGCCCCATTGGAAACTTGATAAAGCGGTGCAGGTGCCAAATTGGAAGCAGCATATATATAAAACCTAGGATCTGTTAAGTCATTGTGGTTGTAAGATTTAGATCTATTTGTTCTGTTGTATGTAGTTATTGTTTTTGTTTCAATGCTGATGCCGTTGCTGTCTCTTGTTGCCTTCTTTCAGCATGCTGCACAGATTTAAGCTGTTATATAAAATTCAGTTTTGCATACATTTGGGCGCCCAGGCAGAGGCATCGCCAGCCGTGGCACACAGCACAGCAGTGTGAGCGGCAGAAGTTGGATGTCGCATAGCCACCACCACATCCGACCTTGTGGCAATGGGGTGATGTTGATGGTGGTGGTGCTGGTGGTGTTGGTGTTGGTGCTGCTGCAGGAGTTGAGCAGTCGAGGCAGCACGTTGGTAGCGGCTAGATGTCGGTGCCTGGTGGCTGGCGGTAACAAGCAAAGGTAGCAGCACATCGCCTAGGTTGAGTAGGGGGTTAGCAGTTAACAGTGTTTGAATGCATCGTTAGTAGAGGAGCACAGCCACAGCATGTTTGATGATGGTTGAGAAAGTGTAGTTGGGTGGCTGGGTTTGTTTGGGTTGTTGGGTTGGGAAAAGTTGCAACTTTACAAAAGTATCTGGTGCACTAGATTGCTTTAAATATTAGTCAAGGGGTTTACAACTTCAAGTTTCGAATTCAACTAGGTATGTATGCTGTTGGGTAATGAGTTAAAAGCGAACTATACACAACAGGAGAAAGATTTGAAAGAAAGAGTAAGAGTAAGAGCAAAAGACAGCAAGTGGGAGAGAAAGCGAGTGGGTAGGGTTAACAGAATGCAGCACTATTTATAGATTGGGGCAATTAAAGAGATAGATAGATAACTATACTTCTAAGTCAAGGGTATATTATAGTATGGACTTGGACCTAAGATAATTACTACATGTGTATGTATGAACACAGTTGTAAGATTCACAGTTCAAGTAGTTATATACTTCAGGTGCTGCCCTACTGGAAATGAAGCAATGAAAAAGTACAGTAATTGAATTCAATTGAGTTGATCAATACTAATTAGAAAATGCCATGTCAATGAGTTACTTTTTGACAATAACTAAATAGAGGGCCAATTAGTTTTTATTTTATGTTTCAACTTTAAATACGCACAAGTTTTATTTAATTTGAAATTGTATACCAGGGTGTGTGTGTGTGTGGGCAAACATGTCAAAATAAAAAGTACAGTGTTAACCACAAATGCACAATTTATACACAATCCTGCCATTTGCCACCCATTTATGACTAATTTATTGCATGCATTCGAAACTAACAGTCACAAATGTGTATTAAATATTAAAATGAATATTTTGCAAAATCATCATTAAACAAAAACAGAATAAATGATTGATTGACTGATAGATAGATAGAATGCTAGATGGATAAGTTGTGGGTCAACGTAAAGGTCGCACTGACATTTTATTAATTTGATTTCATATCATTTTGTTTTGCAAAAGCATTTAAAGCTTATCTACAAACACATATTTTAGTTATGCACTCCCATTAGAAGTGCCGATGAATTTTCCAAATGAATTTCTCTAAAAACTTGTATTTTTAGTTTTAGACAAGAGGTTTTCAGTATTGGGTTCTGTTTAATTTAATTGCAGCAATCAATCAACTAAAACTATAAATATAAAATTAATATTAAGTGCGTACTCGAATAGAACGCAAGAGGTAAATACACGCAAACCAAAAGTGGATGCAATAGGCTAAATAGAAAGCTACATACAAAATACGTTATACATATATATATATAAATATAAAGAGTAAGATATATATTATTGGATATGATGGATACTTGACTAGTCAACTACGATTACTTTAGCTACACGCTACAGTTTGTTGAGTATAGATTTTGGAATAGTACCGTTTAGACTGGGCTGCGCGTACTGTATAAAGCTCTCCGAGATGTAATGATGCGGTCCACCAATGCCCACATTGGGCACAATTCCACCCGCTCCAACGCCTCCGCCACCGCCACACAGATGCGATGTGGCAGGTGTTATGCGTGCTCGTATCTCTGCTGCTCTGCCGCCTCCTTCCTCCAGCTCATTCAGCTCATCCTCTTCGATGTACATTGAGGGCACATCGTTGCGCGCAGGCCTGTAGGGGAAAGAGGAAAAAAAATATATATAGCAAAAACAAGTCGTAACAATCTATTAAAAGTTTTCACCTACGCCGCAAAACTTGTTAATAGTTCCCCGGACGATGTCCACATTCACACAAATTCTATTTGCCTGGCTTGTGTTGAAAAACAAAATAATAAAAACATGCCTAAGCGATGGTCAACGGCAACAGCAACATTAGTGATTCCCTCGGGTTGCAAATGTTGCAATTTGTTATTTTTTTTTTTGCTTTTGTTTTTCACTTGTTTTCTATTTAAAATGCACACTGCAGGCTTTCAATTTGTTTGCTCCCTGATTTGCGATAGCTGATGTACCACCCCGAGCGCAAATGCTAATTAAACCAGATGCGTGCCCCTCGTATCAGTCAAAAATTTGACAAGCATACGCGTAAATGTGTGTGTGCGTGTGTGTTTAAATATTTGCACTAATACTTATGCCACAGAAGGCAAATCGTTAAAATTTATGCATTGCCGCACATGAAAAACAGACACTGACCGAGGAGGAGTAGCTCACCTGACATCCATTGAAATTAAACATAATTTGATATACTTGATGTGCTTCGTATGTCTCTCCCACTTTGGCACACACACACACACACACACACACACTATAGGCATAATTCGGATTGGCCAACCAGTGAAATGGGAAAATTTTGTCAAGCGGCCAATTAATGACCCGCATGCGGTATGCTTTGATGTCAGCTGTGACGGAGTGTGTGGAGGAATGGGGTAGGAGCTGTTCAGCTAGCAGCTGGCTATTTATGAAACTTTTGACTGTATTGCGCATTTTTAATTAATATTTTTGTTCGTTGGCCTTTTTGGCTTTGAAGTGCCTATGCCATAATAAATGTAACATGTACAGCAAAGCAGACGATAATCAGTCGTTCCCCACGTAACGATTAAGTGCCCTGGCATCAATATGGAGAAAGGTCGCCATAGATAACTAAATGAGTGTTGGGTTAATCGTCGACACACACAAACCAACACACACACACAAACAGAAACTAAGTGCGCTGTGGCTGCCGCAGCGATTGCAAGTTTGTCTTTCATTAGCAACAAAGCAGGCAGTAACTTGGCCACCCACACACACACACACACACCTACAGCTGACAGTTGACAGAGTAAAAGAAGGAGACGAAAAGTGAGAGAGATAGTGAGAGGGCAGGTTAAGCAGCTGCTTAATTATCTCTACACTTTGCTCGGGCCATCCTTTCAAAGCTAACGCTGATTTCTTATCTTTAATGAAACTCGCTTGGCTGTGGTGCCGTCCGTTGCGGTGCGGTGCGGTGCGGTGAGATGCGACAGTGTTGAGCGGCTTCCGTTTCCGGTGCACACAAACACAAAGCACACACACACACACACACACAGAAACACACCGACAAAGCGACAGAGACAAAGAGTCGCCATCTCTTCATCGTTTCATTTTGATTCTTTTGCTGCTGCTTCTGCTACTCCTGCTGTTAGCTGCTCTTTTGTGGGTCGTCGTCGTTTTCGTCGTCGTCAGGTGCAGGTTTAATTAATTTAATTACAGACTAAGCATAATTTAGTGGGCAGCTGCGTGCTCTTTGTTTAGCCCACGGCCACACGGGCTACCTTTCGTGCTAATCGATTCGTGTTGTAGCCGTAGCAAAATTGTTTAATGAACCCAATACGCAGTATACGCAAAATGTAAAAGCAATTGTATTGAGTGTGTGTGTGCGTGTGGTCGCCATTGATTTGGCCAGAGCAGAAAAAGTTTAAAGACCTTCACTTGAAACGTGTAAAACAAGTGGCTAAATCGATTAAGCACTTCTGTTCACCAGCCTTTTGGTTGGGGCTTTTAATTATATATATTTTATGAAAAGGCTCAGAAAGGTATGCTACAATTATTTATTCTGCTGCTGCTGCTGCTGCTACCTCTTTAAATGCCATGGCCACTATTGTTGTTGTTGCTTTTGTTGCACACGTGCGCCACATAAATAATGTTGTAATTATTTCAGCACACACACACACACATGGAAAGAGGCACAGCCGCAACAGCAGCACACACAATTTCATTATTAGTTTTTATATGTGCGCAACTTAAAACAATAACAGCAAAAAAACAGCAGCAAAGCTGGACTAGCTTTAGATTGAAAGATTTTTGGAATACCCTATAGTTAGCTAATCATATTGTATTAAGAAACTATTCCCCATTTCGATTTAGTTCATTTATAGGGTATTCTTTGACGAACTTACCGCATGCTCTTGCGCACCTCCTGCGGCTCAGGTGGCCGCGGACGATGCCGACAGACAACAACAATGCCTGCTACGATAATTGACGTCACAATGACGGCGCCTATCGCCACAACGGTGGCAAGTATCAGCAGCGTTGACTCCTTCTCCGGGCCGCTGCCAATGCTGGCGCCGGCGCCGACGCCACTTGAGATGCTGCCCCCGCCGCCGCCGTTGCCACCGCCGCCATGATGCGTGGTTTCCGCGGGCGTCGGATCCTCCGAGAGAATGGATTCATCTGTAAGATAATACACGAAAATAAATGAGAGTGAAAACAAGCAGGCAAGTGGACGCAGGTTAGACATCAAATAGTTTCAAGTATAAGCAAGAAAGGGAGAGAAAAAGGGGGGAGAAAAATGTACACAATGATTTGTTGTTTGCTCGAAATTAGTATGATATTGTGGATGTCTGTAAAAGCTGAAAGTTGCTGTCTCCACTTTTGCTCCCAATTTGTCTTTTTTTTGTTATGTTGTTGCGTTTCATTTGCCATTTATTTATTTGTTTTGTTGTCTTTCATGTTTTATTTCTGCGATGCTGTAAGAGCGCTGTTGTGTGCTCACGTTTCGCCTTTTGCTTAACTGATTGCTTTAACTGTTTCGCTGTATTTGTTTATGGCGTTTGTTTAGCTGTTTTTCGCTGCTGGCTGTTGTTTGTTGTCTGTTTTCTTTGCATTTATCGTTTCGCTTCGTTCCTTTCAGTGTTTGTTGTTGCCGTTGTGGCAAATTGAGTTGAAAATTGAAATTAGTCCAATTGGCCAATTGCTTGCTAGAAGGTCACTAGGATTTATGCCATAACCTCAATGCGACTTTAATTGCCAGCCATTGCCAGGGGCAACGAAATCAAGATGCTGATTGCACAAGATTGTTAGGGATTTTTGCCAATTATTATGGCAACATGTGAGCGAGCATTGTTTATATTTATTAGATTTGCAGCTCAAGATGAAGATACAGCAAGTGGGCCAGGTAGCACAAGTAGCGGAAATTGCAACAGCAAACTCTTTGTAAGATGATCCCCAGGCAAGATTTATGCGATACATTCATCTTCTGTCAGCCCCATTCACCCAGCGACTTCGTTCATCTGCCCCTTTCACCCTAACTCAGCTGCCATGCAGCATTTCCGCTCCATTTGCGAGCTGCTTCGTATATTGAAACATTGCCAAGTGGCTGTGCATTGTCGGCTCTGGACGGGCTTTTGAGAAGCAAGAAGCATTTAGGTGGAAATTGCTTACACCTGCGGCTCAATTTAATTTTTGTTGTTGCCTGATGCCATTGAGGCTCTTGGCCTTTGCCAACCTGGTTCCTTTTCAATATTTTCGGCCCACCTTTCATTTTTTGTCAAATACCCTGCTGTACAGATTATCTCAGCAGAGTATCTTCAAGTTAGCATCTACCTACTGTTTCACCTAAGTCAGTTGCTAAGCATTGACGGCTTTTGGCTTCTGGCTAACAGATTTGTTTTCATATGGCAGATTTACAAAATTATTTGCTCTTCACATCCACATCCAAACTCCACACTCAATTGGGCACTTCTCTCGCCGTTTTCATTAGATATTTATTGGTTATCCAACATAAGATTCGAATAAATTCGCTTAGAATGTGTTTTTTATTTCAACGCAAACTGATTTAAATCAGCAAACAGAAATCAGCGTCAAGCGTCGACGGATTTAACGTTACTCACACATAAATATTGTTACACTTATAGCGGCTCCGTCTTGGCCTATTTATTATCATATACCCCATACACACACACCCACAAACACACATACACACAGGCAGACAGACAACTGTTAGGGTAGTGTGAAATCCCAGGCAATGTGTAAATAATGAAAGCTGCGTTGGCGCTGCTGAGCACAGTGTTAAAATTTCGCATAAATTACTCGTCATCACCGCCTAGGAGGGAATATTTTTGCGTACACTGTATCAATGTGGCGGGGGGAGTGTGGCAATGTGGCAATCACAGTTATTGTTACGAGGTCGAATTGGACGCATTGCTCTTGCCACAAGCAGAGAGAGAGAGAGAGCGTAACTCAAGCTTAAGTGATTCACAAATTCAATGGCTGAAACTGTAACCTGACAATGGGACAGACTGCTGCAGCTGGGGCGAGGCAGGGAGCAGGAGCATTTAATTGAAGCACAATTAGGTGCATTAAATCGGTCAATATTATATGTGATTTATGGCCAACAGTGGCTCAAACTGTGTATCGTTAAGACGGAAATGAAAATGGCCAAAAAAGAATGAAAGAGAGAGAGAGAGAGAGAGAGAGAGAGAGAGAGAGAGAGAGAGAGAGAGAGAGAGCGGAGAGAAGCGCGACAGCAGCGACTGCGAAATGAAAATGAAATGGTAATGGAAATGCAGATAAAAATAAAAATCAGCATGAAAATAATGACAATGTTGCTATTTCGCATTGTTGTTGTTGTTGTTGTTGCCAACGCATGTACGCAATGGATGAGTGTGAATGCGAAACGAACAATAAAAGCAAAGTGTCTACGGCAAAACGTTAAGCAAAACGAAAATTGAAGCAATTTTACTCTCGCTCTGCTTTGGCTCTGCTTGTTGGTTGTATATATAATAAAGAAGGGCATTGCCAATGACACACACATCTACGCACACATGTGACCACACAAACACATACATACATACACACTTGTCGTTATGTCGTTAAGAATGGAGGGAGTAAAAATGAAGAGGCTGCTGTGGCACGCCTTTGCCTGCGTATATGTAATATGCGTGCCTCACTTACTTCTACACACTCTCTCATAGAAAGCACACATTGATGGAAAATGCTGAAATGCTTTACGCATCGCTGCATAACTCAGTCAGTGGATTAGAAAGGGGCGGCCTCAACAACACAACCTACAAGCTAGGCAGCCAGTCAGCCAGGACATCAGGTTTTGCCTGCCTCCTGTGCGTGTGTGTGTGTTTGAGTGTGTGTAGAGTTTTCGCGGCGGCTGATTGAAGACGATTTCCTTGAACTTGCGTTGATTTGAAAATGCACTGAAGCGTTGAATTAGACAGCTACGTCAATTGCCAGCCTAGCTAGCTAGCCAGACTGGCTACGATCTAACAACCAACATAACAAAATTTGCCCGCACCCAACTCGAGCCACTTTATTGGCAGAGCCAAAAAGTGACCCGCAACTGGCAAAGGCAAATTCTGTTTTTGGCAATTGGCAAATATTTTGGCACACTTTATGTGCGGGAGCTTTTGTTTTCTGCACGTGTTCAAGCAGTGCTCTTAAAGAAAACAAATTAAAGTTGTTTTTTAGTACGCTTTATAAATGTACACGTAAAGAAATGAAATCGACTTACTATGAAAATTTTGTTTTCATAGTTAAGGATATTTTTAAACATTGTCAAACTGGAAAGGGGTTGGGGTGGGTGTTGCTGTGCGTAGGGTACTTCAGCAGTTTCCTTGTTGTTGAATATTTCGGTTACTTGGTGACTTAGTAACTTGCTGTAGCCGTCTACTCACCATATGGTCCCAGTTGTGCAGCGACGCGAACACGTTCAATCACCACCGGCGGCTCACTGCGTCCCTTTGCGTTGACGGCGTAAACTAAAAATTGATATTCACGTCCCGGCTCTAAATTATTCAAACGAAATTGTGGACTGTTCTCTTGCATGCGAAAGATGGGCGCAGATGTAGCCTGAAAAAAAAGTAGTAGGAAAAATGAAGGATAAAATCAAAATACATCCACAATGCGCATGTATGTCTCAAAATATTGTGATCTGAGGCTAACCGGTTGACAGTTGAGACATTTACAGATATATATATTTGTACCAAAAGGCAGACAGACGACATATGTCGTATTACACTAATATGTTGGCCATATGGTTTGAGTCCAAACACGCGCTCCGAAGTATGCTATGTTTATATTGTTACCAAAATTGTTTCATTTTTTTTCTGGCTGCCTTAAAACTTTCTAAACATATACACAAACACATACAAATGCACACAGCTGTAGGATAACAACACATAAATAATTATTCATGCCTAAAAATGTGTTCAGATTGCAAGAGATGGGCGTGGCATGCCGCATTGTTCTGACCAGGATGCCTGTCTGAAATTTTAAACTGAATATCCGTTTGGCGTAATGGGACACAATCGAGTGAGCTGCGTTGGTTACGCACAAATTCCCACTCAAGTAAGCGTAAGTAATTTATGTTGTCCTTGCGGCGCTTTTGCCCTTGTCCCGCCCACTCTTGCCAAGCTGATGCTGCTTTTGCTGCTGCTGTCAATGTGGCATGCCCCTGCCCACACTTTCCCCTTTGCAGCACTTTTTATCTAGCGTAAAACTTTAAAGCTGCAAAACGTCCAACGTTTGGTCAGAGAAAAACAGAGAGAGCAAGTTCATGTCCAGCTCATCATCCCCTATGGTCTGCCTATGCTCCCTAGGTCGTTGCTTTGCGCTTGGCTACTTTGCTAATAAACTCCCAGGCGCTTCATCAGCAAACCAAGAAACTACCTCCCCTTTTTTCCCCTCTCTCTGTCCCACCACCACTGTTTGGTTAGTGAAAGCAACCAAACGAAATGAAATGAAATTTTCATATGATATTCTCTTTTACGAGTGACAGAGATAATTTAATAACTCAGCATGTGTTTGCTGCGTTGGCTTATGTATGATGTTGTCCATGCGTCTGTCCCTCTGTTCTCTCGGTCCAGATGTACGTTGCTCCTTTCAGTTGGTTAAACTGCTTGCCTCGAATGGTAAACTTATAGCATTAATTATGTTGTCCTTTTTACGCTTGAGCCAAGAGTGGCTCTGCTGTCAGCCTTGACTCAAAATCATATCCATTAATAATTCAAGCGGAAAAGTCAGCAAGAAAGAAAACAAGCACACACTAATTGACCATATGGATTTCAGAATCAGCCCGTCGGGCACAGAATCTGCCCCGTTGGGTTAATTTTTATTCAATGAAGTAACGCTGGACTGGTCAACAGCACGTGTCACTAATGTGTTTGAACTTAATTTTGGACTTACTCACCTGATCATTTAGCGTGGATATCTCATTGTCGCCCTGGCCAATCGTCTCGCCAAATTGAGCCTTGCCCGCAGCCGTGCCACCTCCTCCAGCCTCATTGGCGTAGAGCAAATCGCCGCCAACGACCTCCAGCATAAAGTATTGGGACAATCCACCATCGCTGCCGGCCACACAAACCACCTCGAGTATGGTATCGTTTCGCAGTTCACAGGCCTTGGGCGCTTCGGGTGCATCTGCAGGTGTGGTAGATGGCAGAAGGGAAAATAGTTTACTCATAATGAACTCAATTGCATGATGATTTAGTAGTTAGCATTGCCAACAATTTGCATTTCTCCAATTTTGGGCACATGAAATTTTCGGTACATTATGCAAATAAAGGTGTGGCATTAGGCTATGCCACGCCCACAGTTTGCATTAATATCAGGGCTACATTTTCGATGTAAGTAGTGTTCTAGACCGCGGCGTTGTAATCATCATAGATAACTGCACGTATTTGGCCAAGAAGGAGCTAGCTAGATTGCCTGCTGTCTGCAACCAGCTGCCTCAATTGCACCGCATACAATTTCCCGGAATATTCACACACAAGCACACGCACATACACTGGCAGACACTAACCAATTATGTAAGTAGATCCTAAGGTGTGCATAACAGATAGAAGCTTACAAACACCCGTCGATATGGACATCGACAAACTGCACTACACTTAAACAAAAACTCAAAAATTTAGATTTGAAAACAGTAAAAATATAATTAGCAAACTTTTATAAAAGTAACACTGACAAGCTCTTTGTCTTTTCACATTTTATATTTTAATTTACTGCTGATAAGCTAACTTTCGTTTATTAAAGTGTACTAACGGCAATACAAACACAGACGGCGTCTTGTTTAAATTGCACACATCTTTGGAATAGTAGGTATAAGGATGAGTGTCGAATTGGGTTGGGTTCAGATGGGATGGATATAACAGTTGCCTTTACTTACTTGCTGGCAGTATGTGAACGAGACAGGGCGACGTTTGTCTGCCCACCGCATTGCTGGCCCAGCAAGCAAGCGTTATTAACTCAGAGTCGGTTTGCGGCAAATACGTCACAGTGCTGGCCAGTCCATTCGATTGTATCCGAGAGTTGATCACCTGCAAGTGGAAAGAGTGGAAGAGGTGGAAAGGATTACGAAACGTTTTGCAAACGTTGGCAAAAATCATTGAAGCCAGGCAACAGTCAGATGTACGGCAAGTCGGAAAGCTGGTTTGTCTGGCTGTCTAGCTGTCGGACAGTCGGTCGGGCATAAATATTTGAAGGCAAATAGGTTTTTATTGCAATGCAAACAGTTGGATAAGTCAAAACGAGAGTTGAGAGCTGTTAGTTGAACCAAGTTGACTTCAGGTTTTAAGGTCCAGCTGGGACTAGCTTTGACTTTGACTATGGCTTTGGCTCACTGGATTTTCGTTGCAGATTTTCGAATAACTTTTGCGGTAAATGAATTACTTTATTTATTGTGCACAGCTGTCCCAGGTCCTAAGTACTCTGACTCACATATGCATGTCTTTCTGCTCCTTCAGCTTTCTCTCTTTGCCAGCTTTGCAGTTCTATTCTCGCACCTAACATCGAGAAATCCGTTGCACTTACCACTGGGGAAGAGAGCAGATTCCACAACCCTTGCTCTGCAATCCCAATGCACAATTTATACATTTTGATTAAATTTTAATTCAGTCACGTACAAAGTTGCCTGTCTGTCTGTTCGTCTGTCTGTTTGATTCCCGTTTGGCTCTTGTTCGTCAGTCTGCCATTGTTAAATAAGAAAGGGTTACGAGTCCTGAAGCTACCAAGTATTTAACACAAGTTTTGCTAATAGTCAACCATCTTTGGGTTGCTGAATCAATAATTTCAACCAAGTTTGTAGTTGAATCACGTTTGCAGGCGTAATCACTGCTCAGTTCAAGTTTCAGCTAAGCTCAAGTTTCTTGTTAAAAACGGCAAGATTGCTGCGTGTCTTAAAAACTTACCGGCGACACATTGCGTGTATTGTTGTAGGTCCAGCTGAAACGCACAGATTCTGGCGGATCGGCGTCCACATCGCATTTAACCTGGATCGATTGCATGTTGATGGCTCCAATCGATGTTTGTTCGGTGCCTGGCTTACAGCGTGGCGAGACTGAATAGAAAAAGAGAGATGCAAGAAAGAGAAAAGCAAAATGTAAATCGCATGGGTCATGTCATAGCAAGAGTCGTTAAGCCGCACAGCATTTCGTTTGGTATGTTTCATTTTTTTGCTTAAATTTTCGTTGCTTTCAGCAGCTTTGGAATATGAGTAAAAATCCTAAAACTCTGTGTGTGTGTGTGTGTGTAAACATTCAGCACGTCTCAGGAGTTTAGCACCAAATATAAACAGAGGAATGGAAGGGAAAAAAATATATATAAAAGAAAGAGGAAGCTAAATCCAAAAGAGGATGTCGAGTCGAGCTACATAGCCTTGAGCATAGTAATTAACATGTTTCCGTTTCATGAACGTGGCGCTGATGTTGTTGCCCTCTCTTTATGCTTAAAAGCGGCTAAAACACTGTCTGCCTTCGTGTGTGTGTGTGTGTGTGTGTGTGTGTGTGTGTTGGCAGGTATTGAGGAAGATGTGTGTGTGTGTGTGTGTGTGGAGTTTACTTTCACTTGACTGTAAAATGAGAACAGATATATACGGAAGCTGATGCCTAGCCCTGAAGGCAAGTCTGTTTCTCCTCACATACCATACACATATGAATGTGAATACGCAAGACTGCACTATACACACTAATATACGCATGTAAGCGTGAGTGTGTGTGTGTGTTTGAAGTTGAAAGCCGCCTTTAAAATGTAAGTCACGCCAAGGCTGATAAGTATTTGAGGCTTTATTACTTGACGCTGTTATCACAAGTCGACTGCAGCACAGCGCAATATGCTTAAGACGACTTTTATGCGAGTGTATGCTCTTCTGTGTACAAATACTTGTTGCATCTATGTGTGTGTAAGTCTGTGTGTGTAAAAAGTTAGCCACAACCTCAGTGCTGAGATTTACGGTCGCCGAGGCAAGCAGGCAGAAAGGCAGGCAAGCAGCTTCAAACTTTCATAATTCGAAATATAAACTACTTTAACTGTCGTACAGCATAAAAATGCATTTCCGACTTTTTCGAGCACTGAAAAATGAATCAGTTTCCTTTATAGATTTCCGTTATGTAAGAGGATTGCGGAGTACCAAAGACAAATATATATATATATATATATGTACACACACGTACGTTGTAAACATATATCTCAGCTTGTTTCTGTATGTTGTCTCAATATAATCAGCACAGTTTTTCTCGGACTTTTGAGAACAACTATGAAACAAGTTAAAGTTTAAAGTTACCAAACATTTAATACGTTTGATAGATACAATATGGAATTATATATCAAACCACTTAGCTAACAGATTTGCTACACGCAAAGTTTTTCCAAAGTAAGCAGGTTAAAAGCTTAATATTGTTAATGTAATAGCACAATTTCAAAAGAATTTGATTCCAGTACTTTAAACATAGCCGTACAGACAGTCATTTAACTGGTCATTAATACATTATACAGTCATTGCAAGTTTACTGTCACATTTATTTTAGCCATTCGCAAGGGTATTAAAAGTTGATGTTGAAACAGAAAAGAAAAGAAAAAAGGTAAACGAAACGAATTCAATTTGCGATGAGTGTCAGCAATGGACAAGCTTCATTTGATGTACACTTTTGGGGTTCTACACAGATCGACTGATTTATATAGCTCAATTGTTGTGTGTGTGTTTGTGTGTAGATACGCTGCACATTAATCTTGTGATAAAAAAATAGCTGGCGGCATTTTCTGCTGCTTCTTTTGCTACTGTTGCTGCTGTTTATAAAAAAGTTGGCATAGAGCACAAAAATTGCCAGCGAGTTAAATTTATAGCCAAAACTTTGGTGTGTAAATCAATGGCGGTTATTTAGACTTGCGTCGGCAACAGCACAATTTTTACAATTGTTAACACACACACACAAAGAGATAAAAACAAATAAAGAATTGGGCTTTGCATCATTTCTAAGCAATTTCCTCATCCGTTGCGCAAGTTGCTAACTTTAATTCTTATATATCTTTTCATTCTTGTTGTTGCTAGGGGCAGCGAGCTGTTCCAGCAGCAAAGTTGATTTTTATTTTTCTGCAGCTTCCGTTTCCGCATTCGCCATGTTACTTCATCATATTTGGCTTGCAACCAGTACGATTGCAATACTTCTCTACCATAGCAGTAGTACTATACCGAGCCTGCCCAGCAGCTGAAAGCTAGGGCAAGGCAAAGCTGCTTACTTACACTGTACTTTCAGGGTGAGGCTAGAACTGCGTGTCTCTCCCTCCGTGTTCGTTGCCCCGCAGGCATATGCGCCAGCACTCTCCCGTTCCAGTTGGGTCAGGTGCATGATTTCCGTGCTTTCGCCAGACATACGCATTCCCTGCAAATACATAATATATATATATATACAGTATGTACATACAATGGGGATAGGGAATATAAAATGTTATGAACATGTTTCGAGTGTCTCTGTCAAGGGGTTTGATTATATAGTATAGTATACGATATGCAGTTTATGCAATCGATTGTGTGTGTGTGTGTGTGTGTGTGGGCCAGTTGAAATGAAAGCCGCATTGTTATGAAGCTATCACAGCAAAAGCGACCAATTCGCAAACACACACATACCTGGTTGTACAAACAAATGCAACCATATGCTGTGTTAGCTTTTGCTTAAGGCTAGTCATGAGAATGGTTTGGATTTGATATATTGAACAGGCTTACATTGTTCGAATGGTAGTTAAAGTTTTAAATTTAAACGTTGTGTAAAATATGCTGTCTTTTTGATTGCCAATTTAAATTGCAATCGCAATTAAAAAGACACGTTATTTCAACACGAACCGCGACTTTTCTACATCAAATTAGTGCTTGCAAGTTTCATAACTTAATGGAAATTTAGTGCAGTTCAATTTCAATTGCATTCAATAGATCAAACACTCAACTTCAGCAGCCACACGCACACACACACACTTAATCAAGCACCAACATCTAAATTTGCTTTTATGTCATTAAAACACACACACACACACAAACAGCTGTAGAGAATGTTGTTGCAGGCTAAATGGCCACAAAAGTGCTTTGAATTAAAATATGGTTTTTCATTGGAAATCGAATTAAATGACATTCGAGCGTTGTCATTGACAGTATTTAAACTAATTCTAAATATATACGTTCGATGCATTGTTTTTTAAAATGATTGTGGCACAAATAAAATGGCATTCGAATTTAACCAGGCCAAATTGAACGGTCATTGGAATGGCAACAAGCCTTAACAGAATGCATATTCAAATTAATTTTCCATAATTTTTGGTCTCTGAATGTTAATGGAGAAAGCTTTGTGTTCAGATGTCAAAATGTGAATTAAATAAACCCACAATGGAAATGTTAATGCAGCAGCTTCAAGTTCCGTATATATATATATATATATATATACATATTAATGCATAATTATACCATACAAAGTGTTGAAAAACGCAGTGTCATAAATTTATGGGATTTACGTAATAAATATTAACTAACCAACTAGTTGACAAAGAGCTTATCATTATTTATTATCAACTTGTTAAACTTTAATGTTTTTTTAGTTATTTAAGTTGTCGATATTGATTTTAATATGTAACTTAAAGTTGGGAATTCTTTGCAAACTTATTCCGCATAAATTATATACAATTATTGTAATATGTTAATTGACAAAATGAATTAACAACGTTAAAGTTAACTCTATTGAGTGATAAGGCTAATTGCAGTTGCATTTTTAAATATATATTTAATGCAACAGGCAACTTTAACAACATTGTATATTTAACTTGCTAGGTTATGCTGCTCTATGGGTGCCAAAAGCAAAGTTCTTCACTTAGCTAGACACAAAATGAAATCTGCTGTTAAATGAAATCTAGAACATTCTGACAACCGAAGAAGTGACAGAGTTTTGCATACTTTTTTTTTCCTACATTTTATTATTTTCTTTCTCATATTTCTTTTTCTATTTTTTTGTATATTGCGTGGCGTCGTTTTTCATAATTTGAGACGATTCCCGCGTTTTTTGTTTACAAATGGCAGTGGCAGATGGCAAACCGGAAAAGGCGAAAATCAAAAAAAAAAAAATTTAAGGAAAAAATGGCTTTAATATTAAAAAGTTTTTGGTCCCGGATAATTTGTTAAAACGCCAACTGGAGGCTAAAGAGACGAATATAATAATACGAGCAAAGAAATATGATATAATGCTCCACTGTTTGTGTGTGCGAGTGTGTGTGTATGTGTGGGGCTATGAAAAATGATGATGAGACCATACATACACACATACAGACATACATATATGAAGAAAACTGTCAAAGGTTGTCAAAACCTCGCCTCGTTTAGTAATAACAATATACTTGGAAACTTGCGTTGCCAAACAATAGCGGTCAAGCTTTGTGGCTTTGATACGAACATGAATGGAATGTGACGGTCAGTAACAGTCTGAGCTGATCTGACTTTGACCATTGTGTTAGCGTATTTGGTCAATCTCTGGCTTATTTGTCGCATGATTAATGCTTAAATAATTTTCAACACAACGCCAACTTCAATCAGAGGCATCATGAGCAATTATGCTGTGCTTGAGAAATGGATCAACAACAACGCCCACAAGCAAAACAGGGCGTAGCTGTGTGACGTTGGCCACTTGGTAACCGAATAGGCTACATATTTTGGCGCCTGTCGTCTTATAAGTGGGAGCTGGGTGCCCGCAGCGTTGGAAATTTTGGGTCTGCTGCAAACAATTTTGGTAAATTAAATTAAACCGCAAAGTGTCTGCTTAAGTTGCCGCAGGAATGTCGACAGCCAGATGGGGCAGAGTTCACAAGCGCAGAGGCTCTCTTCAGGCAGCTAGGCAATTGATAATAAAAATTGCCAAAGTGTCTGCTAGCTTTGATAGGCGTCAGCGGTTATTCCCTCATCAAGGGTTGTTTCAATAAACGAGAGAAGTGGCAGGAATTGATGAAAATCTGTTGGCATACTTACGTTCTTGAACCAGGAGTAGCTGGTGACCGGTGGCCTCGCATCCGCACGGCATTTGAACGTGACATTTTGGCCCTCGGCACGTGTTACCATACGGCTGGGATCCTCATTGGCCAAGTGCACCGACACCGTGGGCGGATCTATAATAGAGGAAAATAGAGAAAAATAGAAAATAAAACGACACGGACAGTGGATAAATAAATGTGGGCGTCAAATCTAATGAGCACAGCAAATAGCCGGATAAAAGTCCAAATAATAAACACAAATGGCTCATAAGGTGAGCTCTGGGCCAGGTCCAGGTCCACATTGTGTAATGTAGTTAACTCAAGCTGACGCTGCTTCTTCTACAACTACTTGCTTCTGCATACACTTAGAAAAACTTTGCAGTAGCAAATGTCAAGAAAAAAATTAAATTTTGCTAGCTTGGTAAAGTTTCTTTGAGGTTTTTCTCCAAGTGTATGGTCAGTAAGTTGTCCACGCACAGATGGAGTCAAAGAGAGTATGGCTCCGAGAAGGCCTGTGCCTTTCATATTTCTTTTATCTTGTATGATGGCCGCTTGACTGCACATCCTTTACGCGGCATTGTGGTACACGGCCTGCTCTTTGGCCATAAGCCAAATGGGACTATTAGTTACGGTTGTAAAAATCTAATACGCGACCGAGACGGGCGCCAGCAATAGCAAAATGTCCGACCGCCATCTTCTTTGTGTGTGTGTGCGGGTGAACAAAACTACAAGACACGAGTTTGCTAAAAGTATGATGAGAAAGAGGCCCGACTGACTGCCTGCGTGGCTGGCTAACTTTTATGGTGAATTATTAAAAATGCCGCACAAAATTAAACTAAAATGAAGTCTGATGTCGCAGCTAAAGGTTATAGCTCGAGGTTCGCACTGAGTGCAGGTAATTTAATTTTTCTCCTGTTGTTGTTGTTGCTGTTGTTCTCATCGTTGTTGTTGTTGCTGGCGGGCAGGAGTAATGTGAAACGGAAGCCGGAAACGGATGTTGCAAATATTATGGTGGCTAGGCGAAAAATGAGTACCGGAAACAAACCAGTGAAAATTTAATCAAGCCAAGTCGAAGGCAATGCAAAAGGCCAAACAACCAGAAAGATTTTGATGATGATGATGATTGGCATGATAATGACGTTGCCGAGGACGACAGCATGACTGCATTTTATAAGCAGCTTAACAAGATAAAGCATTAGCAACAAGTGAATATGGCCTGTAGGGTTGAGAGGCCGCATACCTCGCTCTCTCTCTCTCTCTCTTTATCTTTCTGTCTTTCTCTCTATCTCTCTTCGGCTGCATCCCTAATCAAATTATGTTGCTCTGGCCCTAATACGCTTATAATTGGACTTGCCTTGGTGGCAAGAGCTTTCAGCTGCCACTACTAATATGGATGCCAAAACACACACACACACACACACACACACAGATAGAAATGGATAGATATAAGACTCTAACTCATCTCAAAGGCTACGGGTGTGTGGGTAAGTGTGTTTGTGTGCGATTGTGCGTCGCATTTTTGACATAATTGAAAGTTTGGTCCAGAGTTCATTTCGTAGTTCAAGCAGCTGGGATAATCACAGCCTGTACTAAAGCCTGACTGACTGTCATATGCCTTGTTAGTATCCCTTGACAGAATATTATAATTACGTTGTGCAGGTTATAAAGAGTTGTACAAGTAGTTCGTTGATCCGAAACCAAGAGCTATAATAAAAACTATAAATCAAATAATGATCCTGCAAGAGTATTATACTCTCGACTTGTTAAAGACAATTTTTTCCACTTGTTTCTGTTGCTTTCTACAGTTTCTGAAACTAACATGCCACACGTATAATGCGCTTGTCCTCGATAGCGCCGCCGGAGAACCATGGATTCGTTGCGCGACACGTCAGCTCAGCGTTGTCGTTCTCCGATGTTACCTTCACAGTCAGTATGCTGGTTGTTATGTTGGCATCCTGCAAATGATAAGACCACATATACTTTATTGTGAAAGAAAACTAGTTCCTTTGGTAGGTTTAATATCCCAATTTTTGAGTGGCATTGCTGCACGAGCTTGCCATATAATGAGACGCATTTTTGTGTAGTTCTAAGGGCAAGAGATTGGGAGAGATTAGTGTTGGATTACGACAGCAACCGAGCTGAAGCTAAAACTGAAGCTCAAGCTCTGGCTAGAGTAGTCTTGCACAGGCCATCAACGGGTTGGGAACAATCGAACTTGGGACGAGGGAAACATTTTTGTGTGTGTATAATAAGCAAATGCTTGCACCACACACACACTCACGAAAAAATACGTCCATGTGTTCTGGGCTGCTGTGTACTAAGAATCAGTTATGCACGAGTTGTCTAATGCCAGTCGACGTTTTGCCCTCTACCGGGAGGTGGGTGGCGGCTAACAGCACCCCAAAACTACTCACATTTCTTCTCCCTTAGCATCAAACATGAGATATAAGCTTGCAGCTCCAGCTCCAGCATCAGCATCAGCAACAGCAACAGCTCCTGTCTCTATCCATTTACATGGCATAATTAGAAAGCGAAAAAGCCAAATGGCAAAGGCAAAAGCGTATAACTAATGGATGCCGAAAGCTGAGAGCTGTCCTTTTTGCCTTTGCACACGAAGTGGAGCAGAGCGGAGCGGTGAGGTCGCATGTCTACTCATTCAAATGAAGTCGTGTGTTGCATGTGAACTGGAGCCGATAAAGCTTCAAGCTGCATGCAAAAGAAAACTAAAAGAAGCTGAAAAAAATGCGAGAGCTAAAAATTGCTATGGGCACTTAACAAATGCCAGAGAGGCCAATCGTCTACATAAATTCAAAATAAAAATTCGCACATTAGTCGAAGTCGACTTGAGGCAAACGTCCAGTGCAAATTTGTATAGCGCCTTGCTCGAGTAAAACTTTTTCGGCAGTGCACTTAATCAAAGAAGTCCAGGGTGTAAAAGAGAGGGAAGGTGAGGGGATGCTGTGTGTGGCAGCCAGCCAGGCGGACGGGCCACTTGAAGTCAACTTGTCTGCTGCTTTTTGGCTCTGCGGCTGCAGCAAAAGCAAAACTTTTGCTCCGGGCCTTACGTCGCCTTTTAGGGTCACCCAGTGGTCGACATTGTAGTAGCTGCTGTAGTTGCACTTCAGAGGTTATTAAGCGGCGCACAGTTGCTCAAAGTTACATCTCCCCTTACTCCTGTGTGTGTGTGTGTGTGTGTGTGTGTTAGCTATCAAATGTCAAACGTGAAAAGCAAATTTGCTGGGCAAAAAGTTGGGCTGCCTTTTAGGGCAGCACATATATAGAGCGAATACAACACAAAAATGCTTGGCTTTCTAGCTAGCTTTTATTTGTTTTTTCCCCTCTCTCTCTCTCTCTCTCTCTCTCTTTTAATTGCCTGTGTTGGCCAAAATTCGTTTGACAATTTTCTGCAGCTGGTATTTGATATGACCGGGTGGGACTTTACTTACCTCCTTGTCATTGTGCACGGTGACCTCAGCATTGCGTATGGGCTCGCCATCTAACAGCCAAGCAATCTTGGCCGCCGGATACGAGCCCCATGATTCGCATCTGATGGCAATCGGATGGCCAGCAGTTAGTAGATCATTTGGTGTTATAATCTTTACACGTACAGGTTTCACTGCGAATACAAATAGACACTTCATATTAAACAGCTAGTTCTTGTAGCTTGCAGGTTGTTAGTAGGGCTTACAGTGCACCTGTACGGTGACATCTTTGGTGACAGGCTCCAGGAGACGTGTGCCTTGTGCACGGCACTCTATCCTTGCGCCGTAATAATCCCGCGTCGTCGTGCCGATAAGCAGTTGATTTACCATCACGGTGGCACCTTCCTCAACAGAGGTGTGACTGGTGCCGATCAGCTCGTTGCCATCGCGCCACCAGGTGACCTTCGGTGGTGGTCGTCCTGCAAAAGTGTTTAATGAATGTGTATATTATGTTATGAGTGGCTCTTTTCAACTGTGGCTATATTTATCTGTTGAAAATATCCTGTGGCCACACGCAGGATGAGGGCTGACCAATAAGTAGACTAGCTTATTTGAATGACAAAAGTTAAAAAACTTTAAATAAATCATTATTTCGGCCTCAGCAGATAAGTCGATAACTGAGTATGATAAGCTTTGTTCTTATTTTTGACGCTGTTTAAAATTGAAGATTGTTGAAGGACATTTGCCAATCAACTTGCCCTTGAACCGATATACCAATTTAGGCAGCTTTGCAAAGTTTCACAAAGTTTGTCACCATAACCACTCTTACCCAGAACAAAGTATTTGGATAATTTAAAAGGAAATGATTTGAATTATAAGTTTTACAATGAAAGCTTAAAAGTAGTCCAAAGTATTATTGGCCAACCCACGTTTGGTTCTTATAGTTGACAGGTTTGCTTGGAGCAAGCATTCTGCATTTTAAATAAAGCGCTGCGTTTACCACAGACTGACAGCCTGAGTGGATCAGTTAACGCACAACACACACAACTGGTTTTAAATGAATTTAAGACTTACCGCCTCTCACTTGACAGCAGAGAAAGAGTTCGTAACCCTCGCGAAAAGGACCCGCCAGCTGGGAGATTTCCTTGCCTTGGGCATCAAAAATGCGTGGCTCCTCGGGGTCGACTGGAAAGTTGTAATAAAAATGAAATAAATAATTGAATAATACATATATAAAATGTGTGTGTTAAATTCGGACGTACCAACTAGTGTTAGGTTATGCCTAAAGTTGCGGGTGGGCGAATTGAAAAAGTCGATGCGACAGCGATAGACGCCGCCATCTTCGGGCTTAACATCCTTGATCTGCAATCGCGAATCCTTGGGATTATCGCCAATGCTAAAGAACAAGCGTTGACCCAGATCGCTAGCTATGGCTGCATGTGGCGCCAGCTTCACATTGCCACCGCGCGAATCCAGACTGCAAAGCAAAAAACAAAAACGTAAAAAAAAGCAAGCCAAACACAAACGAATGGTTAAGTGTGAATTTAGTGTGTGGGCGTGGCATTTGTACGTATAGCGCTTATTATACATCATAAATAAACATATGCAAGCATCTCTCTTGGCCATTAGTTTTGCGCCCTGACGTACCAGGTTTTGTACTACTCCAGCTACCATAATTTACGGCCATAAAAAATGACGCTCAATTTGCACGAGTGTGTTTTTCCCCTCTCGCTGTCTCTCTTTTTCATTGTTTGTTGCGTTTACTGTTGCTTTTGGCAGTTGCTGCGTGCCACGTCGCGACTTTGGCAGCTTTGGCAGCTTTGCGCAAATTGCAGCAATTTGTTGCTGTTTTAGCAAATTACTCTGTTTATTTCATGTACAACACCCGACATGCTGAAGTTGAATTGCTGTTGCTGTTGCAGTTGTTGTTTATGATTATCGACTGTTGGCCAGTTCACCTGATAGTGGTTGTTGCTGCTGCTGTGGCACGCAATTCTCCTGTTCCACTTTAAATGCGCAACAAACACATTGAACATTTATCAACAGAAATTTTGTGTTTAAAAGCAAAACACTCAACTATACAGAGCAGGTGAAAAGGCGTGGGAAAAGTGTGGGGCGTGTCTGATGCGTATGTGCGTGAAAATTTGCTACACTTTAGCGATGGCAACTGTAATCGGATGTGCTTTACATTTATTATAACAAAGTGGATTATGATGGCGTGAACGGGCGCATCTCCTTGCCCCACACACACACACACACACACAAAACACTTTTTCCGGCGTCCTGCGCTAAAATGCCATCACACAAAAAAAAGTGAAGCAAAAACACGCGTTGCCGGAATTCTGGCGAACGCACAACAAAAAAAGAACACAAAATAGCAAAAAAAAAAAAAAAAATGGGAAAAATGCGCCAAGTGTGATGGCAGCAGCAAAGGATGTTGACGATTACTTCACGTTTTTTGATGGATGCCTGTCGCCTGCAGGTTGTACGTGTGTGTGTGTGCGAGTGTGTGTTGCCCACTTGGGCAACATTTCCGCCTGTCGGCAACAGCTTTAGCCTAGCACCTGGCTTAGAGATTGAGTTTTTTTTTGGTTGTATTTGTGTGTGTGCCAACTAAATAGTTTGGCCGAGCCTTTTTGAAATTGATTTGCCATGTTTCGCAAGGCAGCTGGAGCAGCAGGAGCAGCAGGACAAGTGCAGCACTTATGTAACTTACCTGTATAGTGGTATGCCTGTGGTGTCCTTGAACCAAAGCAGCAACTTCACCGAATCCTGCGGCGTGGGCGGCGTCAAATCGCAGGGCAGATCCACAGTCTTGCCGGGTGCAGCCCAAACCAAACGTGCGGGTACTGCAAGAAGAGAATGAGAGAAAAAAAGGTAAAGTTTACGGTTCTTTTAGTTCTTTTTTTTTATTGGCAAAGCATGAAAACTGACGCCCAGGTTACGGGGCACAGGAAACAAGGAGGCAAGTGGAGCAATGGGGCAAGTGAGGCAATTGAAGTTGTCAGGTAGGAAGCTGGCGTTGGCATTTGGTGCTGATAAAAATATATATTTATTTCTTATTTGCACATCCTGCATGATTCGGCTGATTGTTTGTTATTTTAACACAATGCTTCCGCTTGCGCTTTCGCGTGAACCAAGAGATACACGGAGAAAGCCAGAAACAGCAGCCAGTGAGCATTGCCCACCCCCAACTCCAACTCATTGTCTGCTCGACTCTTCCGTTGCCGGTTGTCGACATCATTGCGCTGGTTGTCCTTGTTGCTGTTGTTTGTTCGAGTTTGTTATTTTGGATCTCAAAAAAAAAAAAAAAAAAAAAATGAAAATGTAGAAGCAAAAAATACATAAAGACAAAACATTGCCTTTCATGCTAGGCTGCTTTACCTTGAATTTTGTGCTCGTGGTTTGTGTTGTGTTCATTTCATTTGTACCCTGTCGGGTAAGCTGTTACCTTGTTTCTTCATTTATATTTGTACAATTATTGTGTGATACTGATGTTAAGTAAATCAGCTTCAGCTTTAAGCTTTAGCAAAACTCTTTAAAAAGTTGTACGAATTATTAAAACTGATGTCTTAATGCAATTTTGTTAAGCAAAGCCCACAAAATCCACTCAAAGTCATGAGCGTAAGAGCAGCAACAGCATGGATTTAACTAAGTAAGCAAAGCAAAAATGTCAGCAACAACCAGAGCCACAACAGCAACAGCAGCAGCCACAACAACATCAGCGGCAGCAGCACCAACAACCACAACAACATTATAAACTTCGACGCATTTATTTTGCAAACATTTTTTGCACGCTCTTTTTTATTTTCCATCTTTTTTCCCAGCACTTTAATGTCCAAAGGTTTTTAGCCAGCTTTTGCCAAAAGTGAAGTGCAAATTTTATATTTCACACAATCTGCATCCCTTTCATGCCCACCCACAAGCCCTACCTCACCGCAGCATTACCTGCACAGATAAAGGATTAGCGTAGCACAAGCCACAGTTTTATGCATAAACTTATGCATCCTCCCACTGAGCACGTGTGTGTATGTGTAGTATACGTATTAAGAAATTATTGAAATACACTCCGTACTCCCTCTCACCTTTTGCCACAACAGCATCACAGCTGTCCAAGAGGAGAGAAGGAAAGAAATAGAGAGAGAGATAGAGAGAAAGGAAGAAGTGCCGCAAAAGCCACATGCCATTTGTTATATTGCTTTGCATACTTTCCGGCGAGCAGCGAGCTTGTACTATTCGCTGACAGCTTGAGCAAAATGGCAAACATGCCGACGGCGACGGCGATGGCGATGGCAATGGCGGCGCAGCTTCCGCTCTGAAGGCGACTGCGGCAGCAGCAATTTGTCAACGCTTTGGCTTGTGGCAAGCTGAGCAAATGTGAGAGAGGTGGGAGCAATAGGTGACACCTAGCCGTAAATCCTTATGAATGGCCAGCTCGGGGGCAAGGAGTTAGTTTATATGTGCTTAGTTGTTGCGGTTATTTCTTAGCAGATTGTGCCTGTTGCACGCGTTGCAGCCTCTAATTGGATGATTTTGTGTGCGCAATATGGCTTTGAAGTTGTCCAGCAGCAACAGCAACAGCAACAGCAATAGAAACAGCTATATATGGTACGTGCCCGCCCATCCTACAAGTTGAGTTCTATTTATAATTGGCCTGTGTGGCATATGCCACAGTTCTTCCTCAAATCGTCTGCCACATTCTTCTTTGTTAATGATTTATGCATTCGTTTAATTCTTTTATTGGCAGCCCAGGGGAACACAGCACAACACAACGACGACGACGATGACGACGACTTTGATGTCTATTTCGCTTCCAAAATAGTTGCCACCAGTTGGTTTCTTTCCTTTCTTATTCACCTCTCTATTTCTCTCTGTCGCTCTGGTTTTTTTTTGTCTATCTCCCTTGACTTTTGAATACTACCTGCGTCCCCAACGACCAATTCCCAGTTCTCAATTCGTTTTTGATGTTTTGTTTTGACACATCGCATTATTTGCGCCTATTTTTAGCCGCATGTAAATTACTTAACACAAACTGACGCCAAATAGAGAACGCGCTAGTGCGGCAGGGGCGTGTGAAGGGGAAGCGTTCTTTCAATTGGAATTTTTACAGCTTGTCGATGATTTTTGGTGAGGGTTCATTATTTAAGCATCGGTGCATTTGACAGGCTCTCAACATGGATCAATTAATATCCATTGGGATGTGTTGAGAGTGTTAACAGTTAATGGCTGCTGTTGTTCTCTTATTCTAATTAAGTCAATATCATTGGAAACGGTAACGGAAGTTTTCCTATTATTAATTGAACCTATAAATAAAATTCATTTATTTTCTCAGCTTATATAGTATATTTTTTTTTGGGCATAAGAAGCTAAAAGTCATTAAAAGTTGTGAGTTTTGAGATAAGTATGTTTCCTTTATCAAGTGCAATACACATAGATTATAAATGCATTTCAAAAAATTATGATGTTTTGTGAATAGCTTTATTTGTTAGTTTATTGTAGAAGACGTCTTCATTCATTTTGAATGTGAATAGTTTGAATATGCCAGCTTAAGCGAACAAATAATTGAAGCAAGGTAATTTGAAGTGAAAAATACTAAGAAAACTCGAGAAAAGGCTTTCAAGTGCTTTTGTGTCAAAGGTATATAATTCTTTTAGTTTGTAAAGTTTCGAGCTGTTGAAGCATAATCAGCAAAAAACACTTCATGTAAAGTTTCAAAATTTGTAATGAACTTAAGCTAGCTACGCATAACAAGACTTTAATTTGATTAAATTTCAAGCCAATAAGTTGATCAACACTTCATTGTTTAGTAAGCTGTGTTAACCAGATATTTAACAAGTTAGTGTGCCATTATGTACTTATTTTACTTGTAGTTTTAGATTATTTAACACACTAGCTATAAACTGAAACTTTTTGCATTCATATTAAAAGAAAAATATTGCATAATTCTAAGATTATCTATTTGGGTTGTATATCTTATGTTGTTGGCTCTGTGTCTGTCTCTATGCACAACACGTAAAGCTTTCGCTTATTCTCACGTTTTTAACATATACAGCTGGTAATCGTTGGTAGTTCGCGAGTTGGGTCGATGTTTTAAAGTCCGAAATTTAAGATTTGCCTTTGCGCACACATTACGCATACGCAGCATGGGACTTTGCATGCATAAAACAGCAGTCGTAAAAGGGCGTAGCAAACATTTTGTGCAACATTTGCCTAGCCCTCAATTTTCGTATCCCCCCTTTACATCGTCAAGTCCCGAAACAACCGCTGAAGGCACAGAAACCACGTTGTGAAGCCCAAGACATTACATTAATTATGCAGGCAACAGGCGCTGGAACAGAAGAACGTTCTCTAGCGCTTTTCGACATGCTTTAAAATCATAATATTTGCTTAGAAAAATATTGTTTTTTAAACTAAACAAAACAATTTAATTGAATTAATTTGAAATACTTGTTTT
Source organism: Scaptomyza caliginosa (assembly GCA_035044725.1). Lineage (NCBI taxonomy): Eukaryota > Metazoa > Arthropoda > Insecta > Diptera > Drosophilidae > Scaptomyza > Scaptomyza caliginosa. Next base: position 726,279 of record JAWNNR010000979.1, on the reverse strand, counting down.
GCACAAGAGTTTAATGAACTTTTCAGCAACAAAATACAAACAAACAGAGAAAAAACATTTTATAATCCAAGCAAAAAATAGCACAATAATAGAAATAAATAAAAAATAAATAAACGGTAGCGTGCCAAATGTAACACGCAATGTAAACAACAATAATGACAACAACAACAACTAACACAACCAAAATAAAATAAATGCCAACTGAGTAAGAGAGCAAATGAAAAAAAAAATAAAATTTGGCAGCCTTTCAATAGCAGCGAAATTCTTTGCCTTGTTTTAAGTTATTTCCCTTCTATTTTCAATTTCATCAAATATGTTTTATTGCACACAGTTTTCAATTGATTTTTTCTATTCTAAAGTTGGGCTTGTGGGTTGCGAGATACGTGGTTGAAGGATACGCGCCACATTGCCAGCGCTGTGGTTTTTGTTTGTTGTGGTTGTGGTTTTGTCTTTTATGAATATCCGCTTGTTGCACACACATACACATAGACAAGAAAGAAAAAACGGAACAAAAAGCAGTTATCTACTTATATGCTGTTGATTAAATACCCTTAATTGAGATAAAAGTAAAATACAAAAATATATTTAAAGTAAAATTAATAATATAAATGTTCACTTAGTGCAACTAAGTTGGTTTAATCGGTTATACGTAAAGAATAACAAATTAGTTTATTAATGATTAATAAAAGTTTTGAAGACTCTCTGTAACAACAATATAGTAAAAGTTTATGAGTTTGTTTGCAATTATAAGTGGGTGGCTTTCGAATATGTTTGAAGTTTGATTGAAACATTTGCAAACGCACACAAAAGTCAATTACAAGTACTACAAAAAGAAAGTTAATTAAATCAAATTAGTACAACCTAGCCTTTCGAGTGTGTGTGTGTGTGTGTGTTGCTAATGAAAAGTTTATTTAGAACGTTAAGCAACTTTGAACTAAATTAGAGGCAATTGCTAAGATAAATATTTGAGTTTCACTATTTTACTACAGTTTACAGCTGCCACATTTGCCATATGGCACAGCTGGTGCCTTTAGCTGCTGCCTTTTAAATATTATATTCAGCTGCCTTTGTCCTGATACCACTTTTTTTTCACTGTGCCACACTGCGGCACATTGAGCCAAATTGTTTACATTTAAATTGTACATTATGGCAAACATCCACACACACACACATGGCCACAAAGTGTTGCAAGTTGAGAGCAAAAGTGGTTGGCTTTGCCAGCACGACAAGTAACTGTAGCAGCAGCATACGGTTGCCATGCCATGCCACGCCCCTTTCAAGTGTCGTCCAAGTCGTCAGTGACCCTAATGTATATTCTCACACTTTTAGCGTACATTACGGAATATACCTACTAGTAATGCTACTGCTACTACAACAACTTACAACTTACAGGCGAACCTTTTTTCTGTGTACAAGTACTTTTGAAATGCTTACTCACACACGCACACACATAGTGACATTGGGACACACAGTGCCTGCTAATATGCATGTATATGAGTATTTACTTATAATTAGAAACGCCGACATGTTTTATATACCCGCTCCTCCCAACCAACTACTTCTACCCAACTATGTTTGTGTTTGTATAGGTTTTTGTATGCACTTCCGGCTGCCATCACGTTTATGCAGCAAATAAAGTTAACAACTTTTAACGGACAAGTAGACACATACACACACACACTAATGTTCATAACTCCCCAAGCCACCTGGCCTGGTCCAAGTTTTTCACTTTGACCAGAGTGTTGCTTATGATGCACGAAGTTATGTGCAAATATTTCTCAGAATCATTTCCTGAGCATTGAGCAGAATGCGAAAGCATTTGCCCCAAAAATTGCTATGACCAGAATATTATTTTATAGGCGAAAAGTTGGCGCCAGTCACAGATTCAAGCGTCGTCGAGAGCCAGCCGTGCAACAAATGTCTGCGCCAAGTCAATTAGGCAAAGTATATACAAAATCTTAAAAATCTACAAAATGTACAGTAGCAACAAAGTGTATATAAAGATGCGAGTGCTTGGCCAAAATATTTTTTGGTTTATTTTTTTGCACAAGCTGTTTATAGCTGACGAACAAGAAATTATGCTTTAAACATTTTGTTCGTTTTTTGCTTTGGTGTTGTTGTTGCTGTTGTTTTTTCTCTCGCTTTTTTCTTTGTTTTTTTTTTATAACATAATTCTTGCAAGTTGTTGCCGCTTTTGTTTGTTACTTTTGTATAGCACGTTGCCCGTTTCTGCTGGGGTCAGCCCCTGTCAGTGAAAGTTTTCAAATTAAATTTAGCGACGCCATTTTCAATTAGAAAACTTCGTTGCCAAAGTCATTCGCAGGATTCGCGGCACAAATTCAATGTAAGCCGCAGGAGCTGATACTCAAGCAGCAGTTGGAAACAGATAAGGTGGCAGGCACAGCTCATCTGTAGTCTGTGTGCCCCATCATCGGCCATTTCAAGTTGTTATCAGTTGTTGTTGAGCTTGCTCTGGGCAGAACGAGGCGCCTTCAATTAAAATGCGTTCGCTGTCATTTTGGACGCCGTATTGCACTCGTGCTACGTGATTTAATAATAAAATACGACAAAAAATATATATACTTTATTCCAGTCAGAGCGCTTGTTGTCCTTGCTGTTGACGGCATTGTTGGGTGGACCCATTACGTGGTTCTCTTAGCTGATTTTTTTTCAGCGTTGTTCTTTTATTTTTTTTCTTATTTTTTTTCGTGTTTTGTTCTTCGTCCTGCTGATTTTGCAACTGTTGCTTGAGCTTGGACTCGAGGCCATAAATACACACACACACACACACACACACACACACAACTAGACCTTGTAGCATTTCATTATATTAAATTTTGCTATTAAAGCTAGTGTGTTTTTTGTGAAATTGGCAACTTGAAGTACCATTTGCGAGCTATAAGCAGATTACGCATACGCAGTGTGGCCATTAATTGCACACAAAGCGCTCATTCCCAATGTGAATAGCAAGTTAATATGGTAGCTATTATTTATAACAACGAGAGAGAATCAGAGAGAATTGCAGCTTTTTAAGCCATAGTTGCATTTTTGATTTATGTTAAAAGCATATGTATTTAAATATTTATCACATTTCAATTGAAAATTGTTCAATACCACTTGCCAAGCATAAACATTTTAAATGACCACGATTACTGCAATCACACACACACACACACATAGATAAACACTCACGCATAACTAACTTGACTTAAACAAAACGAAAAGGAAAAACCCACAGTACCAAGGGTGGACTGGTGGTGTTAAAGGAGGCAGGCGAGGGTAGGTAGCTGCGTGTCCCATGTTTGTGGTATGCCATGCGCCCAAATAAGTAGAAAGCAACAGCACAGCTTGCACATGTTGCCATGATTTATAAAAATGAATGCGTTTTTAATTTTAACCAAATGCAAACATAAACCAACGTGCGAATGAAAGCAGCTTTACAGCGAAATGAGTACACTCTCTTTGAGTAGTATTTTAATATATATTATTTTATTAAAGTGCAGTTTATACGTTTGAATGATGCAAACACAGTGGGAGTAAAATATTTAAATTATACGCTATATGAACACAAATGTAATATGCAAACTAACAATATTATTATTTGCCTAATAACAGTTGCTTTGAAAATATATTTAATAAATCTAAAGCTTACAAACTAAATAAAAAACAAACACACACACACACATATGCGATTTTTAGACTTGAGCATACAAATAAAATCTGTACTGAAAACGATTTGATTTTAATTAAGACCACAAATATTTTTGAAGTATTTATTTATCTGCAAACTAAACACGAAAATTTATTTTTATTTTTACTTCACCGCACTTAAAAAGAAGAAAATACCGCATATTAAACTAATAAATATTTGTTTGTAGACCATTTGGCAAACTCTATGATATATTTTAGTCGCATCACTTGCTCTTCAAAGAGTATGAATATATACCGCAATGAAAATAACGCACCGCAATATTCGAGGTGTGGAGCAAGGGAAAGAGAGTGAGGCTGAGAGGAAGTGGGGGAAGGGAAGGACAAGTGCAACTGGAAAATAGTGAAAATGAGCAAATAAATTAAAAAAGGCAGGCAGCTAGCAAGGGCAGCGACGGCAACGGCATTTAAAAGTAATATATGGCAATGGCATGCAGCAAAACATTTTTGCAAACGTAGCTGGCAACCACAGCAGCAACAACAACAACTGCGACAGCTACTGCAACATGCAACACATGCTGTGCAACATGGTTCATTCTGTGTAGTAGTTGCAGCGACAATTTTCGAGCGCCAACTGGCAGGACTCGCTTCTGCAGCAGCAAGTGCGAGAATCGAGTATGAAACTAGGACAACAAGGACAACGCTGCTGCAGGCTTCACTGTGTTTGACTGCAAAACAGAATAGAACTGAACCCTGGTGAAGAGACATTGCGCATTATTTACACGCGTGTTTATTATTTTCAATTAAACTAGCCACGCTAGCAACGCTTCTTACTCACTTGCAGTAGCAACTAACTCACAGTTACGAGCTACAAATAGTTTTCAAAAGTGACGCTACGCCTATGTAGCACTAAAAGGGGCCTTTTATTTATAGTTCATCTTCAAGTTGTTTGTCGTAAAATTGCGTAAAAATCATTTTTGAATTTGTGCCAGTTTCTTCTCTATCTGTTCGTTTTAGAAACTGAAAGCATGCAGCCATCTCCCATGCCCTGTGGCATAGTACTAAATATATAGTTTATATATATAATAATATATATGCATTAAAATGTGCCGCGTTGCTTTCGTTAAGAGAATTTCCCCATGACACAGACAAGCTAAAAATTTATTTTATGTGTTTTTAATACAATTTAATTTTGATTTTTCGTTGTTGTTTTTTATGTCTGTTTTGGGCCTTTATGTGTTTGAGGCATGGCTCATCATATAAAAATGTTTGTTGTTTGAGTGTACCAAGAGATTTGACTTCTGCCAGCAGCGTTTTGAAAAGTAATTTTATTTAGATTTATTTTTATCGAATCGACAATATGTATTGCCAGATAACTTAGTTTAAAAATACAAGTATTTTACAGCTCTTAAAGCACATTAATATGTTCTATTATTTTCCACTTTTTATGTTTATAAAAATAGTTAAAATCATATACAGATATTTTTTCGTACTTATAAAAAAAAGAAAACAAAGTCTTTAGTCGCGCATTGGCGGTAAAAACAAAATTAAAGTTGATGTGGCGCCACTTTTGGCTGTGGCAACAACAGCAACAGCAGCTGGAGATGTAGATGAAGGCAGAAAACAGCCGAAGCGAAAATCAATTTAATTGCAGCTGACAATTAAATTTACGCCGAATTAACAGCGACATTTTACTTTTTACACCAGTCGAAACACTCGACACACACTCACACACAACTTTGCACCATCCAGATCAACCTCACCTCAGCAGGCAGCGAAACTCCCAAACACTGGCTGTGAGGCCAGACAAACGTCAAGCTGATTTCTCGTCAAACAATTTTTTAATCAGTGTCGCTTCAGTAGCGCTGTCCTCAGCTCTACGGCTCCACAAAGTTATCTGCAGTGTTCTCATCTCATGCTATTTAATTTTATTTTGAGCTGTTGGCGCCGTCCAAATTTTCATCTTTGTCTGTCGCTGTCCAAAAGCTCAGCCTGCATTTACGGCATGCCCCCCAAAAATGCTGAGTATAATTGCCTGCACATTTTCGAGCTGCCGTTTAAGCTACATGTATATACATATATTTTGACACTGTTGTTTTTTTTTCTCGCTGACTCATTTGCCTGCCAGCATCAGCTGCTTAATTTGACAAATTCGCATGACGACGATGAGAACAGCTAATTAGGCGCCACAACTGACTTTGCCTTGGCATTGTTTTCTTTTTTTTGTTTGTTGTTCCGCAGTCTTCCTCTCTTACAAGGAGTCGTAAGTTTGACATTTCCCAAGAATTACAAGTCGTTTAATATTTTTATGAAGCAGCCATGCGCATATGCAAAACAATAACATTAACAATAACCAAAGACAAGAAAAGTGCCGCCTGCAAAGTTGTTGCTCTTTTGTTTTGTTTGCATTGCGTAAACAAATAATTAAAATAATGTGACGAGACGGGCAGCTTTGTTGCACTTGCAGCTGCATGTTGCAGCTGTGTTTGCCATCAAGCGCGACCAGAATCAAATTGCACTCGAGCATATTTAAAGCGATGGGAAACTTGAAGTTTGGCCCATTTTTTTTTTCGTAGGGCCATCATTATTATTATTGGCCGTTGTTTGCAATGTGTTGTGCACATGGCTGGCAAAGCTTTTAATTGTTTCTTTTCGTTTCTTTTTTGTTTACCAACATTATGCGTCAGCTGTCGCCAACCCCCGTTCATTTGGCTCTAACGACCCTACACGACCCCCCAATGCTAACTAGAATTGTTTTCTTTTTTCGTTTTTCACTTGCTTTTGCCGCTAATTGATTTATTTACTGTGAGTGTGTGTGCATTTGAGAGGGGTGTAGCGGTGTGAGTGTGTGAGTTTTGAAATGAGTAATTTTATGCTAATTTGACTGTTAATCGAGCTGCTCGCTTACCCCCAAAATGCTTTTCTCAGAACACAAATGAAGTGTGAAGTGTTGGCAGTCTTGTTGTTATCGTTGTTGTTGTTGTTGTTGTTGTGCATTGATTGCTAATGAGCATGAACATTTAGATGATTTAATGCGGTGCCCTTTTCGCCCATATTTAATGCCTTGACAGCATTTGTGCCAACCAAAAGCAATCAATAAAATAACAGAAAGAAACAGAGAGAGAGAGAGAGACTGAGAACTAAAGATTCACAGACTGTGCCTTTTCTCGTTTATAATCATTTTTAGCTTGCTTTATCGCTCTGCTTCTTACAAAACTCTGCTAACAATATATCAAGAAAGCGCTTGCTTTATAGCCACGCCTAGACCCCCAGATCCTGGAGAGCATGAGAGCGTTTGAGAGCAAGTCCTGCTATCAGTTGCCCAGATGCTCTGCTACACATTGGCCAGACTGCCATAACTCAGAGACGGCGCATTCAATTTGCCTGCGTGGTTGCAGGGGGGTGGGTGGGGGCGTAGCGGACTGACAGAGGACCTTATACCCGGACACACCTCAGGATCCGCCTCGTGGCAGACACTTGCTTGTTTTGGGCGCACAAACTATGTGCTCTTTTGGCCATTTTGTAGCTATTTTATTTTATATTTATTTGCAGCTTCTCCTTTTTTTTCGTTTTTTTTTCGTTTTGCTCCTTGTTCTGCAGTGACATTTCAGCGCTGCTTTTGTTGTTTGTTTAGCGCTTCCACGTCTGAGCGACAAAATCCGCTTTTACGAGTTTATTTATATGCAAAATATGTAAATTTACGATGCCTGGCAACAGCAACAACAGCAACAACAGCAAGAACAACAAGACAAACACCAATATCCAACACCAGCAGCAGAAGCAACGACAACAACAAATAACTCTTGTAGTACATACTACGTAAATATTGTATGCATAGTATTGCATACTTTTTGGGGCGTGTATGTATATTTAGATTTATAAGTTTGAAGCCGAGCTTTGGTTTAAGTATGGTATGGTATCACTTGACTATAGTCAAAGCGATTTGTTCGATTGCCAAGCGCATTTTGACGCATGAAATGCAATGCAATTAGTTGTTGTTGCATTTTTGCGCAAGCATCTGGCAATAATTTAGATAATTTTTTAATTAAAGCCACAGCCGACAAAAAGTATTTATGTTTGTCTGTCTCTTTGTCTGTTTGTCTGTCTGTGTGGTAAATTTATGGTTCGCTGACGATAAATAAATCGAAACTGCAACTGAAATGCGCAAACCTAAAATGCTGCAATTGTAATTCACTCTAATTTATTTACTCAGACTGATGCTATTTATGGCATTTTATTACAGCGGTGCACTTGATACTGTTGTAATTGTTATTGGTGTTGTTGTTGCATTTGCAATTTGCAACAATTTATGGCAACATATTATGCAAATCTACTGCCTAATCGCCCCTAACTCACAACTTGAAAAACACAGAAAAAAATATATATACATATACATGCAGCCTGCTAAATTAAAATTTAATAAATATGCAAATTACGCAAATTACTGGCAGCCTGCATGCGACGCCCATTTCCCGTTTTGCCAAGGCCACGCCCATCCCGGCTAATTTTCAATTAACGCTTTGACTGAAATGTTCAAGTCAAAGGGTCACACAATCTGCTGGTCAACAAAGAAAGAAACAAAATAGCAAACGCCACGACGCAGAAAATGTTGCAAAACAAATGAAAAGTAATCGCGGGAGGTTGAGTAAAAAAACAAAGGAAACAGAGTGCAGGGGGAGGCTTTAAAATATGCACAAACGAGTTGATTACGTGTCTCAAATAGATTTGCCGACAAATTTCATGGAATTTTGTTGCGAATTAGCTGTGTGTGGAGAAAATATGAAAAGCAAATGCCAAAGCCAAAAACCAAAATTATAACCAAAAGGGGCGAATATCGTTTTGGCTTGGCATGTTCAAGTGATAAATTCAATTTTCCACTTGAACGCTAAAGCCGTAACACGCCCCTCCATCGGCCATCAGCTGCCAGCCACCCACCCATACCCTGCCCTACGCAATGTGTGACTAATGGCGCTTGCTTGTTGGTGGCATCGGCGGCAGCAATCAAACAGAAATCATAAAGGCGTGTTGCCCAAGCATAAAACGTAAACATTCAGCTTGGATCGCCACCTCGAACAAAGGTCAGATGACCCGGCCCCAAGGCTTAACAAAGCGCATGCCGTTCGGCGATAAAAATTACAAAGCGCTCATACCAAAAATCCGCAAAAATAACCAGAAACAGCAACAACATTAACAGGGCGTCGCTGTCCAACTGGGTGCACTGAAGCGTAGCTGTTGCTTCTGTTTTCACTTCTGCTGCTGCTTCTCCTGCAATGCTCAAGTATAAATCACCAGGCGTGTCCAGGGCTCGTTGACTGAATGTGAATCACAACTGATACATAGAAGTATTTAAGTGAGCTTGAGTCATTTCTTTCATCATCAACAAAATACGATACGATTATATCCTGTAACTACAAAAACGAACCGTGGAACGGAATATTATCTTTATGAGATACCGAATACGAGTTTAAAACTGCAGATGAAATGAAATATTTAAAATTAACTGCAGTAATCAATATAAATACTATTTTACTCTTTAGACTTTTAAGGCGCCTTGCTATTAATAGATTTTATAAATCTTTTAAATCTTTTGCTAACAATGTAAATAACATTTAATTAAGTCCAAATACAAGTCAATAACACTCGTGTTGTGAAGAGTATCTAAACACACGAGTTGAAAATATCACAATAGGGTTGCGTGCTTAAAGATACTGGCTATGATACCCCCCAAAGAGCCATAATTACAAGCTAAGCTGTGCTAGTGACATTTGCCCCCAAACTCTTAAACATTTGTTGTGCGCCATAGAGACTGAGACTGAGGCTTTAGCCTGGACACGAGCCTGAGTGATTCGGTCTGATTCAGAGACCTTTCGACCAGTGGCGTTGTCGCTTTTAATGCGATTTTGTCATGTTGGCCAGACAGACGACGAAAAGTGGCCAAATAAAAGTGCTCATAAAATTGAATTTTTTTATGAGTGCCTTATGGCCGAAAGGGTTAATTTCAGGCACAAAAATAAAATAAACCCCCGTGAAGCGAAGCGTTAAGGGCCAAAAAGGAGAAAAACAAAAAACCGAAGCAAAGACCAAAAACGCCTGTTGACAACAACGACAAACGATGTTGGATATTGGTTCAATATATATACGCTATATATATAAGAAGTATGGCTTGTCTTGCCATTTGTTGATTCACACCTTTAAAATTGTTGGCATATTGAAACTAGGGATCTAACGCGCTGATTAACGGAAGCATTATTCACAACAAGGGGCGCTCAATCAAGTGCAAAATGCAAATGTTTTCGAGCAGCTAAATATATATATATATGTATTTATCAGAACACAAAAAATGAAAGGAAGTTGTAGACTATAAAAAGCAGGCAACTCTAAGTGGCAGCAGACTACACTCAGGAAAAAAATATGAAAAAACAGTTTAACCCAATCTTACGTTCAGTCATAATCTGAGATCAGGTTGCTTCGATCCCTTTAATTAAAAACAAAATTAAGCTTAATGTAGTAAAAATAAAATTAAGCTCTCTTAAAACCTTGTAAAACAAATACAAGTTGACCAGTTTTATGCTCAGTGTATTTTGACACCCTCGACTTGCTGTTGATGTGCTTTGGCATTGCTGTTGCACATTTATTGCGCTTGTTAAAGCCAACAGCAGCTGCAGTGAATACAAATGCAGATGAAAGGAGTGGGGCAGACAAGGCAATGCAAGGGAAATGCGGCAGATGCAAGTTAAAAAGTCATAAAATGATATTTATTTCATTTCACTGCCGCGTAATGCGCACTAACTGGGTGGTAGTGTTAGTCTCGCGGGTGGCATCAACAGCAACTAAGCAACGATGAAGCAAGCAGCAAACCAAGAACTAGATGCTGCAGCTGATAAAGAAGATACGCCGTAGATTTGCTTTTATGTGAAATATATATTTCAGTGCGGCAGCGTAGCGGTTTGCGAAATAACAAAGAGCGGATCTACTTAAAAATGAGTGTGGTTTCGGAATGGGTTGAGTTCGGTTTCTTGCACACAACTATTTGGCTGCTTTTATAGAGTTGAAGCTTTGACTTTTTGCCATTTTTCGGGGAGCGGGGAGGTTTTGGTTTGAAGCGCTGTGGAAATGGCAATGGAAATGCGTTCTATCCTTGTGGCTTTTTAATGTTTTCTTGTTAAAGTTTATTGAAAAACTTTGGACAGTCACGTTTGAGTAGTCAGCGGGTTGCCCATAACTTATATATATATTGTGTAAATATGTATATATAAAAGGCAGAAGATATATACATGTATATATTCCGTGCCTAGCCAGAAATAAAACAGCTGCACGAGTGCACGCCCGAACGCCCCAATGCCCATGAAAGTGGAGCAAAGCGATTTTAGCCAGTTTCGTGAGGCAGTTGCAGCCGGAAAACTTCCAAATAGAACATTTTCCGTTGTGTTTTCTGAAAAAAAAATTATGATGAACGTTGTTTTTCACAGCGTTGCAGCGGCTGGGACAGCATGCCAAATGGGCGTGGTCATGTTTTGCTCATAATTGAAATTTCGCGCTAAACAGGAAGTTGCGATTGTTCACTGGCTCTGTGCATTCATCGCAGACACTTGTTGTTCTATTGTGAACTGTCTAAAAAGCTTCGCTAACCGAGCCACCGCACAAGATAGAAAAAAGGGGGCGGGGTGGGTGATGGGGTGCAGAGTTCATAAATGCAAGTGCAGTATTTATGGGCTAAAGTGCATTGAGGCAAATGAAGAGCACATGCTTCAGAAATGGAAAATAAAGAAAATAGCCTAGAAGGCATCTTTTGTTTCGCTTGAATTTACTGCGCTTGAGCGAATGCAATTTTAAAGAACAAAACATACGAAAAATAAAGAAAGAAAGATGGAAAAACATGTATCAGGGAGTGCAGTTTTGTATAGTGTATTCTGTGTAAATCAGATTGAATCGCAGCAATGTTTGTTAGTTCTTTTTTCCCCACTTACTTAGCTATCTTTCAAAATTTATAATTGCCAGTTTGGATGTCATGTATATGGGATAAAGATAGCAGCAAATACGAAGAACGTAGCTATCTTACCTTGCAATTCGTTTCGTTTCGTTTCGTTACTGATTGAATCGCAGCTTTTTGCTTTAAGATAAACTCCATTTACTTTCATGTCTTTCAATATTTACAATTGTCATGTTGAGCCAACATGCCATGTATATGAGTATGCTACAAAAGGCAGCTTAGACGGCATTATGGCAATATGTAGATGTATATGCATATCATAGGTAACCTCACCATTTTCGTCAATGCATTGATTTATTCAGCTTTTCTTTGAGCTTTGCCTTGACAACGAGATAAGTATAGTATTCATATTAACAGCACTGCATCTACAACTCTCACATTTCGTATGATGCTCATTTTAGTCACTTTTCCTCTGCTATTCTAGCCCATTTATTTTCCACTTTTCTTCACTGCATCTGCCTGTCGCCTGTCGCCTGTCGCCTGTCGCCTGTCGTCTATCGTCTGTCACAGAACCAACGCCAGTTGTTCCCACTTTGTATTCGTGCCTTCTTCTTCCTCTCAGCTCCTCTTCGATCAGCATACATCTTAGCTTCATCCTTGCACGTACTGCTCGCTTTCTTCTCTTCAGTGTGTGACATGTGCTTCCTCTGTTATACATACTTATATATATATATATATGTATATATATGCATATATATATTCTTTTTTGTTCGCCTCAACTACCAACAATATTTTTGCTCTTATTTTTCCACATGTGAAATTGAACTTTGCATCTTGACGTGCAACGTGCCAGCTACAAACGCATTGCCACACGACTTTTTTTTAGTAGTTTCTCCCCTTTTTTAGCCCCACTCCATTTCCAAATGCTGCACTTGACTTGTGGCGCTTCGTTTTCCATGCTCTCCCCCTTGCCAAACGTATCGCTCTCCTTTTTCCATATTCTACGCTCGTGACGTTGTTTTGACACTGTGAACGCGCGCGCGTGTTTATAAATAAATATACATACAGATATATGCTGTACATATGTACATTTTCATATGTGTGTATGGAAACATGTTTAAGAAATATTTACACGCTCTTCTGCTCACTTTTGTGCCGTGTTTGTTGCCTCTTGGGCACATACACACACACACATACACACATGTGTCGCATATGCCTCAGGGGCATACATAAAAAGAGGTGGTGGAGGGGGGAGGTATGCGTTTTGTTTGGGGATTGCACCCTTCTTTTATTTTCCCTTTGAAGTTCATAAAAATTAACGAAAAAATCAATTAACCAACACAAATGACGCGCTGATGAGGAGACGCAAAGCGACCGCTTTCACTAGCAGAAAAAAAAAATAGTAGTATGTTTACATTGCAATTGAACGCGTTCTCTGTGATCTGAGTTGGCACGCCCACTTTGGTAGTGGCAAACGGGGGTTGTTTGTTTAGCGTTATGAATTTGAGTTCTTGTTGAGCGTGTTGATTGCCCATCAAAACAAAGCCTGACGCATGAATCGCTGCACAGCTTGAGATTTGCATAGACGCCTATCGTAAATAAATCCAACGCTAATGCCAAAAGCTTCAATTCGATATTTATATATATATGTTTGCTTCGGCTTCTGTTTGTGTGTGTGGCAACAACGACGTGCAACAACGGGAACGAACTAGAATAAAAATGTTGTGAACATAAAAATAGCGCAACGATTATGATGAAAATATTCATGCGACAAAACGAAAGCCGTCGCCAAGTGCCAAGTGGCAAATGTCCCAGGAGTCAGTCGCTGCGTGAGTTCCCCTTATATATATATATATACAACATACACTCAGAATTCATATTTCTTCTTATACATAATCGATTATCGTTTCTTCATGTTCAGGTTTATATATTAGCTCGAAACCATTTTAGGTTTTTCGCTGTAAGATTTAGTTTCACATATTGGCAATGTGTTTTTCTTAGAGTGTATGTATAGGTTTGATTTTGCAATAGTGGTGCGAGTTGTTTATGTGGCAACGTTCGGCAGCACATTTGAGTTCCACTTAAAGCCTCATCTTTGCCAAATGCGGCAACTATCGAGTGAGGCAAATTGAACACTTGAGATGCTCAAAACTCAAACGTAGGCAACGATGTTCGGCATTTTAAGCTCTCTCGAGTGCCGGCTGCTAAAAAGTAAAGAAGCAGCAGCACCACCACCACAACCAGATGAAGCACACATAATTAATTTTAATGCTCAACGCACAGGGCCCTAAACCCAACAAGCTAGCAGTTACAGTCTAGAAGTTGAGGGCGTTAAGGGATTGGGTCTGGGTCTGTGGCTCTGTTGGCAATGTCTCTATGTCAAAGCATCGAAATTCAATTTACTACAAAATCCCGCGCATCTTCATGGCATTGCCAAACGAAATAGAAAATGCCAAGAAATTGTGTCTCGCTTCTATTTTTTGGTTTGGCCAAATCCTGTCATAAATTGTGCCCAGCCCCAAAAGCCCAGAAAGCGGCAACAAAAGACAGACGCACCAGACGACCCAGAGAAAGCAAATATGCTGATGTCGATGTCGAATTATGATTTGTTTTTTCGAGTGGCTGCCATCAAAAAAAAAAAACAAAAAACAAAACTAAAAACAGTGAAGATTGGGTGCCAGGCGGTCGCAAAGGGAAATGAGATATGACCGATGTTGCTGTTTGCTGTTGCCGCTCAAGGTTACAATAATCTGAGCGTAAATTACAACAACCAGTTGATGGCATCGTAAAAAGCACTAGGCAACCGGGCACAACCAGCACAACAACAACACACTTAGACACACGCTCCAACTTGTAAATTATAAAGTTGTTTGGCCAAAACTGCTGGCTGGCAAGTTTTGCGTTTAAGTTTTTCTTTAAAAAAAAAGAAGAAAAAAAAGAAGACAGAAAAAGTATCTGCAGCACGTTTTATGTAACGCACATTGATAAGCATTTTGGCAATCGGTGAATGATTTGCAAGTTTGCACAAAATTTTGTGCAAACGTGTGCAAATATATATTCGGCATCAACATGTGTGGCCCTTTTTGGCATAGTTTCAAGTACGATTTCAGGGATCGTAGGGCGACTAGCTGAAAGTCAGGGGGCCAAAGCGTCAATTGTTAAATGTTTCGTTTGCTGTTCGGACAACTGAAAATGACAAATCACAAAGTTTGACTGGGCCACAAGATTTGCATATCTAAAGTACATATGATTTTTAAAGATTGTCATTATGATTGTGAATTCTTACAAAAAATTGCGTCTTAGCTGAAAGTTGAATATATATTTTTTCTGTTTGTATGTTTTGGTTTATTTATCTTTACCATGCTTTCTTCGAAATAACTCACACAATAATACTTTCTTCGGAAACATATCGCTGGCAGAGCAATCGATATCTCTCATTCTTAAGACTGATTGTTGTTTTCTGCTGTATTGTTGTATGTAAAACTTTACTTTTACTGCAGTATATACACATCAATGTGTAAATGTATGTGGGTCAATGTTTAAAGTAAATACGACCCGTAGGGGTATTTTATCTTGAATAGACTATTTGAGCTTGAGTATGTATTGACTGTATGGCTGTACTTACTGTTCTTTTGAAAATCCTGTGACTCCTCCTCCGCTCGTGTCGCTTCCGGCTGTAAAAATAGCAGCAGCAGCAACAACATCATCGAAACGACAATTGAAACCGTTTTGCCAGCGTTGTCGTCCAGCAGCGTTCGCGTTCTTGATTTTCGATGTGTGTTGTGCTGTTGCGAACTTGAGAATGTTTCTGTTGTTGACGATTTGAGTTGCATGTTTGTTGTTGTCGTTGTTGCTGTTGTTGTTGTTGCAGTCAATGTTTCTGTTGCTGTTGTGTGTGCTGTTATTAAAAACTGCATTGTATTCATTGCGTTGTGCTCGAACGCAGAAACGTCTCGTCATTTATGTAGCACACTTCAATTTTTGGCAAACAAACAGTCAAAGCAACAAAACCAAAAACCAGCAATACCAACAAAAATGCCCGCAATACATGCGTGTGTGTGTGTGTGTGTAAGTGTGTGAAGTTAATAGAATCAACGTATAGTGTATGTGTATGGATTCTATGGGCGATTCTTTTGTTTTGTTGAGCTGTTGTTGGCTATTTCCGTTTCCGTTTGCTGTTTCCGCTTTTGACTTTAATGAAGCGCCAACGCGTCTTTAGTTCGCCTTGACTTCGAGTTGAATTTGAGCCATAAAAAGCACATTTCAACTGGCATTTATATGTATGTGGCTCAGTTTATCCTGTTTTTCTGTGCTGCTGCCGCCACGGGAATCTTAATGTCCTTTTACATGTTTATTTGCACTTTTATTGCCTTTTCTTTGGGCATGGCACATTTCGCAGACGTCTCCTTTAGCCCACGCACTGTAAACAGAAGAAAGAAACAAAAACATGAAGCAAACTTGAGAGCAACTCTTAGGGTTATTTCTAAGAAAAAGGACAATAACAACACAAGCACAAGCTTTGAACAGCTTTGATACAAGCAATTTCTATGCGTCGATTTTAATACCCAGAAAAATCATTCAATAGTTTTTAGTGAGTGTTAAAAGTGTGCAGACATAATCAACTGTTTGCGTTTGTTTATATAATTTTATTTAGCTTTTGAATGTATTTTAGAAAAGTTTGAATTCATATAGATAGTTAGATAGCTTGGGTATATTTTAGTCGTACTTTCTCTACTTTCAAAGCATATTTACTTGTTTTTGTTTTGTTTTGTTGCTGTGTGAAATATGAAAAGTGCTAATAAAATGGTTTTTACTGACTTACGCCAGACACACACACTCACATACACATCAAATCAAGCAAATTGAAGTCGTAAACTTTGCTGGCAGCCCAAAAGGGTAATTTAGCACTGAGGAAGTCGCAAAGAACTCAAAGAAACTGTAGCTTCAACTCTTCTCTTCAGGAGCGTTGGCCAGCAAATTGGCTGTTTTATGCACCCATTCGACCATCGATGAAGTGTGATTAATGGCACATTTCAATGTGAGACTCGTTATTAAGACTAGCGGCAGATTTATGTGTTTTGCTGTTGCTGTTGCTGTTGCTTTGATGCTTGTGGCACAGCTGTGTCAGCAGCAACTCAGATACATACACCTTAACCCTGGCAATGGCTTTCGCCTTGGCTCTTTAATTCTGCCCACCCTCAAGCGGCTTTTGCTCTATTACCGAACCAAATGTTGTTGTTATCGCTGCTGCTGCTGCTGCTGCCGTTGTGCGTTTTAATTGCGTGCTTAGCAAGCGAGCACGCTGGTCATTAAACAACGCATCAAAATTGATAAACCAACCAAACTCAACCCAACCCTCAGGCCACACTGTGCCAGTTTCATTTAGTACATCAAACACACAACTCCTGCCCCAAACAGCCCCTGCTAGCGCGTTGTCAGCAGCGATGCGTTGCGGCCACGCATGTGTCATGGTTTGTTTGGCTTTAGTTGCATTAACAGCGAGGGGGATGATAGGTCAAGGGACAAGAGCGGTGACAGACCGTCGGGTCTGGCTTGATTTTAGATGCTGACTTTGCTGCTGCTGCCGTTTCTGTGGCTCACCTTAACCCAAAAAAGAGGCGTTGAGCTTGTAATTATGCAAGATTTGTATATTGTGCGTAGGGGTAGGTCTTTTCATATTATTTTTCTTCATTTTTTTTTTTTTCATTTTTCGGCAGTGCTGTTAATGAGCAGCACACTAACACCCACACCCCCAGAACCGCCCCTTCATACATATAAATAACAGAAGAGGCGCGCGAAAAGTTCATAAATTTTGATGAACTTTTGAAGAGGCAGACGCCGCCTTTTGATTATTTGATTATATGATAACTGAACAGCAGTGAAACAAAACTGAACTGAACTGAAATTTGAGCCGTCTGTTTGTTGGTGGGGTTTTGTTTTATTGCTGCATTTAATTGCATATTTACTTATGCCAGCCATAAAAAAGTTGTTACCTTTTTCGAACCATCTTGTTCCCTTCTAAGTATACCTGTAAATAAATGTGCAAACAACATGGAGAGCAAAACTTTGCTCATTAGTAAATTTCATGTTGTTTGCCTCGGCATATGGTCCAAAAACCAAGAGTGAGATAGATTGAGAGAGGAGAGAGAGAAAAGTAAAAACATATACATATACATACGTATATAACATGAGTAGTTTTCGACTGCTGTTGCTGGTCTTGGCTGTTAGTTAGCATATTTTATTACTGATTAATTAACTTGGCTGCGCTTGTGTCCTTTTCGCTGGTCGACTCATATACAAAACTTGAACTTGCCCCAAATAAATGGAGGATTTGCTAATTAAAAAAGTTTTGCAAGCGCATAAAATAAAGCGACGACATTAAGGTGTCTCTTTCTTTGTTTTGCGCCTTAACTTCTTGCTCTTTTGGTACTCTTTTGCGAAAGGATTTTTGTTTTTGGAAACCTTGTTATGAATTAAAAGAACTTATTTTTGACTGTCTGAAACTTAGTTAATCTTTTCTCAAAACGAGTTGAGTTTTCACCAGGTAAAGGTAGGGCATATAATCTTTGTTTTGCTTCACAATTCCTTTTGCTTTTTGTCTCTGTGTGTGTGTGTTTTGGCACTACTTTTGACATCTATTGACAGCCGCGGGCACGTGGGGCAGCTTCAGCTGTAGCTGGACTTGTCATTGAGATTATGGTCAGTTATAAATAGTGGGGAAAGTTACGATTGGCATTAGCGAATGGTACACGTGGCTAATCAGAGAGTTGTCTACATCAAAAGGCGGCTACAACTTTTGGCAGCTCATTTACTATGCATGTGTTTGCGAGTGTTTGTGTGTATGTGTTGTGTTTTGAGTCCTTGGGCCATTACACAGTTATATTTCCTTGTGTATATATATATTGAAAGCTCTATTGATTGGGCTCTCGTATACACACACACACAGGTGCGATGTCCTGGCCTATAATAACAACACTTGCAGCCTACAGCTTTCAGTTGTCTGAAACCTGACCGAGTCTTGAGCCTTCAGCCTTGAGCCTTGTCAAATTACCGCAGCCACTCGATCATGTTTAATTCAGGTCCCTGGCAGTTGCCACAAACTCACAGACCTCAAAGTGTATGTGTGTGTGTGTGTTTCGCGTAAATTTATGAGCCACAGCTCAACTTTGCCATAAATGTTCATCATAATGTGACACAATTTCCTCAAGATTTAACGCCGCATCAGCCATCGAATGGAGCATACATTCAGTATACTATATATATATGAGGTATGAGCCGCGAGAGAATAAGGTTGTGAATGCGAATGCGAATGTCGTGGCCATTGTCATGCTTTCCTTGTGTGCAATACGCAATTCGCACGCTTCATAAAAATAATCATGTTATAAGAAAGATATATAAATTTTTTAACACAAGTCAAAGACGATGCACTAAGAAAAATACTATTATATTAAAACGAAAGCAATAAAACTTTAAATACAAAATAGAGCTTCTAAGTGTCGGAAGAAAAGAATTTAAATATTTTATATTAAGTTGATGTTTTCTATAAAGAACAGTTGGGATTTTAAAGAACAACTTTGTAAATAGCTTTTGGCACATAACTTAAGCCATTATTGACAAGAAAAGTAAAACGTTTTTTGTAACTTCTTTTGCAAATATATTTTTCCAAGTGATTCTTTCGTGTTATCAATTTGAAAGGGTAGCTGGAAACTGAGTCATGATGGGCAATCACAGCCCTTGCGCTGACTGCGCCCTTAGATGCTGCTAGCACAACATCAACAGCAAGTGCAATTTGTGTATGTGAGTGTGGGTGTGTGTGTGTTGATGTGTTCTATCATAAGCATGCGTCTGACAAGCATAAGCACCGCTGCTGTCACTGTCACAGCAGCAGCAGCAGCAGCAGCTGAAGAAGAAGCGCACCCACACCACCAAAGAAAAAAAAACACTTCTTCTCGTTTTACCCCTGGCGACAATGCGTGTTATTACACCACGCGGCATACTTTTAGCGCCACTCAAAGCACATTTCTTTGTCGTTGTCGTGTGTGTGTGTGAGTGTGTGTGCGTGTGTGTGTAAATAAAAGTTGAATTATGACAAAAGGCATGCATCAGGCAGAAGGCAACAACAACGACAGCAAACTATGGCCTGATAATGCGCTCTTCACTGACTTGGCTTCGAGTTTAAGCGTGTGTTTACTTAACGTTTATATATGTGTGTGTGCCGTTTAACATGTCGTATGCGCAATTTGTGAAATATGCGAACGCTTTGCCTGCCAGCATGAGCAATAAGTTGTAGTGTGTGTAAGTAAGCAATTAGTTGCCTTTTCAGCTGAAATAAAAGCAAATCGTGCGAAGTTTGTTCCGGGGCCACCCTCTCTTATAGGGGGGTTGATAGGGGAGCTAAACAAACAGTAGCTCATTAATATCCTTTATGCGTTTATTACACACACACACACACTGAGCATCTTATGAAAAACATTAATAAATGCACAGCAGCAGCCATAAAAACAACAATAACAGAATTAAGCAGAACTGGGCCAAAATACTAATTAGATAAACAAATGGTAACGATCGGCTAAAGCATGGAACTCCAAATCAATCAGACAAAAGCACAATATTATTATTAATTGCTCTAATACGTTCACTTAGAGCGCAAATCATGTTAATTGCCACAAAATCTCTACGATAAATACAATCGGATAAAGCTGCACGTAACATATATTAAAAATGCATGACATATCCAACTTAACTATATTTTGTTTATGCTAAACAAAATAGCTAAATCAAATGATTTTTTTTTAGCGGCTGACCTTTTGGCCTGGATCTCACTTGCATTGTTTTAAAGTTGGAAAGAATGCGTTTTTGTTTTTTTTTTTTTTATAACAAAACATAAAGGAAATTATATATTCTTTATTTTATTTGGAATTGTTTTTTTTTTTTTATGTCGCACTTTTAACCCCAAAGCTGACCCATTTTTGGGCACGCGTCCAACTCAAATACACTCATGTACGCATCATTTATAAGCATTCACACACTATTCGTACGTGGAATCGTTTTATTTTCCGCCTTCTTTTTTTTTGGTTTAGCAAACATGTTCATCACATTTGTTTGTATACCCTTTATTTGCTGAATGGCGTGAATGTGAGTGTATTAAATGCTACTTTATGTTACTGGTCATTGGAATATTTAAGGTTATATAAAAGCAAAGTGGTTAATATTGATTTTAAATTTTGGAAACTTAGAGTATTTAACAGTTCAAATAGACAGTAACTGCTCATCGAGCACTCATCTGCCAAATAGTTTGTTTATTAATTCAAAAGGATCTCTCAATCAACAAAAACCAGAAATATCTAAATGCGTTTGCGCCAATTGAAAAGTTTGCTGTTACCAAAGTCTCAAATAAAATTCTAGCTAAATGTGTGAAAATAGTTTGCTTGTTATTTTTATTGAGAACTCAATTAACAAGTTACTTTAATAATCCAATTTTTTTTTAGTAGAATATAAGTTGTTCTTTATTGAAAACAAGTTTACACAAATTTATTAACTAAGTCTTCAAATATTGTGGTTATTTAACAACAAGCAATAAATAACTTTTACTTTTCTCTTCTAAAATAACCCAAATTGTTCAAAGTTGAAGCTTCAGTTTGTAAAATGCGTTGAAAATTGTTGTGATTGTGTTTGGTTAGCTGCTACCTCGAAAGCCAGTTAAAGTTTTGTTTTTTGTTGTGGATAAATTAAGCTGTGAGCAGCCTCAGAGAATGTGTGAATCATTTAGTTTAACTTTTGTAGTAAAATGCCCAACACAAACACAGATTGCTGAAGGGAGAAAGCAAGCGAGCGAGCGATAGAGGGACAGGGAGAAAAACTGCGGCCTCTGCTGTCATTCACAGGACACACTCAAATCTACATCAGCCTCCCCTTACTTCCATGGAATGTTGTGACAGCTTCATATAAATAAAGCGCACACACACACAGATACAGCAGCTGCTTGTCGTGGTTAGCTGTGTATCCTCGAAGCTGTGGCTGCCACAAAATCTACCTTAAATTTGACAACATGCGGCACTGTCGCAGCTCAGGTGGCACAGCTGTCGCTGATGTTGCCACTCTCTCTCTCTCTCTCTCTCTCTCTTCCTGTGTGTGCGGAGTGTCAATCAAAACCACTGCCAAATTATATATTTAAAGTAGCTGCTGAACTGCTGGCAGGCTTAAAGTTTTTGTTCTTAACGCTGCTTGTGAACTTTGTTTTTGATATTAATGAGCCAGCATTTGTCAGCGTTGAAGCAATTTAAGCAATTTAAAACTAACATCAGCTGCAATTAAATTAAACGTTTTTCATTTCGCCAAACCCCGGCCGAAAAACATAAAAATATTTACACGTGGCAGGCCAGCTAAGCAACCTAAGAAAAAAAAAACCCTAAATTGAAATTTAAATTGAAGTAAGTTTACCAACAAGCCGAGTTAGGAACGCCTTCTAATCCTTCAATTAATATTATTCAGCACCCAAGAGCAACAGCAACAACAACAATTCAACCAAATGTGACCCAAAGTTTTCTATCTGCTCTTCGAACCCTTTTGCGTGGCTGGAATTTTTTCGTTCTCTCGGCTCTTGGCCGCAATTATTTAACGCTTGCCAACTTGTAGTAGCCACACATATATTGTTTAAAATTAAATGCATAATTTATCTTTAAAACTAAGCGCGTCACTTCGTTTGCCATACAGTTACATAATGTGGGTGTGCCTAAGAGTGCGCGTGTGTGTGTAGGTGTGTGTAGAATGTTTATGTGAGCCACCAGCTCATGTTTGGCTTAAGTTTCAGGCTTGTCACCTGTTTAGCCAGCCGAACTGGTAACCTCATCTAATGTAAACACAATACAATGAAAGCCAAGAAGGCGCTTTGGCAACAAAAGACGTTCTCTGGCTGTTGGTGGGCGTAGCAGCAACGCTTATTTCATTAAACCACATGACCAAGGTATCAAGAAATTTCAGCTCTCTTTGTCTTACCCGGACTGTCAGCTTTGGACTACAGACTTTGTTTGCCTTTCATTATTTATATTCGCTTATCGGTGTGCAAAACAAAACAAAACAAATCAACAACAACAAAAAAGGAAGGACAATAGCAACAACAAATAATTAATTATGTTTTCGCCCCTTTTTAAAGCTACAGTTGTATACACATGTGTCTTGCTATCGTTTGGCACAGCATAAAGTCTTGTTAGGTCGCCTTTGACAGCTAACCTGGCGCCTAGCCAGCAAAAAAAACTCTTTGCTAGTTGTTATCTTGTATTAATTAGAAGCGCAAACAAAGCGCGGGAATCAAATTAAATGTAAATAGGCAAAGCAAGCGGGCTAAAATACTGAAGCCCTTCAAGCGGCACGTGTAGCAAGAGTGGCGAAAAAAACCAATTAAAGGACATCGAACTGTATCTGGCGACAGTAGGGGGCTATTAATTGGCAGCAGCTGCTCAAATAATAGACTGGAAGGCTTCCATGCTGGCTTAACTCATGTTTTCCTAGAATTATTAGCAAAGAAAAATCAAGTTATAGAAGCAGGCATTTAATTAATATTCATAAAAATACAATGACAGAAATGCATTTGCATTTTCGCATTTTCGCAATTTCGAATTTTCGCATTTGTTGAAGCGAGCGAGCGAAAGTTAATTTTTAATTAGCTGGGCTAAAAATAAATCGTACAAACGTGCCTGGCATTTGGGTAAAAAGGCGGCAGCAGCAGCAATAGCGAAACGCATTTGCAGATTCTTGACATATTGCCAACAGCTGCCGCTAATAGAGAAAAACAGAGAGAGAGAGAGAGGGAGAGAGAAAGAGAGAGGGAAAGAAAGTGCAAGTGAGGTGGGGAAATGACTGAGGCGTAGCCAGGCAACGTTCCATAGAAATGCATTTGCCTTGTTTTTTTTTTTTTTCTTTCTGTCAAGCGCCCCCAAAAAGTCAAACATATGGGCGGTCCTCATCCTGAGAGCTGAGTTGGGTCTGGAATTTAAAGCATGTGGCTTATGGAAAGCAGAGTGGGTTAGGCTTAGTTATCGTTATCGGCCACTTAGATGACTCTGTCTGTCTGTGTGCTTAGACAGAAAAAGTAAACAATTTAATGTGGAAAGTTTTCTGGTCGCAAAACAACGTAACCACCCCATCAAATAGCTGCTGGATAACAAGCTATTGACAAAGTTTTTTTGGGCAATCATTAAAATTCATTTCCTATCGACAGTCAGCAAAAGACATACGCACACAAACAAACACACACACTCACACACACATGTTATAGATGACGCAATTTAGTTTGAATATCTATGGCAGCCACATCCTCCATATTCTATGATTCTATACAAACACACACACACACCCATTTCAACATTTGCTTGTGCTTTTGTGTCAATATATGTGTGTGTGTTTGTGTGTATTTTCACAAGTGCCTCGCAGCGATTTGAATGCGGCAATTCCTTTTGAATTGATCCCAAAAGTGACCTTTGATTTTCCGATACGATTTTAGTCATTTTCACATGGCCAGGGCCAAAAAGTCTCTAGCGACTTTTACTACACACACATACTATATATACCATACATAGAAGGAAACAAGGGCCATTTTGTTTGTATACATAGTTTAAGTGCCCGCATTAGTGGCGCATATAAATTTTGTCGCTCAACTCACGACAACACGAACAACGACAACAAAAGCGACGAAACGAAGCGAAAATCAAACGAAAAGTTCGCTACATGAAAATCATAATTCAAACGTTGAAATCAGCACACAGATTGCCCCTGTCTGCGTATACGAGTGTGTGTGTGTGTGTTGTGTATCTGTGTGACTTTGATTGTTTAGTGCTTGGCTATATGTGTGTGTGTGTTTGAATACACAATGGAAACTATTGAAAATACGTAAAGCCTCTTTTTGGTTTTGCCTGCCTAGCGGCATGTCCTTGTGCTGCTTCTGTGATTTCAGTGCCACTTTTTTTCTTCTGCTGCCACTCCTCAAAGAGGTCATCTTCTCTCTACCCCTTGCCCCATTTTCTAGCTGAGGACTGAGGAATGAAGCGTTCTGTCAGTGTGTGCGTGTGTACGTTTTGTTTTATTGCCTAGCTGACTCGTTGCCAGAACCATGCTTTGCTTTTTTCCAAACACTTTCGCCAATAAACACAGAAAAAAACATATGACTAAGTTTCTAATAACTCGGTGAGACCTAAAGGATACATATAACAATGTACTCTCAAAGCTATATCTATACCAAAAGTAAAAGCTAACGCGACAAAATTTCTAAGTTCTGTGTCTGTTTTTTATCGAAGTGTATCGCATTTAGTTTGGCAAAGAGAGTGCGAGAAGGATTTCTGCCTCTTTCGTAGCCCATTGTGTGGGGATAATCGAAGCCATAAATAACAGGCGCGAATGCGCGTTTTTTTTCTGTTTTTTTTTTTTTTTTGCCATGCAACCAACAGCTGAAACAGCAACAACAGCAGCGGCAACAACAATAGCTACAATAGCCCACGATAACAAAAGTGCCAAAATGTGACAAACACCGGGCAACTGTCAACCGACAGGCCACGTATGCCCAGCCAAGCCACATTGCCAAAACCAACTCGTTAGCAAATCCAATTTGTGCGTGTATGTCAACAGTTTTGGGCTGCAGTCACAGTTAAAGCCAACACAACGGCAATGGCAACAGCAACAGCAGCGATCGTAACAGTTACTGTTTGTTGCCGATGCTAGTTGCCAGCAGTAAAGTTAACTGATGTAAATGCTGCTAATAAAGTTTGCTGTCCGTTAAAAAAAAAATGGCACGCAACAGAAAAATGGCGTGCGTCACTTTTGTGACACAGTTTCAGGAGCTGTAAGCAATGACTTTTCTTTCTTTCCATTTTTATTTTTTTGCTTATAAATCAATTAAAAATTTACATTTCGTTCACACAATAAATAATTTACATAATAGCCACAAACCACAGACGAACACACACGCAGCCTTATGCAATGAAGCAGGACTGAATTTATGTAATTTAAAGTTGATTAAAGACGGCTGCGAGATACTCTTACTAAGTTTGAAAGGAAAAAACACTTGCTCGAAAAAAAAGACAACAAGCAACGTTTTGCATAAACAGTTTTCAATTAATTTTTATTGTTATTTTTGCCAATGCTGCGGCTGCCCTGTTTTTTGCTGTCAAAAAAACACAAACGAAAAAAAATTTATAAAAAAAATATTTGTTGTAAATTAAATTTCACAGCGTTGTAATTTGAATGAACTGGCGCTGCATTTTTAAAGCCCAAGCAATAAAAGACAGTGTGAATTCATTTATTCATTTCAATGCACAAAACATCAATCCAGAATAATTGAATAGTTGCCACACTGACACACACACACACACACATACATACAAATAACATATACAAACATAAATATATTTGACGCATTAACATATTTCAACACACTGCTGATTCCTATGTAAAGAATTTTATTTTGTTTAATTTATGAACATCAAAACACAATCAATTTTAAGTCATTTATATCCACTTTTGTCTTTAATGAAATTAATATTTAAATTTAATTATTGTTTTTATGCCAACTACAAAAACATATTTTTGGAATGTTGTGTATTTTTAAATGAAAATTTGTAATTATACCAATAAAACTTAATACACCTACAATTTGTTTTTACTAAATTTGGTAAATGAATAAGTTTTATAAGCTTATTAAAGTTTTAAGCTACAGCATATAAGAGCCAAATCTATCAGTTAAGGGATTACTATTCTTAAGCAATGCATTCTTGCATTTAAATAATTAATGCAGCCAATGAAAATTAGAACAAAAAAGGTTAAACCTCACAAAGGCTGGACATTGACTTTAAAAACACAACTTTTTAATTTGACGAGACAAATTCATTTAAGTAATTAAAACTTAAGTAAAACAAAACAGCAAAAAAATTAAGGTTCATGTACACGCCAAAAAGTTATAAAATTCGTCTGCAGAGTTTTAATTTGTATTTCAGCAAGTTTGAAAGCGTTTAATCAATGCACCCTCGGTGAAAACAAAGTATTTGTAAATAACCTTGCCACACGACCACGAAAAGCATAAATCTACACAGACTGGTATAATTTTAGACCTGTGGCGACAACGAAAATCCAGACAAGCGTCTGGGCGGCAACAGTACGGAAAACTGGCAAATGCATTTCACTAGAAGCAACTCATCAGCGATTGTTGGGCATGTTTCGAAGAACAAGAAGTTTCCAATGAAGATGTTCAGAAAAGTGAAACACAGCCGAAAGATCTAATCGGCAGTTGATGAATATATCCGGTTGTATATGTTAAATGTCAAAATCCATTAAGAACTGGTAAGTAAATAAGTTGTTTTCAGTTAGAAATATTGTTTTAAGCTGGCCAATGAGAAAAATAAGAATATTTAAATAAATCAAAATTAGCCGCAAACTATTGCCAAAGCAACAGACTTCAAATCAAATGCAAATACAAAAACGTTTGTATCTCAACTATTTATTCACTTTGTATCTGTGCATATCTTACAACAAAATTTCCATTTAAACCACAAAATAAAACACGCAAGCAACCAGAGAAGTCTTTCGAATTTTTGTTTCTTTCTCTGTCTACTATCTGCCAGATTTGTGTTGTATATATATGTATATGTGTTTCTATGTGTAGCACTTGCTTAAACATATTTATTATGATGCGTCATTTAAAATACCAAATGTGTGTATTTTGAATTCATTTTGGTCAAGGGAACATCTTATTTGATTGTTTTTCTCTATTTCCTCACCTCTGCCTCGCTTGTGCGGTTGCTTTCAAACATTCACAGCATCTTTAGCCCAACAATTGACAGTGAGTTATGGCAGTATATGGTCAGTATCAGCAACAGCAACAGCAACCGCATTAGCATCAACGAAAGCTTATGCTTTTTTAAATCAACCACACACAAAATTTCATACACGAACTTGATAAAGCTGGCCAAAAAATATGATTTATGTTTATTTTGACTACCTACGCTTTGTGCTTTAACACATACAGATACAGATATATACATATATATTCATAGAGCGTTGGAGATAGCCAGCGTTCTCTTACACTTTAGCACATTTAATTGTTGCCTGTTGTTGTCTTTGGTACAGCAGGAAAATGTTAATAAATGTCAAAAATGTTTCCAACCCAGCTGGCAGTTTGTTTGACACTGACCAAAAAGCAACGTTGACATTGCCATAATTTCACATAATTTATGACTTTTCAATTTATCATTTTTTTTTTTAATTCGGCTGCACTTTGCCTTGTTGCAGTCACGATTTGTAATGCCGCGCCAAAAAAACAATGTCAAATGTCAAATGCTACTGAGTTCTACCCTCAACGAGGGGAGAACGCATTTTAAATGTGAGGCACACATGTTGCTTTGAGCTGTGTGGGAAGCAAATGTGGCTTAAGCTCTGCTTAGCTCATTCAAATAAGTCACAAACCCCGCATAAAATATTGCCACTTGTCATCGATGGTAGCTCCGTTTGCCATCTTTCTCTGCCTCGCGCTGTCGCATTCATGTTGTGCTTGTCATTAAAGTCGTAAGCAATGTCATGTAGCTGTCAATTTCCCAAAAATCGCATTAGCCCATGGCATTTGTATCGAGTGCGTGAATATGTCTATATGTCTGTGTGTATGTGTATGTGACAACTGTCAGCTTTTCATGCCACTGCAAGAGGCAGTCAGAGAAAGTGAATTTAGTGCCCCAAAGCTTATCGGGTCGTAAAACCAGCAGCTCAACTACCTAGCAACTGGCTGAAACTACTGAAGAGCTCAACACCAGACACTTGTGCGGCTGCACATAATTAGCGTTAGCCCCTTAAGTTACCTGACGTGAAAATTCAGTGTCGCATTTTCATTTTGGGCTATTCGTGGACTATATCAACGTAAATTTGCATTTTAAGAGCTCAGCGTGGCAATGAAAAAAGAAAAAAGGTTTTGACCCGCTCATGGAATGCGGCTAGTCTTAAGCTTAAGCATTTTTGGTTGTCGAGAAATGGAAAACGGGCCTCGTAACATAATGTGAAATATGTGCAACAAGAATGTAGATAGGAACAACGGACGTACCGCAAAGGATTCAACTTAAAGAGTAACTTAAACTATGTTAAAAGACTATTTATGGATGACGTTTCTGCGAAAGTTACACGAAATCCATTTGAATTCTGAGACTTTGGCTTAAAAATACGACAACGTTCAAAATTAGACGGTAGAAAACACGCCTAAAAAACAGATTTTTATGTATTGTACAGGTAGTATAACGAATGCGAATGTGTATTTCAACAGAAGCTTAATGCTGTATGAAAACTTTTAAGCACAACTCTTGTAACTTCATTAAAGGAGTTTCAATATGTGTGTGTTTTGTTGTGTTGTTTTCGCACATTCGTAATGCGAGCACATGAAATTGGCAGTGCCAGATAAAAACATTAGCATACTTTTGTGCGCCCGCAAAAGTTTGTTGCTGAAACAAATTAACCTTGAAGAGGAAAGACACTGCTAAGCAAAAAAGAAAAAGCGGCGAGCAGATTATTATGCAAATTTGTGTATATATAAATTTATCTAGGAGCAGTCAGTGGAAATAGGACAACGGCAGGCATTGCCTCATTGCTAGCCTGTCTCCCTATCTGTCTGTCCGTCTGTCTGTCGAAACTGCTACGAAAATTTTATATTAATTTTAAGGCAAAGACGCGTGACGTCAGCTGATAAGAGACAAGCTACCACAAAATCAATAAGCCGTTGTGATGCTTTCGCCGCTGCTTTGGCAAGTATTTTGCATGATTAATGAATTCACGTAATTGATTACACGACCACGCCCCCATTTCACCCAAACCCACCCATCCAGAGCAGAAACATAGAGCCTGAACGCATTGTTGCTGCACCATGCGGAAAAAAAGAACTTCAAAGCCAGCGACAAACAGCTGATTGATGCGTTCTCTCTTTCTCTGTGTGACAATAGCTCTATAAAGCAATGACACACACACACACACACACACACACGCACACACATATTGATTAGATAAGCGGCGACGCACGTGCGTGTGGCACATACATAAAGAAGACCTATGCTGCTGCTGCCGCTGTCATCGTTGTTGCTGGTAGAGGCCAGAATGATGAGGATGAGGATAATGATGATGCAGCCAGTTTGCTTGCAGCCGACGTGCTGCAGCTAGACGGTACGTACAGGAGGGGAGGGGGGGGGGGAAGATGGAGCTGGAAAGTTGTACAGGAGCACGGTTTCAGTTCACGTCTGGGTTATTTATGCGTAATTTCTATGCACACACATTCCGAATCGCTTTCTCTCTCTTTCATCAGCTGTTAAAGCAAATGCCAAAGCAAGCCCAGGATACGGCAAGGCTGCCTCTTCAGACACACAAGAGTCGATGCTGATCAGAAGTGGGTGTATGTGTGGGCGGCTGACTGGGTTGTGTCCGTTGTCGCTTGCTTATGCAGGCGCACAATCATCAATCAAAATCAAAAGCCAAAGCCAAAGCACTTCTGACATTAATTTATTCAAAAGGGATACAAGCAGTTTGGCAAGGCAGCAAAAGGAAGTGCTGTTATATGCATATACACACACACACACACATACGTGAATCTCTCCTCTCTCGAATTGTATAGCTCTTCAATTATGAGACCTTATCACACACAAACACAATACTTATTCAATTGAAATAACTGCAGCATGCAATATTCACATGATATATACCAATAAATAATCGTAACACACACACACACACACACACAGAACGTGTAGAAAATTGTTGTTTATTAAATATTTATAAACGACAACTGAGGTGAGAGAAGACGCTTTGCATAAATCACAAACATTTGAATAATAAATAAGAATTATGCATTTAATTAAGATTTGAGACTTCGAATGCATAAAAACAAACAATAATTTCAATTTCACTTTTGTTTTTTGCGATAACCCACTTTACTTGCTTCTACCCAATATATATATATATATATATTCATGCTCATCGATATTTGAACGTGTTTGCCAGCAAAATTTTGATTTCTTTGGCTTGCATCACTCAAATGCGGCAAAAGTGGAAAAGCAAAAGCCCGAGACACAGAGACACACACCAAAAAAAAAAAAGGGAAAAAGATAGAAGAGGGTGAAAACGGCAGACGAATTCAATCTAAATGCAAATGTTCGCATTGTGCTCTCCACATAGAGAACACCAGAGTGGAATGTTCTGATGGCTAACCAACTGGGCAATCAGTTGTATCAGCAAAAGAAGTAACAGGGAATATCTGCAGCAATTGCCAAAACTGCGACTGCAGGTGACATCGCAACGCAGAAAGTCAATTAGGCGACCGGCGCTAATCGATGCTGCTTTCCAGATTTTCAGTTCAGTTGCCTTAAAGCGGACTAACTGAATGAACGAATGACGCTTGTTTTAC
This sequence comes from Scaptomyza caliginosa, assembly GCA_035044725.1. Taxonomy (NCBI): domain Eukaryota; kingdom Metazoa; phylum Arthropoda; class Insecta; order Diptera; family Drosophilidae; genus Scaptomyza; species Scaptomyza caliginosa. The sequence goes on along the minus strand of JAWNNR010000979.1, from coordinate 695,293 downwards.
TCTCTGTCTATGCGCATTTCGACTTGAACACTTTGAGAAAAAAGCTAGCACAATAACCGAAAAGTGGGCTATCTTAAAGGTGAAAGGCTTAAAAGGGTTAGAACAAACTAAACAAACTAAAAAAACCGACATCTGTCACTTAAGAATATTTATATCTACTAAAACATTTCTGTTGTTTTATCTGTTTTTCAAACCAAATTTCTAGCTGCGTTTTGATTAAATTTTTAATTGAAATTTTCTCAGAGTGCATGCCGCCCAACGATGTTGGCCAATACGAGCCGGCCAGAACATGTCCTTGTCATGGCCATTTGGCCAATTGTCCTTAATGGCAACTGCTGCTAAAGCTGACGTTGTAGCTGCAGCCTTTCGCTGCATGTTAATACATATTTCCAATTCAATTGGAAATTTTCAGCAGCTATAGCTATCTTTTCTCCATGTTTTTCCACGCCTCGCTTTGGCAGTCTTACATGGAACGGTTTGTGTTTTTCTATTGCTTTAAAGAGCAATAAAAATTTACAAGCATTGTGTTTGCTTTCACACAACAACAACAACAACCACTGTGCGCATCACTGCCTTTTACACACACACATGTACGAGTGTGTTTGCTTAAGTATGTTGAACATGGGATAAACCGATGCTATTTTTTCTCTGCTTTTGCCATGCTCGCTTCATTTACTTCAACATCGAAGCTGCGCAAATTGATAAATTATTGTTCTTGTTGTTGCTGTTGCTGCCGGCGAGTGTGTGTGTGTGTGTGTGTGTGTGTCTGGCTGGCAGCGCCCACGAATTCGACACACAAATTGCATACAATTAGCCAGGGAAAAACAATTAGCTGGCATGCGATAAGTATGTGCATAATATAACATTATTTATTGTAATAATTGAGTTACAAGACATTTACTGCCTCTGCTTGGGTCAGTGTATTGTAATTGAGATAAACTCTGATAATTGACTCTCCGAACATTCCAGCTGCAATTTGATGGGCGTGGTCATGTTAAAATCACAACTGGGTATTTGTATTATTCTTTTAAATCCCTGCCACACGTACCCATACTCTTGCTCACACTTACAAATTATATGCAAATGCCACATAGTGGAATGAGAATACAAAATCACAGAAGAAAAAACACTTTGAAGGCATTAGAATTACAAATAATACATCGTTGCCAGCATCTCCATAGCAATAGCAATGTGGCAATGCCATTGCCAATGGTAACGCCACGAACTATAAAAAAAAAAAAAAACAACAGCAAAGCAAAGCCTATAAGCCACAGCAGATTCCTAAGACACTCGCTCGAAGTAATAGATGCAAAATAAATATGCAAAATCGACATCGATTTCGATTTGGACGTCGAAGTCGACGTCGACGACTTTGCCGCGAAAATACATAAATCAGATGAGAAAAGTTAAAATTAAATGCAAACAGTGGCAGAAGCAGCGAATGTCGACTCACAAGATGCTTGAAACGATGCGAATGAAATTGAACTTTAAGTTGAGTGGGAACTTGAGCAAGTTTTGACTTGACTTAAGGTGCTAGAGAGTGTCGTCGAGAGAGGCAGCGTATAAAATATGTAAAAGTTATACTCTGCCTCTGCTCATTAAGGCAAGCAGCAAACCGAATGCCGATAATTTGCAACAATTTGCATGCTACGTGAGAATGCAGCCGAAGCGCGATGCAATGCGATGCAATGCAACGGCAACGCAATGGAACGTAAGGCAACGTCAGTTGCGGCAATTGTAGAAGACGTACTCGATGTTGGCCAACATTTTGACTCGCTGCTTGGCTTTGGCCTGGCTACGTGCTTGTGCCATAGCATTTAATTGCAAACGAAGTTGAAGGCAAACACGAGGCCATTGCGTAAATTACGTTAATTGGAAAATGTGCACAGATTTTCCATTTGCATATTCATTGAAAAGCGAGAGAGAGACAGAGAGAGAGAGAGAAAAAACAAATAAGATGCATTTAAAAATGCATTTCCACGTTGCACGTGACCCCATAACTGATTGTCAAATTCTACTCTATCAAACGTGCTTTCGCTATGGCCATTTAATAAGTCTGGCAACACTGTCGGCAGCCATTGTTTTCATGCATTTGAATCTACAAACTGCATTATAATGTTAATAACTGTGTTGTTGCATTTCAATTGAATGCTGTCTTTGCACACACACACACATACTTAACCGGAATGTGAAAAGCATTCAATTTAATTTGAAATGCTTGCATATAATGGTATTTAAACTGTTTTGAGGGCTGAAAATGTTATATTTGCAGAGTTGAGTTGAAATGTGTTTGCTTAAATCGTATTAACTCTTCTATAAGCTGGTATTGTAAAGGCAAAATAGCTTTTGATTACTCATGTCTTTTAACAACCTTTTTTTTTTATTGTTAGATTCTTTATATGTCAATGCTAGAAGAGTATACAATATTCGACATGCTAAGCATTATTTTATTCTCATATTTACTCAGTTGCCTTAATTAATCGTTCAATTAAAAAATTAGCAAAATAATAAATCGATCTAATAATAATAAACGTAGCAGTTAGGTAAGTAACAAATTATGCTTATCTATCATAAAGTTTACCTTTAGCGTGAATTGAGTATTTTTACTGCTCAAAGTGAACCAGTGAACTAGTGTATACCGGAACATACGCATTAGATCCGCTTTGAGTCCAGATCATTATGTTAAGATCGATAAGTTATGTTAGGGCAATGTTAAGCGTCAAAGACTGTTACTTAACAGTAACTTTTACAAGTTAATTAAGAAAAGATGTGCTCAAAAGTGAATTTTGAATGTATGTATATGCCAAAAACATCAATACAAGGTTTATATATATTGTATATAGTCTTAACATGTATAATTCGTTTTATCAAATGCTTACTGGTTGGAAAGCTGATTTAATTTGTGTATTTTGTGTTTATTGAATTCATTTCAATAGAAAAATACAAAATATATTAATTTGCATGTTCGCCAAGTTAAGTAAAAAGCATTCATTCATATTTATATCTATATCTTTTATGTGCTTTATAATCTTTTTAAATCATTTAACATAACTATACATTTGTAGTCTTATAGTTTTTATTCTAGTTTTCTGCTACATTTGTCGTCATCTGCCGTTGCTCTATTCCGCTCTTCCTCTTTCTTTTATTTATACTCTTTTTTAGTTTCTCTTTGTCTTTATTTTCAGTTGTGCATTTGTTACAGCTTAACTTGCAAAATTTATTATACATAAAACGGTTAGAGTAAAATTCGAATAAAATATATATTGAAAGTTTTATTGTTTCACACACACACACACACAGACACAGACGACACACACATGCGAATGTACATAAACATTATTTGCATTTTGTGTTTTCATATTGTTGTTGTTGTTGTTATTGTTGCCACGCTGCGTGTTTGAAGCATTTTGTTTGGAAAATACAATTTTTCTATAAAGTTTACCCAAATTTCGTTTCTTTTTTTTTGTGTTTTTCTCGTTGTTTTTTTCTCGTGGCCCTGCCTTAACTTTATGTACGCAAACGTTTTCTTTTTCTTTTGTGGTTTTGTCAATATTTTTAGCATAGTAACTCGTATATATGTGTGTGTGTGTGTTTGCGTGTGTGTAGTGTTTTTTCTATTTGTTTTAATAGACTCCACTGCGTATGTGTTTTGGCTGGCTTTGGCAAAATAACCTCAGGCACAACAACTAGTATTCGCATTCGCATTCATATGAGTTTATCGCTACACTGGATTTTGTGATTTGCTCCTTTTGATATGTATGTGTGTGTGTGTGTGTTTGGGTGTATACGTAACGTATTCCAGTTGCTGACTACGTTTTATTTCGTTTTGGGCTCCTTAGCTCCAGCATGCGTGGCATTAGACGTTGAAAGGTGCTTATTTCAACTTAGCCACAAGACTTTGACTTTGGCCAACCTCAAGCTGCTGCATTCAGTTTGTACGTACGTACATAAGTGTGTGTGTGTGTGTGTGCTTGTCCCAAATGTTGGCTAGGTAACGTGAAAGTGATCTTAAGGCAATTGCTTGGCGACTCTTTAACCCAAAATGTGTCAGCAGATTCTTAACGCAAATAGCTAAATATAATCAAAATGTTAAACAAATATGCTAACTAATAAGCTTCAGTAAATAGTGCTTAATATAGCGAATTTAGCTTTAATGAATATGACATTTTAATATGATTTCAACAAAGAATTCAATTTCAAAGCGAAACATTCCCAAAAGCAATTTCATAAGAAGACAGCACAAAGCAAAAAGAACCTTCCTTCAGCGAGTAACTAAACTAAAAAAGTAAAAATGTTGTTGCTTATCCTTAAAACGCTTACGTTTCTGCAGAACTTAATTCGCAAGTTTCAGCATGTAGCTGGCGGTGGGTGGGGAAGAGTGAAGGGAAGGCTGCAGGGGTTTAGCTAAAAGTTGTTGCTAATCCAAGTGAAGGGAAGGAGGGGGCGGAGCAGAGCTGGCAGCGTTTTATTTAAGCTGTTTTTGGCAGGGGGAAAAAAGGAGAGAAAAAACACACACAAAAAGCAAAACAGAGAAATATGCGAAACTTTGTTGTTGTTGCTGTTGCTGTTGTTGTTCTTTGTTGTTGTCGTAGAGTAGTTAAGTTATTATTGTTCTAACGCAGTGGCCCGAATGCGAAGGTCTTCATAAACAATTTGTATTCTCCATCTATTTCTTTTTGTATGCACTTTCACTCTGGACTAAATCTCTTCTCTCCCTCCCTCTCGCTCTTAAGCTTTACACAGACGATGCTGCTGCGATGCGATGACAATTGTGATAAATTATGACAGCACGCGAACGATTCGTTCAACTGTGTTTGGTGTTGGGTGTCGCACACACACACATACACACGCACACGCATCAAACTTTAGCGAGTGAGTGTCATTAATTTTTGTGCTTTTCTGTTTCTTAATTTGCCTTTTGCCTTTGCTTGGCTGTGTTTTGTTGTTGTTTTTTGCTTACAGGTTAAAGGTTTGGTGTGAAAACTGTTGTTGTTGTTGTTGCTTGCTTGCTTGCTTGCTGTGAATTTATCGATGAGCCGCACGCAACAAGGCTCAGGCTTGAGAGGAGCTGCGAAAATGACACACTAAAAGCTTCCAAGTGAATCACGTTTTGTTTTGTTGCTTTCGCATTCTATCCTCCTTTTTTTTGTTGTTGTCAGCAATTCACTTTCTTTTTGTTCACTCACACACACGCATACACGCACACGCACACTTGCCTTTTTATCTATGTGGTGACGAATGCTTCCTCTTCTTTTTTTTTCTTTTTGCTACGCTTAGATATATCTGCTGGCGGCTGTGTAATGTTGTTGTTGTTGTTTTGTTTGTACGCAGCAGCAACAATTCTCGTAATCCGCTTTTGGCCTAAATTTCAATTCTTATTTGATTTTTTTTCTTTTATTTTTTTTTTTTTTGCACGACTTTTCGTTTTTTGTTGTTGTTGTTTTTGTATTACTTTCTGCGTGTTTATTTGAACGCGAAATTACCGAAAGAAAACCGTTGGCAAAGGCGCTTTGTTCTTTGAACTAGTTCCTAGCCCAATGCCCTGGCAAACATTGACTATTCGCACGCACTGTAACCGGCAAACTGGGTGAAAGGGAGGCTGTGGGGGGAATTGGGTGGTTGGTACAGCAACCAAGAGGGGGGCGGGTCACGCACTTGTATTTTGCCTAATTACCGCATAAATTGCGAATGACAGTTGTCAATTTTTTGAAGTTTAATTCGGTTTGTTCACTCACCAAAATAATTCACGCACTTTACTCTGCTTATTCATTCATTGAAATAAGCCATAAATAATCATTTATTTGTGTATTATATATATTTGCTTTGCGACCAATTTGGCGCTAAGCACATTGGAATTGGTTTATCAAAACGCGACAAACTGCACAAGCGAAACCGACAATGTTGTACTTATTCCATCAAACGGCAAACGGACGATGCGAGCGCCTGTTGCGAACGACAGCGAGTACGAGGGGCGAATGAGAGACTGATGCAAAGCAAAGACTATCAACTTGTATGAAACTGACGCGAGCAATGCTCGAGCGGCGCAACCAACCAGATCGAGCCCCTAAACGAACCAAAATGTTCGATGGCCAGCCCTTACCAAGTTGCATGCTAACTTTATCTGCAGCGTTGATGCTGAATTTTGTTAGATTTTGATGCTAAAGAGCTATAATTGCTTATTTTTTGTTGTTGTAACAATTGCTTAGATTTATAACCAATCATAACTCTCAGTTTGCTGCTTAAAATTAAGATATTATAGCATTATATCAATCAAATAAAACAAACTAAAAAAAAAACGTTAAGAGCATCTTTTTTTGCATTTAATTACATGAATTGAGATCTTTAAATAGGATTAGTGCCATAGCAAATAATCTGATGCAGCAGCAAAAAACATATTAAAAGGCTTGCCACTCATACAATGTTATTGCGCTGTTATTGTTTACAGCGTCGAACCAAAATGTTGCTTGCTGCAACCAAAGCAGGTTCGATAGCGCATTTAACGAAGCCAAGGCACACTTTTCGTTCTTGTCGCTTCGTAAGTGGACCATCGTATCTACACAGCCTCCAACCCCCACCCACCCCGACTAACACCCACAACGAAAACGATGTTGTTTCTCTCTGGCATCTCTTGTATTCGTATTTCGCTTTCGCTTCTCAACATGTTGCTGCAATATACACGCGAAAAACTTGACCTTTGGCAACAGCCTTAACTGTTCTTCTATGCAACCAATTAATACACATTCATTGTGTGTGTGTGTGTGTGTGAGTGTTCGTGTTTGATTTATTGCAAGTGTTCATAAATCTACGCCTTCCTCTGCGCCTCGCAGCATAAACAGAAACATGCATAATTTCCATAAATCTTTTTTTTGACTGTGTGTTAAAAAGTTTTTCGGTTTTTGGGGCCAATTATGCGCCCAAAACTAGGCACTAATTTGACAGCAAGTGGGTGAAAACCTCTCGTTGTTTTTGCTGTTTCCCTCGCCAATCACCTAAACCCTTCCCCACCCTCCATGTAAGCCATAAGTAACCACAAATTGAGTTAGCATCCAACTGGCCATTAATGAGACTATGACCAACACACACACACACACACAATTGACTTATCGATGGCCAACAAAAGTGAAAGCAAAAGTTTTTGGCCTTTAGCTGGGTCAATAAACCTTTCGAGATGATGGGATTGGTTTCACTTGCCTGGAATTCATTCAAAGGATTCCCAACTCAATAAGTTAATAACAATTCGCCTTGAGAAATCGACATATACAATTATGGCCTTTTATTCCTGGATGAGCTAATAATATTGCTGCTAATAGAGAATAAAGCAACTTGAATCTAGCTTTTAGCAACATTTGTAGCGAAATATGTTGTCGTTAGCAACATGTTTGTACTAAAACGTTGCCAGGCCAAACAGCAAGCAACATTGTATATGTCTTCCACTTTTGCAACATGACCGGCAATTTTCAGGTAAATGTAACTAAACCTTTACTTTTGTGTTTCGTTGTGTGTGTGTGTGTGTGTGTGTGTGTGTGTGTGGGCCTGCTAACGAAATGGCCAACAAGCTGTTGCTTGCCTGGCATCTATGTACACACTAGAGTGTTGCCTCCTTTGGGGCATGCCACATGACGCTGCCGAGGCATGTCCTGTGGCAGTTGCTTGGCTTGGATTTGTGCAGGCAATCAAAGGTAGACTGTTAAATTCTTGCAAGTACAATCTAATTGATTGCCCAATGAACTTTGTACTTGTACACGCCAAAGCTAATTGTGGGCGTGGTGGGGGGGCCTGGCCCGTTGTTGTTTGGTTTTATGGCTTAAATTTGTTTGACTGGCGAAAAATAATCAACTTTAACGTATTTCATTTTAATTGCTTTACAGGCGCCAAGTCAAGACATCAACAAACACAAGAGAGAGAGGGTGATAAAGAGAGAGAGAGAGAGAGAGTGAGTGGGAGAGAGATGGAGACAGAGAATGCTGTGCGCTCATTAAAAAAAAAAAAGCGAAGCAGCTACGCAGAAAAGCGGCATTTGCATAAATTGCGAGTATACGCGCGTGTGTGTGTGTGTGTGTGTGTGTGTGGCAGCGCCTAAAAGCATGCACAGCGTGCCACTGACACACAAATGTCAGTGGCAGGCAAACAGCAGAAAGGCAAAGTCCAAACTTGCAAATTTTAATGCATCACAAGATTTCAACAGCTTTCCCTTAACCCCCCCTTGAAACCCCTAAACAGTTAAGTTTCCCGTTTGCCTTGACTTGAGTCCACTCCGAACATAATCTAATGAAGCTTCGTCGTTTGCCTGCTAACCGATTCGGAAGCCATGATTTCTCATGCCTCTTTCACCGCTTCTTACTAGTAACGGTTTTTTTTTTGCTAAGCACTTCACTAAATGTGATTGACAGCTGTAGATGGATCGCTTCTCTGCTTAATGCCACAAAAAGCGGCAATTTATGAGGGGTGTCATTTACAGTTTTTCGTGTACAATTAAAACGACAGTGAGGGGGGGGGGGGGGGGGAAGAGAAAGTGAAACAGCAGGCAGCACCCGCTTTCCCTTTTGGATTAACACATCTTTCACTTTCCTTACCGCTCCCCTGAGCCAAACCCCTGGCCGAAAACTGTTAGTCTGTTTGTGACTTACTTGTCATATAAATCAAACATAAACAACGCCAACTTTCAATACATTGTTAGCGGGAATACCCGGGTCATATAAATCTAAATTACAAACACAAATGGAAGGGAAAAAAAATTTCTATGCCTTTCGCCTTAGGCGATTGGCCCTGTTGACCGCAGGGGAATAGAATTGCGGTGAGGCGGGTGATTATCGCTTGAGAACTGCTGGCTTTTGAGATAGGAATCTCTGGGTTTCATTACCGCCGCTATATGCGCTGCGACAGAGTTGACACCTAAGCGAAAGAACGACAAATGCGAAGGTCTTTTAATGAGGTTGAAACTCTTCGAGTTTAATTGCAAGTTATTGATGGGGCTCATAATGCGCTTGAATATTCAATATCTTGGGTGAGAACTCTGGACACGCAGCGACAGGATGTAATGTGAAGTGTCAAAAGAATGAACCTTATGAAAAGTCTTTATTGACAGCCAAAATGTGTGAAACATAGCCGATTTAAGCCTTGCGACTAGGCGAATACCCTGTAAATGTACCTAAAAGCTTAAGAGTATTATTTTTTTTACCAAGAATTGGCAACCGAAATATTATTAAAAATCAGAGCTCATGAGTTTTTTCAAGCCAATTTATTTTGTCTATATATAAGTATTTGCTTTTGATTTTAATAAATCTCCTTACTGTGGCCTCTAAGAGCGCATCCCCTAAGTTACCCATGCGTTGAGTGTAGGGCATGAGATGTGAACGAACGAATCTCCGTTCCCCAGGACATGCAGAGAAGTGCGTGTGGGCGTCAACAACAAAGCAACAAAATGATGATATACACACCTACAGATGCGGATCAAGGAACAAAACAGCAAGAACAACAACAACCGTTACAGCAATGGTAAACAAAAAAAGTGGGCGTTAGGTAGACACTATCTCATTTGTGGTCATGTTGGCGTGTCGAGAGCTCTTCAAAAAAAAAAAACAAGAACAACAACCACAGCAAGCAAAACAAAAACAACTACAACGCCAACATGAACAGCAGGAGCTCAGACATATGGCAACCATTTGACTGAATACGTATTATAAAATACAACAACAACAGCAGCCAAAAGAGGAAGAGAAAAAGCGTGAAAAAATATAATATGTAATGTGCACGCACATATACGACTTGTAGATACCATAAGCATACGTTTTGGGTTTAAGCTTCAAAATAAATGCAAAACTATATTTGATGATATTAATAAAAAAAACAACTTTGAAAAAAGTTAATACTTCTTATAGAGTAGAGTTTAATTAATCACCTTTTTGTCATGTTACCTATGCAATAACAAGCTACCCATTGTACAAACATGTTTCTAGGGTATTTGCAATGCCTTTCCCGTTAGTTGGTTTGTTGTCTGCCTGTCAGCGCATCTCGTTTTTTTTTTTGTTGAAGTTGCCTCTCAACTCATATTGATTTTATAATTTTCAATGTGCTTATAATTAGCCACACCCCCCCATCAGCAAAAAACCAATCCCCTTCCCATCCTGCAGCTGCCTGTCATAAACATTTGACATTTGCGAGTGTTTGTATTATAATATTTTGTTATCCTGCGACCCGGCCCAATCACTGAATTGGCTTGTCCTTGACATCGCCCATTCAAATGTCCATTGTCAAATTGAAAAGTTCTTTGAGTGCTTTGCTTAAATGCCTCTCTCTCTGTCTGAGTACCTTGTTGTGGTTGTTGCTGCGGCTCGTTTCGTTGTTTTTGCATCTGTGCATCTGCATTGACAGATTTCACAAAAACAGCAATTAAAAAGCGTACCTATTTAACCAACGATTGATAATCTTCTGCAAGTGTTGTAGCAATCGATGCAATTAGCTGACTAACACAGCACGACAATTGCCTCTTATACAAGCGTGTCCTTGTCCCAGTGTCTGTGTGTGTGTGTGTGTTTGTTGGCTCCTGACTCGTGTCCGAGTGTTCGGTGCCCATTAGTGCCGCTCAGCAACTGTCTGTGCCGACTTTCCAACTAATTCCTACCCCTAGACTCTTTCCCTTCTTCTCTTTCTGCATCCCTAGCAGCAGTTGGGCCGTGTCCTGTTCGTCTGCTGGCCTTGTGCCTTTATCAAACACAACACAACAGCAACAATGCTGTTCCTGTCGCTGCTCTTCCCTCTTTTGCCACACACACACATTGTTAAGTGTTTATTTTCACTTCCACTTCAGGACTCTTCACGCCACAATGTGAGGTGTAAAGTTTGTTTATGGTCAAGTGGTCTGTGTTTTATACATATGTGACTCTCTCTCTCTCTCTCTCTCTCTGTATGTGTGTGTAAAAAACAAGGCGCCGGGGCAGTCGGACTTTGTTGACACGACATAATAATGACCACTCGGATCTTATATTTGGCGCTGAAGTTGCCTCTTGCACTCCATGCCCTCAAAATAATACACAAATTGTTTGTTGCATGCGCTCTTTTGTGTCTATTTGTATACAAAAATTTTTAGGTTAGTAATTTTTAGGTTAGGTTTAAGATTTCGCTTTAAATCAACTAAACGAAAAGTAAATTTTAAGCTTAGTTCAATATTGATTTTATCCAACTTGTAATGCAAATATTTGTATACTATTCTTTGGCTGGTGTCAACAATTAGGCTCTAAGTAAATATATATTTAGAAAACGTGACGTTGCACAACACTGAAACGTTCTGGGTTTGGTCCTCTTCTCTTGCTCATTGAGCTAAACTATCGAATATTCAATTTTTCACTCGCTTTGATGTACAAGAAACTCTGCCAATGATATTTTTCTAAGTTAAGGTAAGGAAGAAGTTAGATTTGACAGGCCCGAATCCACACACACACACACACACAAACCCAAGGCTTTGTTTATAAAGAGCATAATAAATGCAAATAAGTTTATTCCCTGTGTGTGTGTGTGTGTGTGTGTGTGTGTGTGGGTTGCTTGCAACTTTATAGTCAGAGCTGAGCAGACTTGCACTTGTCGGTGCTCGGTTTTTTGGGTTTTGTGGTGCGATGTCTGTTTTTACTTTAGTTTTGCTTGCTCAGCGAGAATACTGAAATTGAAATAACTCCAACAGTGCCAGCAACAACAACTTTCAACAAGCTACGCACTTTAATATACAGAGAGAGCGAGGAAAAAGTGTCGAATTTTGAAGCAAGTGGACTTAATTCGTGTACACAACAAACACACAACAAACACACAAACACACACACACACCAAGAACAACGTGTGTGTGTGTGTGTTGGTTTCTTTGTCTATTCCACTTTAGTTATCAAGTATGTAGACACACACACACACGTGTATGAGCCGTGTGGCAATACGCACAATTTCCATGCTGCAAAAAACAACAAAAAAAAACCGGAAGCTTCGAAGGGGTAAAAAAAAATAAAAAAAAAATGGCGATAGCTTGGCATGGAATTTCGATTGCCAGCATTTTTGCGTATATCTACCTTTCGCTCCCTCTCTCTCTCTCTCTCTCTTTCTGTCTGTGCGTTTCGCAATCTTCAATAAAACCGTTTGTGCTTTTTATTTTTGTATTTTTGTTTGGCTGCGCTTTTCATTTGTTTAAAACGCAAACTATTGTGCCGAGTGGTTGCCGAGTGGGGTTTTGGGTGGGTTTGTCAGTGGCTTGGTGGATTGGATGGGTAAATTTTGGGCACGTTATGGAGATTCTGCTCTTCATTTGGCGCTTTTTCGTGCAACTTTGTTGCCTTCATTTTTTTTCCTTGCTGTTTTAACGCTTTTGCCAATGCGCATTGTTTTTTTTATGTCAGATAGCTGGTTGCTTGGGGCAGGGGGAGGAGAGCGGGCATAGGTATTCATGCCACTTTATTTTCACAGTCGCATATAAAAAAAAACCAACGAAAAAAATGCAACCGCAGCATTGTAGTTAATTGTATTTATTCTCTTTAGCTGGTTGGAAGGTTGCCTTTTAAGGACTGTGCTAATTGTTGACTTTAAGGCTAGGGTATTGCCAGTGTTGTCAAATTTGATTTAGGCATTGGGTCAACAAACATAAATTAGACAAATGCTGTAGATAAATTAGCGCAAAGCCCAAAACAATTTAACGAGCGCTCACAAAATGCAACGGCCCCGAACGCAATGTCCTTTTGTTCCAAATAACTCATAAATGCAACACACACACACACACACGCACACACACAGACAGCTCAGCCCAGGGGAGGAGGACGGAAGGTAGGAGCAGCTGGCGAACGCTTCGACAGCTGGTGCTGCGTGTATTTATGCCATTAAAGGCAATGAGAAATACAAATGGATTGCACAAATGCCCAGCCCCTTCTGGGCAGGACCTAGAATCCAAATGCTCAATATTAATTGCCATATATATTCTTTTTTTGTTTGGTGATAATGCACTGTTTGCTCGATGGCATTTGTTCAAATCATGCTGCTTATTGTGCGCCAGCATTGGCCATAATCACAGCCAAATCAATTACATAATGCGGCCCAATGAATCGACAGAAAACAACGACTGTTACTTTGAAACAGGTTGTGTGGCAGGGCCTCTGCACGTTGCACGGAAATGCAAACGTTGCCTTGGCCAGTTTTTCTTTCATTTCCCTTTCATTCTCCCTTCAATCTTTGCGTTTTAAAGATAGTTATGAACCGCATATTTATGCATACACATACATCAGCAATATATATATATATATATATGGATAAAAACGAGAATAAAGCATCTCAAGAATTTGTAATTAAAACATTCTTATACTCTCTCGTTACGGGTGTACTGCTGTTTGCTGTATGCGTAGTCCTTCTACTTGTTCCACACACACACACACACACACACACACACACACACACACACACACACAAACGTTGGAAGAACCAATTCAATTGGAATTAGCATTTTTTGTGCAATACAGAATCTCTTTACCTTTTGAACAACGCAACCGCTTTTTCAATATTTAATCGATTCGTGCACAATATAAATGAAAAACGAAGTGGGTGGAAAAAGGAAGCACAGCTACAGCTGGATGGTCCATTGGGATCGTTTGTGCAGCTGCGTCCGCTTTATGTCCGAATTACGCTCGATTTATGTTTATCTTTGAGTTTATGAACGCAGCAGCCTTTTTTTTTTCCACCGATTGTGTACTCAAAAATCGGTGCTTGCAGTTTTTGGCTTTTTTTTCGGGGTTACATCGAATTTGAACTACAGTTGCCTTCGATGATCCAATATGATGATGAAGTCGAAAGTGCACTTATCTTAACTTTGCTGACTAGCCAGAAAAAGATACACTTTGCTTTAATCTTTAGCGGGAATTAAGATTTTTCTTATAGCTATTAATCCAAAAACCATTTGAATAACCTTTAAAGGGTATTTACAAAGCATACAACACATTTCTAAGCAGCAGCTTTGCACGCCTTTGCTGCCCTTTGCAAAGCACTTATTTGGTTTGGCGTGGTTCGGTTTGTTTCGGTTCGCTGTGCTTTGCGTTATTTTGGCTTGATTTGAGTAGCGGCGAATTGTTGGTTTTTCAGTTGGTTTCGTTTTGTCACCTTTTACACGATTTTTTTTTTTTTTTTGATTGAGTTTTCTTTTATTGCTTTTGCTGCAAACGTTTGATCATTGGATAGCGAAATGCGTCAAAACCCACAACATTTTTGAATGCGCTAAAGCTTAATTTGTTTGGCTTTTTGTTTTTTTTTTCATTCTTTCTTTTTTTTAAACAAGTTCTTTGTGAAATTTTTGATTGGAGTATCCAGAACCTATCTACTTAAATTAAAACTAACCAGAGAATGTTGTGAAGTAAAACCGTATTTAGCACTTGTCAGTCTCTAAATGTTATTAATGAATTATATTTCAGCATGCATTTCAACCATTTCTCTTACTTTGTCCAATTAGTTTTGTTTTTCCTGTTTTAAATGCCCTGCATTTACGCTCGAAAGTCAGGCTGGCCCTTATTATGAAACTATTCGGTTTTTATGAGCTATTTATGACTGTTTAACATGATAGCAACGAAGCGTTTCTGGCTAATAACAATTTGTTGTTGACCATCATACCCATGCGGGTATCCCATTCGCATAATTAAGTTGTAAAAGTAACGAGGCTAGCAAGTTGTCTGGTGGACACATTCGCACATTTGGCACATCATTTTTGCCAATCATAACAATAAAATCAAATGTCAAATACTATCTGAGCCCAGCTCATGACACAACGTTGGCTAAAAGAAAGAAAAGTTGCCAATGCATTTTATTGACTTTTTACGACTTAAAACTTATGTGGCGGGCGCAACGAGGCAGCGCCAAATATTCGTGTCCAATAAAATGCTAGCCAAAATCCTACTACTAGCTAGTTGGCCAATGAAGAAGCATAACAAATGACATATATACATATATATAAATATAGAGATACATATTTGTATGTAGCTGTGTGTAAGCACAAGTATGCCAATTTTATGAGCTCAAACACAAAGGCCAACAAAATGAAAAGTAAGGTCTTTTACCTTGTTGTTGTTGTATCGTCATCGTACCCAGTTGTTTGAGTTTTGCCAAAACTAATAAAATTAAATTGAATTGCTTAAAAATTGCCAAAAATGAGGCAAAGTGTCAAAGGGGGTCAATGGGCAAACTTCTGGGCGGCACCAAATGGTTATGAGCTCAAGCCGCAGTCTGAAGAACTGACCCATCTTTCTGTGTGTGTGTGTGTGTGTTTTTTTTTTTTTTTGGAGCAGGGATCTGTGTACAAATAGGTGCCCAAGTGGCCCGTTTTCTTGGTTTGCCGTCGTCGGGCCGCTGGCAACGTGCGCGCATTAAGGCATTTTGGCCTGGAATTGAATACTGAGTTCAGGGTCTTAAAGCAAAGTGGAGAAAGAAATCAAAATGCTCACAACGAATGCCGAAATATTAATACTCTTAATTGGGGTTCTTTAGGGTCTGTTGATAAACTAACTCTTATGTACTCTATGTTAATGTTAAACTACAGTCTTAGTCGATTAACATTATCTTTTTCATTTCTTATCGATCTTAACATAATGAACTTTACTCAAATGAATCTCTTAAATTTGATTGCCATTTCAGATGGTTCATTTGCATATTTAATAACTTATTTTACGCTGATTGTCAATATTATATGGACTCTTTAACAAAGATGAGTGTAAAATGAAATTGATACATATTGAAAATTTTTGGAGGGTTCTGCCTTGCTGCCTGTCTGCCTCAATTGGGCTGAGCCTTGGTGCCGACAAATTGAATTGCGCTGATTGCCAGGAAAGTGGAAAGGCGGCAAGGCGGCAAGGCGAGGAAGCAGCTGCGCAGGTTCTTGCCCCAGCCGCAATATTAATGCAATTAAGTGCAAATCGGAGTCGACGTCACAACAGTATACGTCGCTATCATATCCTTGTTGATATCGTTGTTGGCAACGACATGCCGTGTAAACGCATCAGCGGCGTGGCCATAACGAATTTACAGCCAAATCCAATCAAATGCATGAAAACGATTTTATCAAAACACTTTGCTCCATGAAAGATACATATATATGTATGTATGTATGTAGTGAATGCACTCATGCAACATGTAACATGAGTGACATCCAATATGGGCGAGTGCTGAATGCAAATGTTAATGTAAATGTGAAAATCTGTGACACATTTCCATAATTAGTTGGCTGCCTGATGCGATATTTTATGGTTATCCACCAAATGGCAGGCAATTCCATATTTGACCACATCCGATACTCAATAATAGACAAAGTGTGGAAATTTAATATTAATTCAGCTGGTAACACAAAACCAAACAATATGCAACAAAATCAAAAAAAAAAAATACAAAAAGAAAACAAATGAATATATGAAAAGAACAACATTGTATTTGGATACTAGATAAAATGGAATAGTTTTTACCAACGCTTGTGCAAATCTATTTAAATAAATATGTATTTTTCTAGCTTCTTTTATTTATACAATTCGCAATTCAATCAATCAGCTTTTCAGCATCTCTATTAGTGCGTTTGTGTGTGTGTGTGGGCGTGGCATAGGCAATTGGCTGTGATTCATTTATTATTATGTCAACTGTGAAATATTTTTTGAATTCTCAATATATATTCAATAAAACCGCAGCAGCGAGTCAAGCTAAAAACAAAAATAAAATACTAAAAGCTGACAACATTCAAGCAGATGAGATTTAAATTTTCAACATTGTAAACGACGGTCATTGGGGTATGCCACACAGAGTGAGAGCGCTTGCTGCTGCAAATTAGTATAGCCTAATTGAACACAAATGGCATCCAATTTCCTAAGCTCCTAGTTCACAGCAACAGCAACCACCCAGTGCCCAGTGCTTTCGGCTTTCAGCGCCCAGCCACTGGCCGCGAAACCGAAACCCATCGGACTCGGAATCGACTCAACTCAACTCAGCTCAGCTCATCTCAACTCGATGCCATGAAGAAAAGTACGCCGTAGATTCGCTTTCCGTGTATTCCGCTAGCGCTAGTAAAGGGAGATGGCATCCGTTTGCAATTTATGATGCCATAGACGACGCACAAGAGTTGGTGTAGTGAGATGAGCAGAAGGCAGTGTTGGAGGCAGAGGCCATTGCTGACTTTTGAGTAATCAAATCGAAACCGAAACGTTCGCCAAACCCAAATGACTCTCTTTGGTGCGCTTATTATGATATATGGCTAATGGACACTGACCAGTACTCAACTTCACTATGCTCCGCTGATAGTTAGGTTAGTTTAACACTTAAAAAAATTCATTGTGCTTTAATTGATTTCTGTAACAAGCAAAATTATATCGACTTGCACTTGCTTATTGGTTATTAGTTGCGATCAACCTGTTCAGGTTCATGTTAACATTGTTATTCTTAGGAACTGGTAATCGATATCAGTCTTATAGTTCCCAAGAACTAGTTTCAAATGTTAAGCAACAGAGCTGAATAAGACGATTCATAATAATTTCTTTCTTCTTCTGTTTCTCCATGTGTACTAGTCGTAATGTCTATCTGTATATGGGTTATTTGCGAATGTGAAATGGACATTTGTGCATGTATATGTGCATGGAAGGCAACTCTTTGTCGCCAATACTCAGAAAATATGGAAATTTGATTTGGCAGTAATTAAGATATGACTCGGCAAGCACTCAGAAAATGCCCCCAAGTACTCAGTACGCAATTGAATCTGGCATTTGAACTTGGTTTAGCCATTAGCCTCAACTGCCAAGGCACTCACACACACACACACACACACACACCACCATCACTCAAATGCTAGCAATTTTAGCCTGCAGCTTTTGCTTCTTACTTTACACTCTTAGCAAAAAAAGTAGCAAAATAGCGAACGAAGCAGCAACAGCAATGAAAAGCGTTACTAGTAAAAGTAAAGAAAGTGCAACCACTAACTGCTCGCATTTTTCTTCTTCTTGTTTTCTTCGCATGTTGTGCAAAATTTTTGATTGCAAATTTGTGTTTCTTTTGCTGCGTAAGCGTAGTTTCTTTACAGCTTACCTTTTAACTCTGGGCCACAGTGGCAAAAAAAAGCTGAAACCCTCAGCTGCCCGACTGCCCGCCCAACTGCCAGCACGCATTACCATTGATTAACACGCACACACACACACTCACACACACATACAGTCTTGCAATCTCACGCAAAAGTTTTTTGCACAGATTGAAATACAAAGTTTTTGCTGAGCTTTTGCTGGCTCGTCTCTCATTGTTTCCACTTATTTGGTTTTGCATTTGCTCAACCCAGTCATATATATTTTCTTTATATTCCTCTTTCTCTTACTGGCATTGAAAGTCTTTTACATGAGAAATAGATTTGCCCCGTAGCTGCAGGAAACTTGCGCTGTGTGAACTGTTTCTGCTGCTGAGATGATATTTTCATAAATCAGCCATAAATATTGAACATGTCATTGGCAGTTGCATAAGCCATTTTAAAGACTGCCTCGAAAAGAAAGCAATAGTATTGAATACCCTAACAAAATAGGCAAATAAAAGTCCAATTTTATAACAAAAACAGATACCAGTTAACATAGATAATGAATAGTCTTTGAATAAACTTAATATAACATAAAACGTTTAACAGCTGTTAAGCAATTGCTTTTTAAGATGTTTGTCTTTAAGCTTCTTTAAAGGAATATGTATGTAATACTGTATAGATTTTTAGAAAATGACAGCAAAATATATATAAATTATGGCATACACAGAGCTTTGTATATATCAAATCAGTTTAATTAAGCAGCACCAAAGTGTTTGCCATTTTATTTCACTCGTTCAACTTAACAGCAGAGCTGCGTTTGACAAACGCACTTCGAAGCTGGCGCGTAATGGGTCAAAGAGGTATGAAGTAAGGGAGGATCGAGCACAAGTGAGCATGGTGGCTAATTAATGCTAAATGTGGGCCAACAGGGCGGCGGCAGTCTCACTGCGCAGTCGTCGAAAGTTGTTTTGTTTTGTTCAGTTCCGATTTGGTTGTTTTCTAGTTCTTTTTTTATTTTGCTGTATTTTTTTTTTGTGTTTTGTTTTTTTTTTGTTTTGTATGCTGCAACTGCCAGTCAGAACCTTAACTTTTGAGCTCAGCTCCATGGAGTAAAATTTTTAATGGACCAAGCCTTTTAATTACTTTCCAAGCACTGCCTGTGTGTGTGTGTGTGTGTGTGTGGGAATACTCAGCTTAAGCTAGTGGAACATAATTACTCGTCTCTAGCGCAACTCCCGGAAGTCAGCGGCAGCCGCAGTCGCTGCAACACCGGAAAGTATGCTGCATTTTTTTTTAGTTGAGCCGTTTGCAAGCAGAGTGAGAAACTTGCCATAAAATTATTATATGCCCTGCCTACACATATATACATACATAACTACCTATATATTATATACATACACACAAACACATATATCCAACATAAACAAAAAGAGTTGAAGCTGGTAAAAAATCAACGCGCCGGATGAAAGTTTATTTTTGTTTGGAGTTTGTTTGAATTTTGTTGGTTATTAATTGCTAAAGTGTACGAGATGTGAACATACCCTGTTAGGTTGTTAAAAAACTATTGCACTTGTTAAAATTTCAATTGTTCATTAACTAATTGAACTTTTATATATGTATGCCTTAAGGCAGCATACTCGTATGTTTAATTCATGTATGTAAACATTGTACTAATTAAATATACTACAAGAGTTTTCGTACTTCAATACAACGTCTCATTTCAACAAAAAAGTGTAGTTTTAAATGAAAGTTGCTTTGATTAAATACTCTTTGAAAACGTGAAAAGTCTTTATTAATATTTAAATTATTTTTAACTTAAGTGAAGCTAACTTGAAGCCTTTCGTGACAAAATTATAATATCCCCTGGCACCATTGTAGCGGTGTCAAAACTATGCTTTGGCTGCATGCAGGAGTAGGCCAATGCACTGAGCTTTGACCCCTAGAGAGCTAACTACCTAAGCACACACACACACAAGCATGTGTATAAGTGGGTAAGATTGTGTGTGCGGTGTTCGTATTACTATCACTTTCAGCTGATAGACACGTGTACTGATTCTTGGACCTCGCGTGAACTGCTCATAAAATATTTCCGTCAGCAGATAGGAGGCAAACACACAAACGTGTTAGCAGCTAACTGCCACGCCCACTCACAATACGAGTAGGGCAATTAAAGTCAAACTGTGTACACACACACATACAGAGTCGGCAGCAGTTGTTGCCTGTGGGTCAGGGCATCAAAATGATTCATGAAATCGATTTGCGGCTGAGCAAACATATAAACAGAATTTGAGTGTTCGACGGCAGGTGGCGCTTCTCATTGAGTGCGTGTGTGTGAGTTTTGTGTATTAGTGCGTTGACGCCTGAAAGTTTGGCAGCACATTTTGTGCATTTCGTTTACGAACTTCTCACACACAAAGGGGGAGAGGGAAGTGTGAGCAGTAGGCTAAGGTTATTCGGTTATTCGAATCTTGTTGGTTGGCCGTTTGTCCACCAGCACTCATAAAAGTCAAACTATTTTTCAATTTCAAATTTCTGTGCAGAATCTACAAATCTTGCTCACTCGTCGTTGCTGCTGCCTGCATTGTTGTCCTTGCCACTGACTGACCCACTGGCCATAAATATGTTGCGTGCCAGGCCAGTCTAGGCCAGAGCAGCGACAAGCCCACAGCATTTTACTGGCACCCCACTCGGCGCACACACTCTTTGCCCATCCTCGCTTTATATTAGATCAAATTGAGAGCAACTCCGGCATCAGTAGCAGCAGCAGGGGCAAAAAAAAAAGAGGAGAGAAGTCAGCAAACGTTTTGTGGCTTGTCGTAGACAGGCAGCTCTGCAAAGATATCAGGCATAAGAACACCAAACCAACAATAAAACAGGCATAAACTATATATACAATACAGACCGATGCTTTAATACTCTTACTTTAATAAAGCAATTTTAAAATTGTACAATAAATGCGTGACTGTGAACTACTCGTTCATTGTCTTGGGTAAGGAACTAGTTATCGATTGCAGTTCAATTGTTTAGAAAAACTAGTTTCAAATGTTAAACAACAGAGTTGAATAAGTTCATGTTAATGTTATCTTAATATATCCATCAATATTGGATTTCATTTTCTTATTACTATGCTTATATTTGATATATCAAAGTTGCCATCTTATGCGTTACGCTTGATGCTTAATTAAATATACTTCCCAAGCAAGTGTATTAAAAGTGCACAGCACGCATTGTGACCCCAAAAGCCAAGTCCGCAGCCCCAAGCATTCAGACCCTGTGGACAGCTAGAATTTGGTCCCATGATGTTTTTTGTGTTTGACGCAAAAATATTCATGGCAAGAAACCAAAACAACAACGACTACAAGGTGAGCGGGTGGCGACTATTGGCCATTTGTTGGTCGTACTACATTCTCACTAGGAGACAACACACACACACACACACACATAAGCAATGCATTCACACTGCTATACAAGAGGAATATTTCTTTAGCGTAAATTTCGCTTTCAAATTGTGTTTATTTTCGAAATTTTGTTCACATATTCCTTAAAACAGCAGCTGACTCACATGAAGGCAATGCAGGCTTGAATGAAAGCCACTTTTTTCTTTTGTTCGCCTCAGCAAGCCAGTGGGCTAACAACCCATCAGCTGGCCATTGTTGCCCAAACATGACTACAGCACTGTGTGTGTGTGTGAGTGTGAGCTCAACCATGTTAGCCAGTATAAACTTAACATCTCACTGATCCCGCCAAGCAAAACAAACAACGGCAAAACAAATTTAATTTGAGTATAAAAAAACAAAGAAACACTAAATGCAAATTTGCATTTATAATGTCAGCGATTCACTTTTAAACCAGCTGTCACTTAACTGGACAAACCAGCCAAAAGACAGACATATTAACTGATGGAAGCACAGGTGTGTCTCTACTTAAAGCCCACGTGCAACAGACCGCACGGCCAGGTTTTTGCATTCCATTCCAGTTAAAAGTGCATAAATATTTACAGCATTTTTTAAAACGAATCGCGGCAGCGATGCACTTAGCGAAAAGTTGTTGCAATTCTTTTGTGTTATCTTTAAGCAATTTAAGTTAAATGCCTTGTTAGGACAGATGAACTATGAAATTAAAAACCTTTTAGCTCCTTACAAATTTATAGTACGATTAAATTGTAAAAATATTTGCACACACTTGAGACGAGATGAAAAATTGTTTGTGTACAGTGTGGCTTGCCTCTCCATTCCCCCCAAAGGCGGCACCTGACAGCGTTCACAGGACTTTTGTGGAGGCGGCATGTGAAAATGCAATTAAGCTGTAAATATGGGTTTATATATGTATGTATGTGAGTGGCACTTAGATCGGATGGTATGTGAACAACTGCGATAGCTTTGCCAAATTGCCAAAGGACTTGTGCCATAACAGAGACAAAAAGAAAAATACAAAATATATGTATACGTTTTTTTGTTGTTGTTGCATGAGCGTTAAAAAATTGGTATATCATAATCAACGCACAGGCAAAAAAAAACAACTGCAAGTCACTGGCGATAAGAAATAAATATAGAAAAAATAAAACAATACATGAAATTAAAAGTTAGGTTAACCTTAAAAACGTTATCTTAAAATAACAAAAGCCAACAGTAAATACTAAAATATATAAATTGATAATCGTCATCGGCAATACTTTTCCACCTTAGTGCAACAAAAAAACGAACGTTAACCACTTGAAGTATTAATGTTATTGGAAAATATTTGCACTTTCGCCGCTCCTGATAGATGTCAATGTCAAGTAAATATACTGCTAATCATTGGCAATGACGTGCCATCCGCCTTCTATTGCCTCTTAGCGCCTTGTCACAATCGTTGCAAGTCCAAGAGCTTACGCCTACTATCTGGCTGTCAACGTTTTGTTGTTGTTGTAGTTGTTGTAGCCTTTAACTGAAGTGACACGTATCTGCAGAGCCAGCCATCAACTTGAGCTGATGCCTCATAAATGAATGTATCTTGGCAGCAAGATGACGACGCCACAGACTTTGCACGGACTACGGCTGACTTGGCAACTGTAAGCGACTCATAAATACAAGTACTACATGCCACACACTCTCTCTCTCTCTCTCTCTCTCTGACTCGTGCAGCCATTCATGAAATATTAAATACGCTTTGTGCTTGAGCTGAGCAACAAAGCAGATACACAATTCGAACAAAGCTTGACTGGCGGCAAGGGCAAGGACGGCAATGTTGAAATTAAATGATACCAAATAATGTGGTTATTGCCCAACCATCGTTGTTGGAGCCTTTGTTGTTCTCATCTTTGCCTCATCGTTGTCTGCCTTGCGCCAGGACAAGGACTAGGCTGCACTTCAATCTTTTGACTGATGTTCTTGTGCTGCTTTCTCCAATCTCCACTTGGGCACGCCTGATTGAGCACACACACACACACACGAAAAAGTGTATCCACACTTTCAAAAAAACTCTTTTATAACATAAAAAATACTTAAGTTAGGAAAAACGGAGACTTTCCAAAGTTTTTCTCAGTGCATGTGCTTACAATTTTATGATATTTACCGCTTTGCTTGTCTCTTTTTTTTTGCCATTGTGGCAACAATGCTAGTATAGATACACACACACACACACCCACCCACCCAGAGAGATTTACTCACTTATAGACATTAGTCAATGAGGAGGAAAATCAAAAGACAAACGACAACAAGGAGCTTTTGAGTCGTGGATGCTTTCGCCAATTAGGTGCCCGGTCATGTGCATTGTGCATATTGTAAATGCAATGTACTATGCGTATCTACGGTATATCTTACATAATCAGGGCATGCACTAATTAAACACGCACACACACACATACTGCTGTAGCAGCAACAGCAGCAACAGCGACAAGAGCTCAACGGGTCAGTTCGCAATTAAGCTGCTGCTGCTGCAACAGCAATATCATTGCTGCAACCATGTATCCGTCCGTATCTATGGCATTCTGTGTTACTCGAATCCAAATCCGAACACGAGACCATGCAACGAACTCAAACCCTTGCCCGTCTTCTTTTGTCAGATGATGATGATGAATGAGTTAAGCGGCCGTTGCCTTGTTCAAGCAGAATATACACACACACAGTAGCTGGCCCCGTCTAATGAGATACTTTTTGCCAGCATTAATGTATATGTAACACTCTAGCCCGCAGGGGGTTAAGAAGAAAGAAAAGGGAAAGCAACGGCGGCGACGGCGGCAAATCATGCGATGTCTCGCATCTCAGTTTTCATCTCATCTCAATTGCGCTCTAACTATGTAATCTATGGCATGTCAGCGTATGTTTATCTTTCTATACATACATAGATATAGACCACATGCGTGCCCGAGCACTAATTGCGTTTAATTGAATTGCAATTGACCGTGAGTTGGCGGATTTTTCACTTGCTTTTGCCGACCGCCAACGATGGCAATGAGGAGATGGACAAGGGGTACGGGTGGGTAAGGAAGCTTGATGAAGATTTACGCAGCTGCTTTGATTTGTGTCAACAAAGACGACGCCGGCAACATCAACATTTTAAACAGATACACATTCATGCCTTCCTCATTCAATCATTTAGCCATGGCGCCAATGAATTGCAATAAGCACAAGAACTCAGAACTTAAATTGTATTTAATTGTATAGTTTAACTGTGTGCAAATAATAACTTAAGATGGTAAAAAGTTGAACATTAATCGACATTTAACTAGAGTTTTTATTGGCAGTTAAATAGAATTAAATTGGAATTGGTTCAAGTGTTTTTTTTTTTTTAATCAGCGAGTATGCATAATACGATTCAAGTTTTTCAGACTCTCTTGCTTAGCTTTGCAATAGCTTCTTGTACCTAGTTGCTCGCAACTCCATTGTGTTAGAAATGAACGTTCATTAGCAATCTTCTTCAGTTACAAGTGCGCACTGAATGCAAAGTACTTAACTTGTTGTTGTTTTGTGTAGTTTATTTTCGTTTTTCCTTGCAGCGCAATGCTTTGTTGACTGGCACTGCAATCAGTTTTGTTCAATGTCAAGATCTTGTTAGCCACCTTTACCTCATCCACCGCGTCCTCCATTGCCACCACCACCACCACCACCACCACCACCACCACCGCCGCCGCCGCCTCCTTTGCCATCTTTGCCCATTTTACCGTTTTCGTTCTGGGAACCCTTGTTGTCATTTTTGCTTTGCTCTTTACCTGTACCACCTCCACCTTGTCCTCCTCCCTTACCACCTCCACGACCACCCCGTCCAGCAGCTCCATCCTGTCCATCATTGCCATTCATTGTCTTTTGATCAGCCTTCTTTTCTGGATCGGCTTTACTATCGTCGCTGCTCTTTCCACCTCCATCTCCGCCACGACCCCCTTGCCCACCGCCGCCGGCACCTCCATCTCCACCCTTGCTTCCGCCTGGTAAACGATTTTGGTTGACATCTTCAAAACTAGACATATTTCAAGTAGTTTTAATATATAACAAAAATCCAAATTTCAACTATTTGGACAGAAAACACAAAAAAAAAAAACAGACAATTCGATGCTTACACCGTTTGTTTTGTTAACTAGAGAGAGTCTATTTACATCAAGTTTACTT
Source organism: Scaptomyza caliginosa (assembly GCA_035044725.1). Lineage (NCBI taxonomy): Eukaryota > Metazoa > Arthropoda > Insecta > Diptera > Drosophilidae > Scaptomyza > Scaptomyza caliginosa. The sequence goes on along the minus strand of JAWNNR010000979.1, from coordinate 669,682 downwards.
ATGTTAAAATACTGATATTTGATACGCACAATCAAAAATTCGTCACCACAGTTAAACGCCTTTTCTTTTCGCAAATTAACAACTTATACGCCAAAAACTTTTTCCCAACAAAGTTTTGCTCCCCCAAAAAAGTTGCCAAGCACCTGGACGATTCCATCCACTTCCTCTCTCCGTCCTGATAGAAACCTATACAAAGTTGCTCGAAGAGTGGCTGGCAGTGGATGCCTTAAAGAAAATATGAAAAATCGATTGGTTTCTGTGGGGAAGGTGACGAAAACTTGCGAACTTTTCAATTTTATGTAGCATTGTTGTTGTTACTTTTGCTGCATAACCAAAAATTTATGTTTACGACTTGCACGCAAAAATAAAAACTGTATTTTTATGACAAAGAACACTTTTTCTTTTTTGGTTTCGGTTGTGTGCTGCTCCCATGCACTAAAATAAAAAATTGCTGCAGTGGTGTTTGTGCGTGGTGCGTTGTGTGTGTGTGTGTGTGTTTTGGGGGAAAAAAGTGTCACTGATATGTCAAACTAACAAAACATAAAATGGACATAAACAAAAATCAGGCCAAACATAACCACACACACACACACACATACAATAGTGAGCGTAGCATAGACTTCTAGTACAAGTTGCTGGAGAAGAAGCAGCCAGGATAAATTTTTAAAGTTATCTGTGAAAAACTTGGCAAGTGGTCGCTTGGTTGCAAGCAGCGGGGCGGGGGAAGGGGGAGGGGGGGACATGAAAAGATTGCCAGAAGCTGCGTCACTTGCTTCTCACTTGTTTGTCTTTGCTTAATCTTTTGATAGAAAATTTGTATAGCAAAGTTGTTCTTTGGACCTTGCCTTCTTTCACCCAGCCCTCGTTGTGTTTTTTTGTGTTGGTTTTTCGTCGTTGTGTAAAGTTTTCTTGCATTATTTTTACAATGAACGGCAACAACAATTACTTGGCACACAGTGTTTATATCTCTTGTTGGCATTGAACTTACAGGTGGGGCAAACAACACCTGGCAACCAACTTTGCAACAGATCAGCTCCGACGGCAACAGCAGCAAACATCATCATTATTTAGTCATCCTTATCGTCATCATTATCATTATCATGCACATAATCAGTGCTACTTGTCACAGTTTGTGCTTAGCTTGAGCTTTCTCTTATAATTTACAGTCATGTCCAGTGAACTTTGATCCTGATTTACACACATGCTGATGCTGATGTCAGCATTTGCTTTGTAACTCTCACACACATACGAGTCGCAGTCGCCCTTTTGTGTATCTGTTGTTATTTACAACGTGCCCAAATAGGCAACAGTCGCAAGAGCAGCAGACTCTGTTAATTTGGTGCCCCGAATTGCTTTAATGCGACACGCAAGGCGTCGAGGCGTATACGTAATAAATGCATGGTCAACCGAATTCCACACATAATTAGAAATGGCCAACATATGACATTTGACTTCTCACGACTTAAGCACTCAACTAAGAAAAGACGGGTCAAGTGCATTAGACTTGATAAATGGTGTACAACTTTCTTGGCAAGAAGAATGTGAAGAACACTTTAAGAATACTTAAAGCCAAATTGAACTTTGCTTGTTTTTCACTCAAGTGTTTGAAAGTTTTAAGCAAAAAGTAATAAAATATGCAAGTTAATTGAATTTGATTTAATATGTTCTCTAATTGAGTAAAGAGTTTTGCTTTGTCTGGTACTACAAGTTTGAAGTTGCTTTTGAACAAGACTCATTTTGCATTGCATTTTATCTCTACCTCTATTTAAAAATGAAAACTACTTTCGTACTTACAACTTAAGTGGCTCAAAAGCCAAACTAAAAAAGCTTGCTGTGAAAACATTTCTCTTACATGTTTTTCTTTTGTGGCAATCATTTCACGTTGCTGTACAGCCACTTAATTCGTTTTAACTTTGAAAGCACTTTTGCTGTCTACTTTTACTAACTGGTACAAGTTTATTTCTTATTTGACATTTAAAATGTAAAATTAATTTTTGCCCAATTAATCAGAGACGCCATCTCAACACATACACACACACACGACATGTTTGCTTCTGCTGCCGTTGCAAGTTGGGCTGGCAAAGGGATTTTGAGGCCGACAACGAATGCCTACTGAACCCAAACCAAAGCAATTGTCAGTGAACTTTCACAAGTTGCCACTGCAAGTGGATGGAAATTTTCATTGCAATTAAATTTAGCACAAAAAGTTTGGCGAAAAAAAAAATATGCCAAAGAATGAAAAAATATGTATAAAATAGAGGATGTCGTGTAACTGTCAGTGGCACAGAGTGAAGTGCTCGCCAAAATGTTGCCATTTGCATTGCCACTTAAACACACATAAAGCGACGACCGTCGCTAGTCAGATGTGGTGTTGCACACACACACACACACACACACACACACACACACACACACACACACACACACACACACACACACACGTGTAGTAGCTGTCGGTCGCCGGCACGCAAATCGAGTCAAGTTGAATAGGCGGAAGTAGAGCAAGAAATGCGATTGCCAAATTGAGTTGAAGGTTTCGCTTGACTGTGCGTTGTTTGGCCAACTGCATTCCGCATACACCACACACCATACACCTCCTCTGCCTTCAGTTTTGGCTCAGCAGCGCCCTTTGCTGTCTCAGTCACAGTCAGAGTCACACAGTTGCGTTTGCAGACGTTGTCGCTGACGTTCACAGGCAGTTGGCACTTTGCTGCAATTTTGTAGTTTTGATAAAATTTCGCAAGCATATTAAAAAGTTTTGCGCAACTTCGTTTTTACTTTTGCACATGCCATACGGCCACTAGAGAGAGAGATGAAGGAGTGTGGTGGGATGAAGGGGAGCATGCCACACCTCCTACTACTACTCTTACTACCACTACTACACACATGCCAGTGTCAGGCAGAAGGCGGAAGCTGTGTGCCAGGCCACGGCTTGTTTGCTGCCAAAAAATAGAGTAGAAAACAAAATATACAAAGAAAAACAAAAAAAAAAAAGAAAAAGAAGAAGATGGAAAGCTAAAAGCTGCTAGCTGCTGCACTTTTGCCTTGATATTTAATTTTGCAGCTCAAAGGCTTGCACGAAACTAAGATGGCAGGAGACAATTTAGCATGATATATACTTTTCAAGTTGTTTGTGTACGACTGAGACAACACAATTGAGTTTGCCGCCCAACTAACTATACCGCAAACCGGCAACGCCAACAACAAAGGCGCGGATTTAATTAACACTGCAGCACAACGAATATAATTTGGAAGTTTCTGGCGCAACAATATTTACCGATAATAGCCACAAAATTAACTCCAGCTAAAAACTATAAAATCTAGTCAATATGGTATATGTATTTTATGTATTTACAATATTGTTTCAGGGGCCTAAAATGTGTTCTATTATATATGTTTGGATATATTTGAATAATGCCTGTTGCTGCTGCTGTTGCTGTTGAATATTATTGCGTTTGCGGCGCGTTGTTTGCGGCATTTAAACTCAATTGAGTGTTGCATACTTTTGTGCGCAGTCAGCGCCATTTTTAGTTAGCACTTCATGCAAATTGCATGCTAGTGTGTGTCTGTGTGTGCAAACAAAAGCGAATTGAATTTTACATAAAAACAACTATAGCAACATTTCAACTGACTAGGCTTTATTGAAAAATCACTGAAAATTCTCAACCACCCGTATGCTGGTTTTACTGAGATTTCTTTTTGTTTGTTTATTTTTTTGTTTTCATTTTGGTTTCAACAAACAGTTTTAAATTGTGCTAAGCTTTAAGAAAGATAGAAGGCCTATGTAAATATATATTTGTGTGTGTGTGTCTGAAAGTGACAGGCAAGAATTTGTGGTCGAACTGTTGACCTACTTGAGTGGCAGACTCTTTTAACTTAACTCTTTCTTGGCCTGACCATCATATATATGTATGTGTATGTGTATGTATGGTTTGTATATCTATCTATTCAATGCTAAAGGGACATTGTGATTGTTCGAAAAAGATTGTTGTAATCATGGCAGCAAAGTCTAAGGACATGCAAACACAATTTAATCATTGTTAGCCTGATAGCATCGCTTAGGCAGCCATAAAAGATATATATGAAAAATAAAATCTATTTTTGCCACAGCATGAACTTTAGCATTGATTACTTTCAGCAATCCAGACGATATATATACATTTATATTGCAAATTCGTTGTGTAAACGTTTGTTTTGCTAGCCAAATTACAACAAAAATGGCAAAAGCAGTCTTTTACGATCGGAGCTTTGCATGACAAAAGCTAACTGCTATTAAAAACTGCATTTTTTGGTTGGCCAACGTAATTTACGGCTGTATTGTGCTTATTCACAGCCTAAACCTTGCAATACACACACACCCACACACACACACACACACACACACTCACACACATGCATTCACTTGCATTGTTGTAGTCTGTGGTTTGTCTGCATGTGGAGTTGTACAAAAAAGAATTGCTCCAACGTGTATTGGTTTACTGTGGTGTGGTTATGCGCTCTATTTCACGCACACACACACACGTTAACACAATAAAAATGATTGCATTGGCAAAAGCTGACAGGCTGCATAGAACGCGTAGAGCTAGCTGACTGCCTGCATGTGATGGATGAGTTTGAAGCTATGAAGCAGATGTGACAATTCAAATACCAAAACTCAACACTCCAACACACACGCACTTAAATACACACACACACCACCCAGCCAAAGATTATGTGCTAAAAAAAAGCATTGAACAGGAGAATGAGTTACGGTTTTGCGTCGGTGGAGTCACAAGTTTTTATTGAAATTGAATTGTTGATAAGTTTCGTCAACAAAACGTTCGACCAACTACACAAACACACCAATGCATTGGGGAATCATAAAAAATGCATGCACTACACACAAAAAACATATTTCATCTACACATGCAGAACGGAGCCAACGGCCATAATTGATTTGTATTGAGTGCTGGTTGAAAGGACCCAAACAATTTTTGTAAAGCGATGCAATGAAAATAGTGCATACATATTTGGAGACCAATGTATCTGAAAGCTTCTTAATTTATTCAATAGGTATTTTATAAAAACTTTAATAGAAATACAGCAGAATGTTTGCTTAACTTTTAACTAACCGACAAATGTTTTAGATCCAACTATGCGTTGATTAAACCAAATGCCTGCCAACTATTACAAGTATCATTAGTTTTTGGTTACGCCAAATTAACTGTTAGCATTGCGATCAAGAACTCTTTCCACAAAGCTTAAACAAACCGCATACCTTTTGTTTTTAGTACATGAGGCGATGTCAGTTGAAGGACCTGTGACCGCAAACATTTGGCGTTTCATTCATTTCCTTCAACCCGGTTTTTGAGGCGGCAACAAATGTTGCCAGGCATCGTGCCACAATTCGTTTAAGTTGCGGCTGCCACTGAGACACACAAACCAATTGACATAGTCAACTGAACTTGCCGTAACCCACTTTGGGGCACACACAGGCAATTCAACATGTTGCTGACCCACAATGCCACAACAACAGCCGATTCATTACGAATGACACCAAAGAGAGCTTCTGCGCACTTAGCGAGAAAGAGAGAACACAGAGAGAGAGAGTGTGAGAGTTAGATACTATCTCCGGCTGATGCTGCGACTCTTGGCCCATTAGTCAATACTACATATTTCTCAATTGCTTTAACTAGGAGAATGTTGACCGTAAAACGCCTAATTCTTGTCACTGCCAAATGAGCCAAAAATACAGAAAGAAGGCAAAACAAGAGGTTTAATTGCATGGCCAAGTTGCCGTTGCTGTTGCTGTTGCTGTTGACAGTGCCACAGACATGAGGCATTTAAGATGCTGACTAGCTATGGGATACACACAGACAAATCGTTGCAGACTTTAACCCATTTACGTTAAGTGCACTCGACTTGAAAAGCCATCATCATCATTATCATCATCTGCGAAGAATTGCGACAAGCCCAAACAAAAATAAGTTAGCTTAGAGGGAGGCACATAAAAATTTGTCAAATTATGCCAGAGAAAAAAAAAAGCATGAAAAAAAAAGGAAAAACAATCCACCTGGAGAGCAGCCGAATTCTGTCTGTCAGGCATTAATCAAAGCACGTAATGCAAAAAAGCAACAGAAAAAACAAGCAAAACACTAAGCGACAACTCAGTGTAGAGGTTTGTGGACAATTTATGTTGCGCAATTAATTGTGGCGCCTGTGGAATTGGCAACTTTCGCATTAAAGAGACACAACGGACCAAAAACGGTCTGTGTGTTTGTGTGTGTGTGTGCAATTTGCAGCTCATTTAAATTGCAAGCTGAGTACAACTTGCAGCGAGACACACACACACACACATTCACACCCACAAATCAAAAAAAAAAAACATATACAAATAAAAAATAAATAAAATTTTTAAAGTTATGGCTGGCCATAATATAAAATAAAGTTGAGCCCCACTCCCCTTGTGCAAATATATATTCAGTTATCTGATATGGACTTAAATGCTTGCCAAGTTAATGGGCACTTAATCATAATCGTTGAACGATTCGCACGCAAAATAAATTCATTAAATCTACAAATGATTGAAAATTGAATCTCCTTAACATTTAAGAGAAATGAAGAAGTTTTTCTATTTATTTGCATTTTTTTTTGTGTTTTGCTATTTAACTGCAAATTGTTCAAGTCTAAATCAGCTTACACACTTGACCAATCATACCACGTCTGTTCAATTTGTTCATAATTAGTTGGCGTTTTGTTCGTATTTTGTCAACTTCAGAGCTCGATTTCCTTGTCACATAAAACCCTACAGCATCTATCATCGCCGTTACATAAACATTTTCATTATATTTACCCCAACTCAGCCTAGACTCTCAGCATCGTTGCTATGCCAATTGTCGCCTTTTTCTCATCTCCTCTTTTTTTTGTTTTTTGCTTTTGGCGAAAACGTTTTGTACCCGCCTGGCTTCCTTTTTATTTATTTGAATTTTTTTCCTATACCAGGGGCTTCTTTTTGTTTTCGTTGTTCTGCTTTTTGTTTGTGCGCTCTTTTTTGCCATTTCGCCTTTGTTGCCTAGTTATTTGCTGTTGCTGTTGCTTTGACAGCTCGTTGAGTTTATCCTGTCAATACTAACCCACGTTTACACACACACAGCCGCACAGACACTCTGCAAGGATTGCCAAGGCTTTGACTAGAGGATTTGGTTTGTAACTGGGCCTTTCATTGACTTCAACAAAGTTGGCATCGGCTAGGATTGATCGATCGTCTGATTGATTATATGACACTTTGCACATTAATTAGCCGGCTGGCTGGCTGGCTGGCTAACTGGCTGGCTAGCTTACTAGTCGAGTTCGACTTTAATATGGCGTTGTACTTAAAGTCCTCACAATGTGTCGAGTGGCCAACTGTGGCTTTTAGCCAGCATGTCAGCCATGTGTTGTGATAGTCTAAAGCTGTTACTTGTACACACTTTTTGTTTGCTGATTAGAAATTATGACAATTTTCTATGCCCACCGCAAAAGGGGCGGTAATGACCTCCAAATTTATGCCTGATTAATAAACTCATTAGAACTTTGCTTGTTTCGGTTACTCGATGTTGATTAATAAACAGATTCACACGTTAAGAACTTTGTCCTGGCATTTAATTAAAAAAGTTCAGTTCCTTATTTATGTTATGTGATTGACACTGTCTTACTCTCTGTCTGTCTGTCTGACCGACAGTTGCTTTGACTGTAGTTAAAGCTGCATTTATCTAAGACCAAAAGTAATTTCGAAGCGTATAGAAACCGAACTTCGCACAGTTTAACATTTCATTATTATTCTTATGCGAATAGTTGTAGTTTTATTTAGTTCAGGCTGTTTTGCTGTATGCGTTATTTATATTTAAACAAAGTAACATATGGCATAACTATTTATTATTCACAAAAATTAATGCAAACTGCATAAACAAATAACTATCATATTTGTCTAGATATTTTTATTTCAATTGGTATGCATTTTGCATTTTAAGTAAGCTAAACTAGTTTATCTCTTGCTCAATATTTTAATTAATTATTTGCCCAGATTTAGAGTAAACAAATAGAAAATTCTTTTGTTACAAATATCTCAGAGTTTATTTAAATATGTAAAAATCATTTGCATTCTTATGCCATATTGGGTAGGCTGTCAATTATGTTAGGGTTTTTGTTGTAGACAATATAAATAATAAACAATATTTATATGCCACTGCAATAACTTTATAAAATGTGATTTTGTTTGCGTTGAATGCATGCCATAGTTAATGTTGTTGGCAAATTATGTCCAGCATTCCGTAAATTAAATCTGCTTTATTTTTTATTTCAAAACTCACTCAGAACCTATAGACCCATGAACTGCAACAGAATGGCACGTAAATATATATTTAAAAATTTTCAGATTTTATTAACAACGCACATATTAGGCATAAAACAAATTAAATGCATTGTTTAAGTGTTTTTATAGTTATTGCAATCTGTGCGTGCTTTTCAACGTCGCCAGAGCTGCATAATTATTTAAATTTGCTATATCTAATAAACTATTAAATTTTATTATGACAATTTTAGCAGTTTATCGACTAAAATAAATATATATAATATATATTCACAAACACACACACACACACACACACACTGTATACTGTGTAAATAGTAGTTGAACAAAAATAATAATAATATAAATAAAATTGGCAAATTTTTCGTAATTAATCCGAAAATTTTTCCAAATGCAGTTGACAGATGCACAAATTCGCACATAAATTAATTAAATTGAATTGAACCAAATTTAAATACGTTTTGTGGTCATTTTAATGCTGGTAAATTATTGTTATTCTTCCATTTTCATTTTCACATTTGACCTGAACAGTAAGCGTTCAATTTTAAACGAAAAATGCACATTTATATTGCCGAATAAAATGGATACTAGGTATGAAAATCAAATTATTTAAACCAATTTTAAGGCCATTACATGAGTAAAAGAAATAATACTGAACTTATAGGTATTTAGAATTGCAGGCAGGTTTCAACCTTGAAACAAGCATTTCTTAACTTATTTTATATATCGTTTGTTGATTCTTTTTTTTCTTGTGTTTGCCATGCACATTAATAACAATATGACCGTCAGTTTGGCTTTATATGCTTAATAGCAAAATAAGTTTCAACTGGCAACTGATGACATATTTCTTATCCGTAGTTGTTGTTGTTGTTGTTATTGCCTTTGTTTTCTGTTAAACAATTGATACTGTATGCTGCTGTCTCAGCCGTTGTTGTCCTTGCTTGTTGCGACTACACATATAAATTATATTTTAATAAGAAAACAATCGGAAAATTCAATGGCGCCATAAAGCATAAAAAGACGCTGAAAAATACTTAAGCACGTGCGTGTCTTTCTTTCTTTGTATGTGTGTGTTCGAGTGTGTGTGTGTGTGTATGGGCTGGAAAAACAATAAGCGTGTATTGTAGCCGCACACACACACACACACGCACAAAGAGCGAAAAGTAAACAATGAAACATTTTTAGGAAACGAAACGGAAACAACAGCATAGAAAGCCAGAAAGTTAAAGAAAGAAAACAAAAATTGAATCAAACAAACAAAATGGAAGAAAAAACGCACGCCGACGACTCGATTAAGTAGCATAAAGTGATGATAAATGCGACATTGAGCAACAATAAATTTAGCTTTTGCTCTTGTTTGTCTCTCCATACAAGTTGGTTTTTGTTGTTTGTTTGCTTTTCGCTTTACTTTTTGTTGTTGCTGTTGTTGTGTTATTGTTTTGTGTGTGTGTGTGTGTTTTTTTTTCGGCAGTGCTTGCCATTGACGTGTTTGACTTATTGATGCTGCGTGCTGGGATTAGTGAAGGGCATGGGACCACACTGCGTATGAGCGACATTGAAAGCAAGCAAAACCATATAACGCCTGATTATTAGCATTTTCGATGTCGTCCAATGTTGGTGTATGTGTGTGTGTGTGTGAGAGTGTGATAGTATCTGTATGCGCGTGTTTATGTTTATATTTTGTCACTGCTTATTCAATTGTTTTGTGTATGGTAATTGGAAATTCATTGGACCGGAGCCCAACAATAGCGACAATCATATCAGCTTTATGGCACTGCAGCTTGTGGCATTAAAGCTTAAAATCAATTTCGATTCCAATTGATATGCCCATAATCCGCAAACCATTTACGGTCAGCATCATTACAAAATAGCAAATAATTCATGAATTTTAGCTTAAGGTCCCAAACTTGACCCTTGGCGAAAACTCAATTCAACACCATTTTACACTCTTTACACTCTTCGCTCACCAAACACACCATGCTGACATTCGAGCTACTTTTGAGCTGCATTTGAGGCACTTTTTCAGCTTCATTGCAACGCGCAAAAGTTTTCCAGTTACAAAAAAAAAACAACAGCAACAACAACAACAAAACCAGAGCAACGAAGAAAAAGCACCGCAAAAGTTGGCTTTAACGCTTGCCAAGAGCCCCCAAAGTTGCGCTATTGGAAGCATAGCAAAATTGTTGTTTCTCTTGTTTGGCTTTTTATTGGTTTTTTTTTCTCTCTCTTTTAAATTGCTCCATTTGCTTTGCGGGCTGCCGCAAGTTGTATGCCACTTGCCACCAAGCATACCCAACCCATCAGCGGCAGACCAGCACCAGCAGCAGCAGCAGCAGTTGCAACGCTCAGCTTGAGATTACTTTCGGTTTACATTGTAGAGCATTTGCGCTTTAAATATTGCATTGAGCTGAGTTGAGGCTGTGCGAATCGACTGAAAAGCAGCGGAAATGCATAGAAATCGATTGAAAAAAGCAAAGCTGCAGCTGCAGCAACAGCTATGATCAATTATTGAAAACTCGCTGCTACTTTATTAAGAATCAAACAATTGTTCCATATTATAGCCTGTTATAGTTGGCTGTTCACTTACTCGCTTCTTGGCTTAATTTGCTACCGTTGTGCATTTCCACCTGCTTGTTCAATTGGTTAACTAGCTGCTGCTGTTTGCTCGTACTAGTTAAATCTTGACTAGTCTTCAGCATTCAGTAATTGACTGTAATGACTGGAATTTGTGGTTGGCTTGATATGAGCTGAGGCTGCCAGGCACAAGCTGAAACTGCCTAACTGACTGTCTGTGTGGCTGTTGGTTGTTGGTCTGCATAGATAAACGGCAGGACTTCCAGTAAAAACAAAGCCCTTGAGCTGAGGCTGGCACTAAAAACGAACAACTAACAACAGCGATTTGAAATCCTAGATGTAGCCGTTGGGTTTACGTTTAGGTGCTGCTTAAATGCAGTTTAAGTGATGTGTTTTTTTTTTTGCTCTTTCTCATTCCCTCACTCTCTATTGCCTTCTCTTTTTTTTTGCCTTGGCTCTATTTGCCAGCCGCAAATAAGGCTGTTAATAGTACAAACATTGTGTAAAGACAGCAAGAACTGGAGCAAGAAACAGAAAAGGCTTTATACCCTTTGGCTGAGTACAACTGCTGTCGACTGTCAATTTGCTTTAGAGCACTAAAAGAGCCCTAAGAAAGAGTATAAGCGCTTTGCTTTGATTTTCATTTAGTTTCGTGAACACGTAGCTTGTAAAGTAAAGTAAAGTAAATTAGGATTCATTGTAGGTAAATGAATAAACTAACTAAGCTGAACAGCAACTGTTCATTGAGTCACGATAACAAAGTGCAGATGGCCAAGTTGTTTGTATTTTGATTAGAACCACAACTATTATCACAAGCAGCAATTGTTTTTCTAAACATAATGAAGAACGATCAAGAGCTGTACTTAACCAAAGAAAAGAAACTCAAATCAATTGCGCAACTGATTTCAACTAGTTTAAAGCTTTGTTCAGTTTCAGCTGTTGTTAAATCTATCTATATACATACACACATATGTGCAGAGTTATGTGAACGCAATGGGTTAAAATCAGGCCCTGGGGTGCCGTTTAATTGCTAGCAAATAATTTCATTAGCTGAATCAGCCATTTGGGCCGACCTTTTGAGCGTTCAGTTTCACATTCGCATTTAGCGTTTTCAATTAGCTACAATGGCATCTATTTGTTGTATTAATTGTCAACGTTTATGAACTAACCGTTTACCATGTAGGTGTGTGTGTGCCATGTTTATGCTTGTCAAACACTAAAGAACAAATTCAATCAAAACACTATATATAAGCACATGTATTGAATAAAAAAATAGTAAATAAATATGACAATGTCATAATATGTAATAGCAGCAGGCAGAACACAAACAATTAAACCTCAAATGTTTTGATAAAAAAATATATGTATGTATATAAAAATTAATATTTAAATAAAAAAAAGAAAACAAATCAGTATTTGCATGGATTTTTACATAAATTTGCAAATGTTTTAACGGATTTCCTGTATTATGTAAAGCTTAGTGAAAATATTTATGTGGCTTTTGCAGATTGTTGACTATCGCACATACAGGTCATTTCAATTAAAATAACATGTTTATCTCGTTTTTTATTTAGCCTTTAACTGGTTTATTGGTATTCTTCGTTTGTGTCAGATGCATAGCTAAAGGCTAAATATCACTTTTAATGTTTGCCTGACTTTAATGGTTTCCAATTAGACAGGCAAGCCGACTTTAATTATTGCCTTAAAGCCAGCCAACAAGCAACCATTCAAATCAAGAACATTAACAAATCAAAACCAGGCCAGTTATAGCTGTTTTGCTCTGTGCCATAATGTATTCAGAATGTATACACAACAATAATATTAAATGCTATTAAACTCAATTTTTGGGTTTATGTCATATTATTTAATTGTCCGCAGTTGAGCCAGCGTCGATAAATCAATTACTGAACACGCTTGCAGATTATCAAGGATTTTAATCATTTTCTCTTCAGTGTTTGTTTTTTTTGTGTTTTTGTGTTTCATCACAATCACTTGCAGATATAGTTTGCGCATAAAGTTGCGGATAGTTGCGACAGTGGCTTTTGGAATAATTGACGATGCACATAATGATTAATGAATGCAATTAAAAGTGTGGCAAGTGAAGCAATATTAATGAGCCCGAATTGAAAAGGCAAATGACTGTGTTCATAATCAAACATGTTTTCCCAGTAGTTGCATTGCAACTGGGGTGCTTAATGGAAAGCTTTCACGTATACGTATTTAGTTTCTCAATTTCTCATTGATTTTATTTGTCAAGCTTTGAACTATGGCAAACTAGCCTATAACAAAAGCAAAATTCAATTCGGTTGCTCATTGGCATTTATTGCCGGCAACGAATGCGACAGCAACCAAATGTGATAATCCTATTGTGGTTTTGTTGGTGCTCTTTAATTGGCATCACACCACGCACACACACATACACTCTTACAGCCACACACACAAATACTCATACATACACATACGCAAACAAAAGCAGCTTTACTTTTCATGTTTTTGCGGCGGCTGCGTTTTGAGGCGCCATTACTCAAAACTGAAATTGGCATAACGATGCCAACTGAGAGACTGAAGATATGCGGGATAAGGGAGGAATAAACTATTAGATGGAATTTCGCTTGGCAAGCAAAGTTTTATTTTGTTGGCAAAGGCAGGGGGTTGGGTGTGGTTTGTTTCAATTGTCAAACAAGCGGCCAAAAGTTGCCAGAGAAGTTCTACAGCTGCCCGGCCGCAATTTAAGTGCGACCGCAACTTGGGGTGGGGGATTGGACCTGAACTTAAAGCCCGATTAGCTAATTAGCCTTTTGCTAATTTAATGCTCTGCAAAAACCATTTGAAAATTTCAATTAAAATGCATTCAGATAAAGTATCGAATTTTGCAATTTATTATGCAAGCGATTGCTACTGATATACAAATATAGGTAAATATATATATATATATATGTATATGAGTGTGTATGTGTGTGTGCCTGTGCGTCTGTAGTAGTAGTTTAAGCCGTAATCAAAAGATGATTATGCATCACAGAAGCTGCAAGCAAATAATAATCGCATTTGAAAGAGTTTTACCACAACTACAATTTTAAAGATTTGTGTCTGTGATAAATTAAAGGGGATGAACTTGGGAAGATTATGGCAGTGTGTAATTTGCCTTCCCCTTTTTTTGTACGTATGTATGCATGTATGTGTATGGGGATTTTCTAATGCTTTGGCAAACCACAGCTACAACTACTTGTACAAGTCTGAATAGTTTGCTTATTGCAATTCAAAGCAATTATGCTCGTTGTCCCGAAAACCACAAACTCATTAGCTCGGTGCACCAAAACCACAATGCACCAAATCGCTTAGATCCAACAACAACAGAAACAACAGCAACAAAAATCTCTGCAATAGCAAAAGTACCTAAGGCTTACAGACATATTGTACATACATACATGTATATGTATATAGTTTGTCTGTGCCAGACGTATTTACATATTTCAGATTTGAGCAGACGTTTGAATTCTTTGAAATCTCGATCGTCTTTCAAATTTGCCAAAACTTGAGCCACTTTTTTCCTGTTGTTGTTGTACACAACGCTTTTGACATGTTTGTGAAGTGGTTTTTAACCCAATGTTCTGTGGGTGAATGAATGGGTGGTTAAGGTGGAACCTAGATGAAATGTTTGTTTAGAAGGTTTTATGCATATGTTGGACATGTAAGAAAATTCCATTAGGAAGTTTCTCTTTGTTTGCATAACATTTGCATCTCTAACAGAAAATAAAATTATTTATTTGCGGCCAGCATGGGTTCGGTTTCTATTTGCCACACACACACACACATACACAGGTTCTAGCATTGTGAGTGTGGCCAGCTAGTCCAAGCATTTATATAATTATTAATACTATTTTGTAATGGGTTTTGAGTGTTTGGCTTGAGCTCGAGCAAGGAAAAACTCATTTGCATAAAATCGATTAAAACATTTTTACCAAATCAAATGCATGTCGAATTCAAATCAAAAGCATACGAAACCCAAAAGCCATCCTTTTTTTGTATGTTCGGATTGGTATAGGTTTCTTTTGTCGTACTGTCATCAGCAACATATTAAATAATAACAATGGGATTTATTGAAAATAAAATACACACACACACACGTACAGTTGGGTTGTTTAGGATGCAAAATTTCAATATAAATCAATTCGGGTGGCGGTCAAGCGAAAAATATAAGAAAGCATTTTAAATGTGGTCGTTTTCTTGTGATGAAAAGTATTTGTAATAAATTTGTACAATGTATTTGTAATAAAATATTTAAAATATTACAAATATTATATTACTACAAACATTTGTATTTAATAAAATTAAATAGATGTATAATTTGATAAGCAGAAACAAGTATTTTAAATTTATATTGTTATTTATGCAAAGCACATATTTTGCATCCATAAATGCTGAATAGCAAAATATATAAAAATATCTGTATGTGTTGTTCGATGTTAAGCTACTTGATACCCTGTACATGAGATCGAAGAACGTGAATGACAAAACTAACAGTTCCAAATTGAGCATAACAGTTTGACCTTAAATGGTCACACTTGTCGTGAAGATCTCTATCTCGTATTTATAAAGGAACAAAGGTGCTCAATTAAATCGTAAATGCACTTTTATAATTAAAACATTATAGTTTAAATTAAATAACTTGAAGTGTCTTTGCGTTATCTTTGTGTTCAAGATATATTGCGGTTGTAATATGCCACATGCCATGTCAATTATGAGTTATACACATAAACATACATACATACGTACATACGTGTGCAATTAATTTGCCAGCCGCATCGGTTGCGTCCACTCTATTGAGTATAGTATTAGAATTAGTATGCCAGAAGGCAAGTACTTAAGAGTCATCAACTCGTTTAAGCATTTGTGTGTATATATATTGTCATAAATATATGTATGTATGAATATATGTTTATATGTTTGGATTTTGAATGTGTTATTTTAAGTCTGTCTAATAGGGATTTTGGAGAACATGCGAATTAAGATGCTAATGATGCAGTTGCTGCTGCTGCTCCTGCTGCTGGATGTTGAACAACGTTTATGGCAAAAATGGATACGTAATTAGATTATGCAAACAAATGTCAAAGTTATTTGTATTTCATTCCTTAAGCAAGCAAAGTTAATTAATTACTGCACAACTTTAAGCCGCACAGACCGGGAGGAAGCAGAGCACAGAGCAAAGCGGGCCATGAAATTACAATAATTTAAGAACTTACGCTTCAGCCCACTTAAGAACTCACTCATCCAGTGCCTCCTGCTGATGATGATGAAGTTCGTTGAATGTACGAACAGTGCGCTTGTCAGCATTAATGGCAACTTAAGCTGACTGCAATCGCAACAACAACAAGACGCATCAAATATAAATGAGGTTGTGAGTATGCACTAAATGTTGCCCGCAACTGAACTTGCAACGTCTTGCCAAAATGCAAATTCAAAAGCACAAATGAAGATGAAAATTAACGCGCATTTGGTTTTGTATGCCAAACCAAGCGAAACAAACAAAGCGCAAGAGCATGAGATACAATTTCAGAGAAGGATTTGCTATTTGGCTGTCATTTTCCTTGGTATTGCTAATGAAGCATCATAGTTTGAAGCGGCCGTTGCACAAAGCTTTGTCCTGAAGACTCTCAAGCTGAATGTCAAGGAGCAAACGCACTTGCCAGAGACTTTTCCGCCAGCCACAACAAAATGCTGCAAGTTTTTTAACTAGTAACGGCAAACTCTTTGGCATAGAAAATGTATAAAACAAGTCAGCAATTGCAATTGCTTTTTGGCCACTTTAAATTACACTCGCCGCGGCGAATGGCTGCCACAGAGATACAAGAGTTCGCAGCTTTTGCTAGCTGCTGAAAGCAAAATGGCTTGCAATAAATTTCAAATTAAATAGAAATTTGCAACGCCAACTGGTAGCGAGAGAAAGCAAGCAAGCAAGTAAGAGGAGAAACAAAAAATGCAAATCTCTGCTAATTCTTATAAATTATTAAATAAGAAAAAGTCAAATGATTCATTTTTAAGCTACACCCTTCATCACTAAAGCTCAGCTGGCAGCACCAGAAAAAATGACCCAGGCCAACGCTAGCCAGAAAAAGTGCTGCGAGAAAAGCCGAAGCAGCAGCAGCAGCAACAGAAACGGCAACGTTAGGAAAAGAAAACGAAAAGAAGAGAGAAATATTTTTCGCACAAGGAGCTTGTGCTCCCGTACAGAAAGCAATGCAGCCAAACTACCATGTTGTACATGTATGAATGTATATATATATATATCTGTTCATATACATATGTATAATATCTTAGTACTTAAGTGTGAAAGTGTGCGTGCGCAAGTGTGTGCTGCTGTAGGGAAGCGCATGATTTAACATCAAGCTGCGAGTAAAATGGATGTTGCTTAAAGGCCCAAAAATCTGAATTACTTTATTTTAAATGCATTGGACACAATGCAGGCGCGATCTTATCATAACCTACACTAAATAACTTGTTATTTATATTCTAGAAGCTTTCAACCTTTTGTGCATTGCTGCCATCCTGGGATATGTAGAACTTGTAAGTAAAAGATTATATTTAACATTCAATATCTTTGTGATATGATAACCACACTTTACATGCTTCTGCATAACAGGGTCTCAACAAGCTGTAGGGCATAAAGTGTTGCCCATCGATTATGCCGTACGCTTTGGCTTTGGTCACACCAAGTTAGGCGATGACAGGCAACGACGCTGTCGACTTGGAGCATACACAGTGCACTCGGTTGGAGAAAGCTAAAAAGTGAAATGGCCCGGACCCTGCCTGTCCCTGTTGGCTGGCAGTAGTTGTTGCTGTTTGTGGTGCGCGACAAAGTCAAGTTCCTCGCTGGATTTTTTGCATACAAAGAAGCGTTCCGCTTTCCTTTTGCCATGGCTCACTTAGCGTTGGCCTACAAGCGCCGCCGCTAGCATCATAGAAAAGCGGCCAAAAGGAAGCTTGCTACAAAGGGCGTGGCAAACAAGCCAAAGAGGAATGAAAGCAGCTAGCACAAATAGTGCGAGGCAGAGGCCGTGTGTGGCAAGCCCAGCAAATGTTGAATGCTGTGCACATGGCAGTTTATTCATGATTTCATATATTTCGTCACGCCCCTGCTCTCGATCTCTGTGTGCCGTCCAAGTACGCTTTCTCTGTCGCCTCTCTCACCCCGCTCTGCTTATGGTATGGTCGCTGTATGGTCGCCATTGTTGTGCATTAGTCAACTGTTCGCCAGTTCGTTGCTTGCGCAAAAAATATTGCCTTTAGAGTTTGTGCAAACGTGGCAAGCACTATACACACACACACACAGACACACATATACACACACATGCATAGCAGCGAATAGTGAATGCTTTCTACATGATTTCTCTGGCGCATGTTTTTGTTGTGCCCTGCTGCTTCCTTGCAATATATTTTGCAGTCAACCTACATTCCATCCCGCGTCCACCGAAACCACCACACGCTGCGCTACTTTGGAAGTTGCGTTTTTATGGTTTTAACATGTTTACTTTAATATTGTGTATTTATCTTGTCGGCGTTACTGTGACATATGTAGCTGGCGTGCTGAACGGACTGGCATCGCACAACACAGGACAGCACTCAATAGACAAACGTTGAGAAACAAAATGAAATGAGTGCAATTTTCGGATGCGAAACTTAAGGTACTTTGGGGAAATTTGCAATGAAATCTTAAAGACTCACAACGACAAATTGAATGCTCAATTTATGCTCGGTAAAATAATGCAGGTCGTGCTCGTCTAATTGATAATTGTAAGCAATTGTTGGCAATGACTGTCGCTAACAGCATCAGATAAGCGATAAAATGTCTGAGCCATTCGAAAATCCATAAACATTGGCTTATCGATGAAAACACTTGCCTAAAATGCCAAACATTGCCAGCATTTGGCTGAAAGTTGTGGGAAATATCAATAGTCAGGGAGCTGGTTGGCTATGTGGTTTTCTTTGCTTGGTGGTTTTTGTGAATTTTAGCCTGGCAAGACTTTAATCTGTGCCTCAGCATCGATATGTAATCAATGCTTTCAAATAACTTTACAATTCGTAACACGGCTTTTGTTTTGTACAAATCAAGTGCGGGTTATGGCGCTCCCTGAATCTCTTCAAGGAGCGGAGACAAAACAATGCTAGCTTAAGTGGTATATGGTAGTGTGTGTGTGTGTGTGTAGAGTGTTGAGGCGCGCACAAAAGGGATTTCAATAATACGCGCACAATCTGTGCTGAAAGCTTAAACAATAAAAGTGAAAACTCCGCAAAACCCTGCAGTAAGTATGTGGTTAAGCATATTATCAATAGAAGCGACTGCCTGCCTGAACTGCGCTGCGCCGCGCTGTCTGCCTTAAGCTGTGCGTTTGCTACATAAGTTATATTTGCCGTTGCCAGGCATCAAGACAATGCGGCAAGTATGTCTTCGTCTCTCTTGTCAATGTAAGAACCAGGCAAAGGCGATTGCTTTTGATTTAAAATAAGCAACAACCCTGTTTGGTTGACTGGTCGGAGTCTTAGCTTGTTAGCCGGCTAGCCATGGCAAACGCACCCATACCAACAGACAGCCAGACAGAAGATTCACAAGTACCTTTACCACAATGATAAGCACGTTCTGCATATGAATATGAATATGAATGTGAAGCTTGTTGAAAGCCAGGCAAATACACACAAATACTTATCGATGAAAATGGAAATCAATTGCAATGACAGTTCTAGATTTCTATACCCTCTACATATCAGATTGAATTAAAATGGACATTATTGCCCTTAAGCTACATAAAACATAAGATTAAGTTATTTAATAAGCTTTTCTTTTGACACAACGGACCTATTGTGTGTGTGTGTGTGTGTGTGTGAAGACTTAAGAATAACAACAATTTAACAAGTCTCGGTTTCTCTCTGTGTGTGTGGTTGGTTATTAGTACAATTAGTTCTGCCTGATTGCCAATATGTAAGTAAGTAGAATTATATATATGGGCATGCATGTAAGTTGCATTCGTTACCGTCTTGACATGCTCCTGATTTATGCTTGTGTCAGTGAAGACTTTAAGCTGCAACTGATTTATGTTAATGGGCTTACCACTTCAAAAGCATTATTATGATGATAATGATTATTATACATGTTTGCCAACATTGTAGAACAGTCATACGTGTCTGGCTTGCAGTTGGATAGCTAAACAATCAAGTAAATAGAAATAAGACTGAGCATAAAGAACATATTAAATACCCTTTAAATCCATTTTTTGTTTTTTAAAAACTTATTAATTTCAGTTAACTGTTGCCCAATTTTTAATCACCCCACTTAGCTTATAAAAACCTTTTAAACATATTCCATTTAAAACCTATAAAATCATTATACCCCATTGTTAGAGTTCCATTTTTGCTTTCTGCACTTTATGAGAATGTTATCCATTTGTTTCATTTGTATGTGTACAGGGTATAAAAACTGTGCTGGACGTGTTTGTAACGAATGAGAGACGTGACGGACGTGATGTTTACGACTGTGTGAATCCAACAGCATCAACAACATGAACATCCAGCGGCATGCAACATCATTTCTAATGGCAAACAGAACAAATCGACTAATAGCAAACTAAGTATTAAGCTGCAGTGAGAAGTCCTGCGTTTAGCAAACGATTGTCACACTGACAGTAACCTGTCAGAATACCGATGGCTGCGAGCTTAGAACCACTTTACCATATCCATATGCATATCGCTGGTAGCAGCAGCACCACCACCACCAACACTACTCAAAGTCACCCGAGTATCTAGACAACTACGTGACAGTACCCCTAACTCAATCTAAGCCGAGCTAACCTAACCCTCAGCTCTGGAAGTGTCGCGACAACTTTTTGCGCCTCGAACTTGTCGCGCATATGTCGCCCTAGACAACACACGGCACAAAGTAGAAGTTCAGCCCAGCCCCAAAACCACTTTCTTCTCCCATTCGTAGTGTAAATATTTAAACAATAATAAGTTGACGGAAAAACGCAGGTAAAACTCTTGTGTTTCCCTTGCATGGCAAAATAGCGAAAACTTTTGTTATCTTTTCACCATGAAAACGGCATGAAATGGGCTGAACTGACATAGGGTTTGGGCTATGCACAGCAGAGGGAGGAGCACTGAACGTGCACTAAATGTGTTTTTGTTGCTGTGGCGGGAGTTAGACAGGTAGATGAAGTATACGCCAAGTGTGACGCATACGCAGTCTGCTTGTCTATGCTGCGATATATCGCATTTCATGTTTTCAATTAGCGTTAATGTCAGTGTACCCCGTACGAGATGGGACTAAAACCGAAATGGTATCCATTGCCAGGGGCATAATGGCGGCGTAGCACAGTAGACAATATTCGTGATGTTTAATCCGAGTCTATCGCTAACAATGGATAAATTCTAAAAGTTTTCACAATAAACATAATTAATCTAGTAAGGAAACTAACTAAATACATTTTTTGCTCTTCTAAAGATATCACATTGAAAACGAATAGCTTAGATAGAAGCTTATCTGAAATCTATAACCTGATTTAATTGAGTAATTCTTCTTTGTGCTCCTCTATTCATTACTACTCTATATCGTATGTAAATATGTCCTGAGTTGTGTAGAATGAGAAAAAAAGTTGTATTTCTGCAGTAGCTGGCTATATAAATATTGTCATAGTCGACACCCACAAACTATACGCCCCGAACAGACTCATTTACATAAATGTCAATCATACGCCGCGTATATATCACAAATGCTGTTGTATTGTTGTGCCCTTGCCATTTGCCTAACTTGGCAACAAAAGTACACAAAACATATTTATATAGGTTTTTTTTCCCCCCCTATTTATCTCGCACCCTGCACAGTTCACCCCTTCTGGCAGTGTTGTTGCTTTTGCTAGCAAAGTGGCACGGTATTGAAAGAATTTCGCTACTCGATTTGCGTTTTATTTCAAAATTGAATTTTCGGCACTGATTATGTATATATTTTTCTCTTCCTTTTTCAGTTATTTTGTGCCCTTGGGGCGTTAGCCTTATACGGTTTTGTACTTGTTTGCATTGCTTTTTTTCCGTCTATCTAGCATTGGCTTGCTTGGGGTGCATAAATAAGTAGCACTCAATTATTCGTGTTGTGGCTGAAGCTATTCTGGTAATCCTTTCTTCTTATACCTGCGTTACGTGTCGATTTGATTTGCTTTGCAATTTATTCGAGAAACATGTCAGTAGACTTATTCTATTCTATTTTTTTTTTCTTCTAGCGCTCTATGCATATCATATATTGGGCAACGATAAACGCTTTATAAGCTTTACGCCTTATGCTAATGTTAGTCACAAATCAATTTTCGATTCTGTTGCGGCACTTAAAGCATTTGGATTAAACTTCAAAAAGCGTCTGTTGCCATACTTATTGCTGTACATGTAAATTGAGCACAAAATCAACTCGAAATTTCGCTGCTGTTGTTCAGCGCTGTGTCTTTGGGTTCGAATTGCAAACCTTTCCGCCACCCACGAACTGACAAAACTTTGGGACCGTTGAACATTTTACATTTTTCATTTGAAGTGAAACGATGCTGAGAATTTTTCTGCATTTTCGTTTGACTAAGGGCATTTAATTGTGGCCCATTACACTTTTATTTGTAAATTTGCCTTTGAGGTTTCTGGTTGTAACATTTAATTGCAAATTTTTGTTTTAAAAAGTTTCACTCCAAACCTTCATTTTCCCGTTGAGCTCGTGCTGTTCTTTGCCCGTTTCAAATGTTCAGCTCATTAAGGAGTGAAATGCCACACTGTGTTTTACATCAACTGTCTAAATTATATGATAATTTGCATATTTGGTATAAATAATGTTTTACAGCAATGCAACAGCGGCGGCTTTATATGGAATCCACGAGAATTGATTGACTGATGATTTGATTTCCGATATGATATGTTGTACAAATATGTATGCGCTCGTTTTTATTATGAC
This sequence comes from Scaptomyza caliginosa, assembly GCA_035044725.1. Lineage (NCBI taxonomy): Eukaryota > Metazoa > Arthropoda > Insecta > Diptera > Drosophilidae > Scaptomyza > Scaptomyza caliginosa. The sequence continues at coordinate 646,817 of JAWNNR010000979.1, read as the reverse complement.
TGGTTAATTGAGTGTATTAATTATATTTCGATCAATAAAAAAAGGGTTTACCACAGAGGTTAATATAAATTACCAAATGCGTTTAAATTGCGCTTCAAGTGTAATTAAAAACGAGCATAAAACCAACGTTAAAAACCAAAAATAAAAAAATATACTGTACTGAACTGAATATAATACAACAACAAAATGAGAAACGAGGAAAATTCAATGATGATGATGATTATGATATTGATAAAAAACAACCTCAATTTTTCATCCGTATTTAAATTGATGAGAAAAATGTCAACAACAGCTACCTGGCACTGTGTTTTTTTTCCTTCCGAGTTAATCGAAAAGTGAAAATAAAAAACTGGATTTGAGTGTATTGTTTGAGTGTGTTGCTCTACGTATGAAGCATACCCTATGCACACTATACTTATAATAACAATTGTAGCAAAAACTGATTATAAAATTGATTAAAGGCCAATTAACAAAGAAAATAAGTTATTAATTAAGTGACAAAATAAACAATTTAAATATTTTGCAAACTTAATAATGGCCTGCAAATATTTTTTGACTAAGCTGCAGTTTGAGTTAAGCCAGTCAAAAAGTTACAGTGTATTTTATATGCAGAAGTGGCAAATGCAATAAAATTGTGGTAAAAAAAAACATGTTAAAAATGCCGCTTGATGAAAATTAATATTTTTTACTGCATTAAACTTGACTACCACTGTTACAATTAGCAATTTAGTCTTAAACATTTTTAAACAAACATTTTATATGAAAACCTGTACAAATATGCAGTTTAAATATCAACTGTTTGCAGACAATTTAATCGGTAATTTGTAGTGATGATATTTGTTTATATGCCTCAAACATTTTTTAAGTTAAATAAGGATATTGATTGTTGTAAAACAAATGCCTTTACAATGTTTTAAGGAGGAAATAAAATAATGGCAAGACCAATGGCCTGGCATTGGCTACCTTGTCAACATGTCAGAAACTTCTGTGCTTTTGTTGGTTGCCACACTTAATTAGCATAGTTGGCCAGCGGGGAATGTTGGCCAATGCCGTTGACTCTGTCACAGACAATCAACCCATTTTCAGTGACAATTGCACTTTAGACAATTTACGGACGGCCAGCTGCCAGTAAACCTTATTATTAAACCTGAAAATGCAATATAATATTGCGCATACAAATACATTATATATAAATGCAATGTATTCATGCGGTCAACTGTGAGAGCCAAGCATCTGCCATATACTTTGTATTAACATACGTATATTGCAAGCAACAATGTGTAAACTGAGTCTGAAATATATTAAAATTTAATTTCTGAACTTGTTGCTCTTTTAAGCAGTCAATTGGAAAAAACATCTTTAAAAAGTTTAATGCTAAGAAAAAACGTTTTATTAACCTGAATCATATTTTATTCATATATAGATGAATTTTAAAAATAAAATGATAATCTATAAGGTTTTTCGTTTCTATAGAAATGGATTAAAATGAACAGCAACAAGTCTGGCTGCACATAATAAGGGTTAATCCATTATTAGCTGCCATTTAACAGGCAAAAGATCCCTTGCGGACATTCGATGAATTTGGCAACGAATTAGTTAAGTACAACCATAATAAACGAATCACTTAAAGTTGAACGTATTTATATTTGATTTAATATTTTCAAACATGAATAAAGCACAATTATACAATTAATGTCAAAATAATGTTATGCAAATGTAGTTTCGTTTATAATTTTGTTTTCCTTGTTTTATTTTTTATTTTTATTGAAGCTCATAAACCACTAGCGGTACCGTATTATGTATGAAGGTTTTCTTCAGCATGCCACGTTGAAAGGGAAATGGCGAGAAAAATGGCAAAAAGCAAATGGAAAATGCAATGGCCATAAATTAAATGCGGTCGCATTGAATGGTTGTCGCCTGGACCCATTCGTTTATTCGTTCATTCGCTCCGCTTCGTCCGTCTCGTCCATTGGTTAACCCAAATGGCAGCAAATTAGAGCTGAAGTGTTTTGCGCTTGTTCTAATTCTTCGCCTCGCTGCCCGTTGAAAAATCGAAATCGCTTTCGCTGCCAGCAACTGCTGTGGCTCCCGTGGGAGGCAGTATTGCTGTAGCTGTGGGTGCTAGCTCTTGGGCTGGTTTTGCGCTTGAGCTATCATCCGTTTCGCTGCTGTCAACGAAATTAACGCGCTTCTTCTTCTTTTGCTGCGGTTGCTGCTGCTGCTGATGCGCATCATTAGGCGCCGCTTGTTTGTCTGTCGACGCAAGTATCGATGTGGGTTTGACAGCAGCGGGTTTGGCTGTTGAATGACTAGCATCGGTTTTTGCATCAACAGCACCAACTGGAGGCGGAACCTGCTCAACTTCCTGTGGCAACAACAGCTCTGTTTCTGCTACTCCTTCTGCTGCTGTTGCTGCTGTGTCCGATATTGGATAGGCAGCGGCTTCCTGTTGTTCCTGTTGCTCTTGTTCCTCCTGCTGCTGTTGCTGCTGTTGTTGTTGCTCGCCATAGTAGTCATAATTTGTTGCACCAGCATCATACTCCTGACCCGCGTAGCTGCCGTCCGGCGCATACTGTGCTGCATTGGGATCGGCAATATATTGACCGGTGGTCTCATCGTATATGTAGCCCGGATAGGCATTGGGATCATAGCCACCGCCTGCTGCATACTGTGACGCATCATAGTTACTGTAATCCATATTGGAATACTCCTGCTGCTGTTGCTGTTGCTGTTGCTGCTCCGAGTCCCCATCTACCTCAGCTTCTGTTGTAACGGCTGCATTTGCATCCGCTGCATATTGTTGATAGTCGTCTGTGGGATTTCCGATTTCACTGTAAATTGGCTCGCCAGCAACATTGGCCTGCTGCTGCTGCTGCTGCTGCTGTTGTGGCAACTGTTGCTGGCTGGACTCAATGCTAGCATAGCTAGGTTCATTTGGGTCCACATAGCTACTGTTGCCATCATACGGTCCGTAATCAAGTTGGGAGACCTCCTGTGTTGAGAGCTGTTGTTGGTGTTGTTGTTCCAACAACTGTTGTTGCTCCACTTCATGTTGCTGCTGCTGCTGGGGCTGCAAAACTTTGCTTGCCACATTCTCAAATAATCCCTGCGTTGCCTCGGCTGCTGCTCGGCTAGGTATTGCTGCTGTGGTAAGCACTGGTGTTGTTGCCGTCAAACGTTCGCCGTAAATGGCATTTTCAATATTCTCAATCGACACTTTTGGCTTAGCGAGAGAAAGTTCATTGCTGCTGCTGCTGTTGGTCGGTGGCGACAATTGATTACCTTTCGCTAGCTGCTCATCAACCGCAGCCGCTGCCTTCTGTAATGCAGCACGGCTGGCTTTGATTTCGTCGATCAAATCGTCGCCAACTAGTAGATTGCTAAAGCTGCTGCTGTTGCTGTTGCTGTTGCCGTTGCCGTTGCTATTACTGTTGTTGCCCGCACGCACGTTCAGTTCCATTTTATCTTCGAAGTGCTGGCCGGCAAGTCGTGGATGCCAGGGCTCATCGATTTTCAAGTCACCAAAGTAAGCGTCGATATTATGTGGACGATGTTGCTGTTGTTGTTGCTGTAGCCTGTTTGGCTCATTATAGCTGGCAACACTTGGCGATTTTTCATGTTCGTCTTTAGTCAGGCGTAAATTTGGCATCCAGGCTCCATTCAGCGTCTGCGGTCGCCCACCAACAACGGCGACGTCATCGTTGCCAGTAACGCCATCAGCGACAGCTGCAGGCGGCAGCTCCGTCAGCGTTGCCGTCTTTGGCAATTTATCAAATGTCAACGAGGAGGAGGAATTGGATGCTGCTGAGGATGGCTCTCTTGCACTTCTGTCTTGTGCTGAGCAAGAAGTCGCCAACGACGTCGATGTGTTTGTTGGTGTTGCTGTGGCTGTTGCTGCTGTTGCTGGAGCTGGTGTTGCCATTGTTCTGTCAGCATTGACTTTTTCAGTATCACCTGCTGGCAAGCGTGACATGCGCTCCGGCAAATCAGCATTTTCATTATCCAGGGCGCGCAGTGTAGCACGAAGATCAAATAGATTGGAGGTGGTAAGCGGTGTCTGTCCGGAACCATAGAGATCTGAGTATGGCATATAGAATTGCTGATGTGCTAGCTGTGGCGCCACTAGCATACCTCCTGGTGTGGCTGTGGCAAACGCCCATTGATGTGGTTGCGCTGCAGTAGCTGGCATTTGATAGAGCAGTGGCTGATTTTGATTTGGATTATGAGTCGTTGCAGTTGCAGCAGCCGACGCTGCCTGTGGCTGTATTAACACAGGATATGTTGGTATAGTTGTTGCTGTTGATGCTGCTGCTGTTGCACCCCCGGCGTTTGCTGTCTGCTGTTGTATGCAACGCAACGTTTGATTTTGAACCAGTTTTGCAAAGTACATTTGATATTGCAGCTACCAAAAACGGACATAAATTAATATTTGTGGGATTTGATTTGATTTTGGGAGGGTCAGTTTGTTTATGCAGAAATATGTCAATTTAGATTCGGGTTCAAAGTTACACATCCATAGCAATTGATTATTTGGATAATATTCATTACTCACCTTCATCATTTTGAGTCTTTCGCTGCGTTGAGACATTGCTGCCGTCTGCTCATCAATGCGTTCCAGCATATGAACCAACTTTTTGTTTCGCTCATTGCGCTGAACCTGCTCGTCCAAGAATTCCTGATACGCTTGTCGCGATTTGTGACGCACAGATTTCTCGCTAAAGCAACAGCGGAAAAAAGTTATTATAAGTTGTGGTTGTATGGTTTTTCAACTTACAGATCACTGCGCTTTTGTAAGACTTTATCCAACTTGTGCTCCAACTGCTGACGATTGTCTTCGCTGTGTAATTAAAGTAATGAATATGAGAGATGGTGTAATGAATACTTTGCTTTGACCTCAGATAGATATCTGCCTGAGAGTGTTATTTGTAGGTTATATAATTATACAGTTATATGGTAAAAGGTTAAAAAAACATAGCGTTATTTAGATTTATTGCCGCATTAAGCAGACTTAGTAATATCCCAATCCATTTCGTTTACATAAGAATACCACACATTAAAACTTAAAGCTGTCTTCGGTTTTGCCTTTTTCTAAATTCTTAGTTTTATATAGAAATTCAACGACTTACCTGCGTCGCAATTTCTCCTGCAGCAGCTCCACCTGCAGCTTGTAATTCTCCAGCTCAGCTTGCGGAAACATCTCGAAGCGATAGAGTTATAACTATATCCTGGTGCTCTTTAAGTCTTCGTTCTCGGTCGTCCAACTGCCAATGTTGAACTGCAACCCAGTGTTGTTGTGACACAGTTTGCATGGCACCTTCGCACACAGCACCACCGAATATATACAATAAATGCGGCATTGAGAGTTATTTTTAAAAGCAACTTTATTTGAATAGCCGCATAAAAGACGTATGTGTGAGTGTGTGTGTGTTTGTAAGGTATTTGTTTATTGAGTTGCGTTGTCATGACTACTTTATTTCTTAGCTGTATATTTATATATATATATATTTTGTTGTTGTTAGTGGTTGCTTGGCATTGGCCTGGGCCACAGGACTGTAGACCTGCCCTTATTGATTTTACTTTGGCCCTTTTTGGCTTTTTTAAAACAGTTACAACAACAGCATTGCCGCATACAAAGAGAAAGAGAGCGGCGCTAGGTTAACTTTCGATTCCAGGCACTTAAAATAGGGTGGGCATTAGTAATTACTGCACACACACACAAACACTCAGGCAAGTAGGTCAGTTTCCTTTTTTGGTGGGCGCCAATTTTATAAACTTTTTCACCCACAGAGTCAACAGCAGAAATGCTGAGGGAAACGGTTTTTTCAGGGAAGTCGGCGAATATCCAAAGCATTTGTCATGCATTGCACGGGATTTGCCTGCAGCGAAAAGAGACCACAGCTTCACCCTTCTTTTATTCTGGGATGCGGTAAAAACACATGTTGTACTCACACAAACACACACACACACACACATACACACTTGTGTATAGAGGGGCTAAAGTTGGCCAACCAAGCGTGCGGCACCTGAATGTGAATTAATGGTAGCGTCTATCACTCTGCCGGCCGCAGACAGAACAACGCACTGACATTTTTACACACACATACATACAGTCACCATCATCATGGGCAGAACGAGAGCGACAGTGTCAGCCGGCGGACATGAACACGGCTGCCTACTCCAATATCACCCCTAAGCCCACACTGCTACCCCTAACTCCGCAGCTACTTGGCTTGGGTTTTTCTCGCTTCGCATATGCCGTTGTCGTCACGGTGTCGTGGTTGCGGCTCGCGATATAACATTTTTTGGGTTATTTACACACTGGCCAAATTGAAGCTGGTAACATACATAAGTGCTGCGGCTAGTTATGTATGTTTGTACATATGTGCAAATTTGCAGCGTTTGTCGGTGATTCAGTCATCTGTTAAAGAGTGGAAGAGCTTTAATGTACAAGCTCAATATAATTATCATTAAATTAAGCATTTTACCAAGCAGAAAACAGTTGGTTTTTTAAGTTTAATTAGGAAACACTTTATCAAATTACTTCTAATTTATGTAATAAACATTTTTGCTAACCTAAACAAATCTAGTTTATCTTTCCGGACTCGGCAGCAAGTAAAGCACACTTTAAAAAATATTTTTATATAATTGACTCAACTACCGCTGAAACAAGCTTTTGTCCAGCAACGCGAGTAACTGAAGCGGCACCGTGGCACACACATACACTGCTGCTGCTGCTGTTGCTACAACTAAAACCGCATGTCTGATGATGACAAAAAACCAAAAATAATAATGCTGCTGACATGCAGCACTCGTCGACATACAGAGATACAAACATTCAACGAGCTATTGTGGAGGGTTATGCAGCGATGACTGATTGATTTTGTAGTCACTTATAATAGTTGCTACCGAAAAAAAATATTTTTTTTATGTCATATAGCACAATATTTATTTGTACTGTTTGACCAGCAGTTTGGCGCCAGAGGTATTATTATTTTTATTTTTTTTTTAATGCTGGCACAAACTCATTGAATAATAATAAACATAGAGTCAATGCCAAAAGTGGATTCAATGGGTTTTAGAGTATTCAATTGAATATATCACGATTTGCCATGGTGCTACTCTGCAAAATTTGCATTGAATGTTCTGTGTGTGAGTGTGTGTGTGGATTTCAAAGGAAAATTGAACTTTTTTTTGGGCCAAAGTGAATTTATGTGTATGACTTTATGTGCTGCAAGTGCCAGACTTTGTGAGACTATATATGTAAGTGTAAGTGTGTGTGTGTGTGTTGCTTATCAGTCGCTGCACAGCATACTTTTTGGCGCATTTAATTTTCCAAGAAATGGAGAAAGAAGAAGAGATGATTTTTTTCTCTCTCCTTTCGATGCCTTTTTGCCGATTTGCAGTCAATGAAGTAGAAAACTGAAAACTTTTTCTTTGCAGTCTATTAAAAATAATGGCCGCTGACAGCGAAGCCACTCTCCAAGTGAGAAAGACGCCACATGCAGTCTGTGTGTGTGTGCGTTTAAGTGTGTGTATGCGTGTGTGCGCGAGACAGTGGCGGACATTAAATTAATATATATGAGACTGTACATTGGGTAATTTCTCATAGCGTGCTCCATTCATACCAGCTATCTCTCACTCCTCGTTTTCTTTCTCTGCTATTGCATTGACCATTTATGGCTGCCCCTGAACTGTACCACCTTTGCTGAGTGTCTGATCTGTAGGGCAATTGTGGTGTTTTGGGCCAAAGCACTTGAAAAATTCATTTGAAGTTATCTAAAGGGCAAATGTCAAAAGCAAACAAAAACCATATCTGATTTAGTTGTAGTTCCAGATAAACATTGCATGTTATCGCGCTAATTCTGTGAATGTATAATCCAAAAATTTGTTAATAAAAGTTAATTTGGCTTACATGAATGATGTATATATAATAATAATATAATACATAAAATGATGTATAACTTTAAGAAGCAGTTGCTCGGAATTTGACATCCATTGAGAGAATAATTCTCTGGAAAAGCAAATGGTTTCAAACTGTGGCAGGTTTCTTCAAATTGTTGTACTTTGAACACATTAATAAATTCTTCTTTAGTAGCTAGTAGAATACATTTTCGAAGTATTTAATTTAACTCGAATAAAAAAAAATCAGCAACAAAGTTTCTATCTATTATAATTTTTCATAAATCTCTTGATATATTTCCTTACACAGCACTCAACAGTTGCAAATACTTTAATGAATGAATCTCATTCTTAATGTTGCATTCTCGCTGCGCGAATGTTGTTAAAAACTGCCAACGTCCAAGGATTGCGCAGCGGAGCGCTGGTTTTTGCGGTTAATGCGATAATTTAATTGTAATGCGGGTCTGGCGTCTTGGGTGCCAATAATTTAACGTGCAATCAGCGCAGCATTTATTGGGTTAAGCATACAAGTGCAAAGGCGAATGGGATGAGTTGTGGAGACACAGAGAGATTGTGCAGACAGAGGCTTACTTCCATGGCAGTTGGCTAGCCAAGAAGTGAATGAACCCAAAACAGAAAGAAGAGGCCGCAAAAGCATGCAAAGAGTGCTGCGTGAAAGAAAGCTGGCAAATAAATTCTGTGACTGCTCCTGCTGCGAGTATGGCATTTGTGCACGTAAGCGAATGGGTAAGAGGCAAGCAGGTCACAGACACAACTAATGCGTAGCATACTTATTGGCGCTGAGCCAACAAAAAGAGGGAGACATAAGAAGAATGAGAGACACAGAGAGAGAGAGAGGGTGAAAGAGATAGACGGACTCGTGGGAATGGTAGTTGCCTTGCCAACATCAAACATTTCATATCGATTAAGTAGCTAGTAGCAATGACGAATATACTCGCCCACACACATAGCCAGTTGCAATGGAAACGTCGTCCCTGGAGGCAGGCTTAAGCGAAGAAGCACAGTCGGAATGGCAACGCTTAATGCTGGCTGTCACCTACAAGGCAACAATCGATAGGCTCATCCTGCAGCAGCGCTCTCAGCGTCTGAATATGCAAAAGCCACCACCCCGCCTGCCCGCCTCCCTGCGCCGTCTGCGCAGCTCCTCCATTGGGCAGCAGGCAATGCCCAAGCGGATGCTGCTCACAGGCAAAACGTTGCCACGTTTGCAGTCGCTGTTGGGTGGCGACACAACAGCAGATGAGGATACAGATAAGCTGGATGAATGTGTGCTAAATGCGCTGAAATACGAACGAGACTTGGATGCGCTGCGTGCCTTCTTCAAGGCGGCCAACGAGCAGCTTTTTATGAGCCAGGAGGAGCTGGAGCGTGAGAAGCCAAGTCGCTTAGAGTTGGCCATCAACTCGCTTAGTTTCAACAATAGCGAGGAGTCAGTGGCTGTACAGCAGCTGCAACAATCCAAGGATCAGCTTAAGCAACTGGAGACACAATTGGAGCAGCTAAAAATCGATGGTGCTGCCAAGCTGCTGGAGACGGAGGAACACATTGCGGATGCCAAATACAATTTAAAATGTGTCTCTCGCGTCAACGACTTGGAATACAGTCTCGTGGAGCGTTGGGAGGCCTCACGTGTAGCCCAGGCACAGATCTGGGGCGAAAACGCCGAGCGTGCCTACCTACGAGATATTCTAGACTACAAGCAGCGGTTGGCCAGAGAAGAACGCGTCAGCAAGGAACTGAGCGCCTTTCGCAGACGTGAGCTGGCGGATCTGCAGCAACGCATCACAGACTGGCAAAAGCGTTATGCAAGTGAACTGCGACGGGTGGAGCGTGAAACGGAGGCCTGGGAGCTGCGCATTCTTGAGCAAACCAAATCGCTGGCACATCATCGTGAGGTTAATGCTCAGCACAAGGAGTTTGTGCGTGAGTATCGCGCCAAGAAGGAGGAGGAGCAGCGACTGTATGATCTCGAAGTGCATCGCATAGATTGTGCCATTAAATTACAGGCTTGGTGGCGTGGCACGATGGTTAGACGTGGATTGGGTCCCTTTAAGAAGAAACCAAAGCGTGGCAAGAAGCAGAAGGGCAAAAAGTAGACAAATAAACTTCTTTATGACTAGCGTCCAAGGTTTTAAAGTTTATTATTGTTAGCTGTGGCATAACAAACACGTTTTTCCAGACCTCTTATGGCTTTATGTGGGTCTGGATATCAACTCGCGAGTTAAAACCAATTAAAAAGTTGACTCGCTGGCAGTTAACAAGTCAGCGGTCAGGAGCTTACGTCAGCCTTAATGACATGCCGCCATTGTCAACAGCCTTGGCCATTGTTTACGCTCAGCTAATGGGCTACCAACAATCAGACTGCATCTGCCAGTTGCAGTAGTAAGAATCACAACAGCAGTAGGAGCAGCTTTTGACCCAGCTGAAGTTGAAGTTACTTTTTAAAGTTTAATCGTATTTTTTCTTGATATTCATACCCTGGATTATCTAAAAAGAGGGATTTTAAAATACAGAAATAGAGGCAAAGCTTAGATAACTAATTTAATAAAAATACTTTGTTAGGCATTTTTCTTTCTACTAATTGTTAAGTTTTCCATAGTAAAGTAAACAGAGTTTTTTGTTTAATTGCTCATCATTCAATCTTACACTTTATAGCTTTAATGGATATCCTTTGGTCTTGTTTATTCCACTTACAGCACTCTGGACTTCTTTTGTTCATATATTTTTTGGTTGCATGGCGCTAACCAAGTGGTATCCACTGGCAACAATGGGCTGGTTGACAATTTGGCGGTATGGCAAGTTGAACAGCCAGTTATTGTTATTGTTGTTGTTGTCGAGCTGTTGGTGCATGGCGATAAACAGCGACAATTTGCCTGCTGAATGGGTGCAACTTTCTCTTACTGAGCCCGGCTTGGTTAAAAGCACAAGTTGTCTGTGTGTGTGTGAGAGCGAGAGGTAGAGAGAGAATGTGAGTGTGCATTGTAATTTAAAATATAATTAATGGCCGTTGCTTTAATTTATTGAATTTGCCTGGGCGCCTGAAAACGTTGCCATTTCTTGTTTGTTTCGCTTCCAACTCGTCCTTGCCTTTGGATGCCTGGGTGTAGGTTGGTTATTGTTTGGCTTAATACTCACTTTTGTTGCTCTACCACTTTGGCAGTCGCAACAACAAACAGCAATATCCACCCAATAATGACTGCCGCAAGTCCATTTTGTTGTTCAGGCCTTTTGTTTATTTGCCAGCGGATGAATTAATGCAGAGTTGGTGCGAAAAGAATGCAACACACGACGCAATAAAAACAAATATCCGCTGCTTAAAGCAAATACAGAGAAGTGTGAATACGTTACGCTATGTGGCATGTATATGAAGTTAACAAATTAAATAACATTCTCATTCATCTTTAAGAATATTTGTTTGACTAGTAATAGTTTTGAAGTTAAGCTTCTATAGTTAAAACATACGCAGCACGTGTCGCAAAGCTAAACATTTAAATGTTAATCTTGGGACTTAAAGTCTAAGCTAGTTAAGCACAATGCACCCAGAAGTACTAGCATTTGGGGTACCCTCAACTGGTCTCACTTCAAGACAAGTAGCCGAGCAGCACTTGGCACACGGCCTGTTGGATGTTGGCTCCGGAGTGTGCATTAGTTAAAACATACTAAAACAAAACGGTCGCTAAAAATCCTTTAAAATTTCTGCTGCTTTTCCTCCGAGAGAGAGAGCCAGTGCAAAAGGGACGCACAGCCAGCGAGGTGGCACCCTAAAATTTACATACAAATTAGGGTTAATGAGCAGTGAAATTGTTATTTAACTTCAGTTGGACGTTTTTCGGCGCTTTAAACTGTGTGCAACACTTGAGCCAGAGTTGGGTTTTTAAATAACCGCGCAGTTTGTGACACGTTTTAGAAATTTCATATTAAATGGCATGGCATTTCGAAGCATTTCGGATTAAATACATATATACTAGCTTAATTGAATAATGCGCATACGCCACGTGCTCAGAAATTAATATCCCTTTTCGGTTGATTTATTTATTTTTTTTTTGCAAAAGTCATCTCTCAATATTTTTTGTATTTGGGTATTTTGTTTAAAATTTAATCAAACACTTCAATTTGATTAACAGTGCACGTCTTTCAATATAAATTTATTGCCGCACGACGCATAATCAGAGACCAGTTCCTTCTACTGACCAGCCATAAAAAAGGGTTAGCTACCTTGCCCCTACTTTATGCCACGCCCCAACACTTTCGTCTCGTCACAGCTTTCAACACTTCAACGCCGTCGTTTGATATGCGTGCGTGACGTGCTAGCCGGCGGGGCAAAAAGAGGTACGTATGGGTTAAAGGGAGGAAGCGCGTTGGTTGTGAAATGGTGTCGATGTTTTAACGTCTAATAGCAACACGTACGTCTGATAAAATATTTTATTGGCATGTGTGTTGCCCTCTCTCTCTGGCGCTCTTCAGTACTGTTGGTCAATTTATTTTATAGGTTTTTTTTTAAATGCCCTCACAATGCGTGTTGTTAACTTGCAAGAAATATTATTTGCTGTACTTAAGCCAGTGTATGCTGTCATCATAACATATATTTTAATGGAACTTATGTTGTACTTGCAAAAGAGCATACTGTAATTTATTTTCTAAGCTTTTAACTGAAATCCTAAAGGGTATTCAATATATATTCTCATTCTATTGATAGAGGTTTGCTATACCCAAATGCATATTTTATGAAATTAGTATAGAATATATATTTTTTTTTCTTTTTCCTAACATTTACGCCTGTTTCTGTGCAACGGCAGCGAGTCTCGTGCACATAAATCATTTTAATAAACAACTTATAAACGGTGTAGCTAAACAACAAAAGCAACAACAACACCGGAGGCTTTTTTATTTGCCTACGTGTCCATTGTGTCTGTCCATTGCGCCGCTCCACAGAGACTGCTGTGACGTGCCCTACTATAATATCTCATCATGCGAATCTCAAATAAATCTTTAAATTCTGTATATCACGGAAATCACAGGCAGGCAGCAGGTCAGCACAATTTTGACTCGTACGGCTCGTTATAAATAAATGGCCAAATGGCAAATGGCGAAATGTTAAAATGCCAACTGCTGATGCCAAATGTTGATACAGATCTTTCGTTCTCGCGCACTCTCGTTTTCGCTCTTTCTCTCTCCCTCGCTTTCTGTTTTGTGTGTGATCCACATTTGAATAGCTTCAACAACAACAACAAGAACAATAAGAACAGGAACAAAAAAATGCTGCAGGCGGGATTTGTGTGCTTTTGCAAAAACTTTTGTGTGTTTTCATTGTTGTGTGCCGTGAAGCATAGCTTGCTTATTCATTTTTGTTGTTGTTGCGTATGAATGTTGTGGAAGGGGAAACGGGGGCATAATTCAGCAATTAGCTGCTATGCGAGGCGCAACATTGGCATGTACTAGTGAAAATTGCTGCGGCCGTTCACTGAACCTGTCGCCCAGTTTCCTATATCACACTGCGACCGTTCCACAAAACACGAATGAAAAAAACAAACTTGTGAAAGTAGCGCGAAAAGTTTGTGTTATTTTTATATTTATTTTTGTGTGCAAAACGGCAATTCTCTCTGTGTTATTTCATTTGCTTACTGATTTTGTAGTTTTTGTTGCTGTTTGTGCGCCGTTTGGAATTTTAAATATGGCGTCTGTTTTGTTTGAAAACGGAAACGAGTGTCTGTCAGTTTATTTGTTTGTTTGTCTGTGTGCTTCTTTTCGGCTCGTTTGTTGTTGATGTCGTCGTTGTTGTTGTCGCCAGCGTTGTTGTTGTCGACGACCCAAAATGAAGTCAAGCAACTTTTATGCCGCTTCTTTGGCAAAGGGAAACGACGTCTAATGTGTTAGTTTGTGCATCCGTTTTCGACTGTGTATATATATATGTGTATGTGAGTGTGTGTGTGTGTGTATATTTGTAATTGTCATTGCCATTGGCGTCGTCGACATTGAGCTGAGCACAGCAGGGGTTCCATATAATCACAGCCTGGCAGTTGGCTTTAAGTTGACTTTTAGTTTTGTAGCAATAAAAGTCAAGTTTTTTGTCTGTCTAAAAACAAATTTGGAAATGTATGTAACCTTGTAAGTTTTGTAAATAATCCAAGAACAAAGGTTCAAGTTTAAAGATGCACATATAAAAGTTTAATATTGGCTAGTTTTATGAAAATCTTGCATCTTATATTTGATATTTTAACCACGTCTCTGTTCATTTTGAGCGGTTCACTGTACTTATAAAACCAGCTCACATAAGCACTCTAACGGTAAAACTCTGCGCTCGTGTGCACTAATCAAGTTGCCTTTGCATTTTTAATAGCCTACTTTTTGGCGCATTAATTTTAATGTAGCTATTTTGGTCTGCTGGCAAGCGAAAACTAAGTTAAAAGAGTTTGTTTTGTCAACAGCACCTAGTTTAAGATCATTTGAGGTCAGCCATTAAGCGAATACGAGCTGTAGATAGATATATAAAGGCAAAATTTGCTATTTGATTCTATTTTGTTGTCATGTATTTTGTGGCATGCATTATGCGAACACAAACTGTTAGGCACAATTAATATTGAGTGCCGCCTATCAAAGCCAAACTTGCTTATCGCAAAATTTGCAAATGCGTTTTTTCTTTTAGCTTGACCTCCGAAAAAGAACCCACACTTAATTTATGCAGATTTTTGCTTTCATAATGAAGCAGCTGGAAATGGTGGCAGCAGCTGCAAACAGATAAACGTGCCAATAAATTAATGTGCTTTGCATATAATTATTTGCAGTCTGTCATACAAGGCTGCAAATTGCAAATACATTTACAAACAATATGAATCACATTTTTGAGATATTCTCCATAAAAACCCATTCTAGTGTATTCTGCCTGACAAAGTTTAGCATTACACACAGTCACACACACAAGCGCACAATTTTAATTAATTACAATGCGCTGCAGGCAATGCGCAATATGTAAATCCATAACTGATGTGAAAGAAAAAAAAGCATAAAGCATTTAATGCAAAATGAGTGAAAAACAAGAAGCTGAAAATATAAAAAAAAAAAACTTAATTACACAGCCCGTCAATTTCAGAAAGCTTCAAATTGCTCCCTGTGTGTGGACATTTCGTTGTAACTTTAAATGTCGCATAATGTTTATTATCAGCAATTTCAGTTACACAAATTGTATTGCATTTGAATTATTTGCACAAATTTTTAGTGCACGCCAAACAACATTGACGAAAAACAAAACAGCACAAAAAGAAATTACACACACAATTTTGTATATGTATGTGTTCAAAAAAAAATTAAAGCTGCAGTGACAGATGGGTGGACATTTTGTCACACAGACTATGTATGAAGTGAAAAACAGTTACAAACAAAAAAACAAAATAAAATGAGTGAAAAACATATATATAGATAAAAAGTAAAAAAAAACACAAGAAAAAAAAAATTGCATTAATAAAGAAAAACAAAAATGGCCTGACGCCATACACAAACAATTTGCAATTCAACAGCTAAAGGGATCAGCAGTGACAAGCGCATTTTCAGCATTTCAATGGGGTGTGGTTGTGGCACTGCTTTGCGCCACCCCCAAAAACCATCAAGCATACACATGTTTCTGTTCTGTTCGGATGCCGGATACGAAATCAGCTACCATCTATACATACATATGCACTCTTCATTTTGTAATACCCTTGCGTAGGGTATTCCTCTTCAATTATTAAATATGTGCTGCCACTCGAACGCGTTCTTCAAGTGTGCTTCAAATAATTGCTGCACATGGAAAACGCAAAGAAAAACGAAAAAGTTTGCCTTTTGATTTTGTAGTTGAAATGTTAATATGCACAATTTGAATAATAGGTAGTTAATCGTAGATAATTGTGAAATATATCTATGCATCTGTGTACTACATCAAGTATTGGATAATAGCTGCATTCGCTCAAGTGGAACTGAAGCTTATGTATCAGGATTTGTGCAACTCTTGTTAGTACGAGTATTGTAAGGGTATTTAAGCGTTCAAGTGTTTGCATATTGTTAGCACTTTTTTTTTTGCTGCTATTGTCATTTGCAATGCAGTCGTAAATGCATTTGTTTTTATGTCGTTCAAACGATTTGTTGTTGCTATTATAGTTGTGAACGTCCGCCTTGTTGAAATAAATGAATTTGTACGCAATTCAGCGCAAAGAAGGCTCTTTCTCTGTGTGTGTGTGTGTGTGTGTGTGTGTGCATTACTTGTGGATCATCTGTAATATGTTATGGGCACTAAGATAAAAATAAATGAACTTTTTATGTGTGAGCAACGATTTCGATTGCTTTCATACCTTAATGATTTGATAGTTGGGGTGTGTATTTCTTATATTTTTGTATCTGATAATTGCGATTGTTTCTTATTATGCTTTGTTCAAACGTTTCCCCTAACTGTTTATTCGTAGTTTCTTTATCTTTTGTGCCAGCCAATTAGTGTCACATATGCCAAACACCTTATCAGTATAAATGCTCTCGTAATTAATTGTTTAGTAATTAACAATATTGCATAGCTTGTATGTGTGTGTGTTGGTGTGTTTGTTTGTGTTTGTCTGTAATTATAGCAGACATTCATGGATTTCGAGCTATTTAACCTCTCGTTCATAATTTAAAGCAGCTGTTTGGTTGCATGGTTGCCTGGCTGCCACACACTTTCGGCACCGACAATTGCGGGCGGATGGGGGCATGAAACGTGGCTAAAATGAAAACACTTAATGAAAATACTTATTACGCAAGTGCGAGGCTAAATTGAAAGCGAAAAGCATTTTAATGCCACATTTTTAACTTAAATGCATCGTACACACACACACACACACACACACGCACACACGCACGCACACACAAACATCCGAATGGCGAGCGGAAGCCACAATGTGCAATAAAGATTGCAAGGCGTGGGCAATCGGGTAGTTGGACATGCGGACAGTCGGACAGGCGGACAGGGTTGCCAGCACGTAAAGATCGTTGCCATTGATTTATGCGCCGCGTGCCAGCTCCAGCGTGAAGCGTGCAACAAGCCAAGGCAACGCGCAGCGTACCAAAAAATAAAAATAAAATGCGAAAAAAAAAGAAATAAAATAAGTGGGATGCTGAAGTGCACTGGAGTGCCATGAAGTGCGCGCTGAAGCGAGCTAAGTCCTGGGCTGGGTTGGGTTGGGTTTTGTAGAGTTGCAGGGTTGCCCTGGCGACTGACGAGTGCGGGTCAGCTGTTAAATAAGTGTGTCAACACGTTGACTCCTGGCTTCTTGCCGCACGGTGCATGCTGCTGCCTGCGTTTTACTTAACTGCCAGCCAGTTTTCAGCTAAATGAAGCGTGCCCCAAAGTTTGCCAGCAGCAGCATGCCACCTTCCCGCACACATCAATTTTGAGCTTGGTGGCTGTCATTTGGCAAAAATTTGATTAAGTCCAAGCCGGCGATAAGTTCATTGTGTTCACTCTCTCCATACCCCACCTCTCTTTGTCTTGCCAAGGCAATTTTACATACATAATTTGACATGGCCGTGTGATGGGAACGAACGAACGCGAACGAACGAATAAGCGAACACCAAAGGATTCATGCCGTGTGGCATCTGCGAACATAGGAATTAACTCACACATCAACACACGGCCCAACGCAATTACAACTGCAGACTCCAAATTGCGCCTGTCGCCAACATCAGTGTTCGATTTTTGTCACGCATGATAAGCAGGAGAGTCCGCGAGAAACAGAGAGAGAAAGAGTGAGAGAGGAGTAAGGGTAACGGAGTTTGCGGTGTGTGATGCTGCTTGGTTATAGCCATATCCGCTGCCCGCATACTGTCACAAATGCCACAAATCGAACGTTGACGTCTGATGGCGGCAGCAACAACGTTTCGCTTTGCGGCTGCCTGCTCGACTGCTCGTTCGCCTTTTTGCCTGCCAGTTGTAAAAATAGCGCCGCATACCGTATAATTACTTATACGACTCGTTGCTCGTTTCAGTCAATGATGACTATGCAATTACTCTTTTTTTACCACTCATTTGCATTATTCAATTGTTATGCGACAACATTCATACATCTGTTGGTATAAAGCCTATTTGTTTCAAATTTATACTCATTGCTACATTAAATCGAAGTCAAGTGTTTAGTCACACATAAACATTATATTTCTCAATAATTTAAAGATTAAATACCATAAAATAATAGCAGCCCAAGGGGAAACAATACTTGAATTGTAGCTCAACCAAACTAAACAAACAAACAAATTATGGAAATTTTAAATGACATTTATGCATCGTTTCGCTTCTGAACTGTTGTCAGGTTATTGTTTAATTTTCTATATCTCCCTCTTTTATTTATTTTTTTTATTTTATAAATAAATTAGCACTGTAAGGTTTATTTAAATTTGAGCGCATCCATGTCGCTTTTGTTGCCGACAGCATTTTAATTATTCATATTTACGCTGGAGAAGCCTGTTCATATAGTGTTTTATATATATATATATAATGAGCACAAATAAATATTAATAAAATATGCATGGGAATGCATGCAAAAAGTGTGAGCACAAGGCGACTTGGTGGTGATTGTGGTTGTGGTGGTGGTGGTGGTGTTGACAGTGCCCAGATGCCCGAGGCAAGCAATTTCCGCAACATTTGCAAGCAGCTGCTTGCGACGTGATTTGCATTAGCCACGCCTCCCCAAGCTCCAAGCAAATGTGACGCCCATGTGACGCCATCTGCTGCAAGCAAGCACTTCGATAGGTTGTTGGCTGTAATTTTTTTGTGTACGTATCCACCCGTTGGGAGTTTTTGTGTGCAATCTATCTGCATGTTGCACGTCATGTTTAGCTATGTTGCACTTATGCTTTTATTATATTGCGGCGAAGGATTTATGGCCCCAAGCCGTTTATTTGCTGTGAGCTGTGACCAAATCTAGCTGTTGCTGTCAGCTGCCAAAATTTATGTGTGCATCCAACGACCGTCAACAACCGCAAATGTATAGTTAAGACAATGTTGGGCCACAAAAAAGAAACTACTTTAACTATCAGGCCAAAGCCAAAGCCAGTTGCTTAAAATTTTAGACAAAAAAAGGTCAGCCAGCAATGACACTAAACAAATGTTGCCAAAAAGTTGACAAAAGTTTGCGGTTCGCTGTGA
Source organism: Scaptomyza caliginosa (assembly GCA_035044725.1). Taxonomy (NCBI): domain Eukaryota; kingdom Metazoa; phylum Arthropoda; class Insecta; order Diptera; family Drosophilidae; genus Scaptomyza; species Scaptomyza caliginosa. The sequence goes on along the minus strand of JAWNNR010000979.1, from coordinate 627,760 downwards.
AAAAGCACAACATAAATCGTTTTATTGAGCGTGCTTGCAAGAAGGATAACTGTCTTTCAATATGCTTCTTGTTCTCTGCCAGTGCGAGCGCACAAAAGTAGGCAACAGCTAGGCTAATTATTTGTGCGTATTCGCAGCATTTGGTAAAATGGCCGCATTTCTTGGTAGTTCCGACGTTGCATTTTACACTTTGCCGCTGCCTGCAAGAAATGTGCCCATAAATTGTACTTAGCCAAGTTTCTTTCCTTATAGTTTTTCATTCTGCTTTGGCTCGCCTGCCAAGTAAAATGGCAGCAAGAAAGAATGCCAAACAAGTGCAAAGCGCGATAACAACAATAAGTTTCTACTGTTGCCACCGTTGCGACTGTTGCAAGCGGCATTCAATGCTCCAATGCACAATGCAAGAGTCGATAGTTTTGAAATAGTTTTTGGCATTTGCCAATGTGCCGCTTGCCCCTTTGATAAAAGCGTCTCATGCAGTCAGCGCCGTTTACTGTCAGTCGGAGTTGGGCATCGGGAGTTGGAAGTCAATGTGGTAGTGGAAGTTGAAGTTGAACTGCTTGCTTGAACTGCTTGGCTGTTTGTAATTTATGACATTTTAACAAGTAGCCAACAAAACAACAACAACAACAGCAATCATAACTACGTCGAAATAGGGAACGGCAAGTTCCGTTACAGTTTCTGCCCACAAATAGGCATAAATTTGCATTTAATGCAGCTGCGAATGAAATGGCCCACACTGAGTAGAGTAGAGAGAGAAAGAGCGAGAGGACAAATGCCAAAAATTATTTTGCTATTTAGTAAGTATATAATTTCCGGCAATGGACCTAAGCCCTGGGCTCTGGATTGCAGGTAGAAGGTTGCCAGGTTGGCAGTTCGTAGGTTACAGGTCGCTAGGTGCCATAAAAGCGGCATAAATTTTTCAACTTTTACAGAAAAAATTTGCATTGCAAATGCCTCAAACAGGCACACACACACACACACATAGCCATATGTGCTGTTGTAGAGTATTTTTCGCGTTTTGCATGCGGTTTTAACAGCGCTTGGGTCAGTCTATTAAAATGCAAAAAGAACCCTGCGCCGCGCCGCCTTCTCCGTTGCCGAACAGGCCCGTTGCCTGTTGCCCGTTACCGTCCGGAAGTCCATTTTGTCTTGTCGTTCACGTCATAAATATGTGTGCCGGACAAATGGCGTTGCTGTTTACGGCTTAGTCTGTCTGAGTGTGTGTGTTTCCGTTTGTGTGTGTATGTGTGTTTGTTTATGTTCGCCGCTTTTAATGACAATTTGTTTGGGGTTTGCATTAAATTGAAGCGAGTTTCACTTGACACACATACGTGCATACGTTGTGTGTGTGTGTGTGTGTGTGTGTATTTGTGTTTGTCTGAATCTGGTACTTTACTCCATTCGTCGGCTCTTTTGGTTTTATTTGAACAGCATAAATTTAAATAATTTCCACTCTCTGCATTCGCCTTTACAACTTGCTTTTTGAAATGTGTCTGTCTAGATACTAATCTATATATATATATATATATATAAGTGTGTCTGTGTGAGTGTGTGTTTGAGTTTGTTTTAACTGCGAGGTTTTCGGTTGGCATATGATGACAGTGGCTTTGAGATAGCTGCCATCAGGTCATCATAGTTGTCAGCCCCCACAGAGGTTAGCTTTGAATGCTCAGCTGTCATTGGAGTTTTTAAGACTCCTTTTTCTTGTCTCAAACAAACTTAAAGCTAGATGCTTGACTCAAGTCGTCCTTGCTCGATTTTCACATCCGCCTTCACATCATTTCATTTACTGTTTGCAGCTTCTTGACTCCTGATTTTTATGTCTCATTTCTGTGCTGGCGGAAAGCTTATGATGAATTTATGAGCTGTGTAACTCGTTTTAAGCAGCAGCAAAAAAATTTAATATATTCATTATGTGTTTCTATTTATAAGCAAATCATGGATACTTAAAGTTTCAAGTGCCTGCATATATAATTGCACATATACATAAATATGAATATAATCATACAAACAAACATACATTTATATATATATAGATATATATATATATATATATATTTATGTGGCATGTGCCTTAGTTTTTTGAATATTATTTTCCACACGAATGCTTTAACATGACAAAATTTACTATCCAGGGCGAAGACGAAGCATTTCCCGATCCCATTCCTTTTTTGCCTTTGCTCCTTGTCACTTAACGTGAAAAACAATTTTTCTCTCAGCTATGAAGCTATGTTTGGCTATGTTCTATGTTCTATGTGTGTGTGTGTGTGTGCGTATGTTTGTAGCTATCAAAAAACCAATTTTCGTTGCTAAATTGATGTTTATAGCAATGTACGATGATGACAACGACGAGCGCAATAATGTTGCCGTCGAATGGCAATGATGAGCTTGTTGTGACCACCATCATATACCCCCTCGGTCCCTTTTACCGCCCGCTGATGAAGACAAAGTGCCAAATGCGAAAAACTAAACGCCAAGCCAAGCCAAAGCCTGTCTGGTGCCTGACTTGCTACAATGCGCCAATGAGAATCCTTTCGCAGCTCAAGTTGAGTTGAATCGAGTCGAGTGGAGTCTGCTCCCCTCAAGTCTCAACCCTCGACGCAAACTTGACAGCATTTTGATGCTTCCGCTTGTAATTTATGTGACACTTGCAGCACCATAGACCAGCCAGAAGCTGCTGTGGGCCATGTTACGAGGACGGGTTTAGTTTTTATAAGGTATTTGCTAGTAAGTTTATGAGCCGTTGATTTGCCTGAGCAAATTCCCTCTCATCAAATGCAATCAGGCTCAATAAACGCGTGCTACACGTTACTGCCTAATCATTTAATTAAACGCGAAGTGTATATTAGCTAATACACAAACACACACACACACACACATGTACACGTACACACATGCCTACAGAGGCAAGTGAAATGTGTCTGGTTGCTTTTGTTTGGGCGGTTCGTGAATCTGTCGCAAACAAGAACCTACAACTTATATGTGAGGAGGACAAATGCAATTGCATATTAATTGAAACTCACTCAAACATCAGTGCCAGTCAGTCACTTAGGGATGAAATGCGCTTCAAATTTAACGCCGTCACGTCATGTCACTTCCCACCCCATCCGACTCAGACTCCGACTCCGACTCCGACTCTGCCTTGCCATCAATCCTTTCTATGCCTCGCTGCCACTTGCAGCTTTAGTGTGAGTCTTAATTAAAACGTTTGACTGCACGCTTGCATTAAATGAATGAACGAATGCATTTCAAATGATTACGAATACGATTCGTTGCACTTGAGCCGCTGCTTTCGACACACACACATAACCCAAATGTTTGAGAGATGCATCTGGCATCGTCTCAGGGTTTATCTCATGCATATCGCGCATCTAAGCCAGATCAAAGCAACAATGCCAAAACTCTGTGGCATCACTCACTTTGTGTTGTAAGTGGCTCAGAAGTGTGGCCTGACATCGGCATTTCAGACAATTACCAGAATCTTACAGTGAGTATGGCATAGCGAGAGCCTAACTGAATTAACAGTATTTATGACAAGGCAAGCGCTAAAGTGGCTGAACAAGACAATTTGTGTAATTATCAACGCGAATTTAAGTGCTTACCGACTTAGGGCTTGCTCTTTGAGTAATGCTGTAGAAATGGTGTGAAAAGTGAATTTAAATAAATATAACTTTTATTCGTATACACAGATACTTCTGATTTACTTTTTTAAATGAACTTTTGGCCCCTGCAAATAATAAGCTCTTTTAAACATGCTATTCCAATTAAGTTTTTTGTATCTTTTTCTTTTTGGGCTATATTGTAAGAATGTGTAGCAGTGAAATTGATTGCAACACTTTACTTTTTCACCCTTTTAACACACTCACTAAGCTCACTTTCAATTAAATAAGAATTGTACCAACCGCATTTGTCGAATATTGGAATTAACACACTGACTCAATGCCAAGCATGTTCTTCTCTTTTGTAGTTTTCTCTTTTTCTCTTATTTCTCGTGTTTTGTCGAAATCATTTCTCTGAAATTGTTGTACGATTATAACAGTGTCTCTCTGTTCTGGCTTTTGGTTCAAATAACTAAGGTTGCCAATTAGTCTTCGACTTTGGCACTGCACAAACACACACACACACACACACAGCTTTGCACAGCTGTTTTCAATTAGTGTGTCAATGTCATTAGCTAATTGAGAGGTGGAGCACGGTTTGAAGCACAAAAAAACTTTCCTAAGCTTGCCAATCATACGGCATTTGAGTCAAACATCTTGCGGTCGTCGCACAAAATACCAAAATAGTTGTTGACTGCATTTCTAATTAATATAAACATGAATCTATTAATCTGGGCGTGTTCGCTGTGTTTGGTTGCTAACACAGCCCGTGGCATGTTCTTTGATGCAACTAATGATGACTTTATTGGCGATGCAATAAGCGGCCTTAGCGACTACTTTGACGAGGAGATGGAAACTTCAACAACATCGAAGCCTGTCAGCCACGTTGCAGCACTAGCAGCAGCACCACCAACAACAACTACAACAACAACAACATCATCAACGTCGAGCATTCTTGATGAAATGGCATCGTCTCTGGAACATGCAACAGATAAGCTCGACGGTCTATGGCAGCAGTTTAGAAAGGTAACATAAGCAGCGCAATCATTTCTGTGATGCAGCTGCTGTTGCTGCTGATGTTAGTTGAAGTGACAGGCATAAATAGTAAGCTCTACTCTCTAACATTCGTTTTAGGGGCTTGTTAATCTGATGAGCAGCTTCAGTGGTAGCAATGATGGCAGCAATGACGTTGATGGCCATAATGTAACAACAGCAACGGGTAACTTACAGCAACACAAGCCGATTGCAAACGAGATGTTTACCCAAACAACTTCAACAACGATGGCAGCGATACCTGCAACAACAACAATAACAACAACAGCAGCAGCGCCAATCATACCAACAACAACCGCAACAATAGAGTTAAATACACTGCTACCGTGATAATGACTTCTAGGTTGAAGCAGCAACAGCCAAAGATCGGCTTTCATTAAAAATTCATAAAACTCAACAGCTAACATACTCGTATTTATAATTAACAATAAGAAAAAAGCGCTAAGATAACATGTGGCTGCACAGCTGCCTTAAATATTTGGCCAGCTGTTGGCAAACACACACAGCAAGAGCCGAAAGCATACCCAAAAAAAAATTTTATTATTGCGTTTTCATACTTAGAAAGCATGTTGAGCTGTTATTGTTTATCGCTTACAATTTTTGCATTTCGGGTGCAGGTTTGTTTTTTTTATTTTTGTAATGTGCCAAGCAACTAAGTACTAAGCTATAATTATCTAGACAGCCCCATTGGATATAGCTTTTGTGGAAGTAGAACACTGGGATCGGGTTGAATTACCCGATAGCATAAGTAGCTTGGATTATGCGCTCGCAGACAAAAGAGAACTAAACACGAAATTGGAGATGCAGTTACTGCAACAACAGCTTAATGAAGATGGTAAGTTGCTGCAAACGTTGCTTAACAGTTTAAAATAATTGTAATCTTCTTTTTTAGATATAGAAATGGTTTAAATGCATATGCTACAAATTAATCTGATGAAAGTTTTAGTAATATTGGATTTAGTTATACTATTCTGCATTCTGTATGCATTGGAAAGTGATAAAACATTATTGAAATAGTATGGATTAAATACTATCAGTTACAGTGAATGTATCAATAATCGAACCATCACTCACTAATAACACAATGAATTTGATATTGCTGGAACCGAGTTCAAACGCGTTGCTAAATACAAAATTTAAAATCTTTCGTAAAACATCAAGCAATCTGCACAGACAGAAGCTGCAAAATCCAATCACAATCAATTGAACCTGTACGCTTGAAATAAAATATAAAAATTTCCTTGGTTAGAATGTATTTGCTGCAAATTATTCACTCGAATATTTTTAACATGGTTATATTAAATATATATATTAAAGTATTTTGTTTCGTTTGTTTGTCTTTCAAAATGATTGATTTGCTTTTTTTTTTAGGTATGTATGCTGAGTATTTATGTTTGTTTATAGTTAACTGTTCAACGGTGATTGAGATAACTATTCAGAAAGTTATAATATAATCGGATTATAATTGTTACTATTTAAACACAATTTCCATATCGTTTCCAAGAAGCAGTTGCCAGAATCATGTATTTGCGAAACACATCAACGTGCATAACAGACGCAAAGAAGAGAAGAGAGCCTTTATCGGATAATTAAGTTATCAAATAAGCTTTAAATAATTATTAGAAATTATACAAACCATTAGCCAACAACAAGGCAGACGGCTAGCTGGCCAATAACTAGTCTCATTTTAAATGGCTATTTTATTTACTCTATCGGTATTGCGCATACGCCGCATACGCCGATGGGGCCTACAGCAATAGCTATGGCAACTTTGCGGTTATGTTTCGTTGTGTTGCAGCTACAAATAACAAATGCACGACTATTAAATAATAATAATAATGGGCCACTTGATGCCGGGTTAAGCCTGACTACCGAACACTTAACACTGAAAACGATGGCAAAGCACACTCGAAAACTGAAATGCAATGCGCAAAACATCATTAAATATTGGCAGCTGCTCATTGCGCCAACTGTGTGTTTGTGTGTGTGCGTGCCAGCCAATTGTGTATTATACAGCAGTTGCTATTTTTGTTTTATGTTTGTTCGTTTGTTTATTTGCTTGTTTGTTGGCTTTTTTTCATAGTTAGCTTTATAAATATTAAAAGCTATTAAAACACTGAACACAGGAGCAATCATGCAAAAGGCGGCTAAAAATTAATTTTAAAGTTTCAAAAACCAACGACAATTGCCGTGCCTCAGTTTACGCGCAATTTAGCAAACGAAGGATGCTGCGAATGGATACAGTAACACGTACATGCACATACATTGAACATGTGTGTGCATTGTGCTGCCTCAATATAATGGCTCATTTAATTAAAAACGGAAATTGAGCAAGTGACCAAGAACGAGCCGTAGCCAAGTGGCCGAAAGGGCAAAAAACTTTTTACCAAAAGTTCTAGGAAATATTAAAAACGGAAAACACTTTGGGGCAACTAATTCTCTGGCACTGGTTTGCTTGCTTTTTTCTAGCTCTCAAGCTGCAAATTGCCCTTAAGTTTTTGTTTAGGGTATTTTCATTTTGTCGCTATGCTAAACACACATAAGTGAACAATATTGCTATAAACAACATAAACACATTAAAAATAATATGTTACAAAATAGGTTGTCAAAAGGTTTCCCTTTCATAGACTTGAATATATATTCTGTTAATTTTCACATTGTTTGATTATATTTTTTCTCCAAATATTTATCCCTAGAGTATTCAATCGTCACTTACCTTAACGACCACAGTCCTTTCTTGTATTTCATTCTTTTTCTCGTGCTTTTGGCAGCTTTTGTGGGTTCAAGACTTGGCCAGTTGTCCACTTTTAGTGAATGGGCGGCACAGCGCGTCGAGCTGAGTGCCAAGAAAGGAAGCGAACGCGGCGCAATTAGCAAGTTTATTGCATACAATTATGAAACGCTTAATAAAAACGCGTTGAAAAGAATGTTTGGCTATGCATGGCTGACAGCGAACCAGTATATGTGGGTGTGGGTGTGTGTGTGTGTGTGTGTGTATGTGTGTGTGTGTATCTGCTTTTGTATTAAACACAGCAAAGTAGAGAGTCAAAAAAAAAAAAAGAAAATTCTGGGGCTGTACTTTTAAGCGAGAAAAGAGAGTTAATTAAAAGGTTCACATATTTGAAAAGTTCGTAGCCCCCGAGAACAAGCGCAACACAGTTTAATCATGTAAGTGCTGGCAAATTGTTGGCTAAAAATTGGAGCCAGATTAATATTGCGCATACGCCTAGTATTCGCGTTAAAAGGATGCTGCGTTGTTGTTCTTCCAGCTCCTACTGATGATGCCAAGTTTTATGCTAATGGCTTTCGTTTAAAGCCAAAAGTAATTTATTGTTGTCAGTGGGCACCATCAAAAATGTTGCTGCACATTCATTATGCCCAAATGTATGCTGCGCCTCTCTGTGCGTGTGTGTGTGTGTGTGTATGTTTGGTTTTGTGTCTATGAGGTTTTGTCATTGTGTGTGTGTGTGTGTGTGCATTAAAATTTTAGCCGAAAACATAAAGCTGCCACCATCACCAGCACCACCCTGTTCTGCTTGCGAGCTAAACTTGCATAGAAATTAAGTTAGCCAAGAGGAAAAATGCTCGAAAATGAAATGAAATGTTTTTGCCGCATGTCTACCAGCTATTTGTTGTGCTAACTTTTATTATACCCTGTACCCCATCTTAATTTGTTAAGCATAAATCTGCAGTAAGCCACAACTCGATGAGTACAGCGATATAAATACACGATTTCTTGTACTTTCAGCAAATACTTTCTTTGTATCACCGCATATTCTTCTTAGCACTTCTTAGCAACATTGCCTGCTGCTTTGAGCAACTCGTAGAAGGATATATTAAAGCTTGTCATGCTTACTAGTTTATTATTTGTGCATATCCGTCGGATATGAAATACAAAAGTCATTCGTAAAACTTTTTGTTATTGCATGCTGCAGAGCACAAGCGTACAAAGCTTTAAGCGAGTTCATTTAAATGTATATTATGCATATATATATATATATATATATATTATTAATGTGGCCAACCAAAACATAAATCGAAATGATTGTTTTTCCAGAACTCAAGTGTACACCATAGTGTGTATGTGAAGTTTCTGTTAGATTTTATATCAATTAAGTTTTTAAAGTTCTTGGAAAAGGGTATCTGTCGGGTAGATCTTTTGAAAGTGTTTTTTTTTTATTTGTATTTGTTTTATTTAACATTAAACACAGAGCACAAAAGTTGCATGGTTTATGTGCTGCCTGGGTAAATGTATGTTTGTTCGTTTGTTTAAGAACTAGATTTAAATATTTTAGTAAGCGGTTCGTTGCCGGTTTTCTGCCCACACGACACGTCTTTGACGTTTTTGGCCCACTCGTTTGCTTCTGGCCGTTTGTCGTTCTCATCCTCATTCTCGTTTTCGTACTCGTTTTGCGCAGCGTCCGGAAGTATGCAAAAGATAAAACGGCCCCGCGAACTTTGTAACATGTTTACGGTAAAAACGTGATTTTCGGCCCAAAAACTGAGCTCCGGCTGGCGCTGACCAAATGTGGCCAACGGCGAAAGAACGAGGAGCAAACGAACCCTTCACCAACCGCAAATAAGTTAAGTTGGGCGGAACACTGCATCAAAAACAACCCCCCCCCCCCAAAAAAAAAACAAAAACAAAAAATAAAATACAACCCCACCCACAAAACTTCAGAGAAACCAAAGTTATAAAAATTAAACATTTGTAGCTTTGTCACGTTCGTGTTGACACTTTCTTATCACAGTCAGGCAAAATGAGTCCGTTCATGCTGCTGTTGCCGGCCAGCTTTCCGACCCGGCCTAAATATGTGGATGTGCGTGATAGTATTGACTGCCAGGCTCTTTTGCTCGCAATTCCACTCACCTGACCCAAGCTTAAATAAAAACTGCACGTGTTTATGTTCGCAGGCGGAATGCGTGTAGATGCCACACATGCATGCATACATACGATTTCCGTTTTCATTATGACTATGATAAAATGCGAGAATAAGAGAAACAGCAGCCTGTTGCCTGTTGTCTGTTGTGTGGTAAATTAATCAATTCATTGTACAGCTTCGTTTTACCCTTTTATTAAAGACTCTTTAGTAAATACTAATTTATTAAAAGCTTACTTTATAAATACATTTATTGGTGATAAAAGTAAAATAGAGTCAAACATTATGCAATCACCGAGCTTATCATCCATTCAGTTTTACCCAAGTTAAATCTACTTTTCTCAACTAGACTAAAATCTGTTTCTACAATGGTGACCAAATATTGGATTATTACGCTTCAACCTGTTACTAACTTTTCGCTATCGATCTACCTGTGCCGGCTCTTATTCATTGGCAATGCTTTGGCTCCAGTAATTTAATTCGCATATTTAATGCAAGTATGGCAACTATGCTACGTTAAGATGAGCTAGTGGTAGTTGTATGTTTTGAGGCAAAATTTATGGCGTGTCAGTCAAGCATGAACTGCAAGTGCGTAGTGAAGAGTAGTAGTAAGTGTGTGTGTGTGACTATACGTAGATAAAAGTAAAAGTTGTGGCCAACTTTGTTGCCATGCAACTTTAATGAATCGTCGCACAAGACCACCAGAAAACTTGACAGCCAAAGGCTTCAAATTGAAAAAGTTTAATGAGCATGCGTATTTGATTAAGCCACATCCACTTCCACAGACAGGTACTATGTTGTCAAGGATGTTGGCAATGACACAACAAGCATTCCGTACATTTCTGCCGCACATCTTTGTCGTGGCTTTCCTTGTTGCACCAAACTCGGCTGGCTGCCTTTGAGCTCGATTGCAATCATAAAACTTGACAACGAATCACGGCGCGATTTGATTAACACGGCTGAGTTTGACAACTGAACCAGCAGTAGTTGTAGCTGGTGTAGTTCTAGTTGACGGTATTCAATATTTGCCATCGTCGATATGATGAAAATCTTGAAATGCCAGCAATACTCGTAATTTCTTTTCGTCTTTGACCATGCCCACTATTTTGCTATCTGGCACTGTGGTGTTACCTCTTTTTAAAGTACATACATACGTGCATACATGCTACAGGAATTGTGAGTGTTGGCAGAGGAAGCAGGTCTAAGGGGTATTGCCATTGCAATTCAATTAAACGCAGAGCTGCATGAAATACACTTTGCTCTCCAAGCGTAAGATTTGCCCTGGGCAAGTTGCAAGCAGGGATGGGATACCTGAGAAAAGGTAGCATGCAAAACAACTGAAAACTCTTGTGTGTGTGTGTGTGTGTGTATTTGTGTGCAAGTTTCTGCAATTTGTATACCCAGCTGTAAAGAGGCTTGATGGGTTAATACCTTAACGTAGAAACTACAAACAATTATTTTACTTACTTGTCAATAATAGTTAGTATTTTTATGTATTACCAAAACTTTTAACTCAATAGTGTGTTTAATGAGTATCTTGTTGTTTAGTTTAAAAATCTGTTAGTTTTTTTGTGCTGCGATTGCTGCTGTGCATAGGAAATCCATAAAATGCATCACAAAGCCTCAAAGGTTCAAAAGTTTCTGGCAAAGGTGCCAAGACGTTTATTATTGTGAACTCTGTGCTGTGACGCTCTCGGCTTAAATATCAAAAAATCCGACAATAGAAAAGGACCAACTCTGCACATACACACACGTTTAGCATACTTACACTTGCATATTTGGATTTATTTTTTTCAATGGCAATCTAAGTTTTAAGCTTTCTTTTTGCAAGGCAAATGGCACAAAAGTTGAATTGACTTGAGCAGGAAATTAAGTTGATGTTTTCTTTTACTCAATTTTTCAGTGCAAGTAACTCTTAGTCTTTCTTTTGTGTGTATGTGTGTGAGTGTGTGTACCCGAATCGTCATCATCGTCATAGTCGTTCTGGCAGCAGGCGTCACAAGCTTTGAACATATTTATTTTTAACTTGCAAGCTCTCTTTGTCTTTGAAGCATGCTTGAAAAGCATATAAAAACGCTCTAGGGTTAAATAATACATGACTGTCGCTGGCAGGATGCATGCTTTAATTGTAAACTCTAACGGATGCATATACATATGTATATTGGATATCCTTTTAATGTTAACGAATAGCGAAAATTAGTCTCTTGACTAGACTAGCAGCTTTGAGAGTGGCTTGTCGTGTCATAAGTGCAATGTATTAATGAACCTAATTGGTTATGTAAGCAGAAGTTATTTCAGAAACTATATACATTATTTTCAAAGCACACAAAAATCAAAAAAATAAATCGCATTTAACTTACTGTAGATTAAATTGTGTTTTAGCATTCTACGCGTAACCAATGGCAATTGCACAGACCGACAAACAAACAAACAACACGGAAAGTGCAGAGTAACATAGTTAGCTTGTAGTATGTTTTAGTAGTATGGCCATTTGCATTTTCCGTAACAGTTTGTTAAACTTTGAACTTTTGCAAATTACATGAGTCCTGTCACCGGATGCTGTTGTGCTGTCGCTTTCGCTGCTTGCTGTTGTTAGCCCTTTCTCTTCTCTTGTATGTGTGTGTGTGTTTTGTATCCCTAATGTTTGTATGTGCTAATGTGTTTTAATCTGCGTTACTGCTGCTGATGTTGCTGTTGCTGCTGCTGCTGCTGACCTGAAACCTGGTTGAACAGCATCTCCTGTCAGCTAATGAAAATACATTTGCCAGCATTTGCAGTATCTACAGTTTTGGCACTTTCAAATTGAATTTGTTATCAAATTAGTTGCATCAAATTACCATTAGAACGGGAAAATTGATGACAAAACCAGCACTAAGGGATCATTCTCAACCATTCCCACACACACACACACACATAGATATTATTAATGGATCACTAGTAAAAGACAGTGTCTCAATTAGCTTGAAATATGAAAGTTATGATATAGCCAATGTAATAGTATATTTATGCATTTGCCAGCCAATAAATAATCTTATAACTTTGACTAAAACATGTCGTTCATTATTGCGGCTGTTACGATTTGATTACAACATGAAAATGTTTTAGCAGCTGTGCCTGGAAGATATTGACATTATTGGAGAAGGGTACTCAAAAAAGGCGCGCCTTTTAAGACAAGTGCACCATTACAATGTTTGGGTTATTGATATACCCAAACGATTGGCAGCCAGGCAACTCATATATTTCCTTGTTCTGTATTGTTGCGGAATATTGACGGGCATGCTAATAATAATGTTTGTAATTCAATCAAGTGAAAAACAACATTTGCAAGAAAATATAAATATCACTTGTTTTGCCAGCAGTTGCAATCGTTTAGAGCTTAATGTGGCTTTGTTCCGTTTATGTCTATAAGCATCAATAGAGCGTCTTGAGGCTTGCCTCTCAAGAGGTTGTCAGTTTGCTCTTTGCTTTTTACCTTGAGTGAAAGAAATAAAGAAAACTTTATGACAATGTTGTGTCAGCGACTTTCTAATAACTTCTATAAACACATTTTGATTTGAATTAAAATAAAAAAAAAAAAAAAATACAAAGTATTATTTTATTTTTAAGCAGTCGCACTTAGCTTAAGTAATGCTATTATATTGTGATATTTTTACTTAGGTCATTATAATTTAAATATCTATACACAAACAATGAATTGTGAAAATTCACTTTCTATTAGCATTTAATTTATATTATAAGTTAATTAGCTTTGTATTTGGCTTAAAACACAAACTTGCAACATAAGTCAAGTGTTTATACAACTGTTCAACGAGCGCCAATCGATGTTTGCATAATGAAACTATCAATTAAGCACACACCAAATGATGCGAGTAAAAGATACTTGTTTTAAATATAAGTATTTACAAGCGAGTGCACTCATTTAAGTTAACATGCTACAAATATTCTCATCAGCACGCACATATATATATATATTAAGGTTAAGGTAAGCACACGGAAAATGCACTCTGATGCTGATGAAAATTAGTTAGGTCAAGTCAGCTATGAAGGTGCGAGCATTCTATGCTCAAGCACACTTGGCAATGTGAAAGCCATGTAAATTAGTTCAATCCATTTTAAAATGTATGAGTCAAAATGCTTTTTAGGTGCCGTGTATGAGAATCATAGAGAAGATGCTTATTACTCAAGTGCAGTTGGAAGAAAAACGCCCAAAAGCCATTTAAGCACATACAAATACTTATACACCACTCATAAAAGAGAGTATGTAACCTTGACTATGTGTGTACGTACACACGTTTAGTTGTGTGTAGTTTGCACAATTTTATCAAATGAGTTTTGGGTGAGCTTATATTGCGGTTTATTTCGAAAACCTTTTTCATTTCCTCACTTCGACGAAAGTTGCTCAAATTGAGGTCAGTGAGACTTCAATCTGCCTTAAACCGAAGAAGTCTTAACTCAATATCATGAAAGCAAAGGCAATAGCAAAAAAAAAAACATAACTTGAAATACTCTGCAACTTTTTTAATGTGGCATCAAAAAGAACGTGCAATAGTAGATTTTCTTATTTTCATTGCATTCTTTCCACTGCTACAATGTTGCTTCTCTCTCTCTTTCGCTCGTTTCTCACTGTCTCCGATATAAATTGAAACACTTTCAAAGTGGCCCTTATGCTGCAGTTTAGAAAATATAAACTATGTACACAGACTTAAATTATTACCGGGTCGCTTTCAATGCCTTTTTAACTGACTCGACTCGACTTGTCTAAAAATATTTTCTGAATATATGAAAGGAAAGGTGAAACAAGTTCTTCTTCTTCTTTTATCAAAATTAGCTTTTACCTCAAATATTAATTAGAACTAAAATGCTCTACCTCTCTCTCCATCCTTCTTTCACTTTCTGCTCAGCGAAATTAAAACATTTTAAAGCACAAAAGTCGTTCAGATACTGCAACTATTTATGTAACTGTAAAACTATGTAACTAAGTGTATGTAAGTAAGTCAGAAACACTTTTTTTTTCACGCCACTGCCAAAAAGTCTGGGTAAATGCTTTCAAAACTATTTGGCAGCATGAGTCTGTCTGTCTGGTCTGGAGTCGTGCCAAATTCTCCACTTAGCAGCGCTAATGCTAATGGCTTCTCTGTCTTCCAGCTACATCTACATGGAAGAATTCATTGCTTAAGCGTTCATAATTTTGCGCATATTTAATGCATTTTCGTGGAGGGGCTTAACTTAAAGGTACTTTAGATAAAATGCAAAAGACAAGCTTGTAAATTTGATCATTATTGTTTGTAATAGCTTTAAGTGGATGCTGAATATTATAATAGCCATAAGAAGCCATAAATATCCATTTTAGCTTTTCAATCGTGTTCTTTTGGGTAAGGATACATATATTGTTTTTAATAACATTAAGCAAGCTTAAAGTAAAGTTTTGACTTAAAGCGTTAAAACTATTACGGTGGGCAGGTATATTGCCGCTGATTATGCAAATGTAAAAGCGAATGTGTTTGTGGCATTCATTTTGCTTTCATTGCAGACAATTACTTGGCAAATAATTAAATAAGTGCACTGGCAACAACAGCCAATTTTTTTTAAGCCAAGGGATTCTTGCAAATATTTGTATTACAATTGAATGTGTTGCTCTGTTTTTGTCGTCGTTGCTGTTGTTGTGGTTCTGTGTCAATTATGGGTTTGTCAAATACCCATTAGTCTGTCAGTTGGGTGAATCATTTTGTGTTTTGTGCCTGGAGCATTACATTTTTGGAAAGTAATTGAAAGTTAGTCAATGACAGGATTTGTTTGTGCTAAGGATCCATCAGATTGCCAATATTGTCGCATTAAAAAAAAAAACAGAAAAAGTAATCGAAATCGAAAAGAAAAGGGAAAGAAAGATGGAAAAGGCGTCGTTCACGAGGCAGCAGCCACAAGAGGCTGCCGAAGCAAACGCAAATGTGCGTTGTCAACTGTCGTAAATGTGAAAAATGTTCCACAAATAAACAAATCAGGTGCTGCTGCTGTTGTTGTTGCTGCTTTTGCTGCTGCACAGCTCAGCTGAGCTCGACCATTTTGTTTATAATTTATGACATAAACCGGAAGGGTAGCTAAGCCGGCGGCAAGTAACAGCAGGCAGCAGTAGCAGCAGAAGCAGGCAGCTAAGCCGTCTCCGGCCGTAAAGCACAAAACTGAAATATTGCCCAGCATTTGCTGTTTTGCTTTATTCTTTATTATTTGAACACATTCCTTCTGCTGGCAGTCGACCAAAGTAGCTGCTGTAGTTGTTGACTGTTGTGGATTGAGAGGGCTGGTTGGGATTTGGTAGCATTGGGAGCGCAAGCAGCAAAAGGCGCACAAATAAAATGCTTGCCAAATGCTGACTGAGTTTGTGGTTCTCTGCTTTGGACATATAAACAACAGTAGTAGTATCAAACAACAACAACAACCATTAGAAACAAGAACATGGTGAATAACAACATGAAGAGTGGATTTCATGTGCTGCTTATTGAGCATAAATCTATAAATATGCCAAGGCAATTGTTCTCCTAACACACACACACACACACAAGACACTCACACACCAAATGGACATTGGAGCACTGCTCATCGCCCAACTGACCCAATTCTCTATTCACTATTCATTAACTTTGTTCCAGCAATTCAGCCCCATAGGATGTATATATATATATATATATATATATATATATCTTAATACTACAATACCATAGGAAAACAAAAAAATATTTCACTAAATCAGCATAAATCTAAACGCATCTATAACCATAAAATGAAAGTGAAGTTTGTATGCCATTTGAAAGCGCTTATCTTGTAAAGCTCTTAAAATTGAATTTAAAACAACAGATTTGCTGTTATTTATAGGAACAATCTAAGTTAACATTGAATTCTAACGTGAAATTTATTAATAAAAAAATACTATTGATTAACCAAAAGGGATAAAGACATTTTAACAACATATTCTATTCCATAAATTAAATACTGCTCCTGAGTGCAGTTCCAATCAAGCATTGTAAAATATGATATTAAATTTATGATTATAATGACGTTAATGCAGTACATTTAACACATCATCAAATAGCTGTACAACAGCGCAGATATTCGCGAAACTGCAAACATCACACATACTCCGACACACACATCATGTGTGAGCAGTAAATTCAGTTAAAGTTCCTTTGCTTCTCACTTAACTGTCACATAAATCCCGCAATTGTCGAGCACTTCGAATGGTTCACAGAGTCAAAAGGCTTTGGTCTTGTTGCTGTTGTTTGCCCTAAATTAGTTCAGTTGATGTGGTGGGGTAATCGAGTGGGTCCGCGCCACACACACACACGCATGCTGGGAAACCATTGAAAAGCCATCTCAATATTATCTAGTATTTATCGCTCATTCAGCGATGTGCACACACATCATACATGCAAGAGTTGGAGGGCTAAAGTGTTGGGGTACATGTGCAGCGCTAATTGTGGGTTATTTGTCATTAATATGCAAACAGTTAACTACTACAACACATGTACATGTTACGACGAGCCAACCAATTGAGTGTGTGTGGGTGTGTGTGCTAGTGTGTTTGTGCAACTCTCCGCTGACTTCAATCAATGCCGGAAGCGGAAGTTAATTGTGCGCATGTTTCATGCAGTCATCGTCCATTTAAGCATTTAGACAACAGTATTAACATGAGTATACGCAACAATTGGCTTGTTTTTGACATGCATTTTGGCAAATTGTTGGCCAAAACCTTTGAAATGCAAAGTATCTTTCCAAATATTCAACAAACTAACTGAACGCACAGGAATAAACGCAGGAGAAAGAGAGAAGAATTGAATGTAATTTGTCGCTAACCAAGTGTGTACTAACCTCATTTTACTAAAAGCATTAAAAATAAAATGTAATCACATGCTTCATAAAAGTAATAACTACACACACACACAAGTACATACAAATGCACAAGGAGAAAGAGAGAGAGAGACAGAGCGTTTCCTGCACTTCAGGGCTTGTGCTGACTACGTGTGGCTATAAAAAGTACTTTTGAGTGTCTGTGTTTGTGTGTGTGTGTGTGTAATTGTAAAAGCCTTGAAGTCGCGACGCGTCGCTGTCACTGCCACAACAGAAGTGCTAACAGGCATATATATGTATATATATATACTTGTATATATTCCCCATAGATGGGGCAGCCATTGTCTATGTCAAAGCACGCACAAAGCTGTCACATTGAGTAATAGTGAGAGTGCGAGTGTGCAACAGAGACAAGGAGAGAAAGCATTGCATTAGTGTGCGTGCGCGTCTGATTTTTACGAGACGATTATGGCTTGCTTCTTATTACGTGCCATTGAGCTAAAGTGTTGTGGCACGAAAACAGCTTTCCTCAAGTTGTGCTTCGATTTGTGCAGCAGCCTGCCTCTACGTAATTACAAATGGAGCCCAATAGTCAGTTAAAGGTGAGCGCCTCGCAGTTGCAGCTGCAGCTCGTTAGTGTCAAAATTTGCTAGAGACCCAATTACAATAGACGAACGGTTTTGGGGACAGGTTTCCTGTTGGTGGCAAATGTTGATAAATGCAGTGTCAACGAAATGAAATATTAAGGCCAGTAATCCAAAGAGTTTTTGGCTTCCTTTTTGGCTGGAATTGGCTTATTAGAATGGTAACAGAAGTAACAGAATTTTGCACACAAAAAGAATAAGATAGTCTTATCATGTTGCATGTGACAGGCAAACATTTGCAATTTCTCAATTGACAGCTCGTAGCCCAATTTCTGGCCAAGTTATAAAAGGCACGCCTTATGGCTAATGAAGTTCCCTTCAAGTTAAGCAAACTTGCTTGCCTTATTCAACAAGAACAACAATTGAAACTCAGCTCGTGCAACGCACACACATACATACCATTGAGTTGGCTCATTGTTTCGAAGGCAAGCATCTTGGAATTATGTACGCTCATGCATGCAAGTTTTGGCTGCGTGGCCACAATCGCCAGTGGGCTAGCCGAGGACAATATACAATCTTCCTACTAAAATGATGGCCAACGATGCGTGCCAATCTGACCCACACACAATGTGGAGGTGAAATCGAGAGAATGCCGAAACTTTATAATGGAATTTGTTGGTATGAATAATTAGTTAGAGAGGGAGACTCCTTGGCTAAGTTGGCGCCGATACTTGGTATCAGCATTTAAATTGTGGCTTACCCACGAGCAATAATATGTTGACGAAATTGACTAATTAACTTGATTGCCGTTGATTAAATAAGCTGCGTATGGAAGTGTCCATTACCAATTAGTGTTTGTGTGTGCGTGCAACAATTGATACTCTTAGCTCGCAGGCGACACGCCAAAAAAAAGAATACTTAATTAAATGTATTTATATGTTTATTTAGGTATCTAGCCAATTACGTAGCTTTCGTTATGTTTTCATGTTACTTATGGCTGAGATTCTTGGAAAAACGGTGTGGCAAGAAATCTCCTGCAACAAATTGAACACACAATTCAAAGAAATTTGATTTAGGAGCATAAAACATCATCAGTAACTGGTGGACTCTTTTCAATTAATGTCATCCGGAATTGTATACAAATAACAATATAGCTAACCATGCCAAAAACGAACTGCAATTAAAATCAACGCAAATAGCAATTACAATTTACAAAGAAGATAATATGAATATTGATCGATGCACATACCTTGCCCAGCGTTTAATTATTGATGACCAAAAGACCGCCAGTTGTAAATTGACATCTTTCCTGTCCCAGCTGAGCCGAGACTCGATATAAATACATATTTAGTTGTTCGTTACACCGATCTGATGTAACACTATGGAATACAGCATGCAACATGGCGTTGAACACGTTCGCAACGAGTGCAAATCAAACAGGGCATAATAATGGCCAAAAGCTTGCATATTTCCTCCGTCGAGCAATCTGAAAAACAATAAACAAATGTGTGATAAAGTTATTTATTATATTTTACAGCTACCTACAGTAAGCCGTTTCGTTTGAGAAACATCCAGTGGGGTAGGTCATGAGTATCCACAAAGTATTTAAGTATAATCGTGACCAGACTTAGCTCAAAGTTGCGGTCATTTAAACGCACTGTGTTCCACAGCAGACCGTGCAACTGTTGCACAACAAACAAACGCTCCAGTGATAAACTTCTTAAGGACTTTACCTCAAATCGTGTTTTATCCAACTCCATAATTAGCCTATAGCTTGTCTCCCTCAGCTCTATATAGAAAATCAAGATCATTGCAGTATACAAAGTGAATTCAGAGAAACGCATCAATAACACTACTTCCGAGTGAGTGTGAGTATGTTATTATAGATGCTCACTACCAGGAGCATTGCAGAGCAGGCGACTAACAAATACAGTATACAACTGCAATAGCGACGAACTCGCAGCAGATTGACTTTATGCCCAAATTGCACTCTTAAAATATAATGCATTCGTTCCAATTGCTGTTCAATACGTGCGCTGCGATTTCGCCAAATCAATTCCATGGCTACAACATAATGGCCAAAAGACAACGTAGCAAAGTTAAACAAATCCATGAAACGCGAAAAGTGATCATTGTGAAAATCGAAGATTACTTTGTAATTGAAGCTGAAGCGCCAGTACAATATAAAAATGAGATACAACAGCAACACAATTGTGTACAACAGCTTTAAGTGGAAATGTGGGCGTGGCGGCAGCAGCAAAAAACAATGCATTAAACGGCGCATTAAGCGCCGAGAAGCGTCGTGCAATTCACCGGACACATGCCACATGGCTGAAGTGCCACACATCAGCAAAGTCCGCTGTTGGTCCGCAATCAATGACTAATTTTCTAATTGAGTAGTCAAGCATTCTAATTAGCAACCCCTGGCAACTATCACCCACTACTATGCCCAGAACACACACCGTAAACTATTCAATGCTTGTGTAATATTTTAGAGAAAACAAGCATTTATTATCCTATAAGTGTTTCGTTAAGTGCAAGCGATTACAAAGTTGCATTTAAGCTATTCAATTTAAGCAAAAATTCATTGCATCCATTTGATTGCTTTACAGAATAGGTAATCCGAAACTGAATGCAAATAAAAATATATGTGAACATGCCGAAAAGAAACTATAAAAACGAAAATGAGTAATTAGTAATAACTCGTTAACGGAAAAACACTTGGCACTTACCTTGCCCATCATTTCATTATTAATGGTTATAAAGCCGCCAATTCTAATCCGACAGGTTTCTTGACCAAACTGTGTGGAAATTCGCAGCAAAGCAGTATTTAGTTGCTCGTTTTGACGATCTCTCGATACTCCATGAAATAGGGATCGAAACTTGCGTTGAAGGTAATCACAACGTGTACAGAAGCAACATAGAATTGCAATCTCTATTAGTTTACCTATCACCTCAACCGCACAACCTAGAAAAACCATTTATGTTAGCTATTATATGTACTTAGTTTCAAACAATTGTATTTACTTACATAACTGCACTGGAGTGTTGTTCATATACGCCCAGTAAGGAAGTACTGAATTGTCTATGAAGTATTTCAATATGACCACAATAAAACTTTGCTCAAAGTTCTTTTCAATTTCACGTTGCGTTTTCCAGAGCTCGCGATGTATTTGCTGTAGACCAGCTAAACGCTGCAAACTAAAGTTTATGCCCTCCAATTCTAAAATAAGACAAGAGCTAGCTTCATTCAGCTCCTGGTAGATACCCAAGATAAGTGCCGCGTGCAAGGTTAACTCACTGCAACGCACTGTAAGTACAAGTACTGAATAAAGGCTACAGATAAGCAGAATCGCAGTGGTAGTAACAGCATTGTTGTAAATTGTTACAGTTATATAAGAAGTTATTCGAAGAAACAACATGATAAACGTTATGTTAATGTAAAGTCGAGCATATCGCTTATTTCCTTTGTAACCAGTTGTTTCATATAGTGTGTTGCGTATTTGTAAAATCTGCTGTTCGATTTGATCGCTGCGATTCCTCCAAAGCAATTCCATTGAGACGAGGCAATGGCCAAAAACTAATACTAAAAAACTAAACAAATCAATCGAGCGCGAAAGATCATCATGATCAGGATCATAGTTAATATCGTAGTTAAAAGCTAATCGCCATCGTGCTATTAGAATTAGATAAATGATAAGAGCTCCATTGTATAGCAGCTTAAGCTTAAAGTCTGGCCTTGGAGGAATAACTAATAGAAAACACAAAATTACTTTTACTAAGCGCAGCGAGGAATCGTGCAGCTTTACTGACAAATACTTCATGACTGAGCGCTCGTTGGTTTGTATTTAAGTTAGCTAACTGAGGTACTCAAATCAATAACTAATTGGCTTATTAAACAAATGGTATCATTTAATCTTCAAATTCTACATCTGTTACTTTTACTTTATAGGTAAAAGGCTATGAAATTAACCAAATCGACGAAAACCGAAAATTGATCATGAAGATAATCGTAGCTAACAGTGTAATGGAAGGCAAATCGCCAACGAGTTATTAAAGCAAGATAAATAAAAAGAAATCCATTGTAAAACAGCTTTTGCCTCAAGTAAGGGCGTGAAGGAAGAACTAAGAGGAAACATAACACGCCCCTTATAAAACGCAGCGAGGAGTCGCGTATCTTTACTGGCACATAACTCATGACTGAGGTTTGTCTAAACTGTAGGGCTTTATTTTCCATCAAATTTTAAATCAATAACTAATTGGCTAATTAATAAGATAAGACCATTTTTAAATTCCTTAATAAAAAGTTAAGAACAGTTATTATGCTACTGCTTATAAAGTCGATTCAGCGGACGTAACGTTAATCGTAGTTGTTTGCTTGGATGAACTATTTAAAAGGGCAAACTGGAACTGGATGCAAATAATGAAATAGCTTAGGATGCCAAACAGCATCTGAAAGAAATGAGTGAAAATAGTATAGAAGTACACATATATTATAGATAATTATTTAAATAATGTTCTTACCTTGCCCAGCATGCCATTGTTAATAGTCAAAAAACTGCCAATGCTAAACTCTGATCTCTCCTGGCCAAGCTGAGCAGAGATTCGCAGCAAAGCGGAATTTAACTTTTTATTTCGACGATTTGTGGATACTCCATGAAAGATCGATCGAAACTGTCGCTGAAGTCGATCACAATGTGTACAAATCCAGCAGGGTATAAATATCTCTAAGATTTTGCCCACCTCCTCGGTTAGTCTATCTAAAAGAGAAAGATTTAATTAAATATACTTAAAGGTAAAAGTTAATTACATACACAACTGCAGTCCGCTGTACTCTCGTTGTTTAATTACATTTAGCAAGGCCCAATATGGCAATACTGAGGAGTCCACAAAGTTTTTTGTTATAACTACAATAAGACTTCGTGCAAAATTCTCCTCGATATCACGTTGCGTTTTCCAAAGCAGGAGATGTAGCTGTTGTAGAGTAGCGAGACGTTCTACAGTAGGGCAGCAATCTGAGCATGGATTAAGCCGAACTGTTTTTATTTCTAATATGATTTTATTGGCAGCTTCATTCAGCTCATGGAAGAAGGCAAAAACCAACACAGTATGCAAGCTAAATTCACAGTAACGCAGCGTAAATACTATTTCCGAGTATAAATTATAGGCTAGGAAAAAATTGGCCAACATCAAAGAGGTGTAAGTTATCGTTGAGATTAAAACGACAATTCGAATAAATACAAATAGATAGATCACATTGCAGTAGCGTTTCACTCGCTTGAGATTTACTTTATGGCGAAACTGTACAATAAATATATCTCGCATTTCTTGGAACTGCTGTTCAATCTGAGTGCTTCGATTTCGCCAAAGCAGTTCCATGGCTACAATCAAATGTCCAATTAGTGACAGAGAAACTCCAACCAAGTCAACTACGCGGGAGACAGCATCATGCAGGATATAGTCCTTGACATAGCCGTATCGCCAGCGAAAGACTGAGATGAGATAGATTAACAGAGCAGTACTGTAGAGCATCTTTATGTGGAATTGAGATCGCCTTGGTGGAAGTATAAGCAAACAGTGCATCAAGCGATGCATCAACTGCAACGAAGCCTTGTGTAATTCACCAGGCACGTGCCACATGACTATGACAGAAACAACACGTAGTGTAACTTAACCGCCGCATTATACATGACTAAAGCTGCCTTAGATACCATTGAAATATATTTACGGCTCTAACAAAAATCATTAACTATTTGCCTAATTAAATAGATATGAATTGAAGTGTCACATTTACATACTTTTTTTGGAGTAGATTAACAAGATATTACTATTACATTAAATAAAATATTTTTCTGTTGAATTTCGGGACTCTGTAGTAGTAGTGTTATCTGATATTGATCCTCCCAAGAAACTGTCTACAAAGGTTGGCTGAAATTGAATGCAAATAACAAAATAGCTGACAATGCCAAATAGCCACTGCAAAGAGAGAAAATATGTTAGTTAAATGTGTTATTTACTGATATCGTAATGCTCTTACTTTGCCCAACATTCCATTATTGATGGTCAAGAAACCTCCAATGGTAAGCTCGGATCTTTCTTGCCCAAGCTGCGCAGATATATTTAGTATTGCAAAATTTAAACGATTATTGTAACGACCTGTCGATATTCCATGAAAAATCGATCGAAACTGACGCTGAACTTGATCACAACGTGTACAGATCCAACAGGGAATGATTAGCTCCAAGAGTTTAATCAGCACTTCAGTAAAGCCATCTGAAAAAGAAAAAAAGCAAACGATAAAATAAAATTGATTTCAAATCACTAGTCAAACTAGTTACTTACAAATTAGTCAGCTATTAAATGGTCGTTTTTTAAGAAAATTTTTTAATGCCCAATAGGGTAATGCTGAGGAGTCTACAAAGTTTTTCAACATCACAACAATGAGACTTTGCACAAAGTTCTGTTCAATATTGCGTTGGTTTTTCCAAAGCATTAGATGTAGTTGTTGTAGTGTAGCAAGATGTTTTGCAGTTGAGCAATTATTTGAACCTAAATCTATTCTCAAAACTATTTCACTGGCGGCATCACAGAACTCTTGAAAGAAACCAAGCACCAAAACAGTATGCAAACTGAATTCACAGAAACGCAGTGTCAGATAAATTTCTGAGTAGAATTTACAAAAAATAAATGTGTTTTGGAAAGCAATAGAGATATATATTGTTACTGCAGATAAAACAGCATATCTTATGAATACAAATCCATAGATGCCTTTGCAAGAGACTTGAACTCGCTTTAGATTAACTTTATGGCCAAACTTTGTATGAAGTAAATTTCGCATTTCTTCAAACTGTTGATTTCGCCAAAGCAGCTCCATGGCAACTACACAATGTACAAGGAGCAAAACCAGAAGGCCACCCAAATCGACCACACGTGAAACATCATCTTGAAACACAGTTTCCCGATTAAATCCATATCTCCCGCGCAAAATTAAGCCAAAGTAGATTAAGAGAGCGATTTTGTAGAGTATCTTAATGTGCTGTTGAGCTCGTCCTGGTGGCAGTATTAAAAGACAATGCATTAAGCGATGCATTAACTGCAACGAGGCCTTGTATAATTCACTCGGTACGTGCCACATGACTGAGGCAAGCTAAGCGAACAATGAGGTAATTTGAATTAAATTGCTAAATTAACGATTAATTACGTTGTTATCTAATAAAGGTAAAATCGAATTTTGTCAGTTTACTGAATTAGTTGTGTTATAGCTGGTCGACATAGCAATAATCATACTGAAAGCCAATTAGTTTATTTGATAACAGAGTAACTGTATGTTGCTTTATGTAATCAGAAATGGGCATGCAAATTAAACAAATCAAATCTATAGAGTTTCATTTGGTGGTTAGAAATTAAATATTTTACAGAATTAAGTACATAATTTTAGTCTCAAGTGATACATTCAGAGCCTTTCATCTGCGGTGCCTGGACGAGCTGATAAGAGAGAGAGACCCTGTTATAATGGCTTTAAATACCATTTTGGCCCATTCAAATTACCATCAAAGTGACGCCAACAACTTGAAATCGGGCCAAGAAGAGAAGAAATATTTGTTAATTTCATAACACGAAGGCAAAACTCACACACATAAACATATATACATATACGAGGGCAAACAAGCAAACAACCACAAAGAGCGACGAGAATTGCTTATCAAAAAATTTGGTCAGGGGTTGAGTATCAAGCACAAACACACACCGACACACACATACACCCACTTGATGTACATAAATTTGCATGCCTTTATTGCAGCTCAAAGTGAAGAGAAAGAGAATGAGGCAAACACACACACATTATATGGGTTGTTGGCTTTATGCAGCCACTGAGGCACTTTGTTTGCACACACTTGTAAAACACCTATCGAGCAGAGACGATGAACGAACGCCTTCAGTTATTTGGGGTAATGACTTAATTGCCACGCTGCTATGGCGGCCATGCCTTCTTTTCTCGTCCCCCAACCATACACCACTTCTCGCGAATGTTTGTCTGCAATTGGGGTTCATAATTTGTGCAGGTGTTGCTTTGTCTTTGATTGCGCGTCTGCTGCGTCTCTCTAATCTCTGCCAGCCACAGCGCAATCATCGGCAGCAGACAACAGCAGCGTCAGGATTCGCATCTCTCTGGCAGGCTGTAAGAGCAGCATTATCCTTTGTACTAATACTTGGTTAACTTGAAGTACAGCAAAGCAGCTGTCGCGAATGGCAAGAAGGACGCAGGAAGAGGTGCCTGGATTAAATTGAAGCAATTGTGTGACGTTGATTTGTATAATTTTGTAATTTGTATACCAAAACGTAGCCACACATGTGTGTTTGTGCTCTGAACTTGGCAATTTCACTTTCCCTAGGCTCATGCTAAAGTATGTATAAATAAATTAAAGCACAAATACGAATGTGCATGTGTATGTGTGTACAACTACATGCAACCTAGGGTTGCCACAGAAATAAACAACACTTAACGATGCTCATCAAAGTACAACAATCGAACCAAAACAGAGAAATCAAAATCTTAATAGAATCCTTTTTACTTTTAAAGAATAAGTATGTATAAATTTGGTACAATTATTATTGATTGAATACCATATTTTATTTTGTATATAAATAATCTATCGATATATTTGTGCAGCCCTCGCATGTGTGAGAAAGATCTCATTCTTGGCAATGGCAATGGAAACATTTTTTCCAAATGTAATTATCGGCATATTTGGCCCAAGTATTCTATATACTTATACTTTTCGCACACACACACACACACCGAGAAAAACACACACGCATACACATATAGTAATATATGTGTTTATGCTGTATATCTTGGTATGTAATTGTTAGCACAGTTCGTGAACGTGCCCTAAAAAAATAAATAAATGCCTACATGATGTGCTGACTTGGGGAGCTCTCGATTTGGTATTTTGTTAGTTCAAAGCAAGGCTGTTAACTGGCTTTTGTGGCTTTTGGTTAGTACCAAGAACTCTACCTCATATGTGGCACAGATCTTTCGGCACAGCTGCTTATTATGACGACCCTTAATTCTTATAGCTTCTACACACATACCTACAGAAGTGTTGTTGTACGCTTCTGTGTAAGTCATTTTCATCTTATCTGATTTTAATTTGGCGCAATTTAACATTTTTGCACCTGTTGACCTGTGTAACTGGAAATGCCTTTGGAAGCCCTCTAACCCATGCCACAAACCGTATTCTGGTTTCGTACAACAAATATGCAAATATGGTTAAATGTAAATATGGTAATTTTGGAGTGAAAATTGATTTTGCCATTTAATTGAAAACTCCAGCGATGTTTTTTGGTTGTAACACACACACACACACATGTAGCATATATCATTTTCGCATTTATGGTTGTTATGGCTGTTATATTGTTTTATGTTAGTGTTGCTGTTGTTTTTGCCTATGATTGTTTAAGCAGATGCCACAAATTGCATAAATACTTAAAACACTTCCACATCTTTCGCACATCGTTTGTGACTTTTTCTCGTAGATTGCTTTTAATGACATTCAAATTGCCAAAATTACAAAACACACTTACAATGTACGAATGATATATGTATATATGTGTGTGTGAGAGAAATCAATAATCACTGAGTTCAATTTGAAGTTTGTTGTCAGATCCCCTCCAGGCTGGCTGACAAATGCGCCTGATATATGGCCTCAGTCTACGTCAATAAATTCTCTGTGAGCATTGACTTGCCAAAATGACAGAGGGCGAAACGTTCCAACATCTGATATATGTATGTGTATGTGCTGCATATATGCACAATAAAAATTAATTGCATTTTTATTTTTCTTTTTCGAGTATTTCAAACAGATAATTATGATTGGGGAATGTGTGAAAAGTGACATGAAAAACGAGTCCAAAGTCACGACAATTCACAGTCAGACAATTGCAAAGTCAGGTGATAACAATGAGAGTATATACACACACACACACACACGCCCTCAAAACAAAGCATTCGTAACAAGTTTCGATAACATCATTTATCTTCCACTAGCCAGGGGCAACGAGCAGTTGCGAAGCGTTGCCAAAGTCAAAGACACACTGAATTCTAACTGTTCACAGAAAAAAAAAATAAATAAAGAGAAAAAAATGTATTTGCTAGTATTGATATTTATTGGCAATTTTCGCTGCTTTGCAATATTTCAAATAGCATCACTTGCAATGTTTAGCTGTATTTTTCACATTAATTGGCAAGGTTAAGCGATGAAGCTAACTGCAAAAGTTTTTGGCATTTGAAAAATTGTCACTTGTTTTGGCATCGAATTTAATTCACTTGATATTCGAGCAGACGACGCTTTATTATCTCTGCCCGGCAAGGTCAGTGAAAGCAATAAAAATACGTAAAATTTGATATTGGTCCATATAGACGACGGCGACAAATACGACAACAAAGGGATTTTAGTTTGACTGCGTCTTGTTATTCTTTCTTTTTGGCCTGCCTGACGCCGCAATTAAGGACGCTCTAATGTGGCGCGAATCCAAAATAGTCTGCCAAGGGACGACGACTTTTAAAATCCCATAAGTTTGGTTATTTGTCTTTTTCGCAGCCAGCGTGAATTTGCAAAAATAATATATGAAGGTTTCAATATGATAACTTTGACCAGCTAATGGCGGCTTTGCAAACTTGCATAAGTATTATAAATACATGTTGTGACAGCCTGGTAGATTATTTGTAGAGGTTCTAGTGTTTAAATCAAATACTTATACCTTTGATTCCCTTTTTGCGCGTCGATTTATGTATCATGATTGCAGTTCTTTTTGAGTATAACATGCTGTCTTTAATGTAAATGCTGAATGGGACCATTTCATTGGAACAAAGGCTAGTATGCTGGTAAGTCACATGAGTAAGTTGCTTGCCATAATTTAATTATTTAAAGTCAAATTTTGTTAATTCACATGGATTCAAAACGTAAATAGTATTGCATACTTATTAGGGCTAGCTAAGACTAATCATATTTGCCCATAAGCCTTTTCAGACATTTCTTGACATATATTTTAGCACAATTAACAATGATAATACTGTAGCAAGTAAATTGACCAACGTGTCACATTATCTGTGAGGTTTTTATTCCAAAGTCAGCATATACTAAATGTCAAATGTAATATTTAATACTTGATTTCTTCCTTTTGCTTATGGAAGGTGACGCCCAAAAATCGCCATTAACTAAATGTTAACCTTGACCATGACCATAGCTCGTTGTCTGTGCTCTATGCAATTAACTTATTATGCAGGACAAGTACGACAATTTACGCAAAACAGGATTAACTGTGTTAGCTATGATTGCTGCCTGGTAAGTTGTTCGCCCAAGCACTATTCAGCCCAACAGAGTGTTTAACAGAGAATGAGGCATAACAGTAAAAGTCACAGTTAACAGTCTTCTGTGCTGTGATTAAATATAATTATGAGCATCCGACATAATCAGAATGGGTTTTTTGCCAGCGTACATTCTACAGATGCTATCGCATTAGTACAAAAGTGAAACAGATTATGGAATACTACACACTGCTTACTCCACACACGCAGACAAACACACACGTGTTGTGCGCAAAGAGAGTAAGTACTTAACTTACCTTCTGTTCGCATTTACCATTTCCATTGGCAATCGCATTGGCATTGCCATTGCCATTGACGTTGGCTTCTTATTGCTGTTTACCATATTTCTGCTTATTTGTTTGCCTTCTATGGCAAATATTTGAATTTAAATTCAAATGTGCTTGACACATAATACACCGCCTGCAGCCTGTACTCTTCGTAGCCCATTTCGCTGTGCAAATATTTTATGAATTTCAATGAGCCTCTGGCGTCGCTATGTTATCGTTCAGTGCTGTTTGCCAGCATGCAATGAAGGGACGATGGTTGGCCATTGGGTGGCCGGGGTTGACACACAAATGCGCCAAAGTGTAAAAGGTAACAAAATGTGAAATTAGTTTGACACGTGTAGAGAAGTAAAAGACGCTCAGACTAACGCGTGCCATCATCACAAGCAGACCGCAAAAGGAAAGCAGGAATTTTTCCTCGGAAAAAAAGATTTCTTTTTAGGGATTGGCATGATGCTAAGCCAACACAGAAAGCATAGCTGTCAATGGGATTAATAAAATTATACTTGCTGTCTTTTTGATTCAACAACTTTACATTTAATTATATTTTTAATTCAATATGTGTATAATCTTAAGTTGTAGAAAGCTGATATAGTTTTTAAGCAGCTCTAAAAGGCTTTGACTTCTCTTAAGTCAAATAACATTCACTAATTGAATGTCGCTTCTTTTTTGTATCTTACTTTACTTCCATACAAAGACACGAAGACACTTTTCTCTCCCGTCTGTTCATATACTTATCCAAGAGGATTGCTGTAAAAGAAAGTTTCATGGACGACAACAACAACGTCGACTCTGGAAGGTGCTGAGCATTCGTTGTCGCCATCTGTACTTTGTATGTGTATATGTCATTTAAAACAAATATACATATAGTGTGTGTGTGTGTGTGTGTGTGTGCGTGCACATGTCACCGCAAATCTACTTAAAACGCAATTAAGTTGAATGCAAATACAGGCGACGACGTTGTCTGGCGATGCGGTAAAATGCAAGCCGACAACCGAACTACATTGCAAGTTAAACAATGGCAGACAGCGCGCGTATGTGGATGCAACACGAATTGTGACTTACCCCAGCACACTGCCTGCTTTGCACAGGCAGCGCTGTCTTACTGTACTTCTTTTGCAGTCAGCTCAGCAAAATGTTTCTGATAATAATATTTTTTGATAAAAGATACATATGCATGCATACGTACATACAAGAAGCTATAGCAGTGCTTTTGAATTGCAAGCAGCCATCTTGATTCGATTATGAAATGCCCTGTAACAGATTTTATATATAGATATAGATTGTTTGTTAAAGAAGCAAGTGAATAAGACTTGACGCCATAATTTCAGTGTCTAGACATTATCTCGGGCTTACTTAGTTAATATGCCTTTACTTAACCAAGTTGCTATGGCCAGCGGGAAGATAAGGTATCAGATGGCGCTGCAATTGCCAGGGCATATGGAGAGAAGCGCCAAAGACGACTTGTGCAGTAATACAATTACACAGTGCTAGGCGGCTATTGTTGTGTTGTGGGTATTTGGGTTTGGGTAGAGCTTGGCTAGGTTCGTTATGGCTGTAAAGGATCTACACACATATGGTGGCAATGTGCTAAAAATTGTTAAGCTACCTTCTTACCAATCTCAGCCTGTCTGCCTGGTTTCCGTTTGCTGGCTGGCTGCTGTGCTGTTGCAGATGACTTAAAAGTTAAATTTGTTTTTTAAATAAACTTTAATCAACTTTTCTGGAAGAGTATTCGTAATAATACATGCAACAAGAGTTGTCGGAATACTTAAAGGTTGTTGCAAGAAATTTGCAGAAAAACAAAAAAGGTAACCAGGTAATTGATGCTGCCAACGGTAAAAGCGAAGCCAGCCAAGGAATAGCTATTGCCCTTGTTGGGCATAAGGCACAGAATGCTTGTAGCTTACAAACCCAAGGCTGTGGCCGTGAATATATATCTAGAATTAATTGCGCGCGTGCCTTGTGAAACTTCTAAGAGGTTCTTTTCTTTTGTTGTTGTTCGTTTGTTTGTTGCCATTCAATTAGACAGGTGAGGCAATCGGGTTTGAGGATCATTGGTTGAGGCTAAGGTTGTTTGCCGCTGTTGTTGGGCCAACGAGTGCATTACTCGTGAAGTTTATCAGGAAGTGCTTCTGGCCAAGACATAAACAAACGGCCAGCACAGGCCGTTGCAATTTTGCACAGTTTTGCACAGTTTTGCACTCCTTGCAAGCTGAAGGAAATGCCTTGCCATAAATTCACTAAAAGCTTTCGCAACGAAAATTTGTTGCTGCCTTCCGCTGACGACATGGCTCACCTGGCAGAGCAGCCAGCAGCCAGCAGCAGCCACTGGAGTCAACACTGCTAGCTGCTCTCTCTTTTTCTCATTGCAACCAAAGCAAAATTTACGCCTGTGCCTTCATTATTATTGCACTTTGCCTCAAACAACGTTGTTGATGTTGTCCTTGTTGTTGCTGTTCATTTGGTATTGTTTTTGCTGGTTGTGGTTAGGTTTTTCGCAAGCCGCAGACAATTTGCCAAACGTGCAGAAATGAAGTTTCTAAATAAAAGTGCAAACTAAATGAGCATTTAGTGTGCGCGAATCGTAAATTCCCGTTGAAATATTTCTGTCGTCTTACAATTTAGTTGGCAATGCCAGCCAAATAGCTCAAGATGCCTGCTCAATTTCTAAAGCCACACGGCGTATGCGTTATGTTTTCAGTGAGCGTGTGTGTAGCACGTGTGTGTGTGTGTGTGTTTAGGTATCTTTGACAAAGTTAAGGCAGCCACCATGAACGTTAGGCATAATAAAATGGTTTAATGAGGCGTCGCTGCCAGCGCCTGTCATGCACCTTTTGTATATATATATATATATATGTGTCTGGCAGTTGTCGTTTCGGACAAACCTGAGCCTCCACAAGAACTGCTATTCGGACAAACACACATATAGACACACCTACACACACACACACACGCACACTGTCAACATACTGTCGCACATGACTTCATTAGTGTAATGAAAACTGGCAAAATAAAACGAAAAAAAAAATGTCAAGGTTGTTTCTTCAGCCATGTCAATGTTTGTCCATTTGCGAGAGGCTTTGCGCCAACGACTGCCAAAAGGTTAACACTTGCAAAATGGCTGACGTGGACGTGCCGCATTTTCGTTTTGAATAACTAATTTAATTAGAATTAATACACAAAGATCAACATAGAGCCAAAGTAAATCTTAACATTGTCCCTGCCCCCAATATAAATAAATACGCCTACAAATAACCATACGTTTGTATACGTGTCTGTATCTGTGTCTGTGTGTGTTTGTTGGTGTACTATATATACATCAGGCAATTACTATTTCCTTGGCTGCTTCGCTTTTTGCCAGCGAATTCGAGAGCAAATTTGTATGTGCAAATGCTGAGAGTCAAGCATCATTGTGGTTGCCAAGGCCAACGGCTTTCAAGAATGAAATCAAATAATAAATTAAGTCCTCCATTTACTAATTGAAACACACACACACACAGACAGTATATACTCGTTTATGTGTGTGTGTATGAAAAATTGAGGCATTTTGATTATGATTATTGTTAATAAAAACGTAATATAAGATTGCAAAAGGCTATTAAACTTTTATTTAATTTAAAGAATGCCATTAAAAATTTGATTGACATTTACAATATCAAAAATTGATAAATGTTTGATGTTGGTTTGATATTTTTAAGTTATTTTCAATTAACGGCAACTCAAACAAAAGCTTAAATTAAACATTGAGTAACGTAATTAAATGTTAAATAATTCAAAGAAAGATGAGAATTGTAACGAATGAAGTCTTATCTAGTTCCTAAGCTCTTAGTTTAAGTTAAATCGTTTTTAAACTGATAGTTAAGCAGCATGTTGGAAAATAAATGAAATTGAATTAAATGTCGCATAATTTTTGATTAATTAGTGCTTTAATATAATAAAATGTAAGTGCTTGCTGCATTACGGATGCTGGCATATTAAAGTTAACCATAAATATATACAATATAATATTATATATAGTATACGTATGTGTGCCAGATACTCTCTCTCTCCCTCTCATTTTCTCTCTCGTTCTCCCTTGGGGTAGAAGGTGTGGGGTCCATTGCAATTTAACGCGCAATGGCTACGGATATCCGTTTAATGGCCATGAATACATAAATAATAAAAATGTATTTGTTTATTACACACACATACACACACACACACACACACACATATAGTTATGCAAAAGTCAGTTTACATGCCTTTATGCGAATTTATTTACCTTTGCAATAAAATATATGGGCTATGTTTTTTTTTTTTTTTTTTAACGGAAAGCAATTTAAACAATACCCAAGAGTATTTATAATAAGCGCAATGAAAGCCAATACAAAAAACTATCTGTGCGAGCTGTGAAGAGATTGGCTTTTATGACAGCCGCAATGTTTGTGTCTGTGTATTAGTATGATTGTGTGTGTGTGTTTTTGTGTATGAGTTGTAGGACCATTTTCCGGTGGCTTGTTAAAAATGATTTAATTTTATTGTATTTCAATTATTGTTTGCTGCTCGAATGGAGGCAACAATAATCCAATGCCATTGTTGTAGTACAATTTTTAGCAGTAAATTTACATACAAAATGAGCCTACTGAGCAATTCTGAATAGAATCAAGTAACCTTTCCTGCGTGTGTGTGTTTGTGTGTGTGTCGAGTAAATTAAAAATGCCATTGGTCAGTTGAGACATAACATGGCAGTGGGAAGATGACAAGGAGCGAACATCTGCATGTGCTCCAGTTACACAAAGTGCTTAATCAAGCTGAATAGAAGAGGGCTTGAAAAAGAAATAAAAACTCAAACACATATACGCTATCCCACTCTCTCTCTCTCTCTCTCTCTGTCTCGCTGGTCCAAGTAAGGTGAAGTGGTTTAAAATTAAAAAGGACACATAATCCTGTCAATGCACTGCGGCGCGGACATTCGCCTAAGTGAAATCCTAACAAGCTGGCAAACGAGCATTGGGGATTAGCTAGAACATGAAACATGCAGACGGAGACGGAGACGGAGAAAGAGAGAAATAGAGAGCATCTGAGTCAGAGTCTGGGGGCTACCACACGTCACATCTACACACACACATATATATATATATACATATAAAGATGTATCTGTGTAAGTTGAATGTTTGCACATCGCAGCGCACAAGAAGTGCAATTATGTGCACAAAATAGAAAATGAAGCAAGAAAGTGGAACAATTGCAATGGCTGCTGCTGCTGCTGCTGCTGATGCTACCAACCAACGTACATTGTAGACAAAAACTATTGGAGCTAGGGGGTTTGAAACAGTCATTACTGATTGCTTGGACATGCTTGGTTTTTATGACAAAAAACAAACAATTGCTACCCACATTGGTTGGCAATTGGAAAATATTCAGCCTTATAATGTGACAATTGGCAATTGGCCATACAAATAGTTAAAGAACTTGATATCTAGGTACAGTTGGTTAAACAAACAATGTATGCATATGTTAAACTTGTTTATTTTAAGTTATATTACGTTCGCCAACCGGCAACCGGTCATCAACTAACTATGTTTACCCAATGCCAGGCTGCAACAGATCTATCTATATATACACCTAATTAATCAAACACATCGCGCCAGTGGTCAAACAGGGCATATGCGTAATAAGTATACCTAATTGAAAGCAAGCAACTATGAATAGTCAGTCCCCTTGTTGCTGTTGGCTGCCATGGAAGGTCAACTGTTGGCAACAGTGCGTCCCTATCTGCAGCTATTCTCGCTGTGTACGCTAATGCCACCGCCCAGCACATACGGAAGCAGTTCCGGCTCCTGCTGCTGCTGCTGGAGGCGTCTATTGATATTTGTCTTTGGCCTCCACACTTGCTGCGTCTTTGTGCTGGGTCTGTATGTGAGCATTGTGCCGTTGGCGATATGGAAATCAGAATGTTGAAGGTAGAGGATTTAACCAGCAAACTTGGCCAGCTGCAAAAGTTCTTCTACACAATCCTTCTGGCCATCATACACATCTATATGTGTATACAATATCGAAGATTGGGTCGCATCTATGTGGAAATCGCAGCTCTATAATGAACCTGCGCTACAAAATATTTACCGAATTCATAATGTTGATACTGCAGCTAAAGTGCGTAGAGTATACGTTATTTGTACTTTTGGTAGAGGAACTGCTGCTACGACTGCGCCACTCGCTCATCAATCTGAAACTCGAGTTAACCAACTGCGAGAGTGAATTTATGCTACAGGTTCTATGTGCTGCAATCCGACGCAATAAACAGCTTTTGTTGCGTGTTTGGAAACTTTTTGGCGAACTGGAGATATATTTTAAGCATTTCTCACAATTATCTAACAGGGCGTGTTGGTAATTTAATATGCCTGCTGATCAACCTTCTTATACCCTGTTGGATCAGCCAGAACTGCATTGGCACAGTAAGTTGCAATCTTAACACCCAATTAAATGTTTGAGCACAAATTTTTCAGTACAACAGCTTTAAGCGAATCATAAACAACATTCGCTGTGGTTCAGTTGGAGTAACTGCAACATGAAATTAATCTCACATGTTTTGGAATTGTAAGTTAATGTTGCTTTAAGAATATAATTACAAGAATAATTTATATTTTATATTACAGTTGGTTGTGACTATTACCCGTTTTACCATTATTTTAATACAGTTTAAGTTGCAGGGCCTTGTCGCAAGAAAATGATGGATAATTCAGTTTAATTTCAAATGATTTTTACAAACTTGCTTATTAAATATATAACTATATTCCCCAAAAGCCCATCGTTTTTTTTTAATTCAAACGCCTTCCACAGCGGAATCGCCAATACAAATATTTACAGATCCTTATAAGGATTAAATGTTCTTATTAAGTAGAGTGCCTGATTAGCTAGGTGGCTGGCCAATTAATCAAACACACCGCTGCAGTCGTAGAACTTATTGCAGTCAGTTGACACCAAACTGTTATTGGTCACGGCTGCCATGGAGGGTCAACTGTTGGCAACAGCGCGTCCCTATCTGCAGCTATTCTCGCTATTTACGTTGATGCCACCGCCAAGTATTTGCGGTAGAAGTTCCGGCTGTTCGTGGAGGCTTCTATTGGCTTGTATCTTTTGGCTCTACACTTTTTGCGTCTTTTTGCTCGGACTGTATGTGAGCTTTGTGAACATTTTGGTGCTCGATATGGAAATCAAGCAATTGGGAGTCGAGGATTTCACCAGCAAATTGGGCCAAGTGCAAAAGATCTTCTACACAATCCTACTGTCCGTAATACACATCAATATGCTAATATACTTTGGTAAACTGCGTTGCGTTTATGTGGAAATTGCAGCTTTGGAACAAGAAATAGATAATGCATCCCAGTGTTTTGGTGGTCAACGGAATCGTTACAACTTTCGCAAACGCTTGGCACTCGTCGTTGGATTGTGGCTAATAGGTCTATTCACTGTATTTCCACGCATTACGATTCCTGCACTGGCAATAATGATGCATTGGCGTGACAAAATGTTCACAGAGTTTATAATGCTGATTATGCAGCTCAAAAGTGTAGAGTATACCTTGGACGTTCTTCTGGTGCAGGAACTGCTTCTGCGTCTGCGCCACTCGCTCGTTAATCTGAAACGAGAGTTAACAGAATGTGAGAGTAAATCTATGGTAGAAGCTTTGTGTTCAGCAGTACGATGCAATAAAAAGCTTTTGTCGCGTGTTTGGAAACTTGTTGGAGAATTGGAGATATACTTTATGATGCCAATGATGCTGTTGTTTCTCTACAACGGAATATCTATGCTTCACATTATAAACTGGGTGTACATACAAGCCGTCAATTCAAACGATTGTGAATATTGTCGTCTTTGTAAGTTCTTTTTTGGGGTTAACAGTGATGACTAATGTACAGTAAATTTGTATTCCTTTGCAGGGCGTGTTAGCAATGCGATGTTCTTGTTGGTTAATCTATTAATACCCTGTTGGGTCAGCACAAATTGCATTGGCACAGTAAGTTGCAACTGAGTTAGCAAATAATGTTAACTAACAATTCTATTTAGTACAATAGTTTTAAACGCATTATTCACAACATTCGCTGTGGTTCGGAAACGAGAACTCCGTCAATGCTTAAGAATGCTCTTCGGGAATATTCTTTGCAAATGGAACATTTGAAACTGTGTTTTACTTGCGGCAGTTTCTTTGAAATCAATCTCAAGTGTTTTGGCAGTGTATGTACTTTGCTAGACTAATCATAAACATACAATAATAATTTTAACTTTTCTATTGACAGATGGTAGTCACAATAGTATGTTTTGCCATTATTTTGATACAGTTCAAACTGCAGGGCTTTGTCGCAACAAAGAGGCAAATTATGAACAATAACAGCAAAGAATAAAGCTCGGCAGAAGCTTGCAGAAAGCTCTTTGTAAGTTAACAGACTGTTAGAGTACTGTGGCGCCAAATGTTATTGAAATTAAAATATTTTTTGATACTTACATATGCCATATTTTATTTAAACATTTAGACTATTATTGTTTCAGTAATTGCAATCAAGCAACATCAACGATCAATTTCCATTATGCTATGGACTTAGGCTAAGCTTTATGGATGATTTACATTAAATGTTTTGTTTTGCGGTTAGTTGTACTCATAATTAGTGTATAAAGTAATTGCGACAATCAGCTTATAAATACTTAAATTATATATATTGCTTATCACCTACTGCTAAACATCTGCCTACCCATGACCCATCAGTGTTCTAATGTTTATTAATCGCTAGCTTAATTTCTAGTAGATATTGTATAAAGTAACTGTGAAATGTTCAGTTACGTTACGTTTGTTTGTTTGGATTGGATTGGATTTTTGTCATATAACTTTCGATTGATAATCACAGATTGAATAACTGGAATAACTTATGGAAGTTCCACATAAACACAATATTTGTTGTATATAGCATAAAATTATTTAACTAGTGAAAAATTAGCTATTTTAAAATACGCCATAAACAAACAAACCAACAAAGCGTATAAACAATTCTCAACCATTGGGATGTGTTCATAAATGTTTGTATATATGTACTTGGTTCTTGTACGTACAATGCAATAAGATACAATGATACAATAATGCCATTGGCAGCTCGGTTTACAATTAGTTTAAGGTAAAGCTCCATACATTGTTCATAGATGTTTATATAACTATATATATATATATATATAAATATAAATATACATACATATATATTGGTATAAAGGTAATAACATATTGGAAGGACACTGGTGGTCTTACATACGTACAAGGTTGTCTTACAAATATATTAAATTGAGTATACATTCTTATATTAGTTACTTCGGCTAGCTACTTAAAACAGGTCCATATCGTAGTTCATATAGCTTAGCAGATAATACAAATAAATAAATAGACACACTGTAGGCAGGAGATAATTCAGCAGTAGGCTAACTATTATCCCGTCCCGTGCTTTCCGTTTTCGAACAGGCCTTTCTTGAAAAAAGACGACAGCTGAACGAGGGAGGCACGCGTCAGGCCCGGTCCCCCGGGCCCCTCATAAATAGGACACTGTGGTATCTTTGAGCAAACGACAAATAGCCGACGCAAGT
The DNA here is from genome assembly GCA_035044725.1 of Scaptomyza caliginosa. Taxonomy (NCBI): domain Eukaryota; kingdom Metazoa; phylum Arthropoda; class Insecta; order Diptera; family Drosophilidae; genus Scaptomyza; species Scaptomyza caliginosa. The sequence continues at coordinate 588,544 of JAWNNR010000979.1, read as the reverse complement.
AAAGCTCTAGCAAACGCCGCCGATGCTTGGCCACGGGCTCACTATTCGATGCGAAGAGTTCACGACGTGGAAAAGGCAAAGCTGAGATCTGCACAGAAAAAGTTATTAATAAGTACGTTAAGTATCTAGATAGAGACTTACCTTTGCACCATAGCAATGTTTCATGCACAAATGCAGTTCCCGGAATCGACTGTAGCGACGCAGTATGTTAAGCTTGCCATCGGGCAATGCAATGCGCACCTCGTACTCATAATGCGTCTGCTTGCCAGCTCCGCGCATCACAAAACTTGGTATGGTTATGAAATGATCGCCTTCAGCTGTAAAAACAATAAACAATGTCAGAATTGAATCTTATTCAATGCGTGTATATACTTACGAAACTCCCTCATAGACGGACATGATGTGGTCATGCTGGGGGAATAGATTTGTGAGGTGGACTCCTCCATGCTGGTTGGACTCATTGCGCTGGAATTCATTATAGAGCTTGCCAGCTTGTATTGCCCGTCCATGCCGGCACGCTCCTCCGCACAACATTGTGCATGAGACTCAAGATCCTGCACTGTTTGCAGCATTTCCCGCTCCATTTGTATGTAATTTCGTTGCAGATCTTGCAGAATGTTAATTTGCTCATCGAGCTGCGCCTTGTTCAAATCCGTTTCGAGATTCTTCATAATCAACGCCTTTTGTGAGGCTATTTTGCGACGTTGCGCATGCAACGGACAATGAGCACGCGTCATGCCCGGGTTGCGACCAAATTCACAGGAAGAACAAGAGCCCGTCTCTTCATCACTTGTGCGCATTATATGTCTATAGTTGCCACTAGCTCCGTTCTGAATCATGACCTGATTGCGACTGTCCAAACACACGCCACTATCGCTCATAATTGCCTGCGAGCTGGGTGCAACAGAAGTGCCACTGCCACTGCTAGGACCTGCAGTGCAGGTGCGCGATGCATCCTCACTGCTGCCTGACAAGTCATCCTTGCGCGTGTCATCCGCCTCGTTATCTGCCTCACAGGAGCAGTTGCTTAACGGCGATTGCTGACCCTCCGTAATGGTGGGCGATGACAGTAACGAGAAATCTGAATGTGCTGTATGAAAGGTATCACAGGTTTCGTATGTATCCGATTTGGATACATCCTCCATATCACTTGCACTTGTCATTTGTAGTTGCATGTTTTGCTTTTTGGCTTTCATCGCATGCGCTTCGTTTTCGCTTTCGGCACGCTCTTGACACAAACGTTCCAGTTGTCCCTGTATTTCCAGCATTGTCTCATCCACTTTGGCTATTTTACTGGTGCTGGCATTTAAAATGCGCTCCTTCTCGGCAATTTGCTCGTCCAGCCTGCGTATTTCCTCATTCTGCAAATAATAGTTTATTAAGTTATTTTAAAATAAATAAAAGAGTAAAGCTCACATTTCTTCGCACTGTATCCTTGATAAACTGTGCAGCAAACAAATCTAACGAATCCGAAACATGCAGTAGAAGTTCATCGTTTAACGGAGTACCTTCTTCGATTTTTACACCCATCTGTAACGAAGCAATTTAAAATATTAGGTAGTTAGATAAAAGAAGCAAATTCTTTATTAATTTTGGTCTAAGCTCTAAGCAAATTATACTTAAATAAGAAATAACAAACAAACCTCGTCAAGTTTGCCGCAATCGTGCAGCTCCTGCAATTCTTTCGCTACATACTCTGAGAAATCGCGTTTCTTTGAGTCGAGCTGCGTTTGAAACGCTGAAATTTGCCTACACACAATGTCGATCTAAAACGAAAATTAAACGAACAACAAGAAAACAATAAAATAATAAAGTTAAACATAATGCAGGCAAGACAAAATCACAAAAACAAGCACATGCACAGTAAAATTCATTACTTAGCTTCAATCTGAAGGACGTACCTGAATTTTTTCGTTATTCTTTTCCCATAGTAACATGTCCTTGCGGGCAAAAAGCTCCTGTTCGCGACAGTTCAACACTTGCAAGCCTTCAATTTTTTCCTGCTCTAGACGTTTTAGTTCTTCCGTAAGCTTTCGTACCTTAGACTTGTATTGATCATGCATTTGTACGCGTTCCTGAAAAAGATATTGAATATTAGAGATCATTTTACTATAGTTGACTACAATAACATACCACGTTCAGCTGTTTTAGAGCATTCTCAATGGTATCTAATATTTTGCGGTTCTCATCCTGCAGTTCGGGATCATCACGTGACATTGGACGCTGTGGATAATACTGTCGGTCGGAACGCTTGTAAGGCGACGATGTGCTGCCAGTCATGGCATCATCATCCAGATAAGTGCTGCATGAGAGCAAGTTCTCCCGCGAAGAGGTAATCAATGAAAGACGCGACATATCCAACTGTGAGCGATTTAGATCTTTGCGTAGTTTCTCTGCTTCGGTGGGATTGTTGAAGCGAAAGATGTTGGTGCGCCCAAGCAATATGATATCACCCTGTGAGATCTGTTTAGGCTCATCAATGAGATGCGCATTCACCCAGCACTGAGCCTGCGGACAAGGATGTAGCGTTGCCACGCCTTCCTTTAACACAATGCTGCAATGCTGCGGTCGTATGCCATCGCCCATCAGCTCAATATGCTGCGCCAACTCTGCATCCTCTGTGCCAATGCGTGTTTCGCCTTCTTTAAGACTATACAGGGTAACGCCAGTCGTCACATCATTGTGTATGCCAATTAAATGCGGTATTTCTGAGTCGAGCACAACACCAACGCCAGATTTGCGTAAACCAAGAGTCTTTTGCTCTTGCAAAATGGATTGGGCCACCTTCCACTTCTCCGTCCACTCCTCTGTGAGCACTTTCTCCTGTGCCTCTTTCTGTTGCAGATCGGCCAACATCTTAAGCGAGGGTTGTATCGATTGCTATAAGGGAAAGTAATAATGGGTTTAACATGTATCGACAAAAGAGTATATGCAATTGCTTACAATATCGCCCGTTAGCATCGACTTTAGCTTGTTGATTTCCTCTCTCAGTTCGCGTATTAGCTTCACATTGGCATCCTCATTAACTGTGGGCTTGTTGATTATGTTCTTAGCACGATTTGCATAACGCAATGTGCTCAAAGTCTCACTGTAGTTGCAATCAGCCGGCGAGAGTGCTGCTATCATTATTGTCTTGCTGTTGCCACCCAGACTATCCTTCAGCAGCCAGGTGAGTATGGAGTCGCGATAGGGAATGTACAGCACTCGCTTTGTACCGCCATTCGGTGTGGTAGCCAGCGAGGAAGAAATATGCGCATTGCCAGCGCTCGTCTGCTCCGCCAACGCTGAGATTACTTTGCCCAGCGTCACCAGAGATTTATTGATGTGGGCGCCCTCCTTCAGTCGCTGTCCCGTTGCGCCAGTTGCATTAGCTCGCTCACTGCAGAAAAAAAACAACACCCAAAGAAACGAAACACTCGTTTGTTTGTTAAGGCACAATTTGATGGTTCAATAAATCGCTAACGTACCTGCCAGCCAAATCGACCAGGTGTATTTTGGAGACTGTCTCGCTTGGCATGTCATTCATGAAGACAGCCTGCACAAACGTAATGGTGAAGATGGCGTGACTGCGACTGCTCGTATCATTCATATTAGTGCTGGCCGTCGTCCGATGAGCATTTCCACGTGCAATGCACTCCTGTAAAATACAACAATCAGTTTTAGAGTCTCACACTATTGTCATCAATATGATTATGCACACCACTTACCTGTATCTCCTCAAAGTCGGATACTGCATGCTGTGACAAGTTCTCCACATATGGACCCAGACTACGATGTTCACGCACTCGCAATGCATGTCCTGTGCTCTGTGCCGCAAGCAGATCCTTTACACGTTCATTGTATATCTCCAGGTAGCTAGCATGCGTCCGATAACCCGTTCCCGACTCTTGACCAACACGCATGCGCGCAAAGAGCTCTTCGCAGATGCGTGGTATTAGACCCGGATTGCCTGGCGTACCCATCATTGTGAACGTCTTGCCCGAGCCCGTCTGTCCGTAGGCAAAAACGCAAGCATTGTAACCTATAAACAAAGAAAAGTTCATATGAATGCCAAATTTTTCTTTTCAATGGTAGTCGACTGAAGTTTTAATGTGTTGCATCGCTGATTTGCCAACCCAACTGTTGCACGCAATTGTAGAGCACTTGACAAGACATTGGCTAACAGCATATAGTAAGTAATGCGAAACGGTGACTCTTGTGAGGGGCGGTTCAAGCCAAGATTTAAACTATATTTATGAGCGAACATATGGCGAATTCAGTTAAATATTAAGACTAATCACGGTTGAGTTTATAAGTAAGTGTACTTTTTAAAGACTCTCTCGTTTCCGTTTCTTGTAGTTAATTGTGTTTTTTTTTACTTCCGCCCGAATTGCCACTTCTTTTTGAAGGCAAGTGCTCTTGATTTAATGACCAATGTGCCCGGGTGGTCTTTTAATATCCGCTCCTTTTGAGCAACTTCCATTGGCCGCAGCTACATCAGTTTTTATTTGCTTAACAACTATCATAGTTAAAGCATACCAAAAACTGCAATTGACAGGTTTACATGTAATTAATTTCTTACAAAATTAAAAGCCATTAACTATATTATATGACTAATAAATGATTTTATTAAGCTAGTTACTTGAGGTTAAAATGGTAAAAGGCAATCAATAGGTTTAGTACATAAACAACTCAATCAATATTTAACTATAGTTGTGGTTTCTATCAATTATTCTAACGCCAAGTTAAAGTTATTTGCTTTACACCTTAATCTAGAAATTATGGTTTTGGGCATGATTCAATAGCATGAGTCATTACTGTTACAAGCATTACAATCTTTCAAAGCACTTATTCAATTGATGACGCGAATACTTCCGCTTGAGCCGTATTCAGCCTTAAGCCTTATTGACTTAATTGTGTGCAAGCCACAATCGACGCAGCACATTGCATAAATGCAGATGGGAAAGGTGACCTGACCAGGCCAAAGCATACAATGCAAAAAGAAAAAACTTTTACTATAATTGCAGCTCAAGTATCAGTCCACACGGAGGCAACTGTAGATGCGCCACCACCCATTTGGGGCAAACTACACATTGTTTAAATGTTAACTCAACAGCTTGCTTTTTGTTGGTTTGTCTAGCCTGGGCCTCTCTTCGACGGCGTCGTTGTAGACCGCACAAGTGGCGCAACAGCAGCACATAATAACAACAGTAGTAACAGCAGCAACAGCCAAGTCACTGCCTCATTTAGCCAGTCAGCCAGTTAGCCAGTTAGCCAGTTACACGTACAAAGGCTACTCAAAGTCAGACGACTCTTGGCACAATCCTTCCGCAAACCCGCTGGGCAGGCAAATGGACTGCAGTGTTGCATTGTTTTTTATTATTAATATAATACACTAAGAAAAAATGTTAATACTAATTATTTAAACAGTATTATTTAGTAGTAGATAAGAGTTTGGCAGGCAAATCACAACATTTTGGGGCTAAACTTTTTATATGATTGAGGTTACACAATTTGCTTTTAAGAACATAAAGATAAGATGTTTATGGCATTGCGATTAACAGCTGGCTGGTAAGAAAATAAAAACACTTTACATATAGAGCAACCATACGTCGGTGCAAACAACTCTATTCTTGGATGCATTTTAGTTTTGTTTACGTTTTTTTCTTTTTGCAGCACATCGTTGACGTCGTGTTCATGCAACTTTTGTCATTCCCAGTCGGCTAATCTTGGCCCGGGTAATTTAATATTGAAAGCGTGCCAAGTTGCAGCAGCAGCAGCAGCAGCAGCAGCAGCAACAACAAAAACAAACCATAACAACAGTTAAGTGCAGACAACAAACAGCTGTTCCATTCCGCTTGGCAGTTTTTCTCTCTCTCTCTCTCTCTCTCACTCTCTCGCTTAGCACTTGTGGGCGAAAGTTAATAGTTTTTTTCGGCTTTTGTTTTTTGCGTTTGCAATAAAAGAAATTAGACTTTTGTTACAGTTTGTTGTGTTTTGGTTTTTGTTGCTGAAGTGAAAGCGCATAAAATATTACGCACTGGTGGAAATCATAGCCGTAGGCACGTGTTGTGTCATGTCAACAATCAATCAGCGTTAAAAGCCAAGTAGCTGATGGCGCACAGGCTAGGGGGCGGGAGTTGTGGGTGGAAGTGGGAGGAGTTGAGACGTCAGCCCGGAAATTTGCATGTTCATTGAAAGCGAAGACGAAACGCAACGAAACGGAAAACTTATTTTTAGACCATAGCAAAGGCAACGGAAAACCAGAGAAATGTAAACAAAGTTTTGGCCAAAACTGTAAGCAATTAGTCAAGCCCAAATAAGGTCTGATGTGACGTCATCCACACTCACCTTCATAGGCACAATCGACAACATCGTTGCCAAGATCACTGTACACCTGTTCCTGTGTGGCAAAATGTGAATCCTCTGCATCGAATGACCAATACGAATAGTCAAAGGTGAAGTCATGATGAGCTTCGCGGCCTGCATCGCGTATGGATTGCAACCGGGGCTTGAGCAATCGCGTCTTCTTGCCCTCCATTTCCATTATCAGCTGGGCGTCCATATCATTTTCACTGCAAAGACGTAGACAAAAGGCAAAATAAAAATGAATGGTTTTATCAATCAATACTCTGCTTAAAATAACCTTGGCCCCATAACACCCAAGCCAGCACCAACAACAATAACTAGTTTTCCCTGATGTGCCATTAAATTTCCATTTAGTTACTTTTGTGCTTGGTGTTAACAATAAATATTTCTATTTATAAACGCTTTCCATGGGCCTTACTACGCGATAACTTAACTGCTTAATAATGCCCTAAGCCAGCCTTTATAGTATATGCAAGTTTTTCAAATAGTCACATGATTTCCCACGTATACCGGTTTGTTTTTTGTTTTTTTTGAGATCGCGTAATCATCAAATGAGCAAAGCCGTTGACCAGAACCGTTGCTGGTGTAACCGGTTCACTACGGTTGACATTGCGGGTTCATGGAACACCCACAGCAGTTGAATGTGCCACCCAATTCAAAGACTTGCCACACTATGACTCAGTCAATGACCACACCAACAGTTCCACAGACGCATACTCTTTAGCTAAGGGTATGCACATTATGACATTGAATATGTTAAGAACCAAAGAAAAGAGTATTTCATATTCGTTATTGCGTTGATTGTAGTATTCATTCTAGTTGTTAGTTTTCTACATTTCTTTTATCTACATGCGTCTTGTGCCCATTTAAAGCAACAATTTTAGGTCATTCCTCTTTTCATATGGGCTCATTCAATGCTCATTCTTGTTGCTGTTTGTTGCTGTTGTTTGTGGCATGTGTACGCTCCACTTTCAACTGCTGCAAGCAGACATTTGAGGCTGTGAGTGGTTTTGTTCTCTCACTTCTGTCGAGTGGATTTAATTTTTTAATCTGCTCGTTGCTTGAACTGTTTTTCGAGCCATTTTTTGAGTCAACATATTGCGCATTTCCCCCACTTTATCTAAATCTCTGGCTCTGATTTGTTCCTCAATTTTCAACAAACACACACACACACACACACAAACATACTGCATTGCTGTCGATTATGACCGAATTATCTGACTCACAGACAACAGAAAAAATTGAATATATGGAAGTTGTTTAATTTGCACTTGCGTGCCAAAAGTTGTAATAATTTCATGCATAATACCTTTTACATCTATCTATGTATGTGTGCGTGTGTGGAAAAGCTAAAATCCCAACAAGAAATTTGGATACAATTTAATGGATAAACAAATACAGACAAAACCGAATATGCAAGTGTATTTAATCGTTATTGTATTTAGCTTTGCCTGAGAGAGAGAGCCGCTCTGCCGTGAATGCAGTGAGAGAAATGAGTGTAGCAATATATATATTTTAAGTTTCTAAAAGTAATATTACTGATTGCACAGATTGTTTGTATTTGTAGGAATATGCCAAATGTCAGATAAGATATTTTGTGTTATCAATAAAAAGTCATGTTTATTTTGCTTTTTGTTCTTCGCAACAATCAAAACGGAACTAACCAGATACGAGAGCTATCTTCATATATATATATGTGTTGTTTCTGCGTTTTATTTTAATATAAATACTTAATAAGTTGGGCAAAAGTTTGCATGCATTTGAATATTATTTAACTTCCTGTTCCTGTTACTTTTTTTCTTGCTGTGTACAACCATCCAATTGGGTGCTAAAACTTTGTTTTCACGCTAAGCAAAACATCAAATATGCAAATTCATTAACTACATATATACATGTTTATTATACAAAAAGGTAACATTATAATGAGAACATTACGTCAGCTCTGCTCTAGACTCTCTGGATAGCTCTCTAGTATAATTAGCATGGATTAAAAAGAAAACACAACGAAAGGTATTCTATTTGTTTTATGCCAAGTCATTTGTACTGCATGATTCCTTTATGTTCTTTGTGTTGTTGCGTTTATCGAACAAAAAGTGATTGCCTGTGTGAGATGAATGACATCATAATGGTTTCATCTGCTTTTGCTTTGTTGCCAAAATCCGTTCGAACTTCGCGTACATTACTTGAGCCAAGTTACACAAGCCAAACAGACACAGCGGCTGGCAAACAGACAAAAAAATACTAGGTTTAATGCGGTTTTAAGTAGCCGTTGGGCCAGTTTAGGCCAACGACGTACTTTTGCCAGCGTGCCTCATAATTCATTGGCCAAAAAATATAATAAAAAAAAAGAACACAACAGCAAACAAAAAATCTTGGCAACGTCAGCTTCTTTTTTTTTCGTTTTTCTTGGTGAATGGTTTTTACAATGGCCACGCATTCTAATTGGGATGCGCAACAGGCGATTTGAGGGGCGTTCTCGAACGTTTGGACAATCAGACATTCTAATTCGAATACTTGTTCGAATTTTGCAATACTAAATGCGAATGCACTGCTTGAACCACACACACTTACCGAGAGTTAAAGGGGCGAACCCTGACTGCAACCTTGAGTGACGACATTTCGGTGGTTGTTTGTTGTTGCTGTTGCTCCGTTTCTCTTTGTTGTTTGTTTGTTGTTCCAACTCCTTTGCTATTCGCTGGGCAGCACAGTTATGTGAAATGCTGGGGTGCAAAAGGGCAACGACAACGACACTGATGTACAGTACGTTTGTTTGGGCATTTAACTAATTGCAATAGTCAGCACTACGTTATTTTGATTGTACTCGTTTCGCGCTGACCACTCGAATGCTCACAATGTATTTTGTTACGTTATTTTGCGTTTTCTGGTTTTTCCTTCTTGTATGTACATATGTATGCGTTTGTTGTTTTTGTTGCTGCTGCTGCTGCTGCTGTTAGTCTTGTTAGTTTGTTTTTGTTTTCGTCGTCTTGCGCAGCGTTTCATTGTGCGCGCCACAGCCCACAGCTTGTACAACACATAATAATATTATTAATAATTGTACACAATTTGATTCACTTGCACCTTTCATTGTTTACAGCTGCCCACAGCAGAACTTGCATTTAAATTGTGTGCATTCTGTATGTATGTATCGGTGTAAGCATTTGTGTGTCAATTTATGTATTCCTTGCGCTGCATATGCATATTGAGACGGAAGCACTGAATAAAAAGATCACATAATTAACACACCCGCACATCCATACGCACACGACGAACAATTTTGTATGGATATTTAATGCTTGTTTTACGTGTTTCGTGCGCGTTCCAATATTGTTGGCTATGGAGTCTTCTTCTTACTGAAGCAGATATAACAGTGTTGCACAATGTTAGCTTAAGCCACAGCAGCTGTTAACTCAAAAAGTCATGTTAAAAATATCAGCTGAGCTGGGTACGTTGAACATGATAAAGCGAAACTGCGTGCAAGCTGTTGCACTGCTTTGTGGAGCGCAAATTTAGTTCAAAGTTTTGCCACAAGTTAAATGGCGCTGTCAAGCTTAAAGATTCAAGATTTTACTTTAAGCTAAGACTGCGAATTGATTTTAGTATTATTGCGAACAAACTATAAATATTAATGCTGAGTTCAGTTTCTCATTAACCTTTGCATGCAATAAATCATCCGAAACGTACCTTTCTATACATATATCTAGAGTTAAATCATTTTTCTTTTCAGTCATCATTCTGTACATTGACCGCACACACACACACACACACGTACGTTTGTTGCTGTATTTGTAAGTGGATTGCATAGCATTTGACAAAAGGCCGGATATTTTCAATTCTCCCTTATGCGTAGCAAATTAACAGTAAAAATGAGAAATAAAAAATAGTATGTAAAACCAGTGCAATCAACTAGAAAATACTCTGTAAGTAGGCGAATTGTAAATAAAACTCAATCAAAGCGTTTGTAAGACACATAAAACCCCTTTACCCATATTATGTGTACAGGGTACAAAACGATATATAAACAACAAATATTGTATAAACCGTTCGCTTTAAACCGGCTCAGTCGCAAACAAAACAAAAAACAACAACAAGCTTGTCCAGTCAACAGTTATCATTCAGTCATTCTATCAAACTCTCATTTAAAGCTGCTGCAGCTTTTGCTTTCAGTTTCTGACTTAGTTTTCAGTTGCATTTCGAGTCGTGATCAAAGCAGTCGCATTAAAAAACCAAAACACAACTAAAAAAAATACCGTGAGTAGAGAATTAAGTTAAATCTTGAGCAGAATAAACTTTCTAATTGATCAGCTTATCAGTTTTGTTTATTAAACTTTGCACGTCATCAACGAATCAACGCCCCAAAAATTCAATTTAACTTCCTTAACTTCAACTTACATATTTAAATATATATATATGTATAAAAAAAAACTTAAAGCCTTGCCTTGCATATAAATCGAATTGTTCTTAATTGAGAAAAGTTGTAGAGTGCTTGTAATTGGTTTAATTACATATTTTTTGAGTCATTTCCTGGCACATGTCTTATTAAGAGCAAGTCAATTAGGTTTTCAACACTTTTTCTTTGTTTGTTTCTGTTTTGGAGTAATTATAAAAAGAAATGTTTGACTACTTGACTATTTTCGTTAAGTTTGGTCAAGTTATCATTAAAATGTGAAAACCAGTTTCAAGTTACATTACATTAAAGGGTATAGAATCAATAAAGCTTAAACATATTTGTTTTCTATATTGACTATGTAAATTTATTCCCCAATGTTTAAAAATACTTGCTGCTCATAACTTTTGATTTCAAAACAGCTGAGAGAGTTCGTATTTGGCCCTGGCAAGTGATTAACACTTCCCCGTTGTGCTCTCAAACCCAAATAGGCTTTAGGGAAGTACTTGACTTGAGTTAAGTATCTAACAGACGATTGCAAATAAACGCATCTTAGAGATACATAGCAAGCATATAACAGATATAGATAGTCGGAGAACGTCACGGATGCGCCCAATTGAAGACAACTCGCGCAAGCACGCAAATCTCTCTCTGAACGCTTGCCACAAATTGCGTATAAAATTCTCAGTTTCAATTGCTTTCTGTATAAAAAATGCCAACACGCATACCAAGCAGCTTCAAGAAATCGGAATGCGTCAACTATACTACAATTATAAAGAACGCTTGAATTAGTCAGCAAAAGCAAGCAATCGATCTGTTTAGTCTCGACTTTATACAATCTATATGTATGCGTATATATATTCAGAGTGCTTCACGATATTCGCTCAGTTGCCGTTGATCAGTCGCGCTTGCAAGTTTGACAAAAGCTAAGCAAAATACAACAAAAAGTAATTAAATTAAAGCAACAAATACAAATTGTGTTTTAAGCGTGTTGCAGTTAGTTAATTGTCTAAACTACGAGTTAATAATATCAAAATTACAAGCAACAATTAAGTTAAAGTGAAGTGAATTTGATATTAATAATATCTTTAATCTTAACAGAAATTAATGTGAAAATGCCTTAGTCGAGAATCAACAGACTTTAGACAGTTACTTATAATTATATATTATTGTTATCAAGAACATTCTAAATTCCAGCAATTTATACAAAAGCCAAGAAATTGTTATTTCAGGCACGTGTTGAAATTCATATAGCAATAAATCTAATTTGATGTGTGATATGCAACATTTAAGTTAACAACGTATTCAACTTTTGTTTTTATTGTTTTAGTAAAGTGTTTAAAAGAGTTTATCAAAGATTTTTATTTTAAACTCATGTTTCGCTTATTATACTTATTTATTACTTAATTGACCAGAAAAGTTATTAAAACACTTGAGCAATTAATTAATATTAATCATTTTTATGCATTCTGATTGCAACTTTTCGTTTTTTTTTTTTTCAACACTTAAAGCAATTCAGCTCTTAAAATTACCTAAAAAGACACTTTGAAACATTTAATTGCCCCCAAAGCATAAATATATATATATACTTATGCAATTAGCAGCATCTGAAGAGTATCTCAAAGATACTTGTATGAATTGCACAGTTTTGTGTTTGGTTTTAAAGTCAAGGTGAATCTTTCGCTTGAAACGTAAACATTGAACCGGTTTAGCATCGCATTCGGTTTATTTTCGATTTGACTTTGTGCTGTGAGCCAAGCTTTTGTAGCTTTGGCCTGGCCCAAAGTAGTTGAAAAGCAATTAACAAACCCAACACAACATTTGCATGCGCTGCGTTGTTAAGTTAATAATAATTTGCATGGTTTAATAACTTACAGCCTTAGCTGAACACCACCTTGTTTGTATACACCATGAAAATGAATTCAGCGCTGTTATTGATTGGTGTTGCGACGCTGCTCAATCTTGCAACTGCCACCGATGTCAAGCCATGTCCCAACTGTAAGTAAGCCCAGAAATGAACTCTTAACCACAACTTATGGTATATTTTTTTGTTCTATAACCAGCCAAAGCAAAGGCATTGAGCGCCGAGGAGGTAACCATTTCCAACTGTCCAAGGAACAAATGCATCTTGAAGCGCAACACAGAGGCCAGCATAACCATGAAGATCAAGCCAGAGCGTGACTTTGCCGATCTTACATCAGACATACAGGGCATCATATTGGATGTGCCATTGCCGTTCCCCGGCTACTATGGCACCAGCGCGTGTCCGCATATCTATGATGCATCGGGTGAGAACAAGGTCGGTTGCCCGCTCAAGGCGGGCGAGACGTACATCTATAGGAACAGCTTTAAGATACTGCCCGTGTATCCGACTGTCAGTCTGGAGATACATTGGGGCCTGGGTGATAAGCAGGGAGATGCTGCCTGCTTCCAGATACCCGCAAAAATCAAGGCTTAAGGATTCAAGCTAACACATTTTGGTTTTGCATTTTAGTTTGTAAGTTTTTATTTGTTATCATTATTAGTAACGATTCGGTTAAGTACAATTTAATTTGATAATGAATTGCTAAATTTGGAATTTTTATTTGTTATTGATTTGGGCAATATTGCGGCATTCCAGCCAATGTCGCAATATTTTTAACAAAGAATGAATATATGAATATAAACCAAAATCAAATGAAATAAATGAGAAAAATATACAAGAATAATGCATACAGTGTGGTTATTTAGCACGATTATAATAATAATTAGGATATTAAAAGTAATTATTTCCAAATAGCTGAAAGTTTTTCAATTTACATATAATTCTTTACTTATTTTATACACATAGATTTGTCGGCCAACGTGGCGTATGCGCAATTCGCGTGCAGATCGTTTTCATCGTTATCATTTTTTTGTGTTTTTTTTTTTGTTTTGTTTAAGTTTTTGCTTCAATTGGTGCACAGCATGCAATGAGAGACGAGTTGGAGGATAAGTCGACTGATGGAATAAATATCGTTTAATTGTTCTTGTTGCATCATATTAAATTTAAATGAATGTGTTTGTGTGTGTGTGTGTGTTCCATTTAGCGTTCAACGTTTACTTTTTGAGTTCAAAGAAATCGCCATTGGGCAGCTGCTGTTGTTGCTGCTGTTGCTGCTGTTGCTCCTGCAATCCTTGCCGCTGCTCAGCCTGCTCGGCCAAAGCCTGTTGCAGCTTGCGCCAACTCTCTGCCGCATCGCTGGCATCGTATTGACGTTGCAACTGTCTCAGCTGATAGCGATGCTGGCGCAACAGTTGCCTCCACTTTGCATCATTCATCTCACGATTATGTTCCGGCGCCGTTGCATCTCCGCTCTGAGCCGCCAGAGCAGCTGCAGCCAGTGGCAAATTGTAGTTTTGATTATTATTATTGCTGTCGTCATCAATGGAATTGGCATTATTGCTGTTGTTATTCTCGAAGAGTTGTTCGGCCAGGTTTTCGGTTAAGGGTGTGGGCTAAGAATAAGTAAAGGTGTATGAATAAGGTAATCCAACTACTCGAACGAATCAATTAGCAATTCAGAGTAAGGCAAAAAAATGCTGAAAAGCATGTCAGCAATAAAAACCACACGGCGCATTAATTGGTCTTTAAACGAAAAAAATAAATTGAAAGAAATAATTTATATGCTTTAACTTCGCCTTGGAACAAAAACTACAAATAAAGTTTTTTGATATTTACATATTCTGGATAAGATTGATACTATTGCAGCTGCTTTATTGTAGTTAGGTTAAGGATATTTGTCCAATAAAATAAACACAACTCACCTGTTTAGCTGACATTGCTGCTCTACTACCCGAACGCTTGCCATGTGCTGTTGATAACAAAAAAAAAACAACAAATACTAAAAGTCAGCAAATAATAATAATAATATTAAGAACTTTGAACCTACCACCCCAACAAGAGTGTCCGTATTCCAAGCAGGAGCCTGTTAGCAATAAAGAAATATATTTATATTATTAAATAAATCATCATCAACACACTGGCAAGAAGAGTTAGGCAATGCGTTCAAATTTATGAGTTTGAAAGCCAAAAGACAAAGAGTTTAAAAAAAGTAACAACGCCTACATTGTGATCAGCACGGGGGTCTAAAAAAGGCCAACAACAGCATGAGGGTTTAAAAAGTTAAAGATAGCCAGGAAAAAAAGTTAAAGAAAGCTGGTACTATTATTGTTATTGCCATGGTAACGGTTACGTTTTGCTGTAGCTGCTGTAGCTGCTGCTGCTGCTGCTTTTGATGTTGCTAATGTTGTATTGTGTCGCGACCTATGATAAATATGGTCCATTACAATTCAGGTAATAAGCGTGTGCACCTGAGTAATGCGTTGAAAGCAGCACTCAACACTCAGTACTCAGCTGGCAAAAAAGTGCGTGGTTGGTTAACACACTGGCAGTAGTTGGGGATTGGAAGAAGTGTAAAAGTCTCCTTGATGCTGCATTTCATTGTGTGGCCAAAAACTAATCGCACAAATGGATGGGCAACAAAAGAGTTTCTCTGGCCATGGCAAAGCTCACATGTCACACAACGAGGCGTCACAACATAAGTCAACAAAAGAGCAGCTGGGACCGTGACGAGTATAAGATTTACGAAAGACCAGCAATGTGTAGAATCTTCTGGCAACAAAGCCAATGAATGACATGCCACAGATGTGCTGCACTTGCATAAGCCCAGGTCTTAGCCTTTAACCATTGATAAAAATGTTGACTGGTTAATGGGCATTGAGCCCACTTGACTCTATCAACTGTTGCTAGCTGCCCATATGTGAAATGTGTAATCATTTGTCAATTACTTAAGTCATGGATTAATTGTGGACAGGCTGAGATAGTACATCAGCTCTGGGCTCTATGGCGCCTCAACGTAACGGGCTGTCATTAAAATAGCCCAATACAGTGGGTTGTAGAGCTCCTCCCATACTAACCGTCTAATTAGCGTGCCCATTCACTTTAATGACTCAACTCCTGACACGTTGTGTGGTCCGCTTTGTTGACCCTCTTGGCTTTTGTGTGTCGTCGGTTCTTTTTTTTTTTTGTTTGTTTGTTTTTAATGGTTCGACAAGAGTCGCACGTTTAATTTAAAAGTATTGCACCATCGGGCAATAAAGCTATTTTTTTTTAATTGCTCGAGCATCTTGAAAATTAGTATTTTACATTTATTTCAAGTGAAGGGAGGGGAATCACTGCATTGCCTTTGTAACTTTGAGTAACTTGATCTACTTAAATGCTTTATGGCTTTAGATGACTAAACATGTTAACGTGAACCTCGTTAGAAAAACTTTGACTGTAGAAAGTTACAAAATTGTTTTCTATCTGTTTATCTGCTATCTTGGTTGGTTTGGTTTTACCGGCACACTTTTTTAGTCCAATAATATCAATTAACATACATGACATGACATTTCATCAGACGGATTTTAATAACTTAAGCTAATCAGCTGATTGGTAAATGCTTTTATTCCATGATTTATGATCTTCAATATAATCAAACAAATAACTCATACCTTTACCTAACCCAATTTAGCTTGATATCAGCTTAAAACAAAAGGATTCACTACAAAGACCAATTCAGCCGCCTCAAACAAATGCAATCTAAACAGTTTGTGACTCAGTTATGCCTATCAGGTACCCATAAGCCATAAGAGGATAAGCATAACCCGAACTAAGCCAACAACCAACAATTGCAGTTTGCTGACAACTTGCCGCCTGCAAGTGCCACAGCTTGAATAGTTCACACGATTTTCTCTAGGTTTTTCGCTGTGTCACCTGGAGTTGTTTTTTTTTTTTTGTGTGTGTTGTTGCTGTTATTTGGCACGCAATTTGGATTAATTTACGACTGCAATTAAAATCGTTGGGGCATTTGCAGGTATTTGATATATTTGGATGCCGTTGTTGGCTGACAACCGACGCAGGTGACGACAAAAATTCAGACAGAGAAAGACAACAAAAAAAAACACAACCAAAAAAGGGCGTGCCGTGGTGGGAAATGGCGATCAAAGAGCAACAGGAAAATGTGCATAAAATACAGATAATGCGCATCACAAATTCAAATAATATCAATATAGGTGTGTGTGTGTGTGTGTGTGTTAATAAAGGGTAGTTGTTTGGTAATTTTATGATACTATTGATACGGATTAGGCATTGTTGTGAAATGATGAGAAATTCTAAGAAGAAATTCAAATGACGCCTGGTCATAATAATAATGATAAAGAAAAAGCTAAAACTCATGTGCATAAGGCTTAAATAGAGCTTAAGCATACTTCTAGGCTGGTCTGTTGTTTCAATTTATTAATTAATTTATAAGCAAGTTTTTAGGGTTTAAAAAAGTGGAAGAACAAATTTTTTTTTTGACTTTGTTGTATGGAACTTTTTTTATATGTTGAAAGCTTGTTTTGAATTCCTGTCGTCTAATCCTTAAGGCTAATTGCTTACCTGTCACCACGGTGAAGAGCACCAAGAACACCAAAATAGTCCAACTAAATTTCATATAGCACATTTTCATTTATACTTTTTTTTCTTGCTTGGTTTGTTGTCAAATAAAGTACGCACAATTTCTTTGATATTTTCGCTTCTGTCACACTTTCAATTTCACTTTGATTTTACACTGCACTTAATGCCACTGAAATGTTGAAAAGTTGTGCAACAGTTTGCCTGTTCTGCTGGTGCGAGTCACTTTTTTTGAATTGCCACCAAAATGCGGCTGTCTGGCGGCTTTTATAGCTACAACGCTCTGCAGCATTTACCGCTAGAACCGCTAGCAGCCAAAGATAACGGCAGCCAATACGAACGCAATACACGAGCCGCATGGGCGAAACGAAGAAAGATGCCGAGGGCTAAACGCCAACGCACGACGAGCCAAATGCCGCCAATGAGCGCAGCGATGGGGTAAGCAACAGGCTGACGTGTTTGGTGTAGCGAGTTGGCATGGGGGATTGTGGTGTAGCTTTGGCGCATAGATGGCCGAGTGGCGTTTAACTTGTTGCAGTTGCCACCTGCCGCTGCAAGTTGATTTAATTAGCACAGAAGAAAATGCCGCAAAATTTATGCTCTTTAAAGAAAAAACGCAAACTGAACAATTGTTTATTGCAGTGTTTTTGTGACCAACTATGGATTGTTGGCTAGTGGGTGGTTGTGGTGGTGGTGGGTGTATTTTGTGGTGTTTGTTGTATTGTATGCTACCAAATACAACATTTCATCAATCATTTAGTTTCGAACGCAACGGCAGTTTTGTGTGTGTGTGTGTGTGTGTGTTACAAATGCGTAGCCAGATTACTAGCTAAGCTTAAGATTCTGTTGCTGCATTACTCTAGCTTGGCGAGTATATCAGATTCGCGGAAGAGGACATACTCGCGCTTGTCATCCATGTCGACCTTGGTGCCGCCATACTTGGGCAAGAGGACACGATCGCCCTCCTTGACGGCTACTGGCAAGTGTCCAGAGCCAACGGGATTGCGAGCACCTGGTCCAACGGCGACGACAACGCCCTGCATTTCCTTGGGCACCGAATCCTCCGGCAGCAGAATGCCTCCAGCAGTTGTCATCTTTACCTCGGCACGTTGGATCAGGATGCGATCCAGCATGGGCATAACCTTTTTGATAACGCTAGACATATTTCTGTTGTGGCAAGAGCAAAAAAAATATATATTAGTTAAGGCTTGAAGGTTCAATAAAAAATCTGTTAGAGTTTTACCGAAAAGTTAATCGTAAACTTGAAAAAACAAAATGGAAAATTAGGTTCTTTATTTTTTTATTGTATTTTTTGGTAGCCGTTTAGTTCGGTTGCCTTGAATAAACTGAAATATGCTACAAAAATTTAATAATAATAGCAGCTGATGTTGTTAAAAAAAACACTTAGCCTACTTTGATGATTTTGGTTCACCCTAAAAAGCAGTCTGTCTCTCAACTGAGTTTACAAACTCATTCAAGGCTAAAAGTGTGTGTGTGTGTGTGTGTGTTGAGTACATTTCATAGTATTTATGCGATGTTTTGATAAAATTCCCACGCTGCAAACACTAGCGCCACCTGTTGTCGCCGCTGCGCACTAAGCGCAAAGCTTGCATGTATGTTTGTGTGTACGTGTTGGGGTTTGCGTATCCCGTTTGGCTCCTTGTGTAAATGATTTGGAATGAGTCGTTTTGGTTTTTGTTATACTTGCTGCATTAAATGCTGTCTGAAAATTGTTTGCTGCCATTTCAATTTTTTTTTTCTTCTCCCGATTCGCTCGTAAATCAAAGTATTTCACACTTTCGACGTCATTTTTGCGGGCAGCTCTGTGTCAGTGGGTGTGCCTTACAGCCGGTGTGTGTGTGTGTGTGTGCGAGTGTGTGTGGGTGTGAGTGTGGGGATCATTTTCTTTGGCTGCGTTATTTGGTTTTTCTGAGCTTTACGTGACGTACGTGAAGAGATTATTTTTATAGCTTTGGGCCAAAAATGTTGCTAAGTATATGAATTATCATAAACAGTTTGTAGCAGGCCAAAACAGTATAATAAATATAGACATTTGAGGCCTTTTGAGCTGCATGAGAAGTTATTAGCATATAATGTAACAGGTTAAGGATTATATGATGAAATGTGTTTCTGATGTCTTTTCCTTTCCTC
Organism: Scaptomyza caliginosa; assembly: GCA_035044725.1. Classification (NCBI taxonomy): domain Eukaryota; kingdom Metazoa; phylum Arthropoda; class Insecta; order Diptera; family Drosophilidae; genus Scaptomyza; species Scaptomyza caliginosa. Next base: position 569,204 of record JAWNNR010000979.1, on the reverse strand, counting down.
TTTAAGAAGTGAACTTGAAAATGGTTTGGAATCAAACAAGTTGTTAACAGACAAGCTCTCAAGTAAAGCGTTAATTATAAGCATTTTCCGGTTATTGCTAATTCTATTAAAGAGTATGTTAGATTCGCATTTAGTTAAAACGCTGGCGGTATCATTTAACAAAAACAGATTTAGTCGACTTTCGCACATTGTTTTTGGAAAGTTTTGCGATGTTTATGGCATGCTGCGCTTTGGACTTCCATGTGTGTGTAAAAAATGACGCATTTTGATAGAATTTATGGGCACAGGATATGAATACGTAAGCATATATATACATATATATACATTTATTTCGAATGCAGCAGTTAAAGTGCCCTTAATCTCACCTGCAATTTGGGCGCAAGTTAGTCAATGTCAATGGTTAAATAGGTGTGGAAAATGGTTTTTTGACCAACCAGTACACTTTGCCTGATTGCATTTACATATCAAATGCTTAGCTTCGATTGCTTACTTACTTACATTACTCATACGTTACGTTGACATTAGCGTGCATTTGCAGTCCCATGACCTTGGCCGTGTGAACTATCAGCGCACGGCATGGGCGGTGCATGGTGTATGGGACATCATTATCATATCATTTATTTATGCAGATGGCGTACGCAGCGCGCAATACAAATCGATAAGGAAAAAACAAGAATAATTTCCTTATGCGCATTACGTTAAATCTAAAACAAAATCGCGTCGCCATTTTTTGGCAGCTATAAATAGTTATATCGGCGAATAAAGAAGCCTTAGCAATGAGTTTCGTTTGAATATATTGATACATTTTATTTAAATTTTTACATATTTTTGGTTTCACATTAAATCACATTTAATCAAATGTTCAAAACCAATCTATTTACATGCTGTGCCCTTGTCAGCAGCAACTGGCAACAATTCCAAGAAATAAGAAAACTGTTTGCTCTTTGATGTTTGAGCACATATCAAGCAAACTTTATTCAACTGCTCAATCACTTTTCACATTGACAGCTAGTTTTGTGTAAACTTTCTATTATAAAAGGAAATAATAAAATATGAAATTGTGAAAGCAAACTTTAAGCGCATAGAAGTTAAACGTTTTATTACGCAACAATCTACAGAATTGTAATAAGAAATAATAATAATTTATATATTGACATTTGCTACAATTCTTACAAGCTAATACTTTGTTTTAGACCTATATAGACTACATTTGGATTATAGTTAGATTTAAAACAAAGAAGATAAACTCAATTATAATATAAACATTCAAGTTTTAAATTGATTTGTAGAAAATAATACTATATTAAACACATGTTCTTAAAACAAATACAAAATGAATTAGTTATGCAAGTAAATTGCATTTTGTACATAAATAAACAATAAAAGTGCTCAAATTATAGCATTGCCTTAACGTTTTATAACTTAATAAATGCATAGAGCTCGATTAAATTATTAATTTACCTAATATTATTAAATAAGAGCTTGTACTAGCGACTGCAAGAATGTGCTTTCAGAATGAATATAATAATGAATGTAAACAATTTAAATAAAATAACACTATAAAGCAGCAAATTGCACACTATTGTTGAATATCAAATGAAAAAAAAAAACAACAACAAAATGGCTACAATTAATGATTTTCTGTGCTTAATTACGAAACTAGTTGAGACTTTGACTGCAGCAGTCGTTCATTAAGCGCCGTCTAAAAGCAAAATGAGAGAGAATTATAGTTAGATGCATGTCAACAAGTTATATTTTAACGGCTTAGATTAAACTTGGAAAACTTTCTCGGTTCGTAGAAATGTTTTTATTATATTAGGAAAACATAATCAAACTCGTATTATCCGAATTCGTCCAAAACATGTCAACAAATAAGATTATCGCAGAATGAACACAAAACAAAACACTTTTATTATGATATATATCTTTAAAGTGAAAATGTTAATCCCTCTGTTCGAAAACATTCAAATAAAAACGCTCATAAAATTAAACGCCTGGCCAGCTCATTTAGAGATTTAATGTGGATTGCTCCGAAGGTCGTTTATATTTTGTGTAGACAACAATTTCTTTAATATTGCTCGTAAACTCAATTTGAAACTAGGTCAGCAATGCACTACTTGTTCTGTATCTAAGGAAAGTCAGGAAAGTTTTCTCTAAGTGCATTAAACAAACCTGCATTAGCGTTGGCTTTGCCTCAATGGATTCGCGTTGCGTCTGTTCTGATGAGTTGAGTGTTGTGGTGCGACGCAATCGACGTGATTCCAGCTGATGTCTTGAGTTCAGCGATCCCTTCGAATACTTCTTGCCCAACAGCACAGCCTGCAAAGTAGGTTTATATATTTAGTAACTGCGTAATATGATGATCTAATGTAACTGACTTTGAAAGCCTCGCGAAACTTATTGCTCATCAGGTTGTAGAGCAATGGATTGATGCAGGTGGATAGATAGTAGAGTACACCAGAGATATAGGTCATCACGGTGTAAAGGAACTCATGTTGATCGTGCAACTGGGCGCCTCTGGCTGGTGCATAAATCGCAATTAGACGCTGAGCATGAAACGGTGCCCAGCACAAAAAGAAACAGATGACGACGGCAACTGTAAATGGAAAATAAGTACACCAAATGTAAGCCAGATAAACTAAACAATTTGTACATTGTACTACACATGTATTCATTTGCAACTAATGAAACAGGCATCATATATAGATATACACTAATATAGCTTTGTATCTTTTTGCAGCAGGGTGTGTTAAAGGCATAATAAAACGCGAGCTCGCTTCATAAATGTCAAGCATGCCAAAATGACAGCCAGACGTGGCGATAAATTGGGCAGTGAATGGCTGATTAAATGTGCCCAATTTACCAGCAACTAGCACCACCTCCAATGGCCACATAATACCCCTTGCTGATGCTTAGACATATGGCTGCAAATGAGACATTTGTTGCACAGCCTGTGGCGACATTTTGCATAATTGGTATGAGTTGGCAATTATTCGTTTTCGTAGCGTTCGCTCGTAAAACTTAAGCTATTAATTAATGTTTGAATCCTGTGCAAAGTTTCCATATGCATTTGCCTAACTCACCCAACATTCGCAGCACACGAAGCGTGCCGTAATGATTGAGTCGTCCACGCACCGAACTTAATTGTGGCCCAGCATTGTTTGTTGATATGGAACCACTTGCAGCATAACGATAGAGTATTGTATCACTCTGAACCGCCTTGAGCGGCTGCGGTTGCCGCCTGTCTGCAGTGGGCGCTGTTGTGGCCGCTCCTCCAATGACACTCGATCGATACAGATGTATGCCAATGCACAGATACAGCACCAGGATAATCGACATGGGTGCAAAGAAGAAGATGAAGGTGGAGAGCTGAAAGGAGTGCTCCACAATGACGCGAACCACAACGCATTTGTCCACGCCCGCATAGGTATTGATGCCGAATTGTGCTGCCTGTGGTATGGCTGTGATCACTGCCAGCAGCCAGATGAGAATGATGATGCGTATGGCGCGACTTAGTTTGCTCATGGCCTGACCCAAGAACGGATGACATATGGCCACGTAGCGTTCCACGGTGAATGCTGTTATGGTCAAAACGGTGGCATTTGCAGAAGTTTCCGCCAAAAGACCACGTCCAATGCAAAAGTATTCGCCAAAAACATATGGATACTTGGACCAAATGAAGTACATCTCTGGCGGCACACCCGAGAGCAGCAGCATAAAATCCGATATGGCCAGCGAGAAGAGATAGTAATTGGTAGCCGTGTGCATGGAGCGATTCTTTTTGATCACAATGCAAGTGCTGATGTTGCCCACAACGCCAGTGAGAAAGATTAGGCCATAGATGACCGTTACCGGTATGACAATGGCCAACGAATCACGCTGTGCGCCAAGTAATTGGCTAATTGTTGCCACACTTGCGTTGGTGGCAGGCGGTGCCGATATCGCAGACATGTTTTTTTTTTTTAATTTCCTTTACCGTTGTCGGTTTGGATTTTTTTTCTATATTTTTTGTATATTTTGTAGCGTTTTTTTTTTCAATAAAAATTTCCACTTGAACGCCACAATAACTGGGTATATCTACTAACTCTGTATGCTAATTATTATAATTCGATGTCACGATCAAAAAAGCAACTTTGAGACATTGAAAAAACTTTAACTCGTTTCTTGGCATACACGCAACGACCAAACGACAGACAACACAACACATGTATTAAGAACTTATTGTTAGCGAGGTCGCAAACAAACGTATCCGTTGCCCGGTGACAAAACGCCCGCCCAGCGTTTACCAGGGCGCTTGGGCAACTGTTAGCCGTTAAGTTGATTATAAACCTGCCCAACCGCATCAATTTGTCATTAGTTAATTTTGTGAATGCATTCGCAGACGTTTGACCGTTGCACAGTTTTTCCCGTAACCAAATCCGAATACGAATACGAATGCGAATCCGAACCGCACGCCAGCGCGTTCTAAACTTATCTGATAAGCAGTGACGGCGACATTTTCATTTCAGATTTCTATCTAGCTACAATGAGCAGCGACGTCGCGTCGCTGCCATCTGTGACAGTGCCTCTGTGTCTCTGGCTATGTCTCTGACTCTGACTCTGACTCTGACTGGGTTGACATGTGCATACTGCTAAGTGCCTCGGTGCTCTGTGTGCTCTTGGCATTGTTTGTGTTTTTGGCCACCATTTCTCATAGTCGCCTTAGCCAAGAAAAACAAGAAAAGAGCAGCAGCAATAAGAAACCCCACGACGATGACGCCTGACACACACACACACTCACACAAAAAGTATTTCTGCTCTATGCGTTTTGTCAGTGCCAGAAGAGGGCAAAGTTGAGGAGTGAAGAGCTACTTTCATACGTTTGAAAACGTAGCTGACGAGTGACATTTTCCTTGAGCCCTGTCATCTATATATTTCATTCATTTATATTATTTCGTTTAACGCAACACTAACTAACCAAAGCAATGTAAACATACCCCACTTGCCCCGAAGCCATCCACAACAAAAAGTTCCAAGTGCGTGCGTTGCTTTTGAAATAGTCGCAGACAGTACACACGTACAGAGATACACTTAAAGTTATAGTTATAGAAACACAACAAATAGATATAAATATATATGGCAAGATGATGATGGCTGGCACGAGACAAACGTGTTCTTCCCCGTCTGTGTGTAAGTGTGTGCTGTTAACAAAAGTTTTCGCATGTGCTTGAACGCGTGCTTCAAAAGCTTTGACAAAGAACAACGACGCTTTTTAGTTAGTCTAAACTTGAGATTAGTTCGGCTTATCAAACAATTCATAAGCAGCTTAACAAAGTTAATCGAGCGAATGCTATTGTTTAAGATAGAAATAAATACACACAAGTTATTATTGGCAACATCAATTTTATTGTACTGCTGCGAAAACCTTTCGTTAGATTAACTATTATGATTAAAATACATTCGGAAATACATACATATATAAGGTGTATTCTCTATATAGATAGATCTGTATAAGCTTGGTAAAATGAACTCAATAAATATCTCATTTTAAAACACTGGACACTATTCAACCAGCCTTTTCTCGAGCTTTGATGCCCGGAACCATTATATGCGTTATTTATGCTATAGACATTTACCAACAGTTAAAATATAGATAGATGTTTTGGGCGTGGCAAAAATCAATATGCTAATATTATTTTAATTAACACATTCATATTTGGTAATGTATAACATCAATAATATAGAGCTTCTTTTTTTTTTTGTTTGTTTGTTGTAACAAAGCTATGTAAACATTCAAGTTTTTATTTCTAATAGATATATTGAATGTGATATAGTATCATATAAAAAACAAAAAAAATTTATAAGAAACAAAACATTCTTAATCCATTTTCATTCTTTTCTTTTCAATATAACACACAGTTATTTGGCTGCTCGATTCCATCACTTATTCACCTCTACTCATACATCAATGTGTATTAAATATTTAGTTGGCATTGTATACTTGGTATTTTGAAATAGTTCATGAGTAAACTCGTAGACTCTAAACATCTATGAGTATATTTATCTTAACAGTTTACAGTGCAAATCCACAGTGTGCGGCAAAATAATACATGCTCTTAAGTATATGTATATATATATATTTAATATTTGTGAGTAATATTATGACTTAGTGTGAAATACATAAGACATTTGCATAAGTGTATACACATTAACAATATTTTAAATGTGTTTTTCTTTTTTTTAACTCACAATTAAAGTCTTCATCAAGCTCGTTTATTCGTTTTGTAAAATTTATGCTAAGACATTTAGCCAGAGTTATTGCTCATTAATTGAATAACATATATCTGAGCTGTTCGACAAGTCTAGCTTCAGCTTTTTTTTAAAATGTGTGCTAGAACGTTTTTTCGTTTTTCGTTTTTATCACATAACAGAAATTTGAGATGTATTTATTATGTATTTTGTAAAAGATTTTATACTTTTTTTTTTCAAAGTATTTGAAATGTTTAGTTACATTAATTTGGAGGTATTTAAGTATGTGACTTTTTGGCTATCATTATTGTTGACTTGAGAACCTTAAGAGTTAGCTTAGTTTGGAATTAAATAAATTAAATTATAGATATTTTAAATATTTAACCTCAATAATATGTCTCACTTTCGGATAGCGTTAACTTAAACATAATTTTTGTAGAATATTGTGGATAATAACTTACATATAAAGTACATATAGAATAATAAATAAAAACAATAAAAAGATTATATTGCACGGATCCAGATTAGACAACAATTTCAATGATTTCGGCATCATCCTCATCATCGGTCCCCCATCCGGCATGGGGATTGTTCTCATCCAGTCAGTGAACGAGCCTCTCCTGCTATAGCATCACCTGCCTTAACTCTGGCAAATGCAGCTCCAAAACCTTCTGAGCAGCCTCATGATCCAATCCATCAATGCCGCAAGCAACCAATTCTCTCAAATTACATGCATACTTGGCAATATGATTAAACGAGTTCATGGTAAGCATTGAACAATTGCTGATATTGAGACTGCGCAAACGCTTCAAATTGATGACAACAAACTGCACTGCCACATCATCCAGAGGCGAGCAACTGGCCACGGATAACATCTCCAGGGATGGACAATTCATGGTCAGTGCTGCAATGCCATTTGTCTGCAGACGATTACAATAGTCCAAAGTTATGCTAAGTAGCTCGGGCAGACGCAAAGCTCGCTTGAGCACACGATCCGTAATATTGCGACATCCTCGCAGTGTTAGGTGACGCAAGCCTCGCAAGCGACTGATGGAATAGGGATGCCTGCCAAAGCCAACGAAACCATTATCCGTTATCTTGATGCAGTAATCAATTCGAAGCACTCGCAGCAGCAACTGATGTTGGAATATTGTGGACAAAGTGCGATCTGTAGTGGCCTGTTTGCAGTTGTCTAAGCTGAGCTTCCTTAAATTTGGCAAGCGCTCCAAAAGTGTACACATTGAGCCCTCATCAATGAAGCACACATCCTCCAGAAACAATTCTTGCAGCGTATAGTTAACCTTGGTGGTCAATCCCTCGACCAATCCTCTGCCCGTCAAGGCACGACAATAGGCCAGGGTCAGGGACTGCAGACAGCCGCTCAACTTTCGCAAAGCCTTAACACAACGCACGTCCAGCTGGACACAGAACATGAGATCTAGATAGCGCAGCGTCTTGGGCCACTTGTGTGCGACCAGAAAGAGCATTTCATTGGTCAGTGACAGCATTCCAGTTAGATCCAGGACGTTAAGTTGTGCTGTTTTTGGTATTGACTGAAGAATATCTTCCAGCAGCACTAAATGACAGTTGCCCGATAGCTTTAAGGTGCGGATACGCTTCATTCGCTCAAAGGCCAGACACCATGATTCCGTTTCGATGCCCGGTGAGCAACTGAAGAAGATGTCAACGCACTCTAGTGTCGGTGCATGATCGTAGAGCACCTGCAGCAGGGCAGGCTCATTGTTGCGTCTATACTCGAACTGCAGATGACGCAAACGCACTTTGTTCTCAACGCGACGCAGTTGCAACAGCATCAATAGCTTCAAAGACGAATCCAGACTAACGCCATCGCATTCGAAGCCATCCAGTTGACGAAACTGTTTCATATTGATGCCATCGACACTCATGTTGACTTCATCCACGAAACTAGTTGTCGCTATTTTAAGCATTTTCAAATTGGGCAACTTTCCATTCATGTTGCGAAAAACGGGTGAATGACGCACTTGCACACACTTTATCTCCTTGCCCACCAGACGCAGGAAGGATCCTAATTCGGAACTTTGTGTCAAGTTGCGCAGCTCAACTTCCTCGAAACACAAATACGAAACGTGACGTTCCACATGACGTTTCATTTCCTTTAGATTCTCCTGCGTTACAATCACCTTGCCCTTTGTGGCAAAGAAGCGACGATTAACCAATTCACGACAACGCCACGATACCATACGAAACTGCTGCAGATCCAGGTATGACAAATATGACATTATCTCGATCCACAGATCATTTGGCAATTGTTCAATGTGCATCATTGGTTTCACATTCTCTTCTTCCTCCGACACTTGGGTTCGAGATCCTCGCTTACTAGCTGCTATTGCCGCCGCCATCTCTGGCTCCACTTTAGTCGGCTGCAACATAAGAAACATAAAAAGTTCCATAAAACTTGTAAAAGTATCTCTATAAACAACAACTGACAATGGAAGGTTATGCGATTGTTCTACGATAACAAGCATTTATTGTGGAGTCTGATCGATTAACAAACAGTTTGTCCTATACGATAAGTTATCGTTGGACTTCTGGTGTGGCCAGAATTACTAATAAGTTTGTAATCGTATTTTCGGTCGAAACTAAACTGTTCTATTAAAAAATGGTTTAGTGGGCGAACGCTTGTTATTGAATATATGTTTATTGATAGCAAATAAATGCAATGGTGTATAATAAGGGTTGTTTATATAGCCAACAATAGCTTTTTTGAATGTTAAAGAAAGTGGATGGAAACAGTTTTTAATTTCCTCAAGAAACGAACTGCTTCTTGTATGCATTTGCCTCAATATCCATGAAACAAATTTTAGACCTTTGGCAACTAAAAAACGAAATTAGACCACATATCAATTTCATAAGAATTAGCTTATGATGCGACCCAATTAAAAATGTTGACAACAAAGTTTTCATTCATTGAATTGCTCGGCCGCTCTGACGCACAAGAGGGTTAAAATTTGCCTCATAACAGGTGAATTGGTTGCCCGGGCAGCAGCCCTTAGCTGGTCCGCGTTGCAACGGCAACGGCAACGCCAACGCACTTGCTGCTCATAGATACATATTAATATGTCAGTATCTATGTACTTACATATGCATATGCAACACCCACACCCACAGACACACAGCAGCAATTGACGTCTGCAAGAAGATACTTATTCTGTGAAGTGAATCTGCAGCGCTTACAGATTTTTCACTGAGACTTACCTGGGACTCGGTGGGCCTATCAAAGAATAGAATTCGTCCTCTGTCAATTCGCACAATTCCACTTGCAGTTAAATTATTTCCCATGCAAATTAATCAACTTTCTCCATGGGAAAACTCAATGATAATGTTTAGTTTTCAAATTGGCTCCAGCTTCAAATTGCGCAGTTGTTTTTTAGCACTTTAACTGTGATTCTTATAGAGTTGAGAGTTTGAATCCACAGTTTATAACTTTTCTAATGTTTATTTAAATATATATTTCAGTAATTTACATATGATTTGTTTGTTATTTTCTTATTTGACTGCAACCTGCTCGCTGTTTGAATTACAAAACCCAAATACCAGCGACAGAGTTAAATGGGAAATCAACCACGCACTGGGACACACAGCTGTGTATCTAATAATGAAAATCAAACTGTAAGATACTTTTTTGTGTGAGCGCATAGGTAATTTTTTTCCGTAGCAACGCATGCTCTTACGCTCAGCGGGCTCTCGCATTTTACTCTCTCGCTCTCTATTCCGCCACCATCCCTATCTCGCCATCTCACTCTTGTTCTCGTGTGCGCTCTCTCGCTCTCTATCCCTTCCTCTCTCTCGTTGTTTTTGTTTGTTGTTTCTGACCCACTTCCAAAAAAAAAACAAAACAAGAATCTTAGATTCTATGCCGGCAGTGACCTTAAATTTGTTGCGTAGGAAATGTTGACGGCAAGCCTATTGTAGCCCTCAAGTGTGTTAAACAAAGGGCTAGCTCATTACGAAACCAGTATTCTTCTAATATTATCAAGTGGGAAACGCTATCTGCGTCGCTCAGCATGTAAAATGCTTTTAATTATTACAATTTAAACGATGACCTTATACATTAATCAAACCTTTCAGAAAAAACTTGATTGGTGCGCAGTATTCTTATGAGCTTCATTAATAACAAATATTTGAAGCGTTAGTAAATATTTTAAATGATTTTTTTAACTTACACACAGAATAGGAAATATTTAAATAAACTTTAAAAACGTATTTTGTATAGCCGTTAAATGTACAAAAACTCAATTTACGCACTGCGTAGGTTATTCGCAGCCAACTTAATAAAGTCAATTCGTGGTGCCAGATAGTTCGAAACAAATCACATTTACAAGTATGGCAGCTCGCATTCTGGCAACTCCACAACAATAAAAATAACATGAACAAAAAGTACTCTTAAATTATTTAAGGCCCATAAGCAAGCACAAAAACAGACTTATGCAGTTCCATTAGGCTAGAATTTTATTTAAGATACGTACTTGAAACTCACACACAATTAAGTATAATTAATACATTGAGCAATTCATATTACGTGCCGCCCTTCTAATCCTAACCTTAACCATTACTTACTAAACCTGAGCAACTCGAGCAGAGTTGGCGCTGTCGCCTCTAAGGATGAGTCTGTTTACTCAGACGCAATGAGGGACGGCGTATGCTAACCGCATTTACTGCTGTGGACAAGCGGGGTAGACGAGGATTAACTGGCGGACCCATTAAACGATCTGGTCCTTCTGTCAAAGCCACCTCAATAGGTGGCAATGGTGAGGCGGGAGACCATTCAGAGCTGGAACTTGAACCGGGTGAATCGGAACTACAATAAAATGTGACATCATTGCTTTTGACTTGCATTGGGTCAGGTAGATAGAACCTACCCAGCGGTGTAGATGGGCGGTAGTTTCTTTTCATAGTTTCCTGTGCTGGGAGTTACTACGCCAGCATGAATCTCCTGTTGATAGAGACCGTAAAGTTCCCTCAATTCATCTGGTAAATCAACATTGCCCTCCTCTATAAGACGGCGTTGGGAACTAATAATGTCCTCGCACAGTCGACGTTGCCGCTCGGCCCGCAACAGTTGAAGATCGCGACGACGCAGCTCCGCTTGACGTGCCAGTCGCTCTGCCTGCAATGATACCTTGTCTGCCTCTAGTTCATGCACCCGACAAAGCAGAGCAAGTAGTTCCCGTTCCTCGTCGCTGGTTATGCGTTCCGGAAGCTCCTGAATATACAAAGTTATTAGCAGGAGTTAGCATTAATAAGACTATGGTTAGACTTACATCTTCTAACTTGACACCCTTTTGGCGACAAAGTTCCAACTCGTGCTCTGTGTGCTCCCTAACTTCTTTGTAACGTCGAGTCTCCTTCTCTATGGCTGCCAGTTCGCCCCAAGCATTCTTTAAAGCAACTGAACCCTCCGATTCAATGTCTACATCAAAGAAAGTGAAGTGAATAAGAGCCCTAAGCACTCAAAGATAGAATTATAATACTCACCATCATCTCCAGGCGTTTCGTACAATTTTCCAATGCGTCCCTGCCAGTGTGATATGATCATGTGTTGGCGCTCAGCATCCAGTTCTAGGCCTAGTAAATGGCTCTCTGCTTCCAGCAGCTTTCTACGTAGTTTCATTTGTTGCTTGAAGGTTAGCACAATCTGTTCCCTCAAATAACGTAACTCCGTTTTTCGTTGTTCATTGGGCTCTCCAGTGGATGGCGTTTGTTGACTAGTCGCTGTCACTGGTGCTGCTTGAGCAGCTGCAGCACCACTACGTGGACGTTCAGTAAGCATTTTGGTGCGCAAGCGGGTGACCTCGTCCCGCAGCTCGGAAACCAGACTCTGATAGTGCTTGGTGGGAAAGTTTTTAAACTCATCGATGTACACAGAGCTCTGGAGTTTCGTGGTTATGCTGTTGGCCCGATCCGCATACACCAAAGTATTCTTTGTCTCGTCACGATGCTTACTCTCCGGAGCGACGTGGGCAATCATGACCGTCTTGCAGCGACCACTGAGCGCCTCCTTGAGCAGACGAGTAAGCTTGGAGTCGCGGTAGTTCACATATCGCGCCCCACCCGACAAGGCATTAATACAATTGCCTAGTGCAAGCAGACTACGATTGATGTGAGCTCCTTCCTGCAATCGCTTGCCACGGTTCTTTGTCTTCTTTGCACGCTCTGATCCAGCCAAATCGGTGAGAAAGAGTCTTCCCTGCTTGGTACCCATAGGAGTTCGAGTCTGCACAGTGATACTAAGTAGAGCATGACTTCTTGAGGATGTCTGATTGGCTGCAGTTGGTTCCATTGTCCTTGCCTTGTTGCCCCTGATAAGTAGGCTAACCACTTCCTTGCGACTTGATGTGGTTATTTCAGAGAGTCCAGCAACTGTAATTCTTTGCCCACGATTATCCTCCCTAAGCTCCAACGGTCCACCCGGATTCAGTAGATCCCTTATCAATTCGTTGTAGATTTCCAAATATGAAATGGACACCTTGGATGCACTGTCCGGTGCAGCGGCCTCAATGTAACCAAAGATATCCTCGATTGCGCGCACCATCAAACCAATATCTTGACTGCTTACATCTGGCTCTGAGTTACCAGCTGTTGAGGGTTTCTTGCGGGGCACAGGTCCAAGCATAGTGTGTGTTTTACCCGAACCTGTGGCACCATAAGCAAACACCGCTGCATTGTAACCATTCAGGACATCTCTGACCAATGGTGCTGTTGTGGTCTTATACACCTGTTCCTGTGTATCGTTCTCCTTGAAGACATGATCGTAGGAGTATTTGCGTGGACGACTTTTGCCACCATCGTCATAGAGTAGAGATCCATTTGAGATGACCTCGATGCAGCGTTCAGTGGAATCCAGACTGGGACGCACTCGAACCGCAACCTGGGAAAATATATGAAATCATTATATATAAATCTCTTACAAGAGACTAATTGTAACTTACCACTAAACGTTCCTCCTGAGCAGGTTGCGCTGTCGCCAGTTGGCGTCCTTGGGAGGATATGCTGCCTCCGCTGCTTCCCGACCAGCTGCTGGCACCAGCGCTAGCCGCCATCTTTCGTTCAGTATGACTTGTCCTTCACTGGAATGCAATCGCTGCCACGTGCCTTGATGTGTCCGATAACCTGCCCACACACAGTGACGACAACAACAGCAAACGATTACAAATAGTGTCAATTTGTTGTCAACAATCGTAAAACTGTCATTAACTGGGTGTATCCACCCACTAACTTGCAAAACTCCTAACATCCACCTACACCTTTAATTCAAACGAAAACTAGCCCTAATGGATTGTAAACTTTGACGCCAAGGTCTTTCTGTCCTGTACATGACTTGGCTTAATCGATGTTGTGCTTGCTGTCGTTGTTATTAAAGTTTTGGCAGTTGAAAGTCCTGTGGGCTTCGTTTACGAGTGTGGCGTGTGCCATTAATCAAGCCGTGAACTTGAACACCATCCATGGCAAACAACACTGCGTGTCTTCGCATGCAAATCAATGAAGAGTTCGATGGCAGCCCAAAGAGTCAAGAACCTGCTGTAGGCTTTTGAATGTATCAAAACTCATTCATGACGGATCGCAACAAAGAAGGTCTTGTATTATTGGCATGGTTAAAGTCGTAAATTAACACCTAATTATTCATAGGTGAATGAGTTTTCCAAAGACTCGAAGTTGGATTTGCCAAGAACTTTACTTCGAACAAAACCGAGAAGTGAATAGAGATCAACTAAAAGAAACAATTTACGACTGATCCGAGGAAGCTTCGTTAAATATAGAATTTATACGTCTTAATATGCAGCTTAAGTGTTGGAAAAAAATATTCTCAGGGTCATGAGAAACAAAGCGGTACCATTCAATTAAAAGCGAAAGGTCAAATTGCGCACTTCTCTATGTAATTTTTCAATATACAGATTTACAAATAGATAATACACAAATTTAATTATATGGTCCATTAAGCTGGGCAAGTCAAATTAAAATTTTATCTATAACAACATTAGCTACAATCGCCAACCAATTGCACCCCATCCATTTTAACACATATACTAACTACAACAAAAACTGGGACTTGTTTGGGAGTTGTTTCTACCATTTTTTGTTTGGCCTTTCGGACACATAGTTAATTTACTTGAAAGCGAATTAATTATAAAGCGTGCATCGTTCAACTTCTTGGGCGCGAATATGCATGAATTATTAAACTGTTTCAAGCCTACCAAAGTTATTAATAACTCATACAACACTTAAAATTCAAGTAAACAAACATTTGTCCACTCGTAAGAACATACAAATAACAGGCCAGCACAAATTGTAGGCCTTCAGTGTCAACAAAAACTTAGTCGACACGCCCCATTGGAAAAGCAGGCCTGTTTCGATGGAAAGCCTCCTAACGGGTTTTTCACACAATATGATATTAAAATCGATTTCGCATCGCGTTACTTAAACTGGCTTCTCGAATGGCATAGCACATTTTTTTTTCGTGGTTTTTTGTTTTTTTTTTTCTGTCCCCCGGCTTGTTTGGCATTTGCTTTGTGCTGTTTACGTGGTTTTTTGTTTTGTTTTCTGTTTATTGAATTTGTGTAAATTGCCCATAGACACGACAGCCAGGCAACAAATGGACGACAATTCTTTGCTGTCCAACTGAATGGTTGTGTGTGTGTGTTTTATGGATCCTGTGTCTTTGACTTTATTATGGCTTGTTGCTGTTGTTGTTGTCGCATGCTAGTTGCTAATGCTTTAATATTTTGGAATGCCTGCATTCTGAATCCGGTTAGCCGAGACCCCAACAAACATAGCCCAGATTATGGCAGGCGATAGAGCCAAGCTCCTACTCTTAAAGCGATGAGAAAGAAGTTCATTATTATGGGTTAAAGCGTGCCCTATAGCCCTATAGCCCTATAGCTGGGCTCGTTAGTTGGTTGGTCAGCTTGGTTAGCTGCCCCAAATGAGTTCTTCAATAAATCAACATTTTTCATTTTCATTAATACTATATACTAAAGACTGTGGCATGGTTGATATCCACCACAAATGGCCACATGTTGACAAAATGTCTGAGCAATAATCATTTGTTGGGCAAAATCAGTGACTTGATGATTTACCAATGGGAATTGTAAACACGTTGGTTTATTTAACTGTATGGTGTTTTTTTTTTGGTTGCAACTAAGTAAGAACATTTTGATGTCGTTGTTATCATCAGCAGCGGGAAATTAGTCAAAGTACAGCTTTACTTTTACATTTGCCCCAAAATAAATCCTTAAAGTGTCAGAAGTTCCGCCCAATTTTGTTTCCATTTTTATTCAATTTGCCTTAATTTCTATACCTCATAATTATAGCATACATTTGGGCTTAAAGCGACGCTCAAGTTCAGTTTGAAGATTTATTCCAAATAGTTCAGTTAAGTTAAGATTAAACATTATGCAAAAGCAGCTTTATCATTCTCAATAATTATAAGCTTGCGTAGACCATGGCCATTGGGATTGTGATTGATGGTCAGCATTTGTGGCTAACAGTTAATTACCCAGGCCAACAACAAAGTTGCGTCAGTTGCCTATTTATAGGAAATATTAAATGAAATGTGCCAGGGAAATTGTGGCAATACGTTTTACACAAAGTTGTTCCCGCAACCTGGCTAAGGGTGATTTTTCATCCGATTATCGTGCCTTCTGGCTTAAAGAGCAAATTTGCAACCTTCAACGTTGGGCAATTAGTGGCAGGCGCAATTAAAAACACCATGCGTTCTTGAACAGGTGTACAAAAGAGGTGTGCGTGCCGCAATCATAAGAACTTGGCCCCGGTTAAAAAAGTGGGCCAACTTCTCTGCATTGTTTACAGTACGTAACAGAAAAGTAAAAAGTTTTCGCATATTTCGCATATTTCAAACAACAAAATGGCTGCCGCTGGCTGGCCCCAATCTGGACATGAATCAAAGTAATATTTTCACAATATATATATATATATATATATATATATATAAATAAAGAGTGAATGCGACTCAGAAGAGATGACCGCGATAAGCAGCTCAGGCAATCGCCTCCAAGTAGGTCAATTATATGCGCAAACAGCTAAGGCATCAGCTTACCTTTAACGTATACTCATAACAATGGCCCCACGGCAAACTTATCATTGATTATAAGTGTGGAAAACAAAAGAAAACTTTTCAACACTCGATAACAAAAGTTTTACACAGCACCACTGCAAAGTGCCGCACTTACAAATGTTGTTTGTTCAGAAAACTATTCGAAAGAGTTGGGCTCAACACACACAAAAAAGGACACTTTTCACTTAAGTTTCAGTTGATTTTTATCGACTGGCAGCTACCGTTACAGGCGAACCGTTCGCGTGGACTGACAAAACAAAACTGAATGGCGACCGGCCCCATTTTGGACTCAGGAGCTGGTCAGAAGTGTAGCGAAATTATAGGCATAGTGTATACGGCAGCTCGACTATTGCTTGGGTGGTTTTCACCTTCTTTTTTTTGTTTTTGTGGGTGGCTTGCCGGCTTATATTGTGTAGTGTTTTGTTGGCCGCATAGCTCAATCAATTTCTCAGTTGTTGTTGCTTTGTTTCACTCCACTCGTTTTTTTTCTTTTTTTTTCATTGAATTGTTGAAATGCTAATGCGCCATTTTGCATACATTTCTGCCTGACGTTGGCCAGTTTAACTTTGGTGTTTCTTAGTGTTGTTCGGTCCTCTTTTCCCTCCTGTTTCATACAATGGCGCTAAAATATCAATAAAGAGTAAATACAAATTAAAGTCCTTGAGTGTGCTTTCTTTTATATGTAAAATACTTGTGGATTATTTGCCCAGTTAATGACTTTCTTGACTTGTTCTGCTCTCTAGAAAATGAAGCAGTTATTGTGTTTGAGAATATGAGTTTTCTTTCAAGTATATTTATGTTGCACTAACTACACATTCCAACTACCAATTACATGTTTATGCAAATCACTTCTTCTTTTATGCTGCGACTCTTTCAGAGCCCAGTTAATAGCTGCTGCTAGTGTTAACGAGCAGTTTTAAAAGCAATGTGAACAAATTTCCGCTACGTCAATTTACTCAAACCATGTCACTCCAATCAGAGTTGATAATGAATGTTGCAAATAAAAGCTGCCACATATCAACATGAAAACGTTAATTTCCATGTCTGCTTAACATGCAAAATGAGCAAGGGAAAAAATTCTGTTTGGACGTGACATTGAAATTGAATAAGAATTTGAAATGCATTCACAAATCAATTGCGATTGATTGATAGATTTGGGCGTTAGTTCGATAAGTGTTGGCATTTATAAATATTTTATTGGGGGCAGCCAACATCAAAGCTATGCGTCACTCAAAGTCATCGCTGCATGCCGCTGCCAAGGACTTGCATTTGCATTTTCCTTCTGTAAAAACTTTCACTTGGGAGAAAGGATTATAATTAAATGATTTGCCTGGCGTACGTGCTTTCGGCACGTAAAGGTCAGAGCATGCCAAATTATATTTTACCATGTACATTGAATAAAAGCGGCCTTTTGGAAATTTGAAATTTGTTTTTTTATTAGCTATTCGACCATACATGATACAATGTGGCTGTGTTTATTTATATATGTGTATATTTATTTTATAAATTTAATTTGATTTCATTGTTGTTATTTCATTTTAACTAAATTTTTAGTATGCATAATTGCAAATAATATTCATATATTGTATCGTGTTGTAAAAATTATTATAAATGCGTGTATAGTGTAGTAAGAAAAAGAACGCAATACCCAACTGACAAATACTTAAAAGCTAAACGGCTAACTGAAATTGTTATAACCTACGACACTGCGCGGGGCGGAGGGTAGTGTATTTTTAGGTTGAATAAGTGTGGGTGTTTTGAGCACCCAAGCGCAATGTAAACAAAGAAAAGCGACTTACAAAAATTTGAAGTAAACGCTGGCAAATATTTAAACACTTCATAACTGACTTGAGGGGCCGAATTTGTCTATATGGGTTTATAAGCTAAATAGGTCATATGTATGGTTGTTGTTGACGTTAACATTAGTGTGGGCTATTTTTGGCTATCTGAATTATTCAATTAGTTAATAGTTTACGTTAGATAAATGCCTTGACAATTGTGTGTGTGTTTGTTCGTACATATTTAGCTACATATGTATATTTATGTATTTGCCATTCAGTTTATGCTAGTGGAATACTTTAACGAGCGTGCACTGTGGCTATAGTTGTATAATTATCATAGTCTATAAAGTATTATTGTTATTGTTAATTCCGTTTTCGGCAGTGCTTAGACACATGGCTCAACATAATTGCCAGGGAACAGACCGGTAACACCATCCATAACACCCTCCCACCAGCCATCGTCGTTCTTTTTCAACACATACAGAACTGAGCTTTCCTGGAAACTAAGCTCGTCATCCTTGTCAGCATAATAATCATAGATTGCCACCACTGAAACAATAACTAATTGTAGTTACATTTGAAAGTGTTTTTTTAATCTCAGTCTTACCCTTTTCAATATAGTTCTTGGGCACCCAGCCGGGCAAGTTTTGATCCTCTGGCACAATGGGCGCCAATTGTGGTCCTGTTGAAGTGCGTGGACGTCCAAAGTCCTGATGCTCATCTTCTGGCGGCGGCGGTGGTGGCAACGGCGGCGACTGCGATCCAGGACGAGCAAAATTTAAACTGAAATGATTTCTTTACAAAAGAAAATAAAATTATCAACCAAAAACATATATTTTAAGTAAAAGCATGCAATTTACCTATTCGGATTCCTGTACAGATGCAAGCAGATGGTAGTAAAAGTACAACATGAGTTAGATGCAAGCAATTAATGAATAAGAGATTAGTAATTTTTATTTTCATACCTGTTTATATTGCGGCCCAGCGTATGCATTCCAATGTGACTCTGTTCGGTCATCTCGTGCTGCGAGACGGTCAGCGGCGAAGGTGGCGCTGCTATAGATGAGCAAAAAGACTTGTTACAGCTAGTTAGGATGCAACAAAATATGCTCTACTTACGCGGCATGCTGCTCCTGTCATCGTATGTGGTTGGCGGCGGCGGTGGGAGCGATTGCATCATGCCCGCCGACGGCAAATTAACATGCGTAGCAATTTGCTGGCTTGGTGGCATTGGAAGCGCACTGTAGCCTGCGGCCCGCTCATTGCCTGTTGCACCGCCACCAGTGGTGGTAGTTATGGACGAAGCCGTTGACATACGCTTGGGATGTCCAATCGGATAATTGGGCGCATAGTGCGATGGCACCTGCGGTGGATTAACCACAGGCGGTGTGCGATATTCCCGCGAACTTTTGCCCAGCGTTCCCGTATTGCTAACGGATTTGCCCAGAGTGCCTGTATTACCGGCCCGCGACATTTGCGGCGGTGTTGGTGGCTTAGTTGTAGGCGGTGGTCCCACTGATGATGGCACCAACGATTGCACAGATCCATGACTTGATCCACGATGTTTCTGACGCACAACATGCTGGGCCGACGAATTGATGCCATGTCCAATTTCGTCCAGTATAGAATAGTCAATGGGCTTGCGCACATACTTGATGGGCTTCTCTGGATTTATAGGCGCCACGATCTTGAACTGGCGCGAGCTCACCTTGTTGGCTGTCAGCACGCCAATTTCGCTAAAGATTTAAAATTAAGACTTTAGCAAAACGTTTATGTATTAGTTGTTTGACTTACCGCCTGGCCACCTTTTCCTTATGTATATGTACCGTTTGCGCAATATGATTCATTTGGGACTCCATCTCGCTAAGCTGTTGCGCCTGCAAATCCAACAGCTGCATATAGCTGTAAGCCAAGGTGTTGATTTGATACGCGACGCTGGCCAAAGATTGGGTCGTGTAGTTCTTGGTGGCCTCGAGGGCTGCCTTCTTGTTGTCGGCGCGATAGTAGGTGTCCTCGCAGTAGTCGGCCACACGCTCCAGATTCGTGTAGCTGTCGCGCAGACTCTGGCGGCCATCGGGAATTTCGGTACGGATCAATGATGCTAGTTCGTCCATTATGTTGTCACTGGCCATGGGGGCTTCGGTTAACATGGGTATGGATGCTAAAAAGAATACATACAAATGAGATTTTTCAATTGCGATTTACACTTTTTCACATCAAGTACACATAAACAACAAGCGGAAGCAAACATATGCTGTAGGGCGGGGACTAGCGCTGACGTTGACGTCGGCAGAGACAGTGCTGATTAGTAATTAGACCGTAGCAGCTTTGGTGCGCTTTGCACGCCAGCAGGTAGCCAACTTTCATGTGCACTCACTTGATTTACTACACGATTGCACTTGAAATACGTTTTAATGGATTGGGCTATGTCGCTTTAAATGCAATAAAATGCAGTTTTTGTTTTACATTTTACAGACGTGAAAAGAACGCAGAGCAGGTCACAGTGCTGTAAAACACGCTATTAACGCATCCATGGTCTGGTCACATTGCGGTCAATAGTGCTGCCAGACAGCAAACAGTTTACTTGCAAAACGTAAACAATGCAGTAGAGCCGCCATTTAAATAGAAAGTACTGGCAGCACCGTTCCTTTTTTTTATGTGAGTAATACATATTTTTCTCCGATTAGAATTTTAGCATAACGCACCAGCTTCCAGTTAAGCATGTCGCATCAAACGGGCATAAAAGGCAAGATTGATAATTAAATATTCAATGGCAACGATTTTATAATTATTGCAATTCCTTGCAGCGAACGAGCAACTAGCGAAAGTTTTCGGAAAGGCCAAGAATGGTAAAATACGAGTGATAAAAGTGTCAATTGAAAACGGTGAGTGAGATACACACACACACGAGCGCATATCTACAATCAAACCTCCCTATAATGAACTGTGCATAGTAATGTTCGTCGTGCTGTTTCACTTAGCTTCAGTTAAATTATTTATTGCATTCCAACAAATTGTGTTCTGTAAATAATACAATTTATTTGTTATGAAATATTTTATAACTCGCCACACTTTCAACCTATATAAGTTTGACTGTAAATACTTAGATACACACACATATCTATAACTTCCGTTGCTTTCTTTTACCGCAATTTTCGCCCGCGCAGAACAGCTCAGCTGCAGTGCCACAGCTGATGTAAAGAAAGACTGGGAACGCGACTTTGATAAGCTATTAAAACCTCTGTTCGAAGAGAGTGTTCCATGCTATGTACTATATCGACTCGATGCCAAGATACCCTTGGGCTATGGCTGGCTGCTCATCAGCTGGATCCCGGACTCGGCGAGCATACGGCAGAAAATGGTCTACGCTTCCACAAAAGCAACGCTTAAAACCGAATTCGGTTCGGCTTATATCACAGAGGAGCTTCATGCCACAACTGTGGAAGAATCTACTCTAGAGGGCTATAAAAAGCATAAGCGGGAATTCGCTGCACCCGCACCGCTCACCACACGCGAAGAGGAACTAAAAGAGCTGCAGAAAACTGAAGTGCGCACAGAGATTTCCACAGAGACGCGTCATCAGACGTTGGGCGGCATATCGTGTCCACTGACAGAAGCTACCATAGCTGCTGTAAAGGAAATGGTGCGTGGCAGCTATGATTACTTGCAGTTCCGCATAAGCCTGGAGGAGGAACTCATAGATGTGTCCCATGCTGGCAAAGTAGAGCTGCAGGATTTGCGCAGGCACGTGCCTGAGGATCATGCACGCTATCATTTGTATCTGTTCAAGCATACGCACGAAGGTGACTATCTGGAATCATATGTATTCATATACTCAATGCCGGGCTACTCCTGCTCCGTGCGCGAACGCATGATGTACTCCAGCTGTAAGGCGCCGTTTATTGAACAGCTCACTGAATTGGGAATCACAGTGGACAAGAAGTTGGAAATAGATGCAGGCGATGAGCTCACCGAGGCGTACCTGCAGGACGAACTGCATCCCAAGAAGATATTGCACCGGCCAGCATTTGCCAAGCCAAAAGGACCACCGAATCGGGGCGCCAAGCGCCTAACGCGTCCATCCCACGAAGACGAAGTCTAAACAAAGAAACCCCAACGAGTTAATATTCTAGACTTTTTTATTTCTTTGTTTCCTAGCAAAAGCATTTAATTTATTCGCATTTGATTTATGTGTGCTCCATTTTCAATGATTGTATTTCAAATGTATCTGAGTCATATCCTTTATATCTTTAGTTGCACTAGGCATCAAACTGAAACAAAGCATAGCAGCAGCCAACTTGGGCTTCCTTAATTGTATTCATGTATGTACTACATACTTTTAAAGGACATTATTGCAATTTATTATTATTATTTAAATAAAAAACGAGCTAAATTAACATTTAGGCAGTGAATTACTTCACCGATTCCAATGAGACGTCGTCTCCCACGCGAGTGTCATGCGCTGTAAACAGTTCTGGGGCATCCTTTTGCGCCTGGTTCTTGAATGCTTGCTGGATGTCATCATCTCGTTGCAAACGCCATTTGTATTGCCAGTAACGCACTTCCTCCATTGATGTGCCTGAGGCTTTCATTAGCAGTAGCGATGCTGCACCCGCTACTCCTCCCATAAAGCCACCAATAATGCCACCCGCTGCCATGCCACGCAGACCCAAACTGAATTTGTAAAGGGCACCAGTAATGGAACCAGCTGCTAGGTACTCATAAATGGATGACTTGTCGCGGTAGACAGATATGCAGGTGATAATGCCACTGTCGATGGAGTTAAGAATTATCAAAGGCTTAAGAAATACTAGAAGAGCACACTTACAAGTAGGATGTGGTAAATAGACCCACACGCCAGCCCCATTTAAAGCCTCCTTTTGCAAAATTCACGGTAAACTGATCTTGCAGTTTTTTCTGCAAACGAAATGGGTAAGCGTGTATAGGTAAATATTATTGTTGCCTTTTTGTATACCTTAGCATCAAAGTGTGACTTAAAAGCTGTTGCTTGATTGTTTTCCATGAAATTCATGTAGCTAATTCGGGATTGTGTAACACCTCCATAGATGGCACCAACAAGAAAACCCAGGAAGCCCGCCTGGTAAATAGAGTTCAGCTCTGAAGATATGCTGCCGAATTCACTAATAAAAATTGGTATGTTGTTAATAGCAGGAATACACAAAAACCAATCTTTCAATGCTTAACTTACTCTATAGTAAACATTTGCTTCAGCCGCTCCGCGCCGGTTTCTTCGGGTCTCTTGGATGCCAAGAATGCTTTGTAGGTTTTGTTTTCTTTGTCGATCACATCGTCAGCGTTACGGTCAATGCCCGGCAGAATGCCGGCAATTAAAAACCGACCGCCTTTTCTAAACATACTCATTTGAGTGAGTTAAATAACAATAAAATGTAAGAAAAACATGCGAAGCGAGAATCAGCTGTTGGCTGCTGATAGTGATGTACTGGTGATATCGGACACAAAAGCCGCATATTCCTTATCGATCAACATGCGAAAGATTGTTATTATAAAAACCTAAGAAATGTAATTATGAATATGAATATAAAAACCTAACAAAAACGTTATTGTATTAAGAGCAAGCAAAACCATCCATGCACAAAAGGTGCAACTATTAACTGCTTGGCTGGGTGCTGCCAACCGTGATATATGCATACATAAATACAAAGATTGTATTGAAATTAGAATGTACTTTCTTTTAGCAGAAAGAACGAAGGAATGTTGCTGTTTTGAAGTGTACTTTGTATGTGTGCTTGAATTATTATATGTACTGACACAATTTTTGTGAAGAGTATTGTACTATCGAATACGGTCTATCGATTCATCGATAGTGCTGTGATAACACCACTATTCCGAACAAAAACGCCGCCACTCGCGGCATTTGCAGAATATTTTCGTTGGCATTTTCATCAACTTATCAAACATATTTAAACGTGTTAAAACAATAAGTTGTTAGTTTCGTCAGCACACCAAGTGCACAAAACCGATTTGGTCTACAACATGTACGACAACGAAGAAGGTATGCAAATAAAGACGAAAAAAATGCAACGCACGCCGCTTGCCAAAAAAATAACATGGCGGCCGAAGCGCTAGCATATTTAGGTGCAATTTTCGTAATGAAAAAGAAAATATATAATGCCTTTTCAGAGAATTTCGAGGAGGAAAATGTGGAGGAAATCTCTCACGAGTTGTGGCAGGAGGCCTGTTGGATTGTGATTAACGCATATTTTGACGAGAAGGGTTTGGTGCGTCAACAGCTGGACAGTTTCGATGAGTTCATACAGATGTCAGTGCAGCGGATTGTGGAGGACTCGCCGGCTATTGAACTGCAAGCGGAGGCACAGCACACATCAGGCGAGGTTGAGACGCCGCCACGATTCTCGCTCAAATTTGAACAGATTTATCTGTCCAAGCCGACACATTGGGAGAAGGATGGCTCACCAAGTCCCATGATGCCGAATGAAGCGCGTTTGAGAAATCTAACCTACTCGGCTCCACTGTATGTGGATATTACAAAGACAAAGAACGTAGAAGGTCTGGATCCCGTCGAGACACAGCATCAGAAAACGTTTATTGGAAAAATTCCTATTATGTTGAGATCGACTTATTGCCTACTCTCCCAGCTTACTGATCGTGATTTAACA
This sequence comes from Scaptomyza caliginosa, assembly GCA_035044725.1. NCBI lineage: Eukaryota > Metazoa > Arthropoda > Insecta > Diptera > Drosophilidae > Scaptomyza > Scaptomyza caliginosa. The sequence continues at coordinate 544,422 of JAWNNR010000979.1, read as the reverse complement.
GAGTTGAACGAGTGCCCACTTGATCCTGGTGGCTATTTCATTATCAACGGCTCGGAAAAGGTGCTTATTGCCCAGGAGAAAATGGCCACGAATACTGTCTACGTTTTCAGCATGAAGGATGGCAAATATGCTTTTAAAACCGAAATTCGTTCATGTCTAGAGCACAGTTCGCGTCCCACCTCCACGCTGTGGGTGAATATGATGGCGCGTGGCTCACAGAACATTAAAAAGTCAGCAATCGGACAGCGGATTATTGCAATTCTGCCATACATTAAGCAGGAGATACCCATTATGATTGTGTTTCGTGCTTTAGGCTTTGTTGCCGATCGCGATATTCTGGAACATATTATCTACGATTTTGATGATCCTGAGATGATGGAGATGGTCAAACCCTCACTGGACGAAGCTTTTGTCGTACAGGAGCAAAATGTCGCCCTGAATTTCATTGGTGCTCGTGGCGCAAGGCCTGGCGTCACCAAAGATAAGCGTATCAAATATGCTAAGGAAATTCTGCAGAAGGAAATGTTGCCACATGTTGGCGTCTCTGATTTCTGTGAGACAAAGAAGGCATATTTCCTCGGCTACATGGTGCATAGATTGCTTCTCGCCTCGCTTGGACGGCGCGAGCTCGACGATCGTGATCACTATGGCAACAAGCGTTTAGATTTGGCTGGACCACTGTTGGCTTTCCTCTTCCGAGGTCTCTTTAAGAACCTAATGAAAGAAGTGCGTATGTACACCCAGAAGTTTATTGATCGCGGTAAGGACTTCAATCTGGAGCTGGCCATCAAGACGAATATCATTACGGATGGTCTAAGGTACTCGCTGGCCACTGGCAACTGGGGTGATCAAAAGAAGGCGCATCAGGCTCGTGCTGGTGTCTCTCAGGTGTTGAATAGACTCACCTTTGCCTCCACTTTGTCCCATTTGCGACGCGTTAACTCGCCCATTGGTCGTGATGGTAAACTGGCCAAGCCTCGTCAGCTGCACAATACGCTCTGGGGCATGTTGTGCCCCGCTGAGACACCTGAAGGTGCTGCTGTCGGTCTGGTAAAGAATTTGGCACTCATGGCCTACATATCCGTGGGCTCGCAACCCTCACCCATTTTGGAGTTCTTGGAAGAGTGGTCTATGGAGAATCTGGAGGAAATTGCGCCCTCAGCCATTGCAGATGCAACAAAAATCTTTGTAAATGGCTGCTGGGTGGGCATTCATCGAGATCCAGAACAGTTGATGGCTACTCTGCGTAAACTGCGTCGTCAGATGGATATTATTGTCTCTGAAGTGTCGATGATTCGCGATATTCGTGATCGTGAGATTCGAATCTACACGGATGCAGGACGCATCTGCAGACCACTGCTTATTGTAGAGAATGGAACCTTACTATTGAAGAAGACACACGTGGAAATGTTAAAGGAGCGTGATTATAATAATTACAGCTGGCAGGTGCTCGTTGCCTCTGGTGTCGTTGAGTATATTGATACCCTGGAAGAAGAGACTGTTATGATTGCCATGTCGCCATACGATTTGAAGCAAGACAAGGATTATGCTTATTGTACAACTTACACACACTGTGAGATTCATCCGGCTATGATATTGGGCGTCTGCGCCTCCATTATACCCTTCCCTGATCACAACCAGAGTCCACGTAACACCTATCAAAGTGCTATGGGTAAGCTTGACTTTATTTTCCATCTCAATGCATATTTAACTAAACTTTTTTCTGTTTCAGGTAAGCAAGCTATGGGCGTTTATATAACCAACTTCCATGTGCGGATGGACACACTAGCGCACGTGCTGTACTATCCAATGAAACCGCTTGTTACCACACGTTCCATGGAGTACTTGCGTTTCCGAGAGTTGCCAGCTGGCATTAACTCAATTGTGGCAATTTTATGCTACACTGGTTACAATCAGGAGGATTCTGTTATTCTAAACGCTTCAGCTGTGGAACGTGGATTCTTCCGATCTGTGTTCTATCGGTCATACAAGGATGCGGAGAATAAACGTGTTGGCGATCAGGAGGAGAACTTTGAAAAACCACATCGTGGCACGTGCCAAGGCATGAGAAATGCTCACTACGACAAACTGGATGACGACGGCATCATTGCACCGGGTATTCGCGTCTCTGGAGATGATGTTGTCATTGGCAAGACAATTACACTACCCGAGAACGATGATGAGCTGGACAGCAATACAAAGCGATTCGCCAAGCGAGATGCGTCTACATTTTTGCGTAACTCGGAAACGGGTATTGTGGATCAAGTGATGTTGACACTGAACAGTGAAGGCTACAAATTTTGCAAGATTCGTGTGCGCTCCGTGCGCATACCTCAGATTGGTGACAAGTTCGCCTCGCGTCACGGACAGAAGGGCACATGCGGCATACAGTATCGGCAGGAGGATATGGCTTTCACATGCGAAGGATTGGCGCCCGATATTATCATTAATCCCCACGCTATTCCATCTCGTATGACAATTGGCCATTTGATCGAATGCCTTCAGGGCAAACTGGGTTCAAATAAGGGCGAAATTGGTGATGCGACACCTTTTAACGATGCGGTAAATGTGCAAAAGATATCCACATTCTTGCAGGAGTATGGCTATCACTTGCGTGGCAATGAAGTCATGTACAACGGGCATACTGGACGCAAGATTAATGCTCAGGTAAGTTAAGTGGAAAATCCAAAGTTTAGTTCCCAGATTAAGATCTCATTCTAGGTGTTCCTTGGCCCTACGTATTATCAACGTCTTAAGCACATGGTGGACGACAAAATCCATTCACGTGCCCGTGGACCTGTACAGATTCTCGTGCGTCAACCTATGGAGGGCAGAGCACGTGATGGCGGTCTGCGTTTCGGTGAGATGGAGCGTGATTGCCAAATCTCCCACGGCGCTGCACAATTTCTGCGCGAACGTTTGTTTGAAGTCTCCGATCCATATCGAGTGCACATTTGCAACTTCTGTGGTCTAATTGCCATTGCAAATCTAAGGAATAACACTTTCGAGTGCAAGGGGTGCAAGAACAAGACGCAAATCTCGCAGGTGCGACTACCGTATGCGGCCAAGCTGCTGTTCCAGGAGCTCATGTCCATGAACATTGCGCCACGTCTGATGGTTAGCTAGAACGCGGACTAAATTTTATTTTACATATTATAAGCATACCTATTGAGCTAATTGTGCTCGCGCTAGCGGATAATTAAATTTTCTAATTGTGACAACTGAATCGTTATGTATAGGCGTATTTAATTTAAATCTTAAAACTATTTGTCTTCTTAGCTTATCTAGTAAGTGGAGCAAGTGCTTGTGCTGAATCGTTAAACTGCGGGGACGTGTCTTGAACCCCAAAAATAGTTGGGCGAAAGTTTGCAATTTCTTAGTTTGCGTTTCAAACCTTATTTTGAATATCATTGATGGTTTCTTTAAAGACTGCGTTGAGCGTAATGTCTAATAGCTGGCATATTTCTACATTGTCTTAATTACATTTGTAATATTTTTATGCTCTTGCTGAGGGTAAGATCTGACTTTACAATTGAGTTGCAAAATTAAATGTTAATTTTGACGCTTCGCTTACATTTTACCAATCAATCTATTGAAAATTGGGTTACATCAATAAGAAAACATTGTGTCGTAACTAACAATAACTACAATATTTCTTATATAATGCAAACAACTTTTGTCATTGTATTCTCTTGTTTATTTTTGTATCATATACCATCCAATTGTATTATTTACAAAGCATATTTAAGTCGGCTTGTTATAGTTTTCTCTGGTTTCTTTATCAAATTGTTTTGCAAGTGTATCTGGACAGCGGCTTGGAGCTGTTTGCTTTCCATTCATGCTTTATGTTGCTATTTTTTTGCTTTCTATCAATTTTGACGCAATGTTTGGCCCGCGGTCTGTGACGCCCAATGACAAAAGGGATTAGTTCTTTGTTTGTGAAGCTGGAGCTTTGACTCGAGCTTTAGTTGTAGCCAGCAATTGACTGACAGTTATTAATTGCCGCTTGACGTGAACCCGGTGTGAAGAGTGGTTTGAGGAGTTGAAGTCTATGTTGGCAAAGGGGGAGGAGTGCGTTGACGCCTTTAATGCAGCGGCAAAACGGCGGCAGTGGCTGGTGCTTTGTTAAGAACAATTAAATAGACGCCCAAAGCCTAGCTGATAAGAGCAGTTAAGCAATATATATAATTAATGATATTTATTGATAGCAACTTATACTTAATATGAAAACATTAAACATTGACTGACTGCGTTGTGTTGGCAACTGCTCACATTTCCTTCTCGCCATTGCGGAATACGCTTATGGCAAAGAACTCAGGCAGTCGATAGACCTTTAAACGCTCATGACTAAACTGTCCATTGGCTCGTGCCTTGACGAAGAAGATATCCTTCATGCTCAGCTCCTTGCGGCGTGGCTTCTCTACCAGTCGCTGCAGCTTGGGACGATAACCATCCGATCTGTTCTGCAGCAGCTTCACAAATATGATATCCCGATCTTCATTGCCATTCAGGGTGCGCGCCTGGTAGAGAATCTCAGGTGACTCTGGATAGATTAACAGCGGCTCTATGGGCAACACCGCGCTGGGTGAACTGGGATAATCGTCCAGATTATCATTGAAATGTGGAGCTGGAGCTGTCAGTGTGAAGTGAAGGTTCCAAGCGAAGCTGATGCAAAGTAAAAGCGTCGAGTAATTTGGCTGCAAGTAAATGTTTAAAATATATATTTATAAAGCACCATTAACAATTTAATTTATAATAATAATTTGCTTAAAATACGGATTAATTATTTAACAATCAAGGCTATTGAAAACCATACGAAAACAATTTTCTTATCTTATTGATCTTATAAACTGTGCATCATTCGAGCAACTTATTAGCTCTATATGTTATCTGATCAAATCAAGGCAAACTTATTTATGTTTTCGATAATTTATTATTGTTTTTTTTCTGGCACTTTATAACTTCGATCCCGTTTGGCAATTACCGTTTTGAGCTTGTACTGCGGCATTTTGTCTGATAAAAACACTGCACGCTATGCTTAAAACAAATTGGATTCTATAAAATTAAGCCGCTTTGAAACGCCAACAAAATGACAAAAATATATATAACAGCCGACTTTCGTCAGCCCTAACTGACACGATCGAAATTAAGTGCGAGAGTTGTTTTGGCAGTTGATAGTTGGAGGCAGTAACGACTACCAAGCGCGACGCGCAAATGTTAAGCGAAGACTGGCGTGCGACAAGGCCAGTTAACTTCATTTACCAAGTCCAAGTCCAAGTCATAGACGTAGACACGTAAACGTAGCTGGAGACGGAGACGGAGACGGAGACAGAGACAGCGGCGTCGACGTCTGCGTAAGCTTTGTCAGCGTATAAATTTGTAAGATTGAAGGTAAATATGAGTATGAAAAAAATCGGTTAAGTAAATGGCAATAGTGTGTTGATGGGGTTGGGATTGGGTTTGGTGGCTGCCGGTATCATCAACTTATATTAATTGATCAGTAGGTCAGATGTTCAATGTTGTCGGGAATATCATATTTTCATATAATATTTATTGTTTTTAAAGCAACTCGGCAGCTGCTTAGACGTTTACATTTATGCATAATTAAAATACATAGCTATCAACAACAGCAACAACGGACAAGCCTGTTAATTTTATGCTTTTACGCGCAATGATGTCAAATTTATTATTATTACCCATGTGTAGTAAAAAGATGATAAAAAATAAAAACAAAAAAAAAAAACAGTCGTAGAAATGTTTAATTAGCAAATATTTATTGTATACTAAAGGCAGCTTGGTTCTGTTTGTCTATTGTCTATACGTAAATTATGATAACTTCTTCAAGTCTTTTACTGGTTGTTGTAGTATTATTATTAGCCAAAATGAATGGCTACTGTGAATAATACTGATGAGTCTCTGTTGTGCTAATTGCAATTGAACATTGTTTACTGAAGCAGAAAACGTTTGTTAAACGAAGAACTTATGAATATAAATGTTGTGCGAGTGCTTAAAAAAAATTTATGAAAATATGTTTGCAGCTAAGTGGCAGAATCACTGTTTGGATAATGTGAGATAAGTGGCATATAATTGATCATTTGTGTAAATTAGTGGGTGAATAAATATTATTATTATTATAATCAGATGCGAATTGTTATTTGAAGCCTGAGATAGCCAAGTTGTTTACATGCCATTTGATATGTTTGCCAGCCTGAAACACAAAGCTTGATTTTCTTTACTTTTGGCCCCTTTTTGTACAATGAAGGTAAATAATTCCACTAACTTGTAGGTAAGCACGTTTAGCGACAAAGTCTAGATGAAACTAGATTGTAGGGATTAGCGCAAATCAAACTTCTTGGCCCCAACTCAACGATTTTTTTGTCTTTTACCCCTTGAACTATATCTTGCCTTAGTGTCAACATCTACGCTTTAAAATTGTTCAATTAATCACACGCACAGTGTAAATTTCTGTTTAATTACATTTCAGTTGCAGAGTCGAGAAAAAACCAAAAAAAACTAATATCAAACTTGTTTTACATCATTATGGACACTATCTATACCGTGTTATGGGAAACCATTCATCAGCGTGCAATGAGACGTGAGCCACAGAGTAACACGAGAAAAAAGAAAAGATCATAGCAAAATAAACCCAAGTAATTGAAGTAGTAGCAACCAGCAAGACAGTAAAGCAAACACACACAAAAAAGTACTTTGAGGGGCACTGTGAAGTTGACCAAGCAAGGCCACAAGCGAAATTTAATCGCTTTAAATGTGAAAACTATTTGCAAGTGAACAAGAAAACAATAATAATTATAACGAAGCACAAACACACAAATCACATCACATAATAATCAAAATACAGTTGTTACCTGATTTCGTTTCGAGAATAAAATCGTGGGTTTTTAATTGCAACGCATCTCTTTTTTTTCTGTCTCTTTTAACTGTTTTGCTTACGGCTTAGCTGTGGGTGCTTCTTGGAAACAAGTACATATGGCTTGAAACAAACATGCGATAAATACTTTCATTTCGAGTTTCAGTTCCAGTTCAAGTTCGTTTTCGTTCTATGTACTTTGCCCAGAAGCAGACGCTTTTAATGAGCTCATTCGCATTCATTCAGAGGGGAATTTTGTGTGTGAAAGGTGAATACTTATTGGTTTGCCTCTGGCTTTAAGCTTTGAATCGACGCAAACGACTCGTTGCTACTGTTTTGCACAAATGGCACAAAAAGTGAAAGCCCCTGATTTGGTGGCATCTGTGGCGCCAGCCATTTGTGGTTTATGTGTCTCGCAAAGCGATTAGTCGCTTGGAGTCGTTGATTTGTAAGCTTGAACTAACTTTGACTGACTTTTGATAGTTGTTTGTTAACTTGTTGTTTTCTTATGTACTACAACATTAACATTATATGCTATAGTATTAACTATCCACTTGTAGTTGTAATCAAGCTATAAGAGCAATAACTCATTAATTTCCCACACTCCATCAAACTCTATTTTGCTGTCAAGAGAATGGGTTAAAAAAGTTACTCGAATACTTTGCGTATGTTTTTCTGCTCATTTCCATATTTAATTGTTTAACAAGCAACAAAATGCAAATGTTTGTACCTTAAAATCTATGAGGTAGTAGTTTGTGGGTGAGTGGTACGTGCCACACATGTTTTGTTTGAAGCTTTCAATGTGACAAACAATATCCGCGTACATATTGGGAAAACCTTGCAATGCATTCTACCCAAGAAATTTTGCACATTTGCATACCGTCGTGTGAGAGAGAGAGAGAGAGAGAGAGAGAGAGAGAGAGAGAGAGAGAGAGAGAGAGAGAGAGAGAGAGAAAGGAAGAGTTGAGTTAAAGAATATATTACATATTAATTTAAATAAATAACCTCATTGAGGCGGCATGGGAGGGCTTAACAAGAAAAACCTTCATCAACGTGGTTCCTCTCAAACGTTATAAAATTATAATACCATCTGACAGAATACAAAAGCCAAGAAAGGTGCTTAACCGTGAACTATAAGAAGAAGAACGAAACGGAGAAAGGGAGAGAGAGAGTGAAAGAAGTCAGGGCTTTTTAATTACCATAATTACAAAGGTGCACAATACACTAGCATTCGCACACAAAGATAATATTGCGGTTGCCTATAAGTATGCAGCACTTTTAGCAAGTGAAAAAGGGAAAATACCAACTGCCTGAACTGAGATAAGGTGGTGCAGAGTGAAAGCCACCCTGTTGCTGTGCTTTTATTGTTTCTATCGCATAAACTTAAATAGTTTTTACCAGCCACTTTGCGGCTTTTAAGTTATTTTTGCGTGCAGCACTCTTAAGTCACATACTCAACAAGCAACAGTGACAGGAGCAGCTGAAGGCAATGCTTTGTTGCCCCGTTTGCAGTGCTGTGGAAAAATTAAAACTCTTGCTGTTTGAATATTAAACTAGTTATCTGCCTAATTAATTTGTAGGGTCTGGTCTGAACCCATCACTTGATGGTGTAGTTTATTTAAAAAAAACTTTTAAGTAGTCCACATTAGATGGGGGTCAGTTGAAAAGGTATAGCAAATAGTTCAAACTGTCTGCTGCATAATTTGTATGCGAGGGCAGCCCAGAGTTTATGCTTCCTGTGACTCTTGCCACACCTGGGCCACACTTGGTGCCTCGGTCTTCTGCATAACTTGGGTTAAATGTTTTGCAATTAATTTGCATGCCACTCGGTTATTAACCTGCCAAGCCATAGAGCTAACTAAGCTCGGTATATGTATATAGCAAGAGTATGTTGAACTCATTATTTTCTTGGCTGTAGTTTCCGCCTGGCGTTAGTAAGGCGTGGCTGCTGGTGGGCGTGTTGGCCCTAGTAAATCAAAGTTGTGAGCCATTTTTATTTTATTTCCTAGTGTTTCACATTTTTTAATTACAAAATTACTAGTTTTAAAGCGTTGGCGATTTAAGTTCTTTTTAGGTCAATGTTCTTAAACAAGCAAACGAAGAGTTTTGTAACTTTTTGTGTGTAGTCAAGGGTAGTGTGAAGCTGTTCAGATAACACTGAGTAATTGTTCATTTAAAACGCACTATTGATTTTAATTTATTGATTTTGTGTATGTAAAACGTATGACTAATAATAACAAGTGCATTTATAAGCACAAGCACATTGAGGCTTGTACGTTTTATATATTTAAAACACAAGTTGCAGTAGAATTTTAAACACTCTTGACTAGATGAGAAGTTGAGAGGCGAAGCCAAATCGAGTCAAATGGCCAAGTTTACACGTGCGTGCCTCTCAAATTGGCTTTTCTGGCGGTATTCAATTTGAGTTGTTGGCCACAAAAGGAGTCGCTCTGTATTGTGAAGTGGCCCATATGCATTTGGGCTTTCATAAATAAATAAGTTCGTTAAATTGTCCACGCTCCAAATGGCATAAAGCTAGGGCTTTGGACTTTGGCTTGCTTTTTGCTTGTTTGTCACTTTGCTGGCATTGGATTTGAATGTTATTTTCTATGCTCATCACGTGCCCCAAACCGTATCCCAGACAGGGTTTCAGTCCTTTGCTTTTGACCAAGACAAAATTGTCAGATGTTTGCGGCTGTAATCCCCGCGGCTCAGTCGAAACATTTAAGCAGCTTAACGCAAATGAAATGCGATTGAAAATGCCATGAATCACAACGAATAAATATCGCAACTACAACATATAAAGGCAGCGAGTGAGTTGGGATTTTTAGTTGCTAGCTTTTGGCCATTATCAATTAGTTACATTGAAAAGTTTTCTTCTATTGCATACTGCTTGAAACTTGCCTGTAATTGATTTTAGCAACAGTTTTGATTTTCAATTCTGGTCAGCGCAAGGGGAATACGCAAAAGTTGCCAAACATAGAAAAAAAAAAGCTCAACTTTGATTGCACAAATTTGTTTGCCTCAACCAGTGGTAAATTTTTTTTGTCGTTGTTGTTACCTTTCAGTTTATTTCAGTTGAACTTTTTTCTTTCCTGTGTTGCAATTCGTGTTTTTGTGCTGCATACTTTTTGCCGTTATTTTTCGTTTATTCCCCATTCCTTTCTTGCATTTGTTAGATTTACTGGTTTTTGCTGTTATGGACCTTCTTTTGGTGGCCATCTGCATCTTTGGATGGAAAACAAATCTCGTAACGGTTAAACGTGGTGCTTGCCAATGTTTACAGTTTAGTTGAGAAGCAGATGCGATAAAAAAAAAACTTTTTAATGGCCAAATCAACAACGTAGAGTTCCGATACGTTTTCCTATACCCTATAGATTCTTTAGGTGGAAAAGGAAGGTCTGTTGCATATCAGTGTTAAGAGAAGGATGAGCAACAGAAGTAAATTACTTAAGTTATAGATCTTTTCAAGATATGACAAAAAACTATTTATATTTATTTTGGGGCAAAGTATCTTATAGTCATGCATTGTCCATTCAAACACTTTTTCCTTACCAATTTCCGAAAGCAAATGGAATTTGCCATATTTGGAAAGTTCTTTTTCGCTCTTCGGCTTAATTGATTTGAACAGCTGTCGAAAAGAAGTGTTGAAATTGTTCCAATTTTTTTCTTTTGTAATTGCTTGCAGCGTTTAAAGGATATTAAGTTTGTATACTTGTTGAATATGGGTTTTTTTTTACATACAATTGATGAACATTCCAAAGCATTTATAAAAAATGTAAACTGCCAGTTTTGAGTATAAAAATGGTCGGTAAAGTATTTACAAACATGTCGTGTAAGCGCATTTGTGTGTGTGTGTGTGTGTGTGTGTGTGTGAGTGTGTGCACTTTTGTTTGTTTATGGCTGTGTGCACGTGTTAAAAGTAACAAACACATTTACAGGAAAAACATACCTACGACTGATGATGGCCCTTAAACGGTAGAACAACTATTACGAGCATGTTCAAATAGAAGACGGCATTGACACTTGTAGTTGGTAGCTCTGATAGATTGCGTAGTGCGTTAAGGCAACTGGTCAGGGATTACTGAGTCAATGCATAAAAAGTTTTATAGACCAAGCAACAAAAGGAACTTGTCACGGTTCACGGGGCAAAAGTAGATAGCCAGAAAAGAGAGAGAGGCAAAACTTTCTTACGTAAAAGTAAGCCAAAAGTTGCACAGTGTCAACTGTTGTCGGCCTTGTCAATTGTTAATTAAATGTGTATGGCCTGAACTAGTGTAGCTGTTTGTAAGACCATTTGATTTGTATGATCCAGGCTGGCCAGGATGTCCTGCTGTTTCTAAGCATGTCACAGCAGCCTGTCAGACATATTGTAAATATGTTATTTGTTTGCAGACACCTAGTCTTAATAGTGTAATTGCTTTGTTTGTTTTGTTGATTTTTTTTTATTGCTGGCAAACTAATAACTTAATTGCATGTGTGTGATTTCAGTCTCTGTGTATGTGTGTTTGGGTTAAATGCTAAGTGTTACGATTAAATCTATGTTAAATGGTAATATCCAATAGCAAAAACAAACATTTACTAAATTTTCTTTTCAATTTATGCTAATCAAGCACATCGAGTAGCTTGACAGTCTCCATAAAGATATTCAAAATGTCCACGTAGAGACTCAGTGCAGTATATATGTACTCCTCAGGGCTAATCGCATACTGATGATTGCCGCCCATTATCAGCTGTGTGTCGACTACCAGAAAGCTGGAGAAGAGCATAGCGCTTAGGAATGAACACACCATCGTTGTGAGGCGTCCCGGCATAAACATGGCCACAACGCTAAAGATAAACATAGTAACCAGACTGGCAACAAGAAGGCCGCTCAGCGATGTTAAATCATACTTTGACTGCATGGAAAAGAGCGTTAGGGCCAGGCATATGGAAGCTGTTGTGCCCAATGCCAAAAGCACCGCTTGAGGCGCAATCTGACTGAGTGTGACTCCCAGCAAGGTGGAAAATGACAGCGTGAATAGTGCCAGGAATATAAAGTTAATTGGGGTCTTGCGACGCAGATGCTCAGACAGGATAATGCCTGACATGGTCAGCAGCATGGAGATTGTGGCAACCCAGACGATCCATGGATTGAGATTTGCAAAGTTCTTGACATTCACGCTGAATACGAATAGAGCAACAACGGCAAATGTGAACGCCAACTGTCCGAATAGTATCATGTAAACCTTGCGTACAAATCCATGACGTATGCTTTGAGAATTAAACATAATGTTCCTTGGTTGTACTTCATCATCATCGGGATTCTCATAAATAAAATTTTCTTGCTCTTGCTCTTCGGCGGCTTGGGCCGAATTTTGATATGAACTTTTGTTTTTATTTAAAGCCATGCTTTTCGTCTTTATGTATAGAATGTAAAAAAAATACGCGTTAAAAATTCGATTTGTAATAGAAAATCAAAATTTTCACTATATTTAAAATCGAGTTTTGAAAAAAAAGTTTGAAACTGATTTGAGAATGTTAAATGTGAAACAAATGTAAATGGATTCATATCATATTTTTGTTTTAGATTCCTGCAGTAAGTCTACTTTGATTTGTTTTCTTTTTTCTTTATTTAGTTGGTAGCCGCAATAATAAATAATAATAATTTGATTACATGAGTAGCCAGAAAACAACAACAACAGGTGGGCATTTTCCCACACAAAACGCTTTGCTTTTGCTATTCTTTAGCTCTCTTTTGCCTTCGGTTTCTCTATTGAATTTCTCTCTCTCTCTCTCTCTCTCTCTCTCTCTCCCTTTGTGTACTATCTTGTTTTGCTTCTGCGCCTTGCTCTTATTCAGCAAAAAGTTCATTTCTTAAACGAAAAGCTCAAGTTTTTGTTGCTTCTTTGAAAGGATTTTCAGTATTTTCAGCGCCTTTGTCGATTTGAGTGGTCAAAGGACTTGAAAATTGTGCAAAGCAGAGGACTGCATTTGGCATTTTCTGATTGCCTGGTCTGGAAACTTGGCGTATATTTTTTTTACTTTAATGCTACAGGCTTTCAGGCAGCGACTCACATTACTTTAACCTTTTATATGAATATACTTTATATTGAATTTTATAATTACCCGTCGAGCTTTTGTCACATTGTGTTGCATGTTTAATGAAAAGGTCTTTGTAAAGAAGAAAAAAATAAAGCAATGAGTTGACAGATTGACAACAAGCACAATATAATTTAAAAAGGTATAAACATATTTTACGGCACAGTCGGTTATGTTAAGGACCCTGGTAAGACTTAAGCCTATAAAATATTTGTTATGTAGGCTTCATGCCCTGACAAATGAAATAATATTACATTACATTTGTGCCAACTGCTCACACTCACATGACCTTTTAGCCATTTCAATCGATGCAGGATATAAATAAAAACAAATTGCGATAGCCAAACGAAATTCTCATATGCCGTCTGTCAATTGACAGCCTTTTGTTTTTCTTATTTTTTTGTGTTTCGTTTTGTTTCGTTTTGTGCCACACATCAATCAAAATGCCATTTAGCCTGGCATGCGATGCGACCCAACTTTCGAACTTGCCAACTTTTGCAACTTTAATATTGTTAGGTTCAAATCCAAACTCTGTTGGGCTAGCTGGCTAGGTGGCAAGGTGGCACGTGTTGCGTTTTAAAGTTAGCTTAAAGCCCAAATAGCCACACAGTTAACTATCAACAAGTTTTTTTATTTACGCTATGTTTTTGGCCAAAAGTAAAGAAGGTTTGTAAAGTATGTTAGACATGGCGACAAAATACCCAGTAGTATTGTGAAAAAGAGACAATCGTTAAGATACCATAAGAAATGTATTTTACGGGGTAACAGGCAATAGCAAAACAAAAAACGTTTTGCCCTAATCCCCACGGCTGGCACAACAAACCCATTGAAAGTGGCAACAACAAAAGTTGCTGGGCTAAAAGGCGTTCACAAAGGGCGTGGCTGCCAGCGGGAAATTCAGTTAGGCATCCACTATCAACACACAAAAAAAGAAATATACAAAACTATACTTTAAAACTTTAAATGAGTTTTTGTGTGGCATAAAGTTTGTGCCGAAAATCACGACAGGCCAAAGTGGCAGGCAGGACACATAGATGAGATAAGCAATGCTAAGGAAGGAATAGTATAGAAAAGCAAAAGAAAAGAAAAAAAAGGCAGCCACAACAAATCGTTGACATTATATCAAGCAAATCAAATTTAAGGCGTTGACAGAGCGGCGTTTCGAAATTGAAAATGGTCTTAGCAAAAAGTTTTCACGAGTCTCTTGACCAGAGCCAAAACAAATACAAAATACTAAGTGCAGACTTGCTTAACAAGTAGTTGGAGATTTCGCTAAAAGTAGAACAAGAACCGGCTTAACAAGTACCAAAAATAATGTCGCTGGATAAACAACAACAAGAAAAACGATAACAATGGCCACATCATTATGGCTTGGCTGGCTGACCAAAAACAAAAATAAACCAAAACCCCATTGCAGTTTAATCTATGCAAATCTAAAAGAAAAACTCATTTTGCGGATTTCACAAACATAATAAAACTGTGATGCAGCAACAACAACAACAAGCTGCCAAACAACAACACAAGACAGTTGACTGTTGAGGGCCCCTCGAAATTTCTTTAGTACTCTTGGTGTGTAAATTTGTTGACACGTGGCAGAGTTATGAGGAGTTATGGTGGAGTTTTCTGCTATGTCATTAGAATGATTATGATTTTTTATCCATGTTTCCTTTTTGCGAAATTTCCGTGTGTTTTAATATTGAAGTTTGCTGCAGATAATATCTCAAAAGTCTTACAAAAATTTCTAATCTTGCTAGTGAAAAGTAAGTTTTTTTCCTTTTACTGCCGCAAGCATTATTCAAATAATAAGAGCAACAGTAAGAGTATTCAAGTTTCGACAAGATAATGAGATAGCAATTATGTCTTGTTATTGTTATTATTTTATTTGCTATTGTTATGCATGGTGTGAGCATCTTGTTTTTATTCTTTTCCCCTTTTTGGGGCTTGCTTGTTGGTTTTCGCTCATTGTTCATTGTTGTTTGGCAGGACCTGCTGTTGTTGCTGCTGCTGCTAAGAGTGAAGTCATTAAAATTTACAACATGGCGCAGGCAGAAAGTTCAATATCAACATCAGGCACAGCAGTTTTTTATTTGCTTTGTTGATACTCTTGTTAGTTGTTGTTATACTCATTTAATGTTTGTGACTAAATATTTATACAAAAGTTGGTCTTTTTGCAATTGCTTGCTTGCAATTTTGGTGTATAAGTGTTTCGGTTCCTTATATGAATTGCTAGACGATATAAGTTTATTTAAACATTTTTTTTTACTCAATTACTTGTTATTTTCAATGCTGCTTGCCGGCTTATATGTATATGTATCGGTAAATCAATCGACCCGACCGCCACTTTCCTACAGGGCTACATAAAAACTATCGATCACTACTATTGACTCATAAATACGCATATCGATGATCACAGTTACTTCAAATATTTACATGCGAGAAATTTAACTAAATTAAGTAAATACAACTATATACATAATTCAAAAGTACCATATAATGCTTTACATATTCATATTTCATATTATGCAGTTATCACACCTTTAGAAATACATTTTGCTCCAACCAATTTGTGTGCAAATCACCTTTTCGGTTCATTGACTTTAAGTATGCAAACGTTTATGAATAGTCTGTTGTTAATGCGTTCGCATGTTGCCAACGGGCCCAGACATGATTGCCAAGCATGCATTCAATATATAGTTAAAGCTTGCCACTCGTCCTGCTGCTAGTACTGTAAATATTTTTAAAGCAAGTAAAAACATTTATCAAGTGAACGACATACTTACAGCCAGGCCACAAGCACAAGCGCCATCGTTGGCCACATAAAGTTCTAAGCCATCAGTACTTCAAACGTTCGCAATCAGTCAATGACTCTCGGTGGGATGTAAAAAGTATATTATATGTTTTTGCGATTGCTTAAGGTAGTTGTCTTGACTAAGCATGCTTAGATCTTTTTATTTAAAGAGTAGTACTTATTGGCATTTACGAACAACATTATTTTCCAAAGATTTATTGATTGATTGACCAAAAGATGCTTTCAGTATTTAAATTGTGGTTTAATTAATGGTTTAAAATTTTGTTGGGTTAATATTCAGAGATGCAATACATAAACTTTTTTTAATTAAATTTCATTCGCTGCTCAGCCATCCGAAAAATGGTCTCATGCTGTTTGTATGTGTGTATGTGTGTGTTTGGCCCACTTGCTTGCGGATAATTTTATGTTTGTCATTTGTGGTTAGCCTCGAAAAGGATATAAATACTCTTAGAGTAAAAAACTTTGTTTTTGTAATTAATTGCAATTGTCTTTTATTTTCCAAACTTTAGAAAGATTTTCAAACATTTTATAAGGTCATTCAGACCATCTACTGTACCGTAATAAATGCTATGATATAAGTAAATAAAATAAACAATGTATTTATTTGATTGTTTTAAGCCAAAAAGAAAGTAAACAGTCGAATAAAATCGCATTAATAAGTTTTGCATACAATTTTATTTCCCTGTTTCAATAAGCTTTTTTTCATTTTTGCAGCTTAAACTTTTGTTATTACAGCTGTTTAACAATAAAATACGTTTTTATCTGCACAAAAAATGCGTTGAAATTTTAAATGCCACAAGGTTCAATGGTTGTGCATAACGAACAAAAAAAAAGCAGCTTCAAACTGAAGAAATATAGAAATGTAATTCGAGTGTTTTGGGTTTATTAGATTTTATGCAAATATATTATAAAGAATGCTTCAGTAAAGACATTTGCTCGTATGTTTGCATGCATATTTTATGGCATACTTGCCAGTAGGTAGGATGACCAAACGACCTCTGCAGATCCAACAGCTACTAGCTGGGTGCCAGCGACAGTCTTTATGGGAATGTCTTTGCATTCAAAATGCATAATTAAAATGTTTTATTATCAGCACTGTTTACGCCGGTGCGTAGGACCCTGCAGAGATCCTAGCATAACCTTTCGACCCCTTTTTATAACAATTTTCGTCTTGGAATTGGACAGAATGTTAAAGTTTAATATCTTTGGTTGCTCGAATACAGTCACATGCAGAAATTAGCTAGCCAATAAACGCGAAATTTCACCTTGCAGCATGTATGTATGTTTTAGTTTCTTTTAATTACGGCAAAGCTTACTTTGGCCAACAAAGTCACGCGAAAAACTGCTGCTCAAATTGCCAAAACCAAACACTATAATGCGTAAAATCCTTTCTTTTTTTTTATTTTTTTTTGCGCTGCACTAAGAGTACTACTCGTGGTAATATTGACTATAAGAAAGAGTTTAACTAAGTCTTGTGCTTCTTAACATAAGTAAACATTTAATATTAATTTATAAAGCTTTAAAAAAGCATTTGGTTACAGAAACGAAGATATATTCAAAATTCGATCATTTAGCATAATTGTTATCACATTTTTTTTTTGTGATTTCTTTTTCAGGTTTTGTCCCTTGCTTTTAACGAAATCGCAAAGCTTTTGGTTACAAAATTGACGGTTTGTTCTTTTTTTCTGTGCCACATAATGGTTGCATAACAGACACAAACATACATATAGGGGAATTCTTTGGTTACGCCGCCAAACCATCACTAATGTTCTTTGTTGCTCATACGCAGCGTTGTCGCCGTTAGCATTTGTGCATTAATTAGGCCAACGTTTGCAATGAAGTTGCATGCCAACATGCAAGCCTCGCTTTTCACCTCTTGCACGTACCTGCTTTTATAATGTTCTAATCGAATTTTCAATTAAAAGCAAGCTAATTTCAAACCGCAACAACGAACGAATTAGCTGCCAAATGGCATTTGGCATTTTCCAGCCAAGCACAACTTTTCCGTTTCGAGACCCCTCGAAAGTGTAAGCTGACCAAAAAAGCACAACAAACAAAATACAAATATGGAAGCGTGCTAGGGAATGCTGTTAATGCTACATGGTCGTGCAGCAGTTTTTGGCTCAGCAGGTGTTGCCAAGCTAGCGACGCTGTTTTTTTTTTTACTTTGTTGCAGTTATCGTATTGCATTAAGTCCAGCCGTGAGCTGACAAAGCCGAAACTGAAATCTGCGCCCTACCAACTGGCAGCTGGCAGCTGGCAGCTGGCGACACGCGCAACTGCGTTCAAATTGCAAAAACTGCCAGCAGCGTTTGAAGAAAAGTTTTTGCAAATGAGTTAGACAGGCAAAAATTGACAAAGATGAGAGGGGTTGGGTGCACCTCCTTTTAAAGAACTTGCAGAAAACTTGAAAATGATTGGGCAGCTCTCTCTAACTCGCTTTCGTCCCAAGCTTGTTGGGACAAAAAAAAACTACTGTCATAATTATAATGAATTATGAAACAATAACTCTGCCCCTAATGGATCCTGGCCCCAGGCCATACACACCCGAACGTCTCTCAGTGTTTTTTGGCACTCACGCAACTAATTGACAAATGATGATAAAGTGTCTTGGCCAGCACCCCAAACGACTTTACCTTCATTCACTTTATAAACATTTTCTTAACACGGCTCGACGTGCCCTGTCGTTGCGGGAGTCAGTCTCGGAGTTGCTGCCAGCAGCCAGCAGCCAGAATAAAGTACACCGCGAATTTTGGTGTCCGTGTTTGCCGCATTTAACTACATGAAAATCTGATAAGAGCTTGGTTTGTGCCTACGGAAACGGATGTTGGCTGACACATTGAATGGACACTGACATGACTGGCATAAAATGTTCGCTGGAGTGGCAGGTTCAGAATGTGAGGAAAATCTGTTTGTAACACATCTAGCAAAGTTTAAAATAACATATTCTTGATCGGTGGGTTAAAAGTCAAACTGTGAAAGCAACGAAGACAGCTATAAGCTTTTGTATAAGTAGTGTTTAATTATTAACACCAGCTACTTTGCTCATTAAAGTGTATTAAAGTTGCGCGTGGTTGAGACTTACCTTTTTTTATGATTTATGGGGAGTGTCAAAAAATAACCTTTTCCTCTGTTGTACACTTGGCTTAAAGCATAAATGAACAAATCCTGCACATGAAATATTCAATAAAATTTGCCCAACATCGTCTGACCCAAGAATTTTAACCTTTTACTTAAATATGGTCTGCTGTTCGACTGACACATCTTTTATGCAGAGGTGTTACAGTTCGCTGGCTAATAAAACGCGTTTTGTGTATGTTCTGCCCGGGTCAAGATATTTTACATTCATATTTAATGGGCATCATGTGCCAAGCATAAATATAAATCCATAGATTCAATATTTGGTGTAATGGTAAAAATACATTTAAATCCAACACCTGTAAAGCCATTAACGAAACATGTTTGCATATCTTGCAATCAGATCAAAGAATTTCAATGAACATGATAAACATAAATAAACAGCTCTGCGCTTTTTGTTTTATCTAATGTATTACGTTTAGCATAGGGCTAGGATACATTTATTGATTGAAACCAATTAATATTATACTTTTTCTTTGAATTAGTCTGCAGTATGGCAGTCAATTTTTAATTGTTATCTTAGCCTTCTTTTAACTCATAATTAATCATTTCGGCTCTTCTAGAATGATTTGCACAGTCTCGACATGAAACTGGCTTATTACATGTAAATATGAATTCCCTTGCTTAACGTCTTTCTTCATTGTACATTTTGCTTAATTTGCGTAATTTGTTTAATTAAAATTTTGTGCTAGCGTTACCTGGTTACCTTTTTGTGTCTCACCTATTTTTTTCTTTGGTTTTATTTTGTTAACAAATTTTCCTTTGCCATATTAAATGGCTGCTCATTAGGCTGCAAATTGTGCTGGGCAAAACTTATTTTAACAGCTTAATTTGACTGAATGAAAGGCCGTTGGGGTAAATACCTAAACTGTTAAAGTATCTCATAGACAATGCCACATTGCTGCTCACTTGTCAATTTACAGACAAGCAACATAAATAGTTATGGCAACTACTTATTAGCTACTTATTAGTCAAGTCTACAGTATCCAGAATTAAATTGACTGATTGTAAGTCAAGAATTGTGGCTTCAGTTTGCAAAGCTATCCAAGCATTACTGTTAAGATTTGCTATGCAAGTATGCATCCGTCTGTTGTTCTAAAGTGATTTAAGTGCCTGAAATAAACCCCTAATGCCAGCAAGTTTGCCTAGCATTTAATTAACTGCACATTGCGCAACGTTTCCGAGCGAAATTGTTGTGTGAATGATATTAAACTAATGCGAGTGTCACTTGAAGCTCTTCTACTTATTTAGAATAAACCCAACAAATTTAAGATTGAAAAGCAACTCAACATATGAATTATGACCTCTTGTATGTTGTTGAGTAACCCTCGCATAAATCTCGCATAAATTGCTATTATAATCTTGCAAGCAATTTGTTGTATTAACAATTTAATCCCATGCCGTTTGTCGAGCGACAACTGCAGTTATCTTGAAACTGTTTGTATAGAAACACAAAATATTATATTCATATGCATACGTAAGAAGACTTATTCGACAATAAATCAAAATATGTATAAATCAAATGGTAGTCCGATTTAAAAAGTTGTATAAAATTTTAAGCAGCCAAACAGTTTAGCTATCGTTAACAGTAGCAACAAGGATAACAGCATTGCGGTCCACCGCATAGGTCGTAGCATCGGCAAGGATCGAAAGGTTTTCCCAAACGTGGCATACTGTCAAGTGGTGGTATGCACATCTGATTGAGCAATCGACGCTTGCGCTGTGCGTCAGTGAGTCCGTCGGGTCCCACAACAGGACCAGTTTTAGTTGGCTGATTCTTTGGCTGAGGGTTATTGGGATCCCAGGGTGTTTTGACGGTGCCTTTTTTCATTAAATACCTCATTGTGTCAATGCCCTTCTTTTTACGATCGATCTCGGCCTGGATTTCATCTTTCTTGGCTTGCGCCTCTTTCTTGAGACCTTCAACAAAGCGTTTTGGCATTTTAACAGGAATGAATGCACTAGGTCCAGACTTTTGTTTTCCAGAGCCAGAGCCAGGGAAGCCCTTGCCACCTGGGCTGCCAAATGGACCACCTCGACCACCGCCTCCCATACCACCTGCACCACCGCGACCGCCAGGGGGCTTAGTCCTGCCACCTGGAGAAGCGGACGGTCCATGCGGTCCACCACCTCCATGTCCAAAGACGCCATCCTCAAACACAGCTTCTCCGGGAGAACCAAATGCTGTGCCCGTATAGCGATCTCCGGCAGCACAATCATATGCGCGCCAGTAGGGATCAAGAGGAACTGGATATTTAGGCGGCACTTCAAGATCATTCTCATCAAACTGTGTATAATTGTTAATAGTTCGAAATTTAACGGGCCACGGAATCTTAGGCAAACATGACGGTGGGCCCACACCAATGTCAAACTCCATCTCACTGTCACTGGTATCTGTGAGCACCAGATGGTCTACACAATTTTCAATGTGATGACGCTTGGACTCTTTTTGCACTGCGTATTCGAGATGCTTCTTGTCTAAGTAGTGTCGACAGGTACACATCATAACTGTTGTGTGGCAGATGCACTTGGGAAATCCCTTTGCCTTTAACTTCTTTTTGATTTCGCTCAATGCTATGGCCAGGTCGCTTTTGACTACCTTGAACACAATCGGATCCATTCGCACATTTGGATTATGTTTGGCTCTTAATGTTATGAAGATTTCGCCATTCTTTTTACACAATTGTAGAATGGGCAGCTGACGTTCCGTCTCTACCTTAGCTTCTTCCAACTTCTTGCATTGATTAAAGGCATTATTCTCTGGCGAGTATTTTAAGAAAAACTTCATTATTTTTATAACGGGCTTGCGAATGGATCCGGGTTTCCAGCCGTTTTTGCGTGCCTCTTGACTGGAAGACCAATTCCAGCCGTGACGACGAGAGACACGCTTTACTTCATTGGCACAATGTTTGTGTGAGTTCCCAATTAGTCTTCGGTGCTCCTTAGCCTTTTTAAAAATAAAACCTTCGTTATTTTTTTTTGCTGGTTTTTTGTGCTCCCCAAATAGGCAATACTTGTTAACAGCTTGAGCTTGGCCGCCTCTTTGCCGTTTTGACTTTTCCGGCGGCTTCTGACTGCATTCTTTATTCAAATCGGCTGTTTTCTTTATGTCCTTGACGTTATAATAGTTACACAGTTCGGAAAATACACGTCCCAGAAATAGCCGAGAGTCCCCTTGCTTTAAAGTGTTGCCACAAGTATCCATCTGTTCTTCATCTGTTGTAGTTATTTTCGGCGGTCGGCTTTTCATCTCCTGGTAAAATTCCGAACATTGCTTGAGTACACGATGGTATGCACAAATCTTTCCCAGCTTGCAAGTGCATCGACACCCACTTTCATCGTCCTCAGACGACTGTTTCTTCTCTACAACGGGGGTCTGACTAAGATATTCCTTGAGTATTTGGTGCGCAGTAAGTTTTTTCGGTTTTGGACGTTTCTCAATAACCGGCATTGGTTTGACACCGCAATTGGGACAGTTTGCAAACTTTGGCAAAAACGAAACATTGGTGAGGCATATGCGGCAAAAACGTTTTTCATTTTTCATTTTATCAATTGGCAGTGGCTCCTGAACCTGCTCTGGTCGTATGTACGAAAAACAAGGCATTGGAGGATAGCTTTCTTTTATATTCCCGAGTGGACATTGAGGCAGAGCAGCGCAGGGGTAACCTAGATCCGCTGCCCTTCGGCAAGGCGACTGAAAAGGACTCGTTTTGCCAGAGCGATGAAATATTGAGTCAACCGTCTGTTCACACACCTTTGCCATGTTCTAGGAAGAAGAACAGAATAAAGATCCTTTTGTTAGGTAATCAGTGATTGTTAGCTACCTTTATCTCACAACAGACGGAATCGCCAATGGGGCTATGTTTTAATGTTTCTGCAAACTTGGGAGCTGGAGTTTCAAAGCTCTGTTTGCCCAGCCTTATGTAATCATCATCGTCTGGCGACAATGCATCTAGACAAGGATCACATGGATTCGGGCATCTCTGCGACTCGCTAACAATAAACATAATGTCATCCTGATTGATGCTTCTGTCCATGTCGCGATGACAGCTGCTCTCTCCAGATCTAAAACACTTGTATTAGTTAAACATATAGACCTTTCGAAACCCTACTTACTTTTGTTGATCAGAGCATTTGATATGAAATTGGCAGAGTATTTCAAGCTTGCCAGCAGTTACACCATCTCGTTTAAAACTACATGTTTCCACATGTATTAGATTTGGCATATCATCGGTTATGCTTTCAATGATGCTCTCGGGAAATGACATATGACCGGTGCCAATTACTTGATTACTGTACCTAACTAACACATTCATACCGCATTCCTCAAGTGCCTGCCTTAGAGCTGGAGGTTGCACATTGAACTCTGTGCCAAAAGCATCTTTGAACTCAGTGACATTTATACGACTGGCTGTTATTGGAACTGTTGTGTTATTAATGAAGATCTCCACCAGCAGTTCCTTTGGATCTAGGTTGTCCACTTGAGGTAACTCAATATGCGTCACAATAATATTAAACAAAAAAGTGCAGCTAGCCATTTCAGTCAATATGGTTAAAAATTATTGAAAATTTTGCAAACTACAAAAATACTAAAAAAAAATATTACAACTAAAATTTTATTTTAAAATGAAAAGATTAATCCTAAGTCAAGATGAAAAATAACTACTACGATTACAGAAACTATTGAGGCAGACAAACTTCACTTATATAATGTATTCTAAAAATTTTGATTATATTATGTTTACCAGTACTCGCAATAATAAGAATTTAAATTGTCACATAGATTATAGTCTTGACCACCGCACGGATCATAGCCCCTTCCGAGACGAGGCATAAGCTCAATCGGAAGCATCGGTATTTGCCTAAGAGACCGACGTCTCCGTTGGGCATTGGTTAGGCCGTCCGGACCGACAACTGGCTGGGAAAAGGCGCCTTGTTTTTTTATGTAATTCATCATATTTAAGCTAATTTTCGATTTGGCCGTGTCCATTACAAGTTTAGCAGAATTTGCTTTCATTTCTTTCAAGCGCTTAGTTAGTTTTACAGGAATTGGCTGTTTACTGCCATCATTTTTGTGTAAGAATTTGGGTAAAAATTTTCCACCGGGATGACCCTTAATTCCATTACGTCCACCACCATGCATTGGCCCTCCACAGCAGGCACCCCAAATACGTGTGTCTTTGGGTCTGCCACCTGGAGTAGCAAATGCACCGTGTGGACCACCACCTCTGTATCCAAAGACTCCATCCTCAAACACATTCTCTCCTGGCGCTCCAAAAGCTGTGCTCGTGTATTGATCACCAGCAGCACAGTTATAGGCGCGCCAGTAGGGGATCTGTTTAATTGGATACTTTAGAGGTACTATAAGATCTTTTCGGCCAGTTTGCGTGCCAATACTCATTATGCGGTGCTTTGCCGTTTTTGGCGGCTTGGCCGCGTCAGCCGGCGGTGTTACATTAAAATCAAACTCCATTTCGCTCTCACTGGTGTCTGTGAAAATTAGTTTATCAACACAGGATTCCATTTTTCGACGTTTACACTCCTTGTGCAGTGCGTGCTCCAGCTGCTTCTTCTCTCTGATGTTGCGGCATGTGCACATCATAACCGTATTGTGGCAGGTGCACTTGGGGTAGCCCTTGTCTTTGAGTTTTCTTTTTATCTTTCTCATTTCCACAGCCAGATTACTTTTTACTATTTTAAAGGTAATTGGTTCCATTTGAGCATTCGGATCACTGGCCGCTCGCAGTGTTATAAAGATTTCACCATTCCTTTTGCACACATTCAGAATGGGCGGATTTTGTTCCTTTTTCTTAGCTGCTTCCACTTTTTCACAGTTGCTTATACTATTTTGAGCTGGCAGGGATTGCAGGAAAAACTTCATTAGCTTTAAAATGGGCTTGCGAATAAAGCCTGGCCTCCAGCCATGTAATTGAGCCTCTTTGCTGGAGGTCCAGTTCCAGCCGTGGCGGCGAGGAACGGCGCCCTGCTGATAAGAGCAGGACTTGTGTCTAAATGTGGATTTGGCTGTTGGTCGTCTTGTTTCGTTGACTACTTTTGGATAGTTTTGAATAATACTTTTCTTGATAACTTTTTCGCTATCTGTAGGTATTGATTTAAGTTTTGTTTTTCCAAACGGTTTTTGAGGTTGATTTCTGTGTGATGTACTTCTTTTATTGCATACACTTTCTTGTTTCTGTTGTTCCTTAATGTTGTAGAGATCTTTTAATTCAGAAAACACTCGTGCCAAATGCGGTCGACACTCAGATAAATTCTTTTCTACCACAAAAAAGTCCTCAGAAGATTGTGGCTTTACCTTAGGACACGTCCCAGTGTTTTCATTACCCTGAAAGATATCATCGCAAAGTTGGCGTATTCGGCAATGCGCACAAATCTTTTTGCCATTGCAAGTGCATCGACATCCACCCCGCTGTTCTTTCTTAGCGGATTCTACACAAGGATCCGGACAATAATCGTCAATGTTCTTTGGTGGCTTGCCAAGAAAATCGTTTACTATTTGATCAGCAGACAATCTCTTCTCTTTATGACGTTCCTCAACGATTGGCGTGGGCTTGATTCCACAGTTGGGACAAGCAGCGAATTTAGGCAACCATGACATATTGGTCAAACAAACTGGACAGAAACGTATGGGTTTTATCTGTGGATTTTTAAAGTCACTAATTGGCACTGGTATTTGCATGGGGTTGTAATAATCGCTTTCATTTTTCTGTGATGGTGGATAGTACGCAAAGCAGGGGAAAGTCGTATCAAAATTTAACAGTGGGTCAGGCTCTTCGGCTTTTCTGCGAGAGGCCGGCTTCAAAGGCAAAGAATGACCGACGCTCGTAAAAATTGAGTCAACAATCTGCTCACACTCCCTTGCCTTTTTCTGTGAATATAAACATAACTTAGCATACAATCAATTGGATAATCATATAGGCTTAAGGCAACCTTAATGACACAAGTTGCTTTTGGACTATTCATCAAATGATCAGATGGCCTGCGCTGAGCAACATTTGAACTACGATAACGTTGCAAGTCCAGCTCCATTAGATAATCACCCTCCTCTGGATACAGGGTGTCAGGGCACATATTGCAGTTGCTGGGGCATTCGTGCTTTTCTCCCAAAACAAACATAATATCTCTCGGATTAATGCTATTGTTAGGGTTGCTTTGACATACTCTCTCTTCGTTCCTGAAAATAGAACATGATATTATCAAATTGTTTCTAGGCTATCAGCCTAGAATGTATGTCAATACATACATTGTTTTCTCTTCGCACTTCACATATAATCGAAAAAGAAACTCTATTGAGCCAACTACTTCATTTTTCTCAAAAAGTGTGCAGAATTCGGAGTGTACAAGATCACCCATGTCATCCTGAATGCGTTCGGTAAAACTTTCTGCTAAGCGTAGCCGACCATTGCCAATGGATTTGTTCTGGTACCTAACTGTCACGGGTATACTATATTGTGAAAGAGTTTCACGTATATGTCCTGCTGTTGAAAGGAACTCGAGTCCAGATCCTGCTTTGAAATCAGTGACATTTATGCGACTTTCTGTTATTTGCACTGGTAAAGTATTAAACTTTACATTTACTTCAAGATTGCTTAGATCTTGAACTTGTTGTTGATTTGTCTCGAAATTAGTCACAATAACATCAAAAACAAATTTATAGGTCTTTGCTTCGTTCATAGCTTAACCTGCTTTTACCAAAGACCCACGACAGAACCAAATAGGAATTTTTAAATTTGACAGCTGGAATTTATACTAATCTGTTTGTAAAACATCAACTTATTCAATACAAGAACAATTTACGGCAATCGGAACGTATAATATTGTGGAAATGAGTATGAATAAAAGGATAGCAAGATTAAATCATGAATTTAAATTATATTTTTGGATTTACATTCATTTGGGAAATTGTAAAACCTAATCGTTTTGAAAATCCCGTATGAACCGCTGTTCAATAATAATATTCATAAGGATTGTAGTCATATTTTAGTTCATACGGGTTGTAGCATTGGTTATGTGAAACTAAACCGCCACCCATACTGTGCACAAGCTCGATTGGGGGCAGGGACATCTGAAGGAGTGTTTTATGCCTACGTTGGGCATTGGTAAGACCGTCGGGTCCAACAACAGGCTTAGAGAAGGCTCCATGTTTCTTTAGATATTCTAGCATATTAATTGGCTTTTTCTTTGTTAACTCAATCTTAGCTTTGGCATCTAGTTCTCTTGCTTTAATAATACGATTTGTCAATCTAACAGGAATGGGCTTTCTCTCAGTGCTATCGATTTTAGGCTTGTTATAGGGGAAAGCCTTTCCATCGGGATGCCCCTTAATGCCATCACGTCCACCACCTTGCATTGGCCTTCCACAGCAGGCACCCCAAATACGTGTGTTTTTGGGTCTGCCACCTGGAGTAGCATATGCACCGTGTGGACCACCACCTTTGTATCCAAAGACTCCATCCTCAAACACATTCTCTCCTGGCGCACCAAAAGCTGTGCTCGTGTATTGATCACCAGCAGCACAGTTATAGGCGCGCCAGTAGGGGTTGTGTTTACTTGAATATTGCGGAGTAATGTGTACATCTGCTCTACAGGTTTGTGTTCCATTATTGGTGGTGCGGTAGTTTGATGGGCGAGAAGGCTTAGCTGCAACTGCAGGGGCATTAACATCAAAGTCATAATCCAGCTCGCTTTCACTGGTGTCTGTGAGAATTAGTTTATCAGCACAGGACTCCATTCCTCGACGACTACACTCCTTCTGCACTGCGTACTCAAGGTGTTTCTTTTCTCTGGTGCTGCGGCATGTGCACATCATAACCGTATTGTGACAGATGCATTTTAGAAAACCTTTGGCCTTTAATTTTCTCTTTATTTCGCTTAGAGCCACAGCCAGATCACTTTTAACTACTTTAAATTCAATTGGACTCGTCTGACCTTGGGCGTTATCGGTTGTACGTAGTGTTATGAAGATTTCACCATTCTTCTTACACACATTGAGTATGGGCGGCTGTTGTTCGACCTCTGGATTTCCCATTTCTGTATTGCAAGCTCGATAAGCATTTCTTTTCGATGGGTGATACAGGAAAAAGTTCATAAGCTTCTTAATAGGCTTGAGTACGGCACCAGGCTGCCAGCCGTACTTGCGTGCCTCCTGACTGGCAGACCAATTCCAGCCATGACGTCGCGAAACGGGGCGTATACGACTTACACACGATTTGTGCACTGCTTTTTTACGTCGCTTGTGTTCGCTAAGTGGTCTGCGATCTGATATTATGGTGTGATTTTTCACAAATGATTGTCGGCGTTTGTTTGTACTTGTATTTTCCGTTGTTGCCATCTCACATTCCTTTTTGCGCTGCTCATATTGCTTATAGCTTTGGTGATCATATAGTTCGCATAGCTCGAAGAACACACGAGCCAGATGCGGGCGAGATCCCTCGAGATTAACGCAATTTTCCATTGAGGTGTGTTCCGTCATTTCGGAGTCCTTTTTATCATCTGCCTGAAAGATTTCTGCACACTGCCTACGTATTCGGCAATGGGCACACATTTTCATATTCTTGCAGGAGCATCGAGTTTTGTGTTGTCTTTCCACCTTGGGGTCGTCCTTGGGTACAGCGGGATTATTAGTCAGCGGCTTACTTATGTAATCCTTTAGTATATTGCCCACACTAGGTGTTTTCTCCTGCTTTTCAATGACCGGAACAATCTTATTTCCGCAATTTGGGCATGCGGCGTATTTTGGCAGCCAAGATATGCTGGTTAGGCAGATGGGACAAGAGCGTATGGGATTGATTTTGGGGTTTGTGTTTTGATTCCTTGTATCAGATTTTGGCACCAAATTTGGGTTCAAGCTATAAATATCACGGTGCTTATATTGTCGTTGTTGTGGTGTATAGGATGGGTAGGTAACAGTTGGGGGTTCATAGGATCTTTCCGGCTCATTAGGATTGTAAATAGGCGTTTTAGGATGCCTCGATCTCTTTATAAGAGAATTAATAAACTGATTACAATGGCTAACCATTTGCTGTAAATAAAATTAGGGATTATAACATTTTTTTAAAGTTTAGGATATAGATGTGACCTTCAGTTCAAAACAGGCTGAATTTCCAGCTGGGTTATATACATGAGTTTCCGCTGGACTGTAGCTATTAGCATTTAGCCTTTTATATCGTTCCAAATCCAACTTCCGGCGTTCATCACCCTCTTCTAACTCCTGTGCATCCACACAATGATCGCAAGGTATGGAAAATTGCTGAGACTCACCCGTGATGAACATAATATCTTGCGGATTAATGCATTGGTTCATATTGCGCTGGCAACCAGTCTTCGCCTCACTAAAACATGATGATTATTCACGGCGAGGACTTTTTAATGTCTACTTACTTTGGTACTTCATTACATTTGATAACAATACGAAAGAGAACTTCAAGTGTACCAGTTATTTTATCCAATTTATGCAACTTACAAGAGTCCCAGTGCACTAGTTCAGACATGCCTTCTTCAATGCAATCGGTTAAACTTTGAGGAAAGTTTATCCGACCAGCGCCGATCATGAAACCATCGTATGTAACAGAAACTGGCAAACCACATTGCTCAAGGGTCTTTCGAAGTATTTCTGGCTGTACCAGTATCTCTGTACCGGAGTTTGATTTAAAATCGGTTACATTGATGCGGCTAGCGGTTATGGGTATTGTTTTTTCTTTAAATGCAACCAAAACTTTTAATTTTTTAAGATTTCCTATCTGAGTAATGGATGACTCTAATTTCGTCACTACGGTGTCACAAACAAAGGCACAACTCATTTTTTGTTTTTTAATTTTATTTTAATTTTTTTTGCATGCAGATTTTGTTAAGCTTAAATGCAAATAAAACCAAGCACAGGAAAGTAAAAAAATATATATATAAAAAGAATGTTTTTAAGTGTTTACAACGAATCCTAAGTTTGATATAACTAAACTCTAAAAAAAATCATTTGGGTTTTATCTTAATGAAATGTAAGGCAGGGGCAGTCATAAGGGTTATAACATTTGTAAGATGTTTGTTGCCCCACAACGGATACTACACTTTCAAAAGAAAAAAAAGCATTGTATGTAAGTGTATTTTATTTTGAAAATCTTTATTTATTCTTTTGAAGGGTGTTATGTAATAGAAAAATAAAATTAATAAACCAAGAACACGGCATAGCACGTAGACTATCCAATAGTTTTTAAGCTGTAGCGTTTTTAAAAAGCAACCAAAGCTCTTTTCCTAGGTGAAAGCATCAACAATAGCAACATGGATAACAGCATTGAGGACCACCGCATAATGCATAACATCTACAAGGATCAATGCCCTTGCCCAGACGTGGCATACTGTCGAGTGGTGGTATGCATATCTGATTGAGTTCTCGGCGCTTGCGCTGTGCATCAGTGAGTCCGCCGGGTCCCTTAACAGGACCAGCTTTCTTTTGTGTACCTTTTTGCTTATCCTTTGGCTCTGGGTTGTTGGGATTCCAGGGTATGGGCACGACATTTTTTTTCATTAAATACTCCATGGTGTTGATGCCTTTTTTCTTTTTTTCAATCTCCTTTTTTTTTGCCGCCTTCTCTTCTTCAGCAGCTTTCTTGAGCCCTTCAACATAGCGCTTAGGCATTCTCACAGGGATAGGCGCACTTCGGCCAGACGATTTTTGGTTAGCGCCTGGAAAGCCCTTGCCACCTGGGCCGCCAAATGGACCACCTCGACCACCGCCTCCCATACCACCTGCACCACCGCCTCCCATACCACCTGCACCACCGCGACCACCGCCTCCCATACCACCTGCACCACTGCGACCACCGCTTCGCATAGGTCCACCTGGACTTGAACCCCAAACGCCAGGGGGCTTGGTCCTGCCACCTGGAGAAGCGGACGGTCCATGCGGTCCACCACCTCCATGTCCAAAGACGCCATCCTCAAACACAGCTTCTCCGGGAGAACCATATGCTGTGCCCGTGTAGCGATCTCCTGCAGCACAATCATAGGTACGGTAGTATGGATTTAAAGGGATAGGATATTTGGACCGTACTACTTTATCTGCTTTCGCAGTCTGTGTTGCATTATTGAGAGTGCGTTGCTTAGGCGCAGAGGGTAATTTAGCAACGCCCGCTGGAGGTGTTACATCAAAATCAAACTCCATCTCACTTTCACTGGTATCTGTGAGCACCAAACTGTCTACACAGGATTCCAGTCCACGGTACTTGCACTCCTTTTGTAAGACCTCTTCAAGATGCTTCTTGTCTAAGGGACTGCGGCAGGTGCACAGCATAACTGAATTGTGGCAGGTGCACTTGGGAAATCCCTCTGCTTTAAGTTTCTTTTTAATTTCGCTCATAGAAACTGCAAGATCACTTTTTACTACGCTAAAAACAATAGGGTTCATATTAACGTTTGGATTGTTAAGAGCTCGCAGAGTAACAAGGATTTCGCCATCCTTCTTGCACACATTAAGTGTAGGTGCCTGACGCTTCTTTTCTTCCTCAGCTTCTTCTAGCATTTTGGTGCATCCATTAAGACCACTATCTCCAGGTGAATACTGTAAGAAGAACTTCATAAGCTTTTTCACCGACTTGCGAATGGCACCGGGTTGCCAGCCATGCTTGCTGGCCTCTTCTCTCAAGGACCAGGCCCAGCCATGGTTGGGAGCAACGTTAAATTTCTTATTCACGCAATCCTTGTGTCCGGCACCGAAAACTGATCGCTTTGCCTTGCGAGGTTTTTGAAGCTTGCTTGTTTTCTCACGTTTTTGGGCATCTTCCTTCGCATTCTCACGTTTTTGGGCATCTTCCTTCGCATTCATTTGTTGAAGTGAGCTTCTTGGCATGTTCTTTTGAGTGCATTCAATATTGTCCTTCGGTTGTGACTTAAGCTCTTTTATATCGTATATGTCACGCAGTTCGGAGAAGACACGTGCCAAATATGGTCGACACTCTTCTGGGCCGTCGTCTCTAATACAAAAGTCTTCAGAGGATGCTGGCAAGACCTTAGGACAAACCTTAGTCTTAGATTTAAAAAACTCTGCGGCGAGCTGACGTATGCGACAGTGAGCACACAGTTTTCCACATTTGCAGGTACAACGACAATTTTCACTTTCATCAACGTCACCATTCTTCTTTTTTGTTTTGTCACAGGGATCTATGCAGTAGTCAAAAGTTAAGTCCGGAGATTTGCCAAGATATTCAACAATTATATCATCTGGTGTAAGTTTCTTCTCCTTATGACGTTCTTCAACGATAGGCATGGGCTTGACTCCACATTTTGGACAGGCAGCGAATTTTGGCAGCCATGACATATTGGCCAAACAGACCGGACAAAAACGGGAAGGTTTTATATCTGGCTTTCCTACATCACTTATTGGTACCGGTATCAAGTTGGGATCAGAAAAATCAGGACTATCTTCCTTTCGCGCTGGCAAATACGAAAAAGATGGTAGAAATGAACCACTCGGCTCTACTTCCTCCTGCGCTAGAGCATTCTGATTTTCTGTTCCACGGCAAGGAGCAATCAAAGGTTTTGGATGGCCTAAGCGCTTTGTTACTGAATACACTATCTCTTCAGCCTCTTGCACCATTTTCTGCAATAATAATAACATTTAAAAGTGGACTGAAAAAAAGTTTCTTGCCTTGTACATACCTTAATCTGGCAACAAGCTGTATTTGCTGCAGGGCAATGTATAAGATTTTCTGCTGGCTTACGCTCTCCAGCATCAGGGTTGCGATAGCGTTGCAAATCTAACACCAAACGCTCATCACCCTCCTCTGGCTCCAAGGCATCTAGACATGGATCACATGGGCTGGGGCATCGCTGGGACTCACTCATGACAAACAAAATATCCTGCTGGTTAATACTTTTGTCCATATTCTTGGAACCTTTCTGTTCAGATCTAGAAAACAAAATACATGAAATGTTAAGCTGGTGAACTACTCTAAAACCAGTGCAACTTACGGTGGCTGTTCATCGCATTTAATAATTAAACGAAGGAGCATCTCCAGCTTGCCTGTAACTTCACCCTCCTTTTCGAACTTACACGTGTCCACATAAAGCAAATCAGACATGCCGTAATCTATTTGATTTAGAGTCTGTTCAGGGATAAATATTGTGCCAGTGCCGATGACTTTGCCAGAGTAGGAAACTGTCATTGTAATGCCGCATTCCTCAAGAGTCTGGCGCATTTTCTTAGGTATTGCATTTAAATCGACACCAGCACCAGTTTTAAACTCGGTTACGTTAATTTGGCTGGCTGTTAAAGGCACTTTAACGTTATTGAAATTGGCGACTACTTGCAATTTGCTGGGATCTGTAAGCTTAACAGCGGAACTCTCAATATGTGTCACAATAATATCAAAGACAAATGTACAGCTCGCCATATTGATGGTTTGGTCTAGTTTGTTACTTGCTTTTAAAGATGGAAGCTACGTGTTTTTTTTGTTTTGTTTAATTTTGGTACTTTTAATTTCTCTGAGCACAAATTTCGTCTGGGATAAATAAAAATACAATTTTATTCTGTTTAAGCTTAACTTGTTTTCTGCATATCTATAGAATTTTAAAGTATTTTTACGCAAAAACTACTACGATGAAAAATATATTGTTAATTATTTAATACCATCAATACACATGTCACGTGTCATATATTAAAATTTTACATATGTTATTCTATAGAATTATCCCTTAACAGGACCAGCTTTCTTTTGTGTACCTTTTTGCTTATCCTTTGGCTCTGGGTTGTTGGGATTCCAGGGTATGGGCACGACATTTTTTTTCATTAAATACTCCATGGTGTTGATGCCTTTTTTCTTTTTTTCAATCTCCTTTTTTTTTGCCGCCTTCTCTTCTTCAGCAGCTTTCTTGAGCCCTTCAACATAGCGCTTAGGCATTCTCACAGGGATAGGCGCACTTCGGCCAGACGATTTTTGGTTAGCGCCTGGAAAGCCCTTGCCGCCTGGGCCGCCAAATGGACCACCTCGACCACCGCCTCCCATACCACCTGCACCACTGCGACCACCGCTTCGCATAGGTCCACCTGGACTTGAACCCCAAACGCCAGGGGGCTTGGTCCTGCCACCTGGAGAAGCGGACGGTCCATGCGGTCCACCACCTCCATGTCCAAAGACGCCATCCTCAAACACAGCTTCTCCGGGAGAACCATATGCTGTGCCCGTGTAGCGATCTCCTGCAGCACAATCATAGGTACGGTAGTATGGATTTAAAGGGATAGGATATTTGGACCGTACTACTTTATCTGCTTTCGCAGTCTGTGTTGCATTATTGAGAGTGCGTTGCTTAGGCGCAGAGGGTAATTTAGCAACGCCCGCTGGAGGTGTTACATCAAAATCAAACTCCATCTCACTTTCACTGGTATCTGTGAGCACCAAACTGTCTACACAGGATTCCAGTCCACGGTACTTGCACTCCTTTTGTAAGACCTCTTCAAGATGCTTCTTGTCTAAGGGACTGCGGCAGGTGCACAGCATAACTGAATTGTGGCAGGTGCACTTGGGAAATCCCTCTGCTTTAAGTTTCTTTTTAATTTCGCTCATAGAAACTGCAAGATCACTTTTTACTACGCTAAAAACAATAGGGTTCATATTAACGTTTGGATTGTTAAGAGCTCGCAGAGTAACAAGGATTTCGCCATCCTTCTTGCACACATTAAGTGTAGGTGCCTGACGCTTCTTTTCTTCCTCAGCTTCTTCTAGCATTTTGGTGCATCCATTAAGACCACTATCTCCAGGTGAATACTGTAAGAAGAACTTCATAAGCTTTTTCACCGACTTGCGAATGGCACCGGGTTGCCAGCCATGCTTGCTGGCCTCTTCTCTCAAGGACCAGGCCCAGCCATGGTTGGGAGCAACGTTAAATTTCTTATTCACGCAATCCTTGTGTCCGGCACCGAAAACTGATCGCTTTGCCTTGCGAGGTTTTTGAAGCTTGCTTGTTTTCTCACGTTTTTGGGCATCTTCCTTCGCATTCTCACGTTTTTGGGCATCTTCCTTCGCATTCATTTGTTGAAGTGAGCTTCTTGGCATGTTCTTTTGAGTGCATTCAATATTGTCCTTCGGTTGTGACTTAAGCTCTTTTATATCGTATATGTCACGCAGTTCGGAGAAGACACGTGCCAAATATGGTCGACACTCTTCTGGGCCGTCGTCTCTAATACAAAAGTCTTCAGAGGATGCTGGCAAGACCTTAGGACAAACCTTAATCTTAGATTTAAAAAACTCTGCGGCGAGCTGACGTATGCGACAGTGAGCACACAGTTTTCCACATTTGCAGGTACAACGACAACTTTCACTTTCATCAACGTCACCATTCTTCTTTTTTGTTTTGTCACAGGGATCTATGCAGTAGTCAAAAGTTAAATCCGGAGATTTGCCAAGATATTCAACAATTATATCATCTGGTGTTAGTTTCTTCTCCTTATGACGTTCTTCAACGATAGGCATGGGCTTGACTCCACATTTTGGACAGGCAGCGAATTTTGGCAGCCATGACATATTGGCCAAACAGACCGGACAAAAACGGGAAGGTTTTATATCTGGCTTTCCTACATCACTTATTGGTACCGGTATCAAGTTGGGATCAGAAAAATCAGGACTATCTTCCTTTCGCGCTGGCAAATACGAAAAAGATGGTAGAAATGAACCACTCGGCTCTACTTCCTCCTGCGCTAGAGTATTCTGATTTTCTGTTCCACGGCAAGGAGCAATCAAAGGCTTTGGATGGCCTAAGCGCTTTGTTACTGAATACACTATCTCTTCAGCCTCTTGCACCATTTTCTGCAATAATAATAACATTTAAAAGTGGACTGAAAAAAAGTTTCTTGCCTTGTACATACCTTAATCTGGCAACAAGCTGTATTTGCTGCAGGGCAATGTATAAGATTTTCTGCTGGCTTACGCTCTCCAGCATCAGGGTTGCGATAGCGTTGCAAATCTAACACCAAACGCTCATCACCCTCCTCTGGCTCCAAGGCATCTAGACATGGATCACATGGGCTGGGGCATCGCTGGGACTCACTCATGACAAACAAAATATCCTGCTGGTTAATACTTTTGTCCATATTCTTGGAACCTTTCTGTTCAGATCTAAAAAACAAAATACATGAAATGTTAAGCTGGTGAACTACTCTAAAACCAGTGCAACTTACGGTGTCTGTTCATCGCATTTAATAATTAAACGAAGGAGCATCTCCAGCTTGCCTGTAACTTCACCCTCCTTTTCGAACTTACACGTGTCCACATAAAGCAAATCAGACATGCCGTAATCTATTTGATTTAGAGTCTGTTCAGGGATAAATATTGTGCCAGTGCCGATGACTTTGCCAGAGTAGGAAACTGTCATTCTAATGCCGCATTCCTCAAGAGTCTGGCGCATTTTCTTAGGTATTGCATTTAAATCGACACCAGCACCAGTTTTAAACTCGGTTACGTTAATTTGGCTGGCTGTTAAAGGCACTTTAACGTTATTGAAATTGGCGTCTACTTGCAATTTGCTGGGATCTGTAAGCTTAACAGCGGAACTCTCAATATGTGTCACAATAATATCAAAGACAAATGTACAGCTCGCCATATTGATGGTTTGGTCTAGTTTGTTACTTGCTTTTAAAAATGGAAGCTACCTGTTTTTTTTTTTGGTTTAATTTTGGTACTTTTAATTTCTCTAAACATAAATTTTGTCTGGGATCACGGAGAATTTAAAATGTATAACATAATATACAATTTTATTCTGTTTAAGCTTAACTTGTTTTCTGCATATTTATGGAATTTTAAAGTATTTTTACGCAAAAACTACTACGATGAAAAATATATTGTTAATTATTTAATACAATAAATACACATGTCACGTGTCATTTATTAAAATTTTACATATGTTATTCTATAGAATTTTCCAAATATCTGTACTCTCTTTTTGCAGTGTGAAATGCATTTCTATAGGAACTTGGCAAATAGGCGACTATTTCTGTTTATTGGGATTCCAAGGTTCTTTGACAGTACCGTTCTTCATCAAATAAGACATTAGGTCAATGCCTTTCTTCTTTTTTTCAATCTCAGCCTTGACTACATCTTCTTTTTTCTGAGCTTCTTGCTTGAGAGCTTCAATAAAACGCTTAGGCATTCTAACTGGAATATATGGAGTTGGACCAGCACGCTTCTTTGCACCAGGAATAAACTGTCCCACTGGAGGTCCTCCTGCACCAGCTCGCGATCTCTTGATCTTGCCCCTAAAAGTGTTTGACACTCCATGCAGACCACCACCCTTATGTCCAAAGACACCATCCTCAAACGGAGTTTCTCCAGGATCACCATATGCAGTATATGAGTAACGATCTCCCGTTGCACATTCGTAGGCTCGCCAGAAGGGTTCGACAGTCATTGGATACATTGGTTTTACTTTAAGATCATCTACAACAGTCTGTGTACTGATGTTAGCAATTTGTGGCTTAACAGCCAACAGGGGCTTAGCTGTAGCTGCTGGTGGTGATACATCGAAATCAAACTCCATCTCGCTTTCACTGGTATCTGTGAGAACAAGGTGATCCACACAATTTGCAATTCTTCGAATATGGCATTCCTCTAGCAGAGCGCGCTCTAAATGCTTTTTATCCACGTTGTTACGACATGTGCACATCATAACCGTGTTGTGACAGGTACACTTGGGAAAACCAATTTTCTTTAACTTTCTCTTTATCTGACGAAGAGCACAAGCTAGATCGCTTTTAACAATCTTAAAAACAATTGGGTGCATCTGCACATTTGGACTATTGATTGCTCTGAGGGTTATAAATATATCGCCATCCCTTTTGCACAGATTAAGAACGGGTGGCTGCCTTTGCCTCTCTGTCTCTTCAACTATAGCGCAGATATTGATTGGCTTCTGCTTTTGTGCAGAAAAGAACCTCATTATTGTGGCAGCAACGCGACAAATTGCGCCTGGCCGCCAGCCATGCCTTCGCGCCTCCTTGCTGGATGCCCATGCCCAGCCGTGTCGCCGGGAGACGTTGCCCTTTCGCTTGAGGCAGCCCTTGTGGCCATGCTTCGGTTTAAGTAGGGAACGATACAACATTGTAGGACCTCCAGTTGCTTTTTGTATGTCGTTTGATAAGGAGCTTTTGGTCAACTCCGCTTCAACATCCGGTTTTCCGAAACTCAGTGAAGACTGAGTGCTGCGCTTACCAAATTGATTAGTCTTCTTTTTGTTCTTTTTATCGAAGAGATCTCGCAGCTCCGAGAAAACATAATCTAAATAGGGACGACAATCATTGGGGTTAACATCGTTCGGCTCAGCTATGACACAGAAATCTTCATTTGATTTTGGAGTTATGCAGCTATTGTTATTGTTGTCATCGTGCGCTGTCTTAAAAGAGTCGGAGCAGAGTTGGCGGATGCGACAATGCAAGCAGAATTCGTCTGCTTTACAGGTACAAGTACGATGATAACCGTCTTTAGCTCTTTTTTTTTCGACTGATCGCAAGGATCGTAACAAAAGTCTTCGGGGAAATCGGTAGGTAATTTGAGAACCCCTTGTATTATTTGATCGGCTGTTGGCTGATCTTCTGGTTTTTCCACAAATT
The DNA here is from genome assembly GCA_035044725.1 of Scaptomyza caliginosa. Taxonomy (NCBI): domain Eukaryota; kingdom Metazoa; phylum Arthropoda; class Insecta; order Diptera; family Drosophilidae; genus Scaptomyza; species Scaptomyza caliginosa. The sequence goes on along the minus strand of JAWNNR010000979.1, from coordinate 505,923 downwards.
GAGGCACAGCCTTAGCACAGCACTTGGGACAGTTTGCGTATTTGGGAAGCCAGGTTAAATTAGTGAGACACACAGGACAAAAGCGAGTTGACTTAATGCCCATACTAGCAATTTCTTCCATATTACCAACAGGAACAGGTATTATATTATTCATGCCTTTATGTTTAATTATTCTTTGTCGTTCTATCCACTCTGACTTATCTGGTTTTGGTGAAGGTAAGTCATTGACCTTGTCAACAATCGAGTCAATGAGCCCTTCATATTGTTTTGTCAAAGATTTTAGTTGACAGCAAGCATCGATTCCACATATCTCTTCTGGTGGATCTGTAACACGTTGTTTTATGCCGCCATAGCGACTTAGATCCAACTTAAGCTGCTCATCACCCTCATCTGCTTCCAGTTCATCCAAACACGGGTCACATGTCGCTGGGCAGGGCATTTCATTTCGCAGTAAGAACATAATATCTGCTGGGTTTATGATTTTGTCCAAGTTACCACACCTTTTGTTGCATGGTATTCCACAAATTATTAATACACTGTGTGATGTGAACAATTTTGACCTTACTTACCCTAACTCATTATTTTGCGGCTGTTCTTCGCACTTGATCAATAAAATACATAGATAGTCTAAGGTACCTACAACCTGATCACGTTGTTTAAGGTCACATGTATCTGCATGCACTAGATCACTCATTCCAACCTCAATTCGATCAATAAAGTCTGGCGGCAAACTGATTTGGGCGTTACCCAATGACTTTCCCTTGTAGCGTACAGTTACGGGCATGCCAGCTCGCTCGAGATTGCTGCGCAGGGCTGCCGGATCAGTTGAGAACTCTGTACGGCGTCCAGCTTGGAAATCACTTACATTTATGCGGCTAGCTGTGATGTCAATTCGAATGCTGTTAAACTTTAGGCTTACCAACAGGGCAGAGGGATCCTCAATTTTTGCGCCATCCAACTGCAAGCGAGTAATAATTATGTCAAAAAGAAAATTAGTCCGTGTTGTAGTTTCTTGCACTGTCGACATAACGCTATATTTTTTTTTGGTAAAGTGTATATGTAAACAAGTAAATTATATATATAAGTATATTTAAAATATACTAAAACATAATCGAAACTAAGTAAAATATATTTCACTGTGCTAGCGGGCAACAGAATTTAATGACTTAAAAAGCTTCTCAACTTAAATTCTCCTAACATTTAGTTTTAAATATTATTTATCAACTTGCTTCTGCTTGTTGAATTGTTGAATGCTTGCTTTTGGTTGATTGACCAACGTAATTATATCAAGATTTATTAACAGGCGCGTCAAGTTTACCCACGAGAATTTCAAAAATGTCTGCTCAGCTTAACAAGTCAAATTACACGGTATTCATTGACATTGTTTGAGGGCATTGCTCATTTAGTGTGTCTGCCTGTTGCCACTGCTGGCGACTATGGTGTCCACGTAGAAGTGCATTGCACTATGTGGTCCACACAAACCTTATGAGTTTCCAACAAAAATAGGCAGGCCAAATGCCATTTGAACTTGTTGAATTTTAACGCATCAGCAGAATTGGATTTGTTCATAAGTAGCTTAGCACGCAATGTGGTACTAAGTCAACATACGTCTATATTTCTTAGGAGCTCTAGACTCTTTAAGTATGCTACATCAAATTGGTTGATGCACTTGTCTTAAGGAAGCACAAACTAAATTAAATTTCGCGCATTAGCCTAATGCTTATCAACGGCAAGCGTTTACCCGTTGCACTTGAAAAAATCTATGCCATGCAACTCGTATAAACTTATCTGGCAATATACCGGAGTAATGGCATAAGACTCTATGGCAATATAATTATAACTATGTGTGATTCCATCTGCTTTCTGTGTCCTCTGCACAAGTATATTGGGAAAACATAAAGCTTTTTCAAGATTGCTAAAGTAATTAGGTAAACCCATTTCTCAGCTTAAAGGGTTAACAAATAAGATCTGTCAAGTTTGACATTAAACCATTTACACTTTACCTTGCGATGGAAGCAAAATACAAGTTGTTAACCTTTTTATAGACTTTTTAATACAAACTCTTTGGACACACGTTATTGATTGAACATTTGGTGAAGAATTACGATCCAATAGAGCACAAGTGCAGCAGTTGTTTGTCGTCGGTATTCTTGTAAAGTAGCTGCAGCTCGAAAAACACTCGTTCCAGATAGGTAAGACATTTTGAAGTCGTATTTTCCACAGGCTTGACAATGATGCGATAGTCATCATTTTCATTCTGAACAATTTGCGTTTTAAGTTCACAGTTGGTCTTAAATATGTCAGCGCATGCATTTAGAACACGACAATGAGCACACATTTTACCCTGCGTACAGCAGCAGCAAGCAGTTTTTTTGGAACTTCCCCCGTTCGAAGATTCATTTTCATCATACGGATTCTCTTTAATGTACTCTTGAAGGATTTGATCGGCAGTCAGGTTCATATCAGCATCATTATCAAATTTTGGCACAGTTTTAGTACAGCATCTGGGACAGGTAGCATACTTGGGCAACCAAGACATAGAGATCAAGCATAAAGGACAAAATCGAATGGGCTTTATACCCCTTAATTCCATGTCATCCACGGGAATGGGAATTGTTGGTTCATTGACAGATTGCATGTAGCGTTTTTGCTGGTCTCGCATGTAAATAGTATCTTTGATTAATATCGGTGAAGGTAATTCGTGAACTCTATCGATAACTGCATCGATAAAATCTTCACACTGTTTTGTCAAAACTTTAAGTGTCAAACATGCATTTGTACCGCACATCATCTCAGGTGGTTCAAACACACGCTGGTTCACGCTGCAATAGCGTTCTAGATCTAATTTAAGCCGTTCGTCACCCTCTTCTGGCTGCAATTCTTCCTGTGGAAGGGGACATGGAATGGGACAGGGAAGGGGCGCACCCACAACAAACATCATGTCAAGCGGATTAATATGCTTTCCCAAATTGACACACTTTTTGCTACATTTTCTGTTCGAATAAGAACCAAATCGTTAGTAAATGTAAAAAAATAAAGACCATAGACATACATCATCTCATGCTCCTGCCCGTTGTTTAGTTCTTGTGCGTCCTCCTCACATTTAATAGTTAAGTAGCAACGCACCTCCAAAGTGCCGACTTGCTCATCTTGGAGTGGATGGATAATGGGACATTTCTCTGCGTGTACAGCATCGCTCATGCCATTGTCTATGCGATCAATGAAGCTTGGTAAAAATGTGACCTTTGCTTTGCCCACATTAATACCACTGTATAATACCGACATGGCCAGGCCATTCCTCTCGAGATTGGTACGCATATCCTCGGGATTTGCTCCGCATTCAGTTAGGCCTTTGTCTTGGAAATCACTGACATTTATGCGGCTAGCGGTAACATTAATTTCTGCATTGTTAAACTTAACTTTTACAACAAGTTTCTCTGGCATTTTGATTTCAGGACTGCTCAACTCTAAGCGAGTAACAACAATGTTAAAAAGAAAGGTAACTTTCGCCATACTGGGTAAAATCTAAAATTCAATGCAATTTTTCTTTTGCCAAGTAGATTAAAATTAAAATTGTTTAAAATGAAATTTAAAAAAATACACACAAATTTTGCTTGTCAGTTGAATTAATATGAACTATATAAAATATAAGTTATTTATGCCCAGCCTTCTGATAAGCATTTCAGTTTTATTTGGTTTAAGTTACTTTACTTCTATTAAGCTAAGTCAGCTAATAGCTGCGGCTCTAGTAAGATTAACATTACTAAAGGTCAATACTCATTCAGGCTTAATGCCTTTATGTTACCTCTCCGACAACTCTTCCATATCAAAGTGCATTGCACCCGAAGAATTAAGACACCCAGCTCAAATAACAATTACAGCGTGTTGAATTTAGCGCATCAGCAGCGTTTAATTTGCTTTTAAGCAGCTTAGCACGCAATGTGGTGCCAGAAACCAGCCTCCCACTGCCTACTGCCCATGTAAGCGCACATGTGTTGGGGCTCTCCTGAGCCGCTTAGTATGCTACATTATTTCACCCCATGCACTTACCTAAATTAAGCTGAATTTTAATTAAATTTCGCGCATTCATTCGATGCTTATCGACGCAAACTGCGTCAACCTGCTGCACTTGTGACCAACTAAACTAATGAATTTTTGGGTCTGTATTTATTCTTGTGCAAACTAAAATTTTATGAGGCATATCGCAAAATTTGGCGAATATTATGGCTTCATGCAAACACTAAAACTGATTTAATTGGATTCAAATAACTGGCCACAATTTGCATAGAAACTCTGGCGATATGGAAACTCCACACACAAAAAAATAACAACAGTAGTGGAATTATTAAAGTATACTCGACTAAAGTTCAGCTCTAATGAACTCTTTTTTGATGTTTGTTTGCGTGAAATCTTTACGCTGTTTTGGCCAGCATACATTATTATTGTCATACCTATGCATAAATATATATATTCGTGGTATTTGAAACTAATGCAATGCCAAGCGATTTGATAAAATTTGAAATATTCAGTATGCTGCGGTGGATGCAATATAATACGCTTGTTTAGAATTCTAACAAAACAACAATGTTGTTTTCAAAATGCTCCAAAGCATTCTACTTAACAGCGCCTAAGCGGAAATTTGTAATATTTGTAAATATAATCGGTTGTATAGCGACGAGTAAGTTGCTTTGCATAATCTGATTACAACATCTATTTTTGATCTGGGACTGATGGCACACACGCCGAAATTTATTTCTGTACATATGAGTTTGTCGTAAATATTTGTTCATGTACAACAAATTTAATTGCTTTGCCAGATTATTATCTGGCTATTAAACAAAGACCAAGCAAAAGTGCTTAGACATACACACTCGTAGATAGGAAACAAACCAAATTGCAGGCAATTAAAAAAAGCTTCCATCCTGTAAACACAACAAATTACCAAATGTGTGAGTATTTTTAAACGAGCAATGCTTGTGGCTAACTATTGCCCCAAAACACAACTAATGAATAAAGAGAGAAGCTTAGCATGGTGTAGGAACACATGAAAGCAGAATATAGTAATAATATAAATAACGAAACTAAAAATCTTACTCCCAGTAAGCATTTCATCTGAACTTCTCTCATCGTAGAACTTTTAACCAGAATAAATGTATCATATGCTATGAATGCAAAAAAGTTTTAACTTGACTGCGGTCAGTGCACAATGGAAAAAACTTTCACTTTTTGTGGCATAAGGTAATTTTTTATTTCTTTACAGCTTTTGAGATAACAGTTTGTTGTATGAAATAGTACATTAGAAATAGATTTAAGCGCTAAATATTTACATAACGACATTTTGTAAAGGTAACAGATGTTTATAATGTTTACGCTAAAGTTTTTTAATGGCCTGCAAGTGTTTGAATATTAAGAAACAACATACTTGAATTACTTAGACTTTTCTAGTTTAATGTTTACTTTTTTATAGCGAATATTGCACTTCTCACAGCTCTTACATTCGATCATGTTTCCAGAGTACAGGGCTTATTTTCTTCGTTTTAGAAAATGTTTGTCAAAGTGTATGTATGAAAAATGTACGTGCTCGTATGTGAGTGTGTGTGTGTGTGTTTACACCACAAGTACAGGCAGCACAAATGTTTTTCAATCTAGTAGCCACCAGCATTTTCATCGAAAGAACTTCTCCCATCACCTTACCGTCTATAGAGTCCAAAGCGATTGACAAAAGGTTGCTGCTGTGGTTTTTGGCAAAAACCGCAAACAGTTTCGAGCTGATGCTGGTAGACAAATGAGCAGTGCCATTAAATACGTTTGAAATATGCTGGCAAATTATTTACATCAGCCACAGTCTTGCTCGCCTGCCGGTCCGCCTGCCTGTTTGCCTGAACGCTACCCAGTTGGGTCTTCAATAATTCTGAAAATGCTGAAACTGACGTAGCTTGGAGCTGTCAACTAAATGGAAATCGGTGAGAGTTGAATACAATATTCAGGTTGGTAATTTGCCAGCCTGAAGGCAACAACGCGCAATTTTGCAAATATTTCGTTGGCGTTGACCTTTTCGACGATTTTACATGGAAATCCAAATTTACCATAAGCTTATCCATATACACATTTGTTTCACTTTGGACCAGAGCCAAGCCATTCAATTGTGTTTATCCCGCTTCTCCAGTAGTTTTGATAACATTTACACGTTTTATTGATTTCAATTTCAAGCACATTTAGTTGCGTTTAGAATTGTTTGCAAAACATAAATTCTTTCTTGGTAGCTCTGTGTTGGGCTGATTACCTGCCCTAAGGCATTGGGGAAATCCCAAAAATAGAAAGGATGAATCCTACAAGTTTTGCAAATATTTAATTAAGTAAATAATTAAATCTACTGTGACGTTGATTTTGCACTTAAAAATAACAAACTAAATACTAAATGAATATTTTAAGTGACGTTTTTCTGTTGGGATAAGTTGAAAATGAAACAAAGGTCGCAGCGAGTCAATTGCAGACAGTTTGCTTAAATATTTAATGTCACACATAAAAGATATTCCAACTAGGTTCATTTGGTCGAATTCTTTTGGATAATCTCGTTTATGTTAGGAATATCATCAGTTGTCTGATTTTTTGGCTCATGTGTGTAATGTTTGTCATTAACATTTTTTTGGCTCATTTTATTGTGCTGCGTTCTCGCATTGCCTTGAGGTTATTCGTGAGTATTATTTGGCTCCGTCTAATGCTTTTTGCCGCAGTGGCTTTTTAAGCTAGATGTACATAAAAGTACGCATGCAACACATATGGCTTAGGCAAAGTAGCACAGTGGATCATCTGTCAAAAAATGTGTTAGAATAGAGTTTGCTTTTAAAAGAAAACTCCACATTTAGCTGAATGTTTACTTAAGCAAGGCTGCAGTCTTAAAGGATAAGATGATAATGCATTTCCTCATTTTTAATATCCTTTTCTTTGAATACAATATTCTGTTGAAGATAACTCTTAATGGAATTTTTACTTTCAAAAGATAAATATGTGGAAGTTCGGAGAAAGACTCAGCAGGTTAACGTTCAATTTGTACTAATACCAATTAAAGTTCTTTGGAAAAGTGGCCCACTGTGGAAAGGCACATAAAACGAAATATTGCTCATCTATTTTTTATTTTTATTTGCTTTTCCATATGCCTTAAAGGCAGATGTTCACATACGTATAAAAATATATTTATATATATTTATGTAGATATGAATGTGCACTCCAACCATTTTGGTTTTAAAAATTTGCTTTTGGCTTTTGTGCGTCATTTTGGCATTTATGCATTATAAGAAAGTCTCTGCTTTAAGGCAAACAATTCGATCAATTGAATATTTATTAGATTTTTGGCAAGCGGGTTCGTTTTGTTAAAATCTTTTACCTGTCGACAATAGAATCGACACACAAAGGCCGACAAAATTGAGTTCGCAATGCAGAATGCTGCATAATACGCTCCACTCTCTACAACCATGCTCAATGATAACTGTATCAACATTTGAACAGCAGCTGCTATGAATACAGAATAATTTCATTGCTCTCGAGTTTTTGATGGCAGTGCCACAAAACGGAAATTAAAACTTCTTCCCATCAAAGTTTAATATGTGAATGAACTTATGTGTGCTGTTGTTGTCTTCCATGAACCCATAGATATTGTTTTGTACATTTTGTGCTTTTGTATCCAGTTTCCTCAAAAATAATATTATAATGAATTCATATAATGAAAACTTGTATGTGCTGTCACATTCATACTCGAGACAGACACAATCAACTACAAAATAAATTTAATTCAAAAATGGCAACTGTCACTTAAAGTCCTCTAAGAACTACTTCTAAGGATGCCAAGAAACAACAAATTCTTGGCTTTTAACCAAACAGAAATGCATTAGATAAGATAAAACATTTGATATGAAAAAACTTACCTTGATGTTGTTTTGCCGAACAAATAAAACAATCGTTTAGTTTGCTTATTCATATATTCAGTATTTATTTAAGTAATTCTCTGTGTGTTTTCTTTGTACAATTAAAAATATTTATTCGTAAAATAAACCATTTAAGAGAACAGTTAAGGCATATGCCAATAGTATGTTCCAAGGGTTAACTTATTCAAAAAGCAAGCGGATACAGCAAGTTAAAGGGATCTATAAATATAAATATATATATTTATAGACATAATTCAACTAACATTTTAATCTTTTGTTTTGCTGTATTTAACCGATTATTCTAGTAAGTTGACATATGCATACAATAATGATTGAACGCACGTGTGCGTTACATAAACATTGATGGTTTTCTTTAGACACTAACAATAAACTACATATTCGGACTACAGTTCTATATGTGCTATATAAATACGAGTATTCATATTGAGTTTCGCGTATCATATTATAGTATAATTTATACTCATTTTGTAGTTAATTCATTTGTGTGGTAAAATGCTTTTAGCATATAATTGTTACTCATGATTAAACTGTGCATTGGCTTAAGCATTAAAATTCTTTGCTGTTGTCAGACATTTTCTTTTATTTGTTTTAGTTTTTTAGTTGTGTAAGGTAGTTGTTAATACTTAGTTATGTAGTGTTATGTAGATTTAAGTTATACTTAACGCTCTTATATATAGGGTTTAATAATAAATTCGAAAGTGGGGAGCAGAAGGTACAAAAGAGCTTTTATTCGACAAGGTTATTTATGCCTAAATTCAATATAATACATACATACATTTATTTGTAACGAATATACACACACGTAAGTTATGTTAATAGTTCTTAGTCTAATAATATTTTGCAATAAGTTGTCGTCAATATCGTAATATGTGTATTATATGATTTGTTCAATAGTTACTTTAACTGTATTTTTATTCTTATAAGCTATTTTTCTTTGGTTTTCCAGCCAATTTGTGCCATCAACATTGTCTATATACATTTAGGTATGTCCTTATACATATTTTTCAGTTAACAGTTGGCATAAGATACCCAAAAAAGAAAAAAACAATAAGATAGTTATAAATAGAAAACAAACACCAAACAGTTTGATTATGCATGTGTTAAGATATGTGATCAATGCAATAAAATATTGCACAGTATGATTCATAATTAAATTGTGGAACGTGTTCTGATATGTTTCATATGCCAACTCAGGTGAGTGGTTTCTTGAATCCACGAATGATTGCATTTTGAAGCATGTACACACATACATACATACGTATAGTGCAGGTGCTGACAAATGTGAGTCGACACTGTTCCGCATTGACATTCCTGTATCCGGCATTCTTATTGACATTTGCAATAATGGCACAGATGCTTGGCTTCTGGCAAAGGAATGCCAGCTACAAAATACCAGCTAGAGTCAGATGCGGTTCGCTCTTTTCTCGCTTTTGGTATAGTATATAGAAAAAATGCAACATTGCAATTTCTACTATTCGTCTTGTTTGTCGGCCGTTCTGTGACTGTGTCGATGAGTGTAAGCCACATACATTGTCTATCTTTCTGTTCTGTTCTCTGTCTCTTTATCTTTCTGCCTGCCAAAGCCGTTCTGCTAGCGAATAATGCGAATATTTTTTGCAAAATGGAGCTCAGCTCTGGGGGATATTCTTTTCTGCTGTGGCATGACGCTCGCATTGGTGGCAACATTTAAAACAACTAACAGTGCAGTAGTTGAGAGTTGGACTAGAATGTATCCTGCTGAAATGTTTTGACTCATCAACAACACTTTTTAAATAGTTAAGCTAGCAAATTCTTAACAAAAAATAAAAGGAAAAATAGGAAAAAATACTCCAGTGGATTTAGTTGTTCTTGTTTTAATTTCTTTGCAACATACGTTTTTAAAACATTCTGGTACTTAGTTTTTGCTCAATCTAAAAGGGTATTAAGAGAGATATAATAAAATATATATATTTTTATTTATATACACTCTGTGCATAGAATGTGTCGACTTTTGTGTCAATTGTATGACCATTAAACTATTGCGTTTCAGATGTGAAGCTGCCTCAGCTGCCTGCAGGGATAAAAGCTGCAAATACGACATCTATCCAATTCCACTTGGTCGCCGGCTGTTGCTGCAAAGCATGTTGATATAGCATTCAACAACTCGAGAGAATTCGACAATTTTTTTGACATTTAACCATTTTGTGCTATCTTGCAATGCAGGCGGCATCCATTTGCTAAAACAAAAAAAAAAAAAACAACTACCAAACGATGCTGGGCCAATGTTTTTTTTGCTTAGCTGCCATTTGAGAGAACCAATGACAGTTTAAACTTCAATTAGATACGTTTAGTTACAAAGTTGACATTTAGTCACAGACAATTTTAAATTCAATTTAAACTTAAAGAAAATTAAGAGCGAATCAGAGCAGAAACCTTTCTGTTCAATTGTGGCTTAAGTATTTAATTGGATGGGTTTGCTGACTGATTAAATAGACAACTTGGGTAAACTATCTTTCTTACAATGAGCTCCCTTAAGTGGAAGAGAAGTAAGAGAAAATAAGCATAGTTTTGTTTTAACATACAAATTAGTTGAAGTCTGAAAGGGAAAAACTTACTTCCACAGCAAAACTAAGAAGACTTGAATTTGATAAGTTTTTATTTTCCATTTCTCGCTCTTGGTATAATACTTCGAAGCCAATAATATAAACAGTAAATTTAAAATAGCATGCAATCATTGGCTTTAAAATCAAAGAGATTCAGAAATGCTGGAGCTGTGTTCTGAAAACAATTTTAACAACAAAATTTTCAATATGACATGCAGATAGAGCAAAAAACTTGTTTCTCCTCTACATGGTGTTCGCATTCATTAACATACATATAGCATACGCTTTGTAAAAACCTTAAAAAATAACCAAGCCAACCGCTATAAAGGAAAAAAAGTGAAAAATAGGGCACGCAAAGCCGTATTACAAGAAAATATATATAAAAAGAAGAACAAGTTGCTTAAAAAAAAGAACACACGCCAGTATTAATTTATGCACGTAAAGTGTACGCAAAACAAAATACATAAAAAAATGAGTTTCAAACAAGCGTTGGGGCGGATGCAGGTGGGACAAGCCGTATTGTAAACTCTCAGAGCATTGTTTGTTTTGGCCCGCTTTCACTTTTCACTTTTATAATGCAACAATTGCAGTACACTACAGTATAGCACTGTACAGACAATAGCGCGAGAAAAAATGTATATATGTATACGTATATATTAAGCAAACAAACGCAAAGGGAAAAGTGTGGAAAATCGTGGGGCCTGGTGAGGCGCATAAGCAAACATTTGAAGAATGCTTTTTTGCTCGTTTATTGCATGGCCATCGTAAAATGAAAAGTAGTGCAAAATATTTTTAAGCTAAATCTATGTCAGCAGCGTAAAGTCATAAAGTCTTAACAGTATTAAATCGCAGTTAAACTCAATGGAAACTTGAATGTGAATTTGACTCGACAAATGCAATTGTACGTAAGTTTATTTTTCATAAGCCCTTAAGCTTAAGTTCTATATTATTGTTTGTACTATGCCAAATGGTATTCGAAGTTTGACTTTTTATTATCTGTAAATTTCAAATGTATATGCCAATAATTAAAAAATAACAATTCTCTCAACTTTATAATAAGAAACTTTTAACATTTCTTGACTTCAATTTGAGTAAAGTTTTCGGCTGCTTCAGCCGACATCAAAGTACCAGAGTAACATATTATATATGTATGTGTTTGCAACAGTATTTATTCATCAAAACGGCAATGCTGCAACTCTGTTTAAGTGCTTTTAATTTCTGAGTTTGTGAATTGAATGTTGGGATGAACTTATCTGATTTAATTTCGAGTGAAAAACTCTTGCTGGCAAAGTAGTAGTCAGAAAACTTTTAAACGACGCTTATTGATTAGTTGATTGCTGGGCAAAAGAAACCAAATCAAAACCAATAAAACAAAGTTTGCTTAAGCTCTCTCTCTTCATTTAATTTATAATGCAAGTTAAAGTAAATGATTACTTCAGAATAAATGAATTAATATGTTTATATTGCCAAAGTAGTTATGTATATATATTCATTTAATTTGATTGTGTATAAGGGAAGAGGATAAATGCGACGAATAACTAGCATTCTTAACAATAAGTATTGGCCATTATTAATGCAACATCCGCAGCAGACCAATAAAATGTTGCTATGCCTAATGGCCAATAAATTGACCATATCAACTTAAAGTAAATGCCTAGGCACAATGGCAAAACCAAAGGTCAAGCAAAATGAGCGAATGACTTGAAGCATTGCTGCTATTAGCCGTGTTGATTAATGTTTGCTACTTTAGAAGCAACAGGAAAGAAATAGCAATGCCAAAACAGTCAGGACAACGCAATCATGATTTATTTGAAGCAAATGTTTTGCAGACACAAAGATAAAACTAGGTCGTTGCCTTTTGCAAAGCTGACCAGCAGAGAGCAGGAAGGCATGAAACAATTATCATCATGTCAATTTGCAGGACATGCTTGAAAAGTTGACCCAGCTAGCAGCGCAAGGACCATATATATATATTATTTTTTCTTTCTTTTAAATCTGCCAGCCTAATAGGCAATTAGACAAAATAATAAAAGAGCATGGCCCGGAGAGGTTTACATTTCAATAAGAAAATTCAATGGAAATGCAACATGAAAAAGTTTACAGGCTTCCTTTCACAGCGAGGCAGCTTGGCAGCGCGTATAAATTACAATTAAGTGTAATTAATCATCCGCCAACGCCAACGTGGCAACGAGTCTTGACCAAGTCGACTTGGGCCAGCAGGCATTTTGTAATTTATTAGCCACAGCCACGGTCAAGACATCAACATCAACAACAACATCCGCATCGATGTCCAGAGTGCGTTGCACAAGACGCAACATGCGGTCCAGCCGCACCTTGTTGCGTTGCCTTGTGGCAAGGCTCTTGAGTGGTCAATCACACGGCCACTTAACAACTTAAGAGGAACAACAGCCCACTCGACCGAGTCCGGGCCATGCAACTGACTTATAAACGCTTTAAATAGCTGAACAAACGATTGCCTCTGCCTCGAGGTTGCTGCTGTTCAGGCAAATCAATGAATGGATATCCATACAGAATGACGCATGACCAGAAGGGTTGTCCCTGCTCCTTTAGGAACCATACCAGACACAGTGTGTGCCACAGCAGCAACAGGGCCACCACAGCAGTTGCACCACCAGGCAACACCCATTCCATCAACAGCTTATTCGGCTGGAAAACTTATTGCGCCAGAAGTAATTCTATAAAGAAAGCACTCGCTTTCGCTCACACTTTCGCTCTTTCTCTGTCACGCGATATCTGCCTTATCTATTCTAACTCAATGGCATGTTTAGTTGGCCTGTGGCTCTGTTGTTTTCTTTGCTGTAGCCATTGCTGGCTGCAAGCGTCACGCTATTTTTGGTTGCAAATACTTATTGGAAATATAGAAAACGAATATGAGTTATCGATTTTTTTCGGGCACACTTGGGCTATTTACAGCTCGACCAGCGAGCCAGCCCTACCTGAGGGTCAGTAGATTGACAAAAATATTCGATTACCAGCATCGAATTTTTGTATTTTTGTATTTTTTCGTGGGGAAACATGCCTGTTGCCTGGCTTTGGATACGAATTTTGGACAGTTGAACGTTTCTCGTTTTTTTTGTAAAAATAAACTTAATTTGATTAGTTGGGTTCATTCGCACGAAACATGGGTACACAATACTTTAGCCAAATGCTGCTGCTGCTGCTGCTATGAAGGACCAAAAATTGATTTTTCCTCAACAGTTTTATTCGACAACATAATTTAATAATAAACTTTGGCACTTTTAGCCATTACAACAAAGCCAGAGCGGACAGCAGCGTGCAACCAGAATTGCGCTGCCAGAAGTTGAGTTTGGGGCTCACTCAAGCCTGAAATTTACGTTCACGCCTGCATTGTTGGCCCACAGTTTTGGCCCCAAACACTCACTCTCAAGCCCTTGCCACCCTGCCAGCCTGTCAGCAGCATACTCGCATTCACTGGCGCTAAACTGTGGCTATAACTGTGCCCGAGGCTGTTGCTATGCTGGCTGTGTTGCGGAACTTGTGTTTTTATGGGCCGTATGGCATTTTTGTATGGAATTCAAATATTACTATTTGAAGAGAAGCAGAAACAAAAAAATGTGTATATATAGATATCAACCATTTCAATTTGTATGCTCATATTGCATTTAACTTGTAAATGCTGAAAATGTTGTGGCCATTTGTTTGTGTTTCATTTGGCAGGAAAAGCATGCGCTGTGGCTATCTGTAAATGGCTAATGAAAATATTTATGTTATCAATTAATGAAACACCAAAGCGATTTTAGGCATAAAAACAAAATTTTAATGAGGGGGACCAAAGACATATTTGGCAAGCTGTCCTATCTAATTTATGCTCAGTTTGGCACTCGCTCAAATAAATGCAAATTAATTAGTTGTGAAAGTTGATAAGAAATTAAAAATTAATCTGACAAAGTTATAATAATTATACAAAATTCTTGAAATTTTTTGCCATAACAATAATTGCAGCTCATGAATATTAAATCATTTTAAGTGCTTTTGTACTTTTTGCATTTTAGTTTATTAGGTATTTATAACTGTGAACATTATGAAAGTTTTTATTCGAAGCGACAATAATCAGCATGAAAGGATTATAATTTGGGAATTGGAGTAATCGATTTATTCAACAACATTGTAATAACAATTCAAATAATAAGGAAAATTTGTAATTAAAGCATTCATTAAATAACAAATATGTTTTTTTTTTTTGCTTAAAACCATTCAGTTTTAAAGGTGTTTGATATTCAACTTTTGGCGACAAGCTGTTGGCAACAGATTTTCTGTAGTTAAAGCTCCAAAAAATTTGCAACAGCTAATTATAAACTTACTTAATAAACTATGCATGAATTATGAACATATTTTGAGCTCAGCATACTACAACAGCAGAGCCTTTATATTAGCATTGTGCACATAAGGCATTACATAAATTGCAAGTGAGTCAAGGCGACATAAAATATGTTTAGCGACAGTTTGTGTGCCAGACAGCAAAGCCACCAGGAGCAAAAGGTTATAAGTCTAAGAAACCAATCAACTAGTAGATATCCTTGTCGATTATACTTAAAGTGTTTAGCTATAATAACTATTTAAAGCGTTTATGGTTGATAATATTAAAAAACATTCTGTTTATAATACAGTCATTACTAGATTCCATAGTTGGTGACTGTCCCTGTCTATTGCATAGTTATGCACAACTTAACTATGCCATTGCACATTTTTTAGGGTGTAGCGGATATTAAAAGGCTCGCTGCACACAACTTAAGCCTTGGGGTTGGAAGAAGGGGAGGCGGTTAGCGACGATAACGCGATAATTCAATTTGGGTTTAACATTGCAAACTATGTACATGTTGCTGCATGTTAAGGCGAAACACATAGAATTATCAGAGTTCTGTTTATATACGTATAAAATATATATACAATAACATATATATATATGTATATGAGTGTATCGAAAGCCAACAAAAAAGATATGTGGGTAGAGGGAGAACAGTTGCTACGTTGGCAGATATTCTGAGGATGTTGCTTCCACTCGGTTGTGTTCTTGTCACGGCTTTTTAATTAAAATGCATGTCATGGCTGTGTATCGCATGTACTCGTAAATCGATTGAGTGCAGTTTAAGTTAAGTAAGCACTGCCAAAGAGGCTAGGGGTAGGCTGTGAAAGAAAGTAGCAACCAAATGACGGATTAATTAATCATTGTTATTTTTTTGAGAGCAAGGCATGCTTCAATATACAAAAGAAAAGGCAGATGGAAAATCGAAACAAGCAGAGTACACTTGGCTTAAACTGCACTCAGCTCAATTGAGTGCCTTTTCTTGTCGTGAATTTTTGATTTCGGTGCAGGCTCTAACGAAAGTTTGCTTCTTGCACACATGAACACACAGGCCGTGCCATTCATCAGTCAGTCAATTGGAGCGCAGCGTCTGTCGAAGGCAACGAACAACTTTCTACCCCAAAAGTCTGAGCTGATTCGAAATTGGATTTGTTTTTCAATTAATGCCATAATTGAAATGGCAAAAGCCAAACACACAAAATGGCAACAAGCAACTAGCAACAGTGAGAGCAAATGCCCTCCAAATCGTATGCATTATGGAAATGTGCAGCAACGTTGAAAACTTTTAGGCCGTAGGCGGATGTTATGTGCACTTTGTGTGCCAGACAATGCCCAATGTGAAAAACGGGGCATGGTCTTTAGTCAGGTGGTTGAACAAGACTAAGCCGACTCATATTGCCGAGTTAGTGGTGCGGTGTGGTTTCACAAGGTGTGCGGTGGGGAAGCTGGGCGAGTTGTTGTCAAAACTTTTCTGTAATGTTATTGTTGCGGCTCGAGTAAAACTTTAGCAGTCACAACTTTGTGCGATTGCAGAAGCGGCAAGAAAAAAAAGACACACAATGCGTTAACTTTGTGTGGCGTATAGAAACCTCGAAGAGGGCAGCTTAAAGTGCTTTAAAATTTTACGAAATGTCAGAGATTGCGTATAAGCAGCGTTATTGCCCTTGTCAAAAGTCAAAGTCGCTGCATTGGCCAGGTCTAGAGGGTAGCAGCAGCAATAAAATGATGGGCCAGACCCGCAAGGTCAAAATGTAGGTCGCAGCGAAGATGTACACATGTTCTACTTAGTTTCAAATATGTATGCAAAAAATAAAAAAAAACCATCTAGGCATTCATCAAAAGTTTTTGGGCTAGAATCCAATTGGAGCACATAAGCAAAAATTGTGATTAAAAGTGTGCGCTTTTATGAAGCATTCAGTCGTGACCCGAGGCATTAAACGCTAGCCGGAGTTAACGTATAAATTAGCACGCTCGCCACCCAACACGGCATTGGCGCAATAAAACGTTTTGAGCTACGTATACGTAATGTATACGGCGGTGCGAGGGTAGGCAACCAAATGACACGCGCCAAAAGCGAATTTGCAGAAAGCCGTAAACCGAAATAAACACTTTAAGGCGCAAAGTCATAAAAACACCAAAAGAAATTCAACTACGTTGAGCGTGAGCACAGCCGGGGATTATGCGGGGGTTGTGGGTGGTATTATGAGTGAAGGACATTTGTCGCTTGGGGTCTGCGTGACACTAAAGTTTCACTAGAGAAAAACCAACTTGGACACCGAGCGCGACAATTTGTGTTGAGTTATTGGCCACTGTTGACAACTGTTGCGCTTTATTGCCCAGACGGGAAAAGGGGGTTAAAAAGAAAACAGTAAATTGGGTTGAGCAGTAAGTTTACTTTGCCACAGTCAACGCTCTGCAAATGAAATGTCAATCTGTGCCGCCTGCAGGGCCAACCACTTAAAAACTCACGAAAAACGAAACGTTTCAAATTTGTACACTGGGTGACAGACAGTCAGCTCGTCAGCCCATACATTCATCCATCAATCAATCAATCAGTGTGATTTTGCAAGCGTCTAAGCCTGATGGCCCAAAGTCCAAGTTGGCAATTGCCATAGCAATCGACATGCAATTTATGCGAAAACGTTGACATTTATCGCCTGACACTTTGGAGCACTTTGCACTTGGGTTGTTTGCTTTTTTTTAGTTTGGGCACTAACGGAACGAGCTAAAATGTAAATAAATTGTACGCAAATATTTTGAGGGGCTCAAAGGATTTATTTAACACATACAAACATATGCAAATAAACATAGATGTGCTTAAGACATATATACATATATATCTGTAGAAAGGATTTGCCAAAGGGCTGTTGGCTTGTTACCTTTTCTGATTATAAGAGAGTTTTTAAATTCGGAGTTGAACTTTAACTATTTCACAGCAAGTTTTTATCATTACTAAAGTCAAATCCCCTTTCTTATGCTTAGCGATTACTTGAAGCGATTAAAAGCTTCGCTTTAAATGTAGCTTTTAATTCAGCTAAATGTTTATTTAACAATTATTTGTGCTATTTTTTATTTAATTTCCGTTTTTTTTTTTCAATTTAAACACGAGCTTCAATTGAATTGCGTTTGTATTTGCATTGAAATTTTGATTGTTTGCTCTGGCTGTTGACATTGATGGTTGGGAATGTTGTTCTTTGGTTCGCTCATTTTTTTCGCAGCATGTTTATCTTTTGATTCTTTGTGGCAAATAATTGAATTGCGAAAGCAATTACAAGAAATATGTTTGTTTGAGCAGCAGCGCGTGCAACGGTGCGTATGAGTAATGCAGCAAGTTTTCAGGAGTTTGCAATCTTCAACGAAGACTCTTAAAGCACGACCTGCTCTTTGTTCACCGATTATGCTAATGAGCGGACATCTTTGGTTTGTTTTACGCAACGCTGCGTTGATTTAGGTTTTTTGAATCTGTGAAGGCACAAGGCTGGGAACCAGGCATCAAGCACCATGCGCCAGGCACCAGGCAGCCGTTTCTTATCATTCATGGCACGTAGCCCAGTAAATATATAGCCTGGAATTGGCTAATATAATTGGAGAGCACGCAAACAGCAATTGGTCGACTTCCTGGCCAACAAACGGAACGACACGAAACGAAACGACAAATGTTTCAATTAAAACTAAGCACAAAAAATTTTTAATACCCAGAATCCGCGAGCGAGAAATGCAAGGCAATAAAAACTGGCACAGCAATTGCAGGAAAAGAACGACTGAGATAAAGCTTGGAGCAAATTGAAGGCATTAGATTTAGCAAGGAATGAGAAAAACTTCACCCCTACAGGTGCCCACAAATGTCAAACACATAAATAAAGGGTTTGACAGAGACAAAAGTCGAGCAAAGGCCAAAATCTGGCTGTTTCGTGATACAAATACATCCCATGGGTAAACGCAGCCTTATTGCAATGTAGCCTTGTTACAAATTGTGTAACGAGACATGAGCACAGCAATGCGGCAGGCACCTAAAAATATAACCACATACACATTATCGACGCGTTGCGTTCACTTCGAATATTTATCATGCCATTTGGCATTTTGTTGTGCAAATACCAAATTCAATGACATCGAATACAACTCTTGCCGCCCATCTCGTCTTTGTGCGTGCCCAGCCTATAGTCAACGCTTTGCACCATTCAAGCCTTTCAATGACTTACAGCCCTCAACTCCTACAAAAGTTGGCACGTGCGATCAACATGAGCTGAAGGGAGGAAGGGTGGCGAAACAAAAGTGGAATTGATTGCGTGCCAGATGCCAAAAGGAAATGAGCCAAAAAGCTTTGCCAAACCTTTGCGATACGCACAAACTGAGGGCGTCGAAGTGGGCGTGGCAAGATGTTGAATTCCATTTGCAATGGCAGGCGGCATAAATAAGTATATTGTAATTAAAATGACGACAGCAGCTGCTTTTAATAAACTGCCAAAATAAATACAAAACAAAAAAAAATAAGCAAATATTAATGCGTAAGGTGTAAGACTGGAAGGACTGAACTAGAAAATATCCTGTAGTCGTGTAGACTTACTGCCATCATCTGATGTACTTTGCCACCCTTGAGTATACCCCTTTCAATTTTTTTCTATTGGGTATGTAAAATAAGACGTAAGGTTGATTGCGAATTTTTGAGCGGATTGCTGGGGACTACACACAAAATTAACAGAGAAAATAGTTAAGTTGTTGAAGGGAGCCGCAAGGGATTTTGGCATACACAAATACTTAAGTGAAAATGTATATCTGAAGCCTTAACCAAAAGCAAAACAAAGGAGAGAAATGTCGAGCTTAAGCAGCGTAATTTTTCATTATATGAGTACGAGTACAAAGCGGGAGCTGTTCTTTTTGCTGTTGTTATTATTGTTTGGCATGAAAAGCAAACTGTTTACATTTGTTTCACTTCAGCTAAGCAGGCATCCAAGCAAGGAGCAAGTACAGTGAGAAGTAACAAAGCGAATCCGCTTTGGGGCGCTTCAGGTGCGGCTCATTAAATCATTCGTTAATCAGAGCCCAATGCTTTGGTTAACCTTTCCAGGCTACCGCTAAAAACAGCTTGGCTTATATTGCCTAAAACTTTGCAGCTGTCAATCACAATTGCCAATGCTAAATTATAACCAGAGGATTTATTAGTTTTTTTTTTTTTTGGCATGTGGTGTACATTTGCTTTCGATAATCAATTGCTTTTAAAAAATTTTGTATCTGCCAGATTCAAAGTATAATCATAAAACTGTCGGCACCATCGACTATGAAGCCAATTAGCGTATTTAAATGTCTATTAAGCTGGATTATCATCAATAATTATGCAGCTTCAATACATTTTTTTTTGTTTTTAATATATATATATATATATTTTCATATAGATAAATCAGTTTTAAAATATATTGTTGCTAACGGACATGGGCTAAATAGCAAATGTTGTTGTAGCATTGTATGCATTGTGAATATTATGCGGATTTGAGCATTATATTTAATGCTCGTAAATCGTCATAATTTTTTGAATGATTTATGAATGCAGCTGGCAGTTTTATGCCACACGTCGCATGCTGCGATTGCGTCTCGGTCCTTCGCTTTGACGTTGCTCAGTGGCACACATAAATCCTATTCATCAATAACTCAACTCTACAGCTTTTGTTTGCTACCCTGTTTAAGTGTTGTCAATGCGAGCGTGCGCCAAGTATGTATGTAATGGAAACTGTGTCAATACTTCTTTGTGTGTGTGTGTGAGTGTGGGCGGGTGTCCGTTTGTTGTCGAATTGAGATATATTTGTGTATGTTTATTGTGATGTGTGTGCCATTATTATTTGGTTTAGTAATAATAAACATAACTTTTGATGAGAAGTCAAAGTAACTTTGGCCACATGCAAATTGGGTTGTGTTTGCTTTTAGTAACACTTGATAGATAATTGATAGCTGCCATAACAATAAGCAGCTAAATCGTAACAAAAAACTTATCAGTTAAACTATTTAGAAGCTCTTTGGTTTGGGGATCTTAGACTTTATCACGACTTGGTTTTTAGTTTAGTTTAGTTTAGTTTGTTTAGTAAGTAATAGTTTCATACACACACAGACACTCATTAAACATTATAAAGTTGACTTACTTTCTAGCGATTAAGTATAAACACTCTCACAAATTACAGTTAGTAGATTGCTTAGGATTCTAGAATGCGCTGATAATACTTACAGGTTTCACTTTGGGATTAGTTTAGTTGTGTGCCTGGGCTTGGGATTGCTACGCATTGATTGCTGCGTCTAGGAACCCAAAAAACTTCAACACCCAATACTTTAGACCAGCTCCGTTTCCATTTGTGCGGCCTCCACCGTCTCCACGATAGTTGTTGTTGGAGCCGCCGTAACCGAATCTCATGGAACATATCTTGTGGTCAATGCGCCATCGTCATCATCATCCACGTGCAGGCCACCGCTGCCGGGGCAACAGCAGCTGCACAATAGCCAACTGGTTGCGTTGCAACAGCGTTTTGGTCAAATTGCAGAGACCTGCTCCAGTTCGGCGCTGGAGCGTCCCGAGTTCATAACAACCACATTCTTAGCGGCATAATCCGTAATAAAGCGATCACTATTCCGCGGATGAATGTTTCCCACATCCTGGGCACAGCACCACGGATTGCGCATTGTCAGTATACGCTTGAATGCATCCCGAAACTCTTTGTTGAATATTGAGTAAATGATTGGATTGAATGCCGAGTTTGAGTAGCCCAACCAGGTAAGTATCTTAAATGTCTGTCCTCCAATACATGTCTTGCAGAAGGCAGCCGTTATGTTTACACAAAAGAACGGCACCCAGCATATGAGGAATACGCCCATTATGACGCCCACTGTGACAGCAGCCTTGTGATCGGATACGTGATATGGCGAGCTGTGATGCAGATTGCGTACCTTAAACTTCTTTGGCGTGTTCTTGGGTCGACGTATGCTCTTATACCGTTGCTTTTCAGCCACTTCGCCAGGTCGAGTTACTGCCTTGATGGATTTGACATGTTTCTGCGCATAGCAGTAGAGCCTGTGTGTGATGAGAGGCAAAAAAAAAAAGATTGAATTATCTTTTTATTCGATAAATTTTCATATGAATTAAATTTCATACATATTATGCCTGTTTAATGTATATTCATTTAGTTATTATATACTGAAAAGTTTTCATATATTGCTTAAACAATAAAATACACATTTGTTGTATTCACACGATATTTATTTAAGCATATACGCATCAAATTCAATTGGATTTTAATTAGCTAAAAGCGACCATGAATAGAACACTGTTTAATTATCAAATCAAATCACCTCAGTAGTTGATGTGGCTTTCAGGGGATTATGTCGCCTCCACGTTTCCTTATCAATAAAATATTCATTTGTTACATGGATTTGGTTTCGCCTCAAGTCGACCTTTTGTTCAACGAACCCAATGCTAATGAAATTCTCTATTCTTTGACGGCTATATGGAGAAATTGTATATCTAGCCGCTTAATTGTAGGTCTAGGAAATGTTTTTGTTGTTTTTACTGATATTATTATTATTTACTTGTTCGGGCATGCCAATTAAATAGTTTTGCCCGCAGGGAAATGTGTTGCAACAGCTGTGGCGTGTACTTAATATTGTACGAGACACACAGTCACACACTGGGCACGTGTTCAGTGGCTTGGGTACTGCCCAGCAGCAACAGAAACAGCAAAAGCAAGAAGCGCCCATATGTTATGCTTTTCCTTAGTAAAAGGATAACAGGGCCGAGGCACAAATTATGACGATAAAAGTGTATTTATTCTGCAATTTAGCCGAAATTTGATAGAACATTCCAATGACAGCAACCAGACACTCTGGCTTAGATGTGCCTTTAGCCCTCGGGGCTGCAATAAGCGATAGACGGCAAGCTGGCTGGGTTGGGTTGTATATCGGTCAATGGGCGTGTGTTTGTATGTGTTTGTAGCAAGCAGCTTGTGTCCATTTGTTGCGTTCGCCCATTGGCCCGCAAATCTCGTTAAGCTAAAATGGCAACGTGCCACTCGCTGCCGGCTATAATGCTGATGAGCGGCCATATCGCTGTCCTGTTGATATTTCTTCTGTTGCTGTTGTTATTGTTGTGCTGTTTTTGTTGCTTTTGCCGTAAGTGTGTTGATGATGTTGGCATCCTGTTCGCCGTCTTTGGCCACATTGTCGTCGACCACATGGCACAGCCCTTGCTTCTGAAAACACGCCCCAGTCTTTGACTGCCTGACCGCCTTTTGGCTCTGCTAAGCGATTACTTAGCTGGACAGTAATGCGTGCGCTTATTTGTTTGCTTTCTTATTTGTTAGTTCAAGCAACTGCCTGTTATACCATTGACATCACTCTCGTGCCTCGATGCTATCAGCGTCAATATGCTTGCGGCCTTTCGCTAGCATTGCGACAGTTATTTCGAAAGTGTTTACTACATTTCAGTATTTACGTTTTACTACCTTGCCAAGTGCATAAAAAGTGCCTTAATATTCAAATTCTTTTTCTTATCCTTTGCTGCTAATCAGCTGATTTCAGTTAGTTCAGAAAAAGTTTACCTAACATTTGTAACTGTAGTTCTAATAAATGTATTGCTAAAAATATATTTAGCTTTAAGAATTTACTTTTACTTCAATGTTTAAACTGAACTTTTTTTCATTTTCAATAAAAGCAAACTTTTGCAAGTCAAAGCTTTTAATGTTTCATCATATCTCTATGCATAAACGAAATGTAATTAAGAAATGTTTTAAACATTCCTTAAATAGCTGGCAATTGAATTTTGTTGTTTGCCTTTGACTTCCTATCTATGTATGAATATTTTTATCTTTTGACTTTGCATTTATTAATATTTGGCGTGCAAGTATTTAAGTGCATGTTATAGATTTTTTGTTTTTGAATGTTTCTTTCTTTTTATTTCAGACTCACCGACAGTATATGCCAATCATGACCACGCAGGGAAAGTAGAAGCTAATACAGCTGGAAACGACAGCATATGTGGGTGTTAGATCCAGTGCGCATGTTGGATACTTCTTGCCATTATCCTCGAAAATCAGCGGCTGGTCGGGTCGATGGATGCCCAGCGAAATGGGCACAAACGAAACAAATGCGGCCAGCAGCCAAATGGCTGCAATCGTAATGACAGCCACCCGTCGTGTCACCCAGCGGCCATATCTGCAATGGAAAAATAGAAAGAGAGAGATAAAAAACGAGACAACATCATTGTGGAATGGTAAAGGATGTGGTTGTGTTTGGCCCCATGCGGTTGCCAGCAGCAGCCAAAGGGTAAACAACAATAACATTGGGAACAGCAGCAACAGTTACAAGAAAATGGGCCATGTTGTGATTGCGGCTTTGCATGTTGGTGGCAGACCAGGCGTTCAACGAGCATGTTGTTATATGTAGCTCGGTGACACCAATTTTGTGTGTGTAAAGGCTGGCGCGACAAGTGTTGTAAAACGCACAGCAAGTTGGCCCAAAGGTGTGCAGTGGCATCCGGGTAATACGCACTGGGCCGAGTTGTGCATGTCATTAATTACCCCCAAACAGAAGTGAATGAGAAAGAGCAACAGAACTGTGGTTAATCGACCTAAAACTGTTTAAACCAAACCCAAATTGCAGCATTTACGCAATGTGGCTTCTAAATGTTCTTGTTGTTGGTGACGTATGTAAATCATTTTCGTATGTACATATATTTGGTTTATTCGCAGCACTTCGATTTTGACAGCGGACGCACAATTTGCTTTTACAGCAAGCGGAAATGAGCAGGCAGAAATCCATTGGCTGTTGGCCTTTTAAGTGCCTATATATGTGTGTGTGTATGTGCTGGCGTTTTTCTGTGTATATTGCCATATGCCGCAGCAATCATTTCCAGGGACTTGTGCAAATGTAACCGCTGGCTGTGCTGTGGCAGGAAATCAAACAGAATAATTCAATTTCAATACAAAGACGTACACTCACAAATGACACACAAGAGAGACACAGAGAGAGAGAAAGAGGGTGAGAAAGATTCCCGACAACGAACAAATCGTGTCAAAAGGAAGTTTAGGTAATTGTATTTACAAA
Organism: Scaptomyza caliginosa; assembly: GCA_035044725.1. NCBI lineage: Eukaryota > Metazoa > Arthropoda > Insecta > Diptera > Drosophilidae > Scaptomyza > Scaptomyza caliginosa. The sequence goes on along the minus strand of JAWNNR010000979.1, from coordinate 480,976 downwards.
CAAATTCAATTTCATATGCCACCCAAAAATTGATTTCGTTTTCAAAAAGCCTGCATTTAATTGACACCGAGCCCAAAAATACACTCCTCTCTCTCTCTCTCTCTAACGTCTTTTGTAAGTACCTTAAGCACCTTTCTATAGAGTAGAAACTTGAACATATTCTATTCTATTCTATTCAATATGTGCAGTGTGGCAAGTGCCAACTGGCGACACACGCATCCATTGATAGGGAGCAACCAATCATGCCGCATAGAGCTAATTGAAAATCTTGCCTATAGCACAGACCAAAGTCAAGCAATGCCCATTTGCATTTAATGTTTGAGTTGTGTGTGCGTGTGTGTTTGTGTGTGGCTCACGCACTTCATATATTACATTCAGGCACGCACAATGCCATAGTTCGGTTAAGTCTGGCGTTTATTGTGTTTGCCTGTTGTCATCTTGCATGTTTTATGAGTTTCTATGTGCTTTAATGTTGCAAGAAAGCAGCACATGCTGCTTTACTTGTTATTCAAGTGTTTTTGCAAGGCAGCTGACACTGTCGCCTAACCCACAACCACAAAACCCCAACAAAACCACCCAACCAGCCCAAAAAAAAAACACAGTTACAAACATTCCCCTGTTGCCTTTTTGTCGCTTAAGCGTTTTAACCTTCCCTTTCACTCTTCTTTACGCGTCTGCCTTTGAGTCTTTGCTTGTTGCAAAAGTTAACGTCACTTTTTATTGCAGTTTAAAGTGAATTTTATGCATGCACTCATACATACATATGGCTCTGCCTGTGACAGTTACGATGATGACAAGCGCTGCCTGCCTGCCTGCCTGCCTGCCTGACAGCTTTAACTTTATCGCATAAAATAATTTCGCTTGTTGCGTATACTTAATATTTTGTTCTTTTCTTTTGCTTAATTCCGTCATAATTTTAACTTTGTCAGCGCCTGTTTCTAATTAGATTTGCACGCGCTTTTCATTGAAATGGTATGTTGCTTTAATTTTTCGCCAATTTTCGCTGCGTAGGCGCAAATCTTGGTAGGCGCAATTAAATTAAACGCTTGCAATTATTTTAAGACGCTAAGCAAATACAACGCATCTCTCACCGTCACGCAGATGACTCCCAACGCATTTGCCATACTTTGGCACGTGGGGCAGCGTAAAAAAAAACTGTGGCGCTCAGATGCTGTCCCTACTTTGACATGCAAATAAATCAGATTTGCATAAAGAGCAACGCCAACGATGCCTGCTGCCTTTATTCAGTTTAGGGCCGGCACTAATAACGCTAGACACGCAACAGCATTGAAAGCCTAAAGCGAAGGCAAAGTCCTACAGGCAATAGGCAAAGAATAATAAAGAAAAACATTTCAAAACTTTGCCAAGTCGAAGCTTAAATACCTTAATAAGTTATATGACTTCATTTTAAACATAACTTTTGAAAATTGATTACCTAAAACTTTAATCTTCACATTTGTGTTTATAATACCATGTAGATAGATGCACTCTAGGCTTTGTATCAAGTCTGTGTCATTAGAATCTCTGTCATCGAGGGTATACAACAGAATAGATGGAAGTGTAGAGTGTTGTGCGTTGCGTAGGATTTTCGCTGCCATTGAGGCTCCCGTGGGAGCTTTTGGTTGTAGAAGCGCTAGGCGGCAACTTGAAGCTTTAAGTGCATGCCGCAGACTCGGTACTCATAACACGATATAATGGAATTGAGCGCAGGCGAATGAAGCGTTTTACTACAGTGGCCAAATTCAATTTAATGTGTGTTAAATTTGACCCAAAGATTACAGGAAAAACTTAACAACAAGACTCCTCTTCGTTAAGCTTAGTAAATTGGTTTTGTCTAGAGATAATTTTGAATGTCAAATGAAACGAAAAAGCACATATATATTCCCTATTTGACGTCAATAATTCGAGTTCGCTTATATATGTTCATTTTATATCACAACTAATGGCTTTATTAATATTTAGTTTATGTAAAAATTTGAAACGCTTTTGACTAACTTCATTAAAACAGTAGCCACTGTGGCCGGCTGTGCAAATATAGAAACCGTTGCAAAACTTTTCACATTCAAATTCTAGCAATAAAATGAAGGAAAAAGTGGGCCAACAGCGTTTGAGTTTCTTTTTATGGCCAACGACAACTTTGGCAAGTCGATGAAGTGTGCTATTGCGTCAACTCGTTATGCAGCAAAATGTGCTTTCAAATAAAAAAACCCTGATTTAATTTAGAAAGTAACCCATCACTTACTTGACACACACTCACACACGCACACGCTCAAATGCACAGCCATAAGGAAAGTGAATGGCACTTCAATACAAATGTCGTGTAACGTTTTTCATAAACGAATAAGCTGAAGCTGGTGGCAGGTGCACTCTGGATCAACGAATGACAGTAAGCTAGAAAGTTAAGCGCATAAATAGAAAGAAAGACAGGAAGAGAGAGAGAGAGAGAGAGAGAGAGGGGCGTTTGACAATCTGGTGAGTGGGTAGTGCGGTGGTAAGCAGAAAATATTTATCTACTTTTGGCTTGTGCTGAAAATAGCATCAAAGGATTTATTATGGCTCTTTGCAACAGAAGCAGCAACAGCCGGAGCGGGTGGCGAACTGCTTTTGGCCTGAAGTGTCTCGCTGTCATATGTGGACAGCAGCCTTTTTTTTTCTCTAAACCACACCACCACCTCTCCCCATCCCCAGTCTAGTCGTGCCTTTAACAGCCGTTGGGCTTCATTAATTTCGTTTGTGTCGCTGCTGTGCCTTTGTCTTTTGGATGTCAGCGACTTGGCCAGCGCCATTTTTAACACTACACACACGCATACACACACACACACACATACACAAAAAAGTTGCTGACACGTCTGGGTGTGTGCTGGCCATATTGTTGGGGTCCTATTTGGCCACTGTTTTTGCCGCTGACATGTCATAAATTTTCGTTTGACTCTTACGCCCAGAAGGAACATAATATTTGTGCTCTTAAATTTGATATTTTTTTTATTTTTTTTGCTTTAGCGAACATTGTTAACAAAAAAGAATTTAATCAACTTCAATTCTTGTTTGTTGCTACTGCTGGCACAACCGAGAAACGCTAATAATGTTATTTCCGCTTGGCCTTTGTCCGTGTTACTTGCTTTGGCAATCTATTTCCACATAGCCCCCACACACACATAGACACACATACAAATACATAGACATACACAGTTGGCTGTTGTGCCACAAAGACAAACTGACACGCAACTTGCATATTGTTGCTGCTGGCCAGGTCAACCTGGCAAAATGCAATACACAGAACAAGACATTGTGTTACAACCAGACATGAGAAATGGCCAAGCCAATTGCAAGTGGCCAGCTGAGACACGAGAAATCCTTTGCCATTGCTTGCCAAACACACACACATTTGCTCACTTGTGAATTGAAGTTGGAGCTTAGCAGCAGGTGAAACTCGTGAGCCTTTAAGATATGAACATAAATTGAGCACAGCTTAATGGGGCCAAGTTGTTTATTGCTTATAGCTAGTAAAAGGTATAAAAATTGAGTGTTTAATATCTTAGTCATACTGATATTTCAATCAAGTAATTGAAGTAGCAACCTTTCTCGCAAAGTTTGACAATTGAAAAGCTATTGGGATAGTCGTTTGCTTCTTGTTAATGACTTGCCAAATAAGTTTGACTAACCAAAGCCACAAATCACGAGGCCTGGTGATGCAGCAAAAGCGCTTAACAAACTTAAACAGACTACACACATAAATATGATGTCTTATACTGTTAGCAGGTAGCAAAAAAATAAAGAAGTCGTTAATGCCCAATAAATCTGTTACTAATGGAACAATTATGTGCTGCGATTAATGAGAGATCGTGCCATAAGCAAGTCGAGAAAACAGCCACAAAGTGAGCGACCAAACAGCGCCTGGCAATGAGAAACGTGATGTGCATGACAACCATGGCGGATAAGTAATATGCATGAGTGGGAATGCGGCCTGGCAGGTGGCTGAAACGTTGAAGGAAAGCCTACTATATGGCACAAGTCTGTTTTTAATAAATCGATATTTAATCGGGCTTCCATTGGAGCGTCAATGTCGCATCAATAATATTTTCCACTCACTTGCTGGCAGACAGCCACAACATATATTCGCTGCTAAAATAAATATGGGGGCTTGATGCTCCAATGGCTCATAGTTCAATCTACTGCACAATTAATTCACAATAGACTCATGTGAAGCACGCGATGACAGGCAGGCAGCTATATCTATATATTTCAATTGACAAATTGTATAATTCATGCATGTGACAGTGTCTGCAGCATCATGATGATTATTAGTTAGTTATTTAACACTCACCTGAGCGGATCCTTGATGTGTATGTAACGGTCCATGGATATGGCGCACAGATTTAATATAGATGCTGTCGAGCACATGACATCAAAGGCCACCCAAGTATCACAAAACTCAGCACCAAAGATCCAATAACCTGTAAAAGATAGAGTAATTGTCTTTGATCCTCTCATTGATTGATTGATTGACCAATTGATTGACTAACTGCATGACTGATTGCATGTCCAAAATACTTAATAACTTTTTCTCTGACTCTGTCTCTATATGGTTGCAATGTAGTAAGTGGTTATATACAAGCGGAAATTGCCATGTTGCGGCCGAACTGTGTGCCAAAGGAGAAGTCTTCATTTTCTCTGGCCAGCACAGCCACTATGTGAAACAACAAGTGCAACAAGCCAAAAAAATAGCATATATCTATATACCTCTTAGTTTTAAAAGCGGCATATAAATTTAAGTCAAACTGAGCTTGTTTAGCGATGTTCCTAACCAGTTTAACATGTAATTTAACACGAGCTTACACTTGATTTTATTGTTATGTGTTTGCCGGGCGTTTAATGAGAATACGCCTCATAAAATTTTATGCATTACGTTACATATTTACAATCTCAGTTAATGTATGTGGTATTTGGCTGTCGATCAAACTTTTACAACTGCAGCACTCTTGCTAGCTTGTGTGTCTGCATTTACTTATTTATAAAGTAAATTGAGTTTAAACGATTTCATAAATTAATTTCCGTTTCCTGTACGCTCTTCTGTCTGTGTACATATAAAATGTACATTGCCTACGTTATTTACATGTGATTTGATCCCTTTTTGTGGCAATTTTATAAGTGCGTTGCAATTATGGCACCAACAAAAAAAAAGAGGAAGAACTTAACAATCAGTCAAGCGACCAAGTTTTGTGCGTGTCCGAGACCAGGCAGCCAAAAGCGGATATCCGTAGCTGTGTCCATTCGACCTATGTGAAGGAAATCAAGCGGCACACGGAAATATGGTGTGTGTGGGTGGACACATAAATATGGCATTACGATAAACTGTATATCAAAACCAAAACCATTTATTTACTATGACTGAATGTGGTTTGCGCTGATTTCATGATGTTTGACGATGCGCATATATCATGGATTCCTTATTTTTTTTTTTTTTTTGGCTTTTATGTAAGCCGTTGTTGTGCCAGGCGTGTCACAGGATACAGTTCTTTAGCACACAGGATGTGGCTCATCAGCATAAAAGGCTTTGCCAGCGTCTCCGTCACAGCAGCCTGTTTCAAAATGGTAATCAGCCCCAGCACTTTGCACTGTATGCAAGATATCGATTTCTCAATGGTTCCTTTCATCTGATTGGTTCAGTTCCAACAACTCCTACTAGTCATAAATCCATCTTGTGCGAGTTAGCTTGAAACGACCTTTAAAGTTCATATGCAAGCATAGAAATATTAGTTGAAGAAGAAGTAAGTGCAGTATATGATCAAATAGATTAATTTGTCAGTTTATTTCATAAGTTTATGTTAATTCCATTAGCTAAGCGTATGAATAAAAGTTGTATTTACTTTTAAGAGATATAAATTTCCAACTGTTAACCCTGTTTAAATTCATTGACAATCGTGTTATGTTCTTTGTACCCTTTGTCTATTGCGAACTCTTCATATTATATATATATATTATATATATTATATTTTGACATGTTCTTTCACGCAGTCTGTCAATCAAAACGCAACAAATATTCAGTTCACAATGATGTGGCTATAAGTATATGTAATCTGGCACGTTATTTTAAAATGAAAACAAAGACACCCTTGGGCTAGAGGCCATATAAAGTAAAACATGTATTTTTACTTATTATTCATTGCTGCGAGCTTCACTGAGAGCCAAGACAATTTAAGAACTTCTGGACTAGCTCATGAAATCATTCGAGTGGCTTTTATGTGAAGACACATATACAAATTGTATTTATAAATGCTTATTATGAGTATATTCAGTGACTTTGTTTTGTGAACTGTCCCAGCTGTTGTCATATCTTCCTCTCTTTCTCTCTTTATTTCGTTCCTTAGTCTCCTCCGTGTGTCCTGTGTTATTTCTTAAATTTGTATAAATATGCCGCTGCTGTTGTTGTTGTGTATGCGTTTATTTGCTGCCAGCCTTGGAGCGTGCCAAATGTTGTTTTACTGACACTCACCCACACACACACACTTACACACAGGTTCACAGGTTTTCCGGCACTTTCGTCAAAAATAATTTGGCTGAACAGCTCTCAATTCACATGTGTACCTACTACTACTACAGCTACATACATTTGATTATACGTCTATACAATGTATACACACTCATATATATGGTTGTTCTTCTAATGTATGCTGGCCCTGAGGCACCTCAGCTGGCACTCCAAAATGCTGTTTTTCTTCAACACTCTGCAGGCACAGAATTTTTATTTATTTTTTCACACTTTCTGCTTACACAGCAGCATCAACAGGGTCTGCCAACAGGAGCGGCTTTCTTGCTTTTGGTTCCGTCTTGAAGTGGCAAAGTCGTTTATTATTTTCACGCACAGACAGACAAACGGAAAGACAAACATACACACACACACACACACACACACGGAACACACAGTATGGAATGTATCTCTCTTCCGTTCTTTGCTTCTCTGTTCAGTTCAGTTCTTTTCTGTTCTGTTCTGTTCTGTTACTGAGGTAACGCATCAGTGAACCTCAACACATTTGGTCATACAATACATATGCGTTTTTTTTGTATATCATCGATTGTGTGTGTGTGTGTTTTCTGTGTTTTGCCCTCTCATTGGCCACTCGCTGAACACGCATTGATGTCAGCTGCATGTTGTGTCAGCCGGAACATGTCGTCGCCAAAATCCGTTAAAATAGTAGCTACCAGCAATTTTTCAAATCGTTTCAACTGTCAACGCTCTGCCTAATTTTCCAGTTATTTATTTAGCTCTCCATTCGCTTAAAGCTATTTTAAAGGTTTACACTAACAGCGTTAGCTTTGCATGCAGCTCCTGTTGCAAGCGACTCTCCTTTGAAATGGCAGCTGCTGCAGATTGCATAGCGATTACCTGCGAGCTGATAACTTTGTCAGCGTCTTACATCAACGTAAGAGTGCCAGAAATGGCATGACGGAAGCTGCAGCTGCACCTGTCACTCACTTTGGGATTGGCTGTTATGCCTGAGTGGGTTCAGAATGTAATAACTTTCATAGGTAGGATTTAAACGAACTTGGTAGGGAATACATACGATTAAGTACGAGAAAAACTCAAGCTTGTAACGCAAATCCCTACTAGATGTTTCAGCTTGTTTCATATGTTTTGCACTTTACTAAGGCCAAATGCAAGAAGATGCATTTGAATATGCTTTGCGACCACTTAACCGGGTCGGCAGTGCAGCTGACACTTTAAAAGGCATTGTACAAAGCCACACAAGATCCCCCGCTTTAAGCGCTGCCAGGCATATCAAATGGGCTCACAGGAGCACCCATCAGCCAGACAACGAACCAAAGCGACAACTGGCTGCCCACATTCCACCCAACTCTCTGGTTCCATAAGCCATGGCACGAAGCTTAGTTTTTGCATGTTGTCGAGTCGTTTGTTTGCGCAACAGCCTGCAGCATTTTACATAAATTTATTGCGCGACACAAATTTCAATTGGAAATATCCATTAAAGTGACAGGAGATAGCAACTGATACTACCAACATTCGTACTTACCAAGCAAATCGTTGACACCAGCGAATGTCATCACCAGAGAGGCCACAAACAGATCCGCAATCGCTAATGAGGCCAAAAACAGATTGCCAATGCGTCGCAGGCTTCGCTCCGTATAGATGGCCAGGCAGACGAGAATGTTGCCGGCAACCGAAAGGAATATTAGCACCGATAAAAAGATGCCTGCGGTAGAGTAGTGTGGTAGAGGGGCAAGATTAGACTGTAGTATATGTGTGTTTGTTTATGCATAACAATCAAAAAAACGTGAACATTCATAAACATAGCATACTTATGGAGGTCGAGCCATATGACATATATGTGTGCGTGAGTGCTTGAGTGTGTGTGTCAGTGTTTATGTATGTACATAGCAATTCACATGCACTAATTGAACAGCAAATAGGTTTGTTGTGTACTTTGAAAAGTGGACGAGTAGTGCTCTCATGCTGTTTGCTGTTGTTGGTGCATTTGGGTGGTGTTTTTGGGTGGTGCTGGCTGGTGAGTGTTTTTCTTTTTTCTCGCTAGTTAGACATTCAACGACATTTACTTTACCAACAACTACAATTGACACAAGCGAGAGCTCTTCCGGTTCCTCACCAACTATTGTATCCATTTCTGAAGCATTTGTCCAGCTCGTCTCATTGTAGTAAGATGTCAGCTGCAAACAGATAAAAAGACACAAAAAAAAATAAATGAGAATAATTTTAAGTAACATTCGCTTTTGAAACCACAATACTGCTAATGCTCAACATCTCTGTAAGACATTGCCTGCCAGCATATTAGCCTTTGCGCTTATGAAAATGCTTTTAATTACATGGCATTAAAGTTGCCACATGGAAAACATAAGGCAAAGCGGTTTTATAACCAAAGCAAGTGCGTGGGGTTGGTGGGCACAACAAGTTTTAATTAACATCAAAGGCTTTGACTTTGTCTTTGCGCGTAAACTAATTAAATATATAAATTGTGTCTCTGTATGTGTTGTACATATATTTGTACATATGACACAAACTGCTGAAGAATGAAACATTTTACATTAATTAACTTTTCGCTGGCGTCCAATGTTCAATTAGGTTGTGTCCTCCTTGGTCTAAACACAACTGCCATGGGCCAAGTTTTCGGTGGTTCATATGACTTGCTTGGTCTCAAATAGCAAGTTACTATCAATCATTTGGCATATGCGGTTGCCCAGAAGCTAGGCCAAGATACATCGCACATAGCACAGCAACAACGAGCCTACATTATTCATAATTAAAATCGACAAAGTTGCGCCCATGTTCAGCTATTGCGTTTAAAACCGTAAATTGTTTAGTCCTAATATAATTAATTTGTAAAACTAATCGTGCATTATTTCGGCTTTGGCTTTAGACCTAAACTGTGTTGTTGTGTGTCTGTCGGAATGAATTTGTCTTGCGGTTTTGCCAGTCAGCATGTGTGTCTGTGTGCGTATCTGTGTGCCTTTGGTTATGGATTGGCAGACGTAGGCATTTCAGTGGTTGGCTCATTTTTGCCAATGGTTAACTGAATAGCTGACCAAAAGCTTTGCACGCATGAATTTAATTCGATTGCCAACCACAACACAGAGAGAGTGTTTTCTTCCTTAACCACACACATACATATATAAGTGTGTGTGTGTGTGTGTGTGTGAATGAGAATCCTTCTAGGAAAACACAGTCTGCACAATAAACATACACAAGTATATTCAATTAAATGTTAAACATATTTGATAGCCTACAACGTTCAAGGACAACGAAGTCCTTGTCTGTTATGACCACTCGACGGACAATAATATGCAGGCCAGACCACCCTTGTGAATAATAATTTTCATTTCGCATTGTATGTACCACTGGCAAAGGTACAATGACTTCAACTTGAATCCTGCAACGCTTTTCGTTTGTCAACAGTATTGTGTACCTTTCGATTCAGTTTAACTATTTAGCAGTTCTTTTCATTTCTTGGAACTCTGTTTGTTTTATGCAACTGAATTACTTCTTTGACTTCCTTTATATTATATGGAATTTTCAAAGCTTTACAAGTATTTGCAACGAATAATCTCAAAGGGAATGCATGTTTGTGTGTATTTAAACAGCAATTAGTGCCATGTTTAAATAAATTTGAAAAATCAGCATTTAAATAAAAATAAAATATACAAATTAATTCAACACTATATAACTATGCAATTTATTTTTAATTGACTAAAATTGAGTTTTAATGGCAAGAGTATGAATAATTTAATTAATCAACTTAATAAGTTCGAGCTTAAAGTATATTCAATTACACTCATCCTATATTTTTTTCTGTAAAAAACTGTCTATAAAATACAATGGGGTTAAAAGAAAATATGCTTTGTGTACTTTTATAGAATTCAACGCGCTTTGGTGCTCTTCTTAACCTATTTTTCAATACTGCATAACACTTTTGGACGCATTCCCTTGACAGCAATAACCAAAAAGTGTGTTCACAATTCCCTGTGTTTAAGGCTCTGTTGGTACATTTTATGTGCAATTCTGTGAGACTCACGCACAACGTATGTGAAGAATTCATTCACCGCAGAGATGTCTGTTTCGTACATGAATATGAAACATAAGCAACACAAAAATGCAAATGAGAATGCTAAAAAGCAGACTCAAAACCGCTGACACATGCAATTAATTATTTTAAACATAAAATTGCCGCTGCTAGAAAGAGGTAGTTGCAGAGACGAGGAGTTCCTTTTCAGTTTATTAAATTATTTCCATAGCGCGCCTTGCGGGTTTTTGTGGATACATAAGCGGCTTAAGGATTGCTAATTGTTTGATGAAATGTGCAACTTTAATTAATTGCATTGAAGGCATGGCTTAACCCAAAAAGTATTAAGTCAATAGTTGTTAAGCAGTCTCAGTAAATATCATGTGGACACATTGCGTATGCGTAATGTGCATTAATTAAACACTATAAATAGCAAGTCATCAAATTATCAGATAAGTGCAATGGATATTGCAACAAGGCGTCCAAAAACAAAGATTAAATCACAAAAGATAGCAATAAGTAACTATAATTAATTATATATGAAATTTGTTGAAATTCGAACGAGATTCGTGTTACATGCCTTCAACTGAAGTTTGTTTGATTATTTGTTAAGTTAAATATCAATTTCAATATTAACTTTAGCTTTTTGAGTCAACATTTGGCAAACTTGATGGCACTTGCATAATTTGATAATTACACTTGGGCAAGTAATTGACCATCTCACAATGTGGCCCATAGCCATTTTCCACTTTGGCTTTGTGTTGCCCGTTTTGCATACCAACAACATAAATTATTCGTAGAAATCCTGGCCAACATTCATTGATTGCCAGGCAATAAACGGCGTGGACCAACTAAGTAAGCAACCAGAGCACGAACATATTTGAGAGTTAATGGACAACAGTCAAGGATTACGGCTAATATGCCATGAGTTTCACAATTAACAAATTTAATTGGCAACCAATGTTATTGTGGTTGTTATTGCTATTCACACCCCCGTGAGCCCTTTGATTAACCCATCGGTTGAATACTTGAAACTTGAGACTATAAAAATTATATTAAATGCTTTTGCATTTCACAAATAAAATGCCATTTAAAAGGCAATCAGACATTGTGTAAAATAGGATATAATATAATTTATCAGCTTAATGCAATCAAATTAAGATAAGAAGAATACTTAAATGTGATATATCTCTACATGATTATTAGTGTTTTATTGGTTTTACTTAAATTAAATTCCAATTTTAAAAACTATTTAATTTCAGCTTTGCTTTACAAATTAAACAATTAACGGATACAGAGTAAAAACAAAACTCTGTAAACGTTACAGTGAAAGAGTGTGTAATGTAATTGCAAAAAAGACAAGTAAGACACGAGATACGGTAACTGGTAACTGGTAAAGCAGCTGCTGCATTTAATTGGCAATAAAAGTGAACAACAAATGTCAGCGAAAAAATGACTCAGAGGGTAGCTTAACAAGTTTTAGCACTTTTATTCGACGCCGAATGTATAAAAAGACTGGACACTCTCATAATAAAGGATTGTAAGAAGACAAATTGTGCTGCAACATAATTCTGGAAATATAAATCTTTTAATAGCAAGTTTAATACAAATAATGCATTAAATTCTCCCAGGCATTTTAATTGATCGACAAATTGCAATTTGATTGCAGTAACACTTGCTTTTTTATCGCTTCAATAAACTGTCAAATTACTAATTATCTTTTGTTTATCAGCTTTCAAAGCATATATTTTTTTATGTTTGTCACTAATTGCAAGCCTCTCACATGGCAGGCTATTATTTGAATTTAATCCAGCAACAATACACAAATAACTCATTTTGTCAAGGCAAACTAAACTTTATTCTGCTTCTTTGATATTCTAGTCATTTAGTTATGTAGAAGCTAGTTGGAAACAAGTAAATGAGAGTAGTAAAGTTAGCTTATCTTAAAGTCCCATTTTTTATCACATGTCTTGCTAAATTAAAACTTTGTATGCAATGAATATTTTATCAACTTTAATTTGTATAAAGAAAGGTACGTAATTCATTTTGACTGCAACGTAATCTTAGTTAGCCTACGGTGACCAATATGAGAATCGTCATACATTTTTAAAGAGCACTTCAAAGTATTATTATGTATTCGGATTGTTATTAAACTGCTCCGGATAAGGCAAAAAGCAGAGGGTCGCACTGAGACACAGAATAACAGTATAACAACAACAACATCAAGAGGCCGCAGGATGTTGCCTTTTGCCAAGTGTGTAGGCGCTTAGGCACTGTTTGTTAAGTTAAGCGGCACAGTGCGTTGATTAAACGACAAAACACCCGCACACACGCACATAACAGGGACATATACACTCACACGCACAAATTGCCAGCCGGCGGCAACAAACCAACTGAGCAACAACGCAACAAAGTCGACTACAATAATAAAACGCACACCAAAAAAAAAAAGGCAAGTCGCAAAACCTGTGCCACAAACAACAAATATACAATGACAACGACAAGAACAACTACAATGCACAACAATTGCAAAAAACTGTTGCCAACGGCAGAACGCCTCCCTTGTCTGACTGCCTGTTGCCGTTTGTCTGTCTGTCTTACAGTTTGTGCGTTTACCTGTAGATGTGTGTATGTGTGTAAGTGTAAGTGTATATAAGCGCAAGCCGGAAGTAGTGTGATTTACAAGCAAAGCTACACAACCCAACAAGCGCGCATAATAAGCAAAACCAACAGCAAAGGCAACAAGCAGCAGGACTTTCATTTTCAGCTTAACGGCCAAATGGAGTCTGTTTATTTAGCTTGCTTCGTAGTGTCATTTGAGCAGTTCCGCCACTTGAGCTTCTGTTATTTCACTGACACAAACACAAACAGCTAAAGTAACAGGAAACTAGTTGGCTTAATGCTTCAGTTGTCGTTTATAAGTATTTTTTTATATTTCGCTTATAAGTATTTCAAATATTGGCTTTAAAGTCAGCTTTTTACAAATAAAATATAGCAAAAATAAAATTGATTTATTATTATTTTGCTAGCCAATATCCGTCGTTCATTCAATGCAAAGTGCCACAGCAAATATCCGAGCACGTGACTCAAATGTTATGATTCTGTTGCGGTTACAGTTCTGACAGCATTGTGGGTCCCCCAGCTCCCCAGCTCCTAGCTGTGTGTGTGCGTGTGTCCGTACACAGGAAATGATACGCCGCTTGCATTTGGTAGCATAACAAACACTTCCACACATACACACACGCGGACAGAGGTGTAAATTCGTGCACACCTTTAAGTGTCGCTGTCGCTTTGTTTTGTAATTACACTCTCGAGAACATTTCAGTTTTTCAATTGCTTTTGGGCTGCGGTGTGTAAATATAACAAGAAGTGTAGTTGAATAAATGCTTGCTAGCATGAAAAAGTATTAATTTAACATTGTTAGAAACAGCTGTACTAGATTTATATATATTTCATATACTGATTTGTATTTATTCAACGGCGTTAAGCTGAACGAATTTACTTAGCTTAAAAAGAAATGTTGAAAATCTACAACGCCATTGTGACCCTAGCAATCAATATTCAATATTTCAAGATTATCGAAGCATTCCGTTGAGTTTCATTTGATTTCCCTTTGACCTTTTTGGGTTTATTCTGCTGCACAACTAAGCTCTTTATTAAATTTACTGCTTTGAGTCGACAGTTTTATTCGCACTGACTTCACTAAAATTTCATTGGCACATTTCGTACAGCTACTTCTAAAGCAGTGCATGAGCAATTTATTCAGTTGGTTGGGCTGCGCTGAGCTTAATAGAAATCAGCTAATAAAACTTTGCAGTTTGCTGTCACAAGTTGTGTCTAACTCTTAAAGCTCAAAGCGCAACATTGACTGCAAACTAAATAATGCAGCTTTCATCTCAAAACTTTTTAGTTTTACTAAGTGAATACATACAAACAATATATGCTGTCAGCATATAAATCCACAAACTCAGGCAGTTAGCTATTTTGACTGACTTTCCTAAGCTGTCGGCGTGTGTGTTTGTTTGTGTGTGTGTGTATGTGTGTGGAATTGGTTAGCTTGCACTTTGCGATCAGACAAGCCGCAACAATGATTAGCATAAATTTAAATTCGCATAATAAACAAGAAAATTTCGTAGGCGTTTCCTGCTCAGCTCTATATACACACTCACACAGACACAAACGTATGCGCCCGCCGTGTATTTAGTTTGCCATGTCAGGAAATTGGGCAGAAGGAAGTGTCTGTAAGTATAAATATATATGCTTAACATTGGTTGCTGGCCTGCCTGGTTTACTCTGCCTCGGCCTGCTTCAGCTTACTCATAGTAGATACGATAATAACAGTGCTAACATGCTGATTTATGCGCTTCGCAAATATTTGTTGAGGCTGTCCCCCCAAAAACTTCTAACGTTAGCTTTAAGCCAAACGTTTTTTGCTGCAACTTTAAGTCTTTTCTTGTTAGGGTAGCTTCATTAATATATATACATAATGATAGTGAAAACTTTAAGATATGCTCAGCTTTACATAGTCCAATTAAGGTTATTAATAAAATATTTTATTTTTTCAGATTTAAAATGTTGCTGTTTATAACAGCGCCTAAGGTGTCCCTGCCACGCCCACTCATTTCAAACAGATGTGTACGAGTGTGTAAGCTGTAATAACAATTGTCAAAGTATTCTTCTTGCCATTGTTGGAGCTGTCTATGTGTGTGTCAGTTAACAATTGCATAAAGTTGGCCTCTTTCATCCTGCAAGTCCGCCAGTTGTCTACGTCGAATTGTTCCTGTTTGCATTTGTCTGCGATTGCCAAGTAACAAGTGTGCATGTGTGCACATATGTTTGTCGCACACTGTACCTCTCTCTCTCTCTCTCTCTCTCTCTCTGACTCTCTGTGTGTTTTGGGTTTCTTGTTTGTGTTCATTGTTGGCATTTGGCATAATTAAACGCAGCTGAAAGTCATGTCAACATGTCTCTATATATATACATATACGAGTACACAGAGTCACAGACAGACAGGCACAATGTTGTAGCAGTTGTAATTACGCAAATAGACGCTGCGACACTTTGGCCTCTCGAGCACGCCTAATAGTATGCAGTCTTTCAAACACACCGAAACACACACACACACACTTATATGTTGCCCTGTCAAATTTAGCAAAGCATTAATGAAATTTTGCACAAAGACTTTGGCCTCTCTTGCATATGCTTAACGAGCCTGTGCATATATTCAAATGAGACTTTAATGGATAGACAAGAAACGGAAGAAAAAAAAAATTGTCAGATAAGAACAGATAAGAATAAGGTAAGAAAAATCACACACAGTAGCAATCTAATGGCTGATGGAATTTTCAATTATTAAAGCATTAATTAGATTTGTGGACGCAGAAAGTTGAGCACGCAAAACGAACATTTAATACCCCCGAGTCTAAGCTTCACACGTGCGTTGTGCATTCTGAGTTCTGGGTCTGATTTGATCTTGGACAAACCTCAATCTGGCAACGTAGCAAGTGGCAAGTCGAAAAGTGGCAAACTGGAAAGTGGCACCACACCCCGAAGCAATTAAGTATGCATACAAACACACACACACATCAAACATTTTTTTGCACTAGATAAATAATTAAAAGGTTTGTCTGTGCGACCTATACTACCACCAAACTCATAAAGTGTACCCTGAATGCTTGTTAATGCATAAAAAGTTATTAAAATTTTGCATGCCTCAATGGTCGCTGTGGCATGTAAACTTACTCAGCTGCCCCAACTGACCCAATTTTCAGCTTATCTAACCGAGAATACATACTGAGTGGTTGAGTGAGTAAGTGTTTCTAAGTCAAATAGACTATGTTTTAAATTGACTGCTATCCTCCCAGTTATCCATGATAATTGAGAAACGTGCTCACTTCAAATCCACTTCAATATAAACTGTATATACTTGTGTGCTATGCAATTCAACAACAACAACTGTAGGCGGAGGGCTATGCTAATTTTGTCATGTCCCTTCTGTGTGTGTGTGTGTGTTTTGCGGTTACTGCGGTGCTGTGTATCTGACGGATGTGCAGTTGTGCACTGTCAATTTGCTGTGGTATTGTGCGGCTTTTGAGCAACACCTGGTCTTAAATTGTGCTATCGATTCGGGGCACAATAATTAGCTAGCTCCAGATGCAATTGAGAAAGTGTATGCTACTGCCAGTAGCAGTTGACTTAAGCTGATTGCAAATTGCAGTCTGTCAATTGAAGATTGTCGATTGCCGATTTCTGTTTACATTCTAGCTGTTACTTCTGCTAGTGCTAGTGCTGCCGATGCTGTTGCTGTTGCTGCTTCATCACACTTTAGCTAGAAATGAAAAGCCATCGATTTTATGTCGTGTGCGACTTTTTGTTTGTCCTTTTTCTTTTGTACCGTTGCTTTCGGCATGCAAACGAATTTGAGTGGAAAACTAGTGGAAGCGACAGGCAAACGTAAAGCTGCCGATGCATTGGCCCATTTGTTTTGCCTGACAAACTGCTCACACAAATACTGAGATTCTTTTCTTACTTTTCACACAACTGCACTTCTGGTGCAGCAGTAAAATTGACTTTTTCATATTGTAACACTCCAATTGAGGTGGCCAAGCAGCAAATCATAAATGGTTATTGACTTATTTTCAAATCAAGTGTGTACAAATTGTTAAAGCCATCAGTACATCCAATATCTTGGCAGTCAAGTGGCGCGAGGAGTATCTCTAATATAATCGCTTATTGTTGTCTCGCAATAACATGCTCAACTTGCAGGGCTTGCTCAGGACTCACTCAATCACTGACTGACTGACTGGTTGCAGTTATCGATTCCAGCTTGAATAGAGCAATGGCAATGGGAAAACCCAGAGCAAACAGACACCGACAACCAGCATTCAACAGCAAAAGAGGAAAGTGTAATGAAAGTAGCGAAAAAGACAACAACAAAAAAAGGGACTCCCGTTTAATGGTCAATAAAACGAGAGCTTTTTGGGTTTATTGAAACCCTTGAACTGCGCATTGAAAAATCTTTGGCTGCCATCCTCTGACTGACCCTCATCAAAATGAGAGAGAATCGCGACCTATCAGGGAAAAACTGTAATGCAGACAACAACAAAAATCAGAAATTGCCTGCACAAGAGGATGGAAAGCTTTAAAGGACATCATGCTTCTGGGCCATATGGGCCACACCTATGCAAACATTTTGCGGCAACTATGGTTCAGCAGCACAATGGCCAAGTCGAGGTGTGAAAAGTCCAACTCGCTTTACCCAAAGCGAAAGAAAGACACGCACGCAGAGAATTGCATTTGGCTAACAAGCAGCATGTATAAATGTAGTTTTTGCATTCCCCTCTGCGGTTTACATATGTGACCCAATTTATGGTCAGGATGCCATGAGTTGCTTTCAAACATGGCGAACATTTGTTTTGCGTCTGTTCCCGCACCCACACACACAAATTGCTGCTGGTTTTATTTAACTCCAGATAATTAAATTCAATTGCTAGAGATTTTGTTTTTTGTCAAGTGCAAATTTCAGCTTGATGTTATTAGTAAAATACAAATTAATATAAATTTATACAACTGCCTTGCCTTGGTAGCTTAGCAAAGACATCTGTTGCCCTTAGATATGTAATACATTTATTATTGTATTTAATAAGTGGTGTTTTTCTTAAGAAATCTGTGAAGCTCGGCATTCAATTTGTAATTGCGTATTCAAATTATTATTGAAGAAAATTAATTAAATGCTATGCTATGAGAGCAAAAAGAAGAAAAAAAGCAAGACAATTTCTAAGGAAATTTTAGATTATAAGGCAAAATTAATTACAAATTATTAATTGTCAATTGCGACAATTTTTTTATAATATATATATGGGCTAGACAGCATGAATATTTATAATATATATTTTTTTGAACAATTAATTTTTGTTATTTATTCAGCTTAGCAGGGGATAAATTAAATATAATTTTATTAATAATCTGTAACTACATTTTAAACAGCTCACCGATAAAGATGTCAATTGTCATGATTAAAAGATACAAATCGCTGAAGCAACTACAAAAACAAATAATAGGGCCATCAATTGTTTGTCAACAATTAGTGGCAGGATATTTTGCTGTTCTTTTGTCAGACGCATTCCGATTCACCGGGATTTGGAAAGCGATATCCATTTTCGCGCCCACTGGCAATGATGTAATCCTAACCGATTTCAACAAATTATTGGCGGAAATGTTAGCACATTTCAATTGGTTTGATTACTTTCAGTGCGTGCGTGTTTGGGTGTTTGTTCAATAACGGCCTGTGGTCTATTTGTGGGCAAATGTGGAACAATCAGTGCTTTAGTATGCGAAAAACAACAATACTTAATGCTATTAATATTTTATTATCATGACTTGACTCTGCAAAGACGCCGAACAATGGGCAAAAGCTGAACTTTTTTTTTTCTTTTATGCTGCTGTTTTCCGGGTAATAGAAAATATGGAATTAATTCCAAACACAAACACACACGCACCCAGAGAACGGTAACAATGGCAATTTACTTGTGTGTGTGTGTGTGTGTTTGTATGTGTGGTCTGTATATATGCCCAAGGCAATGGCAAAATATCGGTCGTGTGGATTAATAATTCAATTGGATTGCACAATGCTTTCGTTGCATGCGTTGTATGCTTAATATGCAAAGTGGCTGCCAGCGACAAAATTCTCTTTTATACACTTCATAAGTGCACACATTATAAGCGTGAACTGTATTCTCTGGAACGATTACGATTATGACAAGTGCACAAATGTTGCCAATGTCAATGTCAGTCGAGTCCAAAATGCCATTTAAAATTAGTCAAATGAGTCGATTTGTTGTACTCGTCCGAAACGCTTAACTATGAAATAATTAGATAACATAGTTTGCAATTTATGTCAACAATGTTTATAATGATGTTGAGCTAGCACGAGTGCTACGTCAAAGTGGTTGCACATTAGAGCTATTTAAAAATTGGCTAAAAATCCATTTATGCGGAAAACTGGTAAACCCCGTTCCCTATCGTCTAGTTAGTAGAATATACATACAAACAATGTGGTATATTTATATGTTGTAAGAGCTGCACGTCAACTTACGTGCTACTCATTATTTACATTCGATTGCAAGTTAAACGTGCGAACAGCTCGGCACATTGCTAACTTTATCGTTGTGCGACCGTATAACGGAATACTTGGTAACGGATATAGCAGCTAGTAGTATATAGTTAGTGCATGTTAAATTCGTATCCGTAGGTTTGTGTCAGAATATATTTATCCATATCCTATACTCAGCACGTTCAATTTTTCGTTTGCCAAAATAAAGGATAAAGTTTTGCTTACCGGAGCGTCAGCCACCCCACCTGCCTTTCACCGCCCAGCCCAGCCATAAGCCAAAAACTCTGAGGAGCCTTTTCAACAGTGGATTATGCATCGATAGACATATGTATACATCGTGTAGGTACAAAAGTTGTATGCATGCTTCTGCGAAAAGTTTAACATGTGCTTTTTGCTGCTAATGAGTCCCGTATTCATATTCATTTAGACCCTGTTTACTGGGCACACATTAAACAAGATACACATTCATTTGTTGGTACGTACATATGACAGAAATGAAAAGTTTCTTCAGCTATCTGCAATAATTCATAATTATTTCGATTAAATACAATGCGGGTAAGTATTGTAAATGAGATGTCTGCAAGTGACATGAATCTAGCTTAAGGTGGAAACCATAGTCAGAGAAAAATTAAAATTAATTTGGTGTAATTCATTTATGTTGCTTTTATTCAACTGTTTTTCTCCGAAAGGTCATAAAAAGTACGCAAATAATTCAATGGATCTACTTTTACTTTAGGTATTTTTGAGCTTTCAATCCAACTATGTCAATGCAAGACTTAATGTAAGCCCTTCGTCTTTTGTTTCACACAAATCAATTATTCAATTGAAAGCATTGTTTCCATACTTTGCCTAATTGATATCTGGTCTTTTGTCGGATCTAACAGAAATTTTACGACAATTTGCCATTGCAAGTACTGCAAACTGAAAGCTACTGAACCAATAATGAATGCGCAATCACAATGTGGGGATCATAATAAGTTCTATTGTTTGTGAACTCTTTGTTTCTTGACAACACGTTAGGCAGTGCGGGTTTAAAGGTTAGTGTACATATTTATTACATATACGCACCATAAACCGCATATGTCATCAGGCTACAATGTTTCGGGATATGCACACGTGTAATAAAAATTAAGTTCATAAAACCTGATGGCGGTTTGGCTATTTGGCTGCCATAGCCATGCAGCCGATCAGAACAGACCAGTAAATTACTGCTAGACCATCTAAAGCAAAGCGCAATAAAACCAACAACAACAACAACAAAAATGGAAAGAATATGAAAAATACCTGAATCGTTTTTGTACCCAAAGATAAATTTACGAGCTTGCCATGAACATAAAGCTGACAAGGCTAAACAGTGCACAATCGATGCCCAACAAGAGGACACATAAATTCCCATTGACAAACCCAACTCGGCAGACCCGCTAACTCAACACAACCGAACTTAACTCACCGTTGTGCCGTCATAACCATTTGTTAGCAGTTGAATGTCGATTTCAAACTCCAGATCCACTTTGGTGGTTGTCAATTGCAGCGGCAGGTGATCGGCGGCCAATAACAGCACACTGTGGTTCCGACGACTGCCATTTGCACTATTGCTGCTGCTGGGCAGTTGTAGACTGATGCTTTTGTTGCTGCTGCTGCTGCTGCTGTTGCCATGAGTAGATGATGCGGCTGATGCCGCTGCGGCTGCTGCGGCAAGGGCGACAATGGCCGTTGCGGTGCTTACGGTATTTGTCATGTTGCTGCTTTAAGGGCTCTAAGTGGTTAAGAGGGGGGAAGTTAAGTGTGTGGGTGTGTGTGTGTGGGAATGGGGATTTGGGGTAAGAGGACAATAACTTGATTGTTGCTTTCGCAATCGCTGACTATGACAATGTGCGCTCCGATTTCAATCTCAGAATGATAAACAACAACAAGAAATTGACAAGTAACAGCCGCGTGGCATTTTGTCTTCAATTGTGATTTTTGCTTATTGTTTTAGTACAGCTCCAGCTGTATATAAGCGTTTGATGAAGCTACAGCGATTAGTCTATTCAATGCATGCATGTTGTTATGCATTTTCCATTTTCCACACTACAGCATAAACTAATCACGTCCTTGTCTTATTGGTTGGTCAATGCACAGTCATCATTATCATCAAATTTTCCAAACGAAAATTGCATATTTTCAAAACAGTTTTGTTCCACCAGAGCCTTTTGTTGCAATCAGGCCAATTACCAAATTGTTCCCAAATGTAGGCAATGATCACTAAAAAATTGCTAAACTTGATTGAAGCGTCAATAATCAGTTTGTCGTTATTTTCACTTGCTCTTTTGTTTCAGCGTTTAGCGTTGCACAGATTACCATGCCAATTGATCGACAATTGATGAGCCCGACATTTACGCACACACACACGCTAGCACACACTCGCACAGCACGCACACACAGACACGAATTGACTGAGACTCTTATGTCGTCGACTATTGACGTCCGTTCGCTGCTGGAGCTACTGCTGCTGCCGCGCCGAACTGTGCAATATGAAGGCTGAACGTTGACTGTCCGTTGACAGACAGGCACGCACGAACCGAGCGAAACAACATGGCCGGAGCGCGGAGGAGGGGTTGCCGTAACGCAAATCGAAAATGCCGTACGTTCATTTGCCAATGCCGCACGGTATGCAACAAATTTCGTAGCGATTTCATACGCGACTAAAAACAACGACGAAACCGTCCGACGTATTCAACAGGATATGCCCAAAACACAATTCATAGCACAGGCGAACAAACTGCGCAGCGCACCGGTGAGAGAGAACTTTGCCGAATGAGAGACAAATAGACAGAGAGAGAGTGAGAGAGAGAGCGAGAGGGTTAATGCTCTTATCGTAACAAGCACCTGTTGTACCCCGTTTGTTGGACGTTCATTCGTTTGCCTTTCGAGCAAATTAAGTTTCATTACGGCTGATGCTGCCGCTGCCGCTGCCGCTACCGCTGCTGTCCAGTGAATGTGACAGGCGTGAAGTGTGCACGTAATGGAAGCAAATTGCGACCACTGACAAATTGCACTTGCACAGCATCAATTTTTCAATTTCATTTAGTAAGCTAGGTCTAGCATTTATTTTGGCACACACATACACACACACACTGAGTTTGAAAGCTCTCACCTTTTGCTTAACTAACTAATATCTCTTATACACAAACTTAGCGAATCAGACCCAAATTCTTCGGCGCAGCCAGCTAATGTGTTTAGCCAAATCAGTGTAGATAACAGGCTGTGTTAGGTCACAGCGGGTACTATAAACCTGACCGGCTGAAATGACACCGCGCAGCAGCCATATGTTGTTCTCCTGGAGCATAAGACCACCGCCAGAGTCACCGCTGCAGGGACCGGCAGCCTGTTTATTACCCGCACACAGCGTGTTGGAAGTGACAAGCCGGGCACCATCTTCAGATCTAAGATCCTGTCGACATTGCGTGTCGGTTAGTATATCTGTGTCTGTCATCTTGGCCACACGCGTATTCGCGTTGCCATTCTCGTCAGAACCCCAGCCAGCCACATACGATTTGTAGCCCGATGGCAGTTCTAGCTGAAAGTTTTCGTTCCACATACAAATTGGCTTAACGTATTCATTAAAGCTGCAAGAAAGTCAATGTTTCAGTTACTTATGAATGTTAGAGTTCAAGTAGAGTCAATGTTTACCTAACTGGCGACACAAGCCTGAGTAGGGCAATGTCTGCATCTGTGTAGGCATTGGTGGTGTATTCCTCATGTATGACTAGTTCAGCGATTTCACGCAACAATCCATCCGATACCAGATCCAATGTGGCGCGTCCCAGGGACACAGCAGCTCGGTTAGCCGGCAAATTGCGCTCCCCGAAACGAAAACAGTGGGCAGCGGACAAAACCGTTGAGGCAGAGATAAGCGTGCCGCCACAAAAGAAACGCAGTCCATCCGCTCCACGTTCGAACAGTGCCACCATCCAAGGCAGCTGGCCGCGTCTCACTTGTGTGCCATGATGGATAAGCGGCGATGTGACGGCACCCTCTCGACCGCAGATTCCATTCAGCTGGCCAAGACCCTGACCGCCAGTTCGGGGCGCTGCTGGTTGTGGCCGCGCCCGTGCCGTGGGTCGTGGAATGGGTCTCGGTTTTTGAGGAGGTGCCGGAACACGTTCGGGTCTAAATGGAACACCAACTATGGGTCTTGATTGGTTTTGTGTCTGCTCAGTTTCTTGCCAAGTTGGTCGCTCTTGCGGAATTTGTTGCACTGGCTGGCGATTTGAAAACTGGATGAATAATGGCATCGACGTTGAGCGAAGCGAGTGGGACAGAGACAGCGAAACGCTGCTTGGCGGATCTGTAAGAGTGATTTAACACTGAAATTGTTGCTAAAGCTTTTTGTCTTTGATGTGAATTACATTGTGATGCTTGACATAGGACAACATCGTTGATCATCAATAATGTCAGCTTGGGCAGCACTCCAGGTGTGGGAAAATCAACACGATACTTAATGGGGCTGCCATTCCGAAGATTTAACTTGGTTGTATCTTCATCATCCCACAGTGTAAGGCGGCCAACGTAGTCCTAAAAGATTAAAATCACAAACAGGTATTATGTGTATGAAAAATATGAACAACGAAAAAAAACCCTTTGCCGATTAGTCACCTTGCCACTGTGATTCCCTGTCAACTTTGGAGATGGCAAGGAAAGGTAAGGAAAAAAAAACCAAATTTGTTGGTGTTTTGCTAATTTATTAAAAAAACAACAACATCAAGATCGGCAAATTAGTTTTATAGCAACAGTGTACACTTATTATGCCAACCAGATGAAAAGAAACCGGTCATACAACTTATCGAACTAACGCTCCAAGTCAGAGAGTTGCGTAGAATTATCTACAAGTATTCATATTATTAAATCTATAATAATGAACATAATTCGCGTGGACCTAACAATGTTCACACATTCCAGTGTTGACACTTAATACGATTAAAACAATTATTGTATTACTGTAAGAATGTTGTGTTTGACAAATTGCGCTTGTCTAGAAATCGAATAACTAATGTTTTGCTAAGTTATTTGTTTTCTGATTACTTAGACCTTAACATAAGACTTTGTTTTGCATGCGTATTATGGGAAAGTCACAAGTCTTATCACCCGTTGGGGTGATTAATTGATAACAGCATACACATTCAGAAAACCCGAAAGCAAAACAAAAATTAAAAAAATATAGTTTACCCTTTGTCATTTGAAGTTTTGTGTATATTAACTTTTTTTTGTAAATCCAGATTTGCAACTTACCGAGCTTAGAAAGCCGCGCTGTGAGAACTGAGCCTTAACCGTATTCTCCTGATATTGTGGATCATGACGTATGGAAATACGGCCCACATACTCCTGATTGTATGCCAGATACTCAAAATATTCCGGGCAGGCAACAGGCGGCACTTGTGGCCCTTGAGCTATACAGGGCCAAGTAAACAGCAGCAGTGTTAGAAAGATGCTCGGCAGTATAAGTAGCTGTTCCATCTTCTATACGCAAAACTTAAGTACACACTGATTGGAGAAACACGCGCAAATAATTAACTAAGCGCACTCACAATCCAAACCGCAATCGAAGAGCGCAAAATGATGACTATTGTGTATATGCTGGTCAGTGTTTAAGCGAACGTTGAGAATCGATGATCGGAGACATAATAAAAGTAAAACCAGATGTATCTCTGGGGTCAGCCAAGCTGTTGACGCTCTTTTTTTTGAGCAGAAAGCCGCTCTCGCTTTGTTTAAATTCTTTGTTAGTAAGTAGTATAATAATAAACATTCACATTTCATTTCGCTGCTGGGAGAGTCTCTCATAGATACATTCATATGTGTATCATTATAAAATCGAGTATTTTAGTTGTGTACAAGTTTTGGCCTATTCCCAGTTCATGACATAATATGTAGGTTACGATTTGTAAAAAGGTTTTCTTCGTCCGCAAAAGCTGGACGAAAGCAGACAGAATTTGAGTGTTAAGTTAAATAAAGACTGAAATTAAAAGACCTTTACTTGCAAAGAGACAAACGCAGAGTATTTCTTAGTTGTAAGTTTAAATCAGACATTTTTATTTTAAAATTTGCATAGAAATTACCCGCTTATGACGTTGTTGAACATTAACGCATGAGAATACATGATTTATTTATAAATTATACATAGGAAAACTTGAATTGCATGCTATGAAGACAACTAGATTCTAATTAAGCAGTATGTGCAGTTAACTTATATATATTATGTTTGGATTTTTGGCTATACCCACATGTTCTGACGCACCCAGTCTATATGCTTGGCCACATCTGTGTAGAGCGCAGGCTTGGAGAGATCACAAGTGTTATCCTTGTGCAGACCCAGCGAAATGACACCACGCAGTATCCAAACATTGTTCTCCCTTAGCATGAGGCCACCGCCTCCATCGCTGGCACAGGGACCGGCATTCATTCGCTTCGCACAAATCGTTTTGGACTGCACTGTGCTTCTGGGCAGTTCTAGTTTACAATTGGCCTCCGTTACAATATTAACGTCGGTAATTTTTGAGAATTTTGTGTTAACATTGCCGTTGCCATCGGCACCCCAACCTGCCACAAAGCACTTGTAGCCAGACGGCAATTGTATTGGATAGTTTTCACTCCACAGGCAAATGGGTACAATGTAATTGTCGTAGCTGTAGACAGAAAACGCAAATTTTAATTATTTTTAAGTGAGAGCATTTTTTCTCAACACCTACGTGACTTGCTTGGCCAGTCTGAGGAGGACAATATCTGCTTGTGCCCTGGCTTCTACGTAATCCTCATGGTAACGCAGCTCCGAGACATCGCGCAACTCGCCATCCGTCACAATATCAATACTATTGCGACCCAGCGAGACAACAGTACGATCCGCCGGCAGATCACGCCCCGTATACCGGAAGCAATGGGCAGCGGACATTACTGTCCAAGTCGAGAGCAGTGTGCCGCCACAGAAGAAGATGACGCCATTATCTTTAGCTTTTTCAAAAAGACCGACCAGCCAGGGCAACTGGCCACGTTGGAGTTGCTCACCCTGGAAGATCAAAGGTGTTGTAACGGCTCTTTCACGTCCACAAATACTATTTAGCGACTGCTCAACGAGCGCTGGCTTGGGCTCCACTCTATTGTCCAAATTTGTTTCTTCTAGCGGCTGCACTACTGGACGCGGTCGGGGAGTTGCAATTTCTGGATATTGTATGACTTCAAAGTTGTTAAAGGGCTGCGAAGCGTTTAGCTGAGGTATAAACGGTGCGAACGACCACTGAGGACTTACAGGTACCGGTGCACGACGTTGGGTCCAGAACTCATTTAAGGAATGTGTAAGAGCAATTGCTGTTCTTGGTGGTGAATCTGTGAGGTATTTTTGACATATTAAGAGTCTAAGCATGTGGCAATCACTTGTGATTTACTTACACTGCGCTGCACTGCATAGCACCACGTTGTTGAACCTTATCTGTGTCAGTTTGGGTGGACTGCTGGGAATAGGAAAGTCGATGCGATAGTTAATGGGTCTGCCTTCACGTAAATTGGCTTTGGTTCTCTCTTGGCTGTCTAGCAGCGATATTTTGCCCACATAGGCCTGGGTAAAGAGACATTAATATTTGTGAATAAGACACTTTTAAAATATTATTAAACAGTTAGTCAGTTTTAAAGATTATCTACCAATCGGCCTGAGCAAATATAAATGCCAAGGGGATCTACAGATAATTTGGCAAAACCAATAAAATATCTTTTTTTACGGAATGCTCTTAACATTATGATTAGCAAACAGAACCTAAATAAACGAGAACTTTAATAAGTATAACAACAGTTCTCTAAGGTTTCCCTAAAAACCCCATTCGATCTCTTATTGACACCATCAATTATGAAGCTGATTTAATGTCTCATAATTGGTTACACCGAGCTTGAAAAATATATATGTAACTAACTAACTGTAAGAATTTGTAAGTAGCCCTTGTGATTAATAAGTACATTTCCACAGAATATCCCGTAGTTGGTTATTATTTTTTGTACTTGAATGCAATTGCATTTGCAAAAACAACGTATTCATTGCGACGGAAAAAACACACACGCGATCTGGGTGTTAAGACACTTATTAGGGTCAATGTGTGATAAGGGGGAAAAATTTGCTCAGCTGTAGGCCCAGAATACCGGCTTACTTACTTACAATACATATACTTTTACAATAAGAAACATACCCATTGATAGGCTCCGCGCTGAGAGAACTCTGCCACGAGCTCATTGTTTTGATTTTGCGGATCATGGCGCAGTGAAATGTGCCCAATGTACTCCTGATTAAACGACATATACTCAAAGAACTGCGGACAGGCAATAGGTGGTAAACTCTGTGCTGAATTTGTTTGTATAAAGAAAGATAAAAACAACAAGATGCTAGTGACAAGCATCTTTGTATTTTCCATGGCACTCGTTAACTACACTCGACAATAAACCGTAAGATCCAAGTATCTAACTGGAGCACAGCCGACCCTCACACGTTGAACATCGACAAGCGAATGATGTAGTATGTCAACATTTTCACATTTTAATCTCAAAGTCAATTATAAGCTCGGAGAGTACAGATTTGTTGCGCTCTGAGTTCTTGGGCAAAACCGGATAGGCTAGCAAGCGAGCACAAAGAAATCAATATATACATTCATATTTTGGGTCTTCCAACTTGTCGATGACGTTTGTATTTATATATAATGCATATACAGCTGGGTTTCTAAAAAACTTTGCTTTTAGATATTGGAAAAGTTAAAAACTATGTTTACATATGTTAATTTAATTTAACTTTTTAATCCACAAACAAAACTCAATCGATTGAAAAGAGAGAGCATAGAAACAGAGAGAGAGAGAGAGCAAAACAGAATCGATCTAACACTTTTTCACATACGTAGTTAATGTATGTAGCTAATTTAAATGAAATACTGACATAACACGTAATTTACATTTCAATTAAAAGATGTCGTATTACATTTTTTTTTTATATTTATATTACGTTGATGCCAAGTGCTTCCCCTTCAATAAACAATTCTCCATGCAGCAAATATTTGGCTTGACATAAACCATTTAATTGTTCACTGGCATTTTCCTTCTAACCTAAACAAGATTTTCATTAATCCATGTCAAATGTTTTGAAAGATCACAGTACAGCACATACTGGGTGTTGTTGCAGGAGCCAGCAATGTTTCGTTCGCCCAAGGAAACAATGCCCCTTAAAAGCCAGCGATTGTTGCGTTTAATCATAAGACCACCGCCGGAATCGCCAAGACAGGGACCGCTGCCATCAAGATTTCCAGCACAAATGGCGCGTCTAAGAACCTTTGGGACTCTCCAAGTTTTCGCGCACTCCACCTCGCTGGCGATCTTTGTCGGGACGGAGCGAGGAAAACGGGTAGTGTGACCAGTTTCATCCTTTCCCCAGCCGGCAACAGTACCGATTGCTACTGTTGTTTCACTCTCCACTGTCTCCCATAGGCAAATAGGACTGATGACATCGCTAAAGCTGCACAGAAAATAAAAAGATTAAATGTCTGGTATTGGTATACAATGTGGGTAATGCATTAACCCACATGACAGGTCGTAATAGTGTGATTAGGGAAATATCCGCATCGGGCTGCAGCGTTGGACGTGTAGAATACTCTGGATGGTTAAGAATGTGTAGCACCTCTCGAGTCTCTGCTCCGTCCTCATCGTGATTATCAATATCAAAGCGGCCCAAGCCCACACTTACACGATCCTCTTTTTTCCCGTAGACGCAGTGGGCAGCCGTTATAACCATACTCGACGAGACGAGTGATCCCCCGCACTTAAATATCAGCGAACCAGTCACTTTGTGATAGATAACTGCCAGCCAGGGATACATGCCACGAGCAATTTCCCGGCCTCTTTGTATGAAAGGTACGTATAAACTTTCCTGACCACATTCAAAAGACGATGGACGCCTAAGAGACGGTGTCAACTTTGTATTCATCCGACGGTCTATTGATATAAATGGAGGAGGCGCAGGCGTAGAAGTTGTTGTCCAAACTGCAGGCAAAGGTGGAAGTATGGATACCGGACTTCTTGGTGGTGGTTGCCAGTTTTGCCAAGGAACAGGCGTAAATATGGTTGATGGTGCCACCGGCTCAAAGTCTTGCCAAGAAGGTGCCGAAGTTGAGCTCCGTTCATTCAAAAAGTCCGATAAAATGTACGAAATTGAATCGTGAGCATCATCATAGGTCACTGTTTTAATCTCCACATCGGAGTGTTGTTTGTTGGTAAATGTGCGGACAACAGGCTTGAAGTCCATAAATGGTGTGTTTGAATTCAGGTCACGAGGCGGTGATGGCTGATTTATATGCAGCTCGTAGAATCGATTAAAAAAAGTTTGGGAGCTATCTGCAATTCAATTGTGAGCTCTAGCTATAAACCTGATTAAACCTACTTACACCCAGTGAAACTGCATAGGCTCTTGTTATTGTATGAAAAACTTATTAGCCTGGGCAGCACACCATTCGCAGGAAAAAGTCTAATACGGAAGTGAGCGACATACATGTAGGCCCGAATTGTGGCTTCATCGGGATAAGGCAATAGGCTTCCGACATTCGCTTGCTGAGAAGAAAGTTGTAATTGTTAAAAATAAGCGACTACATTATAATTGAAAACAAACATTTTGTGCATCTCTTTGTACAAATTGAAGATCAATGCGATTGCGGCCCACTTGAAAGGGAAGCGTAAGCTCGACCTCAGAGAAATTATCGCCAGACTGCACATATTTTATTTTTTCATCACAGGGGTTGTACAGCGTTAGCTGAGCAATCGATACTGTTAAAAGTGTATCCAGCAGCAGCAGAAGCGTAAAGAGATGCAAGCTCATCACTCTTGCCTTGAGAAAATTCCAACGATTTCCAAAATGCCAATGACAAAAACCGAGTTTTAATTTCACTTTTTTTGACTGCACATGCGACAAGCGTCAATGAGCAAATATAACTGCAGTCAATCTAAGCTTCTCAATCGCATTCAGAGGCTTTCGAGCTAATATGCTAAACAAACTGGAAAAACAGCATCGTGCTGCCGTTGGTAATGCATCTAGAATACGTATTTAAATATACGCTAGCAACGCTTGAGAGTTAAGTGAAAACAGAGAATAAAAGGCGAAAAGCGTCGACACTCCCACAAACACATAAACATTTGGTATTACTAACTAAAGTAAGCAGGCAGCTTGTTGTTTATTTTCTAAGCGTTATTGTAAGTGCTCATCTTACGATATTCCGCTCAACCCATGTGAGATGTCTGGCAACGTCACAATAGATGACGAAGCGTGTCAAATCGCAGCCATTACCGGACCGTTGAGCAACTGAGACGATGCCTCGCACGAACCAACGACCATTGCGTAGAACCATCAAGCCCCCACCGGAGTCGCCCAAACAAGGGCCATGTCCTTGACTGTTGCCTGCGCATAGAGTGCGTGGCGTCAGAAAGTCCTTGGCGGTGACCATTTCCCTTAGGCATTCCTCTCTAGACACCGCTCTTACGCTCACCGTTGAGGGGAAGCGTGTCGGCTTAAGGTTTTCATCGATGCCCCAGCCGGCGACGGCTGTTTCTTCGTTATCATCGATGCCCAAGTGCGAGCTTCTACTCCACAGGCAAATTGGCCGCACATAAGTGGTAAATTGTACCTGCTCTGTGAGCACCAATAGACCGACATCTGAATCAGGCACCAGATTGCCGACAAAGTCGGGATGCGTGCGCACAGACTCCACAGCCATTAGGGTGGCATCCTTCTCGGGGTGCATGGCTATGTCATGACGTCCGACATAGACTCTCAGCTGAGCAGGCGTACGCCCGTACACGCAATGCGCCGCTGTTATGACGGTGCGTGCAGAGATCAAGGTTGTCACACATTTGTAGACCAGTTCGATCTTGTTGGGATCCTGATTGCTATCGTGATACAGTGCTGCCAGCCAGGGAAAACGTCCCCTGGGCAACGTTTCACCTCCGATCTGTAGGCCAATTAAGCCCTCAACACCACACTGATCCGATGCCTGATCCGTACGCGTTTGTGTATCCACAATAACAACAGGTTTTTTTGTAGTCAGCAACATCAAAAATGGATTTACACCAAAATTGCTGCCACTTGATTTTTTGGTTGGCACAACAGCAGGAATGACGACTGGTGGTCTTATAACGGATGTGACTGGTATTCTCGGAATGGATCCACTTGACTGTGAAGACGTTGATGAAACAGACATGTGTAGCTCCCGTGTTGCTGTCGTTGAGGGTGCACCATCTATAATTAAACAAGATACATTCAGACATGAGATTTCACTATGAAAAATAATCTTTTGAAGTCATCAATAGAAATAGTGAAAAATTAATAACAGAGATTATTATTAAATAATTGATTACTCACAACCATTGGCAGAGCACAGCTCTTGACCATTGAGCTCGATTAGCACTATCTTTGGAAGCTCTTCCCATTCACCAAGGAATTGAACATATACTTGAGCACGACCGCCATCATGCATGTTTTGTAAGGCAGTCTGCCTGTCTGGGTATGGTTCCAAGCTGCCCGTTGTGCCCGGCTAGAGGAGTGACGGATTTATGTCAAAACAATTCGATCTAAACTGTTGCTGAACCTACATACATACCAGCTTGGAGCCATGTGTCATAAATCGTAGCTTCCAGTTAACGTTTCTGAGGCCATCTTGTGGGGGCGTGACAACGCCAATCCAAAGATCGTCTAACCGTTGGTACTGAAATAAACTGCTGCAACCGTTGTGTGGCAGCCGCTGGGCTAAAACAACGTGTAGATAAAGGCTCAGCAATGTCAGCCTAAGCACCAGCATTTGCGTTAAATTTGCCATAGAATGTTGTTTCAGAACTGTTGCTGATAGTAGCTGAGTGAGAACTGAGCTGGATCATGATCATTCAAATTGATATCATCGAGCAAGCTCTCTCATCATGCTGTGAATTCCCCAAACGTAAGAGCAGCCGATGGCTCTCTCTATGAATTGGCGACTGGTTTGCGGGCTTTGCCCAGCCCCCCAGCGATCTCAGATTCGGATTGAATAAACGGGACGAAGTCAACGGTTGATGGGTCAGTATCGGCATTACTTACGTATATATTTAACCGTATTCTTTATTTGTTTATTTAATACACAATTGTCAAATGCTTGAATGAAACGTGCTTGCATAAAACGCAGCTTCTGAAGAGGTTTTGTTTATGTTTTGATTTGGTTTTAAAAATAGCATTCTTCTTCCATCTTAATCTCTTTGTGTGCTGTATATGAACCGGTTTAGTCAACACGTACTTCTCAGAGTCTCTCTTTCTCTCTGTCTTATTCTCTATACGTCTTATCTTGTTTTAATATATTTGTAATTCACTCCTAACAGAATCTGTGTACTTTTTTCTTGGCAAAACAAGTTTCATAGTACATTTGTTAATTTATATGTATTTTATAACTATGACCAAGTATCGGTGATGATACTTTACACTTAGAGAAAATCAAAAAAGACCTATATTTCGTAGGATATTTTAATGGTAGTTAATGTCAGCGATGCTCTAGTACTGTTGCTGAGCTTAAGCACTGAGCCGGAATGATAAAAAAAAATACACTCTCTTTGCTTTAAAGTCCTTAAGAGTACGGAACGTCACAATTCTCGTAAGCAAGATGAAAAGATAATGATTGTACCAAATGATAAGAGAAACTTTTAATATTGTAACACAATATTTGTACGCAAATATAATATTGAAAATTACGATGATGTGATGGCGTATGGCCCGTACGGTAGTACTTGTTTAAGTAGCAACACGTTGGCAAAACTTTTAACAACAACAATAAACGCACGAAGTCTTCCTGTTGATGCCCCCGCACCGCAATTGAATTGTTTGGTATGGCTTAGAGGGTTTCCTTTTTTTTCACAGCAACTTTTATAATCAGCTCAAGTTTGTTAAACTTTTGTGGTAATTTGTTGGGATTTCGCGTAAATATCGTTCGTTTGGCGTTTGGCGTTTTCTTTTTCGCTTTCGATGAAATAAATGAAATGAATTGAAATGAAATATGCTTGTTGTTGGCCCGCCAAACTTGCTACCAAGTTTTGGGGCTAATGGCCGACAAACTTTGGTGCTGCCAGCACTTGTGACAGCTCACAGCCACAGCCAAAGCGCTAGTCCCGCATGCTCCTTGGTCCTATTAAGACATCTATATCCGACCAATTTGACTGCTCCTCAAGGTGAATTGCTTCCGCCAAACAGTCAATAGCAGCTGCCTATTACCAGCAACGGCAGCAGCAACAGGAAGTGCATGCGCCTTGTAATTTGTGCGCACTTGAAGCGCTTTGATTGCAATTGAGGCGTTATGGCATACGTTAATTGGCGCATTAGGAATTCACTGCAAAAGCACTTTAGCATACATAAACCCAACTTTGTCAAGAAATAACTGGGCATCAATCCACCAAGTTTTGCCGCTTAATCGAACAGCATTTAGCTCATGTCGAATTACGAATTAAATAATATTAATCTGAATAAGCCATTTATATGGTTTCTTTAGAAATCGAATACATTTGCTTATCACAAAACTAAAATACTTAAACTAAAACTATTTAACGTTACATGCGGCACAGTATTGAATAGGTATCGCAGGTGCAAAGACCACGATAGCGTGAGAAAATAAACACAAATGGTTCGGCGCAGTTGGAAAGCAGTCCAAGTCTTTTGGCCTCATTGAGACCAGCGCGCAGAGAGCATTGCAGCTCCTGGTGCCAACTGTTCTGTATGTTCTCCTCTACCAGCAGAGTGTTAAACACATCGAGCAGTTGCAAATGTCGCTGAACACGCGGACAGCGCACAAGAGCCAATATTTGGGTATATGGCCGGAATTTGATCCAGCGCTCAAAGTCATCAGCGCAGACTTCAGTGCTTGCATCAATCAACATCAGTTTGCAGTTGTATTGCTGGATTCCATCCAGTATTTCCCGCTCCATGGGTCCCACAAATAGATTGCTTAGTTCATTTGTGAATGTATAGCTTTGATCATGAGCGTTAGTTTGCATTGTCCATGGCTGCGTTCGATTGGCAAAGTTGTAGGCCAGTTTCTGGCGACGTTCCTGCTGCTCGCGCAATAGTTGCACTTGCTTATCGACTGGTTGAATGGCTTTTGAGCCGGCTGGTGCATAATCACCCAAAGCAGCAGCTTCCTCACGCAAGGCAGCTTCATTGGCCGCCTGTTCCGCTTCCTCCTCGGACTGCTCCTGCCGCTTGGCAGCCTCGCAACAGCGCAAGTCATGCGGTTGCTCATAATTTGGAAAGCCCACATTCGACAGCAGTGTGTGCCAATGCAAGTAATTGAATGTCTTGTGTGGCTCAAAGTGATCGGCAGACTTACTCTCCAGATGACACTGGTTATCGTCCAGTATGAGAGGCCAAAGAGTTTCGAAGAAGGAACTATCCAAAGGTTCTGAGTCCTCATGCTTCTTGTTGCTATCTGCCTCTGAGTCCATGTTGCTAGTGAGTTTTGGTGTACTTGGAATTTCTATGATTGTGTTTTGTTGCTTCGTATTTTCGTATTTTGTGTGTGACAGGCATTTCCAGGGTGCCACAAAGTAGTTTTATACTAAATAACATATGTTTCATTCCCGTTCAACGAGGCGTATGCGCAACAATTTCATTTTATTATCAGCGCATAAATCAGCTGCTGACTCGCATTCTCTGGACATTTGTTTATATTTGTCGCAAATTTATGCACGCTCATAGCAATAACAGCATCAAAAGCAACAAAAAAAACGGAAACAACAATTTGCGTAAATTTTATGTCATTTCCGTCGTAGGTAGCCGCCGATCGCCAACATTTTATGAGCTTGCCTGAGTTGTGCTTGATTTTATGAAGCAATATGCACACGATTTTCATTATGTGATGAGGGCGGCGTCATGGGCGTATCTGCTCTTATAGCAAGAGTCATGAATATATCTTTGTTTTTTCTTTCTTTGTAGGCTCATTAGCTTTTATGGCTCAGGTTTTATTGTGCCACGCACAGGGCGACATATATATAGTATTTTGTTTAAAGCACCAAGTGGAATCAAACATTCGGTATAATTCACAAAGAGGCATCAGCAACTATTTAAGATATTCATATACAGAATTTAATTGATGATGCATTTTGAACAAATACTAGCTTAAATAAGGTACAAGTTGGGGAACAAGTATATGCTTTAAAAACTGATGTAATAATCATTAATTTCAATTTAATAATATTTCTTAGCTTAGGGAATTTTCTGGATAGTAATTTTCCCGTTGTGTAGTAATTTTAGCTTGAAACTGTTTCCATAAGGTTTTTTTTTTATATACTCTGTGACTTAAAGCTTAGACATAAATGTGCCACCGTTAATTATTCTGTCTAAAGGCGTACTATGTTGTGGTGTGCATGTATATTCTTGGCAGGAAAATAACAACAAGTGTAGCATGCCACACACGCAGGCCTCAGCTCTGAAATGCCACATGTGGCCAATAAATTTTCATAAATCAATTGTGCGTGCTACATTTGACGCGCCAGCCTGCCTAACTGCCACGCCCATCGGCCACCTTTGTTTCACCTGCTGCCCAACAAATCGAATTTAAAATCAAACCCAAAAACCTCCTGTGTTCATTTATATTGCTTTGTTTTGTTATTTTTTGTTTTTGTTGGCTTTAAATTTATGTGCACACAATTATTTCAGGTTCGCCACCACAACCGAAAGGTAAAAAATATAAATGTAGTGACGAATGCTTATTTTACGCATCGGTTTTCAGCAACTTATTGCAAATGTGATGTTCGTTGCCACATTTTTTAAATCGTTCTTTATTACTTGTTGTTGGCGTTGCGACGGTGAGAAAATTTGATTTGTGACCTGAAGCAGAAGCTGTCGTTTTAATTTAATTCTGTTTGGTTTCTTTTCTGGCTTAAACATGTGCAATGGAAGATTTATGGCAAGCCGTTAGCCAACGCCGGCTGTGTTCGCAATAGAAAGAACTTAAGAGACAGGGATGCAAAAATGTGTGGTGTAAATCGAAATGTGTTTTTAATGTATAATGTGAATTTCAATGAAAAAACAAAAGTGGCAAGATAAGCTTTGTTTTTAAATAACTCTCAAGTTATTAAAGCACAGACATACATGAACTGACCATGTTTAAAGTGCCATGAGAAGATGCTCCATTTTAGCTGAATAGCGGCTCCATGCCAACAATTCTGAGAGCTATTAAAATAAGATGAGAATTTCGCGACATTCGCCTGCAGGCAAAATGCCAGCACAAAAACAAAAATGAATAAAGAAAAGTATAAAAATTTTATTTGTTTATTTAATGTGGTTTATTGGACCACTCAAAATACAAACACACTAAGAGTATGCGCAGCAAAAAGAAAACGTTAAGAATAAAACGAGGAGAGTAAAAAAAAAACGAATAAGAATCTGCCGGCAGAACAAGCACAATAAAATGTAAAGACATGTATTGACATAAAAGCCAATCATTTTAAAATAGCTTTAAGCAAAAATGGTTGACGCTCAACGGCCAGCAGGAAAAACATCAAAAGGTCGTTGCTGAAATGGCAAAGAACAAAAACACGGAAAATTTAAGACCACTATGCAAAGTTGCTGACTGTTAGCAGTGTGTCGAAAAACTTTATTCTGTTATGCCTTTGAGTACCCAAAAAACCGCTGCAGCGTTACAAACACCCACCACTAATACCACTGCAAGCATTTCAGTTGCAAAAGCCACAGCATTATGCACTTTGATCTAACAAGCGTCCTTCGAATGTTGTTTGGTTTTTTTTTTGTCTTAACGGCGGCCAAAACTTACATTGCATATCAAATCAAAAGACAAGTTTTGCCAGTTAAATGCAAGAAAAGTCCACAAGCAACGCAGAGAATATGTTGTAGCTAGTGCATAAAGTTATAGCTTATCTTTTCAAACGCAACGTAGAAAATCAATCAAATCATTGCTGAAGCGTAAGGCTTGATGATATATGATTGATGATTGTGGCGCCTGACGGCATCACACCAATCATCGAAAGATTCAAGTGCAATGCTCTGTGGCAAGTTCATAAATCAAAATCGTTGCGTAAGTTAAGTAAGCTACTGCGCCACATGTTGCAGCCACAAAATACAGTCACGCATTTTAATTCACATAAAATTATAATAATAATAAAACAGACATCTGTCAATTGTATTGAAGTTTTTTTAAACAAATACATGCAATTTGTTGGCTTCGTGTTTGTTGAAAGTTGTTAAGCAGCTTAAAATTTTCTTTAAGCTTCAAAGAAAACAACTTCAACATTTTCGTAGCATTTCCACTAGCATGTTGATATTTAATTCTAGATAAACTTTCAAGGTTAAATTGCTTTGCAATATTCAAAGATAAATATTTGATGTTTGTTTGCTGGCGCATAAAAATAGCCAAGCTCTTGTAGCGCAAAGTGCATTCAACTGAAGCGGCAACCGCAAGAGAAAACATCTAACTGAAATTGTGAGAAAGCTTCGTTGCACAGTTTTAAAGGATGTCTATCTAAAAACCAAAAGTGGGCAACTGTATAGCTAACCCGTGACCCATTGGCACGTTATACGAGCTGTGAGTTAAACGATTTATAACACTTACAACAATTTGAATGTTTAACATATGCCTGGTGCAATGGGGCAACATGAAGCATGCAGTTGCCGGCAGCTTGCAACAAATTTCGCTTTCCAGTAAATTCTGGGATTTGGCAGCAACATTTTAACGCATGCTTTGGCACGGGAAACCAATTTGAGCATTTTATATGCTTGATTGAAGAGCAGCCGCAATGCTTGTCTGACGAACGAACTGACTAACTGACTAACTTTGTGCTGTCTGTTTTTGGTAGATACAAAATGTGTTGCATGCGCTTTTGCTGGCACTTTGTGGCTCAAGGATTTTATCGATTTTATTTCTGCACCCAGCACCTGACAATCACATTTCGCAATCTCGGCACATTTCCAGTATTTAAAGTCCCAAATAATTCATCTGCTGGCAAAATTGCCTTTCACGTTGCACCTTGATAATGACCATCCGACCATGTGAAATCCCAAGCTGCATTGTCTTTAAAAGTTTCATTGCAATTGCGTTTGGCTGTTAAGCACTTAGGTCAGCTGGCACACTCTTTATGCTCATGTTAAGAACGAGACTGCTGCCAGGGAGTCATTGCCACAAGCAACTTGCCTCAATGAGTCTCATTATCTGCTGTTTGTGTGTTTGCTTTACCGCTCGCTCTTTGGCCTGTAACCTCCAGAGGTTATGGCCAACCAACCAGCCTAAAGTCAGCATTGGCTGGTCGAAGTTGCCATCAAAAACAGTTTTAGATCTTGTCGAACAGAGTTCACGCTAAATGGGCATTGTGGCTTTTGTTAAACGCTTAATTTTAATGCTTTGTTTGACAAAGTGCTGTAAGAAACTTTTAACTCTCCATCCACTTTTAAAAAACCGTTAATAATTGTGATTTATTGTAGAAATTAATTTAGCTTTTTCCGCGATTTCCTTCAAGCAACTTCTTCTTATTTACCAAGGCAATTAATAGACTGATTGCTTGCATGCATAAGTTATTAAAAAATCGTTGCTTTTTTCTCTACCGTAAAACTGTGAATTTAAACAAAAATTCATGCCAGTCCATTATTTAACACGTAAAAAGATTTGAAAAGGACTCGGCGACGTGATACTGTGTACTCTATAGATATTATAGACATGTTCGCTTCATATGTTCGCTTACTTTCGTTTCCAACTTATATATACCATAACTTAACTTACTTAACGCTTACTTTAGTTAAAGATTGTGGACACTGGGTATATAAACAAATTTTTGTACTTTTATTTTGCACATTTCTTTTTCAGTGCTTGTTGTCAATTTATATGGCTGTCACTCAACTGCATTTGGTTATTTGTCTATGCGTTCATGCAAGTGGACAATTGTTAGTGTGTGTGTGTGTGTGTGTGAGTGTGTGTAAAGTGCGTGTTTGTCGCTACTCGGAAATCAATATTTAAACAGCGTACGCTCGCTTAGTCCTTGTTGCTTCAGTCTGTGAGCGTTTAAAAATAAAATTCAAACTGATTCAACTCGTTTAACGACTCAATAAATGCTGCAAATGTGCTTTTGTGTTTTTGTTGTTACAGTTGTGCTCTACCATTTTATTTATATAGGACAGAAGACAAAGACTGCGTGAAGTTGGAGAGCACGAAATGAAAGGGAACACATACATACTTATATATATATATATATATATATATATATATATATATTTATTTATTTCCAACATGTCTGAATTCTGCGCTTCACTCGAGTGTGTAACAAATTTTG
Organism: Scaptomyza caliginosa; assembly: GCA_035044725.1. Classification (NCBI taxonomy): domain Eukaryota; kingdom Metazoa; phylum Arthropoda; class Insecta; order Diptera; family Drosophilidae; genus Scaptomyza; species Scaptomyza caliginosa. Next base: position 441,013 of record JAWNNR010000979.1, on the reverse strand, counting down.
TTTCAGTTGAAAAGCAACAGCAACATTTCAAACGCTATTTATCTTGATTTCTCTTTGGCTCTTTGGTTCTGGCTAGCCCCGATGTTTGTTATTTGCTAACCGAAATAATATATGCATTGTCGGCCACAGTTATCATTAATCATGCTTTGTTTCACCCACAAACACACACACATACACTTATATACAAGCTTAAAGAGCCGCACATCTATAGCGACGTTTTAGCCAACAGTTCGCATACTTGATATAGCCAAGCAATTGCTTTTGGCCTGTCTTACCCAACTTAACTTATCGATTAGCTAAAAACTTTTGCATTAACTTTATGCATAATTCAAGCGTATTTTGAACTTTACACACTTTTCCATGCTACAGTCTATTAAAGTCCAGTTCTGTCGTTTCTGTTAACTACCCAAAATTTCATTTGTTCAAGTGCTTCTGCAAAATTAGCAACAAACTTTTCAAAATATCGACAGCATCAAAGTTTTTGGGCAATGGAAGGTAACCCAAAAGCGTTAAGCGTTTTATTACCGCTGGGTAATAGGCAAGCAAAAATCTCGCTGTTAATAGCTACTCAACGTCCTTCAAACTGCACTTGACGTTAGAACAACAATTTTGAAAATTTCCATCACACAAATGTCAAGCGGTGGCAGTGGTGGCAGTCCCAGTGGCAGTGGCAGTGGCAGCGACGGCAACAGCCGCCAGTTGAGCGGCCATAATCAAAAACCATTAACATCAGTCGAGTTGAGCCACTCGCGGCAGCATATTGACACAAATCGGCCCGGAGCGTGCATATATACGCACCTAATCAATATAGTTACAGGCTGCCATTTAGGTGTAGCCACTGTTTGGATATTCTCAAAGTAAATGCCAGTTTATATCTAATTCAGTGACTTAATTAAGGGGCACAGTTCTTGTGGACCTAATGCTTAAAGCTAATGTGCGCGATTTACAAAAGACTCGACATTGTTATTTTTAATTTTTAAGTAATTTGCAATATTGACAGAACGCTTAGACAGATTGCACGCACTGCTTACAAATGTGTTGAAAATCGCGCTCAATAAAGAAATTTATTCACAGCCCACTGCAACATATAAGGAAATACTTTAAATGCCTCAAAAAAATAATGCATTTCCTATTAAAAATAGTTTTAAATGTTTTTTAAAAGCAAATTATGCAAATAAAAATAGCCACAAAAGTTACAAATTGTACAACATCAATAAAGATCACACGTTTAATTGGTTTTTATGGCTGTCATTTTGTAACAATTGATTTTAACATCGGTTGCTGCATTTAAGTTTGACACACACAAATTTAAATTTCAATGAAAATATTTTATAAATATTGTACACATTTATTTTCAATGCCACAACACAGAAAAAAAAAAATAATAAACACATTTTGCACTCGATGGACTCTGACATATAAAATGCCAAAATGAACAATAACAAAACATAACAAGCCCCAAAGCTGACCAAATGCTCTAATATAGCTGAATAAATATACATGTCTAATGTACAATTCAGATATAAAACTGTTTTTACAATGCCAAATTGGTTATAGGCTAGACCGGAGGCCCTTTAAACTGATTGTAACAATAAACTGAAATAGCCTCCCAACTCAGAGCTAAAACAAAAAAGGGTCGAGAGCTGGCACACTGGCAACTTTCAGTTTAGTTGAGTTGAATTGTGTTATCTGCTTTAAGTTGAGCCGATAACTTTAGGCGCCCAATTCCATTTGATTGATGAGATTTATGTGCGCTGCACCCGCTCAGATTTTATATTTCATTTTTATTTGTGAGCCCTATGTTGTTGTCTGTGTGTGAATTTGTGTTTAGCTTTTGTCTGTTATTTTCCGTCTGCCCGAAACAAAGTAAAACAAACGAAAAACATTTAAAGGGGCTCAGCGCCAACTGTTAAGGGACAATTCTTCTTATTGTTACTCATGCCTCTCACGTCGAGAGAATGTGTGTTGCATCATATCACAGGAAATCAAGTGGATTTATTGTCACAAGACGAACTTAAGCTTTGTCTTTACTGTCTGGTGTTCCATTGTACGCTTTGAAAATGAAACCACTTGTGGACCAGGTTGAGTGGCATTAATTAGTCGCTGCAGTAACATGGCTCTTCATTGATTTGCCTCATATACGTTGATGTCATAAATGTGCAACCCATCTCAGTCATTAAGTCTTGTCAAAGAGCCATGGCAACAGTTTGCTAAACAAATATTTTACACGCTTGTTCCAGTGCTTAAAGACTAAATCGCATCAAATGGTTGAGCTGGGCTAAGCTCAGCACCTGTTCTTGAGCTTTATTGCTTGTTCCATTTGATATGAATGATTGCAATGCTTGGTAACGGTGCGTATAGACTTTAGACTGGACCAACGACATCATGATTAACTGTCTGTCTGTCTGTTAGTCTGTCAGTCTGGAGCAGTTTCAAACATATGCTTCTTGACATTTTTAATTACTGTGAGATGTTAGCCCGAATCCTCAATGGCCAATCATTCTCGCACATTTCAACAAAAGCAAAAGCCAACAGGTGTATTACTCAAGGGCTGCATGTTCATTTCACAGAATTCAATATTGTCATTGGTATGCGAAGAAGCTGTTTGAGAAAAGCAATCATTTGCGAGCATATCTTTTTCTATGTGACTTTAACTCAATATGTACTTGGGTTAAACTTAAAAAATTGTTCTTAAATCTACTCTATCTAAGCCCATAAATTTAATTATGATTAGTTTCTTGGTCAATTGTGGCAACTTATATGTAACTCTTGGCACTTCAATGCCAATATTTTATGCAATTAAACTAATTGTTGCACAATTTTTGCAGTCAAGACCTTGACAACGTTCTGATATAAGCATAAAATACACACACCCACACACACACACACATTTAGGTACACCAGCTGCACAGAGAGAATATTGCAGTTGAAATTAATTTTCTTGTGCTCATTTGTCGACTGTCGTCGCCTTTGTCCTTGTCCTTCTGCCAGAGTCTTGAGCTTGTACTTGAGTACTTATTTGCCCACGCTTCAAATTACAACTTTCGCATTTTCATAACAATTTTTCACTGTTTTTTTTTTTTTTTGGTTCTGCTGCTGCCCCTGGCTGCACAGCTCATATTTATTGCATTGTGATGCACGCGAACTGCAAAACAACCTGTAAAAGCGTTGCTAATGAATACCCATCCCTTTATTATATAATGTAATACAATGTTTGCAGCAGGTACTAGAAGCATGTTCAAGCTCTAACGTCTTTGAAACGTCAGAAAAGAAGCTTAGCAACAATGAAAATTTCCAAATAACATGTCTTAAATGTATTTTACGTTAAAAAGCAATAAGAGGTACTGACTACTTTTATTTGTTCAATATTTGAAGGCCTAAAGTGCGAATTAATTGCGTAAATACGTAATAAGGCACTGACATGGTCAATATTACTTACCTCTGATCGCACATTCATCAAGTTTCAACACTAAGCCGCATTTAAGGAGCAGCAACATCAATACTAGGAAGAACACACGCAAACTGAAACTCATACACAGACACAGAGACGGACTGACAAACAGCCTCCAGCATGAGGTTAATAAAAGTTCTACGACATTTTGACCTAAAAAAATATTATAAAATAAAATAGCTACCAGTCTGTTGCTTCCGTAGTGTTGCTGCTGCTGTTGCTGCTGCTATTGTGGACTATACTGCTGTGCCGACAGCAGGCTGCCTAAAAGTATGCTTCAAATAGTGGCATAGTAAAATATTTACTTTGGCAACGGCTGCAACGACAAGGGAGCTACAAAGTTGGGCATGGGCGAGGCAAAGGCAAACGCAAAAGCAAAGGCAAAATTCGTTTGCCGCAGAGTAGTAAAAAGTGGAAAGCATAAGCCGGGCAAGCAGAAAAAATTCATTAAAAGGGATAATGACTCACATAGTTTGTGGCGCGTCCTTACTGCCAATGTGCCTGCCTATATGTATGTGTGTTTGTGTGTGTGTGTTTGTGTTTGGTAAAGGATTAAGGATTTTGGTAACATTTTTTAGTGAAATTTAATTACAAATTATGTGAAGCGGAAAAGCAGTTAGTCCATGGACAATTCGGCTTTATATCCGTTGGCTAACAGCCTGCTTAAGTGCTTGTCTGATTAGTCTGAGAGCAAGCCGGTTTTATTCTGTCATTTTGGCATACTTGAAATTATTTCAAATTGTCCTTTCTTGTTCGGCTTGTAAATTGAATCATCATTAACCACATTAATTGGCACTAATTAAGTAAACTGTTCAAATTAAAAGACAAATTTGCTTTATTCTATTAACAAATTCTATTGGTTACCTGATTTATGTTAATAAATAACCACGCAAATGTTTACATAGCGAATTTAAACTAATTCTATAATTTGCATTTTAATTGCCATTTTGGGGTAAAATAGAGCTATACAATTTTAATTTTAATGCACGGAAATAAATAATTTATTTTCCATTAGCCACATACAATGTATTTAAAATATGGTAGAATAATATTTACGCAGCAATTAAGGAATGCATTTAGCAGCGAATTCGTTTGTATATATTAAAAATTTGCATTAGCATTTAGCTATTTTATTCATGACCAAATTTAATAATCGCAAATTTTTAAGCATTTGCTCTAACATATACCGCGTGCGTCTATAACAAACATTATTTGGAATTTAATGCAGTTCATAACGGACACGCTTGGTGGCACACTTAAGCCATGACTTGCCATTTCGGCCACATGCAGCTGTTCAGCTTGCCGCATCACTCACTTGAAAATGCAGTCAGAGCATGCTCCCAGCATGCTGACAAAGCAAACCACAACAGAGCACAACAAAGCCTGACAGAACAGCGGGAACAGCAGCAAAAATTACAGCAATGCCACAACACCAACACCAACACCGAAAGCGACAACAACGTCAACAATATTGCTTAAATCGCTGGCAGCAGTGTGCGCAAATTAAAGCGCACGAAAAGCTGCAGGATTTTTAATCAGCACACACGATATACTTATGAATATTAAAGTAGGCAACTGCAGCAGCAACTTCAATCAACACTCCAAGTGCCTGTTGCCTTCTCTTCTGTATACCGCTTTTGCATCGCTTCTGCTCCTTTCGGTAGCACTCTATAAGATTGTTGTAATGTGCACATCATTGAACGTGAACTTTTCGGCATTTACAAGCGGATGCAGCATACAAAAGCAATGGCATCCAGATGACGATGCCAGTTGGCTGCAACCTTTGCTGCTTTGCACTGGGCAAATCAATTCGCGTTTTGAACCCTCAACACTACAGCTCTTATCATCTGCTTGTCTGCAAAGGTTTCAAGCATAGCAAGGCAAAACTAATTCGTTTATAGCATTGCTTCCCCATACGCCGTGTAGTAGCAGCATGCAATTAAATTATGCATTGCAATCAAAGTAGACGACAGAGTAGGCGTGAATGCGAACAACAACAAATATTCTATAATGCAATGGCAATTAATCAAAGTGCAGCAACAGCAACAGCCACGTTTCTGTTGAGGTTAAAGCAGCACTCAAACTCAATCGTTAAACGCATTACCTTATGCGACGACCTTCCCAATGTTTGGCATCCTTGCGGCCAACTGGGTTGAGACTCTCAGCCGGCTAGCTTGCTTGGCTAGCTGACTGTGTGTATAATTTAATTTATTATGCAAAAGGTAACAAGACAAGCAAGTTGTTCCTGTTCCTTCTGTTTCTCTTGTTTTTATCTTGCTACGTGGCAAACACTTTAAACTACTTGCGTACGTTTTCACCCCTCAGCTTATGCTTTTCGCGAGCGCACTTTCAATTTATTAACGAACTGGTTGATGCTTTAAGGCAACAAGGTGTGTTCAAATAATAATAACAGAAATTTCCATTTATATTTATAATAAATCTGATTGGAATTTCTTTTACTTGGCGGATTTAAGTTAAGTTTTGTCTGTAAATAATTACACTTTACTTCAGGGCTTATTTATCTGAGTGTCTTAGGCAGACAGTTAAAGATTATATTTAATTCGTGCATATAAGCTTAACCAAAGGATTTCTGCGGTAATCGAAAGTAAAAGCTGTTCATGTCATTTTAGCTCAATATTAAATACGGCAGCGGTTTACTAACACAAATGTCAGCTACAAACATTTAATTTTTCTGACACCTGACAACAAACTAAACATTTTAAAAATAAATAAACAGCCAATAAGCAATCCTTTGCATAAATATTGTTATTAAAATATTAAGCTTGCCTTGTAATGCAGTGGCTTTAAAAAAATAAGTAACCCTTTTTCAAACCAAATGTAAATTCAGTCTAAAATACACAGTGCTAACCAAAAACTATGCATATAAATACGCACACACATACACAGAGAGAAATATCCTTTGCTTTGCCTCGGTATCTGTCTATTGCGCTAATTAGGCGCACTTCAAATGTGTTTACGCAAATGTGCGGCAAGCTGTAGTCGCCACTTGAATGCAAACAAATGTAAAAGCTGAGAGTGAGCGAGATAGACAGACAGACAAAGAGAGAGAGAGCCCTCAAATTGTTGGCATGCCATGCCAGGTGAGGCATGCAACACACACACACACACAATTCCTTTTATGCGGCTACCAAAAATTGTGTGTTCACTTGTTGTCGGCTCGCAGACTTCGCTAATTGGCCCTTGCTCATACTGGATACTGGCTAACAGCATCCACTTGCATTATTGCTAACAACAGGCGCAATTGGCTCTCAAGCTAACACTTTAAAGTAGCATGCAACTCGAGGCGAGTCATATGCGGTGTCGATTAGCTTGTTGAAGTTTGCTCTTCCATTACTATTAGTTCGCATTTTCATTAGTTGACTTCAGTTTGTTTGACTGCTCAGCTGCTTGGGGACTAATTAAACGGTTTTTCACTAGCTAATGCTCTCTCTTTCTCTCTAAGCTTATAAATAACGCCGAAGCACCTGAACGCTGCAAGAAAAAAGAAGAATCTCAATTATGTGTAATAAATAACAAAATATGCCCGCTGATATGCGAACGGAATGCGATCCTGTTGTATAAGTGAAGGCAATTCCGTTACTTTCACCTAATTAATTGTTTTTTAATGAGCGTTGCTGGCCTCGTTACGGTTAATGGGACCAGTTGTGGTGGCTCTATTTTGATTTGTGGCCACTTGGGTTGACTATTTAGATTAAGCATACGCAGCGTGCCACACAAAACACAAGCACAATTTATAAATGTCACAATGCACAGCAAGAAAATAAATATATTCAGTGGAGAGTTAAGAGTTGAGTTACAGTTTATTGCAACTACGTGCCATCTCAAGACATTCTCGTTGCTGTTGTCTTCGGCAGCTTTGGCTGCTTTTTGGGTTTGCTACGCTTCGCTTGCGTCTGAGACGATTGCTGCTGCTCTTGCTCCACAATCCGCTGGAATAGCAATGCACTGCTCTGTTCGTCCAACTGTCGAGTGTTGTTACTTTGAATGTTGGCGTTGGCAAAGTTTTTGCTCAAATGATGCCAGCTGCGCTTGGAGCTAGGCACATTAAGCTTATTGAGTAGTCGGCTGGTCAGCTGTGGCATCATCGGCTGCAACACAATGCCGCAAAGCCGCAAGGCGTCCATTGTCATTGCGATTATTGTCTGCAGGCGTTGCGCATTGGGTGTCTTACCATTCGACTTCAGCTCCCAGGGCTTGGCGCTCTCAAAGAAATTGTTGGCCCCATGCAGCGTCGCGATTACCGCGTCAGCCACCAAATGGAAGTGATTGCACTCATAGTGCTGTTCACAGCGCTCTGCAAGGACACAAGTGAATATGTAAATGTTAAAAAATATAATGTGGAAATTGAAATTGTGGGCATTACTTGGCTCTCTAGCTCTCTGGCTGGTCGCATTTGCAAGTGCACTTGTCGCATAGTTATTGGCCGGAAGTGTGGTTCGAAGGCAACAAACTTCACTTCACTTTACTTTGGACCAGCCAGTCAGCCAGTCAGCCAGTCAGCTAGCTGCTGAAATATTTAAAAATGACAAACTCTTGGGATAACTCACCCGCTAGCTGCAACAACAGCTCCTGCAGTCGCTTGGCTGCATCCAAGTCGTTGAGCAGCTGTGGCAAGTGCTCGGCATGCGGCTCCGGATACATTTGCTGTGGATTCAACGTTTTGGCACAGGCGCGCGACAACAAATTGCCCAAAGTGTCCGCCAGCTCTGAGTTAAGTATACGCAATGCTTTCACATGACTAAAATCTGTAGGTAGATTGAAAAAAGGCAGAAAACTGTCTTAGCCTGGCGTATAAGTAAGTTAAACTAAGCTCTGTTGGCAAGCAATTACCCTTTAACTGTTAGAACAATAAGGCCTGCGGCTAAAACTAGTTGCCCATTAAGCGGATTAGTATACAACACCAAAAAATGCCATTCGTTTGTTAAGTTCAAAAGGTTGTTCAATGGCAAAAACAAATGCGACAGCAACGGAAACAAATACAAATACCTCGAATCTAAATTACTAAAACAAAACTAAAGGGTGGCCCTTATGTACATACACCCACACAAATACACACAAGCACACATACAGAGCTTCAGAGAGCTTACAACTATAAAAATAAATCGCATTTTAAAAAAGCGCAACAAATATTTTAAGTCTCTTAGTGGAGCACTGGATTTAAGAAGCGTAATTTTTATTTATTTTTATTTTTATTTGAACTACTCTTTGCAATCTATTTACAGGGTATAAGATTGTTCTAGAACAACTTCCAAATCTTTTGCTGAATGCAATCAATGCGCATTTGCTGAAGGGAAAAAAAGTTCTTCGAAAAGCACTCAAAGCTTTAGAAAATAAATAAACGGACAGCAATTAGCAATGTGGTTGCAATATTTACCTGTAATAAATGCACAGCGACAGCAGAAGAGAGAGAGGCAAAGAGAACAAAAGAGAGAAAGCCACACAAGCAGAAGAACATTTGTAACAGATCATTGCTAATTGGCATTTGGCATAATTATGGACGTCATTATCCGGATAAATGCAACCGAATCGCTTCATTTATTTGTGTGCTTGGGCACAAAAGCAAGCAAAAGTTTACACAAAATAATATTAATTGGCAGCTCTATCGATTTTTCTTGCAGTTCATTCTCATAAAATTTCGATTTGGCATGCAACGTTAATTCAAATACCAGGTTTGAAATTTGATTTCCAGGCAGCACACACACACACACACACACACAACAAAACAATGGTCGATAATCAAGGGTTAGGCATTGGACAATTTTGATGCATTGTTGTTGCAACAATTGCGTTGCTGTTATTGTTATACTACTACTAGTTTGCTGGACAGGATTTGGCAGCCTGGTTGTTATGGGTATGTAATTAAAAATTTGGCGCATTGATCGCAGCTGTTGCATGCATAAATTGCTTCTGACATCCAATCAATTTCACACCCATTTCAACACCTGAGTGCTGTCTCTAATTGTCGGTTGTGTATTTGGAATTACAATAAATATGCGCGCTAATTAGGTTTGGCCATTGAAAATCATGATTAAATCATCATTGATTTAATGACCCAAACTTAATTAGCTGAATGTGGTGCATGACGCGCACATATTTCAACAATAAGAGAAGCCACAACAACGGCTAAAAACAATTGCAGCAAACAACAGTTGTACATATTATTCAAATATGCATTAAACTTGACGACGACGAATTCGTTGTACAGGGAATTGTGTTTTCATGCTTAGAACTTGAGCACTGAAACGGAAGGTGAGCAGCTGTCGTGTGCTCCAAACGAAAGAACAATAGAAAACCAAAAACAAATGCATATGCATGCGCATTACATTTACATACATACTCTCGAATATGTTTATGTGTGCGTGTGACTTTTTGTGGCGTAACCACTCGGTTGTGAGGCAACGGCACGCAGCAGCTACCGAAATGTGTTGCCTACTTCTGTGCGCTCCACATCATTAATGCAATTGTATTGTCGCCTTCGCCGTCGCTTGTCGCTTGTCGCTCGTCGTATACAACTCGGCTCTGCTTGTAAGTCAAGTTGCCAACCTGCTGAATTTGAATGCCAGTACATGTACACGTATGGCAATGTGCTAGTGTATGCGTGCAACAAGCTTCTAGTTGTGAAATAAATTAAGAAAGCCTGCATACAAATTGCTTGACTGCACTGATACCCTATAAGAAAATGTTGATGTTCCTGTAAAATTCTTAATCTTAGCCAAAACAATGCATTTAACTGGAACTCTTGAAGATTATAGTTGTTTATAATATGCTTTACATTGTTCATTTTCTTTATGATTTTGATGTTTAATTGATGGCAACTGAATAACATTCATTCACTCGTGATTGTGTGCAAGCATTCGATTTTAGCAATTATTCTGAAAACTTTCTTGTTTTTTTTTACTGCATTACTGTTGGAGTATGCAGATTTTATGAACGATAAAAAAAATGTACTAACTATGTTAAAAACGAGTTGAATATATCCTTTGCATGCCAGAATATTACAAATTTATGCAATTTGCTTGAACGAGTGTTGAATTGAATTTGCAGCTAAGCGTCATTTGATTTTCAATGCATTGCATTTCGATGCCATGGAATTTCTCTACCTACGTTATTTTTTTAACTTTTGCCTTTGCCTCATATGTAAATGTAAGTTACATTTATTTTTATTTTGTTTGCGATCTAAGTAAAATCAATTGCAATTGCGATTGGATTTTGGCAACAGTTTGCCCATTTGCCTGGCAACGCGTCGCATTCGTTTTGAAGGCAATCGCGAAAATCAGGCAACTTTCAGCCCTGTCCAACACGTGTAGCAATTGCAATCGCAATCGTAATCACAATCTAGCCAAGTCTGTTGGCTAGGCCAAGTTGCATTCAACTGCTTACGTGTGCAGCGACAAATTGCAAAAATGGCTTCGACTTGCTTCGAGTGCACTCAAGTCCGTGGGGCCACACTTCTGCATGTGCAACAATATTCCCTCCCCCCACAAAAAAAAAAAAAATACCAACCGTAATTTGAAGAAAGTTTTGCACATGTTGCACAGGTGCACGTGACTGCCGCAGCAGAAAGAAGGCTGTAGACAAATGTTCTTACATTTATTTGCCACATAAACATAAATAATATTCTTAACGTGGCCCATTTGCTCTTTTGCCATCGCTTTCGGCATTTTAAATTGTTTCAATGACTTGTCGCAAGCCGCACACAAACCTTCCGGTGCACAATTTGCAACACACTTCCACTGGCTGTGTGTGTCTGGCAAATTAAATTGCAAGCAGAGTTGCTGCAAGAGCTGACGCCACAGGGCGTGTTGCACTGACAGCTTGACAAGTGTCGGGCGTCAAATATTTGAGCAATTTTACACCGCCCAACGCATGCAATGTCGCCCAAAGACACACAAAGAGAGACAGAGAGAAAGAGAGAGAGAGAGAGAGAAAGACAGCTAAAAAGCTTACAAACACCAAGAGAATTTGGGTTATTTCTTTAATTTTTACTTTTTGCTAAGCCAACGGGTTTGTCTTAAAGAAAGAACAGATATTAAACATGAAACTAACAAATAGTACGACAAGTTCTTAACCTTTAAGTTTCTTTAGCTTCGCTTGCAATGAGTAAACCGTTAGGGTAGTCTTAAATACCTTCCATACTTCCAGTTCAAATACAGAGCATAAGTAAAACAGCGATTAGCGATTTGGCAAAGAGTTTTAAGACATTTAACGACCTTAACGCTTTGAAAGTAATGTCCCGAGTTAAAGAAAGACATTAGAATGCTTGATGCTAGCAAATGGTGCCATAGATAGCGCAGATGTGCACACAAACATATGATGATGATTATTTATATGGCACAACTGAAACTCACACACGAAGATGGTTAAAATGAGTCCTCAGATAGATATTTTAAAGTGAGCGATGCCATTTGGGAAATGTTGTCAGTTTGGTTAACATTGAGCATGCTTCATTCTTCTTCTTGTTTCTTTTGCATTACCATAAAACTTTGAAAGCATTTCGCTTGGACACTTTGGCCCAAATGCAGTTACAGCTTTGGGAAGCATGTTGCCGGAACGCAAGTTGTTTGCGCCCAAAGGCGACGCGTCTCGTGGCACAATTTATGAAATTAAATTGTTGGTTATGAAAAGTTGCTTACTTAATATTGTTTGCCCCCTAATGTCGATGATTGCGCGTCTTCTGGCGCTTCAGATCGAAGCCAATGGAAGCGGATGTCACCAATCAATGCCATCGGGAATACACAAAAAAAAATACGAATACCGAGTGAAATAAATAAAATGAAACTTATTGAAATGTGGCGGAAAAGTATTTGCGCCTTATTGCCCGCAGGCATTCCAAGTGCGATTATAAATTGCATTCACAATTCAAATAAATAAAAAAAAATTGTAAAAATTTAAACAAATTTAAAAAGAGCCACTCAAAAGTTGCTTAATTGAATTTACTCGCTTTTTGTTGTTGCTTTCGCTGTTTTGCCCCATGTAATATGCATAATATTAACGAGACGCGCTTTAAATGCAACAACAAAAAAAGAGAATGCAATTAAATTAGCCGCAAGGCAACAGGACAAAAACTGTAAAGCCAAATTGAATAAAGGTAAGGGCGTGGCGAGAGCCACTAAAGAAAGAAAGCGAACCCAAAAGTCAGTAAATAATTGAAAATTAAATTTAAAATTTCATTCAAACAAATTAAGACTGCGAAACGAAGAATTTATGCAAATTGAATGCCCCCAAAAAGTGTATGGAATCAATCAAAACGCAAAAAAGTGGATTATGATAACTTCTGGCAATGCGTCGATGCGTATTAATTGCTTTTTGGGCCAACACTTTGTGCGTGTCTCTGGCGGCTTAGGAAATCCTTTGGCCGTTAACAAACCAAGCCGTTGTAAGGCTGTTAATAATAGAACTGGCTTTAATACGCTCGTGAAGGGCCAAAACGAAAAAACTAATCATGGCTGACAGCAACAACAAACAACGAGGTGTGTGTGTGTGTTTAGTGCCCCATCCTCAAAACTTTAGCCGCCGGTACTCTTATGCAAATGTGCAAATCTTAAATCAAGTTCAAGATACAAAAAAAAAGGAAAGGAAAAAGAAAACAAAACAAAAGTCGGGCTAAGGCAGAAGCCAAAAGTTTCTTGCTGCTTTGGCATCAAATTGAAATGCAAATTCAAACCAAGGTACCCAGCAAAACTAACGAAGTCAACAAAGTGACGAAGGCGCATCTATTTGCATACAGATACATATGTGTGTATAAATCTAATGGATGGATGTTTGGGACCAACAGTTTTTGTTGTGTATGTCATTATGCCAGACATATGGCAAAGTCAAGAGAATAGTGCATCATTTGCCCTTGGAATGGATTACTTACTGCCATCGCTGTGTGCGACACCTTCGCGCAACAGAAAGTAACGCAATCCCTCCATGGTATACTGTTCAGCTGCCTGCACGGGATCGATCACATTATGCTTGCTCTTCGACATCTTTTGGCCATCCACGGTCCAGTGGGAGTGCACATATAGTTGTTGTGGTGGCGTCAGACCAGCGGCCAGCAAAAATGCAGGCCAATAAATGCCATGGAATTTGAGTATGTCCTTGCCAATGATCTGCTGAGCGGGTGGCCAGTGGGACAAATACTAAAAGAGAGTATAATGAGCATCAGGAAGAAAGATGACAATAAAGAGTTATAAAGTTACCTGCTCATTGGGATAGCCTACAGAGCTGAGATAGTTAATCAGAGCATCCAGCCATACGTAGACAGTTTGGCTGTCATCATTTGGTACGGGTATGGCCCAATGGACACGATTCGCAGGACGGGAGACGGAAACATCGGGCAGCGGTTCGCTGAGCGTATCAAGCAGAATCTTCTCAAACTTGGCTGGACGTATGCGCGCCTCCTGTTTAACCCAATGACGCACGTCGTCTTGGAATTGTGATAGGCGGAACATGTAGTTTGTTTCCTCGGTCCACTCGACAGGATGACCTGACTCCAGAGAGTAGCGTAGGCCGCTGCTCTCGTCTAAACGCAGTTGGGAGTCAGTTAGAAAGGTCTCATCCGATACACAATACCAGCCACTGTACGCTGCCGAATAGATATGTCCACGGGTTTGCAAACTGTTCTGTGTGGTTGGAAGAGATGAATACAAACGTTGATTAGGTAATCAAGAGGAAAAACCAACCCAGAAATGTGCCACAGCCAGTTTGTGTCGCTGCTCGGTGGTACGTATGAAGTCGTCGTGTTCTATGCTTGCCGCCTGGAATACATTGCGATAACGCTCTGATATATCGTTGCAGTATTGCTCTACAGGCACTTTGTGTCCAGCTGCCGCCTGTTGAATCTTTGTGCCATGCTCATCGGTGCCGGTGCAAAGGCGCACTTTTCTGTCCGGATATCGCAAACGCTGGTAACGGCAATGAGCATCGGCTATGACCGCCGAATACAAGTGACCAATGTGTGGAGCTGGAGCAGAGAAAATCCAACTATAGTTCAAGTGTTATTCAACAACTTATCTTAAATCTTTAACCTGCATTGACATAGAATATGGGTGTTGTCACATAGTGAGAGCTGCTAAAACGCGCTCCAAACGCTTTTATTTGTTTTATTTTACTTGTTAACATTATAAATCGAAACTTTTTATTGATAACTGCTTGCAGTTTGTATAAACCTTTAACAATAATAAATAGCCGGTTGTCTTAACAGCGCTCAGCTGTTTGATTCGTGCTGCCCATTCGCTAAAAAAATCAGCTGTTTTGTTACTTTACATGGTACATTTGTACCAAAACAAGAGCTGTAAAACACGTAAAATACCAAAATGCGTTTAAATTTAAAGTCAACCGTAATTTATTTTAATACATAATATACAAAAACTTAAAATTAACATTAAAAATATACAAGCAATTAAAAAGTGTCTTACGTTTTGGTACCACGAGCATAATTGACAAATTTCTTCGTTTGCTGCCATTGCTGATGCTTTTGAGCCATGCGGCGAGTTCTGGACGCCTTCTGCTTTGCCTCAACGGCAGCACATGCAGCCTTATAGGCTGCCTTTTTGGTCTTGTCAAAGTCTTGTTTGGCCTCGAGTAGTTGTCGGTTTAAGCAGTCGACACGATTCTTTGCCGCTTCCAACAGCTGCGTCTTCTCGGCCATCTCCTGTTGCACACTAGATGCCACATTCTCAATGTTGACCAGATTCGTTGTCGCATCGGCCACCAAACGTTTCATTTGCTCAAGCTGTTTCTGCGACTCCACAGCAGCCTGTGCAGCAACATTGGCATTGGTCTGGGTGTTCTGCAAAGAAGCCGTGATGTCTGTGACCACAGCATCTGCCTCATTCATTTCCTGCTGCAGCTGCTCCACAATCTGCTGCTTACCCGCCAGCGCCGCCTCTGCTGCACGAGCCGATTGCGCCGCCCTCTCTGCCAGCTCGGACTTGACCTGTGTGGCAGCAGCCTCTGCAGCAGCCATTTGTGCATCGCTAGCAGCTCTTGCCTCCTGCGCCGCCTTCTGTGCAATGTTCGTGGCTTTCGTCTTGGGATCACTTCTGTCAATATTGACTAACTTTGAACAGGAATCGCCAGGGTTGCCCTCCGCTTCCGAGTACAGGCTTGACTTGAGCTGACCTTTAATGCCATCTCTCACACCCGACTCACCATGGCTATAGCTGTCCAGCTGGGTAATTGCATGCAGCCATATGAGGGATAGAAAGAGCACAGTCCACATATGCATATTTCAAGCTATTCACAATTTTTGTTAAACAAATTTATACGAATTGATAACGCACAGTTTGACTATATTCTCAAGGCAATAAATTAAGGCTTTAATTCAAAAAATCTGACTTTATTGAATTGCAATATTTAAAAAATATACTATATATATTAAGATATGGAATGGAATTAAGTACGTCGTGCGGAATGACGTCGACTCCTTTGAGCCTTTTGCTTGGCCTCAACAGCGGAACAGGCGGCCTTGTAGGCAGCCTTTTTGGTTTTATCAAAATCCTGCTTGGCCACGAGCAGCTGATTGTTTAGGTTATCCACCCGATTCTTGGCTGCCTCAAGCAGCTGCGACTTCTCAGCCAGCTCCTGTTGTGCCCCATTCGAGACATTCTCAATATTGCCCAGATTCGACATGGCAGCCTGCATCAGTAGCTTTAGTTTGCCCAGCTGATTCTTTGCCTCCTGGGCGGCATCACTGGCTGCCACAGCATTCGCCTGTGTGTTTTGCAACGAACTGTTTACTTCCTGCACCACAGCCTCAGCCTCGCGATGCTCCGTCTCCAGCTGCTCCATAATCTGCTGCTTGCCGGCCAAGGCTGCCTCGGCTGCTCGAGCTGACTGCAACGCCTTCTCGGCCAGCTGCATTTTGACCTGTGACGCAGCTGCTTCGGCGGCTGCCATTTGTGCATCATTGGCTGCCTTGGCTTCCAGCGCTGCGTTCTGTGCTATGTTCGAGGCTTTTGTTTTGGGATTCGCATTGGTTAACTGTGTGCTGCTGCAGTCCTTAGCTGCCTTGTCACCCTTATTGTCTCCACATTTGTTGGCACCATCATCGTCCAGTTGCACGAAATCTGAATATATATTCACATCGCGTTTGCCAAAAGCCTAAAACTAAATGTTAACACTGAAAACAAGTTAAGAAACTGTAAAGTATACTTACCTTTTCGCGTGGCCTTATGATATAGCTTTGGGAAATGCAGCCAATGTTGAGGATTATAAATATTGAAATAAATATCATTTTTCTGATCCTTCTAAAATCACTGTTTTAAACGAAAAAACTGTCAAGCCTCTAGCTTAAAATGTGAAAGTTAAATCTTTATGTTAGAGCAAAAAAATGAGGCTATACTTTCAAATCATGTGGCTTCTCATAACATGGTCGCTAATCCAAAATGCATTCGCGTCGCCCCAATCGAACCGTCGGCAAGTGCAGAGGGCGGGGCGACAGGTTCGGGTGAAACGACTGCTGTTGCCATGTCCGGATGAGGAGGAAGACAAGAGTTCGAGCTGTTCGGGGCAGGATGAGGTCGCAGCACAGGATATGCGACCAAGCTGCAACAAGATCAGTCCCAAGTCAAGTGGCACTGGCATCGCCATTAAGGCGGCCCAGGAGGCAAAACAGGCCAACGATGACATGGCCAGCGCTGTAAAAGTGGCCTCCGATCGCATTAAGCTGGAGTATGCGGATAAGGCAGCTGTTGCGGCCAAAGCGGCTGAGGCTGTGCTGGCCGGCAAGCATCAGTTGTTGGAGCAACTGGAAATGGAGGTGCGTGAGGCTGAAATAATTGTGCAGGAGGAGCTGCAGGAGCTGGGTTCGGCTGAGGCCAACAGCCAGCTGGCCATGAAGGCGCACCAGCAGGCTCAGGAGGAGACAAAGCTGCTGATGACGGCATTGAAGCTGGCCAAGGAGAACTTTGGCTGTGCCGAACAGGTGTCCTCCGCCTGCCAGCAGTCCATGTCTGTGAAGGCCAGTCTGCTGGAGGCAGCCCAGAAGCGCGTTGGTGTTCTGCTGCGGCAGCTAAGCGAGGCACGCAATGACTTTGCCAAGACCAAGAAGGCCGCCAACAAAGCCTTGTCGGCGGCCAAGGAGGCCAAGGAACGTGTTAATCCCAATTGTTAATCAATGTATTTATTTATATTTTGTTTTCTCGTATATTAATATATATTTAGTTGAGTTGAAATAAAACAACATTGATTAAAATAATTTATTCTGTAGTTTTATTAAACTTTTTTCTTTAGGGAATAAAAATATAAAATTCCTTGACAACGGGCAAAAAGTGCCCGGGTCTGAATGGCTGCCAAAAATGCTGTGGAACTTTGCCTGTACATTCGTATGCTTTGCTAGCTTTTTTTTATGATTCCGAACCAAACAATTTAAGTGTATATATATAGATATATGTATAACGGTTGATATCTGCAACCAATTTTGTTGAAAATACAAAACAAGTTAACTGTTAGGCTTAATCGAATTATAGTTAAAACTAATAGAATACAAGGGAGCTGCTTAATAAATAAGGTTTACTTAAAAGAGCCGGCAATACAAGGCTGACATAATGACGATACGAAAAAAAATAATAATATTATTACAATTGTACAGAATTAAAATAGATATAAATTTAGAACACATTGTTGAAGCAATTACAAACGAATTATACAATTTACATGGACACATTTTGTTTGTTTTTTTTTTAAGACATTACGAATTATAATAAAAAAATATATATTATAATTGTTTTGCACGAATACGTGCATAAATTAAGAACTAAAAACATGCAATTTGTTGTTGCTGATTTTGTTTGTGTTTTTACAATTAAATTGGTGTTTTCTGTTCACAAAAATAATTTCAAATGTGATGCTTAGTTACTTGTTGGTTATCCCAATACTTTTATACATATGCGTATGCCTATGCGTGTGTGGTTTTTGAATGTGTATATATATTTGTATGTATGTTTGAATATATTAGGTTAGGCCAGTAGATTATTATTTTTGTGTTATAGTTATTTAGTTCAATTGCAACAAACGTAAATACTCAATTTGCATGTGTGCATAATTCTACATAAAATAGTTTCATCTGTTTTGTTAATTTAATATATATATATATATTTTTTTTTAGAGATTTGTTGCGCCTTATTTATTATTGATTTTGTTTAACTAACGCTTTGTTTGATGTGAAGCCTTCTAAATATATATATATAATCTAACACAAGCCCCTGTAAATAATCATTATTAAATGGTTGCCCATCGTTTTGGCCATTATTGGGTTGATAAACTGACCAAGTCCCATTAACGGTATGTTTGTAAATATTGTTTAACTTGATCATATGCTTTGCAACATACTCATGCCTAGATTAATTATGTTTATATAGAATCTGTCAAGCCTTAATATACTGAATTTCATATATGGTAGCTAATACATATTTAATGCAAATTTTTAACATATTTCATATACAGTTAAACCATTTTCGCTGAATACTGAAATCATCGAGTTTTCTTTTCGCTCATTATCTTTAAGTTGTGTAAGTATGCGTGTTAATATTTATCGTACAGTTTTTATATCAATGGGCTTGCCATATGTAGATGTGGGAGTCCTATATGAGCACGTTGCATAATATTGTAATGAATTTTTAGGATATATATAGTATATAATATCAACGTTTTAACTCTTACATTTATAACTTTTCTGTCTAGCGTCTACTTATTATATATATGCTATCAAATGAAAATGTATCACGATTGACCAATAATTAGATCGATATAACCGTTAACTACACATGTTTCCTTTAGCTGTTTCTGCCAGTTTCTGTTGTTTCTAATTCACATTGAGTATGTTGTTGGACAGCGCACAGCACCATCCAATTGTATGGTTGTTTGTTGATCCGTCTAGTTTAAGTACTTGCGGCAGCGTTTAGAGCCACACGAACAAGGAATTTTCTCATCCTCGAATGGAAACTTGTAGTCATAGGTTAGCTCCTCGCCCTGCACGATGCGCCGCAGGGCAAAGATAATGATGTGCTTGTGCCCAAGTATGTCAACGACCTTCGAGTAGCAATTCGGCTGTAAATATTAATTTTGAAATTGATTAAACATAAACTTAAGCAAATGTAATTGTCCTTGACTTACCTCACAAGAGTGATTGATAAAACGCGCCGCATTGCCACGCATGGTGGCATCCACCACCAGATTATCGTCGATCTTGAACATGTAGCAGCCAATGCCACGGCTGTCATAATAACGCTCCCGTTTGTCCGTCAGTGTGGAGCGTATTAGTTCACCAGCATACTCAATAACCATTTCGCCTGTATGATAAAAATACATTAGTTTAATTTAGGTAAAACTAACAAGATGCTAGCACATACCCGCTTCAATGTCTTTGGTGCAATAGAGACCGCGTCCATGGATATGCGAACGGAAGACGCCAACATAATCCTTGTAGGTCTCCTTCAACGTACGGTACTTCATTGCCATGGGTAAATTGCTGCCAGTTCCACGTCTGCAAGATGAAATCGTATGGTATAAGTATGCTTTTCGGAGCACTCAAACAAATGTTTTTGACTCACCTGGGCACCAGTTCGTTGTCTGATGGCTGGACAAAGACCTGAATGGGTTGCTTGCGATGCCGAGACGCCAGCCAGCTAAACATATCGTATTCAGACCGACTGCTATACGGTTCACAGCGTGCACTCTCATATGCATTCTCTTGCAACTCTTCCTGATCCGAGCCGTAGTCCAATAGTGCCTGCCCATCCGCTCCTGTACCTAGTGCGGCCGCATTATTGCCGGAAACGCTAATCGCATGTCCACCTGCTGTAGATACATTGCCGTTGCGTTTGTGATACTTGGGCGTATATTTGGCACACTTTTCCACTCCAGGCAGCTGCTCGATAAGGTACTTCAGTGCGTTCGTCTTGAGGCCAATCATTTGCACACCACTCATATCAGCCAATGGTCCCTCGGGCAGCGGTGTGAGGCCATGAGCACGTCTTGCCACCTGCACAGCTTCAAAAACTTTCTCCCAGATCTCTGCAATTGAGCTGGACTTGTAGGTGAAGCCGTCCTCACTTTGTATTTCATACAGTAGATGTGGTCCACTAATTCTCTTTGGATCACGCATTGGTGGTGCTGGCTGTTGTGGTGCAGCTGCTGTTGGCATTTCACTTGACTGACTGACTGTCTCTGACTGCTGCTGCTGCTGTTGTTGTTGCGTCACATCATCTAGTTTTGGTTTCTTTAATTCGAGCTCAACGCCTGCCTGCAACTGTTTCAGCTGCAACTCATGAGCCTCGGCCATTTCGTTAATATAACTGGCTGCTGCCTCGACAGCTGCCGTCTCCTCTGCTGTGGCTGTGTCAAAGGCATTATTGTTTGTGGCACCTGTTGTTGCCAGCACATCCTCAACCATTTGCTGATAGCCAGCAGTGGCTTCTACTGTTGTCGCTGTGGCTATGGAATCAGCACAATCATCGTTTGTCAAATTGTCCAGAATTTTGCTGATCTTCTCTTTAACAGCCGGCTCTTCGCTGTCGGACATTTCGTGATCGTTGCATGCAGATGTGGCCATTTTCAGACTGAAATCATCGTCATCGTCCTCATCCTCATCGCCCTCATCAGCTTCATTACTGCCATTCTTAAGGTTTACGTAGTGATCCTCCGTGTCCATTGCCACTGCTTCCACATGAAAGCCATGCTTCTCTAGCAAACAATTTTCGTTTGTGTTGAGCTGATAGCCATTTTCCACCAGCTCCATATGATGTTGCTGTTGTTGTTGTTGCTGCTGCTGCTGCTGACAGCTTGTCGCTTCCATGAGCATGATATCATTGCTTTTGGATTTCTCCTGCAGTTGCATCTGTTCCTCTGCCTGCTTCTCATACAGATTCTCATTGTAGATTTGTTCATGTTGCATTTGTTGCACTTGCAGATTGTTTAACACATTCGCCTGCACCAGATCATCCAATGCTGTGCTGTTGTTGTTGTTCTTCAGCTCCATCTCGTAGGCGGGTGACTTTTGCTCGAGCTGGGCATAGCATTTTACCACAGGTTTTTGTGTAGATACTGCAGCAGCTACAGGTTCCTCAATGGGTTTAGGTGGCGTTGGTGACTGCACAACAGCATCAGTGTCAAGTGGCACTGGCTCTTGTCTTTGTTGCATGGGCAGCACACGATTTGTAGGTCGGCTGTTGATCGTTATGGGATTTGGCGGCACCACAGTGTTGTTATTGTTGCTAACCACCAGTGGTTGCTGTTGCAAGGGATTCACTACGTTTGTGGGCAGAGAATTGCTGGCATAATGCTGCAATCGATTTGCATTTCCATTTAGAAGAAGCTCAGCAGTCTGCTGCTGCTGCTGTTGTTGTTGTTGCTGCTGTGACTGCAGTTGAAGCTGTTGTTGCTGCTGTTGCGTCTGTTGTTCCAGCAGTTGCACCGCTTGCGCCTGCACCGCTGGCGTCATAACAAACTGAGCAGTTGCCTGTGGCTCGGCCGCATTTACAATGCTAATGATTGGTTGGGGTACGGGCAATTGTTGCTGTTGCAGCTGTAGTTGGGGCTGCAATTGTTGCTGCAGCTGTTGCTGAAGCTGCTGTTGTTGCTGCTGCTGCTGCAATTGCTGTTGTTGTTGTGCCGGCAATCGCTGTTGCAGCAGCGCCATTTTAGGCACCTGACTAGCCACCGGTGGTTGCAATTGTTGCTGCTGCTGCTGCTGCAATGTTCCCGCTGCTGGTGTCGCTGACAATTTTGACGCTGGCTTCATTACCTTCGGCTTCACCTCCACCTTATGTATGGGTCTTATGAGATTAGTTTTCTTTTGCAACGGTTTTGAGGCAATGCTGGGTGGTGCACCACATGTGGTGCCGGTTTGTTGCACATGCTGCTGCTGTTGGGCTGCCTGCTGCTGTTGTTTGTTCTTAAGCTCGTTTGCCTGCTGTTGTTGTTGTTGGCGCTGAAATTGTGCCTGTAACTTCAAATTGTTTAACTGCTGCTGCTTCTGTTGTTGTTGTTGTTGCTGCTGCTGTTGATGTGTGGGCAATACTTTGTTGACGACCTGAGAATGCTGTTGCTGTTGTTGCTGCTGTGGCTGTACTTTGGTCATTACCGAGTTGCTCGCCTTATTCGCATTTGCTGTACGTTTCATTTGAGTCACCGGAGGAATCTTCGCTGTGGCCACCAATGGTGCACCGTAATCGTTCATGGTTTGCTGACTGGAAGATACAGGTGTCGTTTGAAACTGAAAGCCAGCATTTTGCAGCAACTGTGTGGTGGCATCATCCGTTGCCTGTTGTTGCGTCTGTTGACTTTGTTGCAAGACACTAGCAGCATTTAGATAGCTATTCGTATTGCCACTCGCATCCACTGTGTTGTTGAGCACCACATAGCCGGCGGGCAAATCGACAATCGGTTCGATTTTACTGGCCTGGAACACCTGTGTTGTGGTAGCCGAGAAACTGGCATTCTGGCTGAGCACACCGGGCATGGCTGTCGATACGAATTGTTGCGAGGACATCACTGTGTTTTGAACAATTGTCTCCAAGCCATAATACATGGGTTGTGTGGCCAGTATGACCTGCGGTGTGGCTGTTGCAAACTCAAGTCCCGTTGCACCACCTGCTCCTGTACCACCCAAAATGAGCGGCTGTTGTGTTGTGGCACTTTGGGTGCCATCTGCTCCAGTGGTCAATTGCAGCGTTTGAGGTTGAATGAGCGTGCCAATGACCTGGGGCTGTGTCTGCAGTTGACCCGTGAGCATCTGTAGACCCGAGTTGCCAGGAGCAGTGGTTAGCACAAGATTGCCACTTGCATCAGTTTGTAGAAATGTTGCACCAGCACCAGGTGTAGTCAAAAACGTGGGCGTCGTTGCCTGTTGCTGCGGCTTAAAGTCATTTGTTGTTGGTATCGAGATGTATTGCAACGGCTGGTTTTGACTTCCATCTCCGGTCACAAAGGAGATGATATTTTGTGCCTGGGTCTGTGGCAGCAACAACTGTTGTGCTTGGGGTTGAGCATTGCTTTGGAAAAGCAATTGTGGCTGCAATAGATTTTGTCCAAGCAGCTGCGTGGCACCATTGGTGGCAACTGTTATTGGCGTATGTTGCTGTTGATGGTGTTGCTGCTGCTGCTGCTGCTGTTGATGCAAATGTTGTTGCTGCTGTGGTTGTGGCTGCAATTTGGCCTGAATAGGTTTAACGCCATTGCCAGATTTCAGCTGCTTTTGCTTGGCAGCAGCTGTTGCCTGTTGCGCGGCCTTGGTAGCCACCGTCTTGAGCGGCTTACCCGTGCCCCGCAGTGGCAATACAATCTTCTTATCACTGTTGGTTGCCTGAAGAGTTTGGTACGTTGTTGTCGATAACGTTGGTGCCGCTGTCTGAAACTGGGTTGTTGCCGCATTACTCTGCGGCAGCTGTATAAACTGTTGCGTTCCATCTGGATTGGTGGACAGAGCAATCAGCTGTGGTTGTGCCTGTGTGGGTTGCGTCAGTGTGAAACCTCCGCCCAGATTAGCAGCCAGACTCTGCAATGAGTTTGCATAGAGCTGCAATTCATCATTACCATTGGTAGTGGCTTGTGTGGTATTTGGCTGTGAGAGAAAGAAGCCATTGCCCAAGGATTGTGGCTGCAATTGCAATGCTTGCAATCCTTGCAGACCCTGCACACCAAATTGACCCAGTGTAGCGAGATTTTGCACTTGCGGAAACGATGTTTGCAGATAGTTGAGGCCACCGGCATTGCTTAATGTGGCAGCGGCCAGAGCCTGTTTCTGCAACTCATTAAGACTCTCGGCAGTGAGTTGAGTGGTGCCCGTTGTTGTCTCCGATTCGGATTCACTGGTGGACATGGGCTCACAGCCAGGCAGATGACGCTGGAAGGAATCGTAGTTGCGATAGGTGCACTGGCAACGCTCACACTTCACTTGACCAGTAAACTGTGCCGCAGACAGATTGCCATCGCTGCCAATGATGCGATATTCGGTTATGGAATCGTCTACACCATCCATTTGCATGATCTTCAGTTTAGCGGGCTCCTCGCGTGATTCGTTCTTTTCAAAGTAACGTTTTGCTGCACTCCATGTGAAGCTCTTGGTGCGCATGCCAGCGCCACTTTCGGTAGAGATCTCGCCATTGCTGCTGCTGCAAACGGATTGCCGACGCGTTATTCCAGCAACTGTTGCCATTTCCTTTTTGCTACGTTGATTAAGGCTTAGGAGAACACCTTCAGCTAGGTTTTTGGAGAGTTTGCGTCGCTTAAAGGCGGCCACACTGCTGCCATCTAGTTTGGGCCAGGAACGGGTCTGAGCTGTGGCCTTATTCTTGAGCTGCTTTGCTTGACTGGAGCTGCGTGCAGCAGAGAGCATGGCATCCTCAACTGGATTGCTGGCTGGCCAACAATTGCTTAGCTCCAGTTGTTTACTAAGGCTATTCGAATTACGTGTATCTTCATCGCAAATGTTAACGGAAGCGCTACCCGCCGCTTGGGTCGATGAACTGGGTGTTGTGCCATCCTTGGACTGTTCGCTCATGGCAAAGAGTTCAGTTTTATCGCCTAGATCCTCATACATGAATATGTCCAGCATCGATATGCCATCGAGAAGCTCATGTGGTAAATCCTCGAATATGGCATCCTTTATCTCTGGCGGCAAAAGATCGGCATTCTGTTGCGGCTCCTCCTCCGTATTCTCATCGGGCGGCACATACGAATTGGGAAATTCGGCCCAATCTGTGTCGAGAAGATCACTGCGTGCCAGACTATTATGCCATCTGGCAATCTGTGCCAGTCCCAGCTGCACCAACGAACAGTTCGGATTGTTGTGATCCACAGTGAAATTGCGGCCTGCATCTAGAGTCAGTGTGGTGGAGTAACTGTTTTGAATGGTGGTGCGCACTGTGTACTCCACTATCTTCCAGGGTTCCTTCGAAGACCAATAAAGGCGACTGCACAGAAAATTTATCGGCACAATGGCCTCAAAGGAGTCCGAGAAACGTGGCACAATCGAACCCAGCTGTCGCACCTCGAGTGATCCAATGTGAAACTGCACTTTTGCTGGCTCAATTAACTTCTTGCGTTTGCGATCGAGTTCTACGTAAACGGGACGAGATACCTCAAAGTTGGATTCATATGTAACGCTTGGTGATCCATTCGATTTAAGTGCATTGCGAGCATGAGCTGGACAATACATAGACTTATCCGAGAGGAAGGCGCAATCGATGCTTCGTGCACAGGGATAATGATAGTGTTCGCCACAAGATTTGACATTGCAGCCAACGGTGGCGCCACGATTACCACAAACGACGCACTTAATCATTCTGCCACGCGCTACAGCACTATGCACATTCTGCAGTGAACCGTCAATCTCCTCAAAGACCTCGGCAGACCACATGGCACAGTTTGTGTGCACCCAGCAATCGTGACCGCAATAAAGTAGACGTGCCTCCTCGCTGGACAGACCCTCGCCACTCTTGCGGCAGAAAAGGCAAACTCGTGAGTCAAGACGGGTCTTTAAACCACAACCACTGCCCAGATCATCTACATCGTCCAGTGGTATGTCCAGAAGACCAACACGTGGCGCCTGGGATGCAGCCTGATGCTCTGCATAGGTAGATGGTGGCTCCTCCAGTTCCTCGTAACCGCAAGACTCAAACATGTCCTCTTCGAGGGCATCGGTGCAAGCCTTCGTTTCGTTCTGGAACCAGGGAAACTGCTCACTTAGAAGCTCTTTGTACGCAATATCTAGTTCATCACAGTTGCTCTGCTGTATCACTTGGCTCATGTCATAGTTGAATTCCGCCAGCGATACATATGCATTGCCAGCAATCTTCTGCTTGATATCGACCAGGCTAAAGGTATGCGATTGTGTGACAGGCTGTAGACAGCTGCATGGCACTGGCGTTGAAGGTTTGGGGCTGGCATTGTGCTGCTCCTTGAACTCGTAGACATCATCGCTGTTCTGGGACTCGCCATCGCTGCCCAGACCATTGTAGCTGAACTGCAAAGCCTTTGGTTGCAGCTTTCCATGGGTTTGGGACTTGCCAGCGGCACAACTGCAACGCAGTTTCTTGCGCGGACTGAGCTTAAGCAGAGCGCACGCTTGCCTCGACTTACTGAGCAGCTTTAGTACACTAAACAGACTTGATTTGAACTCCTCCATGACAGCTTGACGCCATTCGTCCGCCTTGTTGCGCGAGACATCGCAACGTCTTGCACACTTTTTGCATATAAACTCAATGGATTCGGGCAGAGTGCTTAGGAGATTATACTGCTCATCGCTGAGACCTTCACATTTGGAGTGCACCCATTGATTACAGTCGCCGCATTCCATCATCTTCAGATCGAAATCGTTGTCGTCATAGCACTTTTGGCAAATGGGACAAAAGTTGCCCTTCTTGCGCAGTTTAAAGCAGGCGGTGCACATGGGCAGATTGCCAACAAACTTGGACACCTTGGTGGTGGCGCACGACTTACACTTGAGACAGTTGACACAAATGAGTGGCCTATCTGCGCCCAGTAGACGTTTGCTGGTGCCCAAACATGTGCTATGATAGTTTTTCTGGCACTTTTGGCACTTTACTTTCGATCCGGATGACATGTTACACGTGTAGCAAACGGTGCAACGTGGACACAGCCAGTTCAGACGTTGTGTCAATTGATTCAGCGCTGAACTTGTAGCAGCCGACATGGCGCAGGCATTGTGAGATGTTTCAAGTAGACTGTTCATAAGAGTGTCATCAAAAGAGCTATGCTTAAGATTGTACTCGTCCAGCACACAATACTGATGGTAGGGCTCACAGCAGCAGGCACAGAAGATGAGCGGATCCAAGCCTGTCGAACCGCACAGAAAGCAAAGCGCTCGTTGCGCCACTGTTTCTGTGACAATCAGTCCAAAACCGGTTTGGCACACCTCAGCCGGATCATAGTTCTCCCAGAAGTCTATGGAGATCAGCGCCTTCAACCGGTTGACCTCCTTGGCGAGCGCACGACGACTTTGTGACGCTGTTGGTTGACTTCCTGCATTGCTCACTTCGATGCTTCGTTGCTTCTTGCTGGCCACCAATCCACTGGCAGCTGATGTCACTGTTGCTGTCGCATTGCGTGTTGTCACCTTGCCCTTGGATGCTGCAGCTCCAGCTGCTGATTTTTTAGCCTCTGTTTGATTTGATTTGTTGCTCTTCGGTTCTGGCACGCTCTTTACCACGGCCGTTGCTTCGACTGGAACTTCAGTTGTTGCCGGTTTGCATGTGGCACAATTATCGTTCTCATCCGTTATCATTGTTTGCACTGGCACAGGCGACTTGGGCTTTGTCGTTGTAGCTGCTGTTGGTAGAGATTCAGCCGCTGTCAGCTCGTCCACCTCCTCGTCACCAAACGTAGCCAGCGGTTGGCCCAGCACTATAGATGCGCTGCGGCACACATGCTTCACCCGCGGTCCCTTTAAATCGATACGTTGTCGCTTTAAGTTGTCGGGCACAGCTGTTGTAGAAGTCACCTCGGCAGCGTCTGGTTGATTGCTAGTTGCAGCAGTAGAGCTTGTTTGTGTTGCCGTCGCTGCTGCATTAGACGCTGTTTGTTGGTCCTCCTTTTGAGTCTCTTGAGCAGTCGCCTCAATTGCTTTTTTGGCACTGGGACTGAGCAGCTTTTCACTATCCTGCTCTCTCGCCGCCTTTTCCTTTTCCAGCTTAGCCTTGCGCGTAACTTTAGCAGGCGCAGCTGCTTCACTGGTACTAGGCACAGGGCTTAGGCCAACAGCAACCTCCTTTGACTCTTTGGCTTTCTTAGTATCGCTGGTGGTGGCGTTGCTAATCTTTAAGAACAAAGGCTTTTCGAGTATTGCTGGCCGTAAAAGCGGTAAGCTGCCAAAGGTAACATTGTTCTCAGCCAACGGATTCGATTTAATGGAGTTAACTGTTGTTTCCGCACTGGATTTCCATTTGATGGTCGTGCCGCCGACAGAAGAGGATGTAGCCACTGTTGGCGCTGAGAAACGCAAACTAGCCGTGGGCGATAACAGCTCCGCACATCCTTTATCATTGTCCTTGGGCATCGCCTCCTCTCGCATGCTGGCAGGCAGAATGGCACTCATGCGACTTCTATGACCCGTGGGCAACTGGAATGCTGCTAGACATTTCTTGAGCCAACATGCCGTGCAACGTTCCTTGTACAGTTTCTTAAAGTTCTTCAACTGACTCTTGAGCGATTGTACATTACAGCTGCCACCTGTATCTAATAGAAATAAACTTGTTAATAGGAACTATAGTGAATATATAATTATATTTAGCTACTTACCATCTGTGCCTTTGCACTGTAACTGTTGGCTGGAACTGGAACTAGAGCTGGAGTGCATGGTCGTTGATAGTTTTGATATTTTTGTCATTCTGGAGATAAATTTGCGACAAACTTCACAAGCTATCACACCATATTTGCGTGCCAATGGCGCATCCTTGTTGTTAACGGGCGTTGAACAAACGACGCAGGACATGGCCACAACTAAAAGTTTATAAAAACAGAGATTAGAAAAATATTCAAGTAAAACAAAGGTTATATATATATTTCTAAAATACCTGAATTGGAGTTGTTGAGCGAACCAAAGGATATGGAATTCGCTGGCGCAATGGCACTTGAGACTGCGGGCAAGCCCGCAAATGAGATGGTGCTCTTATCCATTTGAAATTGCAATCGTGGCTGTCGCAGCACAAAACTACTACTAAGCTTAGCGGTACCAAAGCTGGGAAAAGTTTCCTTTGCCAACTTTTGACTTAACGGTGTAGCTGTGGACGACGTTAACGAGGAGGAGTTGGTGGTAGATGCTGTTTCATCAGCAAAATCACCCAAACCAAAGTAGTTCTTAGGCTTTGCTTTGACAACAACATCGTTTGAGTTCTTTTTGCTGCTTATGCTGCCCAACTCCATTAGCCGTTTATTGGGCTTTATAATGCGCGATGAACGTGTGCTGCGTTTTGGTAACACAAAGTGTTTATCCATTACTAGTTGCCTATCATCGACGTCCATGTCATCGACGCTAGCAGGCTCAACACTCTTCTCAGAGCTTGCCTCCTCGTTATCGTCCAAATCATCATCGTCAATATCATCATCGTCCTCAATATCGTCGCTACTTCCAGAGCTACAAAGTAAAAAGACATCAAATATAATCTCAAATATTTACAAGTTAATAACAAATTAAAAACAAGTATAGCATACTTTAAGGCAGCCATAAACTAGTTTTAATCGAAGGAATGTGTAGCAAAAAAAGAATGAAAAAAAAATAAATAAAACGAATTATGAATAATGTCTTACCCATCATCTTCGTTGTCTTCAGTTGCTTTCTGATCGGGCTCATGCTTGCGAAATGTGACACCACCAGAAACAGCGTCCTCATCATCCAATGGGGCGCCAAAAGCGCGCGACAATCCAGAGCCAAAGAGGCTCGTTGAGCTGGATTCCTGCATTGAGGAGGACGTCGAGCATGTCGTTGCTGATGCATGCACTGAGCGAAATTTCAGCGAATTAAGCTTGTCGATGTTGGAGTTCTTGTTGAGTATCTTGGACAGAATGGAGGGACGCACTATAAATTCACTGCCCCTACAATAGTTGAGCGGTCGATTCATGCTATCCTTCTTCATAATGGAGACGAGCGGTACACGGTTGTCCGGATTATAGAAACGCTTTACCACCGACTTGTCATCGCTCGTTTCGAGTATGTTCTTGAAGGTGACCGTCTTCTTCTGCTTGACAGCTGTCGCTGTCTGTGTCCCTGAACCACTGCTACTAATCGTAGTAGAGGTTGCCACAGCATTTGGATTTGGACTGGAGCCACTCGATTTGGCGAGTGCAGGGACGGCAGCGCTGGTGACGTTGCTTGCTTCCGTTGCTGCCTCATTGGCCATTTCGATTGATGACTTTAGCTGCAAAGGCGTAAACAAGACGGGTTAGTCATAAAACTTCGACATGCGGACCAATCAATAATGCATGCAAAGAAGTAACTAAATACATGCTCGTAAAAAAAGCAACTAAAAACTAAGAAGCATGCAAGGCAAAGCAGAAAAAAACAAAGCAGGGCATGGGATATAAGGTATAAGGAGAAACATGTGAGGCATTGGGCAAGTGCAAGTTTGGGTGTAGCGGGTTTGGGGAAGGGCTTAAACAAGTTATGTATGTTGCAGGTACAGGGCAGAGTAAAGCGCGAAAACGTCATAAGAGCCAATTAAGCAGGTAAGCGAGCAAACATACAGGCGATAGGCGGCAAAGCAGACAGGCAGGCTAGGGTAACCTAACCACCAGTCAGTTAGTTAGTTAGCCAAGCAGCAGGTAAACAACAACACCAGGCAAAAAGTCTGGGGAGCATAATTTAGCGCCCTAACTCTTGACGGGGTTCTTATTTACATTGGGCTAAAAAAAAAAAAAACACACACACACATACTTATTAAATACAACAAACAGAAATAAAGGAAGAAAGAAATAAAGTTAAGCCAGAGCTGAAATGGGGCAGAGAGTAGAGTAAGCAAATAACACGCAACACAAAAGCCGAGAAAAAATCACTGAGGAAAATCGGCTTTAACTTATTTATATATATTTTCTTTTATAGTTTTTTTTATGTTTTGTAAAGCGGTCGCAAAGCGTGTGTACAGTACAACAACATAAGGCTAAAGAAATCCACTTACCATTGCAGCGTCTTCACTGCCTCCTGCTGCTGCTGCTGCAGCCGCCACCTCGACAACATTGAGCTCGTTGACGACGACAGCGGCGATGGCATTGCTGGCAAAGGGGTTCGTCAGCAGGCCAGCAGCTGCACCACCTCCCCCACCCCCAGCAGCGTTTGCTAGCGTTCCCGCCACATTCGACGTTGACGTCGCTGTCAGCGTTGCACTCGCACTTACTATATTTGTAGTAGTTGTTGGTGTTGTTGTTCCTGTTTGTGTTGTAGGAGCAGCAGCAGCAGCAGCAGTTGACGATGATGATGAGGGGCAATTAAGTTGCAATTGTTGTTGTTGTTTGAGTTTCGATGTTGAGGGCAACATCACCTCCGCTCTGGCCAGATTCAAGTTTTTGAATTTTTTATTGCCTCCTTTGCGTGCACGCTGCAACGCACTGAGGCCCGGCACAAAGGCGACAGCAGCAGCAGCAGCACTAGTTGTTGTTGTTTTCTTGTCATTGTTGCTGCTGCTGTCATCGTCGTCATCGTTGTTTATGTCCTCGGCATCATCATTGCAGTTGTTAAGCTCAATATTATAGTTGCCTTGATTTTTGCATTCTTTGACCTCAGTTGTTGTGGCTGTTGTTGTTGTTGTTGCGGCGCTCTTATGATGGCTGCCACCACCGTTTACACTGCCGCCATTTGTTGTTGTACCGCCTCCTCCGCTGCCACCGCCACCGCCACCGTTGCCGGCTGTATCACCCGAAACTCCGCTGGCGGCTGCACCACTGATCGCCGCGCCACTTGACGCATTATCATCATCATCGTTATCACAATTGTTGCCCTTGTCCCGGGACGCCGAGCCGGCACTCTGTTCGCCCTGCTGATGCTGTTCCGTTGCCGGCGGCGCTGTCGCCGCTGTGGCACCATCATCCTCCAATTGTAGGACACTTATCCGCTTACGATTAATCGACTTGGATGGTTTCCCGGGGAACTTGGAGCGGCCCATAATATATACGCACTTGCTGTTCTTTAATTGTGTGCATTTGCATTTGCATTTGCATTGGGCAAATCGTTACACTGTGCTGTGTTGCTACAAAACTTTCCTTGCAACGGCTGCTGCTATGAAAAACCACATAAGAAAAAACAAAAATACAAAATCAAATAAATGCAAAAGACAATGGCTAAATGCAACGTTCACGTGAGCCTAAAAGACCGGTATTAGCAACAACGCGCAACGACAATAGCAACAACAAAAAAAAAAAATAAAAACCAGCAGCAGTTACAATAACAACAACAACGTCAGGCAATGCCTGTAACCGAATCGCGTTTGGAATGCGTCAATTTCCCCCCTCAAACACACACATACACTAATACAAGGCTGTTGTTGCTGTTGCTGTGGTTACCAATTCCACTTCACTCTACTCCACACTGTTCCTTTACACCCCACTCACTGAATGGTTTGCGACTCGTTTCGTTAGTTCGTCGTTCCTTTATTACATTTTTGTTGCTTTGTATTTATTTTTTTTATTTTTTCGTTTAGCTCGTTTTCGCGCGCGTTCCTCGCTCCTTGCTTTGCGAATTACAACTACTAAAGCCGAATGGCCGAAGGTGACGTCGCAACGCGCGGCAGCCGCATTCGTTGGCTTCGTTGCTGTTGTGTTGTTTTCGCTTACGCTCTCTCGCGCGCTCTCTCTCTCTCTCTCTCTCTCTCTCTCTCTCGACACACACAACACACGTACTCTCTCTTTGACGCTCCTGTTTAGTAAAGGTGCAATTGCAGCTGCCTTTGTCTCGCTGTTATTATTGGTTCGGCTCCTGCAGACGACGATTGCCACGTCTTGCGTGACCACCGGCACACACACCACCTTTTTTCTTTTCTTTTTGTTGTTTTTTCTTCACGCATTGCTACCACTAAATATACATATAGTTGAAAGAAGAAGAACAAAAAATTAAAACGAAATCGTCGTAAGAGGCAAAATATAACAACTTTAGCTCCTTAGCACGCGCTTGTGAGTATTCGCTCGCAGACTCCTGTCGCAGCCCTACCCCTCCTCATATCTAACTTATTCTTCTCGCTTACCAACAATCGGCTATTATTTTTCTCTCTGTCTTTCCCGCTCTCGCCGCCTGCTAATCGCAACGTCAACGTTTCATCGACGTTTTAAGTGGTTTTTCTACTTCAGACTTGAACTTTTTCAGCTTCGCAGGATTTTCTTGTTATTTCATTGTTGTTGCTAACGCGCAGTGTTGTTGTTGTTTTTTGTTGTTCTTGCTTTTCTACTTTACTGGAAAATGAAATTCTTACTGTTGTTGTTGTTGTTGAAGCCCACTACCCTGTTAAGTGGTGGGTTTTCCTTTATGACTGGCTTTTTTACGACAGTTTTTCGTTTTTTTTGTTTTTGTTTTTTTTTTTTGCTCCTTATGAGATTGTCGCCGTCTTATGGTGACGCGTGTTTGAAAATTCTTCTTTTTGCGCGTTTAGTTTTTCTGCGTTTTGAGTTTTTGCTCGTCGTATTTACAATTTTCCACATTGCTGTACTCCCTCCTTTTTTTTGCGCTAACAAAATTTACGTTGCTCAACTATGTTAGCAGTTTGGCTGTCATCATTATCAGCTTAACAGCAACTACATCATCATCATTGTGCGCATCATTATCATTGCAATGATCAGCAGCAGCTACATCATCATCATCATCTCATTACATATCCCAACACTCACACACAATCACAGCACTTATACCAGTATACCAATGTCGCTGTGTCTGTGTGTGTATGTGCGCGCAAATTTATTTTGTCTTAGCGCGATTTCTTGAATCTGGAAAAATGATTGAAAAAGGGGGAAGAGAGAAGAAGAAAAAAAATAAGACAAAGTAGAAATTTATTAGTTCGCTTCGTCGCAGTTGGCAAACAAGTTGAGATTTGTTTTTTTTTTCTTCTTTCTTTCTTTTCTTTCAACTGTGTGGGTGTGCAATGAGTGAGTGAGTGAATGAGTGTGTCTGTGTGTGTGTGCGAGTGCAATGAGTGCATATGTGTGAGTGGTGGGGTGAATGTAGTTTGTATGTTGCAGCAGGAGCTGCATGTGACGGTTAACCATGTTTGTGAACTACTTAATGACTGGCTTGATGGGCTTGGATAGGTGTGTGTGTGTGTGTGTGTGTGTGTATGGGGGGGGAACGGAATCGAAATTGAAGAATGAGAATGAGGTGAAAAACGTTCCAAGCTTTGAAACACCTCCTATTCAACCCCACCCCCCTTTTGTATGAGTAATGATTTGTTGTTGCTTCTTTCTTTTACATATTTTCTGTGTTTTCTACACTAGATATACCCATTAGAAATGCCTAAATGGGGTAGATAAAGCTATTATTACATAGACTACAACAAATATAGTGTATATACCCTAAGTTAGTTGTTGTAACTAACGCTAGTTGGCTTTAACTTAATGGCTGCATGACTCAGTTAGCAAGCAGTTCGTGCATAGAGTTGATTGTTTTTCTGTGCAAAAAGGTGTTTGTAGTATTTGCCTAGAGATATACGACACGACACGACACGACACGCTATGACAAAAGCGACCCGGTAGCGGCACCAATTACCACAACAGTTACCTGCTGTTTCTGGCCACACTAACAACTGACCAGTTAGTTAGCCAGCCCAGCCAGAGCTGGTTAGCTAGTTAGTTAGTTACTTAGTCAGTTATGCAGTTAGTCAATCTTGTCAACTGTACTCCTAAAGTGCAGTTTTGCTTTTGTCGTTTTCTTTATGTCTCATAGCCAATAGTCAATAATTTAGTTAACACACACAAACACACATGCATATGTAGATATATGTGTGTGTGTTTGTAAGATTTGCAATTATATTTAAAGCTTGACTATTGCTCGTTGGCAATTTAATTTTATCTTAGTGCCATAAGCAACAAACTGGCATGATGTAAGCATTTAAGTTCAGCTCCATCGAATAACACTTTACATGTATTTCTCTCTCTACGCGATTACACTAATTGCAGACTGCACATTGACATTTACATGACGTGTTCAACAGTGCTAATGGTTATTGAAAAAAAAAAACCCAAACAAACAAGTAACTTGATAGATAGATTTTTAAGTAACAGCTATTAAAGTGAATGACCCGACTGATTGTTTTGTTAGGCCTACGCACACAACATTAACTAATTAATTTTTTATTGCCTAAAATACTTCTTTAAGGGATGATGTGTGTTTTGAATATTTCCGAAGGGTGGAATGACAAAGCTTTTTTATGATTTTATGATAATAGTTATGTAAATTAGTGTGTCTATGTGATAATATCTTAAAGAACACATGGAACAATTTAAGATAATTTGTATTAAAAATGAAAAAAATAAATATCATGATAGACATATGACATAACAAAAACTAAAGTTTAATTCGCTCAAGCTCAAAACAATTGTCAACAATTTAATACACACTGTCTCAAGAGAGAGAGAGAGAGAGAGAGAGAGAGGGGGAGAGTCTTTTGCGAACAACAAATAACAAACTACGCTTTAAATTGTAAATTGCACAAAACAACAACAACAACAATAACAAAAGAGAACAACAAAGCACAGTGACACATAAAACTGGCAGACTAGAATTAATAGCAACGCTGCGTTGACATCAATTAAGTAAAACGCTATAATTATACTACATACGAGACGCAGGTCCATGTGTGTGTGTGTGTGTATCTCAAATGGCTGACAAAACGATACTCAAGCATTGGAATATTGAACTAATCAATAAAATCTCATTGAAGATGACGAAATGCAAGCGGTTATGGCCAACAAAAGTGGCCGAAGACGGTAGCTATAGACTTGAAGATACCCTATTTCAAGTTATGTAAGTTAAACAATTGAAGTTAATTAACATATTAAGCTTTTAAGCTGTCACATTGACATTCTCATTAGAAAGCTTTAACCATATTTGTAAGTTATACAGATGCAAATCAAAGCCACGCAAGATGCGTGGCACTAGTTGGTGATGGTGAATGGTGCTGCCACTAACGGTGGCACACTATATGCATATACAACAATCTCCAATCTTGCCAACGAGCCGAACAATTTGTACGAATCGTGAACATTCGTGTCAAGTCGCGCAAAGACGAAACGATGAAACGAAGCAATTGCCGATTGAAAACACGACGTCAAGGCGCGAGGCCGCACACACACCTTTAATTTAATTGCCATCAATTATGGTAAAAAGATTAAGAAATCAAAACAAGCGCAAATGTACAAAAACATGAATAAGGCGAATGCGAAGCAAAACGAAACGAAACGAAACGAAACATGTACAGACAGTGACACACACACATAACCAAGCACGCACACAAGAAGCTCAAGCAGGCAGGCAGGTAGGTAAGCAGCAACAACATAGACAGAGACAAGCATACATTAAGAGCCGTACAACAACAACTTGCAAATTGCGAGTAATTGAGCAGATTAAAGTCAAGCAGCGACTGCCAAAGCAACGGAGGAGGGAGCAGACCAGACAGACAGGCAGGTAACAACAACAACAACATCATCAGCAATGACGACGAGATGCCAGCAAGATGTCGATTGAAACCGAATCAACTGACGAACGATTAAAAGCGTGAGCACGACAATCACAATAACAACACCAAAAGCACGAACACATGCTACCGAACTACTAAATAGACAACTATACATAAACATATCATTCATACACATATTTACATACAAACATGCACAATGAGCGAGATACACACTTACACACACAACCACACATACGTGGATTCAAGTTTGGTATGTAAATTTGCATTAAATTATGCAAAAATGCCCAAATTATATATGTATGTTTGTTCAGACCAAGCAAGACAGCACCAACAAAAGACCAAACTACAAAAAAAAGACAAAAAATGAGACCAAAGCCCAGTGTAAATAAGAGCGCAATGGAGCCGAACAAGAGAAAGCCAAACAGGCCAAGCGGAGCAGCTGAAGAAGTTGATTTAACAGCAAAAAGACAACAAGCAACAAATGTGTCCCGTCCAGAGATAAAACGAGAGCGGCAGAAAGCAATAGAGAGAGAGCGAGAGCGAATGAGAGAGAATTAACATGGGTGCCGAGGCCAAACCGATGCGAAGGTGGGGGCCAACATGCTTTAACATGAGAGAGCACATTTGCGTGGGTGTGTGTGTGTGTGTGTTTACGTCTCTCAAAGAGCGTCAGTTTGTCTATGTGTATGAGTGTGTGCGGCGAAGGTGAATGAGGTGCCCAAAAGACGTTCAAATCAAAACACAGCAGCAAAGGTGAAAGAAAATGTGCGCGCCAATATGTGGGAGCGCAGAGTATTAATAATATATGTATGTTGATGTGTGTATGTGTGTGTGCATGAATGAGTATTAAAAGCTGAGCGTGAAACGCAGTTTGATGCTCAATTGCCACGAACACGAACGCAACAACAACGACAGCAGCCAATGTTAGGCTGTTGCTGCTCTGCTGCTACTGTTGTTGTTTGATTTGCTTTTCTAGCGGTGGCGTAGGTAAATATGTATGTTTATTTATATATATGATGGTGTTGATGGTGGTGGTGGTGGGTTCTCTCAAGTGGCAGCTGCTGCACGCAGCGTATAATTGTGTACCAAATTCTAATAGAAATGAAAACAATTACTTTTTTTTCCAACCAATGGCAAATGGCACATGGCAATCTAAATAGCGAGGGGTTCGCGAATAGTTTTTACCGGTTGCAGTTTACAGTTAATGTTCAACGATGCGTGAAAACTGAATGGCACAATTGAATAAAATAAAAACAAATTGGCAACGTTTAATACTTCAAGCATTAGCCTACAGCCCACTGGCTGCTGTTGTTGACTTTTGAAAGGCACACACACACACACATTGATACATATATATGCAAACACATTTGTATGAGCAATTACACATTTTGCGCTTTAATGATATTATTCGTATATTTGCGCGTAGTTTCTCACGCTCACACATTTTACGATTCGGAATTTGCCATTTTGATCGACAAATATGTTGGTGTCAAGAGGCAGAACGACAGAGACAAAGCGAGTGACACACACAAACACACACACACACACACACACACACATAGACATATAGCATATGCAAATACATACGTAAACATATTTCGTAATTATTCATCAAAATTATCATCAGCGGCCGCAGCAACCGGCCACCAAAACAACAACAACGTAACTGAGAGAGCAATGGCTAAACTCTCGGCCCAATCGATTTAGCTTGGCAGTTTTTCATACACACACACAAACATGTGTATCTATGTGTGCGCGCACATAATTTATTAAAAATTGAAAAATAAAAAGACAACGCAAATGATCAGCGCAATTATAGTTATAAATACAAAAGCACTTGGCCCCATTGGTGTGTGCGAGAGGCAAATCAGTGTGAGAGAGCGAGAGCGAACAAAAACAGCGACAACAAAAACTACTAAACGACAGCAAAAACAATTAACTGTAGGTACTCATATTCAACACATTTAATGTATATTTATTGATGCTTATTCTCACTCTCTTTCGTTGGGTGGGTGTGTGTCTGTATGTTTGGACAAACTGACTACCGTTGGTTTTGTTTTCCAACTTGCTTTCCATAGTATTTAATACTGCACACTTCTTTCAATGTGTGTGTGTGTGTTTGTGAAGTAAACGAACGGCGTAGATAAAACTATTTACTAAGATACAGGTAACTGTATAATTTGTGGACTTAAGCTGCACTGTGAAAACAAAACTACGCAAAAACTAAAACAACAAACTAGTTATATTTACGATTATTTGGATGTATTTATTTATGTATGCAAATGATTTGTTGTTAGTTTTCTAGTGTCAAAGTCAAATTGCATTTGTTAGATATGTCTACATACATACAAAAGAAAAGAAAAAAACAAAATACTCAACGATATATAACAAAACAAAACGCGAACGACTGACTCATCTGCTAAAATCAAATGTGCCGACGACGCCTAACTTGTATTATATTTTGTTTGCAATTACCTTTTGTTTTGCTCCCAATATGATAGTGCTATATGTATCCAATTATGTTGGTTGACAATATTAAAAACATAATTTGCCATTCACGGCAATGAGAAAAACAACAATTTTTAACATTCAACACAGTCGACTTGTTCGATATTCGGTATTTTTCGTTTTTATTTTCGTTCACTTATTTGTTGGTTTTTGCTTTGCTCTCGCATTCGCCTGCTTGGCGCGCTTGCTCCTCTCTCTCTCACACACTCGCGCCTTTACCGAATTAAATACATAAACAGCGCAACGAAACACTCACGAATACAAGCACTCATTCAACACAAGCTCACGCTCTTTCTCTCTCGCGCCCGCGCGTTATTTATATATATATATATCATATGCGTGTGTGCATGTGTGTGCGCGTTTGTATGAATGTCTGTATGTATTTTACGACGATGAAAA
The DNA here is from genome assembly GCA_035044725.1 of Scaptomyza caliginosa. Taxonomy (NCBI): domain Eukaryota; kingdom Metazoa; phylum Arthropoda; class Insecta; order Diptera; family Drosophilidae; genus Scaptomyza; species Scaptomyza caliginosa. The sequence goes on along the minus strand of JAWNNR010000979.1, from coordinate 401,524 downwards.
AAAAGCCTGCCTCTTCACAAATCAGGTTTGCAGCTTTTTATTTTACATTTCACAGCAATTTCCAATGCAACTTTGATAGCTTCTCACTGCATGGAACACTTATAAACACTTTTCACAATAAATTATCAATTAATTGCAACATTTTGCCCGATTTTTTACGAAATTTCTCGAGCAGCTTCTGTATGCTTGCAGTTGCTAGATATAATCGCTTACCGATATAAACAGTGCGACTCTGCGGCACTGTCACACTATCGATATGCTATCGATAGCTTTTAGTTAACAGAGCAATAATAATATTTAGAAATGCCCTTTAAGAGCAGACATTATTATTTGATGATTTAATTATTAAAAGTGTACCCCATAAAAACTTTTATCTATTTGTAATACTTGTGTGGCAGCTGGAGACTGCAATTCTATAATGCTCATATTGGTAATGTTAACTATATGCATCTATGTAAGCTAAAGAGACACCTTGCGGAATGTTAAGCCAACAATTTAGCCGGTTAACGCTTTGAATTTTAATTTAAGCAAGTTTAGTATTTCTTACAAGAAAATAACAATTACATAATTTAGTATTCCATATTTGGTCTCTCCAGTGCAATGGCATATGAAAAATCCTTTACATTTTCACTACCCATACGACGTAGGCGAACCTTAATAACATCCATCGATCTTTTATATTCTTTCAAACGAGACTCGAGAAACTCGTTCAACTTAAAAACCGCATTAACCACATTTGCGTCCGTGGCAAAGCAAGTCAATGCATTTTGAAACATAACTCGAATCTTCTCCACAAACTCGTTAAAATTATTAAACTTATTGTTATCCAAACGTGTCCTCAGAATGCCCCAATCAAGCTTTTCCACTTTATCGTGATCATAACGCGGATTCCGGCCAAAACAACGCCAATGTTCCGCATTTATGAATGGCCAATTAAGACTAAAACGTTTCTTCTTGATCAGCGTTTCCAGCAAATGCTCGCAATGATGCTTCTCAATCAAATAATTCTGCCATTCGTACACCAATCTCAAATGAGTCTCCAACTTGTCCGGTTCATTATGCTCCTCGTTCTCAGACTCAACTTCTTGTTTAGCCCCAGCGTTTTGGCCCTGATCTTCATTCGGCTGATTAGCTGCATATTCGTTTGACACTTGCTCTTCATGGTTAAATGGCATCCCAGCCAGATTTTGTCCATCCTCCTCCTGCTCCACCCTCTTGCTTCGTTTCCTGTCCTGTTTCCTGGACTTCTTCTTGCGTTTTTTCACTTCCCGCTCATCGCTCCAATCTATTTCACTCAGCAGCATATAAAACTCCGACTGCAGCTTCTTGCCAGCCAAGTAAACTTCAGTGCCCTGCGGATTATATATCATGCAATTGTTGATGACCAGCTCGAAATCCTTCAACGCCTCATTGCCATTGCAGTAGTAATCGTAATGGAAACGCTGACGAATCGTATTCAAATCCATCGGCTGCTTGATTATCTGATGGTAGTCGGGTATGCGCAATGCAATGGCATCCACCGGATAGCGAAAGTGATACGAATAGCTTTGCGAAAAGATTTTATCGAGCAGAGATCGCAAGTTTTCCAGCACATTGGTGCGACAGCTTTCTTTGCCCGCCGGCGGCTTAACTGGCGGCTGCACAATGCCATTAACCGGCAGCTGCGTTGGCTCAGTTTGTTCCATTTCGCTAAGCAGTAGCAAACTAAACAGTTCGACTCCACGAAATGCCGAGTCATTAATGACAGCTAAATCATTGAGCTGATTTATCGATACTTCGATACTTTTGGCAGAGCAATTAAGCAAGCGCATTAAAGCAGTCTGGCAACACTGCTGTTCGAGCAATGTTATGCTAGTTTGAGGGGAATTGTAGAATCACACCACCCAAATAATACCGAACCACACTCAATGTGGTGCTTCCCAAAAAAAAAAAATGTTGTTGAATAACTTTGACTTGCACTTGACAGACTTGACTTTTCAACCTTACCTCGAGACTCAAACAGTGGGCGGTTTGGGGGGCGTGGTAGATGTCAAAGCACTTGAACATGAAGTTTTTTTTTTGGAATTTGTAAAAGAAACGAATAATGTCAAACATCTTCTGATGTTGTATCAGCTTTTTTCTACTTTAAAGCAGAAAAGAAGTTTGTTTCGCTTCAACTTTTATAATTTGGCGTAAAGCCAACAATTGTTTATGCATATTAAACGCTTTAAACAGGCAATAAAAATCTGTTTAAGCCACGTTCAGTTGTCAATTGTTGCTTGAAAATGTTAGCTGTCTACCTGCTCTGTGTTTTCCTAGAACTGAGCCGAGCTGAAAGCTATGTGGCGTCGTCCACTCATGACATGTTCAGAGTACTTGAGGGCGAGAATGATTTGCTTAATGACTTGCGTCTTTATGTGGCAGCCTTGGGGCGCAAGTTGAACGTAACGCGGCAGTAAGTGCAGCAACCTTGAAACCAGCCCAAACCAAAACTCATCTTTTTTCATAGCCTAATCAATGATGCACTGGCTCGACAGCGGCAAATGCAAAGCGATCCTGAACAGTATATAGCCAATGCTTTGACTAGTTTGCCGCTAATGCGTCGCATGCACGAGGATGTGCCGAAAATTTACAAATACCTACAGGTCGATGCGGGTGCAGGTGGGCAAATGTTCAGTTAACAAGGCTAATAACTTGGCTAATTGCTTTTTCCACTTAGATCTGCAGCATATAGCTGACTACAAGCTGGATGTGATTACAAAATCGGATTTAGAGGAGGCAATCAGCGGTTTTATACGCATGCAACAGATCTATGAACTGAATGAGTTCGATATGGCAAAGGGTCTATTGGGCCAGAAGCAATATAAGTAAGATTTGATTATGTTAACAAAGTTAACTTTAATCAATGCCATTTGCAGCGCCAGGCTTTCAACGCTGGATTGTTTGGCTTTTGCGCAGCATTTGCAGTTTAAGCAGAACTACAACTTGGCCATTAAATGGTTTAAAGTGGCTCTAAAACTGTATGACTCAACACCCAAAGCAATTTACAAAGCCATGCAAATAGATCGAGCTTTAATATTAAAGGAATTGGCCAAGATTGAAGAAGCTCTTGCTGCTTAGTTTTTTTTCTCTGTAAAAAAAAGTTGATTAAATAAAAATTTGCTTTTTTTTTGGTTTTTCTGCGATAATTTTATTCAATAATTTATTTATATATATATATTTATGCACTATTTTATAGTATTCGTGTTTAATTTTATATGCAATGTAACATTATGCGACATATTTTTTTCTTTCTTAGCTTTCATTTAATGGGAATTTTTCTTAGCGCCACATTTTTAACTTATTACAAATATTTTCATTTGAATATTTTTTCTTTATTTTGCCATACTCTTTTGGTTGTTTAGGGAGTTTGAGGTTAGTATCTTGTCTCGACTCTTTCGTGATACGTATGTAAATGATATATGCGGAGTGGGTTCGACTGGAGTTGGCTTTAAAGATATTTTTTGCCCCACAGCGCTTTTGGCAATATGTTGCGTTTATCAATATCAAACAGAAAAAAGAAGCTTGGGCAGTTTCTAACGGTTTTCGTTTCAGCTTTAAGTTGGAGCAGGAGCGGTTGCGGGAGCGGGAGCGTAAGCAAAAACACATTTGTTGTGGGTTCGGCTCCAGGGGTTTTTTTTGTCGGTTAACACCTGTAGGAATATACTTCTTGATTGCCGGCTCACGCTCAATTTGGATATCACGCGCACGTTGGCCAAAGCGTCAGTGGCAGCAACCACAGCCAAGTGGCATAGCTGCTGGCTGCCACATTACGCGCCGCCTCCTCCACACCTGCCACATACAAAAAAAACACACAAAAGTAGAAATCATTAAAAAATTAAATAAATATATATATAAAAATACTTACCGCCTACGTAATTGAGATGCTCATCGTTTATGGACGAGGCGCCCGGATGTAGCTTGATTTCTGCAAAAAAAACAATAACATAGGTCTTAACTCATGGGAGTATGTGTGTATGATTACGCATACGCACCGTATAACCGCAATGTGCCCTCGGCACGACCCAGCGAATTTGTGCTGACACAATGATAGGTGCCCACATCGGAGGCGGAAAAGGAACGGACCACAAGCAACATGACGCCACGATAGCCATCACGCTTCTCCGTAATGCCATACTTGGGCCTTGGGAATAAAGTTGAAAAATTCTAACTCAAATTCAAATTCAAATTCAAACAAGGGCAGACTAACCCATCGAGCAGCATTTCGGGTCCCGGTGAGCCAGACTCCTGACTGGAAGTGGAGGCACTGGAATAACCATTCGAGGTGCGTGCACCCTTGAGCCAGTAGGAGACGGGCGAGGGTGATGCCTCCACCTGGCATTCCAGTTGCACATCAGAGCCAAGCGGTGTGCCCAAAAGCTGACTGGGAGCACGCACCATGGGCGCAACTACAACACAGAAAGAGAAGCTATAAGAGGGAGTTGGGAAAGCAGCAATGATGGAACGCTTACATTGCACGCTGAGCGAGACACGTTTGCTAACGGCCGGCGGGACATCGTTGGAGGCAATGCATAGATAGGCGCCCATTTGCCTTCGTTCCAGACGCAACAAACGCAACGAGGAGCCATTATATGTTTCCACTGCAAGTACAGAGAGCATGCCACAAAGCTGCACGTCTTTTGAGACCGAGTTAAACTTACCTTTCATGAGCTCACGACTGCCTGGTTTGCGTATCAGAATCATTTCACCATCTTCCCGACGCCAGATGACACGAGGCTGCGGATTGCCAGTGGCTTTGCACGTCAACGTTGCATCCTCGCCCTCCTGCACGGCCAGATCGGCGGACGAGTCCTCGTTTATAATATCCGGCGGCACTGTTTACTTAAACTTATTAACACACATTTTGTCTTTGTTTGTTGCTGCTCCTCTCTATTACCTTGCACATCGATGCAGCCAACTTGCTTCTTCATGGGACTTGTGTTTATCTGGCACATATAGCAGCCACGATCGCTTTCACGCAGCTTGCTGATCTTTAGCTTCCAGCTGTGTAAAACCAACCATTAAAAAGGAAACATTATTCCCTCTTCGAATACTTACGTATGCATATCCTGATGCATTACACTGATCCTGGCATTGTGCGTCACAACGCGTCCTTGTAGAGCGAGCACTGTTTGATCGGATGCACGCAGCCAACCAACCTGGGCGCAAACAATAACAAAAACAATAAGAATCTAAGATTGAGTGCAATTGCTGCAACGATTGACCTACTTTATTCTTGCCCAGATTGCGCACGGAGCAGGCCAAAACGGCCTCACGACCAGCCGGATACGTGACATTGTTGATGGAGCCAATAAACTCTGGATCGGGATCCAGCTGTGAATTTGACTCTATGCCCAGCACGTGGCATTCAATTGAATTAGAATTTGATTCGCAAAACAGTGTTAAAGGGGTGGAAGAGGGGGCCAATTGGGGGCTTATGCTACTTACCATGATGCTGATTCTGTGGATAGCCATTGGCGCATTTGGCGGCCATTATCAAAATGACAAAGAGTGGCCCTAAATGCCTATTCATTTTAGTTGTTGTTGCTGCTGTTGCTGCGGCTTGTTTTTCTGTGTCTGTTGCAGCCTGCAGCTGACGTTTGTTATTCGGCAACAGCTGTTCTTCTTTTATTTCGTTACAGTTAAATTTCTATTTCGATTTGTATGCGGCGTACGCGTTTTGTTTGTGGCAAATTGCGGCTAGGTGCTGGAATTTCACAACTGCATCTGCATCATCATTCGCAAGTGCTGTTGTCATCTGCAAAAACAAATAGTGAGAATATCAAAAACAAAATCAGTAAATGGAGTTCAGTTTAAGTGTTGCAGCTGCAGCAGTTGCCTGCAACAAAAGGGTTGGTTGTTGGTTGGTTCTCTGCTAACTTGATTATGTGTGGCGCAGAGTTTTACAATTTAACGCTGCCTGCTTTTAGGCGCGGCCAATATGGCGCCCCATCTCTCGCTACCTGCCGCTCAAAGTAAAAGCAAATGCAATTTTGAACACAAACACGAATTTATGGCATCGCCTTCTCACCCGCCTCTTCTCGTTTTTTATTTGCTGCTGCTGCTGCTGCTGCTGCACAGCAATAAAGTCAAAGTAGCAGGAAAAACTGAGCGAGTTTCGCCGAAAAAGGTGCAAAATATGAATGTAAATATTAAAAAAGTTTCGCTTCCTTTTTTTTGTTCCCCGCCCAAGAAGCAAAGAACTAACAAGGTGTTCGCTCATTTGCTTAAGCCAAACACTCACAAAAGCCACTGTAGCTTGCAGCTGTAAGTTGGCTGCACTTTGACGCATCTGTAATTTAATTTCTGGGTGAAATTGAGCGCACGGCTAATACTAAATTTTTGCACTAAACCAGTTAGTCAGCTCGTAGTCAAGTGCCAGCTGGATAGACCTGCGGCAAGGCCAAATGCCTGTGCAAAAGAAGTTCTTTCACGAGCGGTGTCAATGCAAGTGCCAGTGGGCTAAATATGCGCGAAACCCGCCAGACACTGGTGCCGGGAAGGCAAGTTTCAGCTGGCTGGAAATGCGATTTGCTTATTCAATTACCTTTTAAGTGGAAGTGGAAAACTGCTCTTGCACAACAGAGATACAAGAGAGCGAAGTTACGTTGCAGCTGGAGCAAACCACGATTGATTTATTATATTGTTCACTTACACAGTATATATAATTGCATTGCTGAACAAAACGTTGTTTAAAAACATTATTTAAGAACTTTAAGCTAAGTAAAAGGTCAACCTACTTGAGGACTAATATATGATATAATGATATTCAATGGCTGGTACAACAGTGCGTATACATTATATTGTTCTTAGCTGCATAAGCGCGCATAACTTTTTTGAGTAGCAAGAGAAAAACTTGGTTAAGTTGCAAGAAAATTGAAAACAAATCCTTGTTAAAATACAAATTTAAATTACATTTCAACAGTTCTCTCTCTCTCTCTCTGCCGCAGCTGTCAGTGGAGTGAGGAGGAAGAAAATAAGGCGAAAACATATTTGCATGTATACTTAAGAAAGGGAATATTAAAGAGCAGAGCTCCTGCTTTCACAAAAGCGCGAACATAAATAAATTTGCCGTGTAAACGAAAAAAAAAAAACAAAACTGCGCCAAAACAAATGAAAAGAACAAACTGCAAATCAGCGCACAGTTGCTGCAAGGTGGAACCAAAAGAGAGAGAGAGAAAGAGAGAGAGGGCGAGTAAGTGAAACAAAGTGGCAGCTCAGCTGGCGGCAAACAGCGAAAAGTGCAAAGGCGAAATCCTTTTGAAGTTCTGCCAACCAAGCAAAAACAACAACAACAGAGGCTAAGGGTAAAAAACACACTTGAGGCGATTGAGTGACAGCCAGGTTGAGCAAAAGGTCCTGCAAAAGCGGCCAGCTTCAATGTCTCAAATGCAACTGACAATCGTGTGCAGTTCCAAAAAAAAAAAAAAAAACAAAGGTTCAGCAGCAGCTGGAAGCTTAATGGCGGGTCAGCAGATGGTAAAACCGTTTAAATGGCATACAGAAGTAAACGACCGACGCTGCTGCTAAGCGACAAAGCAATTTGACTTAAAACTGCTGAGCACTGTGAACTGAGTGCTGATTTTTTTTGTCTTCTTCTTCTTTTTGCAATGATGACGTTGTTGATGTCGCGTCCTCGCCGTGTGTGTCAACTAAATGACTAAGGACCTTGGCAGAGGCAACGGCAACAGCAGGAACAATGTCAGCAAATAAACAGAGTCTGGAAAGGCTCTAAAGGATCAGGGCTTAAGCTCATTTATTTAAATTAAAACAAACACTGCTGGCTAAAAAGGCAACAAAACCAGCTGCACGAGGCACGAGAACTTTTAACAAAACATACGACTGGCTGCATATTCTACACACTCACACACACACACACACATACGAGTGTGTGTGTGTTTTGTGTTTGCCTGCAAGGCGAAGCAGCTTGTAAGTCTGTCTGTCTGTGCCATAGAACTTTGGCAACATTTCCGATTGCTAGCGCAGCTGGCTTTAGCCATTGTCCTCTCTGTCCTCTTCGCCCAAACCCCCACCCCCAACCCCAACCCCACCCGCAACCCCTTCAGCCTGCCTGTCATTTGTCCACTACACAAACAGGGCAAATTGTTTGCAATAAAGCGCGTGCCAAGTGAGTTGCTCCCACACTTAATCCGCTCCATCAGCTTCTGCCCACCCACAGCTTGCCCACAGCCACGCCCATTATCGCATACACCAGCAACAACATCAAATGTTCTCTTTATCTCCATCTCCCAGCAGGTGGCCAACTCCATCTATCTAACTATCTATTGAAGCATGTGTCCCTTGCACTTGCCCCCTCCCCTCCCCCCCAGGACGTTAATGAATTTCACTGGCAATTGCATACGAGGCAACATTAACAACAACTAGAACAACAGCTGACAAGTCCAACAAATAGCGAATGCAAAGTTTAAGCAGAAAATCACAAAATGAAAATGTTAATTGTTTGTCTCACTTTTATTTTTTTTATTTTTTTCTCCCCCTTTTTTATGTTCTCTGACAATGCAGAAAGGGATACCATAAAATAAACTGAACTCTTAGTTAATGAAAGACACACAAATAAAGAATTCCTGGGTATCAAATAGTCAGTCATTAACTTTTTTTTTTTTTTTGATGCCCTCGCACTAACTTGTTTTGTTTTATTTGTGATCTGAAAAAAGAAGGAAAAAAACGGACAAAAACTTTTGTTGCAAAATTGTTCAATGAGATTTTTTATTGCAGTCGTCGTAAAAGTTTTTTATGCGGCACCATTAGTAGCCAATTATTGGCGACTTTTTACGCTCTAAGGCTCAAAGCCTGCCAACGGCTAGCTAGCCTGGCTGCAAGCCAATTTATATTCGATGTCAGCGAGTGCAAAACTATTTGACTGACTGCATTAAAAAGTTCAATAATGAGCCACTAATAACTCAATATCTACAATATGACCCGAACCCCAAGAATGCCGAAGCGCTAATTAAAACCGCCTGTCAGAGTGTAAAATGTTTTAATGTCGAGAGAGTTTGTTTTTGGGTTGCAGGCAAAAGTGTTTGCGACGCCTGCATTTTAGCTTAATTAAACATTGGCGCCTCACTTTTAATTGATTGTGAACAAACTGAAAGGCTTGCAGAGAATGACAGCAGAAGTGGTGCTAGCAAGTGAAGCAGCGGCATGATGCCATGATGCCATGATGTAAATAAACAATTTAACTAAATGCGCCGCAAAGTAGGCAACGCGCTTTTCAACGTCGACTTGCCTGCCTGGCCACAAAAGCCTTGAGCATTAGACGCGGCATGGAAATGATGCTTGCAAAGTGTAAATGTAAACACAGCTCACAGCAGCAGTGGCAGCAGCAGTGGCAGCAGCAGCGGCAGCAACAAAAGGCCAGCAAAGGCGTCGAGCACGAACAATGCGTAGAGCCCCCAACTTGAATGAATGAAAATGGTAAATGGCAGAGGCAGAGTGGTGGCAAAAGTGCTGCTGCACGACCGAATGAATGAATAGCAATGGCAATGATTGTAGGTTAGGTTTTCACAGGAGGGGCAGCAGCAACAACAAAAACAGTGTTGCAGGCACAATTGTGATAATTGCCGTTGTCTCACACCTTATTTTCTGTGTCTGTTTTTTGTTGGTGTGTGTGTGTGTGTGTGTGTGAACTAAGAGCGCCAGCGGGTCATGAAATGATGACAAGCAAAAGCTCTTCCGTTTGCCATTGTTCCACTGTATGTGCGTGTGTGCGTGTGTGTGTGTCTTGTTTGGCTGCCACTCGTAGGCATATATGCCACATTTAAATGCCTATGCCACACCCGTTTGCCTTACCCCGCTGTTTATTTAACAATTTCATTGTTTACATTTATGTTCAGCATATGTATGTGTGTGTGTGTCTCATCTATACATGCCACACACACTCACACACACGCACACACTCAACGTTTTGCGTTTGTTCCCTTCTAGTTGGATTTTCTTTCGTTTTGGCGCTTTCTCAACTTTTTTCGCGCACAATTTGCATGCGAATTTGCCGCTGTCTGTTTTGCTGCCTCCCTTCCTCTGCCAAAAAAAACTTTACCCCTCTCCCGCCACCCTGCCTATCTGCCTGTCTATGTCCCTGGCACCGCTGCCAACCCCGCTCGTCTTGCCATTTGTCCAACCATTTGCTGTCCTCCGGCTTCATGCGCGTGCCTTTTACTGCACGACTGCCACTTGGCAGTTGCCTGCCTTGCTGCCTGCCTCCCTGTCCCCTCCCCTCCATGCCTCTCGAACTGCTGCTCGAACTTCTCATGCCAACGTTATCGCCACCGTTCTGGTCTTGTGCAGTTTTTTTCCTTCATTTTTTATGCGCCGTTAACAACTTTTGCTCGGTTTACTTTTTCCGTGTCGGGCGTCGTCGCCGCCGTTGCTTCTGCTTCTTCTTCTTCTTTCAAACTTTAATTGTTGTTGCATGTCCTTTTGCGTACTCCTCGACGGCAGCGTCGTCGTCGTCCTCCTCTTCCTCCTCATCATCATCGTTGTTCTCATAGCTGTTACTTTTGTATATGTTGTTGTTGTTTTTCTGGCGTAAATTGTACGCCTCACGTTTTTACGCCTGCAGCAAAGGGACACCCATCTACATATGTGTGTTCGTGTGTGTGTGTGTGTATACACGTGTGTGTGTGTCTGTGACGACGGAAGTGTGAAACTGAAATTGAGCAACTAAAGGACTAAAAGTCTCTCTGCCTCTGACTCTGCCTCTGCCAGTTGCCTACTTGCTTTAACTGCACACTGTCCTCAAATATGCAAAACATGTCCGTAAATAAACAATTAATTCAATTCGATTCGGTTTGGCATTAGAACTATGTTATTGGTAGAGTTTTTGCTTGGTTTTTACTCCAAATTAAAGTCAAATTTTTGATTAATTTTTCGCATATACTTGAGACAGTGTGCATTGTCTGTGCAATCGTGTTCATTGCCAACGTCTGTTACTCTTAAATGTGCGTGCGTGTAAGTATTTATATATGTGTGTGTGTGTGTGTGTGTGTGTGTGTGTGTGTGTGTGTGTGTAGGGAATGAGTTTATGTGTGCATGTGCTCGACTTTATTTGGTTTTGCGTAGCACTTGGCATTTATTTGCCCACACTGAGACATGAGGCTGCTCTCTGCACCCGCAGCCTTCCCTTGGCAAAAGAAAAAAAACCAAAAACACTTCGTTTTGCTATTTTATATATGTATATATTTTTTGTACTCTCCGAAAGTTTGGTTTTTCGAAATAGCTTTAGGGAGTTTGTAAAACGCATTGTGTTGAACGCTTTCAGCAATAGCTTCATTGAACTGGGCACGCTTCCTTCTATATATATATATATATTGTCCCCATCTTTACAGGTTTTTTTTTACTTATGTTTGTGTAGAAGGAAAAGTGCAAAGAATGTTGCGATAAAATAACCCATATGGTTGTGTTTTTTTTATTATAGAGATAGAGAGAGAGAAGAGGACGCGGGTAGTCTATTTGTTTGACATGTGTTATCTAATAGTCATGATTGCTCAATCATTGCGCAAATATCATTATAATTGAATGCTGCTCGTAAAGGATTGTACGATTTTGTACGATACGATTGCAATCATTTTGCTGATAATAGATATCACATGACGAAGTGCTGAACAAGACAAAGAGAGAGCTTGCGAGAAACTCTTCTATTGAAAATTTCTTTGGTTTTGCATTTGCAGTTTGTGAGTTTTTGTTGCGCTTGGCTTTAAATTTTGCCTTTAAAAAAAAGCAAGAGAAAAGTAAATTGTGCTTAACAATTGCTGGATTGTAATTGCCGCTGCTTGCTGCATTCGTTACCATAATTGCTGTTGGCTTAATTTCAACTGCCGACTTCCGGACCGGCAACTCTTCAACTTCTGCTACTGCTTCGGCTGTAGGCAGCTTCAGACAAGCCCAACAACGACAACGACAACGACGACGACAACAAGAAAACCCATTTGACTTACAATCTTGCCATGTGAATGTTGCCTGCATGCTTGCATGTGTGTTTAAGTGTGTGTGTGTGTGTGTGTGAATTGTGTTGCTCATTTGGTTGGCTTTCTTTCCCTCTAAAAGACTGTCGTGCCTTGGCCTGCCTGCAACCGACTGCGGCCGCTTTTGTTATTTTTATTGTTGGCTTCTTTTCTGGTCGTCTCCTTGTCTCGAGCCTGGCATGCCATTTGCCCAAGCACACTGAGTGCTCTGACTCTGTGTGTGTGTGTGTGTGTGTGTGTGTGTGCTGCTGGCTCGTGTGTGGATTTCGCTTCAGTTGTCCATCGTCTTAAAACTGCGGGTCTCTGCTCATCTGCACCTTTTTGATGCCAGGAGCGTTGAATGCTCATCAACGCCACATTTGCGTGCTTCGCTAACCCAAAAGCCGTTCTTCACCCTGTCTACTGTCCATTCCTTGTACCATATCCGTGCCTTTCTTTCACTTCGTCTCTCTCTTTCTTTCTTTCTTTCTTTCTCGCTGTGTGTGTGTGTGTCCTGCATGCACATTTCAACTGCACATTTGCCTGCTCGCTTGAGCAGCAATTCAGCTGTGCATTGGCCTTACCCCCCTGCCCCTTCTGTCTGTCTGTTGGTGGCCTCCTGGCTGCTGTTTGCATAAATGACTGCGCCTGTGTATTTGGCATGACTCTTGAATTAATTTTGCAACATTTTAAATTGAGCGCAATTAATTGCAAAAATGTTTTATTTTTACCCACTTGCACTCGTTTTACCACTCACACACACACATTCATTTACTTGCATTTGAATGCAAATGTATGCACATGTATATTTCCCTGTGTGTGTGTGTGTGTGTGTGTGTGCGTTTGGGGTTTTTGAATGGGCTGCTGTGCATTTTGTTGTTGCTGCTGTTGCTGCTCTTGCTTTTTGTGTGCAAGTGCGAACACGCGCATTCAAGCATATGCACGTCGAGCCGGGCCATACACACCCACACACACACACACACACACACTTGTGCTTATAAATTTGAATGTATGTGGCGCTTTTTGTGGCTCCATCGTTTGGACGTGTGTTGGCTCCGGTTATTTTTTGCTGCAATTCTTTTTTTTCCCCCTTTTATGCATTGCTTTTATCGCGTTTTCCACGCATCCCTCACACACACTTACACACATTCACGTTCACTTACCCGCTAACACACACTCACATATACGCATTGCCTAAAAGTATGCAGCATTCATTGAAAGGCTTTTTACATGACACACTCTACGCTTCACTTTGGCTTTCCTCTTTCCCTTTTATTTTCGGCCATTCTGTCGCCATTGCTGTTGTATTTATTGTTGCTGTTGTTCTAGTTGTTGTTGTTGTTGTTGTTGTTGCTGCTGTTGTTGCTGTCTCACTGTTGCTATTGCTGTTAATTTTTGGAAGCGCTTCTGTTGCATGCTTGCCATTTTGCTGCCTAGCATTTCAGGCGACGCATTTCATTTTCGGTCTCACTTTACAGCTGCCGCAGTGCACTCTAGATATGCATATGTGTGTGTGTGTGTATGAGTGTGTGTTGGCGTGCTGCTTCGCTTATTTATATCCAATTGTTCATTTGTCTTTGGTTTATGTTACGCATACGTCATGTTTGCCCATATTTTATATTTTTATATGTTCTGCATATGTGTTTGTGTGTGTGTGAGTGTGTATAGGCCCACAACTCGCAACTGATGCGGAACTTACAATCCGAGCCGTGGTGCCCCGCAAATGTAAAATATTTTTCGTTTATATTTATGCGATATGTGTGTGTGTGTGTGTGTGTGTGTTTTTCAGTTTTCCTTTATAAATTAAATGTGTCAGGCTTTTTCAGCAAGAAAATTCCATACACTCACACACAGACACACTCGCACACCCATACATCGCTCAGTGGAGCATTGAAAATGCATTTCAACTTTCGGTATGCCTTGAATAATTGTTGGTAAATTCCTCATACGTTATTATTTGACGAATTTTAATTATACCTGCATATATTTGTGAATGTTGTTAAGCTTGTTTCCGCTGCGGTCACAATTATTAATCACACTCAACTTAAAACTCTCTCTCTCAATTAGTGACATAAAAAAATGTAAGCATTTAAATTTGGTTTTACTTTTGTAGAATATATGTTAAAAATCTCCATATATGTAGCATGCAGCAAAAACAAATATAAAACACACATACATTTACATATTAAGTTAGTTTTACTGTCAGACATTTGTCAAAAGCTGTGACAGCTACACGTATCTATCGCATCCGTCAATCCATCTACACGTTGTCTATAGGGTATATTCTGTATTCGCATCGTAAATCCCGTTACGATTTTGCACTTTCGTTGCAGACTCTAAGGGGCAGCTGAAAGGGGTAAGTATGCGACGGCAACACACACAAACACACACACAAAAAAAAGGAATGTCATTTTTCTTTTCTGCATGAAATTTTATCATTTTGTTAGTTCAATTGGTTTTATATTTCGTTACGTAGTTGCTTTTTTACGTTTGTATCTGTGTCCACATTTTTCTTTTCTTATACATATATATAAATGTTTGTGTGTGTGTTTTTGCTCTTTTTATATTATTTTTTGGTAATATACTTTGTTGCTGTTGCTGCTTCTGCTGCTGCTGCTGCTTATTGCTGCAAAAGTATTTTGAATTTTTTATGGAAGTTATACTCATGCAACAATGGCAACAAAAATGACAATAACAACAACAACATCAATATCAACGACAACAAATTTGTCTTTGGCAAAAAGTTTATTTTTACTTGTCACTTTTTCTTATTATAGTTGATAAACTTCCCGTTTCGTGGCCCGAATCCACCAGCCAGAGCCCATGTCCAAGTGTCTATGACTGTTTATGGCCCGTCAGTCAGTCAGTCAGTCATTCATTCAGCCTGTCTATCTTCATGTGTGTGTCTACATGTTTACGTTTTTTATTATTCAGTAAATCAAATCAGTTGCCTAACAACTCAATCCAAACACTTGCAGCACGCTCCATGTGGACATGCTTCGTCTCTGACTCTCTCTCTCTCTCTCTCTCTCGCTCTCGCTCTCTTTCTCTCGTCTTTTATTCCCGCAGGACTTGAATAAACTTGCACGCAGGACAGTTCGCAAGGCTTCTCACTCCTGCTGGGCATTCCGTCATCTTTTTTTTTTATATTTTTTTGCTCCCATTCTCATTCCTATTCCCATTCACTCAATTCAACTCAACTCAACTGCAGCATGTACAAGCACAAACATTCTTTCGTACATACATTTCTGCGATATCTTTCAGTTCGTCTCTCTCCGAACTGTCATTGGCATTACAGCTGTTGTTGTTGTTGTTGTAGCTGTTGTTATTTTTACAGTTAAGTCAATATGCAGCCGTCAAAAGCAACACTTGATACTTTTTGTGTGCTACTTGCGTTGGGCCAAGACCGATTTCTTGGCCATCTTCCTCTTGCTCTCAGCGATTTGACGACTGTCACAGTTATTGCGACTTTTCTTTCATTTTGTTTGCAAAGTTCTGCACACACACACAAACACACACACACATGAACTTAGCAACATCACAAATTTATGGTCAGATGAACAAAATACATGCAAACAACTCATACACTCTCAGAAAGTCAGAGCAAGTTCTGGTTAAGCAAAGGGTGACCATAATCGACTTATGTGCATAAGCTGTAGCCCAAAAAAACAAAAAACGAAAACAAAAATCACAACTTGAACTATCAACCTAAAAAGCCAATGGCAGAGTAAAGAGACTTTTGACTCATAAGCACCAGCAAGATGCCGTATCAGACAGGATTGACAGTGAGATAGTCAGTTGACGATAGTGAGTCAGTTATCTAGTCAGCGAGTCAGTCACTTCATCTGTTCGTCAGTCAAATAGATGACCCATTTTATGCGGCTTTTTGTTTTTTTTTTGTTCTTTTCACTATCTTTGTTTTGGTTTTGTTTTTTATTTGAGGTGCAGCTGCAACAATGTAAATATCATGAATGAGCTTCGTGGAAAAGCGGATTTAGACCAATCAGACGTACCTAAGTCATAAAGCAGACGAATGCTAAGGACTAAAGGCGATTTCGTTGTTTTAATAGTTCATTAAATAAGACCAATTGAATCGAGTTTTCAGTGTAAAAACTCCAAACACTTACACCACAGCCCAATTATTGAAACAAATTACAAATTCAGTTTAATAATTAAACAGGTTTAATACGAAGCTTGGCAGCTTACTTCTGGTAGTTTATTGATTAACTTTCTCATTTAATTCCATTGTTAAAGCTGCAACGACGAGAATATTAACAAACAGCAGTACATCATAATATTTGATATATTGAAAAGAAAAAATCTTCAACATTTTTAATTTAGACAAAAGCTGGGCACATCAAAAAAAGTCCTTTTTATAACGCCATATTTATTTTCGTAATATTTGAAGTGGTTTTAAAACAAATTTACCACTCTTATTTGACATTCAAAAAGCTATTAAGTTCGGTTGGTTTTTTTTCTCCTTTTGTTTTATAAATGTACTCTCAATATAGTTGTGTTGACACGAAAAACCCTGTTCATAATATTAAAAAAAAATATATAAATAAATAAATAGTAAGGGTTTTATATAAAGGTTTTTATTGATTCATCATTTCGTACTAATCCAGCAAACAAATATTGAGTGCATGGTTATATTATTCTAATAATTGAGTGCTTCCAATTGTGTGTATTTACTTAGTTTTGTTTTTTAATATGTTTGTCTGAAATCCTTTAAATTGTTTGTTCTCTCCATTGATATTTGCATTGTCCAATGCAACGAATGTAAACAAAATATAAATTTTAGTTATGTAAAACGAATTTATGTTAAACATAAATAGAATATTTTTAAACTCTACCTACTCCATATTTAAAGTGACATATTGCAAAAGTTCCCTTATTGTTATACATATTTTTCATGCAGGCTAGATAGATGACCAGCTAATAAATCTACTATTGCCATCAACATTGAATTTGATTTGCAAAACTCCACTGAGAAGACGTTAATGACCATCTAGCATATGGCTATGTTTTCTCTTTCATTTTAGCGTTTTTTTCTTTTTTTTCCTTTTTTTTTGTCAAAACTGTTTTAGCCACTGGGCCATAGAGAGCAAAAAAGTAGCACGTAGCAGTTCTCCCCATCCCCATCCGCACCGAATCCTGGGCATTGTTTTCTCTCTCTCTCTCTCTCTGTGTGTGTGGCAACCTTTTTTTACGATTTACGTGCCGCTTCCCAAGGCACTGACTGTGCCACTCTCAGATGTCCGTGCCTCATGCATGGCTTTTAATAATGCTCATATTTTTATGGCTCGCCCAGACGATGGGCGGGATATATTCTCGTATAGTATATATCAAGTAGGTGGGGAAGTCATCACATTTCATGTGATTTTTTTTGTTCTCGCTTGTTTTTGTTGTTGTTGGTTTTTTTTTCGCCCTGTTGTTTGCAACTTTTGTTGCTTAAATTAACAAGTCCGTCCAGTTCAGGCAAAAGTCAACCAACACACACCCATAGAGAAACACCCACACACACTTGAACAGGGCTGACACAAACATGTATAGAAACAACATTGATGTTTGTTCTGTTTTAACCTAAATCCACTTTAATTGGACACACAAAAGCCGCGAGACATTTTCAGTTAATAATGCGATGAAATTTTAATTATCAAATACGCCTTCGAATTTCAATTTAAAGCCAGTTGCTCGATATCCAACCGATTGGCAAAGCAGAAAGAAAACAAAATGGGGGCAACAAGCAACAAGAAGCTGGCAACAAGCTAACAAATGCAAAGAGTTTTGCATTAAACATGGCTAACAGTGTCACAGTTTCGACACACTTTCCTTGCAATGGGAATGTTAAACAAAGAGAAAATTATCTCTGCCTTTGTTATACACAAATACACATTCTATTTTGCCAAGTTAACCCCTAAAGAACTTCGCAATTTTCCATTATATATGCATGGGTAGAGCATTTGAAATTCGTTTTGCTACAATCAGCTATTCTTTCTAGTTATTGTTCACATTGTTATTCATGCTTTTGTATGTTGTGCAAACTCGTATGTGTGTGTGTGTTAGTGTGTGTACTTGTGTACAGGCCTGTGGCATGTTTGTTGTAATTCAATTTGATTAAACAAACTTTGTGTTGATCAGCTCAGTTGAGCCCGAGTTCAGTTGATTATTTGAGCATCAGCGCAGCAGTCAAAGAGTATTACCTGCCAGCCTCATTTGCTGTTACGTTGCATATTTAATGCAACAAATTTTTATTATCCTTCTGCGCTCTTGTGTATATGTGTGCGCGTATGAGTGTATGAGTGTGTGTGAGTGCATGAATGTGTGCTGGGTCGAAAAACAAAGAACAAGAAAGTTTAAATAAACTTTTAACTTGAAGGCATCAACGCAAGTTCGGTTCGGATGTCAGGCATCAGGCATCAGGCAGCAGCGTCAGCATCAGCATCAGCATCGGGAGCAGCATTCATCTGGGGAGTTGTCAGTGTCGCTCCTCTTCCGTTCTGTCCTGTTCAGTGGCTCTCCTGCTACAGCTGCTAAGCGCTGACTTGCCCTGTGTCGTCCTACAGCGCCATCGCATAGTGTCCTGTGGCCCATTTGCCACTTGCTGACGCAACAGGGGCGTCATCATCAACCCTCCCTGCCGCCCCCCACTCGGCTATTGTTGTTGTTGTTGTTGTTTTTGAGGGTTTTTGGGTTGGCAAAAATGAAGTTTTTTCTTTTGCCCCATGAATTGATAATGTACACATGTTCATATATGTGGGGAAGTGCTGATACGATGCTGCTATTTGCATAACCATGTACAGACTAGCATCTATGGGTGTGAGTGTGTGTGTGTGGATAAGTCGTAGTGTGTATAGGAGTGTGTGTGTTTGTGTGTGTATTTGCAGATTATTTAGCCAAAAGTTGAAAGGTATTCGAAATGCTGCAGCCAAACTAAAAACCAAAACAAACAGAACACAACAAAAAAAACCCTCAAAACTCTTATTAAGTTTAAGATATTTTGTTGAAATTTATACACATTTGCCATTTGCCATTTCTTCTTCTTTCTCTGTTTTAGCTTTCCACCGCCCTCCCTTTTTCTAGCCCCTCTAACTGTTTGCATTGTCTTTGTCATTGTTGTTGTTCTTGTTGCTTGTGCCATATTTCCTTTCTTTTTGGTTTTTTATTTTCTGCGCTCGGCCGTTAAAAAACTACAACAATATTTGGCATTTTCTTTTGCGTGCATTTCGCTTCATGGGGATTTATATTTTTAAATGGAAAGTTAAGCATATAATAAACTGTAAAGAAAAAGGAGCTGCTTATGTTTTTTGCGTTTTTTGCTCGGCTTTCTCTAGTTTTCTTGTGTGTCCGTGTGTGTGTGTGTGTGTGTGTTTTGTGTTTAAGTTAAGCCCATATATTGGCCGGCTCAGCTGGCCCCGAAAAACTTGAACATTCTTCTAGCAACTGAGCTAATATTACAGATTCCCTTAAGCCAATAATCGAATTGAAAAAAGAAAGAATCACAAAACCGTATGAATGGGTTGGTTGAGTGCATTTATTCATTTATCATATACCTGAAATCAAATTAGAACTGCATTTCAATTTCTATTCAAATGTGCAATCAAAATGCGCATATTATTCACAAATGACACAAAACATTTAGATTGTAAATTTCCATATGAATTGAATACAGTCAGTATAGTTGTCAGTTTTAATAAACAACATAAATGCTCTTCACTTAAATGCACCGAAACAATTGAGTTTTAAGTATATAAAAGACGCAAAGATACCGTACGTGTCAGCTCGTTGTTGTAGCAATACTACCCAGCTTCCACATCATACAGGGTATAAAGAACAACTAAATGCAAACATCTAAATCAGATGCATAACACTCATTAGGAGCAAATCTGCATTATATTTTTAGCGCTGAAGCGAAAATCAATAATTGAAAAACAAAATTATTACACAACCTATAGACAAAGAGCGAGAGAGGGGGATAGAGACAGAGAAAGCGAGTGGGGAATAAACATAATGTAGCTAAATTCAAGATGCGCAATACATTGTAACAATGGAAATATATATTTGTGGCATGGGTATAAAGTGTCATTTGGAAAAACATATTTATAAATAATTTCCATGCTAATATGCATTTTATGTAATTAGCGGTTAAAATAATAAATACACTACATAATTATCGCCCATTCGTTGACCGCACAGCACGGCGGCAGCGACAAAAATGAACTCCGAACGAGACACGACAAAAAAATAGGGTTCGGTTGTAAACAGCAATGTAGATAGAGATACACAAACACATAGATACTGTGTTTGTGTGTGTGTAGCTTTACTTTGGCACTTATCGCTGCATGTGCAGCTATTTATGGATATGAATGTGTGTGTGTGTGTGTGTGGGCATTAAGGCATTAGCACCGCAAAAACATCAACTAATTGTGCATTTTAGTGATAATAAACAGTGGCAACCATAGTTTATTATTTCAGGCTTGGACGCATTGCGTACATATATACAAACCGTTATATCCAAACATATACGCATTACGCATACGCCACGTATCTAGACAAAAGCCGAGAGCTCAGCCAAGTGACAAAAGTTTGACACCACTCAAAAACTAACAGAGACACACACACACACACACACACTCACACACACATTTGCATACGCATAGGACCAAATTAATAAGCATCACATTTATTAGCAGTCAAATAAAGAGATAAATGTCACTCATACGCCCCGTATGTATGTAGCAGCTGCTGCTAGCCCCAGTTAAATATTAAAATATTTAATTTGAATGGCATGACAGTCAACCAGCCAGCCAGCCAGCCAAAACCGACCAAACAGTCAGAGCTATGCAAGAGCCACTGACACGCCTCGTACGGCAAATATTTTAAGTAGTTAAGCGCATTAGCGGCACTTTTGGTTGGCTTTGTCACGACGGAGCCACACAAAGTGGGCGTGCCAATTTGTGGGCCCGTTTTGCGCCCATTACATATGCCAGTTATCGCACATCGCGCATACGCAGCGTGTGGCGCAGCCAATTAAAGTTCTTAAGCCCCTGGGTGGCCATACATATAGTAAAGTATACCATAGTTGTCATTCTACCATTGCAAAACCACAACTTCAGCCCACTTAACTTCACTTCAAGCCACCTTACACACACACACACACACACACTGACAAAGAAAGAGGCTCAGTGAGTGTAAGGCAAAGTTGGCAACTTGTGCATTATCCGGTGCAATTGTTTAATGAACTTTTTGCACGCTCTAATGACTTCATTAACAAGAATCAAAAAAGGAAAAATCCAATCTCTATCATTGTCTCGTTTTGTTTGCATACTATAGCAGCAATTGTTGTTGTTTGCAAAATGTTTTCCATACATTTTTAATTTGCAAACCTGCCAAACACACACACACACACACACACACCCACAAACAAACAGAAACAAATGACATCAAATTGAAGTCAGCTAACCGAATTGCACTAAATGCTTGCATACATTTAAACATTTTAATAAATCATTTTGTGTTTTAGTAATGAGCCCACACAACTCACAGCAACAACAACAACAAACAACAACAAGAACTGTAACGCCGAAACGCAGCTCAAATATTAATGTCATGTCAAACAGCAATTACAACATGTTACAACAAACAATAACTAACAGCCAGCCAAGCAGTCATTCTTTGGGCAATTTGCCATATAAATCATTATTATTTCATCAAATTTGTCTATGATAATGCTCAAATGCTTAGAATGTCCGTTTTGTGTGCGACGAGACGTAACGAATGCAAAGACATTTAAGTAGTTTAACAGGAGCAACAACAGCAATAGATACCTAAAGGGACTTTAACTTGTGTTCAAAAGTATTTGAAAATTTGCATATTAAATGCGTTTTATAATCCTTATCATCACTAGGCTTGCAGCATGCAACGGCAGTAACAAGCAGTATTTGTTGATAGCAATGCATGTTAACAAAATTGCTGACAATTATCAATGGACACACGCACACACACACACACACACACACATCCGCAGCGATAGGGCAAACAAATTGCAGTTTAATAGCCAGGCTCTGGTTTTCAGATTGAATTAGGCGTTGGCAAAATGTTTATTAAATTTATATGCTAGTGCATATGTGTATGCGTTTATGCTATCTTTTCTAGCTAGCCTTTCATTAGCCGATTTCATTTTGGTTAATGCGCAACGCAAATTTGCAACATTCATTACTCAAATTGTCAACTTGTTTATTACACATACGAGTAGAAACTGTCTCAACTCTTGCATACACACACATATATTGGTATCGCATATTTGAGATAATTTAAAGTTACATAACCAGGCACTAAATCAAATTTAATTTAATTATCAATTAACATTGAGCGTACAGAAAACAGAAAATAATGCATACATTGCTGTGGCATTATATGGAATTTCTGATTTAATTGCTAAAATTATATTTGCAAATATTGTACGCCAAATGTGAATATTAAATTATTGCTGTTTTTGCTGCCAGTTGCTGCTGAAACAAACTTAATTCATTTTATCTCTCTCTCTCTCTCTCTCTGAATTCATTATCAATTATGTCGAACATTGGTGCACTTTTATGTTTACCATTGAGCAGTTTTCTATTTAATTGATTGACTTACACTCTCTCTCTAATCATAATAAGTCATACTAATCCCGTCTCAACTCTCTGAATATTAATGTTATTTTAATTGCCTGCATTGATACAACAGTAATCTCTAAGCTTAACAGTTCGATATTGTATTTGACATCATTTTAATTGAATGACAAGTATTGAGATAAGTTTTGCCTCTGTAAACAACCAAATGATAAACAGTTGCAGTCTAATTTAAACATAAGAGTTTAACTATATTAATTAATAGAGATTTAATATACCACACACATATCTGACTAACCAAGTAGCAGTTGAATTCAATTTGTTTTATCAATATTTTTCAATAAACATTATGCACAATATTGGCTAGTAAATTGTCAACAGAATAAACATTGCTACTGCACGCAAGAACCGTATTAATAATCATGTAAATGAAGCTGAGGCTAAAACAATTCAAAGGAAGCCGCCAGCAATAATTTATTAGTTTTTGCAGTACTTATCAAAATTTATGATCTATCGATTTATGCGTACAGTAATAACAATAACAATAATACTAATAATAATAATAATAACAATACTCTTCATCAGCATTTATTTTTTATTTTTGATAAATTAACAATGCGACTGTCACAGGTGAGCGAAAAGTGCCTTTTCTCATTATGCAATGTAGCAAATAATTATACATACATGTGTGTACATCTTATTTGCATAATTCATTTGTGTGTGTTCCATTAGTGGGTTAGTATTTGGTGGCTGGTGGTGGTGGTGTTGGTTGCTGTTGGTTGGCGCAATAGCGATAAAGTATCGACTCAAAACAAATCCTTTTCCACTTACCCACACATACGCACACACACACGCAAACACTACCACAAATGCGTTCAATGCACAAGCGGATTTCCGTCGAATGCCAAGCACTTGAGAATTAATATCAATTTGTATTCATTTGTGAATATTACAAAAGGATTATACAAAATTAATTAAAATTTGCACAATTTACAATGTTCGACGTGCGACAGTGACGCAAACGATGAAGGCACATCGTTCTCATTTGCCACAAAAGACGCTTGTCGTTGGGATCTGTGGGAAAAGTTTTGGACAGCTGGCGCAAAGCGCGACGCGCGAGTGTTGGCGCTTAATGGAGTTTAATCGCATTGATGAGCATCAATTAATCATGCCGCAAACGCAAATGACAATGCACCCACACATACACACACACACACACACACACACACACACACACACACAAACACATATATAGAAAGCTTCAATCGCTCGCGCACCCAATTGTCCTAATCCTTCAACCCACACTAAGCCCGCACATTACGCATACGACACGTACGCTAAGCAAAACAAAGCAAAAATAAAAAAATCGAATTGCCAATTAAAAAACTAAGCAAGCTAAGCAATTACAACATAATCGAAAGCAAACAGAAGCGCTCACACTCACACACACACACACACACACACACAGTTCAAGCCATTGCCGCTACCTCTCCCCGCTGCCGCAGTGAGAAACCGCACACTTAAAGCACTCAATAAACGGCATCATTTGTGCTGGCTGTCAAGCAGCAGTTACAGCAACAGCAGAAACAACAACAACAACAACTGCTAAGAACTTTAAGCCCCCGGTCGCACCTGTCGCCAAGGACAAGGCAATTGCCAGCGATTCCGACTATATACAAACAAACAAGCCATTATCATAATGCGCTCCAAAGATGCCGTAGGAGTGTGACAACCAAAGACGACATCGATGACGATGCAGACGTCGCATACACACACACACAGTGACACATACACGAACACCTTTTGCCATTCTGGTTAAGTGAAGCACGCGATATTACGATGACGGCAGCAACAGTTCGTGTTCGCATAACTGAGCATAATCGACGCCTTTCGGTTATAATTAACTCATTAAAGTGAAACGTCAGCCGCAGGATATGGCAGCAAGCATCAGAGTCAAGCAGCACCCAATGCTGACAGAAGGCAAACCATCAAAGCGCACATATAATCCGATACTGATGTCGTCTTTGACTGAGCGCGCAACAGCTGCTAATAGTCACAGTGGGTTTGAGTTTGAGTGCGGCCAGGGGGAATGGTGGTGGATGGTGATTGTAGCTAACCAAGCGTAACACACACACACACATACTCGTAAATAAGAAATGAAATCAAAGTTAACATTTTGTAAATCTGGTTTTTATAACTTTTGCCATACGCCAAACACCATCCAACCAACCAAACCTCCTAAGGCATACGAGATGTGAAATTGCAATTAAATTAATGTCACGCATACGCCGCGTATAACACGCGTGCCAAACACTCGCACTCTCTCCCTCTCTCTCTCTCTTCTCTGTGTGTTGCTCTGTTTATCGCTCATGTGAAATGGAACAGGAAATGCGGAAAAGCGGGCCACATAGCTCAGGTTTTATTGCTGAGCCACAAACAACAGCAGCAACAGCAGCAGCAACAACAACAGCAACAATTAGTGCGTGTTGGCAACCAGCAGCAGCTGCTACTCACGCTTGTTTTATGTATGTGCCAAGGGAAAAGGGCGCGCGAAATGGCATTGAGGGGGCGGCGTGTTGGCCTTGTGTATGCTGCATATAAATCGATGCTGATGTTGTGAAAATTTGCCAAAATAACTACAGACATATACTTGCCAAAAGCAATTAAACTGCTAAAACCACATTTTGTGTGAGAAATAATTGCAAAAATGCCAAAACATAAGGCCAAAGCCGAACAACAAGCATCCTATTGGCAAAAACAAGCCTAAAACAACCAGAAACGAAAAAAAAAACAAACCCCAGCCGCTTTGCCAATCACAATAACGTTGCGAGGGGGTAAGTGGGTGTGGGGGGCGATGCGTGGCAGTGATCGACATAACCCACAAAAAGTCAAGCCAAATAAATAGGCCGACCAAACGGAACACAAAACAAATAATAAAAAAAAAACAACGAGAAGAAACAACAAAAAAAAAAGTAAACAAAAACGCCAAATTCCAACAACAAATCAAATATATTATAGCGCAAAAAGAAACCAAAGTCAACGCCACTTCCAATAACAATAACACAGCCTATGTGATGTGGATGTGGACGCGGATGCTGATGCGGGTGTGTGGTGATGGTGATGGCAGTGGAGGTGGAGATGGTGGTGTGGGTGAAATGGTGGTGGTTACTGGTGGCACAATTCAGTTGCGGTGGCTTTGTTTACACTTTACAATAGGATTTTGTGGGGTTTTTTCCAAAAATTTGGTTTCAATTTTTTTTTTATTATTTTATTGTGCAGTATTTCGAGGCTAGTTGAAAACTAATGCGATCATATGTGCTGTGAAACTAGACATATACATTTCATCAAGAGCAATTATTTTGGGAATAAATAAAATGTTCAATTGTGAGTTTCAATTAAATGCGCTGTTAAGTCATGTTTATTGTTTACACTTATGTTTAAATTATGTGTGTG
Organism: Scaptomyza caliginosa; assembly: GCA_035044725.1. Lineage (NCBI taxonomy): Eukaryota > Metazoa > Arthropoda > Insecta > Diptera > Drosophilidae > Scaptomyza > Scaptomyza caliginosa. The sequence goes on along the minus strand of JAWNNR010000979.1, from coordinate 375,480 downwards.
TCAGTGTGTGTTTAAATGTTGAAAATTTAATAGTAAAGAGCAATTAGTTCTTGCAAAGATATTTTTGTTTTCAAAACAGATAGCAGGCCACCACAAACAAACAAATTTTGTAAGGGTTTAACATATCAATGACAAAATTGAATGCACTTGCAGAGAAATCGAAAAGATCCATTACAGTTTGACAGCGCGCACAAAAGTAGGCAACAATTTATCAGGTGCTCAGTTGCTTATTGGACAGGGAGATGGAGAGACAGAGGAGGACCGAGGAGACAGATAGACAGGCGATATGTTGTATAACCAACCTGAAGATGTCGCAGCTGACTGAGAAATTCCAATCGCTTCGCTTCGCAGCGCACAAATACGTAGAGCACACAAAAAAGAAAAAAATAATAAAAAAAAAAATAAAAAGAAATCAAAACAGGAGTAAAGAAAACGACAGCAACAGCAACAACAACAACGACAGTAGCAGCAACGGTGAAAATTAAAATGAAAACGACAAAACAAAATGAATGGCAATCGCGGTTCAGTCGTCGCCAGTCGCGCGAGTGAAAGACAAATTAAGATTATAAAAAAAAATATAAAAATAATAATAAAAATACACAGCACAGTAAGAAAAAAATCGTTGCGAATTGATTGATTGATCTATCAAAAGTATATACACATATTTGTTTGTGTGTGTGTGTGTGTGTGTGCGTTATGCGTAAGGTTGAAGAAGGTGCGTGCTGTGTGGGGTAAATGGTATATTCCAGCGGTTGACTGCAGCCTCCCTCGACGCGTATCTGTATCTACAGGCAGGCAGGCAGTCAGCCAGTCAGTCAGGCAACAGCGGCGTCGCCTTTGTGATTTGACAGACAAACTGACAGCAAGACAGTGTGCTAGGGGGCAATGCCGCGGGCAGTGGAAAAGGCAGACAAGTAGCGACCTGTGACTGCCTGTCGCCGTTTATGTATGCGCACCTAACCCCACCTCTCTCCCCCACTCACACCTCTAAACAGACTCAGTCAGCCTACGCATTGTGGGCCAGTGCCAAGGTATGTGCCTATGATGCTATGTGTGTGTTCGTTTGTATTTGTGTGTTGTTTGGGTGTGTGCGACACGTAGCACATTTTATTTTCCAAGTAATAAATCAATTTTCCGCACCACTAAAAATGAAAACGAAAAACGAATTGAAGCTGAAGCTGACGCTTCCTATCGACTGAAGTGTGCTGTACGCACGGAAGGTGGAGTTGAATTGCCTGCCAGCCGGTCACAGCTGCTTGGGCTCTGTGAGTTGCTTTTCGTGTGTGGGTGGGGGCAACAGTCGCTGCACCTGAGAGGAGAGCGTAAATTAAAGTCACTAAATCAAAAAATTCCCAAAAACACACACAACGCACACACACACCAACACACAACCAAACACAAAGTAAAACGAGAAAGTTAACATTTGTTTACGTGGTGGCCGCCGTCTGAAACTAAGATTAGCTGTTGGAAAAGGCAGACTTGGTCTATGGCTGTCCAGCTACAGTCATTTATTGGCCAAAGTTGTTTGGGCCAAGAAACGCATAAAACGAACGGGCTCCCGGAGCCAAATGAGCAACTTGGCGCTCACAACAAAAAGTAAGCAAAACAATTTGCTATTTGTTTTCTTTTCTTCTCATTTTTTTTCTTTCTTACTTTTGGTGTTCCGTTTTCCACTTCGACTTTTACTTCATCCACTTGTGTTCAGTTTTTCCTCACTCTCTCTGTGTGTGTGTGTGTGTGTGTGTGTGAGTGGCGGCCAGTGCGGCAATTTGTTTTGAGTGGGGTCGCTGGGCGACTTTTTGGCCAGTGAAGCCGAAATTGGGGGCGCTGCGGCGGCAAAGGCAGCAAAACAAATCAAGTCAACAATCAGCAGAACACACAAACACACACACACACACACACACACGCACGCACACACACATGCATAGAGACATTGAGGCAGACACTCTGTAAAAGTTAATGTAACGGCGCATTTAATTGCACGCACGGCACGGAATCCACGGAATGTCCAACCGCCCAACCAACCCAATTCCGCCCAACCCTCGTCTCGTCTTGTTGGAGCGTAACTTTTTGCCCAAGGGCACTTACTTGGCTTTTTGGCCCCGGCGTTCAGGTGAGACAAGTAAGTAAAAATGGCTATTAGCCAAAGCATTTTATGTGGCTCCTCTTACTTTGGCGGCGGCACACGCCCATTTTGCCCATTTTTGCCCATTCTTGCCCATTCTTGCCCATTGGCTATTGCCCATTTGGCCAGACATAGTGTTTTGCAACTGGCAGCTTTTGTTGCCTAATGCGCTTTGCTATTTTTTTAATTATAACGCAAGTTACCTGCAAATGAAAAGTAAAAGGGCTGCCAAGACGACAATAGCAACAACAACAACAACAGCAGCAACATCAACGGCAAAGAATAAGAAGACGACGACGACAAGTAGAGGAAAGACAAGGCCGCATCCTCATCCGCATCCTGGGCCAGGAAGTGGCGTCAGCCAAGAAACACGAAAGCCCTGTAACAGACACACTTAAATGCCTTTTAGCTGCAGCAACAGCAGCAGCAGCGGCAGCAACATCAACAGCAGCAACAACAGCGAAAAAATCGCTGGCAACAATTTTAATTGCGTAAAGTGTGCAGTTTCCCCTTCTCTCTCTCTCTCTCTCTGTCTCTCTCTAGCTATCTCCTTCTTTTACTCTGGCAAATTCTATCAGCGTTTCTATCTCTATCATACCATAGCAAGTCTGTGCTGTGTCTGTGCGACACCAAAGGCCAAGCTGCAACAAAATTAAATTACTCATTCGCTCAGTTGGTCAGCAGCAGACGAAAAACGTCGACGGCAGCAGCGCTGCACTCAAGACTGCAACGGATTTATTGTTAATTGGAAATGAGGCATGCTCGGACTATTTGATGCGCAAAATATTTCCGCCACTCAACGGGAGACCAAAACGGCTTCTCATTTCTTCATCTTCCTCAGCTACATCTCGGGCAAAAGCAAAGGCTAGCAAAAATTGCAAAGAACCAACGAACGAACGAAAAAAATTACAAGTAGAAGAAGAAAGAGAAAACAACAACAACAACAAAAAATGATGACAAATAGCACGCGTAATTAGAAATTAAGTTGCCGTTTCTGTGACCGTGTTTGAGATGATTAAGAGCATTGACAATCGAAATGGGCCAAAGCAAAGATGGCAAAAACATGTTTGCAGGGTTTTTTTCCCATTTCCAATATTAAATCAATAGATGCGTATATAATGGATTATTTTTCTATTCAATTTAAGGGAGTGTTAAAAATGTTGACATTTTTCCAAATATTGTTGACATGGGTTAAAGATGATTTGCCTTTCACAAGTAGAGTAGAATCAAAAGTAAATAAATGTATTTGTTAAACGCATTCAGTAGTAAATATTTGTTTATCAAGTATGCATACAAACTAAACTGTTATTGAACTTAATTTTCGCAACTGCCAAATGTAATGGATTGGAATAATTTGAGGCAAACTTTGATAAATGCGCTATATACAGCAAAAATAATTAACTGTTGCAAACCCAGACATAATTTTGCATCAAAACAAACAAGCAAATTGTATATATCCAGTTTATAACCCATATGCATATGAATATTACGTAATGGAAATGAAATTGGGATTATTTTCTGGATTGCAATTTCCATTGCAAATGAATACGTATCGATTTAAAGTGGGCACAATTTAAATGCTCAACATCGAAACAGACAGTTCTTCCAATTAAACACAGTAACAATGTCCGTTATATATATTTTATTATTATTTTTTCTTTTTTGGTCCATGTCACGCTTTAGTATTTTTTGAGCCAAACTGGCAGTATAGCAGTATGGCAGAACGGCTAATTGCTGACTCCTCACATTTTTGCTTGTTAAGTTGCGGAAAAAAATGCTGTTTGCCTGTGGCAACTGTGTGAAAACTTTCGAATCTGTAGAATCTTTTCCATTCCTCTCTTTACTCTTCTCTTTGGACTGGCCATCGTGTGGCAAAGAAGCAGTTAAATTACTTCTCATTTATTTGAAATTGTGAAAAATATGTGCAAATGTTCAGCAGCCAACAGCCATTTACAAGATGATACCGGAACAATGAACGAGTACTCAAACGAATGGAGCCAAGCAGAGAGAGTGTGTGCGAATACCAGTATGAATAGTATAGTATAGTATAAACGCTGGCAGCAATAAGCAAAAGCCAAAAGCACAAAACACGTTATAAGTGTTCTTGCACAATTTGCTGTGCGAATTTCGCGAGCTCTCTCTCTCTCTGTATTTTGCAAATAATGCGAAAAACTTTTCAACCAATCTTGTGGAATGGGAATGCAATTGTGAATGTGCTATCCAGTTTCATAGCCAGCCAGAGTAGCTTTCAATAAACACATACATACATACATATACCATTCCCCATATATTTGTAGTTTTGTTTCTTTGGCATCTATTGTTCTGCATTTCGGTTGCTTTGGCTGCGTAAAATGCAATTTCTCATATTTGCATAACTGCAGACAGACCCATTTATAGCTCAAAATAAAGTTGAAAATGCAGCACGCGCTGCGGTTGCAACAACCACATCAACACCACCAACACCGCCAACACCACAAACAGCACCAGCAGCAGCACCAGCAGTAATAACAACAACAACAACTTTAATATCGCCAGACTGCGCTCTGCGTAATTGCCCGCCGCCGCCAAGCGCTTTGCCCTCCCGGAATATCCCCTGCGGCATACAAAAACAATAACAATAACAACAACAGCAGTCAGCAGTCAGCTAGCAATCCTTCCGCTTTCGAGCTCAATGTACGCGATGCATTGCTGCGATGCTTTTCCGGGCAGCAGCAGCAGCGCGTTCTAACAATACGGTACGCGCGTGGTATTGCAACCAAATTCAAATCAACGGAGTTACGCGCACACACAATGTACACACACACACACACACACATGCTCGCCTGCATATCATATGTAAGACAAAGCATACTTTCGAGCGCAAATAACAGGCGGAACAAGCGAAACAAGCGCGAAAGCTAACAACTGTGCGCCCCTCCAACCCAGCTGGACAACAAGCTCGGAACTGCGGCTATTCTATTAGGGCACAAACCCACACACGCACACATTCAGAGGCATATACACAAATTATATCAGCAGCTAGCATTCCAAATTATACGCACAAAAGCAAACAAGTGGGCCAAAAGCGAGAGCGAGAGACTCCTGCGAGCGAGTCGTGCGCGCGTGTCCTGCCAACATCATCGATGGCCAAAGCAAACATAATTGATATCGTAATCAATTCAAAAATCCAGCCAAACTAAAAACAGCAAATGCTGTGAAAACAACGTAGTCCTCGGCGTCGTCGTCGTCGTCGTCGTCGTCGTCGTAGTCGATGTCGTCGTTGGCCACGAACATGGCAGCGTATGGCCACAGGCATGTCAGCAATGTGCACGTAGCCCTCGACACTGTGCCACTCCTGCCACCCACCTTCTCCGTTTTCCCATCATATAAGTATGTTTATATATGGCAGGAAGCTAGTGTGTGTGTGTGTGTGTGTGTGTGTGTGTGATGTGTGGCAGTGCGTGCCACTCAATCAACTCTGAAAAAGTCTACAAATATTAGCCCCTAATGCCATTGAGACCAGGACCGGGACCAGGAGCAGAGCCAGAGCCAGAACCAAGACGAAAGCTTGAGATGCACACATACGCCCAAGTCCATGCCCATAAAAAAGTGGATATGTGTATAAAAATGAAGCAGCAAACGAAAACGAACAAACAAAAAAGAGACAGCAAAAAAGTGGCAGCTTCAAATAAAATTGTTGCGACAAAGGCAGCAACAACAACAACAACAACAATAACAACAACAGGCAACTTGAAGGAGCCAGCCAAAGGAGCGCTGCATCGGCCACGACGATAACATTAAGACGAAGTATCGAAAAAATGTGTAGTGGCACAAACACACACACACACACACACACAAAGAAGAGGCTGAGGCAACAGCAACGGCAACGGCAGCGACAACGACAACGACGTCGACAAGGACACAAAAGCAGAATAACAACACAATCAAGCAGGCGCGCGCGAGACAAAGAACTTCAAGGAGAGGACAGTGTTGGCAGAAGGGAGGGAAAAGCGTGTCTGAGCATAGGCGGCACTGCATAACTTGGCAGCGTCAAGCGAAAGCGGCACGTAATAACATTTTTCTAAAGAAAGCGTCAGAAAAAAAAAAACGAAAAAAAAAACACAACACAGCAATGAAACAGAAAGGCACAGAAAGGAAGAAGGAGCGTTACAGTCGCCTTGCGTTTTGTGTTTTTCTTGCCTCAACTGCCTGGCAGCATTGCGACACAGATGAAGACGCAGACGTCAAGGCGAATCCGAATCCGAAGCTCCAAACTCAACGTGTGTGGTGGTAAGTGTATAGTGAGTTAGTGCGGTGGCGTGGTGGCGGGGGACGATGTTGGTTGGTGTATGGGTCGCTTGTGGAATGCTGTCAGGAGACAAGTTATTGTTTTTGATTTCATTTTTCTTGCGTTGTTTTTCTTTTTCAGCTTCTGCCCAACGAACGTTTTAGTAGCATCAGCATGTGAATATAACTCTGTACGTGTGCGTGTGTGTGTGTGTGTGTGTGTTGATGTAGATGTGAATATGCGAATATGTTGAGCTGCTTATTTCCATACGGGAATGTGTATATGCCCCCAAAATTGGCTAGTTTGGCTAATCGAGGCATTTGCCAGCGGGCATAAGCTGGATTTTTATTCATTTTTTTTTTCATTTATTTTTCGGCAGGCGGATTTAGATTCTGTTTGCTTTTTTTTTATGACTAGATGGCTAAATTGCCTCCGGTTGCGTTTAGTATTATTATGATTATGATTATTATTATGATTTTTATTGAAAGTGCGACATAATCCAAATGGACAAATATATTTTTCGTGCAGTCAGCAGCTTGGAAATAATTGCAAAATGGGTCAGGTGCTGAAATGGCATTGACCCAAACGGAAATGGAAAGAAACTTAAGCTTAGGATGTGAAGATTATTATATTAGAACTTCTAACTTAGAAGCTTTATGGAAATCCTAGTAGCTAACATTCCGACTTACAGGTACCCTGCATTTAATACAAAATTCAAACACTTATTTATCTATATAAAAATATGCAAACAAAGCAGAAATCTTTTTATAACTTGTCTCTGTCAACTGTTGGCAATAACGCAAATGTTCTTGCTAAATAATAAATAAGCCCATTTCTCTTGGAATTGACATGCCAATAAAACAGTCCCAATTGGCCGGAATATGTTATTTGGCCTTGCAATTAATTAAAGTCGTAACTTGAGCTTGCAAAATGTTTGCACTTAAAATAAATAAATAACACTAACATCGGCAACTAATTACAGTTGTATATATTAATTGTATGTAATTATAGATGGAAAACAAAATTCAAAAAAAATATTCCAAGTTGTTAGCTGTAATTAGCTTATTAATTGCTGCCTAATTGTTTTTCGAAACTAAGTCAATAACAAAGAAGATTTACGTACTTGCAAAACAAAGTATAAACTGCAGAAAGCTAATCAAAGTTGGCAAAAGCGGTTGAATAATATACAAACATTGTAATATATAGCCATCTATATCAATCAATCATTCCGCTGGCAATATAACTTGCGCTATTTCTCTCTTTCTAACTTTTGTCTTTCAGTTTTCCGTTGTCAGACACAGCGGCATCATTAGGCTTGCAGCATTTCAGAATCTCACCCGCAACTCTGGTTTTCGCAACACTCGCAAACTAACTTTGAAACTTTCTAATAAAATAGCCCTAGATCCGTTACCAAACGATGTTGCTGCTGCTGCTTTTGATGTTGTTGTAGTAGTAGTAGTAATATATATAGACGACGCCGAAAGGTCCAATGTGCCACGACCAGGACCAGGACCAGAACTAGAACCAGAACCAAAACCAGGACCAGGATGACGACTAAGCCTTTGCAGCTAATGTCGTTGCTGGCGGCATAAGAAACAACCATAACCGCAACAGCAGTAACAGCAGCAGCAGCGGCAGAGGCAACACTTCTTCGGGCGCAACAGACAATGATGCCGCATTAAACCCGCAGCCCGAAAAACTAACTAAGGCAAAAACTCATTCTCATCCACCTACCCATTACCCCCACCCCCCATCCCGGCCATCATCCGTTTCACGCACACAGTTCACAAGTTTGTTTTTGTACGTGAACACACGCAACAGACTGAATGCAGTTTCAAGTAACAAAAGAGCGCACTACAGAGTAAAAAGCTTATTTTTTTGTGTCAGCTGCTCTTTTGCGCTCTCTCCCTCTCTTTTGCTTTGAATAGCGCTCAGTTGTGTGTTCGTTCGTTTCCACTTGTTTCAATCGTTGTGCTTAACGTATGTATGTTACTGAGTAAGTGAGTGAGTGAGTGAGTACTGTGTGTGTGTGTGTACAGCACACATACATGGCCGCAACATCCGTTACAATTTTTTACGACTACAACTCCGTCTGGTGCGCTGGTGCTGACGTTGATGTTGATGCTTTTAGCGGCGACGGCAGCGGCGGCAGCGGCAGCAGCAGCAGCAGCAACCACTGAGATGCTTTGTGGTTGTGCTATAGCCGCTCTAAGTATGCATGTGTGTGTGTGTGTGTGTCTGTTCGTGTATGGGTGCATGAGGCATGTCGCATTCAAGGATTGAGTAAATTTTTGTGGGTTGGCTTCCGTAATGATATGGAATGTGTTGGAATTTCAAGAAGTTACTCCAGATTTCTTTATTTATTTAAATGAGCATCACTGAGTGGAGTGATGCCACTGTCTATCTATATATATATATATGTATGTGTGTGGTGTTTGTGTGTTTCTCTCCTTCATACCAATGTCTGTATTTGAGCTCATATTTGTGTGTCTGTGGTTGTGTCTTGTGGCAATGTCGAGCTCCTGCGGCTGGGCAGCCAGCCAGCATCTTCAATTGACTGACTCGACTCGCTGCCTGTGACGGACTGAACTGAACTGAACAGAACCGAACTAAATGAGCGTTGTTATCAGTCTCCCTTTCTTCCAATCTCCCTCTGCCCTCACTTCTCTCCCCCCTCGCTCTGTGTTGCGCTGTGTGACTATGCGTGTAATTGTAATGGTGGCAGCAAGGAGCGCTGCTGAGCCAGCAGCTAAAACAGGATATCGTCTAACACTGGCAGCAACGTCATTGAAATTTATGCACATTGTACATTCCGTGTAGTGATATTTGTATTGGGAATTAAAACTATGCCCTCGGGATTATAACCTAATTTTGGCGTTGTGCGTTTTCCTTCTTGCTTCCTGGCCTTACCCAGCTATCTATTACGTCTTCTTGAGGCTCTTCTACTTTGCTCGATTTTACTTTTCATTGCTCTTGTTTCCGTGTAATTAAAATAAAGGCGTGGAGTAATTGCTGAGGTCAGTGAGCAGCACTCGTCGAGTAGTACTTTGGCTACGTAACTCCCACATAATGCTAACTAAGCGCACAACGCGCAACGCTGAAATTAACACTTTTTTTTCTGGCTTTCTCTCTCTCTCCTTTTTCGTTTCGTGTTTTGTTTCTTTTTGGGTTGGTCAGTATAGTATTCCTTGGAGCTGGGCTCTGAATTACCGAATTGCAGATAAAATTCTCAGTTTAACACTTTGTTAAAATGCTGGCCCCCAAACGCCATGTGTTGCGGCCCTTTTGCCCATAAAATGTGCCAGTTGCCCATTAACTGTGTTGGCTACGATGTGGGCCAAAAACTAGCTGGCCATTTGGGATCATTGCATTGGCTCAGACTTCAAGCTTCAAACTCTTGTGCTCTTTCAACTTGTTGTTGTTTTTCTTGTTGTTCTTTCTACTATGCTTGCGGTAAATTCCGTTAACAGCCCATCAATAGAGCATGGCATTTAGACCCGAATTTCCATGCTAATTGGTTTCCCAATGTATACAAGACTTGGAAATTGTAATGCATAGCGCTTAACAAGCATTAATTTGCCTAACAACAGTATCCAAGCACTTGATTCATCTCTCTCTCCCTGATTCTCCTTTTTACGTACACGAATTATGAAAAGTGTTTAAAGCTTTCTTTTTCGGGTTTTGTTATCTTTGCCAACAGTTTGTAATTGGTATAAGGCTCTTACTCCTTTTCGAGTTTGCAATTAAAATGTGCATTCATGTTTAAATTTGTCACACTTTATTGTTGAAGCAATATTTGTACCTCACTTTTGTTTCTATGACATGAATCGCAGTCAAAGCAATATTATCAATAACAGATACCTTTTTTTTTTACCTTAAATCGATTGCAAATATGTGCCCCTTTTGAGTTACTATTACGATAGAGTTTGTGCAAAACAAAAATGCATCTATAACTCACACTTATTACGTCTTCCAGTTGAGTAATTTTGTACGTTTTTGTATTCTAAATTGCAGTTCTGATATTCCTTTTATTCGCCCCTATTTCCCCCTACATTCTTGTATTTTTACCGTTTGTTTGTAGCTCTTCACATTAAGCCACAAGCATATTTTTTTGCTGTCAAAGTTGTTATGCTTTCTTTTTTTTGTTTCAGTTATTAATGAAGAAGAAAGCAATTAAAAAAAAAATGTTGCGAAAATTATGCAGAATGAAAATTAAGAACGTTGTAAATGAGTTTAATACCGATTGAACAAAAATGTATTTTTCTAGCATTTTTTGAACCAACAAAATATTGTTTAGAATAGGCTAAAGTATCAGAGGAACTGTTTTTAATTATTTTCGATATGCTCAATACAAATGAGACATTATTCTAAACCTTTAGCATGCTTCCAAAAAAGAAGCTTTAGTCATAAAAACTCTTGACCAGATAAAGTTCAGAGAATTATATATACATAAATTTAGTTTAGAACAATAGTTATTTACGATCTAATAACTCTAAAGACATTTACTTAATGAGTACAAGTCAATAGGTTTTTAGCGTTTAGAGTTTAGCGTTGCACATACAATAACAATTCAACACTTGGCATTCGCGATTTAAACCAACTTTACAGCGACAAGACGAACTCACATTTAATTATTCATTCATTCATAACACCAAACTAAATTAGCAACTTTGTGCTTGGCAACAAACTTTACTTGAGCAATGGTTAACAATTGCAAAGCGTATAAATAACTATTTATGTATACGTATATATGGAATAGGGTATGATTTTGATGGCTTCCGCTGTCAAAGTGACTGCCACTGCTCAGAAATCATGGAAACTTTTAAACTTTGTGGAAAACTTTTCGAATACGATGCGTTTACTTGTAATCTAATTTTAATATACACAACTATTGAGTAATTATGTTAAATATTTTCAGCTTTTATTTTTTTTTTTAATATAGATGCTTGTCGTGCAACACCAGGAGAAGAAACCGATGCAATTAATCAACATCATCTTCTTTATTTTCTAACCCTTGCAGGTTGCACAATCGACTAGCAGAGAGTGTGTGGAAGCGGTTTTTTGGGTTTTTCTTTTGGGGGGGGAGTGTTGGTCTAGCAATTAAAGTGCTCAACTACGAACTAAAGCAAATTGTACGCTCAAGTGCCATAAAGCCATAAAGTAATCAAAGTTGATATCAAAGTACCAAACTGCTAACTTATGCTCTCATGTATTCAATTAGGACAGATTTCGAATGAGTCCTGTCCTTCTTCTGCTTCTACGTAGCTCGATTTTGTGAAAGAATTAAGCACTTTTGTGGAGCGCAGCTGTTAAGAAATTACCGCTACGTACCCCAGATTCCCTGGCCAGGTCTCGACTTCAGGAACTTTCAACAACTTCCTATGCCCAAAGTTTCCACAAATTAGTTATGCAAATTATGTAAGTCGCCTCTACTACAACAACTAACTCAATGCCAGCAGTCAACCGCCAACTACAACACCACCACCAGCAACAACAACAACAACAACAAGGAAGGCAATAAGAAGAAGATTGACGCTGCTGCCAGTTAGAAATACGTATTTAAAACAATAGCTACTCAGTCCATCTATGTCTGAACCCTTAAACTTGGTAAAAACTCAATCCAATCCACAGACCGATTAGGGCGCATAACAAAGCAGAATTTGTGTAAGTTCCTATTTAACATGCTTTATGCATTCCTCAATTATAAATAGATTAAAGTCCAAAATAGACTAAAGTTAAATGTTAACTTTCCGGCCGAGGCGGACACCATTCACAAAGCAATTAACGCGCCCCAAGGAACCAACGCCACAGGCAAGGACGTCGGATGAGATTGTTCGAGGTACAGAAAATTCCCCCAATTCCCCTCTCTCTCTCTCTGGCTCTAGCTGCCCGAACAGAACTCAATTTAACTGACTGCCAACGTTCACAATCACTGCCCATCATCAATTTCAGATTTTGCTGTATGTTTTATGTAGCAGCCAAAAAGTACCGGACAGCCCCTCAACAAACCAGGCTATCCTTTCACTCAGTCAGTCATTCGAATAGGGAGGCGGAGCAAAAAAAAAAGAGTGAAAACAATGCTCGCAAAATGGTTGCCCAGGCAGGAGACCGTCAGCGAAAAAGTATATGTGTGTGTGTTTCTTGGTGTGTGTTTACTTAAGCGTAAGCCTCGCACACACACACACAGACAACAATGGCAGGCTCGTTTTATCTGGTGAATGGTACAAAAAGGGTTCTTCTCTTGATGCTGATGCTGCCTGGTTGCTTCTTAAAGGATTGCTCAAGTTTTTGGTAACCAATATGTAAATGTGCGTGCTGTGATTAAGCACAATAGACCTGATCAAACCTAGCCCAGCCAGCCAGCTAACTGGCCACCCAAGCCAAGACACGACAAAGACACAGACAGACAGGCAGGCAGACAGACAGGGCTTTGCTTAACCTAAACCTAAACCAGAAAAACCCAAACGTAAACGTAAACCTAAAACCAAAATCTAACCACATTTTGAAGCGCACAAAATGTGAAAGGAAAACAAAGCAAAAAACGCAGCCAAGTCAATGGCTGGACAAGGCCAACTTTACACACCTCAAGTGTTTGTTTAGGTTGCCAAAAACGTTGGACAGACAGTCAGACAGACAAAAGGAGGGGTGTTTTGCGGAGGGGGTGTGGCCATTTGTTGTCTTGTTGTTTTTGTGGCCAGCGGCTACATAAATCTTGTCTTTGCCAAACAAAGGTTCCGCAACAGAGTTAGCGATATGCCAACTTGGAAAATATCTTGCCTTCTTTCTTCAACAAACGCCCGCCCGCCCGCATCAATGGATAGCGCTAAAGACAATACATGGAAGCCAGCCTGCAATGCCTGGAAACTATTAGCAAAAGAGCCTTTGCCGTTGGCAACTCCAAGACATGTGTGCGTGAATTTTTAAGGGGCACGCACATAAATTGCAACTCGCCAGGTGAGCACCTAGCCCAATAACCCCAAAAGACTACACCCAACTGATGTATCACCTACAAACAGACACAAATGTATTTATGCTGCTTTGAAGCAAATTGCTGTTTGGTGTGGGAGTAGTGTTGGGGATACTGCAAGGGTAAGTATGCTACTTATGGCCATCAGCCGCGTTCCGGCCGTAATAAAAACTAAAATCCGCACAACAATATGTGCGAGGATAATGCCATTTCCGTTTTATGTGAAATCCCCTACTCTCGCACGCCAGCATTAGTTTGTTTCCACATATTCGCATAACCATCTATCCGTTGTCAACCCCCTCAGCTGCTCCAGAGCTTGCACCCGACCCACGGCACACGACTTCTTGCCAAGGTGCGCCAACTTTGAAGGCTACACAGTGCCGAAAAAGGAGTGCGGTCGCAAAAAGTTTTTTCCTGTATGCGTTATGGCACTTTTGGAATGTGGTGCGGATAAACAAATGGATGTGGGGTTTCGGCTTTTTTTTTATGGATTGCCATGCCTGTTTTGGCAGGGGTTAGGCCATGTGAAAGGAAACACCTTTTGCATAAACTAGAGTGCATGGCTGATAAACAAACTTTTTAATGCCGTGCGTCAATAAAGAACATGACAAGCTCAAGGTTGCTCGCTATTGTTGAGATGTTGTGTAAAATATCTATCCATTTGTTCAGATAAAGGATTACTAGTTGTATAAAAGTGAATTATTATTATGGGGAATGATTTATTGGTTGACAACAACAGCATAACATATATTCTAACAGATAATACTATTGTGTGGGGTTCTCAGTTTGAGATTACTTTAAACAAGTAAGAGTAGGTTAGGCTCCAATGCAGGTTTAAGCTACTTAATGTATATGAAAAGTATTTTGTCTTAAGACTATGCAAAGTATCCAATAACAGGAAACTATTCAGCATTTAATTCAAGTTATCAGCTGAATAGTATGTCAATTAAAACTGATGACATCTTGACTAATTGAAAGCTATAGAAACTCTGGATAAGAGTGCATAGCATTCATGGCATTGAATTTCCACGTGACTAACATATACAATTTAAAGTTTTCTGAATTTTTGTTTTTTCTATTCATTGTTTAAGTTTGCAGTTTGTGAGTTTCTTAAGGATTATGTGACAGCTTTTGGCTTGGCTTCAAAAGGCCATTCATTAGCTGCATTTTGCAGCTTATGCTGCAATCAAGAAAATGTGGCCAACAGCTGAAGTGTTATTGTGGTTTTACTTGTTTTTTTTTTTTTTTGTTGCCGTTTGCAATGCCATAACCAAAATGTAAATGTAAATGTGGCACACTTTTTGCACAGTGTGAGACAAACGTGCAACTTCAGTGTCGAGGCGTTTTGCAAGTAAAAAGCGCAGCTCGTAGAACAAGAAAGACGACGCACACACACACGCATGCATACGTACATAGAGTGAGAGAAATGTTGCAAAAACAGAAACGGAAGAAAAACCATAACTAAATCCATTGCCATAGCCAAATCCAAAGCAAAGTCTGCGATGCAAATAGTAGAGATTATGGGGCTACGGCTGATGCTGCCTCCATTGCTGCCACTGCTACCACTGCAAATGAATAAGAACAAGAACAAGGCAGTGGCAACAGCAATGGCAGTGCCAGTGGCTGTGGCAGTGGCAGTGGCAGCGGTAGCGGTAGCGGTAGCTGGTCTCGGATAAGCTTCAAGGCGAGGTGCAGTAGGTGTTTACTATATAACTATGTACGCGATATATGTATGTATGTATGTGTGAGTGTGGTTGTAAGTGTGTCTGCTTGTATGTGGCACAATAAATCTTACAAGGGTGCCGAATAGCCGGGGCCAAGGCACACGGTGTCGAAGCCATTGGGATCTAGGATAGAGTATGTGTGTGTGTGTGTGTGTGTGTGTGGGCGTGTGTGCCGCCAGTGAAAACCAAAACCAAATAAAACTGACATTATGCGAAAAGCGAAAGCCATAACTAAAAGTTGGGCTAACGTGGCATGATGGAGCGGCAGTAAAGTTGATACCGAGGGTAAGCAAAAATGAAAGAGGAGGCAGAACAACAGAAAGGAATAAAAAAAGGAATGTATATAGCAAAATAGAAATGATAGCTGAGATAACCGAAAGGAGACAGAGAGAGAAACAGAGGCGCTATGCGGGCGGACGAATGCGATCCGGTGCGCTGGAACCGGAAATCGACTTTGGCTCTTACCTGTAGATGTAGATGTTGATGTGATGTGTGTGTGCATGTTGACGTTGAACCCTGCAAGCTGCAAGTTATGCAAATGTTCCGAGTCGCCCCCAATCCAGCGCCAGTTGAGGCTGTTTGTTGCTGCTGCTGCTGCTGCTGCTGCTGTTGATGCGGCTATCAATCGAAACGAAAGCAGCGACGTTGACGTTGTGGCGTGTGTGCTAATGACATTTGCTTTGATTGCGAACAGAACTCGAAACTGTCATTTTCACTGACTGGGAGCTGCCTCTCAACCCTTCCTCTCCTTCTTTTTTTATTGTGCTTGCAACTGTCGTGGCAGTTGTTGTTGCTGTTGTTGTTGTTGTCTGTCTATTTACTTAATTTGCATGCAATTTTCAATTTTTATGCGAAATACTTTTGAATTGACAGCAAACGACGAGCGCACACTCACTCACACACACACACATCCACAGAGTGACACACTTGGCCCATGCACAATAGAAATTGAATTGCAAAATTTGTTTGCCAGTCAATCGCTGAAGTCGACGGTTGGAGCGCTGATAGAGTTTGTGTACTTCAACGGCAGTTGGGTTTTGGGTAGAAAAGCGGCAGACAGCGGCAAAATGCGCCACGTTCATGCCAATGTCACAGCCAAACACACACACTGGCACACACACTCGCACCGTCTGAAGAAATCGCACAATTTGGCGGCGAAAATGTCAAGTATTCTGAATGCCACGACCGCGTTGAGAACGACGCTAGCGACAACGGCAAAGGCGACGACTGTCACTACAATGGGTTACGGCTAGGGCAACGGCAACAACAACAACAACAATGATGATGATGATGCCGGCAAACAAGCACAAATACACACATATAAAACTGTGCACTCTTACACACACAGAGAGAGTGTTCTTTTTTGGTTGTAAATGTGTGAGAGTCAGTCAGTCTGATTTTGCCGCTAGTTGCAGCGAAAGATTGCAAAAATTTTGAGGCGCGAAATTACGAGCTGGAAAAACTCGACACGTTGCCGTTTAACTAAATGTTTAAATGTTAATAACAATATTGTTCCGTTCAATGCGACCGACTGCAACGACGAACGCTCCGAAACTGAAACATAGTCAATGACCAAACAGGATGCTGTGTGTACAAAAACGCGTACACAGATGCGATACTGACTGCCGACAACGAAGATGACGACGATAATGTTGTCTACGACAACGACAACGACGATGGCGACGACGACGACAACAGGCCAATGCCGATGCCGACAATGCTTTCCTGCCGAACCTGCTGCATCACACTAAGAGAGCGAAAATAAGAGCGCTCGCAGGCAGAGCGAGAGAGAGTGAGCTTTGGGATGCTGCTGTTTGAGAGCGAGTCTGAGTGTAACAACAACAGCAACAAATACAATGTTGGCAACGGCAGCGACTAACGTGTGACTTCGTTAAATTTCTGCGGCGACAGCACACAAAACGGATTCGGAAGCGGAAGTAGCAAGTAAGCGAGCGAGCGAGCGAACGATGTAGCAACACTGAGGAGTGGGATATATAAGGAATATATATGTATGTATGAAGCTGCAGATGAAAGTCGAAGTAGAAGTAAGCGGCAAGACGTAAGCCTTAAGAGTAGGCGAAGTATAGCGAAGTAGCTGCCTTTCTCTAGCGAAGTTTTGTTTTTCGATGGGCAACTTCTTTGATAGAAATAGAGAGAGAGGGAAGGGGGGGCGCGTAAAGGCGGTCGAGCAGCATCAATATTCACATTCGCACTTGTGCGAGTATTTTCTGATTTGCTGCAATCGCATTGCCAACAATCTTTATAACAACAACAACAGCAGCAAACACACTTAGAGCAAATTTTCTAACGGATGTTTAGCAAATCTTTTTGCGCCGGATACTAACGGTGTCTTTGGCACATGCAATACACGCGGCTACAGCCAAACATACAAGCATACATATGTGTGTGTGTAGCAGAGTAATATGTATGTGTGTGTGTGTGTGTGTATCGATAACTAATAATGGCATTACATTTATGTTGCCCGCCTCCTGTCCCGCCTACACCTGAGCACAACAAGCGGCTGTATGCTGTCTGTGTGTGTGTGTGTGTTTGGTTAGCTCGTTAGTCCTTTGGCTCCCATATCGCACAATATTTCAGTTTTCATTTCTCTATTTTCTTACACTCTCTTTGCTTGTGTATTTGTATTTGTGTTTGTGTTTGTGTGTGTGTGTGTTTGCTTCTATTTTTTGTTGTAGTTTTTAGTATTTTTGTGCAATTGCAGTTGTCCTATAGCCCACACAGACGGCAGCAACTAATTAGAAACACTTGCCATACGCTGGCTGGCTGCCTTGCTTCTTCTTCTTCTATTTTGATATATATATGTATATATATGTGTGTGTGTGTGGAATGAGATAGTTTGAGTTGTGTGTCTGGCATTGGGGCATTGGCAATTGCTTAGTTGATTTTCATTGACTGCCCCTTGGCTGTGTGGACAGATATTGTAGTTGTTCGCTGTCATTAATTGGCTGTTGGCTGTTGCTCTTGTTGTTGTTGTTGTTGTTGTTGCTGTTGTCATTTCCTTTTACTGACAGCACGAAACGATCACACTATGGATAAATGATGTCCATGCGATAGATGTGCTCTTAAGCTAATGGATATTAAGTGCATTAAATTTACAACTTTCCACATTAAGTACTTGCATTAAAATGTTGCATAATTTTGTTGCCCAGTGGCAATTTAGGTATTAAATTTGTTTTATTAACAGCATAGAAAATGTATTAAATAGAAGTATGCTTAATAATAAATAAAAATAATAGTTGTTAAATGATTATTTGTTTCATTAAAGTAATTTCCTTTTAAATAACTTATAACACAAACTGTAAGTATAATAATTTCGTTTATGATAATTTTCCATTCAATTGTTTGATAACTCAATTTATTGCTAGATATTTAATTTGTATATCACTTTTAGCAAATCAATTTGTACCTTACAATTCTTAGAGCTTTATTAATAGCTTAGTTTTGTGCGTTTGAAATTATGTCGCTACTTCATTTCCTTGCGTCACTTGCCAACTCATAATCAGTTTCCGACTTGCCAATTTACAAAGAAGAACTTTTGCAGACATTCACAAACTGTGGACCAGGTCCGGTCTGCCTCATTCAGTTTATGTTTCTGGCTGGTCGGCTGGCTGGATGGTGATTTCTATTCACAAATATTTAAGTTCTTCAATCGTGAATACTTCCGGTTTTCGACCGCATTTTGCAGTTTTTGCCCACTGTGCCCATCAGCGTGCTAACCGAATCGAGTGGACCAAAACAAGCAGCAGTAGCAGCAGCTCCAACACACACACACACTAATAAACAGAGCTTGCCATAGCCACAGCCACTAGCCACATGAACACACACACACACACATACATATACACACAACGAACACACAGAGACAGACACACAGGCAGAAGCACAGACAAACAGGACATTGAATTTGTTTTGGGTTTTGATTTTTCGATTTAAAATTGTCCGTTTCAATAGCCTGACCGGTTGGCCAGCTGGCAAACTGGTCCAATGGTTGGTTGCCTTGCTCTATCTTGTGCCCAGTTGCATAGTTTGTGTATGTGTGTGTGTGTGCTTTCGCTTGGGTCTCAAGTTGAGGTGTTGCTATCACATTTATTTAGAAAACTGCATTGCCAGCATCGGCCAGATGCACACGATTTTTCAATTGACATCATCTTTGAATAGAGGGTAAAAGCTTACCGAGTTATGCTGGCTACTCAATAAAGTAATTAAGTGTTACGGCACTGAAGCACACACACACGCAAACACCTATTCATACACACAACACTATGTTGATATCAATTTATGCATTTTGAGTTTGCTGCCAATATTTGCTGGGTGACACAAACAATTTTTCTTTTTTGTTTTTTTGTGCATTCAATTCAATTTTCTATTGCACCTTAATGAAAGAGTTCTGAGTGACGTAAGTAATTTTATAAATTGAAGCACGGGCTCTCTCTCTCTCTCTTTTTCTCTCTCTCTATCTGTTTCAATCCATAAACCTATATTAAACACCATAATAAATATCATATTTGCCATATCAATTGGCCAACTACTGCATTTGGTCAATGATGCAATACAATTATTGCTGTTTGAGGCAATCGAGAAATTCAACTCCCACAATTAGTGCAATATAATGCAAAATTAACTGCATATTGTTGACTCCTTCTCGGTTGACTAAATGACTTTGGTATAGCTCTTAATAAAGTATGAAATAATAATAATTAACTTACTTCGAATTTCGAAATGTTGTTTTGAAATGTAATTTTTATTTATTTCATCATGTGAATATCAAATTTGATCTGCTGGCAAATATAATTTGATTAGTTTTTCATAATTAACACTTTCGCTTGCCTACCCTCCCCGCCTCCCTCCGTTGCCAAAGTACTAATTATGAACGTGTAAACTAATTATAAATGTTGATTGCACAAGTTCTACGAAAACAAGTAGCAGATACTCAACCCTAAAAGTGAAATAAATATGTTCTTTAGACTATTTTTTACATGCATTTTACCAACAACGATTTTATTGCTTGCAAAACAAAAAAAAATTAACTAAATAATTATTTGCAAGGAAAAATACTCTCGCGAATAAATACCAGAAAATTGTACAAAAATTCCTTTTGCTTGCGCTTTCGCCAGCATTGATGCAGAGAGATTACTGCGAAACTGATTGAAAGTAAACATTTTGCTTGTAAATTAGACGTTGGGGATGCAAAGAGCCATTCATTGGAAAATATATGGCCAGTACTGGGTAAACATGAAAAAGGAAAATCGCATAAATCTAACGATAACATTCATTGACATTTTTGCAATATGCATTCTACTAATTTCACTGAGAATTTTGCCCACCTGCCGTTGTCTTTGACTTCTTCCGGTGAATAACGGCAATGGCAAGAGATGAGCTGCTGCGATTGCCAATTCATACATATATATATATGTATATATATATACAATAATTGTGACTGACATGGCTGATGTTGTTGCTAGATGTTGGAATGTTGCTTACAGCAAGCAGCCTTTTGACATTAAGCGCTGAAGTTGCCGGTTGGTGAGGGTGAGTCTAAGAGTTTTCGCTGTGCGTGTGGCAAATGGTAGAGAACTGTTGCCTCAAGTTGCCACGACTGCAACTATCGTTGCGATTGCAGCTGTTGTCGATGCTGTGTTGTCCCATGTTTGTTGATTACGCTGGTTGCACCCATCATTGCCGGCATTTCTCGGCATCCTTTGACGGCACAACGCTTTGACTGCCACTAACAACGATTCATTGTATGAGTAGTTGTTGTTGCTGTTGTTGCTACTTTTGCCTTAGCTCTCTGGTCGCGCTCTTTTGCGCTATGCCGTGCCGTAGAACAAAAAAAAGAGTAGAAAAAACAAGGGAAAACAAAGATGAAAACTTGTTTACCAGTTTCTATTGCTAGGCTGCCGCTGGCTTTGCTTTTTGCCATAGTTGGGTGTTATTGTTTGTTTGTTGTTGCATATCCGAGACCATTTTTAGTATTATGGGTATAATGCACACACACACACACACACACACACCATCTACGATAGTCATCCAACAAAAACTAATACATAGAGCGGGTGTAGAAAGTGAGCTGTGTGAGGGTGTGAGTGAGGCGCACAATGCGACTGTAATACATTTAAACTTCTTAGGGCTCACTCAGCCTGAGGTCTGGGGAGGGGGGCAAAAGGCAGGCAGCCGCATCCCTAGCACAAAGTTTTTGTGGAGCTAGCGAGCTTAGCAGTGTTGGGCTTAGTTGGGGCCAAGCGCTCTCAGCCACATCCTTATGCAGCAGCAGCAGCGACAGCGGCAGCAGCAGCAGCAGCATCAGCGGCAACGGCAACGGCAGCTGGAGCCAAAGCCAAAGCCACAGCGAGCACCATTGGACGCAAGTGAGCGGCTTTGGAGCCAAAGGATAAATACGGATTGAAGCGGAGCTGCATCGACTTCTGCTGCTGCTGCCACGGCAACTTTTGTTGGCTCTGCTTTCGCCTGTTGTTTACCAAGTTTTTCCTTTGCCTTTGCCACTTTGGTGCTCTCTGGACTAGAGACGACGATGACGCTGTCGACGACGACGATGACGACGAGGACGACGCGGAACGCCTGAGTTCGCTTGGCTTGAATTCGGGTTTTTGTTTGTTTGTTTGTTTGCCTGGCGTTTCGCTGAGGGGCGGGGAGTTGGGTGGTTGCTTTTTGGAAGAGCTGCTGCGCTGACCGCCCACAATCTGCGTTATCGAGTTGATTGATATTTTTAAATTATGTGCCGCAGTCGGCATAAATTTAAATTTTGCGCCTGCTGATGCTGTGTTAATCCACAGCGGCTCAAGGCACCGTTCTCTTTCGTCCGTGTCAAAATGCCAATCGAGCGACGAGCCCTGACGATTGTGATAATAATGATGATGATGATGATGCTGATGATGATCCGGTTGATGTTGATTGGTATTGGACTGGGCGATGGACGCCAAGCTGAGCTGTTGCGGTAGCAACATTTTCTTGGTTACATTTTTGCCCGTTGTCGATTTTAGCATAAAATTAACATTAATTTACTTGCGGTCTTTGAAGTTATTGTTGCTTGCCACAGCCGTTACACAGCAGCGTGCGGCAGCTTTGTTCTTGTTTTTTGAATTATGGAACATTTTTGATATTTGCCCCAAGATTCAGAGGGCCCCAAAAACCAAACGAATGGCCAAACAATGCGCTGCCAGCGACCATTACGCACCATGCATTTTGGATTTCTACGGCACACGACGCTTATCGAAGCGTAGCACAAACGTTATCGGCCATTTCCATTAAGAGCCAGCCGTTTAATGAATTCTAAAGTGAAGCCAACAACGACAATGATGCTCACGCTAACGCCAACGCCAACGCCAACACCGATGCTGATGCTGATGCCAACAGGGACGCCGTTGAAGGATGTGCGTCCGGCTTTGAAAAGATTCGATTTTGGCTTTTTCAATTGTTCGCACGGCAGCAACGGCAGCCGCGTGGGCCTAAAACTAATTTGCGGGTAACGTTTTTGGGTGTTCCGGAAATGGTTGAAGCCATTAGGCTCGCCTCGACTTACACTCTCTCTCTCTATTTCTTTCTCTTATCCACTCACTGTTGGTTAGGCTAAGGCGAATGGCTTATGTGAAAGTGGATGCCATTGCCATTGCCATTGTCGTGCACATGACGATTCGGGCTGATTTTGATAAGCCGGCGGAACAAATTTAACGCTCGGGGCCCAAAACTGTTGTAGTCGTCTGGCATTGATTAACTATTTTTAACGTGTGGCCACCCTAAAAAGTAGGCAATGCTTTTTTGGAAACTTGATTACGTGATGGATTCGAGTCATTATGGCTTCAAGTTCATTTGCTTTGTTTTTGTTTAGGGTCTTTTTTACACAAACTTAGCACAAATACACACGCACACACACACACGTATAGAGGGCTCAATCACAGTCGAGCACATGTATTGGCCCAGCTACGTGGCGTATGCGTAATGTGCTTACGTGAAGAAGCTGTAAAATTGAATTGCGGCAACTTGACATACCATAAGTAAGAGCATTGACGTATTTTTATACTCAGCACTCATTCCACAAGTCGTTCGATGGGGTATACTGATGCAAGTAGAACTTCAAAGAAAAACGTATTCAAGACAAGCACTATAAACATTTAAAGCTAAAGCAAACTTCATTCTCACAACAAGTTGTGGCAAGAGGTAGAAGGTATCTTAAAGTGATACTTTGTCTCACTCCCTTTAAAGCTTAAAGCAAAACTAACTGGTTGAGCATATTGCCACACAGCCAACAGGCGAACTGCAACCGCACGTCAAAAACAGGGCGTATGCGAAATATTTGCTTAACAAAATTGAGTTAGCTATACATTCGTGGAATTCAACGTGCAACATATAATAACGCCACATGCAGCCACATAATGCATGCTAATGTGCATATTAAATTCAGTTATATATTCGCCCATACACTAAGAGAAACAACCGCAAAAACTCTGCCAAAACTATTACAAATTATTAGATTTACGTTGAGTAAACCAAATAAGTGTTAATTTAATGTTTGGCTTTTGGGGTTGCTGGTTGTAAGTAAACCAAATTCACTTGCATAATTAAATTAAATGGTATAATTAGTACTTAGTTCTGGTAAAGATTAGTGTTTAACATAAAATACTTAATAGCATTAGATTACTTATTAAAATCGTGGCTAATTGAGAATTTTAGCTATGGCATACCTGTTGTTTTTATTATCTCCGTGTACTGAATGCTTTACGCATACCAAAACACACACACACACACAGATGCGCACACTTTCGCTCAAACATACACGGACACACACACACACACTCTCACACTGGCTTGCCACTTACTTATTCAGATCAACATAACGAGGCCGAACAATTAAATCAAGTGCCACATATTGCCAAGAGCTGCTCACATATTAGTTAAATTAAAATGTGCTTCGAATTATTATTGAACGGAATATTTGAGTACATTCGTATTAGCACAAACTATTTGGAAACTATTCATGAATCAAATTCTTAAGCACATTATTCAAATCGCTTGTGTTACTTATTAGCAGCTCTTGGCTGCGGTTATGTAGCCGGGGACTAGGTAGGTGTGTAAAAGCTGCTGCTGGCAGCTAAAAACACAATGCTAAATGAACAGTTCAAAGTTTGGCAAGCGTTTGGGCCAAAGGGCATTTGCTGAATGCAGCCAAACAAATGGCAGTTCAAAAGCGATTTGAAAATAATGCCAAAGACAAATAACATTACCTGTTACACACACACACACACACACACACTACCATTCACACCTACACACACAACAACAACAAACATACACATACAGCCTTGGGCAATGTCGGCTTATTTATTTAATCAACACTCCACAGTTGGCTTAGTCGAGTTTTTTTTTTTTGTATTTTGGGTATGCCTTTAAGCCAAATAAAGTGCGGCGCTTAATCTTTGCCACATTTTATCAATTTAATTATTTCAATTTGAGCGTAAGCAGCAACAGCAACAGCAACGACAGCCACCGACAATTTCAGTTCCAGATGTGGCACAGACACCAATACACAACAGCACACAGGATGCGGCAAGGAGGCATCCACTAGCATCCTGTCTGTGCTGTGTACTACCATGCCTTCCATATCTCCCCATCCCTCACAGTATTCCTTCTGGCTAAAATGCGCGCAATCTGCGCATCAATAAACGCTTTAATCTCTGCTTGCCTGCCATGTTGCTGTTGCTGTTGCTTTTGCTGTTGCTGACTTGTTTCGTGTTGTTGGTGCTGCCTGTGTGGCTGTCTGCCGTGCTGGCTGCTTGTCTGTCTATCTGTCTGACTGCCGTTGAGCTTTGACCTAAAGCGATTCAATAATCAACTGCCAACAATTTTACCGTACTTTACTTTATTTTCACGCTAAACTATCTCAAAGATGCGAGCTCGAAGATACGCTACAGCGATTTTTTGTGCGGATTGTGAGCACACCCACACCCAAACCCACACACACACACATACACGCACCGTTGCTGTGTATGTTGAGCAGCCTTAGGCCAAAAGTTACCATACTAACTTGTTTTTAGTTTGGAGTTCGTACGACATCATTTTACTTTAAGCACTTAAATATACTTTGTGCCCACACTACCCCCAAAAACACACACAGCACAGAATAGAACAGCACACACAGCCATGGGGCAAACCAGCCAACCAACCAACCAACCAGCCTGGCTAAGCTATTCCCGTTCTATTCTATTCAACTCTACTGTGTTCTATTTTATTTGCCATGTCTGTGAGGCAGGCCACTCGAGGAGTCTACACTTTTTATATCGGCAAACTTTTTTGTTGCTCGCCAAGTTGTTTGTGTTTTTCTTTTTGCCAGCTTTCAGTTTGTTTTTCTGTCTCATTCTCAAAAACCATTCTTTCTCGCTTGCCCACACACACACACACACACAATCACATGTATATATATATCTTTGGATAACAGTATTTTTATATCTATATATTTATATATATAAATATAAAAATATCTCGTTCGTCGCCGTGTTTGCCTTTGGTTGATCTAGAGAGATTTCTACCTCTAGAACCAATGACCTCCATCTCTATCCACTGCATCCCCGTCCCCGCCCCCGCTGCCCACAACTGTTTATGGTCTATATAAGGGTATGGAAAGAGATGTGCCCTCGCCAAAGGAAGGCGTATTGAAAATGGCATAAAAATCGCATTTGAATGTAGCCGTTTTCTGTTGTTCTCGTTGTTCCCGTTGCTGTTGTTGTTGTTGTTGTTGCGTATGTTGTTGTTGTCCAGTGTTCCTTGGGGGAAGGTTCTGCCTGAACGCGCCACTTTGGGCAGCGCGTTAAGTCAACGACGCGGCCAGTCGACCCTTTTAGAATCTGCAGCGCATATAAATTTTGTTTCTCTTTTTTTTCGTGTTGCTGGCGGGCAGCCCACACTTTGCTGCTGTTACATATTGTTGTTGTTGCTGATGTTGGCGACATCGCCATTGCCATTCGCCAGTGTCGTTTTCGGCCTTGTGGGGCATTAAGGCAAATCGGGTTTAATTGAAAATAAAAATTCTTAATGGTCTTTAACCCAAGATTATGGGTGCTGTATTGCCAGCGCCTTTTAGTGGCCTCTTTTATTAAATGGATGTGTGTGTGTGCAAGTGTGTTTTGTGTGTGTGTGTGTGTGTGTGTGGGCGAAGTGTGACTGTAAGTGTGGCAACCCTTTGCGCCCCACAAATCGACCAGGACGATGCTACATCTTCGTGTGGCAACAACAACAACAACAGCAACAGCAGCAGCCGTTGCCTCAACTCGTCGCTGGTCAGCGCCATGCGCCATTTTTATGTCGCCGGAAGTGGCGTGTAATCGTTTTTATTTTGTAATTGTTTTAGTGCCACTTCCTTTCGTGTTTTTTATGTGTCGCCCTGCTTCCCATTTTTGGTCCTTTTTTATTTTTTTTTATTTTCTACTCCTTGCTGCCGCTGTCGTCCAATGGATTTTGGTTTTTGTATTTTTGTTGTTGCGCACTTTTGGGGCAAATAGGTGGCCTCATAAATCAAATATGTCACAGCAATTTAGGTGTCAGAATTTTTTTTATATTTTTTATTTTTACAACGTTTGTTGGCCAAGAAAACGCCGGAGCCGCCTTCGCTGCCAGAAAGGGGCCAAGACGAAAGGCCAAACGAGATGCGTAAGAGCCCACAAAAAGAAAGAAAAAACATATTTATATATATATACTTACCCTGGTTAAAGCAATTGGTGTGGTTCGTGGCACTGGCCATTGGATTTGACTGGCACACAAAATATTTGCAAGGGTTCGAAAGAAGAAAAACGCTAAATTTAATGAAAAAAGTTTCATAAATATGGCAATGAATTTAATTAAAACAAAAATACCAAAAAAAAAAAGGAATAGAAAAAAAGCTACGAAAAAATGCCAAAGGGAGGATAACACAAAAAAAAAGAGAAAACCATTTGGAAAAGCACGCAGCATGGAAAACAAGCCCAAAAATGTCGGCGCACTAATTACGCGAATTAAACGTCAATTTGCAAAAACAATTCGTTTACCAGGCCCATTCAGTAAACAAGCTGAATCATAAAGCAATAAATTTAACTAAATGTCGCCGCAAAGATACTCTATACAAATTAAACACAAGCAACCAGAAGGATTGTTCATGTTATTATGTGTGAACATACAATTATATCTATATATAAAACCCAATAAACGACTTCATTTTGTGTTGTGTTTCAAATGAAATGAAATCTCTATAAATCATAAATACTACAATTGGCAGAGTAAAGTTAGAGCAATCCATTTTGGTATTTTCATTTTCATTTTCATTTTTAATGAATCAAATGAAAGGGTTCAAATAATATTTGATGGCTCATTATTTTCGCTTAATAAATAAATTAACGTCTGCCGCGCCATATACAAATCAATTAATTAGCGTCTTACCTATGCTTAAAACATACATAGTTTTACTTAAATTTGTTTAAGTTATCTAAGCTACTTGAGCTATTTATGCTGCTGGGAAAAGGTAAAGTATTCTTGAAATTAATTTCTATATTTTCACGAATTCAAGTACAATCATTGTGGTGCTTCAAGGACACAAAACACTTAGAAAATATTTTATTGAAAGTATTTACAATAACATATTCTTGGAAAACAAACTACGGTAGGAGTAAATAAATCTAACAATATTAACAAGAGTTTATTTAGCTCTCTAAACGTTAAAGTTGTTGATGTATCTAACTTTTCGGCTGCCTGTTCAGGATCAAATGTCAGTGAATTAAGTCGAATTATCTATCGAAAATCTTGCCTTAAATGTTTTTGCGGCACACGCCACAAACAGCAACCCAGACGTGAACAACTTAACTTTAAGCAAACGGCTGCAACAGCAGAAGTAGGAGGAGACAAAAAAAATATCAGCCGCTTGGCTAGAGATTCATTAACTGAATGCCATCACCGCCACGTACTGTTGCCGAACTTTTGTGTTCTGGCCATGGCAAAATGTTAATGAACACGATGCCAGACCGACACAGACAGCTGGACAGCCAGCCAACCAGCCGGCCTGACAGTCCAACACACAAGTCCACAAGTCCAAATGTCTTTCCAACTGTCTGGATGTCTGACTGCCTGGCAGTACATCATTGTAATTGAGTGTTCATTAGCGGACGAGTCGAATGAATTTAGGCATATTGGTTGCGGCCAGCAAAATCGGCGGTACAACGTCATTAAGTTACAACCCAGTAACATGTAAGCCAAGTTGAGCAGAGTCGCAAAAACCACGCCTACACAGACCATACACCCCCTACCCCCTACCCCCTACCCCCTACCAAGCACCCACAGCCTCATTATCGTCATCAAGTCATAATCTTTGTTTGCTAATATTTGTGATGTACGCGCCAACTTTTTGCCCAATTTTATTGTACATTAAAGCCAGCCAGGGTCGAAACAGTCGGAACAGTAGCAAACAAGGATTGGGGCTTAAAGGGGTTCGGGGTTGGGGGTTGTGAGCTGTGGCGGGTGCAAGAAGTTTACAAATATAATTTTGTAAATGTGCGTTACGGCAATGAAAAGGACGCCAACTCTTTTGGCTACAAAGAGATAGGCAGTAGAGGGAAGCACGCCAAGTGGACGAAGTGGCTCAAAGTAGGAGTTGGGGTAATGTTGAGGACTAACTGCCAAGAATAACAACAACAGCAAGAGCAACAATAACAACAAATTTGCTGTCGGTGTGTTGTTGTTGTTGTGCTCAAGTTTTTTGGCAGCGCGCAACATCTGACTTGGATTTGATTAATTCTGAAGTCGGTTTAACGGCTAAGCACCAAGCAAGACGGGGCAACAGGAGCGTGTTAGGTAGTCAAGGGGGGTGAGGCAAGCTCATTCATTTTAATGTGGCTGCTGTGCTGTCTGTTGGGGTAAACTTTGATGAGCAACAAGAGAACGGCAGCGAGTACAACAACGAGCATCAGACGTTAAGCCAAAAGTAGCACGAGCCACAACTTTGATTATAAAATGCAACAACTGTAAATGGTTATCACAGCAGGAAATGTGCGTGCAACAC
This sequence comes from Scaptomyza caliginosa, assembly GCA_035044725.1. Taxonomy (NCBI): domain Eukaryota; kingdom Metazoa; phylum Arthropoda; class Insecta; order Diptera; family Drosophilidae; genus Scaptomyza; species Scaptomyza caliginosa. Next base: position 346,347 of record JAWNNR010000979.1, on the reverse strand, counting down.
GAGCTGTATGGGGTATGAGGTATGAGGCAAGTGGTCAAAACTAACAGTAGAGACGCCATTTTCTTCATTGTTCTATTAGTCTAAGATGCTTGTGTTCAGCTGTCAGTTCAAATTAGCGCCACTCCTTAACGTCTCCTATTACAACAAATTATGTTTCTCTTTTTGAGGAATCTATCTCAGTTTCTCAGGTAATCATTCATTTGGTATTTGCGAGACTTTTAAGGCGATTGCTTGAAAGGAAACCTACACAACTTGTAATTATATTCAAAGAAGTTGTAAAGAAATCCTCTTTGTCTGATACCAATACCAAGCGAATATTTATGTTTTAAGCTTTAAATTTGTATGTTTCAAAGCGCCAAGATATATTGCATTCACAGGAACACGGTCAGCAAGACAAAAAGCAATAAATTCTGTATCCTTTGGGAAGAACAAACAAAAAAAGTGCATTAAGATGCAAAGCAAGTTAAACTAGTGGATTTATATTAATAAAAAAATGCTTAAATAAAAAGATTGTATACAAACACAAATGCGAATATCTCTAAAAACTGAAGTTGCACAAATCCAATAAATTTCATTCTCAATGTGCTCAAAAATATATATTTTATTGTTTGGAGGGAATTTTATTTTATTTTAAATACGTATACTACTAAGTCTAAGTGCGTTTATCTTGTCAATTACATCTTGTATAAAGTTTTTTGAGCGAAAAACTTATCTGGAAAAACGATAATGGAGAATGTAATTCAACAGCGAATGCAAATTGCAAAAATCACATCTGACACCGACTTTTGCCACAAGAAGTTTAGTGATAAATCCACTTGGGGAGACACATAATCAAAAACAACTTTTTAACTCGGCTAAAACCCCTAATGCACACTATATATAGGAGAATAAAGAATGGTATTGCTAAGCTCTCAGTGATAATACTGATGCTGCTTGTTGCTGCTGCTGCTGCTGCTGAGTGTTGATGATGCTTTGCTGCAGTTGCTACTAATGTTGTCGTTGCTGTTGTTGTTGGTTTTGTTTTTGTAGTGCTACTGCTTCCGTTTTGTATAGCTGTCAATCCAAAAGCAGCTAGCATTCAAGTGGGAGCAGAAGCAGCAGCAGCAACAGCAACAACAGCTCGAGTGGCAGTTTGGCCAGACCACTCGGCTGATAGTTAATTTCAAGTATTCACATAGAACTACAACTGTATGCATTCGTTGCTGTTACAAACTTGAATTATGTGCATGTCATTGTGTAACTACACTCGCATAAAACTCATTTGCCATTGCCACCGCTGAGACGGCTGCCCAAAACCGACAGTCAACAGTGTCCAGCGCACTTTTGGACTCAAAACTCGGGCACGAGAAGTAACTGTTTGGAGCTTGTGAGTTTGGAGACATCCTTGTGGTCGTGCTCGTTGTCCTGGTCATTGTCATTATCATTCAACTATCTAACTGCGACAACGATCAAAAAAATACCAGAATATTTCCCGTTTGCAAACAAAATAAATTAGAATTGAAATAATTCGTAGCAAACTTTGCGTTTTTCCTAGTTTTTAATAAAGCAAACGGCGCGCTATGCAAACTTGTGCCCAGCGGCAACGTTGCGTATGGGCAATATGCAAAATGCCAGCAGACCCAACCAAACCACCCCACTCACCCCCGCCGTTTGCCTCGTCTCGTCAGCGTTGTGCCGACTCTGTGGCTGGGTAGATTTTGCGGTTGGACTCGTAGCTAACAAACAAACAAGCATTACAAAATGAAGGAACTCAGTCTACACTATGGCAAGGAAGCGCCAACAACAACAGCAACAAGAATAAAATAAATGTTAGCTGCTACTAGCAGGACTAGCGGGCAGCTGTGCGGGCTATAAATAAATAAAATTTCAAGGATGCGTGCGCTTTTATCTTGGCAAAACTTGCTTTGCCTTTAGTATTTTTTGGTTATTTTTTTTTATATATTTATTATTACATTTTGTTGTGTGCACTTTTTCATATGTTGTAAATAGCATGAAGCTAAATACAAAAAAAAAAAATATAGAAGAAAAAAACTTTTTGCGGCAATTCAAACTAATGATTAAACATTTTGCCCTGTTTTTTCGCTTTGTGTTTGTGCTATGACATTTTAGCATGCGACCATTTTCCATTCAAGACCTGGTTTGGTTTTTGGTTTGAGTTTTGTTCGTTCATTTCATTCATGGCGGTTAGCAAACCGCAATTTGAATATACATATATACGTATATATAAATACATTTTAATGATGTCGCCAGCGCTCATTAATCATAATCTATTCATTAATTTTTGACCCATCTTCCACGCCAACAGCGTCACCGACACCATTCTCCTTATCATCAGTGTGACATGTTGGCAAAAGAGCGAGTGAGAGAACGAATCTTGAACAAAAAAAATAAAATAAATGTTGTCTGACCTTTGTTTTACATGAAATTTTAGATAGGATCTTCAAAAGGTAAAAAAAAACCCAACATTTAAAAAAAGGCAGCGGCAAATAACAAAACATTTCTAAAAGAACACAACATGGCAGCTAATTAACGAACGAATCTTTCTCACTTTTTTTGTTGCTTTTTTTGGCTGGCCAAAAGCAGCAGCCAACACCTGCCCAATTAGTGAAAAACGAGCATTGCGCTTTTCTTAATGTCAGTGACAAATTTTCGTTTTATAAATTTTGTATTAGCTGGCGACGTTAAACGCTTTTACACAGACACAGCCAAAGCCAAAGCAAAGCAGCTCAACGGCAAAGACCGCTAAATATTTTAAAGATAAGTAGCTAAGTAAGCCATGCATGCCCAAGGCACAAAGTATCCAAGAGTGGACCAGTGGGCGAATCTTAAACAGAATGCGACCCATTAGCTGTATTTTTTTTTTTTTTTTTTGATTAAATTCACTGGCACAGTTGGCTCCACTTTGGTGTTGGGCAGTGTGTTTGATTTGATGGGTCTCCAGAAATCGAAGCGGTATAATTTGTCACCAGAGAAACAGCGAGAAAGTAGAGAGAGAGAGAGAGAGAGAGAGAGAGAGAGAAAGTGAGAGTGAGTGGTGAAACATTAAATTTGGCAAATAAATGGACACTTGTTTGTCATAACGCTGCAAATGCGTCCAAATACGAGTAAAAATATATAACAATGAAGAATAAAAAAAAAAAGAAAAGGACGTTTTACAAGCTATGGCAATGGCAATGGCGACAGCTATGAAAGGAGGCAAAAAACAAGAAACCAAATTGTGTAAAAAATGTAAAGAAAAAAAGAAAACCAAACCATTTTCATTTGTGCAATAAAATATAAAACAACAAGAGTGACTATGGAATGAAAGTTTATACGAGAAATGCAACTAGTTTAATACTCTAAAAGATTTAAATCAACTTAAAAAAGTTACTTAAGTTTGATAGATGTTTTTGATAGACGAATTCAGATAAAGCTACATACAAATGTTTACTTATCATATATTTTCATTATATATTTTAAAAATTATTATTGCATACTTCTTTTTATATGAGATAGAACTTAATTTAACCTCAAAAAGTAATCAATTGCATACAGAATACATATCAAAGGAAACTATACAGTCGACTATGGATTCATTTCTTTTTATTTATTTTATTTTATTTTATTTTTTTTTGTGAAAGTGCTGTAAGTATAAAATCCTGATTAAAACCGCTTTTAATGTCCATATGCCAGAGTTTGTTGCTGCAGAGCATTAACCAAAAAATCCATGGAGAATGGATAGAGAAAGGGTGAGACAAAAGAGACCAGGGACGCAAACATCAGTTGGAAAGCGGCATGAACGGCAATGGCAATGGCAAAAAGTAAATAAATCGCTTCAAATTTTCGCATGGGTTGCGAGTCCGGGGAACGTAGCAAAACTGCTGAGCACAACGCTCAACTGAGCTGAGGCAACAACAATGTTGCGGCAAGGGGCAGCGTGGAAGCGTAAGTAGAATAAAAAGCCGGCGCTACTGCAGCGGAACACAAGCAAAAGGGCGGGTGCCAGGGGTGGCCCTATTCGCCTTGGTCCTTTATTGTTTTTGTTGAATGATGTTGTTACTGTTGTTGTTTGCCTTGTTTTGTTGGTGTCGTAGGTTGTAGAGGTTCTGGTTCTGGTTCTGGCTCTGGCTCTGGTTTGGGACATTTTCTTCGTCATCGTCGTCGTTGTCGTACGTACCAGGTGCAATCTATCGATTCTCTGCCTGCTGCCCCCGCAAACAGCATCCATATACACATACACTTGCTATCCACCCATCTCCTCCAGCTCCATCTCCATCTCCACATCTTTCTCAGTTGCTGCCACTGCTGGTGCTCGTTATTGCTGCTGCTGTTGCTGTTGTGCTGTTCCCTAGTTGTTGCAGTTGAAATATTTACGATGTACGTTGGGCTATTTCACTATTTGTAATACCCCGAACCTGCCGCAGTCAAAGTCGGCAATCGTATTCGCAGTCGCAGTCGCAATCGGAGTCGGAGTCGGAGACACACGCACAAGTGTTGCCATTTTGTTGTTGTTGTTGTTGTTGTTGTTGTTGCTGTTGTTATTATTATTGTTCTTGTTGTTGGACGGGTGTGCGTCACCTTTTTTATTGTTTTCTTGCTTGTAACGACGAAAACGAAAACGAAAACAGTTGCACCAAAAAATTTATAAAATTATCAAATAAAAGCAAGTCAACAAAACGAAATAAAGTGTTTAACAAAAAATGTATGCCATCAAAGCCTATAGACTATAAGATACTCTGTATAAATTGTGTGACTTAACTAGGATTAGAGAAAAAAATGTGTTTAACAAAGTAGATCAAACATTATCAAAAAACTATGTTAACTATTCAGTTCCCATAATAGTTACTTTGTAACTGTTAAAGAATGCTTTGTATAAAGATTACTGTAAAAAGTGCATATTGATTGTATAAAAACCGATTCAATGAATGGAAAAAACTTCCTCTGTTTTAAGAGTTTTTTTTTAGTTGTGTTGTTTAAGCCATTTGTGCATGGCCGGTGATATGAACGCTTTAAATACAATTAGTTTAGTTGTTGTTTAACAGCATCAATGGACAAAAGCATTCGTTGTAGTGTTGAGAAACGAGGTGCAAATTTTGCCATTACAATTTTTTTTATTATAGTTTCCGTTTTGTGTGCGAAAGAGTTTTTGGGTGTTTAAATTCATTTATCAATGGGCAGTTACCAGAGCTGAGTTAATGGAATTGAAATATATTCTACGTTGTAGGTAAAATGAAAGCGAATAATTTTTACTTTTGAAATTGCGTTCAAAAAATAAAATAATACATAGACATTCGAGACTCAAAAAGCACTGATTTGTGTGAATTTAATTAAAAAAAATTGATTTTTTTATCGCAATAAAAAAGGGAATGTAGTAAACAAGAACTTTGTTGTGAAAAATTAAAATTTTTCGCTAAATTTAAAGTCGTGCATAAGCAAAATATTGCCAATTTACAGGGTATTCGAAGTGAAAAGCTGCACGCGTTGCTTACATTTATAATTTTATTTATTTTCTCAATGCATTTTGTGCAAATAAAGAAATAAGAAGCGCGGAAGGAAGCAAAAAAAAAATATATATTTAAGAAGAAAATACTTACATAAGTAATAATTTGTGCAAATTTTATTTGCCGGGCGCTTTTCATTATTTGTATTTGCAGCAAACAAGGATGAAGAAAGGCGGCAAGCAGCCGGAGACGGGGCAGACAACAAGGAGCAAAAGAGTCAGGGAATTTTAATAAAACCACTCACACGCACACACACACACACCCGTCTGCACACCCCTTTTGTTGATGGGGGTGGGGGAGAGGGAGGGGAAAATAAAGCAATTGAGTTGCGTTGAAGTGGCATAAAGTAGTCGCAAGTGGCAAGGCTGGCTTGTTGTAGTTGTAGTAGATGTTGTTTGGGGCTGGTTTGCTTTTTAACCATTTTGTTTGGTCTTTGCGTTTTCCCTTTAGGCGCGCACACGGCACCCAGGTGAAACACACTGCTGCTTCCGAGATCTTGGTGGCAATGAATGCTATATGCTCTCCCTCTCTTCCTCTCTTTCTCTCTCTTTGTATCGCTCCGTTGGAAATGTAATGGGAAATGAAATGAATGAATGAGCATAAGCACTTCTTTGTTTTTGTATGTGTGTTTGCTTGTTTTTGTTTGTTTGTTTATCTGTTTGTTCGCTCATTCGCTTGTTTGTTTGTGGCCGCAGACGCATATTACTGAAGGGTAGAGGAGGCGGGGGAGAGGAGAATTTTTCTGTTAGCGGCGCGGCGTATAGAGGGATAACTGAGATGATGCACTTCAAATTAAAATGCGAATGCAAGCGAAAACTTCAAAAGAAGCACTAGAACAGAAAACACAAACGCAAACGAGATACTAATACACAATGGGCGAAAGGCACTCTGTGTGTGTGTGTGTGTGTGTGTGGGGGGGCACGGGAAGGGTTAGGTAGTTGCAACGTATGCGCTGCAATTGAAAAGCACATAAACACACTAACACACTGCGATAGCGAAAGTGTCCCTGTGTGTGTGCGTGTGTGTTTGTGTGTGTTTAATGCCAGGCAGCCAAGGATAAAGTTAGCGACGAGGACGACGACGACGACAGCAACAGAAGCAGCAGTGCAGGACATACAAATGCACTTTGGACGTGGACGACGCGCGCTAAATTCGCTTTAATTCACTTTTCATACAAAACAGCGGCAAGCAGCAGCACAAAAGCACGCGCTGCTACATAGACGCACACACACTCACACAGCCACACAAACAGCAACACAAACTCGTGTTTGTTGTAATTAATTTAAAATATTATTATATGCGCGCGCGAGCGCTAAACTAAGGCAAGGAAACAAGCGAAGGAGTAGGCAACAACAGCAGCAGCAGTCGACAAGAGGAAGGGACAGATGAAGAGACACACACAAGCACGGACACGCAGCAACCACAGACAGACAGATAAGAAGAGAGAGAGAGAGCGAGAGGGTGTAGGAGTAGAAGACGAAGCAGCAACAGCAACAGCAGCAGCAGCAGCAGTGACAGGGCCAGGCTAAATAATTATAACCCACGCGAACTGCACACGACGAAGCGCCAGACAAACAACCAAAACAACAAACAAGCAAGCCGAGTATGGAATTACAAGCAACCACACACACACACACACGCGCGCGACCATGAATACGTCTGTGTGTGTGTGTGTGCTTGTGTGCGCGTACATTTGTGCTACCTTTGCGGGAGCGCTGGTGGAAAAACAAAATTGTCCTAGTCAAGTTTTTTAATTGACGTGCAAAACGCGATCACGGCACCGACACAGACATGCACTTACCTACACCAACAACAACAACCACAGGAACAACAAATCAACAAGCATTGACTGCAATGCACACACACAAACAATAAATTGTACAAACAAACATACATATTAGCACACACACATTTACACACAACATACAGACAGACATGCACGCCGCCAGACAGTGCGCCAAATGCCAGAAAATACCGAAGACGTCGACGAAATTGAAAAGAAAAGAAAAAAAAAGTAATAAACGTAAAGCTATTACAAAATCTGATAATGGTCCACCGCTGGCAATAGAGCGCAAAAGCCGGCGCACGAAAAACCCACAAACACACACACACACACACAAGCACACACAGAGGCAAAGTACAATTTAAAAACAAAACCTGAAAGCAAAGAGCATACAAGGCAAAAGGCGCTAAGAAAAAAAATGGAAAAAAAACTCACAGTCACATTAAAGAGCAAAAGAGCAAGAGCAAGAGTGAGCGCTGGAACAATGTGGAATTGAAACACACACAACTAGCTTGGGCATATGGGCAAGTGTAACAGAATGCAAGCGAAAGGAGGCTGCACCAGCAGTAGAAGCAGCGCTGCGGCACATAAAAAACCGTTACAATATGCGGCTGCAGCGCCAAAGCTACAACAACAACAACAACAGCCAGCAACGTCAAACATAAACATTGTGGCGCGCGTGCTGCCCCGAATGGTGGCTGGCGCAATATTAATTTCACGAATGAACAACCTTTGAATAACCATACACTTCATGTGCCGTTATTATTGCTTTGCTACGTGAGCGCGAGCGTAACGGCAACTAAGAGAGCCGCAACTGCAATTACTAAGAGAAAGTTTCTTTGTGTGTTGCTCGTGAAAGCTTTTTGCCCGAGATAAACAAACGACAAAGTTACTTCGGCTGTTGTGTCTATGTCTGTGTCTATGTCTATGTGTGTGTGTGTCGGTGCGTATTGGTGTGTGTGTGTGTGTGTGTGCAGTGCTTTTTCATTGTGCATTTCCCAGAGGTGCATTTTTCTGAAAATCTAATTTGAGAGATTGAGATTGTTTGGTCTTTCAATGTTCTGCTCGCTCGTTCGTGTTGCGACGCTTGCAATTTTAGCCCCAGACCCATTCACAACAGCAACAACAATAACAGTCCAAGCATTCTTATATTTATGTGTACATATACATACATATCTATATATACACTTGCAACATATTGGGGAGTTATTACTCTGTCTGAGCACACACACACACACACACACACGACCCAAACCGTTTACCGCTTACTTTAATTGGACGCGCGGGCGTTACGCTGTCGTAATTTTTTGAAAAATCTACATACTTGGCCCCACTGCCACTGGAACAACTGAATCCTAGGCGGCAGCAGCAGCAGCAACAACAACAACAACAACAATAGCAACAGTATCCGCAACAGTATCCGCATCCGTATTCGCATCTCAACGATAACGATGCGACGCGTCGCAATGGCTTCAATCATTGCGCGCAGCGCTCACTGCGGTTTTGACAAACATTTTTCACTGGCAACGTCGCATCGTCCTTCCAACAGCAGCCTCACACACACGCACACTCTGGTACACACACACGCACACACACACCCCATCAGACGCGCCGTGTATGTTTGATGAGTGTGCGAGAGTTTTATGGCTGTATTGGGAATGAGCCGTTCAGGCCAAAGCAAAACGAATTGCTGCAAGGAGCCAAAGTATTGGGCAAGGCAGGGGGTTATTGTTGGGGTGGTTGGAGGTTTTGGGAGGCTGGATGATTGGGTTATGCTCTGATTTTAATTTTAAAATCATACAAGTGCAGCAGCACTGCAAAAGTGATACATGTGGATTTATTTATTTATATATACATACGTACAAGTGTGCATGAATGTTTGTATGCGAGTGTGTGTGAGTGTGTAGATTTCTATGCATGTGTGCGCGCGATGCGATAAAGCGCCTTACAGGATTTGGATGATGGCTGGCGCTTCTGTTTGCAATTTGATAAGCTCTCGCTCTCTCCTCCTCTCCCTCTCTCTCTCTCTCTCTCTCATTGTCTCTCATCCACACGTTTTTTTTCCTGGCATTATTTTTACGACATTTCTTTTTGACATGCCAGTCGCCGGAAAGTATGCAATAAAAAATATCAATGCTAAGCCAATGTGTAAATCAGTGAATCTTATTGTTTTACATTTTTTCTCCTTTTTTCTCCTCCTGTGCGTTTTACTTTAACTTTAACTACCACACTCGCTATATCATACTCCTTTAACCGTTGAATACATTTCATATACAGTTTATCAATTGATTACTTTACATTTCTCTCTCTCTATCTCTATCTATCTCTGTCTGTGTTTGGCTTCAAGCTTGCTGAGTGCCTAGAACAATAGCAGAGTTTATATTCTGTTGCACTCTTTGGTAACGACATTCTATTCTACCATTGGGACAAAAAATAACATTGTTTTTCAATAATCCTATTTAACTATGCACTAGAATAAACACTCGAACTATAAATTCCACTTTTTCTGACATTTTTAAAAGGAAATCTGCTGTTGGCCGAACAAATTTGCTGTGATTATTTAAGCTCTATTGCTGGATTAGCTCACATTTAAGTGGCAAACAAATAAATAGCAAAGTTGTTTTGGGTTTTTGGTTTTAAAGTTACATTTAAGTGAGTAAAAAGCAAGACTAGAGGATACTCTTTATACTAACTTACTTATACAACTACTACTTACCTCTAAGCAAGATAAATTTCTGATCTTGCACCAACATTTTGTTGTAAGGCACAAAAAGAAACCTTGAAGGTATAACCTTATCTTATTTACCCTTCCAAAGCTTTTTTGCTATATTTGCTGCTGTAGAAAAAAACGCTCAACCAATCCATCATTGTCATAATAAAATCCAAACTCAAATTAACATGTCCCAAAAAAATGTGAAGCGATTTTTATTGTGATTCGATTAGCTTCGTACATAAATACATGCATACACACATATAGAGTGTGTATATACAGAGTGTGTATTTTACATATATATATATATATATATAGATAATCAATTTAAGCTTTAGTACACTTACTAACTAAACTATACAGATATCGGATAGAGCGCTGTAACCGTAGGACTATACCTAACGCACTAATAAAACTAAGAACTAAGCTAATCCGAAACTGAAATTTTACACAGACAATACAAAGACGAATACACATTAAGATATAAGTACATTGGAAATCCTTAAAAGTTATATATTAAAAGAAAATAAGCTTCGCCAGTCCATAGAGTGCCCAAATTGTTAACGAATATACAATGCCCAATGTGCAATAATGCAAAATCATCATGCTATAAGAGAATCAAAAGTTAAGATTGGAACTTGCTCGAGAATTTTGAGACTTACCGTTTAATGCGTATTATGGATTCGGGTAGATTGTTGGGATCATCTTTAACCACATACAAACGCAGGCCATACAAGCTAACACGAAATAGATTTGTCCAGTCCAAATCACGCATATCAAAGGCAAACAATCTCTTATCTCTGTCATCTAGCTTATCAACCAGATGCCGCACATTATCATTGTCAAAGCGAAACTCATTCGAGCTGAAGAACTTAAGAACATTGCTGAACTTATGTATCTTGCGATAGATTTTCATCATTCTGCAACATAATTAATGCTCTCATTTAGTTGAACTTAGTCAAAAGAATTTTTCTGATGAACATACCTGGGTTTCTTGCCCATGAGAACCATAATCAAGTCCATAAACATGGCGGGCAATGTGTGATAAAGAAAGCAGAGTATGTGATACTGCCACATGTGTGGCACAATGGTAAAGCATGGATACCATATGGACTTCTTCATCGGTATGGTATTGACATACTTAAAGCCAGTCTGCATATAATTTCGCCAAGTAACCATATTATCCGCATCGGGCACATAGTTATAGATTGGAGGCGAATCATATCTGCACAAGGAATTCAGCATAATTATTTACTTAGAATTCAATAAAAGTAAGTGAAATTCGAATTTCTTCTACGTTTCGGTTTATTTTAAGATTAACTCAAGTATTATGTGCTTAAACAAAGCTTGTTAGGTGCTTAGTACGCCGCTGGCCTAGGATTCTAGTACAAATTACTTGATTGTATGTGCTTGAAGCAAAGCTTAGACTGGACTTACGTGTTTCGTGCCACATCCCAAGCGCTGGCCAGCAGAGCATTAACGCACATGTCCACAGGCACAATGTGCGCTTTGTTGTCCATGTTGCCGGTGAAAACGCGCAGGACACCCGAGCCAATGCCCACGATGACGCCGCAGGGTCCATACATATTGTCTATCCAGCCAGTCACCGGCTCACGATAGCTGGTGATCACTAAAAGCGAAAAGAAAGAAATCTTTAATTATGGCACTGCAATATGAAAGTGCTTTTCGCAAGATTTATTCTTACCAATGCCCGGTCGAAAGATGGTAACCGGCAATTTCTGTGCATGCTGCTGTATAACATTCTCGGCTAGCACTTTGGTGTAGGTATATGTATTCGGATATCCCTGGATAATTGTTGGCGTTAACGTATTCAGCGTGTGCTCATCGAGGCACTCAGTCAACTTAACGGCATTATCTCCCGTCATCATGCCACTGTAGAATTTCTCCTGTATATATCGCATATTGCAATGCGCAAATGCCGTTGAGACATGTACAAGAGCCTAATAAAAGATAACAAATTAAAGAGAAATGATAACAGAGTTTAAGTTGTACAACAAGTTTTCCTATATCTTGGTCAGAAGAGCTTTACTGGAAGCAAAACAATAACAACCGAAAGGCAGTTATAATATTGCATTGTTCAAATTTCATTAATGCATAAATTTATGTATATATGTATATGTTCTTAATCAGCTTTTATTATGTTCAAGCACATCACAGAGAGAGAGAGAGAGAGAGAGAGAGAGTCAATGCCAGTGAGCATTAAAATAAATTTGATATATACACAAGCGACGTTTAATTTGGTTTGCATTGAGTATGGATTACTCTGAATAAGCTTTTATTTAATTTATTTAACCATATCAGAGTATTTAAACGTAGCTGCTATTTAAGATATTAAAATATTAAATATGAATGAATATGAAGCTTTTAAGATAGTATTCATTTAATAAATGGCATTTTTAAATCACCATCAACTAAGTGTTTGATTATTAGGCATAAAAGTTTCTTTAGCCATAGAAATATGTTTGAAAAAAAGTTATTTTTTAACAACTTATTGAAAACAATTTGCAGCCTTTTCTAAAAATGTTTATTTGAAAAAAAAAATATCGAAGTTTGCGTATCCAAAAAGAACTTCTATCCGTGATTGACTTTAAACTCATTCTAAAAGTTATCTTCATAAAAATTATTTAATAAGCGCTACGTCGTTTAGAAAAACCCGCCGCACACAGCCGGCAAATGTACGACAAACTGTTGCATGAAACTTTTCTGTTTTTCATAACGTGTTGAAAACTTTTTCAAAAAGTTTATTCCCGTGGCTGAAAAATATGGGTTCAAGGTTGGGGAGGGTTTCTTTTGGGCAGGGGCTGGGCAGGCTGTGTGCAGCAGCATGTGTTTGAAAAAATCAACAAAATTTACTCAACGGATGGAAAATGATTGTGAAAGTTTTGATTTGAATGAAAAGTGCAAAAATCCTTTTTAGAACTCAACAGGGATACATTTAATAGACGAAAATAATGTGCTAAGCGTATGATGTTAGGAGCTCACCTTAAGGTTGACAATTTCTTTGGCCAGCTTAATGATCTCCTTGGTGCCATGCACATTGATGGCAATGGCCATTTTGAGTTTCTCATCAAAACGCACTGTGGCCGCACTATGCAGCACAATATTCACATTCTCCTTGATCGTCTCACGCTCATGATGGGAGATGCCCAGGCCAGGCAGCGAGCAGTCTCCGCTGATGATTGTGATCTGGCAGCGATACTTTGGATTGATTTGTTTCATTTTGGCAAAGACCTAGAGCAGCAACAAACAAACAAAGACAAAGACATCGATTTATTGCATGAAGCATAAGTTGTGCATATATAAATCATTTACCGGATCGTTAAACAAATCCTCAATCCGTGCATGGGCATCCTTGCCCTTTTTATTGCGTATCAGCAAATATATTTGTGCCACCTCCGTGACGCGCAACAGTTTCTCAATAATAACTGAACGGACAAACAAAACAAATCAATTCACAATTTTTGTTTTTAGTATACAACAAATCATAATTATGTATTCGAGTCACGTGCTTGGAACTTACTTTTGCCAAAGAAACCGGTGCCGCCAGTGAGAAAGACGCCCTTATCCTTGTAAAACATTTGCATGGGCGACTCATCTGCAAAAGATCAATGCAAACAGCCATTAAACAATTAGCCAATTTGATGCGCATCATTGTGCACCATACCTACAAATACCCTGCGCCTCTTTTGTGCCACTTTGGCAGCTCAACTCTTGTTTGCCACCCACTTGACGGCGCGTCACGAATTTAAATGTGAGCCCCCCAAAAGCCACTTCAATTGCGCATAATTCACGCCGTCACACACACACACACACACACACACACACACAAACATACAGACAGAAACACGCACACACAGCACGTAGCCTAACACACACACACACACGTATACAAACGCAGTTTGAGAGTCACCAGGCAGTCGCACGTAAAGAGCGTTTCGCATGTGGCTGCATTTTGGCCATATGTCAAAATGGCAACAGCAACAACAACAACAACACACACACACACACTTGAAAGTTAACGCCAATGCTGACATTGTTGTCGGCTGCTGCTGCTGCTGCTGCTGCTGGATGTTGCTGCTGTTGCTGGCTGCCACTTGTGGGCCACTCATAAATATTTGCAAGTTAGCAGCTCGTCGAGCTATTCATCTATCCGTACAATGCCACAAACACACAAACTGAACGTACATGCATATACACATTCCTATGTCTTCAAGGTGGTGCTTGATGCTGCTGTTGTTGTTGTTGCCTAATTGGCAATCGACGACGTAAATCACTGTCATGCTGCTATGGCTTATACAGGCTATGCACATACACTTAAACACTTTGGCCACTCGATAATTGCATAATAAATGCAACATTGTTAAGGACTTACAATGGAGCTAAGCCCAATCCGTTGTGGCACACAAACACACACACACACAGTTGCACACATTCATATTCATACAAATAAGAGGCCTGACACCTAGAAGCCGACACTCATACATCTTATACAGCAAAACCCGATGCCCCATTGGCAGCACCCCCTGGGGTGACGCACTCAAACCCAAAAAGCACTTGACTCGCGCTCACTCAAATGTTTTGTTTACCTATGCTAATTGGCTTAAATGCAACTCAAGCGCACTTCTCATCGCACCAAGCCGAAACTGAGCCGACAAGCCACCCATACACACACACACACACACACCCTAACCACCTAACTGCCAGGCAGCATTGTTTATGAGCGCTTCGGAATTGAGCTTCCAACTTCCCATCACTCTCTATCCTACTCTCTCTCTCTCTCTCTCTCGCTCTTTGACTCGCCATGACTTTGTGTGTGTGTGTGGAGTGTGCGGCATGCGGCGTGCGCATTTAAAGCTTTTGAGCGCTTTGGGGCATTTGTTCAGCGGCAACGCCAGCAACAGCAACAGCAACAGCAACAACAAGAACAGCGTCACTTTGAGTGAATTGTCAACAATTGTGTTGGCTCTTTGGATTTGCGCGCCGCCGTTTTGTTGCCATTGTTGTTGTTCTTGCCGTTGTCTCTCTTTTGCGCAGACAAAAAGTCTGTCACATAATTTGTAAATTTCAACAATTTTTCCCTAACACCAGCCGCACCCCGCTCAACAACAAGACAAGACAAATGTAATTCTTCATGAATGCTTATTGTTTTCATCTCGTTTCGAGGGGTAAGTAGAAATATCGAAAACTGGTTCCTTGTTTTGCCTGCCTCTTTGTAAGTAAATATATATATATATAAACACTTGGTAATATTGTGGTTGCGGTAACAAGCACTTGACCCTGGCCGTGACAGTGGCCCAGGCTGGTCAACTGCTCACTCACCTTGTATGCCGCCAGTGATAAGCTGACAATGATCGTCCAATGATTTCGTGTAGCCATTTCGAATGTTCATTATTTTCGCATCCTCCATTGTGGTCAGAATATTTTTTTGCCGAGCTGTAAGCAGAGATATTGAGAAATATTGTTACAAACTAGATTAAACAATGTTTAAATACTCTCAATATGAATATGAATGATGATAAAACTTGCAAACACTTTTATATTAAAAATATTCAAAACTTAATCCGTGAAAAAATAACTTTTAATAAAGTAACAAAGAAATACAAACAATAAACAATTTTTTAAGCCACGTATTAAAATTGAAATTGATGTAATAAATATCAACAGGTGTGTAAAAAGAATTTTCATTTAATAACGCAACTTAATAAACATTTGTTTTTTCAACTATTTGTTTCACGTTACATTTACATACATTTTTTCAACGAAATAAACTCAAACTTCTCGTTCAGCTGCATGTCCACAATTTGATGTTTTGCCATTTGAAAAGCTGCGTTAAGTTAACAAAATCCTGTTTGAAACGATTAAAGTTATTGGGTGTCTAACTAATTAGGAAATGTTTCAATTGAAATGGCTAAATGTGCTCTGGCAATTACAGCAAGACCGACGGCGGTCTCTATGCGACTGTTTCGTGGCGACTAAAAATCAAATATAAGTGAATTTCATTACAAAACTTTAATTAAAACTTTGTGCTGCTCTAGCTTTTGTGCGCAATATCCGCGATACCCATTGGGCAATGCTGCCATTGGGAGCAATGGGCGCTGCTGCTGCGATTTGTACTGGCAGCAGAACGTGGCAAGGGCAAGCCAAAGAAGGAAAAGTGTAATGAAGTGCCAGACGCACCTGTTGACAAAAACAACAACAACAACAACAAAAAAACAAAAAGGCGACGAATTGAAAATTCAACTCAAATACAATTTTAATAAAATTCATATTATATTAAGGCACACTAAAGAAAGCACAATGGGAGAAAGTGGTTGCCTTTTAAATGCCACAATTGTTGTTGGGGTGTTGCTTTAATTATTGCTTCCATAGCAAACGAAAAAAAGAATATATATGGGTCAAGTCAAAGAAGCTATTGAACGCTTTAAATATGCAAGAAAAAAACAAAACTACAAATAATACAATTACACAACGAACTTCAAACAGAACTGTTTGTGCAAATATTAATTTATTTTATTGTCGTGTGTATAATTAAGTATTTAAATTATTGACTATGTGTATCATTTAATGTGATTTGCATTAAAAAATTAAACAGTTCAATGCATTTGCACTTTACTGATTCATTTTAAACAGTTATGTTTTAACTGCACACAAACAAACTTTAAACGTTATCGAATTCAGACTTATTTATTCAAGTACAAATAAATCAATTTATTGTTAAAAACAGCGAAATGAATTGATATATAGTGTATATTAATAAAAGATTTCTTTAATTGTTTGTCGTAGAGAATAATTCTTTATTGTGTTGAGATATTTTCCTAGCTATAATAAATCAAATTTTAACACTTTAACCATGTTTAATGGGAAGTTTATTGCTTATACTGATTTATTATATGCTTTAAGCCTGTTCTGGAAATTGCATTCTTCTGCCTTAAAAAAAATAAAAAACTAGGAAAAAACAACTATCTAAATGTGTTGTGTTTAACAGCAGAAACTGTTTAAAGCTTTCCATTCTGACTGTAACTTGATCCTCTTCGAGGCAAACAAAAACAAAAGAGGTTAAATGCTGTCAAACTAGTTTGCATAAAAGCAGAGACAGATTGAAGAATATCCAAACTTAAAGTGCAGTTCTTTATACGAAATGCCTCAAAAAAATATATAAAACAGCAGCATTAAGTATGGTTTTAGTAATAGATAGCTTCAATTACTTAAAATCGTTATTCATTAGAGCTATAATCCCAGCGAAATATAAACACAATAAAACATATGTGATGAGCAGCTGATCCTAATGTTATATTGAATTTAATTTTAATTATAGTACTCATGTGCACAATGACGTTGTGGAATTTTAATTACGCTCAAATAACGAAGCCCAAAAGAGAAAAAGTCTACAAAATAAAATACAATTACTAATAATGAGAATTCGAAAAATGCGATGACAACAAAATGAATTAATTACACGATT
This sequence comes from Scaptomyza caliginosa, assembly GCA_035044725.1. Taxonomy (NCBI): domain Eukaryota; kingdom Metazoa; phylum Arthropoda; class Insecta; order Diptera; family Drosophilidae; genus Scaptomyza; species Scaptomyza caliginosa. The sequence continues at coordinate 328,891 of JAWNNR010000979.1, read as the reverse complement.
ATCTGCGCAAGTTCAATGCATGTCTACTTTACATTGTATGTAAATGTTGAACGTTGAACGTTGGCCCAACAACACATGCAATAATTGTAAGGAAAACGATCCCAATGCGAATTCATGCTGTGCAACAACAGAAAGAACAATAACAAACAATGGAGCTCGAAGCGTGGCGGAGCCAAATAAGACGAAACGAAACGCAACTGAACATTAAATAATTTGAGTGTCGAAGTCTCGCACAATTAACCCATATTTGCAATGGAAACCAGCCAACTAGCCAGCCAACTAGCCAGCCAGCCAGTCAGTTAGTCAGTTAGTCAGTCATTCAGTCAGCTGGCCAACTAGCATGTTGCATTTCACACCAGTTGAAAGGGGATTTTTTGCCCCGCTTGGCTCGGCGCGCACTCATTCGTATGAATGACGAAAGCTGCTCTATGAGTAAGTAAACGGGAAAGAGTGGTGCGGTGTGCGGGTTGTGTGTGGTGAGGTAAGAGACGGGCAGCAGGTGGATGTTGTACGCTCGGGTGGCTGGGCAGCTTGCCAAGCTGATAGACAGACTCACTGACTGACTGACTGACTGAATGGCCTGGCATAGCCTGGCAATGCCGGCCAAAAAGCCACAGCAACTGATTGCACCACACCGGCGACCACAATGCGCCACCAACACCGATACGAACACCAATACCAGTGCTCTGAACGCACAAATTTTCACCCAGCTACTTCAGCTATCGTACTGATTTTGTGGCGTTGTGTTGGTTGTTTGGCTTGATTTTGTATGCGAATTTATACATTGTTTAAGTATAGACCACAGCTGCAGGCAACTGCCAACTCTGCTACTTCTTCCTTTTCTTCTTGCTACTGCTGCTGCTGTTGTTGTCTGTTGTTGCCTGTTGTCTGTTGTCTGGTTGCTGCTGCTGCTGCTGCTTCTTGTTGTCGACACCAACTTCCATTGGCGATGCACATCGAAGCGCAGCTAATTGAAACATTTTGCACAGTGTGCCAAAAATGATGCCAAAAATATTAAAAAAGGCAAAGCTCAGCAATCATAAATATTAATTGATAAGATAGCACAGCACTTTGCAATACATATATTTAAATGCCTCTAATAGTCAATTGCATAACTGAATACTTTAGCGAGAGCTGCAAAACGATTGGCGATTTATCAAATAAAATATTAATTAATAAAAGGCTAGTTTTAATATCAATTGTTAAAGTGTTATTTTCATAGCGGCTAATTTAAATGTTGTTTTTCAATGGCATTGTAAACATGCGAGTTTTATTTATTTATTAAAGTGTAAGTTAACAAATTGAATGCTTAATTTGTTTTGACGGCTTTTGCTGTAAACTCGATTGGCTATTTAATATATATGTGAAAACAGAGAAAACTAAGCAAATTTAAACAGTAAACAACAGACGCAAACTTAAAGGTTTTCTTAGTGGATTCTATAACTGAGTAATTAGCAATAGTGAAACGATATCATAAATGCTTTGATGAACGTTTTGTGCCACTGTTTTGTTGCTACTCATTCCAATGTCATAATGCTGTTGGCACTTTTGATACTGTATATGTACAGTATTACAAGTTGCTTGTTTGTAGTCAATGTTGTTGCTGCTGCTGCTGCTGCTTGAACAGCAAAACTCGAAACAATGGACACAAAAACACAAAAACACAAAAGTATGAACCGCAACAATAACAACAAATGCTCTGCAAAATTGAAAAGCAATGCAATATCAGCAACAACAACAGTAACAACAACAAAAACATTGCAACGTCAACAAAAGTGCAAAATTGCGCCTCTTTCTCGCTCTCACTTCAGTGCTCTATCTATCAGTGAACCCCCAAATTGCGAATCGAAGCACCAACATTCAACGCTTTTTGCATCCCATTTTCCGACTGTGCCCTGCATCTCACCCCTGCCCCTTACACTTGCCAGTCTCACGACATGCCACTTACTTACTTACTGCTTGCCCGCATTTGCGAGGCTCATTCGCTTTGAATTTTATTTAATGCTTTTGTAATAAAGTGTAAAATGGTGAAAAAGTGCAAACAACAACACAACGATACGACAACGACGATGGGAGAAGGACACAGCCCGGCCAGGCCGGGCCGGGCCAGTCGCGTCCTGGGGAAGTCGCATTGCATAATATCAACAACATCATCATCAACGGTAACAGCAAAAGCAGCAGCAGCAGCAGCAACAACAACAACGGCAGCACAGGCCACATTAAAAGAAGAAGAAATAATTAACAGCAACAGTTTGAAAGTACATAAAGCGAAAATGGTTGTCGTTGCTGCCGTTGCTTCTGCTTCTGTTGTTGCCATCAACTGGCAAAGCTTTTCACTGCCTGCTTACCACCCCACCTCTTGCACTTGGCATACTTCATCCTTCAGTGGCGCCACCGCATGTGGCATGGTCGTACAACTTCCGACTTCCGACTGGCTGACCGGCCAACTGTATTGCTGGACTACGACGGTAGATTGCTTGATGTTGCCCGTCTCTCCCCCTGTCCACCCCCTTGTGTCTTGGTGTCTGTGTGTGTGTGTGTGTGTCGGTGAGCCATTGGGTATTGGGATGCGGTTTATATGAATGCTATTGGCATGCCAACACCCAAAAGCCGCCCACGAAAAGAAAAAAAAAACCAAAGACACAACACCAGGCGAAAGTCAGTGCGAAAAATGTACGTTAAATCTATTAAAAGATAATTACGTGAAGACAAATGAACGGTGGTATGAGACGGAGGTGGAGGTGTTTGGAGCCGGGTAGAACACACAGTGTCTGTCACTGTGGTTGTGTGAGCTACACACATACATATGTATGCTGTTACTATTATTATTATTATTCGCGTTCGTTGATACGCTAACGCTAATGGATATGGATATTGATTATAGTTTTTATGCTGCTGTGAATGCTGCTGTTGATGCTGTTTCTGCTGTTTCTGTTGCTGATGTTGCTTTTGGATATAATGATCATTTTGATTATGTTGATGCGTCATTTTATGAGCCGCAATGGTATTGAAATTGAGTGGTTTGTGACAGCATCTAGTTTATGTGTGAAGCAATGGCGATAATGGTTCCAACAAGATATTCATGATTGGCCCCACTTCACGCAAGGGAATCCTAATTATTAATGATTGTGCTTCTGTGTGTGTATTAACGTTTAATTAATTCAGCTGCAAACTATGTATGCGTAATTATTTGTAGATGCTCACAGAATATTGACCTTAGTCATTTAGGATTTCTATTTAGCCAACGTATGCAATTGCAATTAGTTGGCCCATAAAGCAGCTAATGGCAGAAAAGCCAAATTAAACGAAAAGAAATGAACAAGCAATGATTGTGGAAATTACTTATAGATGAGTGCAGGGCATAGTTATCACTAACTAAAGTGCATTGAGCAAACAATCTTAACTTCAAGTGAATAGTGCTTTAGCCACTAATTATGTGAAACAACTTTGACTTTGGTTTGTTAGCAGCACAGTGTGAACTAAGTGTTGGGGTCAGCTAATTGCAACTGTGGGAGTTTATCCCAATACTGTATGTGTGTTTGCTGTGTATATTGCACTTAAGAATTGAAAAATAAAAGTTCTTAGCATGCTAATCAACTCGCAACACTTTAATTTCTGTATGTGTGTGTGTGTGTGTGTGTGTGTGTGTGTGTGATGGTGAGGCACGTGTGAAGCTTTTATTATCTAATTAAGAGTTTCACACTGCAAACGGATAGACAAACACTTTGCAATTACATTTTGCTACGTGTGTTGGGTATTTTGTACAACTGTATTGAGGTTTTACCCCAATGTCAAACATGACTCTTGCTGCTTATCAGCATTTTGGCATCTATCGGGGCTAAGCCAAAATATTGTTGCGCATGCGTAGAGTTTGGTTTGACTCACAAAATCGTTTGCGACATTTAAGGGGGTTGGGTGGAGAGGGGAAGGTTAAGCTAATGAGCATTGTTGTAGTTGACGTCACATTGTTGATATGCCCCATTGATGTCATTGCGGTTGCGGTGCTTTTACCCGCCCACCTGCCATGCCCCATAATGTCTGCACTCAAACACATACGACTACGACACACACGTGTATAGCTCTAGCTACATCTGTTGTGCGCAGCTGAGTGTAACCAAATTGTTGTTGGCCTGGCCGAGCTGGCTGAGCTGGCTTGCATGTTCGCGTTTCTATTGTTGGTAATGGGCCTGGCCATAACATTAATGTATGACTTAGGCAAATATTAATAACAAGCATTGCTTTGCTGCTACGGCATTCAACATTACCACATTGCCCAAATAACAATCACATCACATCAAATAAACCAAGTCGAGTACTGTACAATGTTGCTGCCATATTAAACGATTCGAAAATTGTATATGGTTAATTCACTTGGGTTTGAGTGATATCTGACACGTTTTTCAGTTGGAATGCGCAATTATGAAACACACTCTTACACACACGCACACACACACACACTGGCGGACACGTGGAAGTGTTATCTAAAGCGTCAGTTGAGACAAGACATTAACTTGTGAAATTATTATGTATACGTATCGTATACGTATTGCATTTAATTCAATTACCCATTACTTACAATAGAAAATTGCGGTTCTCTCTCTTTTTCTGAAGTCATTTTAATTTGTGTTGTTGTTGTTGTTGTTTTAGTGGTAAAAACAACTTAATTATTGTTCATTATCTCATTTGTATTGTTATGTTTGCGCTATTGATTGATGTTTGCCATGTTTGCACATTTCACAAATAAAATCAATTTTCACATAATTTAATTTGTATTTTAATCAATGCTACAGCGGCGCTGATTAAAATTTTATTTCATTGTCTAAATCAAATTTCAATTGTGTTGCGTTGCGTTGCGCCAATATTATTACTACTATTATTACACCAATTAATTTATAGCCAATATTTCAATAATATTGCAAATAGCACACCAAAAACTATACACGAAAAACACAAATAAATCCAACACACGTTGCGTACTGAAACTGTAATTACATAATTCGCGCATTATCAATGACAGCGCCAAAAAAAAAAAGCAAACAGAAAAAAAAACCCAAAAAAAACGACAGCAACAACGACAGATATCACAGCAATAATAACAAACAATAAACATGGCCCGTTATGCTCGTAATTTATATTAATTAATCGGTTTTTTTAGCTCGCATTCCCGGTCAAAAATCGAAGCCTACAATAATTGACGGCTTTTGCGTGAAATAGAAAAAGTAATCCAAAAAAACAAATATATATAAATAATAAATACATTTTCAAACGCTTTTTACCTGAAGCCATTTATGCAATTGCAACCTTTTTATTATTATGTTTCTGTTGTTTTGCTGGCAATGTGTTTGTTTTGTTAATATTTATTTACGTGTACATAATTTAATAACAACGCCAAGTGTTGCAAGGAGCTAAAACTGTTTGTTGTTGTTGTTGTTATTGTTGCTATAAAACTTTTTTCTACACATATTATTTCTATAACATATTATTAATGCGTATACGCCGTGTGCTGATTTGTGTAACGTCTGCCAACGTTTTTCCGGAGTTAACTATGCGCTTTTATATATACTTATGGCGTTGGATAATGGGCGTATTGTGATAAAAATTGTATTAAAATCTATGCCAGAGAAATGTTATTTGAACATGCAGGTAAGAAAAGATAAAGTTGAAGCCATCCACTAAAGTAATACTTTTTGGTGTCTTTAATAATAAAATTAATGTATATTAAAATTAAATGTTTTTAACAAACAAAAAAGTCAGCATTCAGTTGCAGTTACAAATTTAATACACAAATAAAAGGCACTAATTATACATTTATTTCAATAATTTTGCTACTGAAACAGCAATTGGATTAACCACCTTGCATAACTATTTAATAAAAGATTACAATAATTTGTTTAATATGCAGCCTTTGCGACAATTCAATTAACCCAATCAATTAATGTTTAATTAATATTTAACTTTTTTTTGTTTGTTCCACTCTAATTGGCCATATCTATTAAATATTATTACTATTTGATGTTTATTAATCAATTACGCTGTACGCTTCTTTAAGTTTAAAACTTTTAACCTTAAACAATGACCTAACTATTGGTTAATTGCTATTTAACAATATGCAAATGTTATTTGATAAACTAATGAACTTAACGATGTTGTTTTAAGATGACTCTATGAAAAAGTCAAAGTATTTAGTTATTTTTTAAATGTTTCTTATGTAAGTATTTAAAGAGCTTGTATACATATAAATTGCGTTGTTTCTTGACTATTATTTGTACATATTATTACCTAAATTAAAATGTTAATAATCATAAAATGCGGCTTGGCGAACAAAATTCTCTTGTCATGTGAAATTTGATACGTTGGCGACAATTATAATATACGAAATATATATATATATACTTGATATGTGCTTACAGAATAGGGAGTGTTGAGGTTGGGTGGGATTGTGGGTGGAGTGGCTAAAGAAATCACGTCATAAACGTGGCAAGCACGAATTATTTACAAAGCAAGCGAAAGCCCAAAAGAGGTCCCAATAAAATAACAATAAACTATGTCACACTTTGCTGGATAGCCTGAAGGTATTTATTTATATGTATGTGTGTGTGGGTGTGCGGCAAACCATAAAAACAAAACAGCAACAGCAAGCCACAACAAGCAAAAGCATAAACAATTGTATTACAAATACGACTACAAATGCAGCGCATAAAGCAGAGCGCCTACAAAACAAGACGATTATTTATTGTTAACGATTTATATTTCTGTTTATTGTTGTTGTTGCTGCTGCTGCTGCTCAAAGCGCTCAGATTTCAAAGCTGCCAGCCATATTATAGTGCGTGTGTGTGCGTAAGTGTATTTGTGCTTGTGCTTGTGTTTGTGTTTGTACGTGCAAATGTTTGAGTGCGAATGCCAGATTGCAAGCTGCGGGTGGTTGAACCGGATGCGTGGGGTTGGTTGAGAAGTTTGGGTTGCCTTCGCATCGATTGAGCCTGATTGCCGGCTCAAGTGTCGGCAGCGACACACGGTGGGCGTGCTTAAATTGGGTTGAATCGTGGTAGTGGGTGGGCAGTGGGCGCCTGCTTGCTTGCCTGAATTGAATGGAATAGCTAGAAGCTAGCTGGCCCAAGTTGACTTTGACTCTGCCTGCCTGAATGCCTGAATGCCTCCCAGCCTGGCTGTCTGCTTGATGCTGCTGGCCGGGCCAAGTCGCAAGTGTTACAGATTGTTTTCCCACACGATGCCGCATGTTGCTTTTCGTCAACGTCAACTGTGTGCGGCATGTTTGACAGCAATGAGTGCTTGACACGTACAAAGGCTTTTGTTTCGATCCAAAGTGTTCTCTTTCACTCTCTCTTCGTGTTGTTGCTCATCTAACCGTTTATCTTGCCATTGTACATGTTATTTAGTGTTCGCCGAACATTGTCGAATGTTTTAGCTTTTTCTTTTTCTCGTTCGGTTTGGTATATCAATGTGCGCTTTTTTTTTTTTTTTTGACCATCTCAATAGACGCATCTGTGTATCTGTGCATGTCAACTGTGTTACAAATTTCATAGAAATTTGCTACGCTCGCTTAAGCGACAATTTGTTGCTTTTGGCCAGTGTTATGATTGTTGTTGTTACGCCCAATTCATTGACTGTGCCGCCCACTTGGCCAGCTGCCCACAAGCAGCAGCAGCAACAAACTGGCCCACAAACTGAACAACAACCAATCTGGCAAAGCCAACCCATCGACCAACTGACCCAGACAAAGTAGCACAAAGATGTTTTACTGCCAGACAATGTTCTTGTTGTTACAATTTGCTCATTACTTTTTATCACTAAAACATCAACACACACACACACCGACCCCGTATCGTTTCTTGGAAGCCCAAGACAACCCCATTGAAACAGACATTGGCCTTTGGCCCCAAAGTAAATTGTTGCCTCCTTTCAGCAGTTCTGTTTGACTGTTTGTTTGCCGCACTCTCATCTCGACTACTATTGTGCTTTTTGATTTTACCATTGTTAATTCCTATGATTACACTGCAGCTAGCTGCACCCTCAAAAGCCAACAAACGAACTGCAAATGGACCATGGCTTAAACGAACAACAACAGCTCACAACAGATATGGCAAAGTTCAAATCTGTGGCCACGAGCATATAATTATGTAATTGTGCGGATTCAGATGCTTGATACAAATTATGAACAGGCTAAAAGCCTGCAACCTGTGTCCACATGCACTTTACCCAAATGGATAGCTGGCTGGCTGACTCGATGGGTATGTTTTGTGTTGACTGAAAAGCATTTATTTTGTGCTCATTTTTATGCGGGATTGCATGCAATTTATTTTGCTTGTTGCAAATCAAAAATTTCCATAAAATCAAATGTTTGGCACAATGTTTGAGCACAGCGCATAAAAATACACTTAATGCGGCATATAAAAGTTATTACTTCATTCATTTTAAAATGCAAATAAATCTGTTTGTGGCCTTTTGATTCAAGCGCTCATTGTACACATTTTTTTGTGTTTGTTTTTCTTTTTGTTTTATGTACTTTTTAAAGTAATGCAGCACAGCGTTAAATAAATTAGAATGTGTTTTTGGTGTTGTGCAAAAAGCCCTCGTTTCTGAATTCAAATAAATTTATCTACAATCTGCTTGCGTTATCTGAATTGTATTTATAAATAAAAATAAAATGGATTCCAACGCAACATCAAATATTCCAAATGTTTTTAGTTCGATTTCAGGGAAAACATCTAAAAACTATTAAATACACAAATGAAATGAAATGTAGTCATATCAATTGATATGAGCAATACCAACAATCGAATCAATTGTTTTTCTATTTCTTTGTTTTAATAAAATAGTAAAATGCTCGTAATAACTGTATATCTCGCTTATCCCCTTAGTGTGTAGCTTTAACTTAAATAAAACTCTAACACACACCCACACCCACACACACAGAGAAAGAGATAACGCACGAAACGAAGTCAAAATGGAAAATATTTTGCGTATTTGCATAAGAAAACTAAGTTGAACCGAAATCAATGATTGCTCAAGCATTACTTGTGAGAACTACAAATGCCACGCCTCCATCTTACCCCAGCTAGCCCCATTTATGTGTGGCGCCTCAAGCTAGACATGTTATATTGAAACATTGGGATTGAGCTTGGATTTTTGGGGGACTTGTGGTGCTTTGGCGCTTTCATATTATTACTTTATGGTTGCCTCCAGTTATGCATACTATAACCATAAATATGCTACAGCATACACAGCCATGCTTGCTTACCCCATTGGGCGTCCAGCAGCAACAGCAACAACAACAGCGGCAACAGCTTCAACAAAAGCATGTGAATAATATTTTGTATGCTTGTATTAATGCATCCACATATTTATACTATAGCTCAAAACAATAAATAGTAAAAGCTGGATTATGATTAAATCGATTTCATGGAGCGTTTGTGCGATACTTTGCCTCGTCTTGCCAGTAATCCTCCATGAAACTGTGAGTGTTTGTATGAGTGTGTGTGTGTGCTGTGTGTTGTGTAGAGATTGCTTTTCTTTTGACTGCAATGCGCCCAAAGATAGGCACCGCCCAACGCACATTTATTGATCGCACTTGTAGTATACTTTAACAGAGCAACAAACAAAACAATCAAAAAAAGATACTGAAACAAAACGGCACAAGAAAGCATAAAAAATAATCGGAATCGTTTTTGTAGTTGGTAGGGATTTTAGGGGGTTAAGGGGCGTATAGCTGCACTATGAGCGTTATGCTGCAGACAAACATAAATACTATACAAACATTAAAGTACGTATACACAAACTCATATAACTCACATACAAAACAACATATACATATATTTATTTATATATATATGTGTACGTATATGTATAGGTAAGAAACGCAACAGCATTCGGGTTTCATAACTGAATTGCTGTCGTTTGTCCGCCGTTCGTCGTTTTCCCAATTGAATAAGAGGCGCCCGGCAAATTGAATGAATCAATCCAATCGTATGCAAATGCGATTGAAATGCACTGTTTTACTACCGCCCGGCAGTTGCCCTGCACTCCCTCTGCTGGGGCAGCTGTCCATTTGCGAGCTTGTGACAGCATTTTTATATGATTTTTCCCGTAAACGCTGTTAACTTTAATAATATTCTATGTTTTTTTATGCCTGCTGAATTTTGGCAGCCAAAAAAGGTCTCTAGACTCAACTTGAACTTCAATTAGCATTAATCGAATGTTGACATAACAATTCATTATTTACCCAAATCATTCGACAACAACAACAACACGAATCGGCAACAGTTCTTGGGTACTTTTGCTACTTGCTATTTGCACAACTCGTTAAGCATCCGCACAACCAAAAAAAAAAATTATTCATCATTTGCGTTTAATCAACAGCAGCAACAACAACAACTTCTTACCAATTTCGCGCTACAAACACCTCTCACGTGGCCAGCACCACTGACCATATACCATGTGGTTGCGGTGCGTGCAATAAACTTGCCCTAGAGTCAACGTTACTCTGGCTTCCCATGTATATATATATGAACTCTGACTGCAACATTCAACATCCCAACGCCCATTCATCCAGCAAAACCCATGCGGTTGCCTTATCGTGCAGAGCGCTCTTTGATTTTATGATTATGTATGTAATGCTTTTTGTTTTATTTCATTTTCTTTATTGATTTTTATTTTATTTCGTAAATTCCAGCCCAGAGCATTTTGCATTGCGATATGATCATCGTGTTATCCGCTCTCGCGGTTTACCATATTCTATACACTATCTATCAAGGGCATATATTGACATTATCATACGATATGCAATGCGCAGCTGTAGATATTTAATATTCGGTGTGCCATTTTGATTGTAGTTTTGTGGCTTTTCTTTTCGATTTGTTAGATTTAGCCAACAGCATTTTTTGGCTAAATGTAATAACCTAATCGCTTATATGCATCAACTATGCTATAAATATATATATATATATATATATAGATGTTGTTTAAGCAAGTAATGAAAGCAATGCTTACTTTATGGTCAAAGTGCAAGCGCAACACAAGCTTATAATAAATACTTGACAATTATTTTTGTTAAATGTTGTTTTAATTGTTGGCCATTTAAGGCAACATTTCACCTTTCAGGTCTGACAAGTCAAATAGGCTGCAATATATAATTACAGTGAATTTATAGATAGTTCTATTCGCGGGTCAGAAGCAAATTAAACAACGATTTGATTTCTACTTATCGTGTTGAGTACATGAATTTGCATTTAAAATGCACGCTAGAGCAATTAGGTATTAAATAGTTCAGATGGACAGTTGCTGGGCAGCCTCGAAAGTGTCGCGCAAATCGAAATAAAAAAAATACAAATACAAAATAAAATTATATCACGTATGCTGACGAAAATTGTCAAATGAAAAAAGATTTCGAAACTGGGACTGGGTCGCGATTGGTAACCAAAGCACAGGAAGAAAAACTCGCATTCACGTTTCAACATCAAACCCAAAGCTGCGTAATGCATAATAATTGTATATGAAAAGTATATTCGTATGGAAAGTTCGATCAGAGCACGTTTGCGGAACCGTTAAGAATGATCTATGTTAAGTATTTGGTAACTCATTCTGGACAAACGCTTTTGTATTTGAAACTTGACCATGTTTGTGGTAGGGGGGCTTGAAGTTTTTAGTGGAAAGTTATGTACTTAGTTATTTTTGGGTAATGGTTTTTTATGTGAGAACCCCGTTTGAGACACACCACTCCTAGCAACCGACCACAAACAACTTTTATTTTCACATATATCTGTTAGATACCACGTACAAACTGTGTACGTGTGTTGTCGTGCGTTTTGATATTTTAAACAAATATTTAAAACAAATTACCAAAGCGCACAAGAAGCACGCAAATATACAAAATAAAAAAAACAAAAAAACCTCCTTTACGTTCAAGCTGACAGCCAATGTACAGTGGGTAAAATCGATCTTGTAATGATGATAATTGGTTACAGAACTGGTAAGAGAAGTGAATTGTTGGGGCATACCTGGTAGTTTGGACATATATATTATTACTATCCGGCTCGAACGACCATGTGTTCAACCACATCGACAGTCTATATCCAAAATTTTATTATTTAATAACAAAAGATTGGCAATATTTATTTAGATTTTTAGTTCATTGTTCCGCGTTCATTCGCTCTTGCCTTAGTTCTACTACCGATCGTGTACCATTTTTAGTATACAATATATCGAGTAACTTAAAATTACATTACAATTTTTTGCTTATCGATTATAAACTTCGATTTTACGATATCTTCCGCAACAAGAATGTTTAACATACTTACTAAGAAACAAAAGCTCTTTAAGTAGTTTTCAACTCTAGAAATGTTCAAGCTTAAGCTCTTTTCAAGTCGACTATCAATTTATTAGACAAAATTGATGTACTTTGCCCACTGTGCTTGGCATTGCTTTGATTTATTTACGAGCTGAAAGTTGGTAGCCACTATGGTGTTGGCTTTTAGTTAGTATCACTGCTGCATATGCACACATATTCACATAGTTTTGGCTGTGGTTACTGTGGCTAATATGTGCACACGCACACACACACACACACGCACGCACGCACACACACACACCCAGACACGCACGCTTTTTGGCTTAGAAATTCGAAAAAAAAAAAAAAAAAAAGATACAAAGTTTTTTGGCTAGCCAGTGGACAGTCGACAGTAGACATTGGACATTGGACATCGGGACAAGCGGTGCGTGTGACACTTGGGGGCACGTTTTGGCTTGATGGCGGGGCTATGAGCTGCAGAACGGGGCTATGGCCACAGTAACGATTGTGAACCGAACAGAGCGAACGAATGAACGCGACTGTTGCGCATAAATTGTGCAAACAAACCGAAAAACACAAAACCAAAATGGTTGTGGGCCCAAAACGCACAAAATGTGAAATGCTATACAACGAGTGCAGAGATACAATAAGGCCGATAGATTCAACTAAGCAGGCACTTACTTAATAAAACGTCTGTGCGTCGCTTCAATGGGGTTTTTTTTTTTTGTTGTTTTTGTACCCTCCCTCCTCTTGCCTAGCGCGTCGAAGCGTGAACGTCGCGACTGTTTGTCATCAGCTACGGAACCTGTCGTTGGCGCGAAACGTCAGTCAGTCAGTCAGTCATAGAGTCAGTCTGGTGGTTTGGCTAGCTAGGCGACCAGTTGGCTGTCGAAGTTTTGGCCACTTTTCGTGGCTACACACAAAACAACAAATTGTGTCAAACCTGTTCAAGTGTAGAGTCTGCAATTGGCTTGCGATTTGATTGAAACTAAGCACAAACAACAACAAAATAGTTTGGTCGTGGTATTTATTGTGGTGCAACCGCATGATCTAACGCAACCACCATTACCACCACCACCATCAGGCCAGCAGCTGTTTTGCTTTAATTATGTGCAATCTTTCCAACTGCATTCGTAAATAATCCATTCAAGTGGCTGGAAACTTTTGTTTGCGGAAGTTATTATCGATATTCAGGTTCTGTGGCACAGCTCCCAAAAACCGGCTCAATGCCTTATTTTGCCAACACCACCACCAATTAGCGTAGAACAATACGCGTTCGCTGTTAATCGCATCCATGTTCAATTGCGAGTACACATTTTATTAAAATTCCATTATTGGAAACATTTTAGCGGGTTTGCTGTATGAAAAACAAACTTGGCGACATAATGAAAAAAAAAATTTATGCAAACTGCATAAATGTTTTCTGAATCGAATTTAATTGTATTTGGTAACTTCACATATGCAACTGTATCTTTATCTGTAGCTGTAATTGTTGCACACACACACACACACACACAGACACATTGCTATCCGTATCTGTAACAAACAGCGCGCTTGTCCATCTATCTGTCAGGCTGTCTCTGGTGTTTGCATCCGACGTTGTGGCTTTCAGGTTTAATTGGCTGCGGAAATATTCCATGTGATTACTTAATGAGATCCAACTCATTTTTATTGCACAAGGGTTCAGAGCGTGGCGATTCTCGCTGCCAAAGTGCACAAAAGTTAAAAGGTTAACAAATTAAACACGCAAAGGCAGCGGACGCCAACAATAACAACAATAACGAGTACAACTCTGACAATCCACATACATGTACTTATTTAAAAATAGGTATTCGTTAGAGGGATGGGGGGTAGCTAGGTGGTTGCGGGGGCGAGTATGTGCACGTAGTTTATTATTCAATTATGCGCTCATTAAGGTACATAATTATTAATTTAATTAAAGGTTAATTTCGATATTTCTTGTTATCCACTTAAATGTTTTTTTGTTTTTAATGTCATTCCATTAGTATTTGCTTCGAATGTAATTAAGTACTTAATAAACTTGCATAATATAGTATAATCACACTTTTTAGGCCATGAAAATATTTAAAGAGAAAGCTTCTTGAGCAAAGACAAGTTTCCAATAATTAATAAATATATATAAAAGATATCTTCTAGAATGCAATAAAGGTTGACAAACAGTAGATAATTTTCTGAAAGTCTTTATTGAATTTAAGTTCAAAACGTTGTTGGCCTAGGAAGCAGCAAAGATTTTTATTCAAACGCTCATTACATTTAAATTCTACACCATACGACTAAAACCTATTTGAAGCACTCTTTAAAAACATAAACATACTAATAAAGAAACTATTACATTATCCAACTACCTAGTTAGTTCTTCTATAGTTGGTTACGCACAATTACTTTTGTCTGCCAAACATAAATGGCTAGAGCATGTGAGATTTTAGCTGAATTAGTTGTAGTAGCTTTGATGAGCCGTAAATCTTTGTTTAATGTACACGTTTAGTCAAGGTCTTTGGCAGCATTAGCTGCGAAAAGCCATAAGTTGTCGATGGTTAGGACCAGCTAAGACGAGTGATAATGACCCATTTACTTAGGCTTGGCAGACGCCATTTCGTAGCTGGCCAAAATGTTTATGGGCAAATGCATAATTAAGAAGCTATTACGGGACAGTAAGTGCTCAACGTTTGCCATATTAAAGCAAAAAGCAAAAATAATGCGGAACGTAGTCGGTTCAGCCAAAGAGTTGACACTGAAAATGTATAAGAGGGAAAATGTTAACGTATTTAACCTTTCATAAGCCACAGCAAAAAGGCATAAATAATTTAATTGCGTGAGAGCGTGTGCACGCTGATCCTTGGCCAACAATGTGGCCACAAAGCCCAATGTCGATGTTAAAGCTAAATGCTTAATTCTTTAGTCGCATGCTCTTCATCAAATTGCTCGATTGCCATGCTCAAGCTCAAGCTCAGGCATAAGCATAAGCATACTCAAGGTATTCCGGTGCAATTGCAATTTAAGCAATTAAACACTTGTCTAATGCCAACAACAACAACAACAGCAACAACGCCAACAGCAGTAAACACCACATCTAACAAGAAGCTGGCCAACAAAAACTGTTGTTGTTAGTCTGTGTATTTGCTGCAAGATTAATACCTGGTATTCGACTATGAATCAACAATTCGTTTCGAATTCAATGGCGACCACCAGAGGCCCCAAATAAATTGTTGACCTTGTCACTGGCAGCAGCAACAGCAGCAGCAGCTACTTGCAACAACAACTGCAACTGCAACTTTAACACTGACTGCTGTGGCTCAAGTGGTTTTCCTTGTGTTAAATTTTTCAATTTTCATTGGCCTGGCCTGGGTGCATAAGCACTCAAAGCACAAACACACACACACACACACACACACACACACAGACACACACACACACATACATTATAGAAATTGCCAAGAACTAAAAGATACAATTGTATCTGCTTAAATGACCAAATAACCAAATGCCAAATGCGATTTGTTGATTTAAATGTTAACACAAACACACACACACACACTCACACACACATACGTATATCGATTACAAATCAATTTCATACAATTGCGCATCTCACGTAGCTTTTGTTGTTGGAACTACAACCACTTGACGTTAGCGTTGGCGTTGGCGTTGGCGACCTCGACTTGGACTTTGTTGGCATTGCCCAAGTGCTTTAGTGGTTCGTTGGGCGGCTGGGTTGGGTGGCGGTTTTGCCAACAGTGTGCAACGCATTGCTGCCGGATTACACGATTAACGCCACTTGCATACAAATCGGCGCATTTCAGTTCAGTTAAGCGCTGTGGTAAGTTTGTTAGTGTGTGTGTGTGTGTGTATTCGTAAGATACAGATACGCGACTGCACTCGTTAGCGTTTGCTAGTGAATCGGTGTCTGGGCATTGTGCGCCATTTGCTTTCCTTTGCCGTACGATGCCTTCAACTCGCAAATATTGCATAAACAACAACAGCAGGCAGCCAGCTACAAACGAGCCAAACGAATTGAAAACTAGCTAACAAAAAAAAACAAAACAAAATAAATGGATGCACAAGGTGCGAAATCTATATAAATTATGCCTCAATAAAAATTGCATGCAAATTTTTATGTTGTTTTCGTTTTTGTTTCTTATTTTTTTTTACTATTGCCAATGCCAAGTTGTAAATAGATGCATAGCAGTAGAAGCATAGATTAGAATGCCAGCTTGCAGCTTTGCCCGCTTCCTGCATAAACCTTAGTCTCAGCCTCAGCCTCAGCCTTAGCGCCAACCCCAATCCCATCTGTATGACCCATCGAAAGGAGACGTGACGACAGCATAAGTAAGCAGCGCATTCGCGGGATTTGTCAAATATTTGCGCTACGCTGCGCTCATTCATAAAACCTTAGACTGTCAAAGCCTTGGCAACCAGCTACTGCAGCCTTAACACCCCAGCCACAACCTTAGCCTGTCAATCTATCTACAGCTCCGGCACCGTCCCACCTTGCTCTCTGTCTGCATCGTCGGTTGTGCACTTTTTTACGCCTTGTGGAAAAAAAAAACAAACTTTTTCAGACACTGACTGGGTAAAGTTCGGCAAGTTTAATGCTGTTTGACTTTGATTCAATATTTGCATCGATTAAGTTTTTTTTTTTCAAGGTTTTTACTTAGCTGAAAATCAAAATGCTACACACACACCCAAACACAATGTTGTACAAAGTACGAAGAAAAAAAAAATAATATTTATTTTTGATGATAGTTGTTACACGTGCGACAGCGCGCAAAAAAAATATAAGCATGGTTGAATTAATCGCAAGTGAACGTCAACTGCACAAATATGACTAGTACAAGCATACATAGTATTAGTTTTTATATTTGTGTTTTTTTTTTTGTTTTTGGCATGCAGTCGATATTTGGTGGACACTGTGTCATATAACTTTAAAGTTTTTGATTGCACATTTATGCGAAAGTACTTTTAAAGATTGAGCAATAAAATATGTATGAATGTTATGAGCTATTAAATGTTTGGGGCACGTTAAAAGCTTGTTTTTTAGCCAACAAAAACTTAGTTGTTCCTGAAAGACTACGATAATAAATATTTGCCTTTGCGTAATTGCACAGAAAAGGCACAAAAATATTTAAACTTAACGTTCATTCTAATAAAAAATATTTTATAAACTTAGCTTTCTAGCTTCTTACTAACCGGTTCAACTAAAAACCGCTTAATGAGTTACAATTTCTAGAAAAAACCAACCCAATTGATAAAGTTAACACTTAACATTGATCAACAGGCAAAAACGCTATAATTAAGATTACAAAATATTTTAATTGATGTGCATTATAATGTAATGGAAAATGGAAAACAACTTGAATGAATTGTTTTTTTTTTTCTATTTTTCTTATGTGAGCTTTTTGCATATGTATATTATTAATTGTTGAAAAGGTAAACAGCGCCAGCTGAGTGCGGCAAACAGAAGCTGAACTAACTTGGCTAATTGTCATCTAGTATAGATAAAACTGGACTGAATTTTTTTTTCAATAAAAAGTTGCTTGTAAAATTATATATTATTAAGAGTCATAAAATAAAATCATTTAGTTTTAAAATAAGAATGCTGCCTAACAGGGCGTATGAAGAATAATTGTTTTAAAAAAGCAAAGTTCATTTGAAAGCAGAAAATGGTTAAGCAATTATTTTAAAAATGTTTTTTATGCTACATTAATTATTAATGGTTTGAGTTGAGGAATTTTAGAAAATTATATATAAATTATGGCTTACTTTTTGGCATGAATCCAAAGAAACTGGTTAACACAGACAGTCACTCTGTGAAACAATAAATATTCAATCTTGTCAGGTACAAGAAAAGTGTTTTTCAAATCAAGATTTCCTCTATGTATATATTGTATGTATCCAAATTGTATTTCAACTGCAAAATACGCTGCGCACTTTCGAAATTTTCACGCTTTTCACGCAACAGCCACGAACGTTGTTGCACAATTGAGCTGGCTAGCGGCAAAGTCCAAATTCCCGAAACACATAGAAACAAACACTGGCACTTACACACAGTTGCACACTATGCTATGCTATGTATGTATTAAGTTTCAGGAAAAACGACTTGCCTGCTTATTCGCGATTAGCGCGCCAAGCGAATATAACCAACGAAAATGACCAGTGAAAACCACCGAACCGAACTTACACTATCCAGCTAGCAATATTTGAACGCGTTCCAGAACCGCGCTGCCAGGCAGACGAAAACAGACTCAGACCGAGTGCGGCTTGCAAAAACGACAACACCTGACAAGCGGGCTACAAAACGGAGGCCTGAACGTCAGACGCTTGGCTTGGCTTGGCTTGGCTTTAGCTTAGCTTGGTCCGCTTGCTCTGATCGCAGTCGCTGCCGCTGCCGCAGTCGCAGTTGCTGCTGCGGCCGCTGCGCTTTGCCAACAAAGCTAACATCGTAGGCGGTAAAGCTTAGCTTTAGGGGGTAGCGAACGTCAACGTCGGCATTGCAGTCAGCGTCAGCGTCGCTGTTACAGTCCACAAAAAATATAAAAATAAAGTCAAATTGAGTGGCGCTGTCGAAAAATGTTAATTAATTATCTGAACAACCTGTGGCTGTTGTTGTTTTGAACAGTTCAATTGCAGCTTATTGACTTGAGGCAGGTTTTTAATGCTTTTGTCTTTGTTATGTTTGTGTGCATACATATGATGATGACAAAGAGGCTAAAAGTTCAAAGCGGTTGTATTGTAATATTAACGCTAAAGTATTGAATCATCATCATTATGTCTCCCCCTCTCTCTCTCCCCCCATCCACAATGTCCAGTCTACATCCGTCAGTTGATCCTAATTGGTATGCCTGCTTTGTGCGCCTGAGACATCGTTTGGCGTTGTTCACTCACATTAATTTGAGCAGCTCTGTAATTTTCCTTCTTTTTGTTGTTGTTGTTCTTTCCAGACGCTCCAAGTATTCTATAGAGTACACTCACTTACTCTTAAAGCTTTAATCGCATCGCAGCAATCAATCACGTAATTTGCCAGTTAGCGTGTTTGTTTTGCCGTTTGCATTCATATCTTGGCTTTTGTATCTTTTCGCACAACAAAGGCGCAAGAACAACAAATCTATTAACTGAAATACATATATGTATATATGTTCCACACATTGTACATCTTGGCAAACAAAAGACGCATTAGTTCAATTTGTGCATTCTTATGCTGCCGATTGTGTTTTAATGATGTCTGTAAAAAAAAAAAACACCTGTTTAAGTATGTACGCTGATGCTGTATGTGATATGGACAATTGTCATATTCCATGTACTTACAACTTGCTTTTGGTTTTTGGCTAATAGGAAAACAAAAAATCACACATACGTCAGTGAATTCATAATCATTTTGTTCTTTACTCTATGAATGGGAAACTACTAAGAATTTCAAGATTTTTGCATAGTTCTGTGAAAGATAAAGCTATAGAAATGTGTAATCAAGTGACTTTGATTTTACTTGCAAGGAAATTGACAGTTTTTACTTATATTTTGCACGTCGCTTAAGCTAAAAACAAATATAACAGCTTCACTTATTAGCTCTTGCCTAAGGCAATGTATGACTATCAATTAAATTTATATATTTTATTTCAATTACTTTACTTACCCAATCAACACATCAAAAAACTTCAAATAAATTCTCAAGCAATTTGGTTAAAAATCAAATTATTTAAATGTCTGCAAAATGTGCATGCAATAAAAACTAGAATAGAATATTGCATTTAATTCAAGCAATCTTATCAAATAATAATAAATTGACCAAATGGCAAAGAACGTCAAAGATTCAAGTGAAAAAATTCCAAGAACTTGCAACAAAAATTTATTTATAACATGCAAACAGAGCGACACAAATCAACAATGGAATTTTTAAGTACAAATATCTTTATATGCAATTTAAACCGCATAACTACAATCATACATTTACTTTGTTTTTGTTCGCAACAATTTGAAATAAATTAGCCACAAATTGATGTATATAAAATCTTGGCTTTTGTGGTTATACAGACAACAGATGAATTGACGTTTTGTGCTCTGCATTTGACTTGCTTCAATTTGGTTTCGAATTTTCGCCACCCAAGTCGTCTGCTTACCTATTACCTGCAATTATGATGAATAATATTAACAATTTTAGCAAGTCATTGTGTAGTTTTGGCCCAACCCAGGCGGGGCCGAAACGTATAAAAACGTTAACAAACAAATTGAGAAACATATAAATGTCTGAATTAGCAACAAATCAAAAAAGTAATTGCTATTGCGAATTTAAACGAAATATATATCTACATATAAGTCTATATGTGTGTATGTGGATGGACAGTTTGCTTGTCACTGCATAATTATCGACGCCTTTCGAACGATAGAAGAACAGGACGGTTTGGATCATTGATGCAGAACGCCACGATATTGGCAATTGGCGTGATTTAAACATTGACGCTTGTATCAAGCTGACTGATTTATTTTTATGACTCACACACAGTCAGCAGTTAAGCGTTGTTGAGCCGCTGCGGTGTAGGACTTTAATTCCCTATCCGTATAAAAATACCTGTCATGATAGAACGCAAAAATTACCAGCACTTGGCTTGAGCCAAACACAACAGCAAAAACAGCAAAATTCCATTGAAATTCAGAGCGAGTTGAACATTTGGCCACAGCTACAAATCGCGTAAACAACTTCAATGCATTTCGTGGCATCGACATCTTTCACCAGGCGCTCAGAGTCAGGGGCTAAGCTTGGAAATGCTAAAAGCTGATGTTGGGTCGAATTGATGTGTGTGTGTGTGTGTGTTTGACTGTAGTCACCAATAAAGTCCCAAATGCGATTTTTCTAAATGCATTCGAGTGTTTTATTTATTGAGCAGCTTTATATACATGTACAAAAACTAACAAATACCAATGGATGTGTATTCGCACTAGATTTAACTATTCAGTTTAGCGGATTTCAAGCACAATTAATTCAATGCAACAATTTGAATGGTAAATATATAGAAAAATATTTAAATTTAAGCACAAGAAAATAAATCTTTGAATTAAATAAGTTTAAAACAACCATATTGTGACAGTTAACATTAGTTCAAGATAACAAAATACCAAAGTTGAACTAGTTCAAAATTTTATTTTTTCACTTTACTTAACAAAAACCTATAGACATAGAAAGCAATTTTCAATAAAGGAAATGTAGCATTTAAAGCTAATATACTTGCTTAAATAAAATAGACAACCAAAGGCTTGATTTCAATAAAAAATAACTATTTAATATAAAGTATTTACAATTAGTCTGAAAGGCTGCATCTTTTTGCTTATAGAACTTAAAACTTGTAATTAATTTATATTCCTCAGTTGGAAATAGATTGAGTAACTTTTCGGTGCGTGGATAGAAATTCTTCAAAGCAAGATAGCCCTATGCGAATTTTAAATTTTTAATAATACTTTTATTAATGTTTTGTTTTCAACTCATTTCAAGTGGGCAAGTTTGATAAATATTTGTGAAATCCTTAAGAGTGCCCAAACCATTTTTGCAGCCAGATTGTAGCTCTTAACAGCACTCTGCAAAGAAAATTATTTGTTTAATAACATTTAGTTTGAATATGAACAGCAGCAACAATGTTGACACAAGCAAATAATTACAAGTCAACCTCTGTGCCATATTTAAACAAATAATACTTTTTCTTTGCTTAAGTGCTCATAGTTATGTTAAGCGTCAATTAAATGTTTAGAGCTATTATTTAAAAATTTGTTAGCAAGCCAATCATATTAATTGCGCTTCAATTAAGAATAATTTTAAATGTGATTTATCTAACAGTATACAATAAGTTTTGCGAAAAATTTAATTTATTTTTAATTTTATTGTATATAAAGAGTTGAAAGCTTGAGTAACAAATCATATTTAGCAGGCATAGCAAGCAGAGGCAATGAACCTTAAAACATGCTGGCATCAAAAAATATTATTATTTATAATTATCTTATAAATAAATCTTAATAACAAGAACCTCAGCAAAAGTATTCTCTCTAAAAACAGGTTTTAGAGCGCATTTTTATATAGCCTCTATATATTTATATTTATTCTACATTAAAATAAACCAAGTGCTTTTTATATGTAAGCTATTTTAAAAGAAAAAATACTAGTTAGAAGCAGAACTTTATCAATTTATTGGCATTTGCTATTTAAATTAAAAGTATGAAAAGCCCGCTAGAAGCTAGTTCACTTTACCTCAAGTAGTTCGATAGGTCAGGCCGTACAGTCGATAATTGCGTTTTATTAATCGAGAAATACTTTTGAGCTAGCTCTTCAATTGAGCGACTATTTATGAATGACTGTCGTTCGTTTGAACTTCTTTTTATAACATTCGCATAACATTGCAATAACAGCTGCTCTATTGATTGCTAACACAAAAGGAATTTGGCTAAAAACAATTTTTGGATTGTTGCAAAGCTGCTTAACACTTTGATAGTAATCATTAAAGGCAGCCAGCATGGATGTGATTAACAAATTCTATTCGTCAGCGGTGCATACAGTCTCGCAGCTCTCGGGTGTGCTTCCAGGCAATAATGTAACACGAGAATACGAAGTGCTGGACCAAATTTGCACAGCGGGTGTGGGTAAGAGCAACGAAAAAAAATTGTCTGACATATGCGAATCCTGTAATGCATCAACTGCAACGTTTTTTAGGTCTTATGTGGAAGGTGTACAATGGACACAAGAAAAGCACCAAGCAAGAAGTCTCCGTGTTTGTGTTTGAAAAAAAAGCACTGGAACGCTGGTCCAAAGAAGACCGCGAGACAATGTTGGAGACGCTGCGGCGGGGTGTGCAACAACTGACGAAAATAAGACATCCTCATGTACTGACCGTGCAGCATCCGCTAGAGGAGAGTCGCGATTCTCTAGCCTTTGCCACGGAACCTGTGTTTGCATCCCTTTCGAACGTTGTAGGCGACTCTGTGCGCTCGGAAAAAAAGCTGTACGATGTGGAAATCCGTCATGGACTACTCCAGCTATTCGATGGCTTGCAGTTTCTGCACAACGATGCAAAAATAGTGCATCGCAATATCAGCGCTGAAACAATTGTGATTAACAAGAACCGCAGCTGGAAACTTTTTGGTTTTGATTTTTGCATAGCCAATCAGCCAGCGACAAATGGCACACCCCACTGGCCATGTCGAGAGTATAGCACATCGCTGCATGTGCTGGCACAGCCAAGCTTGGAATATACGGCACCTGAGCTAGCCTTGAACAGTGTCAACACTCCAGACAGTGATCTTTTCTCGCTGGGTAAGCTCCAATTATTAATATTAAAGCTTTAAGACTAAACAAATCCATTTTAGGTGTGCTCATCTTTACAATTTACTCGGGCAAACCGCTGAAAATGTTTGGTAGCGATTATAGCGGCTTTCGGCGGTATGCCAACGAGTTGAATCAACGAAAATATCCAGCTATGAATAACATTCCAAATGAGCTAACTGAAAGTCTGAAGGCCCTGTTGCATCCCAGCGCCAGTATGCGGCCCAAGTTACATGAGCTAAAACAGATTGCTTACTTTCAGGATGTGGGCGTTAAGACACTTAGCTATTTGGACTCGCTTTATCAATGGGATAATCTACAGAAATCGAAATTTTACAAGGGTCTGCCACAGATTATACCCACGCTGCCACATCGCGTGAATTTGCACTCAATTTTGCCCTACCTGGTAAAGGAATTTGTCAATTCGCCCATGATTCCATTCGTGTTGCCTAACGTGCTGCTGATTGCGGAAATGAGCAGCCAGCGGGAATACGTCGATCACATTCTGCCACATTTAAAGCCCATTTTTAAGCTTACGGATCCCATACAGATACTGTTAATATTTATGCAAAAAATGGATTTGCTGCTCAAACTTACACCGGCGGAGGAAGTAAAGCAAAGTGTGCTGCCATTGTTGTATCGATCACTGGAGTGCGACATGCCTCAAATACAGGAGCTGTGCCTTGGCGTGCTGCCCACCTTCTCCACTCTCATTGATTACAATGCCATGAAGAATGCAGTTATACCTCGCATCAAGAAACTCTGCCTGCTAAGCAACAATGTTTCCGTTAAGGTAAACTGTCTCATATCAATTGGCAAGCTGCTGGAGAATCTGGACAAGTGGCTGGTGCTAGATGAAATCTTACCCTTTCTACAGCAAATACAAAGTCGCGAGCCTGCCACTGTCATGGCCATAATCGGTGAGTATATTAGGATTTTATATAACTTATGCATGTTTGTTTTATTTATACTTTTTCATTTTAGGCATTTATAAAATTGCCATGACGAACACCAAATTGGGCATAACCAAGGATGTTATGGCGCATAAGTGTATACCGTTTCTGGTGCCGCTGAGCGTAGAAAATGGACTGACTATATCGCAATTCAATACGATTATTGCATTGATCAAAGAAATGCTTGGCAGAGTGGAACAGGAGCAGCGTGAGAAACTGCAGCAGTTATCCACAATACAGCGAGCTGATAAGTAAGAAATTTATTAAGAGTTTTTCATATGACATGCTTATCATTAACATTATACTACATAGACCAAAGGAGGCTTCCGAAATACTGGCTAATGAGATGGACAATTCAACGCTATCGCCATCCGGCAGCTATGGTGCTAGCAATGGCAACAAAAGCGATGATGACATGTTCTCTGGTTTCAGCGTGGGACAGTCATCAGCCGCTGCTACGGCCAAGCTTTCGGCAGCTCCAACAATTGCGCCTGTCAAGAATAGGGAGCAACTCAAGTAGATGCTACACTTCAAGCCAAATACGAAGAATATTAAGTCAAGCTTTATATGCTTTCAGAATAACGCACAGTACAACGACAGATGGAGCATCGAAGGATATGTTCTCCTCACTGATGCAAAGTAACCTCGGCAACTTGTCCATTGCACCGAGCACACAAACAATATCAGCAGCTGCTCCTTCGTTTCCCATGCAGTTCAATGCGAGCAGTAACAATAGTACCAATTGGCATAGCGCAAATCCGCTGGTATTAAATCATCAACTCGCCTCACCACAGACGAACAACAGCAATAACAATTTCTCCTCGCTGGATGACTTGGATCCGTTTGGCTCAGCGGCCAACAAGCCAAATAATGCTAACGGAGCCAATATGTACACGGTACAGCAACCCACTGTTAACTATATATATCCGACGAGTTACACTTCGGTGAACAATATGAACAGCATACAACAGAGTGTGGCACAAAACAAGTCAATGAATACACCCACATTAATGCCACAAACACAATTGACGCAACATACGGATGGCAAGAATCTAAATATGCTTTCACAGCAGGATATACTTAACTTCTTGAACTAGACACATCATTCTCTTTGTTGCATGCTCGACGAGCATGTACTCCAATTAGCCAATGTTTTTAATGCAGAATGAAATGATACCATTCCTTACTATATATAAATTATAAATGTATGAATGTAATTGTGCAATTATGTGTGTATGTATGTACGTAAGTTTGTATTTTAAACTGTTTAAAGTTTTGCTCGTGTTGCATCGTTCAACAAAATATCAATTTATAACGTGAATGTGTATAATTTATTCGTAGTCTAGGCAATAATAGTCAACCAACCTATTAATATAATTATTGTGTATTTGTGCAATTTGCTCCATAGTGTATCTCAAAAGTACACAAAATCTAGTTACAAGAATATATATACTTAATCAATAACAAACAACGAAACACATACATTTGTATTTAATAATTTATTTTCGCTGAGGCTTTTATTTAATGCTAAAATATTTTCGCACTTTTAAACTACAACAACTTTTAACTATTCATATTTTGTCTAGTAGCCGCTGAGACATCAGAACGTTTATAAGAAATGAATATAATATGGCAACTTCTATATTATTTAAAACAAGGCATAGTTTAACTAATACTTTTTTTTGTATTAAACTTAAAGCATTGGCATAGAATCCTCTCCAACGACTACTGTACATTTGTGCAATGTGACTTTATATCTTACAAAGTACATGGTACATGGTACAACTATTAATTCGATTACTCACGGAGAATCCTACACAAATACAAGCCCTAGAAGCTAAATAACAAGTGTTGCTTGGCAAAGCTTAAGCCGAGTTTGAATGGCTTAGGTCTCGACCAGGATGTGCGTAAAGAGACTGTGCATTCGGCGCTCTACCTCCTTGTAGACGAGTGAGTTGAGGCCGTCGGTATGCATGCGCAGGGAAGCAGAACGCAGCAGTGCCATGCGATTCTCATTTGGTATTTCATGTTTGTGCTTTAACATTGTGTACTCACTGTACGCTGGATCAAAGCGACAGATTTCAACGCCAACGACCTTCAGGCGCTCATACAAATCATCATCCTCGCCACCCCAGCCATGGTACAGGTTCGACATGCCGTTGATCATCTTGAAGTGAGCGGTGCTCATTGCAACGACGCCGCCAAAAAGTGTACGATACGGCAAATGGAAACGCCAGCTATCAAGCGCAGAACTCATGTGCCTGGGAAGAGCTGAGCATGCATAGATCTGGCCCGAGTTGAGTGGCATAAGATCCACATCGTGCAGTATTAGGCATGGATAGCCATAGGTCTCGGCAACTTTGGCGCCAATATTAAAGAGCATTGCCCGGTTGAAGGGTTTCCGATCGCTTTGCTCCACAACGAATATACGATAATGGATTAGCTGCAGTCGCAGATAGTTGTGCATGTAGTTAAGAAATGCAGCAAGCTGCTCCTGACGATCTCGATACGGCACAATGATGGCTGTACTATAGCGGGGATTGCAATCCTCTGGCTGATATTCTCCGCCCTGTCGAATTTCCTCACCGCGGAGAATTTTCTCACGATGGAATGCATCATAGACGAAGGCACTGTTGGCCAGTACCTCCTTGTAGCTGCAATCGAATGCCTGCAGCGTCGAGATATTTGTTGTGGTTGCCGCAAGCAGCGCTTCCTCAATTTGCTCCCTATCAATGTAGTCATAGCGCAGTGCAAATCGATGAGGCAGCAAAATATAGACAAGCAATGTTAGGGCGCCACTAAATATAAGCAAGTCATATATATGAAAACTGTGCTGGCACAGTCTTATTAACATTATTCACTATTAGAGTATTAACTTAAGTCGAATGCTACGGCTCATTGCTGTAGTTTGCACAATATTTGTTTGCTTCTTGCATGTAAAAACTCAAGATAAACTAATAAATATCGCACCACAAGCACGGACGTTTAAACAAGAAAAAATACTGTTTAACATTTTGCCATAGTATTTATGTTAATAGCAGCGGGAATAAAAAAATACTCAAAAGCTGTTACACCTTTTGACTGACTTTCAGCTTTCAGCAACAAATGTAAAAAAAGGATTTTAAAATTGTCTATCGCTTATAACTGAATTTGTTTTATAAGCACAAATCAATTAGTAAAATTATATTTCACACTAACCGAGAACTGTTTGTTGCCAATATATATCTGTCTACACATGTATGTACTTATTTTAATTGATAACGCAATAGTCGATAAGATATAAAGGCTCACTTGGTATTTAGTATGTGCTCATGGCAGTCGCTGGCCGGACCCAAAGCAGTTAACACTATTTGATTATTCAAAATGTGCAACGCATTAATATGTGCTATTTACCTAGCTGTCAGCTGCTTTTACATTATGGGACTGCAAGCTGACGAGGAACAATCACTGCAACGTCAGTAATACCTTTAACTTTTATGTTGTAGAGATTATTTAACAAACCCGGTTTATAGTTAAGAACTGCACAAAGCAGGCTGAATGTCCGGATCGCTCAGTCTGCACAAAGGTTGACACCGACCATAATTGCGTTTGCTGGCAGGGCTATTATCATAATCTGAACTGGTCAATAAAGTTCCAGGGCAGCTACGATATGGAATATTGCGTTCGAGAGCCAACAACGGTCATCCAACAGCGCACGCCGCCAAAAACAGAGTATCTAGTAGTCGCCATTTTGCTTGTAATGTTGTGTGTAATTGTTGTCACGCTAATTATTTATTGTTTTGTTGCACTGCGTCCAATTAAACGCACCCAGCTGGCTTATCGTCGTTTGCAGTTGAGGCGCTCCAATCATCGTCATCTAGAGGAGTTTAACGACATTGACATGACATTTCGCGATGCACGAGAACTATCTTAAGTTGAGTGAACGTGGGATAAAATACGTAGACCTATTAAAATTGATTTGAAAGACTGTAATTATAAAAAAAAAAACAAATTCTCCCATATATTTATGAACGTAAATTTAAACCCAATAAACGCTATGTCAGTATTATCAGTAGTAGTCTAATTGGTTTGCTTGTGACAATTTTCCAATGCATCATCTTCACCTAGTTCTATTTATTTTATATTTGATTAGTTAGTTAGTAGGAAATTTAACTTGAAAAGTTCGTTTGCCACTTTTAGTGCAATTTTAATTTCAAATGCTAAACAGGCGCCAAAATACTGCACTCGAACAATTGCAGTATCGATACAACTATCGTACATGCTGTGTTAAGTATCGAAAGAGCTAGACCGGCTGAGCTAGAAAACGTTGTTATTTTTAACAAATGCATTAGTTTCCAAAACGTTAAGAGCAATAATTGCAATATGACTTCAATTATAAAACTTCACACCATATCGGGGGCAATGGATGAATCGCCACCCTGCTACATTCTACAAATTGACGATGTGCGCATTCTGCTGGACTGCGGCTGGGACGAGAAATTCGATCCGAATTTCATTAAAGAATTAAAAAGGTGATTGTTACTCGAAACGCATGGAATTTAATTTTGCTAACACATTACGTTTCAGGCAAGTGCATACACTGGACGCCGTATTACTCTCCCACCCAGATGCCTACCATTTGGGTGCACTGCCGTATCTCGTTGGCAAGTTGGGCCTTAACTGTCCCATTTACGCCACGATACCTGTGTTTAAAATGGGTCAAATGTTTATGTACGATTTGTATATGTCTCATTTTAATATGTATGATTTCGATCTATTCTCACTGGACGATGTGGACACGGCATTTGAGAAGATAACTCAGCTCAAGTACAATCAAACGGTGTCCCTTAAAGGCAAGGGATATGGTATTTCCATAACGCCGCTGAGCGCTGGACACATGATTGGCGGCACCATTTGGAAGATAGTCAAAGTGGGCGAGGAGGATATAATATATGCCATTGATTTTAATCACAAAAAGGAACGGCATCTCAGTGGCTGTGAACTGGATAGACTTCAACGACCATCCCTACTTATAACCGATGCCTATAATGCACAATATCAACAGGCGCGACGACGTGCTCGCGATGAAAAGCTGATGACCAACATTTTGCAGACAGTGCGCAACAATGGTAACGTTCTTATCGCTGTTGATACCGCCGGTCGTGTTCTGGAGCTGGCGCACATGCTTGATCAGCTGTGGAAAAACAAGGAATCCGGTTTGATGGCCTACTCGCTGGCGCTGCTTAACAACGTTAGCTACAATGTTATTGAGTTTGCCAAATCACAAATCGAATGGATGAGCGACAAGCTGACTAAAGCCTTTGAGGGGGCACGCAACAATCCCTTCCAGTTTAAGCACATAAATCTGTGTCACACGCTTGCCGATGTCTTTAAGTTGCCCGCCGGACCTAAAGTCGTGCTGGCAAGCACGCCGGACATGGAAAGTGGCTTTACACGCGACCTTTTTGTACAATGGGCAGGCAATCCCAATAACAGCATAATCTTCACAACACGCACCGGCCCGGGATCATTGAGCATGGAGTTGGTAGAGAATTCGGTACCTGGCAGACAACTGGAACTGGATGTGCGCCGACGCGTTGAGCTCGAGGGTGCCGAACTGGAGGAATATCTGCGCACACAGGGTGAAAAGTTAAATCCGCTTATTGTTAAACCAGAAGTCGAAGAGGAAAGTAGCTCCGATTCTGATGATGATATTGAAATGAGCGTTATTACTGGCAAACACGATATTGTGGTCCGTTCCGAGGGTCGTCATCATTCCGGCTTCTTTAAGTCAAACAAACGGCATCATGTAATGTTTCCCTTTCACGAGGAAAAGATCAAGTATGACGATTATGGCGAAGTAATCAATTTGGATGACTATCGGATTGTGGATGCCAACTACGACTATTCCTCTCTGGACGATCAGAACAAGGAGAATGTGAAAAAGGAAGAGCCCCACATTGAGCATCAATCGAATGGGAATCTGAACAACGATGTCCAACTTCTGGAGAAGCCCACAAAGCTAATTAGTCAACGGAAAACCATAGAAGTCAATGCACAAATCCAACGAATCGATTTCGAAGGACGCTCCGATGGTGAATCCATGCTTAAGATCCTATCACAGCTGCGACCGCGACGCGTCATCGTGGTTCATGGCACGGCTGAGGGCACCCAAGTGGTGGCCAAGCACTGCGAGCAGAATGTGGGTGCCCGTGTCTTCACGCCCCAAAAGGGCGAGATCATTGATGTGACAACAGAGATTCACATCTATCAGGTGCGCCTAACCGAAGGTCTCGTCTCCCAGCTACAGTTTCAAAAGGGTAAAGATGCCGAGGTGGCTTGGATTGATGGCCGGCTAGGCATGCGCCTGCAGGCAATCGATGCACCCAATCAGGAAGTTACCGTTGAACAGGATGCAGCTGCCCAAGAGGGCAAAACTCTTACACTGGAGACGCTGGCAGAGGACGAAATCCCTGTGCACAATTCAGTGTTAATCAACGAACTGAAACTATCCGACTTTAAGCAGGTTCTCATGCGTAACAGCATCAATTCGGAATTCTCCGGTGGTGTCCTGTGGTGCTGTAATGGCACCTTGGCGCTTAGGCGTGTCGATACCGGCAAGGTTGCCATGGAGGGTTGTCTATCGGAGGAGTACTACAAGATACGTGAACTGCTCTACGAACAGTATGCTATTGTGTAAAAATAAAATTAATAACTCTTTATACCTTTAAATTGTTTTGTTCAACAATATTTAAGCTGGCAAACTAATTATAAGATAATAATTATAAGAATTGCAACATGGGATCATCGGTACGCGTACGTTTCTTTTTCCACTCTTCGATTTCCTCCTCGGTGGGTGCTTTAATATCGTACATGCTGTTGTATGGACGCTTGCGATCGTCAATTTCTTCGGCCAGCTGCTTGGAACGTGAAACATCTGATTCTTTAACTTTTAGCTCCGTCGAGTCTTTGTGTTTCTTTTTGTTTTTGCGCTGCTCTTTGGCCTTCTTTTTCTTTTCACGCTTCTTAGATTTTTTCTTTGACTTTTTGGTCTCTGGCAGTTCTTCCTCAGCTTCGGATGAGTCTTCTGAACTGGGCGCAGAGTCCACCTCTGATCCAGATGCGGGTTTTTCAGTATACTCAACCGGTTGTGCTACTGGCAAAGGCTCAACAAATGTTGGCACAACAGGAGCATTTGATGCCAATGTTGCTGGATGCTGCTGCTCGGCGTAACCTTCTGGTTCTTGCATGCCTACACAGTAGGAGTTCTTTATAAAGGATTTACAGCATTTGTAGCCCCATCGCCCTGCATTCCAAAAGCTGCCCCATACGGTTGTATGGTTATTGATATAAACATCCTCCTCGTAAATACTACGAGCCTTGGGCTTTTCAATGCCTTTGATAACTTTGCCACTGCGCGAGTACTCCACATACTCTTCGGTCTGGGCGAGCAGCAACGATTTGGGCGGCACCTGCAAGTGCTCCTCACCTCCATACTTTTCTACAATATCCGTCTTGGTCTGCAAAATTAAGTATTGTTGCTTTAGATTTTATAAAAAATAAACTTCTAGTTACTTACGCTTGACTTGAACTGTTCCTTCTTCTGTTCGTACTCCTTCTGCAACAGTTCCAGCTTTGTGGGCTCGGCAAGCAAATGCACGTCGACACCTTTGCCATGTGCCTCCCATGCAAATAATTGTGCTGTGGCTTGCGCTGTGGTGTCGCCAGAGAAACGTACAAAATTCTCACCAGCAAACTCAGCTCTGAAATTGAAAAAAATGATTAATACACTTATTGAATGTTTACACACGTGCTGCACTTACTCTTCCTCCGGTACCGCTGGATTGGGATTGTCACGCATAGAGCGCGTCTTGGGATCATAGTAGGCCGAATTGGGATCCAAGTTGCGTAAATATTTTGCTGTATCTTCACGAATACGCAAATTACGAACTGTAATACGCTGCTTCGAGTCAACTTTTGTGCCCGGCATGTCGACTTCATCAACGTATTTGTCCTCGTTGCCCTCCTCATCGGATATCTCTGCGTCAGGATCTGTTGGTTAAAGGCAACTATTTTGAGTATATTGTATAAAGCTATGCAATATTTATTCCTTACCATTCTTTAGCTTTTCTGCTTTCAGCTGTCGCTTGGCTTCCTCCACTTTCTCATATTCTTCAATAATTTCACGATGATTGGATGGATCGTACGAGCTCCATCGATCACGTTTCTCATCGTAGTTAATCGATGCATCCGTCACAATGTGCTCATCATGAACCACTATGGATTCAGCGTACTTCGCCTGCACCTTGCGTGGCCGTTCTAAGCAATCTTTTCTCTTGTGCGACATGGCGCCACAATTTTCGCAGGCACCTTTGCGAAACTTTGTCACCAGCTTTGTTGTGTCCAAACCTTTGGGCGCCTTGTTGTCCAATTGACCACGCTCATCCTCGTGCTGAGGCCGCTGATGCTTAAGAGTGGGCCCCTGTGATCCGTAGTACCACGGGGCATTGGAAATGTATTGTGGTATATGAGGGTTTATGTCACGTCCCTCCTCGTCAACAGCAGCTGGTGCGGTACCCGCTTTTCGAGCCTCTTCTAACTCTTTGGCTTTGCGCCAATCCTCTCGTGACTTCTTTTTGGGCTCGTCATCAACATCTTGATCATCCTTGGTGTGGATTATTTGCGATACAGGCGTGCGAACAGCGCCCGAACTCATTGTATAGACTATTTATTTTTTTCTAGATCTAAACAGATAAGCCTGAGTATATTGTTTTGGTATCAGGGATGCAATATATGTGAACAAAACGTACGCAATAAATGGAGCTAAAATTAGCGATAGGAGTTATCGGTTCCATTGAACGCTGTGCGAATCAGAAGTGCGATAACATAACATTGCCATTCGCTGTAAGCGCAAGCAAAAAATAGGTAATGTCCGACAAATCAAGTGACTGGCAACTCTGACGGCGTCTCATTCGTGTAAAAATTATACTACAGTGCAGACGCGTCTAAAATCCAAAGACTACTAAACTTCGATTTAGTTGTTATACATCATTCCACGCATATAAACAAATTGCGTGCTCTGTGCATTTCTACACACATTTTAACCACTAAGGAAATATCGATTAAATAAAAATGGTAATTTTTAACAAAGGCTAGTTGTGTCGGCGACGACTGCGGCGCAGCGCAAGCTGCTTGCCAGAAGCAGTTCCACATACTGTAGTTTAATGCGCGTGCCTCGCAAAGCGACCTAAAATCTCAATTGCTCTAGCGGACCACGTAGCGCGAACATTGCCAATTGTGCATTGATGTTCGGTAATGATGCGCGGTGCTTTTGAAATTACGAAATTGTAACCAGTGTTGTTATTGTGTGGCGGGGCGGCAAAATAAAAACTGTTCGTTCTTAACCTCAAACTTAAGTGCTAGTGTCGATTTTGCCGCCACCATTTTGTATGGCGTATTTTTGTATGTGTTTGTTATTTGTGTTTTACTAATTCTGTGCGCAATTTTCTATCTACAGGCTGGTGGCAAAGCGGGCAAAGACTCTGGTAAAGCCAAAGCGAAAGCGGTTTCACGCTCAGCGCGCGCGGGACTTCAGGTGAGTTACTGTTGTTGTCTGTACCAAATATATTTTTGGCGCCTTTTTTAACGCTCACACATACAATGTAAACAGGGTGCGTTTGCATGCACGCACGTATGCATGTACGTACGCTTGTGTGTGTGTTATGCTGAGAGCTAATAAATATTTTGAGCTCTGTGTGCTACTTGGGGGTAGCAAAACATAAACAAGAGCTGCAACTTTTTTTCTAATGCGATTTTTATGTGCTTTATGTACCGAAAACAGTTTCCCGTTGGTCGTATTCATCGGCATTTAAAAAGCCGCACCACATCTCACGGACGCGTTGGTGCCACCGCCGCCGTCTACTCTGCAGCCATTTTGGAATATTTAACTGCTGAGGTAAGTTTACTTTCGCGCCATTTGTTTGTGTTGTTTTCTTTCTGTCAATATAACAGTATTTATGGTTGTCTCTAATGTGCATGGCTTAAAAGACGTGTTGACAACGGCATTTGTTTACATACAAACTAGCTAACAGAGCGCTAACAGTGCCCTGTTAACTAAAAAATTCTAATTGGCAACACAATAATGTTCTATTTACTTATTTACCTACGTTTTTGGATTGTCTGGATGCTATACAGGTGCTGGAGTTGGCAGGCAATGCATCAAAAGATCTGAAAGTCAAACGTATTACGCCGCGTCACTTGCAGTTGGCAATTCGCGGAGACGAGGAGCTGGACAGCCTGATCAAAGCAACCATTGCCGGTGGCGGCGTCATTCCTCATATACACAAGTCTCTCATTGGCAAGAAAGAGGACACTGTACAGGATCCACAGCGGAAGGGCAATGTCATTCTGTCGCAGGCTTATTAATTAATTTCTCTTTTTTGACCATTTTCGGAATACAAATTTTATATCTTATGTTTAAAAAATCTATATTACATACTAAACGACGCGTTGTAATAAAAAAAAACAAATGTCTGTGCAAGCTACTGCTTATGAGCTAAGCATAATTTCTAATAACAAATTCTATAGACACAAAAGAGACACCCAATCCCCACTCCCGCCCTCTCTGCCCTAACCCTTACTTCAAGTCACATAAACATCAACACAAACAAACACACACACACACACATACATATATACGCACTTACACATACAAATGTAAACATAATTGTCAAGTAAAATGTTAAAAGAATGAGGATAAAACAAATGCAAACTTAATTTAGAGCAAAGTAAATTACACAAAATAAATTTAATAATAATAATAAAAAAAAAAAACATAACAAAAAAAACTTTAAATAAAAAATAAATACAAAGCCCAACAATTGTTATTGGAGAATTTATTAGACAATTATATGTTCAAAATAAACTTTTGTGCACAAACATAGTAGTAAAAATTACATTATTCAAAAATAACTGTGGTTATTAGCCCAGCAAATGTGGCACTGCATTCTGCACATCGTCACAACGCTCCTTAAGATCCTCGGCATCCAGCTCCAGGCAGGCACCCCACTCAATCAAGGTAATGCGATGATCCTTGTTCGAATCGCACGACTCCAAAAACGGAGCAATGCAATGCTCCAAGCTGACCAACGGTGCACGGATTGGGAACAGCTCGTGACGCGACACAGAGCGATCAGTGTCGCCATCCAGATCACACCACTTCCACACAGCAGCATTGGCCCAGCGGCGGGAGTTGTTTGTCTCCGCCTCCAGCTCCATTTGCATATAGTGTTCGGTCAGCTCATCACGCTCAGCCAGATCGCGCATGACGTTGAAGAGCCAGTCGCGCATGCGACGTGGAAAGTCCTTAAGGTCCTCACCATCGCAGACGCGCGACTCATGGCAAGCGCCATAGTAATCAATGTGCAAATGAGCATTGTCGGGATGGCGGCAACCGGGCGCCTTAATGTCACACCAGCAACGCTGCTGATAGACGGCACAATCGGAGGACCATGTCTCGTTCTTGTTGGTGCACACATGACGACGGGCATCCGACTCCTCGGGACACTCGGGTATGCATATGCACTCGGGCTTGGACTGGTTGAGCTGACAGATGCGACCGGCGCCGCAGTGCATTGTCTCGCAGGGATCAACCTCGACGACCGGATTCAGTATATTATGCTGCACATCAGCCAATTTCTGGGCAAGCTCATTCTCACGCTCCACATCTTTGTTCTAAGGGCAATAAGCAGTTTAGCAGGGATTGCTACTTGAAAAGCCTAAAAGTACACACCTTGTTCTTCTCCTCTAGCAATTGCAAAAACTCCTCATCATTATCATCGAACTCGGCAATATCGTCCAGGTCGAGATCAGCGAGCGCCTCCTCAATATTCTCCTCCGCATGCACTTGCGATAGTGCCAGCAGGCCCAAGCAGAGCAGCAGCCAAATGGAACGCATCTTGTCAAGAGTTCTACTCTAAGCTAAAGGAAAAGCAAAAGCACAATTATTCAACTAAGTCTAAACTCTCTAATTCAGGTCAAATGGTCAAACAACTGGCTGTTTTTACAGTTAGCCTTGCCCGCCAAACACATTTCTTAGAGACTGTACTGCTGGCAAATAACGGTTTCTTGCTGTAACTGTTAACCGACGCCTTTTTGGGGTGACTTTCACCGAAGTAAAACAATTTAAGATGCCGCATTTCGGTGCATGAGAATTGAACGTGCAACGTTTTGCTGCATAAGGTCATTTAACGGGAAGTGACGGAATTCGTATGAAAACAATGCACAGTTATTGTTTGCAATGAGAAAATTGCTTTAGGGTGGACCAGCTAATGAGTTATACACGGGAAAATGACTAAGAATTGATGCGTTTTCTTAGTTGTCAAAGACTAATTAGCTTTAATAAAGTTATTATTAAGGTTTTCCAACAGGAAATCAGTATAAAACTCAACCGCAAAAAGACAAAAAAGTAAAGAAAAATATTTACAGCATGTTTAACACATGTTTTTTGTTCTCAAAATGTTTATGATTGTTGCTGTGGCAATGCTGAAATCATTTCTATTTATGAAATATAAGAGTAAAACATAATGTTCTGATTAAAGCTTGACCTTAATGCTGGGTTACATATGTACATGTTTTTTTTGTCTGTTGTCCCCATTTTAATCAGCAATGTATAAGTATTTTTACTAAATACACATAAAGTTGCACAATGACAAACGCCAAACTAATCGCATTAGGCTTGGCCCGTGCTTATCTCCTACGCTTTGGCTTCCGTTTCGGTGGCTTGAGATTTGCTTAATCGCCACTATTTGAGTCGCATAAGCGTTTGCTTCACATTGTGGCACATTAATTCCTAGACACACACACACACATACGTATCTGTGTATCTTTAGATTTTGAGCAATGTTACAATTTCCAGGAATTTTTGAAATGATGCTGCTCTTTGAGATATTCGTTCTGGCTGCAGTTTAATTATAACGAAGAGAAAAAGAAACCAAAGAATGACGTGATGCAACGCATATAGCCAGCGATATTGTTATTGTTCGTGCAGAGTGTAATCATTAGCTACACTGTGCGAAAAACTGCTAGTATACTAGTAGAAAACGAAAGCAATTTAACCATATTAATTGGCAATATGTTCGAGAATTGGGTCCAATTAACTTGAGTTGTGCAGATTATTGAACTTGAATGTTGAAACTTGATCATTTAAAAAGCTAAACAAGCGAAATTTGACCAAAAAAAAAAACATTGGCACGAACCATATCCATACAAATTGGTTATGCAGCTGCTTGTTTAAATACTTACAATATATGTTTCTGTGATTCCTGTACGAATTTGAAGAATTGACGAATGTCCAAACGCGTCGGCGGCAGACAAAAGACTGTGGGCAAGGCGGAGAGCTGAGCAGCGATTATGGATCGCTTAACTGGAGCAAAGGCAAAGCAACCTAACGTGGTGGGGGGGGGGGGGGGGCACATCAATCATGTTGGCTGCCAACATGTTCGTTGCGAATGACAAAACACAGATTTTTTGGTTTCTAATTGATTTTATTGCATTTATTTTGTGTAGCAAATATAATAATACTTTTTTTTAACGATTTATGAACTTACCAGTGAAAAGATTCGCTCTTGTTGGCTGTTACACATCCTGCAGTGCTCAGGGAGGTGTTTTTTTTCTTTTTGTGTTTGGAAAAGAAATAATGATTTAGGTACTTTTTAGAAATGCTGTTTAATAGAATGCCATAGAATTATATTAAAACTCCCATTAACTTACCTGTGGACTGGGCTTGACAACACAAGGCTGGGCAAACGATATGGTTAAAACATAAATACATATGTAAGACAATAAAGAACAATTTCTTTAAGTTGTAACTAAGTGATAAACTGTTAAATTAATTAGTTGGTTAAGTACTTAGTTTGGCATCCGTTGTTAAACGAGACTTACTTAAAACTGCACCTATTTGGGGCGAGGGCAACCCAAATAATTATTTAGATACATACATAGTGTGTAGTTTGTTTTAAAGAATTTATTTTTTATTTAAAAATAAATATGTATTTTCATAAATTTGTATTGTGTTTGTTTTCTTTCTTTTTACTTTATCTTTTTGTTTTGTCAATAGTTAAATATATATGATAAGCATGTTTTGTAGTTGTTGAAAGTGTAAGTAAATTGTAGCTGATAAATATTAGGGACTAAGCTCTCTATGGATGCCCCATACATAATAAAAAAAATACATAGTTTTATTGTAGTTTATAAACATAATTAAATCATTGAAAAGCCTTTGGCGTACGCTACAAAACCTAAGCTTAACAATACATAAATGGTAGCAACTTTTCTTTTATTGTATAAATATATATATATATATATAATGCTAAACTTAAAGTTCATGTCGTGGTTGTTTTATCCTTCTTTTGTCTATTTTAACACATAAAATATTTCAAAATTTTGCAATAATATTCAAATTTGTCACACAAAAATCAAATGAGCTTCTCTCCATATGAGCTATAAAAAAATAAGTGTAGAGTATAACTGTTCGGCTTTACAAATACATACATCCTGAATGTGCTGTGTGGAAACCGTTTACAACTTAACATAAATTGTATAAGTATAGTGTATATCAGACAGTTATATATACAAGTTTGGGTTTCTTTTCTTTTGTTGTTTAAATTGACAATAATTTTGATATTAACTCGCTTAAACGCTACTGCTATTGCTATAGTATATAACTTTCTTTAGTTGCTTGCGATTTCTTAACTTGTTTTTATATTTTATTTATGGTTTTTTTGTTTTTTTTTCGTTTTTAATAAATATCTATTATTAAGCGCATCAGTGTCTTGCTCACCAGCTGCAAGATTTGATTAAACGTTTATATTACTGGACGTATCAATTTATGTTTTGGTATTATGCTCGACAGCCAAGATTGCTTGTTTCTGGTTAAACGAGTATTAAGGCGTCTAATAACTAAAGTATACTATTTGTATATTGAGAGCTATGCAAAAAACCAGCTCTATAAGCTCGGGCTAAGACGGCGAAACGAGAATGTTTCTCAATAACTATTATTAGTTCTAATTGGTTTACAATTTGATTAGAAAAATACAATAGTTGGTGAGCTATGCACGTTGATGCTTAATTAGAATAATTAGAATTATTGTGTATATGAAGAGATAGAGAGGGTTAGGGAGTAAGAGAGCACTAGTTGAATTATAGTTTACATAAAGCATAGTTTTCTTTTTAACACTAAATTAAATGAAACGCATAGGATTACAACTTTCAGTTGTAAACGACAAGATCATAAATGAATTTCATTAAAATATTTGTCTTATTGTAAGCAAAATGTCGCTTAAATACAAACATATGGATTAGATGTCAATCAATAATTCAATAATAAATAACAATAGATCTTATATATTAAAAATAAGAGTTCATAAACTGTAGTTAGTTGCTGTTTGCTCAAATAGAGCCAACGCAGTTAATATGTATCCTGTTTTAAGTTACTAAGCGAGTGTGTGTCCTAGCTTACAACAAGCCTATTTATCTGTATTTGTAACTTGTTTTCTGAGCTTTTGTGCTGCACTTTAAAGGCACACACACAAAAAGGTATCTAAATTAAAGAGAATTATAGAGATTAGTACTTTAGACATTTTGCATACATACTTAAAAGAGAGTAAAACAATAGAAATTCGTATTTTATACCTTAAACTTTGCCTTGCTTTCATTTGTACTATGCATTAAGACGTACCACAACAATGACAAACGCATTACAGCAAAAATAAAGCCCTTAAAAATTGGCTCGCCTTTTTTTTTTACTTACCCAAGTCAACGACGATATTTGCTGTTGGCGCTAGCACCTGTTGCCACCGAACCGTTGGACACGTTCTTGGGCACTGGGCCGGAGGAGGGGCCATTGCCGCTGGGCGGCGGAGCTGCTGCATTGTACGGTGCATAACCAGGTGCAGGTGGCTGAATGTTATCTGCAAACAACAACAATGTAAGCTTTAACATATAAACAACTATTTGTGGTACTTACGATAGCTGTTGGGTGGTGCGGCCGCATAGGGATTCATACGGTTGCCATTCATATTGCTGTGTTTGGTGGGACCGCCACCATAGTTTTGTTGATAGCCACTGCCAAAGTTTGGTGGCATAGGCTGCTGTTGCTGCTGCGGTGGTGGCGGCTGATGTGGCGGCGGACCCTGGGTTAAAGGCATTGAGCCGGGTATGGGTGGTGCCGCTGCCGGCATATTCCAATTACCCACCGCAGGTGGCGGTGGACCATTGCGGTGATGGCCACCTGGTGGCATGCCAGGGGTTGGTGGTTGCACGGCTGGCGGACCACCCCATTGATTGCCATGCCACTGCGGATGTCCACCCGGTGGTGGTGGTGGCGGCGCATTCCAGCCATTTTGTGCTGGTGGATATGCGTTCCACGCATTCATTTGCGGCGGAGGCGGCTGCTGATAATATGGTTGCATGGGCGGTGGTGGTCCCCAATAGTTGTAATTTGGGGGCGGTGCCGACATTGGCGGCGGTGGCTGCTGATGCTGATATGGCGGCATCTGCTGCGGTGGAGGCACTGGGGGACGGTAGCCGGCTGGCGGCATATTGGGCTTGGGTGGCGGTTGTTGTTGCTGCTGCTGCATTTTGGTGCCATTTGGTGTGGCTCCCTGTGCCATACGATCTTTCTTTTCCAAATTGTATATGGACTTCTTGACATCCACAAGCACATATTTAATAGAATGTTGCCGCTGAACTGTTGTGGATTAAAATGTTAATATTATGGTGAAGCTCTCCTTATGTATTACTTACGTATGGCCTTGTCAACGGCATCATAGTCATCAAATTCAATGAAAGCAAATCCACGACGCTTGCCAGTTGTCTTGTCTGTCAGCAATTTAACAGAGACCACATTGCCGAATTGGAGGAAATACTCACGAAGACAATCCTCGTCGTGATTATCCTTTAAGCCGCCAACGAAAAGCTTTTTCACCGAAATATTTGTCTCACGTGTCTCACGCTCCGGACGGGGTAATGCGCGTTTAGCCTCCACAGTTCTAGAAGCATCCCACAAAGATAAATATTGTCGAGTTAATTTACAGATACTTATAAAATTTTATTAGACTTAAAGCTCGTCACATACTTGCCGTCGATGATATGAGGTCGGTTCTCTTGCGCAGTATCTACCATTGCTGACTTTGTGTAGGTAATAAAACCAAAGCCACGTGAGCGTTTCGTTGCGGCGTCTCGCATCACAACAACATCAACCACTTTGCCCCACTGTGAGTAGAATACTTTTAGACCCTCCTCGGTGGTGTAGGGTGCCAGGCCGCCAATGAAAAGCTTGCGCAGATGCTCCAATTCACATATGTCCTGCTGGGTCAAGTTATAAATAAATATATAGATATCAAAATACATATGTATTCATTCACATGTATCTTTTACAAAATTGGACAAAAACGGCACAGGTTTTTTTTCTATGTACCTACACCGTGTGTAGTGGAGTGAGCAATGCGGCAACCGCAACTATATTGTAACTTACATCTTCATCCTTAATTTCAAATATCTCTGGCGAGGCGTCCTCTGAGGAATCCTCTAGCTTAACAGCTTGCGTTGTGTTTGCCATATTTGGCGCACGTATAGTTTAATTTACAAAAATATGCAAAACCGCAGCTCGTTAAGACACGCACGCGAAGAAAATTTTAGCGATGTGCAATTGCTATCGATATACAGATATTGAATTATCGACAAGTTGTTTTCATTCATATATTGTTGACATCCCTGGCTTGTTGTTGTTGCGCAAACAATGTACGTTTTCTAGTCTGCTTTGTTTGTTTGCCTTAGATAAAGCCTATTATGTGTTAATTAAAAAACACACATATTTACTGCTGCAATATCAAATGCACGTTATCAAGGTAAGTGCGTTACTACGTTAAAAGAGTGCGTGCCACAAAATGCACTGTTCCATTCGCGTCACATAAGACAGAGTTGGGTAATTTAGCTACTCAACAGCTGAGAGCTTAAAGAAAAAAGCCAAAACAAAAGCGCTTCATATTGAAAAAAGATAACCGCTAGATCAAATTACCTTACGCTTAGTTTATTTAATGTAACGTTTAATCTACTAAAACTTAAACTGAAAATAAAAGTTTGCTTAGTATAGCAATTTAAGTGTAAAATAATTTAAAGCTTAATTTAAATAGGCAAAATAACTTAAAGCTAACACGAGTTAATAAGCGTTGGCGGAGGCACAAAACGACTGCGTCGCTGCTGCTGTTGCTGCTGCTGATCGGAATGCACTTCGCGGTGGTGTTGATGTTGGTCCTCAATGTCAACATAATTTACATCCGCACAAGCAACATTATTTATGGCTGAGTCTTTTGGCAGCGGCGCTGGCAACAAGGGCTGCAATCCGCCAGCCGTCCCATAATAGCAAACTCCTGCTGTTGTGGCAAGCATTGTTGCCGTTGCCGTCGCTGCATTGCCGGCTGGTGCGGCGGCCGTCGCGTAACTCGTTTGGCCCATAATAGTGCTCATAAAACCATTGGCCACGACAAAGTTCCTGCAAATTGATTATATCGTGCATTATATCAAATGACCAATTTCAGACATACTACCACCCAACCCAAAAATGGAAAGGACAGAGAAGTGGTCCTAGCATTCGGCCCTGTCATTGTCTAATTGGGCTTGTGTGCGCGTAAATGTCGTAAAATTAATTTCGTGTTAATTTTATGTGAGTACATCAATTAAAATTGTGACATTTCATTGAATTACTTCCGTTGCGAAAATTGTCTTTTTTGATAAAATACCTTTTATTTGTTGATACCCT
Organism: Scaptomyza caliginosa; assembly: GCA_035044725.1. Lineage (NCBI taxonomy): Eukaryota > Metazoa > Arthropoda > Insecta > Diptera > Drosophilidae > Scaptomyza > Scaptomyza caliginosa. The sequence goes on along the minus strand of JAWNNR010000979.1, from coordinate 285,524 downwards.
GCACCTATTAAAAATGCGTAAAAATAATGCCTAAACATATACTTAAGATGAGAGTGCCTTAATTTAAGATCCCGGTTTTTTTGTTTTAATAAAACAAGATAAAATACTAAACACACTCATTGTCCACTCTACCAAAACTTTTCAATGAAAAAAAGCTATGCATGTTTAAATGCAGCCCTGAATTAAGCTACAGCTCATTATTGTGAATATTTATTAGATATATCGAACTTTGGATATCGGAGTTAATTAAAGAGCCCTTGATTGCTATTTTAAGCCAGCTTACCTATAATGCTGATCAATTTGTGCCTTTTCAATACGCTTATCCTTGGCTCGTCGATTCTGAAACCATATTTTGATTTGTGTCTCAGTTAAGCGCAACGTTTCCGCCAGCTCAAAGCGTCGACTTCTAGATATATACTCATTGCGATGGAACTCCACCTCCAATCGAAGTGTTTGCTCCGTGCTGAAGGTGGTGCGTTGCCGTCTCTGTCGTCCCTCCTTGCGACGCCGTCGAGCCACTGTAAGGGAAAGGATAATCAAATTGTTAAAGAGAATATCATTATTAATCGAGAACAATAGCAGCACACGCACAATGAAGATGCTAGAGTGAAATTAATCTTACATTAACAAACCATCAAATTGGGCTCAATGTTCTTGCGTGCGAACAAGTTAAACAAATAATTAACCAAACAGCACCCTGCACCCCTTCTTACTTAACTCAGCAAAGCTTGTGATCGCGTTTATAGCGCACATTAAAATGCATTTTACACGTGCGCTCTGCCTAGACTGTCCAACAAGAGCAACGAACAGTTATACTCTTCGTCTACTCACCCATTTATGTCGCACCACACAACAACAACAACAACAATAATTCATACTTTGGGCAATCTGTGCCGGGAAACTTTCAACAATGCAAACAGCTGTCTCCCATCCTACTATTGTTATTTCACTTCTACCTACAACAATCATCATAATTATACACTTGCGTGTTGGGCATTATAAAATTCACATATTGTTTGTGACGTATACGTTGAATAATTGTTTTCGCAAAGATTTGTAAAATGCTATGTAAAACAACATTTTTAGTTAAGTTTTACAACATTTTTATTAAAATACATAAGGGTATTTGCACGTCAGCATCACTGGAACATAAATATTTGTTTGAATTATGCTATGACGTAAACTTCATCCAAGCGCACATTATTCCTTAGCCACACCCATTCACAAATACAAAAAAAAAACAACGTGTTTACTTTCATTGTCTGTCCCAGTACGCTGATTACCGCCTAATTGTTGTTTCTTTCATTCTCCCACTCTCTCGCTCGCTTCGGCTTGGCGAAGCTGTAAAGTTTGTTGTGGGTGTGCGTGAGAGGCGGGCTAATCTCTAGTTTTCGCCTGATTACCCCTTGCCTGACTAACTTCACAACTGCCATAAGCTTTGCTTGCAGCTTATGCGCACACACACATATACATACACCATTTTTTTTTAAATCACGTGTGAAATACGATATGACAAGTGTCCTTTGAGCTGGCGCAAGTGTTTTTGTTGTTGTTGCTGTTGTGTTATTTTTTACGGTTTCCTGTTTAAGCTCAATTACAATGCTAATTTTTTACCAATGCATTTTCGCAATATTTTTTCATCATCATATTGCTGATATTATTTTTTTGGGGTTGCATGATAATCATGATATTCCCTGCAATATCATCAACTCTCTTATCAACTCTTTTTCGCTCTCTTTCTCTTCCTCTTTGTGTTACGCACTTGTCCATTCACAATTTTCAACCGCAAGCCCTTGCATGCATGGACCTTTAAGCGAGATTACCGCAAAAGTAAATGAAAATTTTTACAGCTCAATGCGTTTTAATATTTCGCTAATTTCTTTTCTTCTTAACGCTCTTTCTCCATTCCTTACGGCTTGCCCGTTTTTATTATTTCCTCTCTGCTTTGGACAAGAAAAAAATACACTTTTTCTTCAATGATTTACCGACAAGTGCAAGGATATTTAATAGCCTTTTTTTTCTTGCAGTTCCTGCGGAACTTAGGTTTTTTTTTTTATCTGTTTGTTGGCTAAGCAAACTTTTGCACCTACATGCAGTTTAAAAGCGTGTGAATATTTTATATGATTTCGAATGTAATCAGTTACAATACATTTTACATTACAGAAATCAAACTATTCCCAATGCCACTTTGCTTGAGATGTCCTAGCCGCCTTTTAGGGCGTGCCGGCGCCCAACTGGCAGCAGCCTTGCAGGCCAGACATATTTCAGATAAAGAGGCATCGGATATAGAGGTATATAGGGTCTAATCTTGGTTTTTCTTATCTATAAGCTATTTATATAACAGCTACCACCGGAACCTACGACCTGCTGCATGTCGGGTTGCGCCAATTGTGTTTGGATTGATTATGCCGCAACTATTGCCAAAATGCTGGGCGAGAATGATGAGCGTGCCCGTGAGATAGTTCTGGCCAAGATCAAAGATCCCAACCTGAAAATGTTTCTCAGCATGGAACTGCGACACTTGAAAGAGTTGCGCGAAAGCCGCGCAAAGAATGCAGAAGCACCAACGAATCCCACAGAGGAATCGCCAAAGTAACCAAAAAAAACCTCATTATTGTAGCACAACTTTGTTAAGTAGCACAAAATTTATTCGTTTAAATGCCTAAGCAACAATAAAAAAGCAAACAAAGAAAATGAAGTTGAAACTTTTTGGGTGAAATTAAGTTTTAAAAAATCAATTTTAACCCAAATCCTATTTAATACTTTTCTATAAAACACTGCGATACTGCGAAAAGGATATATCAAAAAATACTTGGCCAGATAATACAAAAAGGACATGTACTTACGAAATGCAGAAAATCCTGCTGTGATGTGAGGATCACTGGAAAAAGCCGGATAGGGTAGCACGGTGGGCGAAGACGCGTTCGATATAGCTCTGTACGAAGTGTAGTCCGGCGGTGGAGCATGTAGCTCGTAGGGCGGAAAACTAACTAGGGAGACGCGCTCCTCACTAATGGATATATCCGGCGAGGATGCACTACCTCCATCACTTTGATAGGGAGTCTCAATGTGGGTGCCCACATCAATGTCGCCATTCTCACTGTTATTGTTGTGGCTGCGTGTCTCGAGATGACCGTAGAGACGTTCAAAGAATTGGCGCGGTGACGATGGACGTTGGGGACGCGCTGCGATTACAGTGTGTGTGGGTGTCGGTGTGGATGTGTTCGATTTGATAACATCATTTAGATGTTGGAGCAAAGGTGATGTTGATGATGGATTTTGTTGCAGCATTTTGTGCACACGAATTTGTATGAGCAGCGGCTGAACTAATCACTTGAATATTCGAAGAGTGACTGATACTGACGTTACTTCCGCCGTCGAGGCTGACCAGTGGCTCCTTTTTTGGTCAACCACTGCGTTTATCCTGCGCCTTACACATTGTATGGGATATTTCAATCAATGGTTATTAAAAAAATAGATCTGCGCCACACCTGAGGCTAATAAGGCGTTAGCCTGATTGGTTGCTCTTTGTAAGCAACCCCTGGTTAACTTCCGTTTTAAAGTGTCCGTTAAGGGTAGCGAACAGGATAAGCGCCGCCCATTTTATTCTAATGCCATAGCAATTGGCTTTTACTGCAAAACACATACAACACTGGAAAGCTAACTGATATGTTACTTATTTGTGGCCGTTGTAGTTTAATTTGAAATCTTTTTATTCGTTGTTGAACTGTAACGTTAGTTAATACAAAACATCATAAGTATAATTATAAGAGAGCGCAAAATTAATTTAGCTAGCCATGAAATAAATTAAAGGTGTAATTTCAAATACATAGCACAAATAAATATATCGAGCAAGTGTTGAACGAAATCTATCGATTTACTTTCAAGTGTTAACTCATCACTATCCAAATGAAATGTTTTAGTCGACAATTTTCTACCGTCGCTACGAAATCTTTGTTTCCTTAAAAAGCAAAACATTTAAGCTAAACTTAACTTTGCGGCATTAAGAATGTCGTACCAATTGTATCGCAATACCACGCTTGGTAATACTCTGCAAGAGAGCCTGGACGAGTTGATTCAGGTAAGTTATGCATCTGCAAATGCAATAATTTTAACAGGCTCTCGTTGCAGCTGCGTCGCAAACAGACGCAGAGGGAAAATAAGCAATGTTAAACATTTGTAACTAGTTGCTAACAACATTAAGACACCGAACTTTTGCTATCTAATCACCCCATTTAAATCAAACGTATATATTAATTTTCTAACATATTTTCAGTATGGCCAAATTACTCCCGCGTTGGCCTTCAAGGTGTTGCTGCAGTTTGACAAGAGCATCAACAATGCTCTTAACCAGCGTGTTAAGGCGCGCGTTACTTTTAAGGCTGGCAAACTGAACACCTATCGCTTCTGTGACAATGTCTGGACCCTGATGCTTAACGATGTAGAGTTCCGAGAAGTGCACGAATTCGTTAAGGTCGATAAGGTGAAGATTGTGGCCTGTGATGGCAAGAGCGGCGATTTTAACTAAGAAAATCAACAGCACGCAATTTGCAACGCATTCTACTATATAAGTATATAATTATTAAGATTGATTTGGTTGCTGATAATTACATGTAATAAGCAGCAGATGGGGAGAATAAACTGTTAATCTATGATATATAAATTCATTTTTACATTTTCACAAAATGGAAACAAGTTTAACAAGAGGCAGCAATCCTAAACATATGTATAAGTAAGTATAAGTGTTTTGTTCTTTGCAGCAAACAGGTGGAAATCATGCCAATATTTGGTTTTATATTTGGCAATCATCCATTTTTTATGCTGTACAAAAGCCCGGCCATTGATGTCAAATTTAACCCGTTATCGAATTTTGGTCTAAGAAAAAGTATCGATGGCAAGTTTAAGAACCGTTTGAACGCGTTCATGAACTCATGACATCACTGCCAAATTACACATACCTTTAAATGTAAATTTAAAAAATGTATATATAAAAATAATAAGTATTATGTTAAGATGTATAGCAATAAAAGCTTATGCAAATTAATAAATATTAATACAATCCAACTTTTTGTTGGTATTTTTTGTGGGTTTTATTTATATCGATATACCCATTTCGGCCATAGCAAACATCTCTATAAATATCGTACGCTTGAGTACAAGAAACCATCGATATAATACCAACATCCCTAGTTTCGGTGTACAAAACGCAACAACAGCGCGTCGTGTTCGCACGGAGACCGCATTGATAACAAATCTTAGATATTTTGAATCGGGCAAAGTTGTTTTAATTGAACGTACGGTGGTATTAAAAATTTTTAATTATCGTTACTAAAATAGCATCGGTGGCGTGTTTACAAGACAGCAGTCAAACGCGAATGCATATCGACAGCAAACTCGCGAAATGCAGCAAAAGTTTAACTTCGACAAGTGAAATAAAGTGCAGAAACCTATGAGAATACGTAGTTGGCTTGCAATTAAAGTTGCTAAGTAAATTGTTTTTAACATAAAGGTAAAAAATATAGAATGTGCATTCAAAAAATTAAATCCACTTGCTGTGGCTTGTAGGTGTCTATATATTTATGTACATGCATACATTTCAATATGTGTGCATGTAAAAATGCATGTATGCCTGTGTGTATGTAGGTGTTGTGTATGGAATTATTAGTTGGGCACAGCAAACGGAAAAGGCAAACGCGTAAAATACAAAAGTGCATTCATCTTTAAATGCGCAAGTGTTTATTCTGTGTTTGATTTTGACCAAATTGCAATAATTGTGAATCAATAAAGTGGCCATGCTTTTGTTCCTGTTGTTGTTGTTGTTGTTGTGGTTGCAAAGCCCTTGAAGTGTTGCAGAAAAATATACCAACACACAAACAAACAAACAGACGCGGAAAACAAAGCAAAGCAAAACACGCAAATGTTGCTGCTTTTGTTTGTAGTGGCCAAAACTGCATGATTAAGCCATATAAAATGAGAAAAATTAATAAATATATACATATGTATATATATACAGCAATTGAATGTACGCAGCGTTGTCGAACTTACTTCTGTTCACATTTATTTTGTTTACACTGCGTTTTCGTTGTTTTGTTATAAAATTTTATGGCACTCGCTTGTTTTCGTTTTTGCTTTGTTTTTGCGTTGCCATTAAGTCTTATACGGTCTAATTTGACTCCCGCAGTGAAGCTGTTCCTTGCATTCAGCAACAAGGGCAACAACAACAAAAATACCAATATTTATACCAAAAAAACTTTTATTAATATCTAAAAAAAAGGTTTAAGAAGACATCGTCAAAATTGATTTCCGTCGCATCAAAATCTTTACCTCAAAACTGGATTATAATAAATCCGTTGATATTGGAACGCAGCAGGAAAACAACTCTGGGGTAACCAACAAAATGGTCAAACGGTAAGTAATTCCTCAGTTTATGGTACATATTTATAGCAATTATTTCATTACGATGCATTTCCCTAACAATCATGCAGTTCATTAACCCATTTGCCCGATTAATTGCCAAAGAAATTAGCGCCTTACCCCGACCATGCGCATGATATCTGTCATCGACATACTATATATTTTATAGCTGTTTTTGGAAATTTCGCCCACAGTGGTTGCAGTCAAATAGAAACCTAACGAAATTTGGCTGCTTTAATTCAATGCATTACGTTTTTTTGTTCATTCAAACATATTCAACAAAAAACATCAAGATTATTAACAATTAATATAATTTACTAAACGTAAAAGCCACTGTGTTCGGATTTATTGACTAGGGTCTATTGAACTTAAGGCGCGCTGATAAACATACCAACTTTTTAGACGAATTATAACGCAATTTCTTATTGTTTATTGTTAAGCAGCGGGTAATTGAATAAGTGAAGAGGTGTTGTTCTTGTTGTTGTTGCTGTTGTAGGGTTGCTTTTAACTACGACGCAGTCTGCATTTCCCATTGTTGGTATGACTTTTTACCATGCTTCGTTTGCTTTATGTGAACAGCACATATTAATGCTCCAACAACAACCCCCAACGTTGGCAAACAACAAAAATAAAAGGAAAAACACACCCCTCAACTGCAGCCACCACCAGAAAACATATCCTCTAGACCCAACAACAACAGCAACAACAACAACAACAGTACTGTCGACAAGCGGCGTCACATAAATTTGTTTTGTGCGTTTTCCGAAAAATCAAAATGTAAAAGCACAGCAAAAGCAACAACAACAACAAACAACAGCACAGTGAAGAAATGCCCAACGCGGCATCAACTTAACGCATGCGCTCTGACATCATAGACACAACAGCAGCAACAATAACAGGCTCCATGTTCCTTTTTTTTTGTCTGCAGTTTGATTTTCTACACGATTTTAGATTTTTCTTGTCTGTTGGGAACTCCAAAACAGCAGAAAGGAACGGCAACACTGGCAGCCTTTGCCTTAGCCTGCATAAATAGCTGCATACGTTGCACTCTCTCTCTCTCTCTCGCTTGCACGCATTCTATCGTTCTGCTTCTGCTTCTTCTTGTTCTTTACAAATGCTGTAATTTTAGACATTCGCCTTAAATAATATTTACCCATTACTTTATCGCGTTGTTTGTACGACCTCCACTCTCTCAGCAGGTTCTGGTTGTTGCATTTTTTTTACAGTTGCTTTATTGGTCGTCGCACCCCCACACAGGCAGCATCAGCAAACAACAACATTGTCGTTTCTGTGCCTGTTTTTATTGTTTTTACCTGCGGTGTGTTCGCCTTTTGTTGTGACTAGTTTTCGTAGTAGTTTTGTTTCCTGCCTGGCCCTGCTGTTCATTTATCGATATTTATCAGCCGCAGTCTTATCGTTGTCGCTATCCCATTCTCTCCTTCGCTTTCGGCTGCTGCTGTTACTGTTGCTATTGCATGTTTACCTGATGCCGACCTGTTCGCCTGGTTGTTGTTTTTGTTCTCACTGGTGCTGCTGCTGTGCTTGTTCTTGCTTGCTGATCGCCTCCCATGGCCTTACAAAATTTCCAGCCTTGCATGCATGCACATGTATGTATGTATGATTGTATGTGTTTATATATGTATGGAGGTACATTTACATGTGCATGTTTTTGTTGCTGCATCTTCAGATCTTGCTGTCAGCCTGGGCTGTTTTTGTATTTTGTGTTTATTAAATTTTCTCTATATGCATGTGTGCAGTTACTGCAAAAGGCAACGTTGCCTGCTTGAAAATTTATTTGTCTGCACGCCATTATCCATTATATATGTATGTATGTATGCATGCATGCATGCACGTATGTGTATTTGTGTTGGTTAGTGTCTGCGTAGTCAATGGAATAGGCTTTCATGACCCCCCCGCTTGTCCTCTCACATCTCTTTCTGTATAGCTGTTTGTTCTTTTCGTTCATTTTGGCGATTAAAATTAAATTTTAATTCCGTTGTTGTTGCCTGTCTGTTTCTGCTGCTGTTTTTGTTGGTGTTACTGCTGCATTTGCTCTGTTTGCGCTTCTCTTTTCATTGAGCATTGCTTTGTTTCATGACTTCCTTGTTGCCTGGCAGCCAATCTCCACAGCTGTTACCGCTGCCCGCTCGTGCATATGCATTATGTATGTATATTCAGCTTGTTGCTAGCCTGTTGCGCTTAGCAACATTCTTGTCATTTGTTAAGTGCAAATTTATTTATGAAAAACCCCTTGCACGCTTAAGCTCACGCACACACACACACACACACGCTCAATATGCTCATAATTAACTGTTATTATTCATGTCCATGATTCATGATGCCGTTTGTTTGTGTCTGTCTGCTGTTTGAGCGCCCGAGTGTGACTTTTGTCAAAGCGTGGGAGAACAACAACATACATATGTGTGGGTGTGTATGTCTATGTGTACATTGTACATGCACTTAAATTTATTTTCACACTATTGTGATGATGTATGTATGTGTTAAAATGTCCAAAATACACATGCGAGTGAGTCAAGAAAGCTTTTTAAGAACTTGATTATACATTTTTGTTGTAAACTTTAACAATATTTTTTGACCCACTATTATTTTATTTCTCTGTTGTAAAAAAGTCAAGCCTTAAACCTTTAAATTATTATCTGCACTTTTAATTTGAGCTGATGCAGCCTTTTAGTTTTGCTTTGCTTGAGCCGAAAATTGACAGACAGACTGACAGGGAGACAGGCAGGCACTGCGTCAGCAAATTTGGCCCTTAACATTTTAACTTTTTGCGTGGCAGACAATATGAGCTTCACAAGCTGATAAGCGACAGGCAGCATCAGCAGCAGCCAGAGTAAAGAGCAGAGCAAAAACTAACAGTTTTATTCAAAAGCTAAAGTAAATGCAACAAATGAAACTTAATCATTCAAGTTAAAAGACACGTGACCTGATTTTGAAGCTGCATGCAAGCGGACCTCAATAACGAACAGTGCATGTGAGTGTGTGTGTGTGAGAGAGTGTGTGTACTGTGATAAGAATTGTGCTTAGAAATGTCAACAAGAGGCTAGTAAGAATTCTGACAGCTGTCGGCACAAATGCCTCAAATGCAAAACAAACGAAAGCTTAAGCAACAGACACAGGCAGACAGCAAGAGAGTAAGATAGAGAGAGAGACAACTACAAAAATAAACAGAAATTGCTGTAAATTAAGCACCAGCCAGTTGTCTCAGTCTTTACCATCATCACCCACAACTATTTGCGTTAACCATTCGCCCTGGCAAACTTTGCTGTCAAAGTTCATTGTCAAAATTTACGCCTGGGTAACTGTAATATTTGCTGCTGACCGTGCGCACGAGTTCAAAGTTCAAACAGTGCATCTTTTATCAGCGCACATCTCAGGCAAAGATTATTTCTATTATTGCTATTGCTCCATCACTGTTGTTTTTGTTATTTTTGTTGCTGCTGCTGATGTTGGGCATCAATTGGCTTTGCGTGCATTGGCATTTGAACTCAACTCGCGAAACTCAACTCACAAAAGCTTAAGGGCGGATGGGGAAGATAAGCGCTAAGATTATTTCGCAGCTGTGCTTTCGGGGCGAATGCCTTTTTTGACCCACATAAGGCAAGGAGCTAACTTTTTGGTTATTGTATTTTCTTCGTCTTTACCTTTACTCAGTACAAGCAGTGAAAGTTTTGTTGGGCAGCTTATTGTTACTGAGATTGTTGTTGTTATTGCTGTTGTTATTGGTTGGCATTTTAAGCCACTTATAAAAATTTACGGAAAAAATTTGCATTCAGTCGTGTGTGTGTGTGTTTGTGTGTTGGGAAAAATGAAAGTGAAAATGTATATAAGTGAAAAATAATTACTTTAATGACTATTTCGGGCTGTTTAAAATCAAAGTATGATTGGGCCAGATTAAACCGAAGGCATTTATCTGTTTTTAGGGTTTTATGTTTGAGGTTGCTTTGTTGGATTTAAGTAGAAAATAACTCAACTCTTATAAGTTAAGAGCTTGTTGCAGCTTTAAGATATATGCAACTTTAAGAACCTATAAACGATAAGAGAAGTCAAACACACACACAAAACACAGGATACGTACTGTATGCAGGATATGCGCGTCGCTGAATTGCAGCTGCAATATGAAAATAAAAACATGCATGCATCCTGCATACACAGTCTGCAACAAAAAAAAAGAGTGCCAACGTTGTGGCAAACAACAACAACAAAAACTTTATGCCACATCGTAGTCATTAATATGAGGAGCTGTATACGAGGCGCAGACAGACGCTTTATGTCTGCGGATCAGGTTTATGGCTATAGAGGGAGTTGAGCTCCCCCAGTGTCTTGTGTGTGATTTGACCTTAATTCGCTGGTGGCACATTGCACTTTAAAGAAAGGAACACACACACGCGTCCTTTAAGAACTTTGAACTTTTGTTGTTGAGCCGAGCGTTTCCGGTTACGCTTAAGCAACGCCATCAACAACCAACCATCCTTCCTTCTTTTCATGCCACTTGCAGTAAGCTGCGTGTCTGCTTTGTCCTCGGCTCTAGTGGAGCTTCCAGCTTGTTTTGGACACCACACACAAAGCACCCGCAGGAAAGTGAAAGAGTTAGATGCAAAATGCAGGCTGTTTGTGCTCCTCGGTCATTACCCTCTCTCTCTTCCTCTCTCTTTCTGTCTCTACTCCTTGTTATTGCCACAAATGATGCTCAATAAATATCGTTTTTTTTTATTCTTTGTTCTCTTGCAGGTAAGTTGATGCCTGCAAACTTTTGGAAAGCAATCGGAAACTTTAAATGGTCTCAAGCCATTTGATGCCAAGCTTGGGAACCCACGCAGAAACTTGTCTTAAAGTGTTTGCGGTTTTTTTGTTGTTTTTTTTTTTTTTTTGGTAACTCATTTGATAAAATTACTTGGCAACACGCTCGTCTTGTGTTTTTTCTTCTTAAATTTAGCAAACAATTAATTTCCCACACAAACAAACATTTTAGCGAGATGACAAAGCAAACCAAATGGGGAAATTCCTAGGCCAGAAAGACGACAAAAAGACATTGCTGGTTATTGTTTTGTCTATTACAAACGTTGGCAGTTCGCAACTTTGTTGTAGGTTGTTTGGCTTATTACGTTGGAGTTTGTACTTTTCGTACAAACACCAAACACTCAAAATGAATGTGTGGGGTGTTGAAGCAAGAGATTGACTCAATTTTGTTGTTGTTGGCGCAGCTTTGGCCTTGTGCGTGTTTAGTGTCAGTGTGTTAGGTGTCAGGTCTCCTTGTACAGTTAACTGGCCCAATTGTTGCAGCAGCAAATTGTAAATAATGTGAGAATTTCACAAAACTTATCTTAATTAGTTAAGTAATAAGGCTCTACATTGTATAATAATAGCAAATTATGCCAGTAAATTCATTATCACAAAACTGTTTTTACTTGGAATCAAAGATAAGTATTTTTTTGTCAAATTTTTTAGTATTTTATTACCAAGAGCGGATGTTGGTCACACACATATTTCTCTCGTTGTTGTTGCTAGCTGTCAGCTTGTTGGTAATTATGAAAAGTAAGGAAGCAAAACAACTTCTGCTCGTTAATCGATTTCAACCTGACTTCCGTTAATTTAGTTCTGTTTACATTTTGCCTCAACTTGTTTGGCGCCCCAGCTTGATGACCCAATTAATCTGTTTACTTGCATAATGTTTTCACGTTAGTTAGTGCGTAATTGCATTTGTATGCATGTGTGTGTGTGTGTGAGTGTGTGTTACTTTTCGCGCAATTTTCAAAATGCACACAAAGTTGATGAACCAACAACAACAACAACAACGATGAGCAACAAAAGGCGCGCCATGGTATTTTTTTTCGCTTTGCTTTGCTTTGCGTTGGGCGTCTCTTGGGGAGGAGGAAAGGTTTGTGATTTAATAGTGCAATCACACACACACACACACATGCTTGAAAACTATTATTGTGGCGTTTATTGGGCGGTTATTGTTGCGGTTGCTAGTTGACCCACATTTTTGCCAATATAGACATGTATATATGTAAGTCTGTGCCACTTAACAAGTCATCCAGTGTAAATAAGGAAGAAAGATATACAGATATGTATAGACATGGGTGACAGGCAAAGATTACATACACAAAGGTGTATTCAGTTGAAATTTTCTATTTATTTATAATGCAATTTGTGGTTTTTGCAGTTAAAAAGTGACAAAAAAGTGGAACAAATACAAAAGAGATGCCATTTGTAAAGCGAAAGGTTGATGAAAACAAAACTTTACTTAACCCATATGCTGGTTTTTCTTCTATGCCCTGCATTCAATGTAAATTACTTGTTTATTATGCGTAGCATAAATCGCTTTTTCTTGTTAATTGTCAATTGCAAACATTAAATATTCAACAGCTCATTAAAAGTTTAATACGCACTTGTTTAGAGCGATTTTAAGCCTTGGGAGTTTAGAAGAAAAATAATTTTGTGAGAAAAACAAGTACTTTAATGACCTCGCCGTTTCAAGTACTCTTTAGAGTAGTACTCGAATATATCGATATCGATTTATCGACACATTGACAACGCAGCTGCAGTCTAACCTTCGCTTTTAAGTGACGCAGTTGCTAAAATGCATATTGCATTGAAGCTTTGAAGTTAGCTTTAGCTTCATGGCAAATGCCAAAAGAGACGCGTCATCATTGCATATGCTTTGAGATGGAAAAATAAAGAGACTCATTTAATTGCACTGTTAATTTAATGCAAACATCGGCAAATTAAGGCAATTAACTAACAAATTGTTGGGTCAGATCAGTGATTAAAACATGAAAATGCTTTTATTTTTGGTGAGTAACAAAAAATAAAAAACAATGAAACCCGTCAATGTTTTGGGCGGGTTTCAAAATGGATTTTATAAGCAAATCCATGTACTTAACATAACCATAATGAATAGTTCTCGTCATACTGAAAGTAAAGTGAATGAGTGTAAAGAGATCATAAAAAGAAGAAGAAGAAAAAGCCGTTCACGCATTAGTTCAGCAGCATCATTTCAGTGCTTCTCGATTAAATCATTGCAGAGAAAGACGAAAATGAAGATAAAAAGAAAAATGATGCAGAGAAAACGATATAAGCGTCCAGCAGCTTTGTATGCGTCATAGGTGTAAAAGACAAACTGGTTTCTTGCTCTCTGCCGACTGTCGATGAGGCAATGCTGTTGTTGTTACCGCCGCTGCTGCTGCTGTTAAGCTTTCGGGTGTGCCCAGCTCACTCAGTCTCTCTCTCCTGTACTCTCTCTCACAACAGTGTTCGCCTCTCACTCAATCGTGTTATTACTCTCTTGATGCATGAAAGTGATGCCGACACCGTAATCGTCGCTTGGCCTTTGTCTTTGGCTTTGTTGCCCGTCACTGTCGCTGGCTTTTGCACTGATTATGGCAATTGGCACTGCAAACAATGCGAAAATGAAAAGCTCGACGCAATAGGCAAAGCCAAACAAAAGTAGTAAACATATACATATGTATATAATGAAAAGAAATGCAACTTGTCGCTCTGTTTGTTTGTTTGTTGTTGTTTCTGTTTCTGTCGCCTTGAGACTGTCTGCAACTGTTGTAAGTTCAGCGTCTGATTATTGACGACGTCAACAGTAATGTCGCCAGAGTGTTGTTGACATGGGCTCCTCCAGTATTGCTGTATCCATAAATCCATTATACCGTCAAGGTGCTGTCTCTCCTAGTCTCTGCCGACGTCGCTGTCACCGTCGCTGCCTGCTATGTGCACTGCACTTGTCAAGCTGAGTTTGTGGTTTGAAAGCCAACTGGCTACTTGTCATGACTGCTGTGTGTGTGCGTGTGTGTGGTATCTACACACTGCTGCTGACCATATGGGGGAATCTATAGCATTTGCATTACAAATCCATACATGAGAAAATGTAATTGCCTTTTAGCTTTTTTTTGTTTGGCTTTTTTATTTTTTGCAATGCCCATGGCAATTAGATATGAATTATCTGCACGCTTTGGCGATTTGAGAATTCATTGAACAACGATGATACGAAACGATAGTTGATTAGTGTGTACACACACAAAAACACACACTTGCAATGTGTTGTCATTGCGATTTAATTAAATTTGTTGACAAACACGAGCAGGAGTGCCATAGTGTAGGAATGTAATCGCCAAAAATAAACCGAGAACAGTTTATAAAACTTGACAGTTGTCTCTGATTTGTGGATATTTTACTGATAAGTACGAAGATAGATACGATTATTCGTACTTCGTGGAAAATTGCATTTTATCATCTGGAAATTCAAGAACTCGTTCTCTGGCAAAGTTATTCAGATAGCAATAACTTCTATAAAAAGGAAAACAATATACTATAAGCGGATTACTCAGTATGGTTTATCTGCTCATTGTAATTGTAATTTTTAGAATTATGCGCATATTAAGCTTCTTATAACCATTTCTATGCCCATATTATTTTTATAAAAATGTTTATGCTAATATTGTTGTTCAAATTTGGCTACAAAACGTAGCTTTTTCTGTATGCCAAATGTAATAACTTATCATAACATCTATTTAGCAGCTTCCTGTTATACGTTATAAATTCCCCAAAACCATATCTCTGTTAACTTTTAACAAGGGTATTTAAACTTCCGCTAGGCCGTAGTTTAGTACTAACCATTAGTTTTTTATTGCCACAATTGGTTTATTTTTGTAAATTAAGGAAGGTCGCGATTTCTTATCGTTTAACTATGGTCTTCCCATTGATAAGAATCGCCTGCATAGCGGAAAAACGGTCTATGGAAATCCCAAGTAATGAGGCAATGGTAACACCTTCCGCCTTACCACTTCTAAGTTTCATTTGGCAACCATAGAAAATACTTTCTGTGCACTTGAAGCAAACAAAAGTTTTTTGAAGCTTTGCGGCAATATCCGTTCCAAATACGAATACGAATACGATTACGATTACGAAGGCGCCGCCCAAAGTCTTCGAACACCAAAAGAAAATAACAATTGAAAGTGCGCTATGGTAAATTTTACTAATGGCTTTCTAACAGTGCCGTTAACTGTCGCACACACCCAAACACACACACACACCCAATCGCATCGACAAGTTTTTAACATTTCGTAAATCACATTCGTCAGCCTTGGACACAGTGTGTAAAAGAAGAAGAAATAAATGCGCCCTCAGGCGAAACTAGAACGGAACTAAAGCTTTGTGCATGTGAGAGCGGCTTGCATTAGCAAAATTGAAACAATAATGGGTGTGAGTGAGTACACACTTACTACTTGTTTGTGTGTGCATAAGAATGGGCAGTAAGTTGTTGTTGTTGCTGCTCCTTCTGGTCGCCAGGGGGCGACACTTCAAAATGCCATTTGGCAGCAATTAAATTTATGACTTTACCTTAACGCCGCCGCCGCCGTCACTGCCGTCGCTCTTTTTGACATTTGCACTTGAGTTGCAAGTAAGTGGAGTGGCTTGTGTCAACTATTTTGAATATTACTGGGGCACTACACCAAATTTGGATAGTGGAAATGGTAATGTTAACGGTAAATGGGAATGGGGCTGCCATCACTTTGACAGATTTAAAATAATTTCTCACATGTCACTTGTCGCATTTGTTGTGTGTTCTATTTTCATCTTTTGGTTGCAAATTGCGACATGTCTTCTCTTCAGACCTTAAGAACGACCGCCCCGCTTCTCGCGCCACTCTCAAAAAAAAACTCAACCCATATCTGTCAAGATGCAGGCGACGCAAATGCCACAAAACACGTAATGATAATAATATGCAGCAGCAGCATTGGGGGGCATGTTGTGGGGGTTGAGCAGCGGAAGCCGTGGGTGTGTGCGGGGGGGTGAGCTGACTCTTGGAGACGGGTTGGCAAGCTCAGTGACATAATCGGCACAGTTGGCCTGGCAACAACTGTTTTGCACTGTCGTTGTTTTTGTTGTTGTTGTTGTTGCAACATTGAAGTGGCCTAGGCAAAAGAACTCGCGATTCGTCGTTGCCACAGCTTGCAACATTTCAACCATTTTTCTCTCTCTCTCTCTCTATCTCTCTCAAACTAAACTTGGCTTAAAGGCAATCTGATGTAACTTGGCTGGTAGAAAATCTTTTGGTTAAAGAAATCAAATCAAATAATATTTCAAATGCTTTACAAGAAAGTTTTTTGTTTTTTTTTCTCGTAACTGTGGCAACATTGAATATTGAATTTGCTTACAAGATTGCGGGTCAGTCCGTGGCTGACCCCCTGGGCAACATTATCAACATTTGTGAACTTTGACATTTGCCCAGTTTGGCTTGGCTCTGACCTGCTTTGATTTGATTGACGCACACACACACACACACACACACACACACACAATTTTATGCTGTACTTTTTTAACATAATGTCACTGAATTTTAATACCTGAAATGTCATTGAACCTTTTTAAGATGCGGGTGTCTTTAGGGTTTGGAGTTTGGGGTTTGTTTTTGCTTGCTTTGAATGGCAGCGGGTTATGATTAAGTTTTCTTTTTGTTTTTGTATGGCTTTATTTCAATTTGGCATTAATTGGCTCACGAATTTTGTTCAACGTTGTGTGTTTGTTATATGGTTGTATTGTACCTACACATAAAATGTATTTCATATTTTGTTGCTGTTGCTTTCTTGCATATTTATGGCTTTCGCTAGCCCGCGGGCGTAATCAACGTAAACAACAGCAAAAGCAGCAAAAGTTGCGAGTTGCAAGTTAAGTCGCGGCTAGAGCAAGCAATCGAGCAGCGGCAGCTGCCTCATGTTTTCGTTGTTGCAACATGCTTCAGTGACGAACGCGACTCTCTGCGGCTGGCTGAGTTTTGTTGCCTTTGCTTTTGCTCTGCTGTTTCTTTTGGGCCTATGCAGATATTGCCGGCTGCAATTTTCGATGCATAATCAGCAACAATAACGTGACGAACTACGTGCAAAAATTGCTAGCAAAAATAACAACAATAAGTTCGTCAAGTTTGCAGTCAAGTGTGTTTAGCCTTTTTTTTTCTTTTCTTTCTTCGTACTTTTCTGTATTAGTTCAAGTTTGCCTACTTCAAGTCTTTAGTTATATACAATTAATCTTACTACTTGTTTTGATTATAAAGCGCGTACGTTAAGTGAATTGACCTTTCTTCTTAAGGCAATATGATTTGGTCTTTAGTTTTTCACCTCATTTCCGCCATAAGTTGATGGATTTGCTAAAAAGCAGCTTTTTTTTTGATTTGAACTTTTAGCTATAAACTTTTCTTTAGGCAAATATTAATAGCTATAAGTATATAAAAATTCGGTCAATTTAGTAGAAGGTATTGTTATATACTTTATACCAAAGCCTTCTTTGGCTGTTTGTCTAAAACCATCTAAGCCTTTTTATAGCCAGTTTCGACTGCTTTATTGGCAAAAGTACTGAAGTTGTGTGTGAAAAGCGCTCTAAAAATGCAGCTTAAACTTTTTATCAGCTTCAAATTTCTTCATTTCTATTAAGTCTAATGTTGTTTGCCAAATTAAATGTTGAGTAGAGATTAATTTTTTTATATAGCCCTTCTGTGAATATATTTTCCACTTAAAAGACTAACAATTTCGAATCAAAACTTTTCTAATGCGCATACACAGAAAGTTGGTATTTGCCTTTCCCCCCATTCCCCCTTTTCCCCCTCTTAGACAATCAGCCAAAGTCCAGCTCTGCTGCCGCCTCAAATGTCACGTACGCCAGACTTTTGCTTGTTTGCCAAATGTTGCCCCCACCCCTCCCTTTCCCTATCCTCTATACTCAGTGTTTATTGGCACGCATGCGCTGTTCGCATATATATATATATATATCCAAAACGAGCATAATTTTTAATCAAATCGCAATTTTCGACCACACGATCAACGGATGTCTGTTGTGAGCCAAGTTAAGGCTTCGTTTTTTGGTTTTGTTGCTCCTTGGGCAGGAGTAGATTGCTTGCTGGACAGGACTGAAACACGAAGCTGAAGTTTTGCAGGTGAAATTGTATGCAGCGTACCATATTATTAAATTGCCTTTGATTATGGCCATGAACACAGAATGCAGAACGCAACAGCAACATTGTAAGGCGGTGGGCGTGTGCCTTAAGCAAAAGAAACACGATAAAGAGAAAAAAAAGAAACAGAAAATAAATATATATATATATAAAAGCAATTTTCAGGCAGTCAAAGCCAAAGCATTTCCTGTCGTGCCACGTTTGCTGTGCTCTGTTCTTCCATTCTAGGCAATTAAAGTGTGTAAACATGGCTGAGTAAGCTGAATTGACTGTCTCACACTAGAGAGGAGAGAGAGAGAGAGAGAGAGAGAGAGAGGGAGACAGAGACATTTGGCCATAAATCTTTGGCAGCACAACCCAAAAATAGAGCTCTCTTTTCTTGGTAAAGGGGGATCTTGCCTCGCACACACACACACACACACACACACACCACAATAAAAAGAGACCTAAAAAATCATTGAAACGGCAATCAATAAACTTAAAAAAAGGTTGTTTTTGGAGAAAAATGCATTTGTGATTGATCTATGCAACGTTAGCGTCAACCCCCAACAAGAACAGAAAAAAACAAAACCGGCTACAATTTAGGTCAATACATTTGGGTTCTTTACGCCTCAGCGACTTGTACTGTAAAATTCTTATACTTATTGATAATGCTGCCGCTGATAAAGTCAATTCTGTTCGTTAGAAGTTAGCTCTTGAAACAAATTCTAGCGATGTTTATCTAGTTTACCTCACCTAACGCTCCTTGCTACAAGTATTATATATTACTTGTTTTTCGTTACGTTTTCTTACGTACTTTTCGCCTTATATCATAATCATTTCAGTCACGCAGTCTGCAACGACAATTTTATAACATTTCTTTCTTTCTTTTTTTCTACTTAGTCATGCAACTAGATTTTTTGTTACTCTAACTATAGATATTGGCATTTGATTTTTATGTTTTGCACTAAATTATGTCACACGCTTTCGGTTTGAGGTTTGAGCCTAGGCGACCTGTGGCCAACAGCCATATTAAATGGCAAATGAAATCAAACTGAGTTTAACAACCTGTCGTCATTTGCATAAGAATAGTAAATACCCAAAGAGCTTTCATTAAACTTGACCTTTTAGCCGTTTTGCCTGACTAAGTTAGCCAACTTTGAACTGTCGCAGCTTACTTTCATTCATATCAGTTTGTTTGCATTTGCTATCAACTGTTATTACTATTTGTTAATATCGTTTAAGCCAAATAAACGCCTGACCTATTATTATCTAAAAGTTTGTATATATACTATGACGTTAATAGCATATACTATATCTATTTGCTTGACTTATGCTCTTATCTGTGCCTGTTCTTAATTAAAATGCCATCGATTTTTTATATAAATGGCACATGTCTCACCTGATGACAGCATATGTTAATTAATGAAATAAAATACTTTTACATATGCTACAATTATTGCCATTTCTCCTGTCAATCTTTGATTTCTAAACATTCGAAAGCGTAAATTGATGTAATTTGTTTCCAACTGATTAGTAGAGTATTTTAACTTTAGTTTACCCAACTAGAGGCTCCTACTTAGACTATAAATTAATGCAATATCGTTTTTCCTATGCAAATATTTATTAAAATTAACATATTTATGCTTTCATTGTAATCAAAGAAACTCAAACTGATTGACTTGTCTTGATCAAACTTGGTTCGATTTTGTCAGGGTTTTTTGTGGCTCTTCCGCATTACGAAAGTCACCGAAAATGTGACAGTCATTGGCCTAAAAGCAAAAAACGCGTTAACAAAGGCAACAAGCAAAACAAGCTGCTTTAGGAAAATGGCAAATGCTCGCTTCACAATGAAAAGCGAAACTATTAGCACACAGAAAATGATTTTGCTTTTTGCTCTTGTTATTTTTTTGTACGGATCGCATTTGGATTGGCGCTTTTTGTGGCTTTATTTTTAGCCTCCTCCAAAAAAAAAAGAAGCAGACAAAAATTGTCAGTCAAAGCAAAGGAAAATGCATTGACACAGACTAAAAAAAAAACTAGAAAGACTAACGAAACGAAAATAAAATGCTCTCTTTTAGTAATAATAGATTTTCAACATTGAGGTTAAGCAAAAATTTCAATACAATAAACAGCAAAAATAAATAAATAATAAAGCAAAAAGATTTTATTTATTGCCAACCTAAGAAGAACTCTCTGAAAAGTAGAGTAAATTAAAACATGGCTTCTACATAAGTTTTGTGCTCTTAAAAGGGTATATATAAGTATATATATATATACATATATATCTATGTTTGAGGTAGCAAATAGGCGAAGCGTGCACAAGAGCAGCTCTCAGCGGTATAGTCATGCTCGGCTAGTTGCTCTTGTTTGTTGTTGGTTGTTTTTTTTTTTTGCATAATTTTAGCCAGGCTAAAATATGTTTGCTGCTGCTGCTGCCATTGTCGCCTAGGTGCTTGCAAAAAACAGAAGAAAAAAAATTAGTTGAAAACGTGCTGCTGCATAGACAAATCTTTTAAACCAAAAGCAACCAGCATTAGGCCAAACACTTATGTAACAGCCAAAAAAAAAAAACAAAAAAAAAACAAATATGTTTATTGTGTTATTGTTTAGAAATTGAGAAGAGCAATTTGCATAAATGAAAATTAGTAAGATGCTGCTAACAAGTCCAAAACAGCACAAAGCTAAAGGGCAAAATGGGCGTGTGACAGCTGACTGATTGATTGACTAACTGACTAACTGACTGTCTGAACTGTCAACAATCTGTGTTTTTCTTCTCAGTGTTCCTTCACTCTTTGCCAAGCAATAACAAGAATCTCTTCTTCTTCTTGGTCTTTGTATTGCTTCAAATTTCAGCTGCGCATTATTTTATATGCTCTGCAATTTGTTACTCCATCCACGCTTTATGCTCGAATTTCGCTGGCAAAACAAGTTTTGCTCGTTTCTTTTTTTTTTTGTGTTGTTTTTTTTGAGTTGAGAATTTCATTCTTAAAATGCAAACAGCTGTGCCAAAATGCCGACAGATACATACAAACAAACACAGCTCTGGCATATGAATGAGGGAAGCATTTGCCACAACATTTTGGCCATAAAATATATGGCAACGAAACGAAAACACCTGCCATTTGCCATCCATTGCTTTGTTTATCTTTTGCTGCATTCGGCATTCACTTTTCACAATCATCTTACAGTTTGCAGCTTGCATATATTATTTCTATACATTCTCTCGATTTTCCAGCTCGAATTTCAGCTACCAAAAGCAAAGTAAACATAACTTATGCGCTATCTATATATTTTATTTGTTATACACAAACATACTTTGTGTGTTCTGGGGATTTCGGCTTGAGTTTCAAACTCAAATATAAATATTCACAATTTTTGAATTGCTTTAAAAAAAGAGTATTGATTGAGTAGATTCCAATCGAAATTACCTTGTTCTATATTTGTAGTTACTAAATTTGGTTTAGCAAAGATTTTATCTGTAAAAAACAAATGTTTTCAATTCGAACTTTCGCCCGCATTTGCGGAGATGGCTTAAATGGATAAGCCTTTTGTAGCTAACTAGCTAAACTAGTTAGCTAACTAATCCAAAACACAGCTAGATTGACCTTTGCTGGACTTGGCCTATTAGCTTAAAAGCCCTTTGCGCAAGGCCAGCTGTGCGGCATAATTAAATGAATGCAATGTATATGAAAGAATAATAATCAAATTAATTAACATATAGTGTGTGCACGTTTAAAAAAAACGCCCTTCACAATCCTTTGGCGCATATTGCAAACTGGCCTGATTTGTTGTTTTTTTTTTTTTTTGTCAACTGGCAACGCCTCTTGCCACAACCTTAGCTCTTTTGGGTTACTGAGACCAGACCCTATTGCACTTGTTAACATGCAATGTTCGCTTGCTTGCTAGCTCTGAAACGTTGAATTTATTGTAATGCGATTGCCGGGCCATTTGGGTTGCATGTGGCAAACACGGCTAACAACAGCAGCAACAACAACAACAACTAAAAGCAAGTGGAAAAAATATATCGATTCTAGCATGTTGTCAGGCAATGGCTTGCTGACTACACGTACGTACGTCGTGTGTGTGTGTGTGTGTGTGTGTAAGTCTAGGGTAAATAATAATATACATTTTTACGCCTTTTACACACACACACACAGACAGGCGAGGTTAAAAATTGATTTCCCCCAAATGACGATGGCAAACTAAATACAAACACAAATAGATACACACATACAAAAGTTCGTCGCGTTGGTATCTAGCCATATCTTTTGAATACCATCCGTTTATACATACATATATACAATATATAAGTTTGTGTGCGATATAACTCTAAACATTTTACACGCTCGCCTGATATCGTAATACTTTTATTTACTTAGTTTAGTCGAAATTGGAATGTATGCAAATAGAGCCACTTTTTTCTCACATTCTTTTAATATACAATACATATCGTGTTGTTGTTTTGTTTTTCGTAGTTGTCGCTGAGAAAATCGATAACAGCTGATTGCATGAGAAACAAGCAGCAGCAGCAACAACAACAACAACAGCAGCAAATAGTTTGGTTGGGAAATTTTCACAACAAACTTTACAGAAGGGAATTTCAAGAATTAAGATTTATGGGCAATTTTATTTTTAGAACAGGGAACAGATCTCTCGCTCACACGCTCACACGCTCACGCTAACGCTCACTATCACTTTAATTGACAATTGCGGCATTAACAGTTATAAAACTCGCATTATGTTACACGCATATTGTGCTAGCATTCGTTTTTGTGTTGTTGTCAAAATATTTACTTTCATTCAGGGTAAGTTATGTGGCAATTGTTTCGGGCTGTTTGAGAATGTATTGCAGTTTGTTTGCCTAAATTAAATTAAATATATCTATGTTTGTGCTACACAAGATAGCGGCATCATAATTAGAAATAATGCATGCCTAATCAGTTTAACCCAGTTTATTTTTGTTGCAGTGTTTAGAAGCTTGCTGCTTGCAGCGCATGCCAGCGTTTTTATGTTTTTAATTAAAAAATCCAAGCAGACAGCCAGCATTTTATTTGCCAAGTGCTTATTGTCATTGTAGTTGTTATTGTTGTTGTTGCTGTTGCTGTTAACTTAATTTGAAAACTAAGCTACAATTTCCTATTTTGTAGACTTAAGTGTAGCTTGGTTATGGTTATGGTTAGCTTAAGTCTTTACATAATGCAAATGTGTTGATATTAAACTCTCTTATGGAAAGTGAGTGGAAAAATTAACAATAAACTTGCATATAACAAATAATAATAATTGCCAACCAAGCATAATTTATGAACGTTAACAAAGCAGTTATGCAATAACAGCTGACGTCGTATTTACTTATTTGTTGTAGTAATAATGCGTTCCACTAAACTAAACTAAACCAAACAGATGCAAATTTTGAGCTTAAATGCATTTGTTCCAAGTTGTCTGAATGAGTGCTTAGAAAGAAGAAGCACACAACAGTTGCTCTGTTAACTAACAGCGGCAGCAGTGGCAGCAGCCAAACAGGTTAACAGAGCCATGTTAATATACGTCCTTTGGCGACACAGCTTAAGCACTGTGGATCAGACAGCAAAGAGACATTTGTGTGTGTTTGTGTGTGTGTGTGTCTTTGATGCTGCAGCGCTAATTTGATGCGCCTACGGACGGTGGACTGTCGACTGATGATTTCAACATTTCTATTTACCTTGTACACGCGTCACAGTCTCCACTTGCCACTCTCACTACTCCCTACCTACCCCCCACCCCCCTGAATGCCTCTTTATGCGCACAATTTTCTGTCTGCGCTGCACAATTTTTCAAGTACCTCGGTTGGCAGCGCCCCAACAGCCCAAAAGGGGAGCAAGTTTAAATGCAACGAGCAAAAATCAATGCAACCCCATCGTAGCAGTAGCAGCACCACCAGCTTGTCCAGCTCCGCCACTCCTCCCCTCAGCCTGGGGTAAAAATCCATTTGCCAGTTGCTATGTGCTGGTGGGTGGCTTGTGTGGGCGTCAACCGGCGCCATGCTGCTTTATTAGATTGCTGTTAAATAAGTTTATGACTTGCCCCAAAAAAAAAAAAAACAAACCAAAAACATCATCTTTCTGCATGTGTTGGCCAAGTTAACTAATCTGAATCGTCTGTTATTAGTTATTAGTTAGAATTTTCTACGAATTCATTTCATTTAAGTTCCAACTAAAGCAAAGTCAGTGTCAAATTTACATGCAAAGCGAGTTGCCTTCAACAAAACAAAGCAAAATGCCATCAACTGGAATTGTAATGCATTCTGCACATTTGCCCAGACATTGAGGAGTCGTCGGTGTCGTCTCTAGCTATTTCCTCATTCCATTTTGCATTGCCATATTATATCATAATGTCAACGCTTGGTTTACTTGAAAAATATATAAAGTTTATTCTATTTGTTGCAGCACCGACGGCACAGAATCCCCTATACTGGCTGAAGACGTTGGCGGCGATGGGCATGATAAACCGCGTTTGCGTTATGGTGAATTAGTTATACTTGGGTAAGTACCTTGCTTTTGTCCCACTGTACCTGGCCTGGCCGTGACGTCGTCATGCTACCTGACCTGTAGTTGGCCAACATAAATTAGTTTAACGCTGCAGCCGGCAACAAGTCGAGCGGCATTTAAGATTGATGATTTTTGTTATTTTTTTTTAGCCGCCAGCTGCGACAGACGCTTGTAAACGTTAATGGCTGTTGTTGGCTGGGCCAGTTGTCTGGCCAAAAACGCTTGACATTCGAATTGTTCTGTTGTTAAAGCCAAAGACGCTTTGAGTCATTGTCATTAGGCTTTAACGTTGTGTAAATGGTGGGCAGAGTCTCAGACTTCTTCTGCTCGTTATCTTAACACTTTTTAATTGCCAGAAAACAGGGCTTAAACAGATTGAGAAACACAGACTTTTGTTTTTTGTTTTTTATTGTCTGGCAATGTGTCAGCAAATCAATTTTTCATTTTTTACTTTTAAAAGTCTAGTTTATTGTTATCCGCCTACTTTAAAGCCCCAAACGACAATCAACTTTTGCATTTTGTTTATTAATATATCGTATAAACTATTTACGCTCCAAAACAATTACAAATCCCATAATGTCAACATTTGTACTTAATACGAAACGTTTTGTGGCATTCCACTTGCTTTTTTCCAAAGAACTCTTTTATATATAGGAAAGCGTTATTTATTTCATTCCTTGCTGTCTAATTCCATAGAAATTGTTTTTTATAGTCATTTTTTCTGTTGTGTTTTGTTTTTGAAAGTATTTTGAGCCTTGGGTTCATCGCAAATTATATTATTGATATTTTATGTGAACTGTCAGACCATTAAATCTTAGCTGGAAATGGTTTTTTAAGGGCTTTTTTATTTAGCTTTTATCTAGCTTCAATTACTCGGAAATAACCGGACAAACTCTTCAAGTTATTCAAATAATTTAAAGCTCTTTGCTAAGCGTCTTGTTAATCTCATTATCAAAGAGCGAATCGATTCGCATAACATTTGACAAAAGTTTTAATGATCTAGCAATTAACATATTGACTTGTTAGAAGAAACAAACTTTATGCTCTTTAGTTGTGGCAGGCAGAGCAAGGCAGAACTTGACCTATAAACCGCACAAGAATTATTATTAGGTTTCTTGCGTAATTATGTTGACCCCAATAGATAGTTGTGTTGCTGTAACACAGCATGCTTATTATAATGTTTTTTTTTGTTATTTTTCTTGCAGCTACAATGGCTACTTGCCGCAGGGTGATCGCGGCCGTCGACGCTCCAAATTTGTGCTACACAAACGGACAGAGCCGAGCGGCGTTCGTCGCTCCAAGCATTATATTGTACAATCACCACAGACATCGAAGGCCATACTGGATGCTAATCAGCATTCCATATCGTATACACTATCACGCAGTCAGGCCGTAATTGTTGAATACAAAGAGGACAAGGAAACGGATATGTTTCAGGTAAAGTTCTTCCTGGAGCTTCCTTTGTTCCTTCTTCAAGTTAATGTTATTTTGGGGAAGATCAATTGTCATTGCCCAAACAAAAAAAAACATTCATCATTCATCATGGCATATATTGATTAAAAATTAAACGTTCAATACCATTTGCACTTCCCTATTGGCCGAGAGAGATGTATGTTTGTGTTTGGGCCAAAACTATTTTTGGGTCAATCGATGAACGCTCAATCAGCCTGACCATTTTCATGATTAATCACACAAATTGGTTTCTATACACATTTCAGGTTGGACGCTCATCCGAATCACCAATTGATTTTGTTGTAATGGACACGCTGCCCGGTGATAAAAAGGATGCTAAGGTAATGCAGAGCACGATTTCACGTTTCGCCTGCCGCATTCTAGTTAATCGCTGTGAGCCTGCCAAGGCGAAAATCTTTGCCGCCGGCTTCGATTCAAGCAGAAACATATTCTTGGGCGTAAGTTAAAAGTGTGTTGAATATTTAATTTACTATACTCATTTGTTGATTTTGATAGGAAAAGGCAACCAAATGGCAGGATAATGTGGAAATCGATGGCCTGACCACAAATGGCGTTTTAATAATGCATCCCAAAGGCTCATTCTGTGGCGGCAATGCCAAGTGTGGACTCTGGCGTGAATGCTCCGTTGGCGGT
Source organism: Scaptomyza caliginosa (assembly GCA_035044725.1). Taxonomy (NCBI): domain Eukaryota; kingdom Metazoa; phylum Arthropoda; class Insecta; order Diptera; family Drosophilidae; genus Scaptomyza; species Scaptomyza caliginosa. Next base: position 258,524 of record JAWNNR010000979.1, on the reverse strand, counting down.
GATGTATTCAGTCTACGCGAATCGCGTTCGGCACAACAAAAGGGTCAGCCTGTAAGTTAAATGATATATACGTTCGTATTATCTTATTAATAAATTGTTCTTGTTTTTCCGTCACAGATTTATGACGAATGCAATATCTTGCAAGATGGTACACTTATTGATCTCTGCGGCGCAACGCTGCTTTGGCGTTCCGCCGAGGGCTTGCAACATTCACCGGTAACATCTGTTTACATATATATATAAATCAAGAAACAACTTCAACTAAATTGTCTGTTTTTTTTGTTTTGCAGACCAAACATGATTTGGAAAAGCTTATCGATGCCATTAACGCTGGTCGTCCACAATGCCCGGTGGGCCTAAATACACTGGTTATACCCCGCAAAGTGACTATCAGTGATCAGGTTAATCAGCCTTATGTGTACTTAAACTGCGGCCATGTTCAGGGTACGCGCACACACACGGACTAATAACATAAGCACATCGCTAATCAATAATTTGTTTCTATTTATGTTGGGTCAAATAGGTCATCATGACTGGGGTCAGGATGAGAATACTGGTGCACGCCGTTGTCCCATGTGCCTAGAGCTGGGTCCAGTTGTTACCCTGTGCATGGGCCTGGAGCCGGCCTTCTATGTGGATGTGGGTGCACCCACATTTGCATTCAATCCATGTGGTCACATGGCGACTGAGAAAACTGTCAAGTAATTAATCTTAACACTTACCACCATCTAAACAGCCACAAACTAATATGTGTGTATCTGTTTGTTTTAGGTACTGGGCAAATGTGGAAATACCGCATGGCACCAACGGCTTTCAGGCCGTTTGTCCATTCTGTGCGACACCGCTGGATGGCGCGACTGGCTATATTAAATTAATTTTCCAGGATAATTTAGATTAAATATTGTATATTGTAATGTGCACATCTTTATGGTAGATATGTATTTGTAGTAATTGAAACAATGTCGAAAGTTTGAAGCAGGCATTAAAACTAGGCTTTATTTATTTCTAATTATATTAATATATAATTAATTATTATACCATGTAATACAAATCAAATACAAGAGAAAAATCTATATTATATAAATATCTCTTTATAATTTCAAAACCGAAAGTAAATTTTAGACACACATTTGTGTATGTTTGTAATTTGTTAAATTTAATTGCTTCGACGTTTAGTAATTATTTAAACGCAATCAATTGCATAATTACAATAATATGAAGCAGATCCCAAATTGCATGTCATAATACATACAAATTAGTTTGATGTTACTTTTGTTTCCTACTACATACACTTGTCTGTTGTATAAATTATTTCCAACGAATGCAACAAAAAGCATAACAACTTTGATGAGCATTAATGAAAGCGCAGCCGTAAATAATTAATTGATTTTTTTGCATTGTTGCCAAGCTGCCTAAACTGTGTATATGTAATTCTGTATAAACATAAGATTGAAAGTAAATTTAACCACTCTACAACAGCATCAATTAATAAGATTTTTCCCTAAACCGCGCAGCAAACGAAAGCAAGCAATCAACAAACAAAACTCACACCAATTATGTATGTTTTTTTTTCTTTTATCAAATCTAGAGCTTACATTACTTATTGACTTTAAATACATCAACAATTGGAAAGTAAAATTCTAAAAATATGTACAGTTTAAAAAACTTTGCCAAGAAAAATTCATGCAGTCAATATATGTATGTGGATACAAATTGTCTTTTATCCTTTCATATATCTGCCTGTACGCATTATGCATTATTATATGTTAATTTACTATTACTTTAATTAATAATATTATTTGTATTATTATTTTGTATGCAAAAAAAAAAAACAAAGCGAACTATAAAAAGAGTTCAACAAAAACACACTGTGTTCATATAATGTTGCAACGCGATATGTTAACAATTACAACACTGCAAACAAAACAAATTATAAATAATTATAAACTGTAAAATAAAAATTTCTAGCGATACACATATATAAATATATATACGCAAGTATATTTTCATTAAAGCGTGCATTGCATAAAAACTTTATATTCTTGTTTGAATCTTGGCGTGGCGCGCTTGTGTGATAATACCAGGGCTGCCTTAGTGCCATACTTCGCGTTTGCAATCTATCGATGGCAAAATATATCGAACGCATTGGGGCTCGCAAGTACAAGCATGCGCATTTACCAATTTTGAAGATATTAGTTCGGCTGCATAGCAGTGTACCCAATCTTGCTTCTACCCATACTCTTTTAATTTATTATTCAATGTCGGGACGGCGCGAACGCCATTCCCGGCTACCAAAAATTACACGCACGAGTTATTCACATTAGGAATAATCGCAGAGGTCAACTCAGCCGAAGTGCAATGACCGAGCCTCACTCCGGAGGAACCGCCTTCGTGATCACGGTTAACCTCTACGCCAGGTAAGTATGCTTTCATCCGCTCAGACTCCAGCCTACCATGCTCATAATGCTAGAACAAGTTGCGAATTACAAGCGGGCAACTGTAAAATGTGTTCTGAAACAACACGACGCGATTTTTGCGTGGCAAGCAGTTGCGAGTTCAAATACCGGTTGGATCAAGTGTATAAAGTATATTCGAAATTTTTTTAAAATTGATTTTAGTTAATTGCTTGCTTGCAATTATTTGAAAAAGACAGTCCCAAATATTCAAATAAAATTCAATTGCTTGTGTTTTTAGAAAGTTTATTTCACTTCATTGCTCAACTTACAATCTAAACTTTTGCAACATTTTCACCGAATTCGTACAGTGCTCGTTATCAGAAGTGCCTGGTTATTTGCTTCATCACAATGCACTTAGAACTTGAAGTACTTGGTGTAGTAATCACGGAAGAAAGTGTAGTCGAATTGACCATAGTTGGTGTATCCCTTGTACTTGTAGTAGGGCTCCATGGTGTCAACGTGATAGATGGAGACATCCTTGAAGTACATGTTGGGCACGAAGAATTCGTACTCATCGATCTCGCGATCGAAGGGATAACCGAATGGCAAGTTATCGATGAAGCGGGCACCGGATCCAATGCCGCAAGAGTAGGTGTAGTCGAAGGTGGAGAACTGTTCGTGGGCGGGTGCGCTGTATGGAACAACCATGAAGAACATCTGCATGGGCATGCCCTTCTTCCAGCCCATGGGCAAGACTAGGCGATCGGGGAAGCCACAGTGAGCCTCGCTGATGTCCAGAGGGAAATCGTATTTGCCATCAAAGGCCATCATTACGTAGTAGTACAGTTCACTGTAGCTGGTGCGGTCCTTGACGGTCCAGTAGAAGTCGTTGGACTTGCGGGTGATCATGTTGCTGCCAGCCTTCAGTTCGTAGAAGAACTCATCGACTTCCATGAAGTTCATGCGGTTCTCGGCAAGTGAGATGACACGGCCGAATTCATCGAATTTGGGTCCAATGAATGCACGGATAACAACCTTCTCGGGCTTGTCGGACTCAATGGTGTAGGTGTAGGTGAAAGGCTTGTGGTTCAGACGCATCTGGCGAGCGTATAGAGACTTATCCCAGACAAACTTGCCATCGTGGAAGACCATCTTGTCGTTCATTAGATTGGTCACATCGAAGTCAACCAGATCGAAGTAGGTGACCAGCTCGCTGACCTCCACATGCTTCAGGGTAACACCGTGCAATATCAATTGCTCCTTGTTGTATTTGGGCAGATAGTGCATGAACTTGAAGTAGACCTGGACAATGTGCTTGTAGAACATGTAGTACATGGGATCGCGCATCATTGTCTCGAAGTTGAGCATCACGTTGGGGTAGACCTCCATCTGGTAGTAGTCGGTATCGGCGAAGTACATATGGGCGAACATGTACCAGAACTGGTAGAACATCTTGTCGAAGCTATCAATGTTGCCCTGGAGCATGCTGCCAATATATTCAATGGATTCGGGTTTGCGCAGATCGATGAAGTGACCGTCGGCGGTCTTGTAGTAGCCCAAGTCAACAATGTTGTTGATGCGCTTCATGAAGCCGGTGATCTTGTCGAGCATCTCGAAGTTGCCATAGGTCTCAAATTCGTAGTAGTTCTTGCGGTAGCTGTAGCCAATGCCGTTGTAGTAGATCATCTGTGGGTCATAGCCCATCTCGATCTGGTGTTGCCAAGAGAACTCGGGAATTTCACCAAAGCCATGAGACAGACGCTCCATGTAGTAGCGGGAGAGCATCTGGTGGACGGTGTACAGCCAGAGTTCGCCACGACGATCGTTCTTCAGACCGAAGGTGTTGCCATCAAGGAAGAAGGAGTAGTCCAAGTTCAAGTAGTACCAGTATGCGTTCCAGCCCAAATCCTCAGTGAAGTAGGACAGTTTGGATTCTTCGTTGTACACATCAAGATCGCGGGTATAGTCGACGGGCATCCACCAAACCTTCAGGTCCTTCATCATCTGCTGCCATTTGGTGTCCTGGTTGAATTCATAGATGTTCTCGCGGAGAATGTACTTGTGTTCGCTGTACCAATGCTCACCAAGACCCATCAGTTTCCACCACTGCCACATCTTCCAGTCCTTCATGTACATGTAGTCGCTGTTCTGGTACATGTTACCATGTTCGTGTCCCTTGAAGAACACATCCATATACTCCTTCTCGTACATGTTCACCTTGGTCCACATCTCATAGTCGAATTTCTCGGCCTCGTACACGAATTTGCTGTTGAAGAAGAACTGTGGGAAGATCTCATAGATGGAAGGCAGCATCAAGCCATGGAAGTCTGGACGATGGATCACAGCCAGAGTCAAAGCATAGACGAACATGCCTTCGTTAACATGAAGACGGGCCCAGCACACATTGTGGAAGAAGGTCTCCCAATCCTTGGCGTAGTAGAAGAAGTTGAACAGACCGCGTGCCTGCTTGGCATGAGACTTGACCAGTTGGCCAAAGAACTCGCCCTTGGGCAGCAGTGAGTGTGCCTTGTAGGCTTCGAAGAACTTCTTCATGTAGATGTCATAGTGCTAAAGTCAAAATGGTTTCACGTCTAAGTTTGTGGGTTAAAGGAATGTCTAAGGCATAGCTTACAGTATAGTAGGACTCATCGAAGTAGAACTTCTCGCCCTGCTTGATGTACTCCTCGAAGAAGAGGGGATCCTCCACACGGTAGACAATCTCGAACAAAAACTTTTGTTTAGCCAGGAAAGCCTTGTCGGCGATCTTAACTTCGTTCGTCTGATGGAAACTGGCCGCAGCGACCACGCCCAAACAGGCGAGCAATGCAATTGCAATTTTCATGTTAAAACTTTCCACTTTTTACTTTTGCTACCACAGCTACTTGTTCAACTGCTCCGGATTAGATACTCTATTGGAATCCAATGCCTAAAGACTGTTGCCTTCTTCAATTCAAAGCGCAGCTTTTATACCCCAAACTCAGACCAAAAAATTATCTGCCAAGGTGTAGCTAGATTGACGGATCACGGTGTCACCTGAGTTTTCTCTGATACTTGAAACATCTGTTGTCAAAATTCGCAGCGCATCTCTTGCCTAGCTCTTATCAATGGACTTGTTGCCATGTGATAATTGTAATTATTTTATATTTATAATAATAAGCAAGTCCGGGGTCTATTGAGATTTGAATAATTGAATGCACATTTGTTTTTCGAGTTTATTAATTTCTAGAATATGTTTTGTAGCAGTTTACATTCTTTAAGCTGCTTATTGACATCAATGTTTCAATTTTCTACCACTTAATTATTAAGGGTTCTCTGCCTCTAATGAAGCAGTTTTTTAGTATCTCGATTTTGTTGTTGTTTTTCATTTCGATTTCGATTTAGATTTTCATCTCAATGGATATACAATATGAACTATATTGTTTGACTCATGTTAAAGTTTTTCTTTTCTTATTTAAATGGAATAGTTCTTGCATGCATATACTTATGGATTTAAGTGTTTACTTAATTAGTAAAGTTTGGAGTTTCGAATGCAAGATAATGAAAGAGTTATTTATTATTTAATATTTTTGTTTAGATTTTTTCTTTGTTTGTTTTTTGTTGCAGAAAAATGTTGCTATCTAATTTTACATATGTAAGTACAGAAATGCTGCATAAGTTATAATCGACATGAAAATTCTTTTCTGTATTTAAATTTATATATTTTATATATATAAATATATATATGTATATGTATGTTAGGTATGTATTTGGATTATTCATTGCAATTCATAAGTGTGTGTATGATGTAGATTAATTATTCAATACTATATACGCAAAATGTATTTATAAACTGAGTTCTTTTGTGGTTTGTTTTGTTTTTTGGACTCTTGTGCGCTTAGCTGCAAAATAATCTATACAAATATTCGAATTGCCTTACAAACTCAAACGAGCTCCAGGTCGTAAGCCTATACCTCTGCATATATGTATGTATATATATATATTCGTTAATCTCAATTGTATTATTACATATCAAAAAATCTTGAATTATTCGTTGGCTCTACGTTATTTTGTGCGCCGATTTGCTCTCGTTTCGTTTATAGTTTAAATCCATTGTTAGTTTTTCAAAGCTTTACAACAAATCAAAAAGAAAAACTGTTTTAAAGAAATTCACAAAACAGAAACTTAACAAAATTGATAAGTACTTAAAATTTTTGTGTGTACTAAGTATTGTTCAAGAACTAGAAAAAATCCATTTTATTTTGCTTGTTAGTATATACAATTTATAGTATAATTATTTTTGTTTTAATATGTATCAAACCCTTGCCCAAGTTGTACGTACAACTACCAAAAGGTATAGAGTACAAACATTACTTAAATTCAATATTGTCTAATATTTTTATATTCAAACACACTCACTTCAAGTATGTGTGTGTGCAAGTATTATGTTGACATTTTTATTATTGTCGCAAAGTTAAGATTAAGTTATTGTCTTTACATAATGCATATTATAGTAAAGGGCAAAGAACAAAAGTTAGTGTATACATTTATTTATTAATTTATATATATATATATATATTTATAAAAAACATCAATTATGCAAAGAGTTAAAAAGTTACAAGAAAAAACATTTGATAACAAAAAATTTGGAATCCCTTAAAGAATGCCGCACATTTAATAGCTCACAAAATTTACTCCTTAACCTTTCTCAATACAATATTGTTACAAGAAGCACCTCAATAATCAATTAGCAATAAAAATAACTTCATTCCATTAGTATATGTATTTAAGTAAGTTTTTCTTTTTCGTTTTCGTTTTCTTTTTCATTTCGTAGTACATTTAAAATGTGTAAATTTATTTATTTATTGTATTGTTTACTTTTTATCAATTGTTATCAGATTTACATATGCCTTTTATTGTCATATTACCTCGTTTCCAAACTCTTATAACATAAAATATTTGTAATATTATACAATAAGAATTGAGCTTAAGTTTCGGGCTCTCAACAAATTGTTTTTTGTGCACATTTATTTATTGTCATCGTGTCGCGTTTTATTTATTGTCGGCTTACATTTACATAGAACCGCAAATATATCTATATAGATATGCAGTAGTAGTAGTTGTTGCTAGAAAAATTACAATTTTACTGTATAATGTTAATGTATAATGTAAGTGTATAAGTAAGTTTCGTATGTTTCGTATGCAAACATGGTAAAAAAGTAGAATTCCATACACGTAAATATACAAAGAGTTCTGGCAATCGCACCACAATCATCAACTTAGCCTTAGCCTTACTGTATCTGTGAGCTATTCTGATAGTACTGATAGTACTGCTACAGTAAGCACTCACACACGCACACAATAGTTTCAACAGTTTTACATCTTAAAAATTTAATATGAAGATATGTCTTTCAGATGATATTAACCTGGTTGTTCTTTCAACAGTTCCACAATCTCCAACGCCTAACGAATACGAGCTGTTATTACTTGATGTTGTTATGAAATTATAAATTCGTTTAGAAAACTTGTTAAAAAAGACTTCAACATGAATTAGGATATGTTAAGTGCCTGCTAGATATGCCTCGCAAAGCATTCGTCTTATCCGTTGGAGACCTGAAACTGTCTGCTTAACAACGTTCCAACTATCAGGCAAGCAAAGAGCCAGAGTGCATGGAACGTCTAACAACTAGGCTTAAAACTGTCAATATCATGTAGCAGAGCATTCGATGACATCCCAAATGTCCCAAACTTTCCGATGCAGCACTTGCGCCAGCATCCACAACATTTATTTTCCATCCCAGGTTATTGTGTGTGAAACACTGAAAATTGTTATAGAAAAGTTATCGTTAATGGTTCGATATGATATATTGTTCTATAAGCTGCTTACCTGATAGTAAAGTGTAGCTGGCGCATCCGCTGGCACTGTCCAATTCATGTAGCCTGGCTCGCCATCCTCGCATTTCAGCATCAGTGTTTCCTTGTACTCCTCGAAAGTCTCAATTTCCGCCGAACGATCCACAGTGCGATGCTCCCATTCACAATAGCGGCCCACTGTTGAATATGTAAAGGTTGAGCTTAGCATTAGATAATCTATAAATAGCTTACCGCCTGTGGGAATGGCATTGCCATCTTCATCATATTCCACGCCTGCATAAGCTTTCTGTTTGCGTGCCTCCAAGCCATTCTTCTGGCCCAGACCACCCTCTTGAGAGTCTGTGATGTACATGGGATGATATCTGACCAAGAACATAAGGATTAAGACGATATTCTTACAGCCAAAGGCAAGAGAGCTTACCTGGCTGGCTGCGCAGGATCGTTGCCACCTTCGATTAAGAACTCATAGGTCAAGCCGCGCTCCACAGTTATCTCGGGTATAAGCAGATCATTGATGTACCAGGCAATGCCCCACGAAGGAACTCCCGTAATTGCTGTATAGCCACGTTTGCCACCCGTTGGTCCAATGACCGCACGAAACTTGCGTTCACCCACAATCTTGCGCGTTGGCCAAGGCTTGGGACCGCTCTCATCCTTAACCTCATACAGGGAGTTCTTGCAGGAATGATCGTTCTACAAACAAGCTTGAAGTGAGCTGGGAATCTTGAGTTTGTTATTGCTTGCACTTACGCGCTTTGAGAAATTAATGCGTATATCATCGGGATTGTGATCGCTGGAGGTGTGCGAATGCGCATTTGCCTCCTTGCGTGAATTAAGTGGTCCCACGGCGGCTATGATGGATACCTCGCGATCAATGGGTATGGGCATGTCATAGATAGCTTCATTGGTCTGCAGCAGACGCTTATATCGAATGCTTGTGACACCGTTCTTTCGATCACCGCTAACTGCAGTAAAAGGGTGTTGTAGTATGATATTATATAAGGAACCCGTTCCGTTCTACTTACCCACAATCACATCGTTGCGTGCGCCAAGACGCTCGTCGGGACAAACACCACGTTGACCATCACACTGTGACAAGTCGGAGATAAAGTAATCCTCGGCACGGAAAACGCGTGCAGTTGTATCATAGAAAGCCACAACAACATCAGACTGTGCCATCTGGGGACGTCCATTGGCGCCGGATAAGCCAAATGCCATATACTGATCCTCGGTGATGCGTCCAAAGAGCTCTATCTGCAAAAATTCACCTTGCAGCTCCCACTTTATCTGCAATCTATTCGGCAATATCTCACGGCAATTGGTGTAAACGGGCCGCGGTGTTGTTGTCGTCTGCAATGAACAGAGATTGGATATAAAAATGATCTAATTTCGTTAACAAAGTGCAGCATGCATGTTTGGCTTGGATCTAGTACTTACGGGTGTGTACCACCATGAAGGCTAATGCGGCGCGTATTCGGTTAAAGAGATATACAATAATGAGTTATGTGGGAATGAGCATATGCTTAAGTACACCTATGTGTGTGTGTGTGTGTGTTAGTGTGTGTTATATGTATATAAAGAATCTTACAAGTTGATAGTTTTCCGGCTTGAACACTTACCGTAATTTTTGTTTGTCCCAGCGCTGGCGGCACATCGAGATCCTTGGGTATGAAAACATGTCCAAAGTTATGTCTATACTCCACACACCACACGGCTAGCCAGTCAATGTCATAGACGGTCAAGCTGCCAGGCAATTGAATCTCAATATCCTCGCCCTGATAGCCACGCAGCGGCTCCAATGAACCAATCTCATTGGGCACCTAACAACGAGAACAAGGCTCATTTCATTTCATGAATACATGAACATAAAGAGAAAATATACCTTAACGCCCATAATGTTGGGTTCACTGCCATTTCCCACCCAAAAGTAGGCATCGGGTCCAGCGCCATCGTAATGCAGGTTGGGTCTATGAGAGAAAAGTGTTATACTTAAGTATAGTTAAAGTAGTTTTGAAAGGTTTTACATACATATAAAATGTTTTAGCGTCTAATACGCTTATATTGCTGGAGCGCAGACCATGGGCCAAACGTCTGAATTCTGGCAGGACACGTGGCTTGGGCACATCTATGCCAGGTGGTATGAAAACTTCACCAAAATCAACCTGAAAAACAACAATAAAATAAAATGCTACTATTAACTACAAGTAATGGTTAAAAAGTGTATTTAACATTTCTACTCCTTTGCCTGTTGTTGTATACCAAAAAAAGCATTTGTATATATGAAGCTTCTTATATACATGCATGCCTGTCTGCTAACGGGATTGTGAGGTCCCCCAAAAAATAAGTATGCGCGCGCAGAACTCCATAAAACAACACACACACACACACACAACATACCCCCAATCTGCACGACTTGCACTTGTGTGTGTGAGTGTGTGTGTGTGTGTGTGTCAGCCCCCAAGAAATTTTTTGGCTGTCAGTCAATGGAAGCGGAGAAACAGAGAGCGTGCGTAATACAAATACATTCTCACAAATGTAACAGTATACTGTATTTACTCAAACAGTAACAGCACGACACCCTGTATACTTTGACTGTGTGTGTGTTTTGGGAGAGTGCGTGCTTGGGTGTGTGTGTGTGTGTGTTTGGGTGTTTGTGTATATGCAACCACTTGAGTTAATCAAAAATGTCTGCTGTAATTTATTTTACTATGGCGGCCATCTTTGGCAGCCACAGCTCCACCCAACGCCCACTTAAAAATCCCCAAGGCATCATCCACACAACACCGCAACGCCCGTACATACAATAATATTGCTCAAAGAGAGAGAGAGACAGCAAGAGACACAGAGAAAGAGAGAGAGTTGTGATAATATTTGCACTTAAATTTAAAAAAAAAAAAAAACATGTAAATGCATTTTTATTTGCCGAACTTAAACAAAAGTAATTTTCGCTCCAAAGGATAAGTATGTATATACTCTAATGTTAAAAAAAGAGTTCTACTTGAGAATGGGGTGCGGTTCGGTTCGGTTTGGATGCGCCTTTGTCTAAGCTGAAATGTAATTAAATATCTAAAAGAAGAAAATAAACAAAAACTCGAATGAAAACAAACTTTACACTTGGCCTGACAAAAGTGACCCATATCTAAGCCATGGAAATATTCAATTCTTGCATAATGCCGCTTTATCCTTAACTGCAGTTAAATTACAAAATGTAATTACAGAATGGTTTTGGTCTTTACTAAACACACACACACACACACACACACACAGAAGGAGAGACATAAATCTGGATAGCGCGTGCCGTTTTTGAGGCGACCAAGAAAAGGCGATGAGAGTAAAATGTAAAGACTTACCGTAAAGCGTCTGCACCACACCGAGAGCCATCGAATGTCCTTAATCCTTTTGCCCATGGGTAAACGCAGTATGATGTCCGTATTGTTGTGCGCCTGCAAAATGGGCGGATCACTGCGGGAAACATACAAAAAAAAATGAGTGAAACACTATAGACATAATGCTGCATTTAAAATCCTTTAAAATACCAAGAACTGCTCTTTCTCTAAGTGTAAACTGCGCTTAAGCAGCGTTTATTAAAAAAATCCCAACTACATCTCTGGCCAACTGCTCGTCGTGTCCTTTGGCCTCGAGGCCCAGCTTCGAACCAACACTGGTCAACAAAGCACGCCTCCAATTTGCACTGTCAATATTGACGTTGTTGCTTGTAGTTGGCAGTGTCATTAAAATTAAAGTGAAACCAAGCAGATGAAGCCACAGTTCTACCCTTTTGGGTAATGCATTATTGCATATGGCTAGCTTAACGGACAAACTGTCAAACAGTTTAAACAGAATTTGTTAAAGAAATCTAGCTTTAAAATAGAGAAAAATAGTTTCTGACCACAAAAAAACAGCAAGGATTAAATGGGTATATAAAATATGTGTAAAGGCAGTTTAAAAAGCTTAACTAACTCTTAAGTTAGCAAATACAGGGTATGTTCAAGTCACTCACATTTCCCTAGCACAATGCTGCTGCATATTTTTTTGCGCTTGCATAATTTTTGGTTAGCTGTGACGAAGATTTATGGCTTATGCAACGATGCGAGGCATGTCACATGTCCAACCTCGTTCCTTACTCCACCCACTCCCCACCCTTTGCAACCATATAATCGTATATGTAATGCGTTTTTGTACATACATACATATATGTACCACGTTTTTATATGAATGTGAAGCCAATTATTGCGAAAAATTAATTATACATAATCCTTTGTTAAGACCTTTAATAAGAATGAAAATTTGAGTTTCAAATCGTTGCAAATATGCCAAATAATTAACTTTATTGCGAATTTTATTTATATTAATAGTTTTGTTTGCTTGCTTTTGTATTGGATTTTAAATAGTTTTACAGGATTTTTTCCATTTTAAACTATATAGAAAAAGCTTAAAGTACATTTAAAGTGATTATAAAGCCTTGAATTACCTTTACTATAGTTAAAGTCATGAAAAACCTGCTTAGAAAGTGTATTAAAGGGTTCGGCATGAATCTATCTGAATCTATCCTGACTTTTACTCTGCTCAGCGCTTAATTAAAGATAACGAATAGCAACCAAAAAGCCAAAAGTAACAAAAATATGACATTTTCTCTCTTTTAGTTTGTAAACCATTTAACCAGGATACTAGAAAGTCAGTCTATATTTTTGGTTTACCTGTACTTTGTTTGATTATATGCTCATACTTTGCATAAAGCATACCTTTCTCAGAATTGGTAACATTCATTTGCAATATTCCAGTTGATTAATGAAAATGTCAAGTATCTCTGTGTGTGTTTGAAATGCTTTAAGCCTTTCAAAGTGTGGTTCAATCTTTAAGTCTATGACATAAGCATAAACAACTTGAATACAAACTACAAGGCATATGTCAATCCCAAGAGACTTAAAGTTCTTCAATTATAATCAGACTTTAAGTAATCAGCAACCGCCAACTGCATATGTGTTGAGCAAAAACTTGAGGGTGTGTTTCACATTATGAATGGATTGTTGTAGATGTCAGTCAGTCAGTCAGTCTGTTGTGTGTTGTTTGTTTGTGTGTGTAACAAGTGTCAGTTGGGCCGCAATCGACATTAGACATTAGACACGGCTAAGCACTTAATTTACACCCTTGGCAAGTACGAGTTCGAGCTGTGTGTTAGGTTGACCTTTAATGAGACGAAAATAAATTGAATGCTTCTGTGTCAATACAGACCCAACGAAATCTGTGCATAGATAAATTCTATTCATCTGTCAGTGCATGTCCTTTGCCTTTCGTTTGTTTTGTTTGCTCTTTGCTTTTGGGTTTTCACATTGCAAATATATATATTTGATTTGATGAGCTGCTACTTGGGTGCGGGCTTTAGATTGAGATACATTGATGCACTACTACTACTACTCAGCACACAAGCAACCATAAGCATCTATCGATTTTCTTTATTGTTGTTTGTTTTCGTTGCCGTTGCCGTTGACGTTGACGTTGACGTTTCACCCTCCCAATTAGTTTGAAAGCCTGCCGAGTGTCCTCTTATGTCCTGGCCGTTTTGTTTATTTGTCTACTGGCCAGCAGCAGCAGCAAATACTGAGCCCCAAAATACAGCAAAGTTCACTGTGTCAATCTGTCGTTGTTATTGACTTGGCTGCGTTCACAATTTCCGTTGAAAATATTACAACAACTTGTTGCTCTTAAAGTGTTTTGTTGCTGTAGCTGACTGGCATTTAAGCATTTGCCTAGCTTAGCAAAATCATAGCAAAACGCACAACAATTGCGCCAGGCTCTAGCCAAATCGCGCCAACTCAGCAGACAAACAGTAAACGCTGAAAAAAAAACCCGACAAATGACAAACAGAGCAGCAGCCAGCAGAGCTCAATCACCCCCCAAAATAAACATAAACGTGGCACGGTACTTGGCACAAAATATACCCGAAATTATTATGAATGTTTAATTTGCAGCCCCATCTATGTACGTCATCAGCAGCATCAGCAGCATCAGCAAAGAGCAGCAGATGAGTTTTGGGCAACGAGCACTCAATTAAATTTATTTGAAAATATAAAATATGTATTGTTAGGGCGTTGTTGTCTAATGATATATCTCTTTTACCCTGCCTTGGTTTGGTAAAGCAATTGAATTGAATATATAGGATATATCCGAGGGAGTTACGACTTTTGCTGGTACAAACAAGCCAAAAAAAAAGTGACAGCAACAGGCGCAACTACTTGAGGCATCTGCCTCCATTTTAACGGTTGATGGCCATCGTTGTGTTTGCTGTCGCTGCTGTACAACTTTTTGTCGCTTAATTAAGTTAAAGGCGGCAAAAAGCCTTTTTCGCCTGTTGCGGCTGCCTTGTCAACGTTGATTAACACGAACACAATGAACAACTGAACAACTGAACGACTGAACGACTGAATGAATGAATGATGGGCCGACTCATTTACTCATCACTTGACAATGGGCATATACATACAAACAAAACTAACTACAAAAAAACAAAAAAAAAACCAACAAACTTCGCTCTTGCCACTTTTGCATGCAACAGATTTTAATGAGATCAGCATAAATCAGTGAGAGTTGCTGGGTGATGAACGGGGCTGAGGTAGGGTTGACAGGGGGGTGGCTTGGCGTTATGCATTGCGCCAAGGTTGTTGTTGGAAATGCAAATGAGCAACAGCAACAAACGGGCATCATCGTCATGGCAATGGGGCGTTAATCAGCACAATGGCGCAAACGCTGCCGCTTTTATGCTTCTCAAAAAATTCTAATTTAATTACTTATGCTCGATGCATCCATTGTGACACACACACACACACACACACACACACACATACACTCGTGAACATAGAAAGAAGTGAGCAGCGAGTGTCAGCAGCCCTTTTGGCTAAAATTTATGTGTTATATAATTAAAGCTGATTGGCGACCGTTCAAAGCTAAAGTCACTTTAAAGAACTCAACTAACGCCATGTCAGCTGCCATTAACATTAGAATCTACCTTCTGGTAGTCAGGTTGCGCCAATCAAGTGCATTTATCAATTACCAACATATCTACGTATATATCTACGTATATGTATATCTAAATGTGGTAGGCAACTAAATCATTACACACAATAAATGTGCACAATTAGTTCGCCCAAATGTATGCTATAGTTAGCACTTAGCTACGGCGCCACATAATATAGCAATCATTATGCGCCCACCTGCCGCCCTGTCAGCCACCCCTCCATTCACACACATAGACATTGTGGAAGGTGCATCTGGCATGCGGCTTTGTGGCATGGGTAATATCTGTCTGTGTGTGTGTGTGTGTGTTTGTGTGTCTGAAAGCGTAAAAGCGTGCAATCGCTAGCGCAACGCTTCTCGTTCCGGGCGACGGCTTTACACTCGCTGCCACCCCCATATTTATATTCAAACTTACACACACACACACACACACATACGTACGCTGTATGCTTCTTTTTAGGATGAGGCATGGCAATGTTATACATTGAACTAATAAAGCTCGGCACGTGGCATTAACAATGAAACGCATTAAAGTCGATTACAATATGAAGCGAACGGCAACGGTGCGGGCTGTACCATATAGGAGGAGTATGAGTGGGGGCGAAGGGGACTGTGGGTCTTGCTGGCTTTCACTTTGAGCTGCCTTGGCTTGACATATACGCCCAGCTCCAGCTCCAGCTCGTACTCGTACACTTGTTCACATCAGCAGGCAACAACATCAACATCAACAACTTTGGCAAATGTTTTTCAAGCGCAAAACCGCGTGGCAGAGATGGGGCAAGGCAGAAAGATTTCAAAGGTTTTTTTCTCGTTACAGTTGGCTGCTGCGAACTTCAAAACATATAGAAAAGTAACCGAAATACATTTCATATTTGTTAAGATACTTTCTATTGATTATCTTTCTACTTTTAAATTATTGAATAAAACCTTTTTTCTCTCTCATATGTTAAGAATTTAGCTTGTTTATGAGTGATTTTCTTTTAACAAAAAGAATTTTTGTTGTTTGGGTTTGACAGTCAAACGTGACATTTAAAGAATGGCATTTGGCTTAAACATTGCTACAGGGACATGCAAAAATGTCAGTGGCAAGTGGCACTTTGCCTTAACCTTGTGGCATGTGGATTAAATGGCTTGGTTAAATGATACTGATCATGAAAATGCCTAAGGATTAAAACTACATTCCTAATGCCTAATCAGTCAAATGACGTCAAATTGTGTGCGTTGCATGCGAAAAAAGGGTGCATGCAACGCGACGATACATTGCGTCGAGACGCAACGTTAGCTAGCAGCTGGTTTAACGCGACTTAGTGTGCTCAAGTGGCCGCGTGTGTGGAAGGTGCACACAAGGATGTGGAATAGGAATAGGAATAGGTACAAAAGAAGGCAACTTAGAAGAAGGCAAGGTAAATAAAATTCAGAATAGTGCGGCTTAACCTTGTGCTTCTGGCGACTTAAAGCAAATACAGCTAGAATTTGTGGCCAGCATTTATTTGCCTCTCTTTCACTATCTCTCTGTCTCTGTCTCGTTTATACACTTGCGGTTGTGGCTTTCATTGTTTGCTCTTGTTGTGGCCTGTTACAAGCCCACATAATACATACATACATACATACATACATATGTGTGTATGTACATACCATATGACCGCAGATCTAACGTAAAGAAATAAATGAGTTTTTCGCATTAGGAGGCAACGAAGCGACAACAGCAACAACAACAATAAAGCATTAAACGAACGGAACGAAGGCGACTTCGCAAATGGCAGCCAAGATGAAAAATGTTTTTTAATTTTTAAAAGTGGTTTCATTGTCAAGCGTGCGTAACGTAAAATCTGCAAGGATACATGGCACACACACACACGCACACACACACACACGGAGTGTGTGCAAGGAAATGGGCCGTTGCGCTCGAGTAGCCGGCAACCAAAAATGCCGAAAATAGCATAGCATAACATAGTTAAAGTACATACGGTCCTTTGTATTCCTCCGGATAGGGTATTATATAGCCTTCGGGCGACGGTCTCGGCGTTTTGCCCACCCAAAAGAAGGCATCCGGTCCGGTGCCATCATAGGCAAAGGATTTAACAAACAGCGTTGACTCGTCCACCGCATAGATGGTGCCCTTTAAAGAGTACAAGTTAGCTGACCAACAACAAACCCATTTACACTTCAGTTCAGCCTACCTTAATGCCATGCGCAAAGTTCGTAAACTGTCCAACGTAGCGACCAAAGTAGGGCTCCGGCGGTGCACGTCCCGCAGCTATAAAGAGTCAGATAAAGATTAGAGTTAGGAACGGTTTTTTGGTTTTTGTCTTTGCAAGTCATACAAATTCAAAAGTTTGTCAAACGAGAAAATGAAGTAACTTGAAAGTTACAGATGCTGCTGCTTGGGCTTTAGTCAAAGGATTTGCAGCTGCAGTTGTCACATTCATAATCCTAAGACTACTCTGGAAATATGCTGAGCACCAGAAACAATGAGCCGTCAGCTGCCTTACAAAATTAATCCGCTTCGCTCAAAATACAAAATTACTTTGCCATGCACAAAATGTTAAATTGTAGAAAGTTGTTCTGAGTTTCAGTTTCAGTATAATTCAGAGTCCAGGACTTTAGATTCCTTACCTCGACTGGCTATCATTTGCTTTGAATAATGATGACTGCTACTTGTGAATATTATGCTGACGTTAATAATATACATAGCTGATTATGATGATGATGATGTGGCTGCTGATGATGACTTGGTCTTGTCAGCTTTCAACTCTGTTTGCAATACTCTTGACAGGTCCTTGGGGAGTTTGTTGCTACCCCGCTGTGAGTTTGCCATGAAATTGATTGAAAACCATGAAATATATTGAAATTCAATGCTAAATTTGTGGAGTGCGAGCCTCTTTGCCTGGGGATAACAAACCAAACATTGCAGACTTGCATACAAACTGACAAGCTTAAACATTGATAATTTGTGAAAAGCGGCAGGCAAAGCTAATTTATAGTTGACTTCTGAGTGCATCAAAGAGCTGCAAACTTTGTTGAGTTAAACGACCAGAAAATGTTGTTTGCATGCATTCCGTACAAAGTTTCAAAACTTTATCAAGTAGCAGTTCTAGTTAAACATGAGCATTATAATAAAGATATTAATTTACAGGCCGCCAAACTCAAACAAACAAATTGAACTGGTTACATTATGAACTATGTATCATTCACAATAGCTATTCTATGCGCTACTCAAATGAAAATGTTAAGCTACAGTTCGATTAACATTGTAAAAACTAGTGCGATATTCAGAACGATCGTTGCAAGTTTTATAGTGTGTCAAGTGTACTTGCTTACTTGTTAACAACGTGTATTTGCAGTATTCTGTATCAATTTCTATGCCACGCTGAACTGAACTGGCAGCAACAAGGGTTGTTTTACAACAAATGATGCCTGGGTATTCCCGAGAATGTCTCAATTGTATCGCCGACAATGGTGATGATGGCAGCCAAGGCGACGTCAATAGCAACACCAATATATAGAAAAGTAAAAAAAAACGTAGCAATAGCAACAACAAGGACGACAAGGACGTGCGCTCAACGTAATATGCATTAAATCTACTAATGCGTGCATTAATCTCTGAAGATTTGAAGACCGGCCCCGCAAACATGCAGCACGTGTCTCCATGAAATATACGTGCTCGAGGATATTTATACAATGTGTTGACGAGCACGACGGGCGCATCAAGCTGATGTTTATGTTCAGCCCGTGTTCTATTCGCCTTACCCTTCTTCCTGCCCTGTTGCTGTTGTTGTTGTTAATAATGTTTTGGTGGCTGCTTGCTCGAAACGGTTGGCCATTGACATAGTAGTGGCAAGCAAATAATCGTCCCATGGCCATGTCTTTTTCTATCTTTCTAGCCGACTTGGTTGAGTGGTTTGACTGTGGCATCGGCGACGTCGCTGGCTGCTGTCTGCTGATATTTCTCTTCATTGAAACTGATAAGATTTTGTGCAGCTGATAAAGTGTGTTTGCCGCCAGGCAGCCAAGTAAAGAAATGGCTTTTTATTTGGCTACTTGATTGAGGTGGCGACAATGACAAACAGACAGTGTGTGACCCACATTTCAAATGAAACTACTTCAACAGAGAGAGAGAGAGAGAGAGAGAGAATAATAAAAAGGATTCTAGCTTCTAATCATATTTAAGTGCAGTTGGTCTTTAAAGAATATATTGGGTAGAGAGGATGCACGCAATAACCTTAAACATTTGCATTATTTTGTGCACAGACAGCATAAGCTCTATAAATTAACTGGTAACCATGGGTATCAGCACTCCACTAACGACGGACAGAAAAGGGCTGGAACAATAATCAAAAAGGGTTGACATCGCACATCTCGTTCCTAAATCCTGGCGCGCATCCATCATCCCTTCTTCCCCGCTTACTACTTCAGCTGTGGCTGCAGCATAAAAGTGCGTTCTTCTTCGTCTGTCTCTCTCGTTGTAGCAATCATCAAAAGGGCCGACGAGCCTGGCAATAACTACAGAGAGACAGGGAGAAAGGACAGGACGACAGAGACGTAAAAGCCGTAACCACAGGCAACCAGCAAAAATTTCACGAAAATTAAGCCGATTTGAAGCCTTAATAGAATATCAGCTTTTGTGTGTGTGTGTGTGTCTTCTGTGCTGCCCGTGCTCTGCTTGGGTACACACACAAAAGCCGGACAAATAATTGTCTCTGCGTTTGTCAATATTATACAGTTTATAAAGCTGTATATAATTCTAGTCAAGTCAGATGTATTGTAGAATGTCGGGACGGCGCGAACGCCATTCCCGGCTACCAAAAATTACACGCACGAGTTATTCACATTAGGAATAATCGCAGAGGTCAACTCAGCCGAAGTGCAATGACCGAGCCTCGCTCCGGAGGAACCGCCTTCGTGATCACGGTTAACCTCTACGCCAGGTAAGTATGCTTTTGTCCGCTCAGACTCCAGGGTATCATGCGTACGATGCTAGAACAAGTTGAGAATTACTAGTTTCAGAAAGTATGCAACGTTTTTCTAAAGTCACTCAGGTAGAGGAAAATAACCTTAGGTATTCGAAAGCAAATTTATTGCAATTAGCTTGTCAACAGCTAGCAAGGATCTAGATAATGAGGTTATAAATGCCGAAGCGACTGCTGCTGGTTAATATAATCCTCAATGCATGGCATTTATTTACTTGTCGTCGTTGCTACATCAAAGGAACAAATGATAATTAAATTCGCACTAATCTGCCCGTAATTTATTTTATCACATGCCCATCTTCGACTTTGACGACGCGTCGTCATCAACATTATAATCTCAAACAGGGTTTTCTAGTGCTCTAAGCTCTAAGTTCCGCATGCACAACGCACACGAAATTCCAAATCAAATTTTCATTTACTTCCCAAATAGACCTCGACCGGCAGCACTGACGCCTTCCCCCAACAGCAGCACCGAATGCCTGGAAAGCCGGCGGGTTCATTGGTTGGTCGCCCGACATCATTAAAGTACGAAAATATTCCTCCCCCAGGAAAGTTGTTGTTCACTCCTGTACTCCCTTATAACACGGGGGATGCGTGCTGCTGCTGCTGTTGCTGCTATGAGTTTGTGTATTGTGTATATGTGTATGGATGGCAAATCGAATAAAATTTAGCTGACTCAATAAAAATCAAAAAGCGTTAATGCTAACGATATGACTTTAACCTGAAACCGAGTAAATTGTTGCTTGTGTCAAAGCCTGCAAGAGCAAAACGAACAAAAAAAGAAAAAAGGGGGAAGACCGGTTCGACTTTTGGGCGGAAAGGCAGCAGGATACGGCAACTGGAAGCAATATTGCACCGTAATCTGACAGCGACAATTTTCGGACTTCTTTTCTTAAAGCCTTGCCAAGGCAACGGCGACAGCGAACGCTTAAATAAATGATGATAAATAAATGGGAAGGAAAGCGCGAAGAAAAGGAGGCTGGACTCGCGTTCACAAACAAGGCGGGGGGAAAACGAAGAGGAAAGCGGCTAATGAATGGAGTCAAATGAAATCGAATGGGCTGGCTTTGGGCTTAGGGCCTGCATCTTTTCGGTGCCATTGATCGATGAATGGGGTAACTCAACTGTCATAGCTCTGGTGATTATTGAAAGGCTTGGGGTTATTTATTAAAATGTTTTGCTAATAAGATCTTAGAAATAATTTTATAAAAACATTTAATTAAACTTTACATTACCATATTGCAGAACTTAATCTTTGACACCCCAAACATTAGAAATGGTATTCTTTCTTCTTTCTTTCCTTTAGCATGCTTTGTTTTCAATTGTTTCTGGGTAAGCCAACACTTGTGAGAGATTTGTTAGCGCCACGCTTTTCTTCTGCTTCAAATCCCCATCAACTTGTTTCAAAGAAGGGGGCGTTACCGCCTCAGTTGGGATGTGATCCCAACTCACTTCGCTCGCATTTATATTTATTTCAATTTTATGACTTCATGTTGCCAAAAAAAAAAAAAAAACAGAAAAAAAACAAAAACCAAACCACAAACGAAATGAAACTCAAATATGTACACAAAGTTTCAATGTGGTCGACGGGGAGTCGCTTTTGCTGTTCGGGGTCGCTGCAACATTCGAAGTTGCCGTTGGGGAGCTGGAAGGCTCTATACAATTCGTATGCCATATATCCTAAACTGAACAGCGAACAGCGAACAGCGCTGCAGATTAGAAATTTAGCGCGGCAACAGCAGAGAGGAGAGGTAGGATTTGGATGGCAGCTACAGCTGAGAGGGCTGAGGGTAGGGGCGTGGCGCATTAACACCCACAAACACACACACACAATGAGGAAAAAAGTTGCGCAGACATCTCTGTCTCAGATTCGCATGCTGCCAGCTCTGGTGGTGGTTTTGCTCTATGTTTGTTGTATATGCAACCACAGCTACCGGCATGGAGCCTTTATGGCCAACAACAACACACACACACACACCAAAAAGCAACAATAACAACGCGTATAAAACGGCAGGGTTTTGCTACTTCTTGCTTGGCAGCGCACGCTTCAGCTAATTTAATCTCTGCAAATTGCTCGACAATCTGCACGGCATTAGAACTACACACGTAAAAAGTGATATATATATACAACAACAACACCCCCCACCCAGCTTCTGTGCTGTGAGTTTTCTGGTGCGAATTAGATTACATATCGTACATAGCAAAACGGAGAATTGGTCCGCTTTTAGTTAAACTGTGTTGACTGCAACAACGCGATAAGCTTGTCAAGTCCAATTGTCTTCAATTGCAAATCAAAGCGGCTTCAGATCCGATTTTAGCCGTATGATATAACCACACAATGAGCTTTCAATTTTAATGACATGACTCTTGTTGAGTTGCTGGCCATAACGACCCCAAGGCCACAGCACTGCCGGCAATCGACAAACAATCAAACATGCATCAAAGCTCGTCAAGCTTTGGTATCATTATGACAATGATATGAGCTGATGTAACTATAGTTACAAAAATTACAATTTTTATAATGCCAACACGTAAAGTTTTATTAAGCAATTATTTGCAATATTTGTGACTGCCGCCTAAATGTATGCAGCTTATTTTGAAATGCTTTGAGATATTTGTGCTTCAAAACATAATCCATTCATATCATTCCACTCCTCCCTCTGTCTTTAACCACATGACAGAGCTAAATTGACGGCCCTGTTCAAAAATGTCACTCAATAAACAGAGCACGCATTTTTGCGGTTTTGGCTTTGGCACAGCTTTTTTGTTTTTTGCTTTGAAGCAATACGTAACGCTTGCCACGCACTTTTTAGCTTAGCCAGTGAGACTTTCATTTTTTGAGAAGTGGCTGAGAGATGGGATTCCTGTTTTGGAGCGTAAGAAATACCAAAGAGTTCTTTACTGCTTGTTTTTTTTTTTGGCTGAGTTTCGTTACTTGCTGCTCATATTTGTGGCATGTTAATTAGCCGCCAAGACGACCAACTGCGTGCCAATGGAATTGAGTTCAACAACGGCAGCGACAAAAGCAACCGCAACCAGCAACAAAAACTGCGCTTGTGCATTTCGTTTTAATAGTTTCAGTTTTTTTTTTATGTTGTTTTTTCTCTCTCTCTCTCCAGCTCTCTGTCAAAAGACTTGTGTTACGTAACCGGCATGTGGGCTGAGTGACCCAGCTGCCGAGTCACTTCTGTTTGGTTCAGTCGCCAGCCAAGCAGCCAACTCTTGATGTGTAACTTTTGGGCCAAGTCTGCAGCAACTGTGTGTGTGTGTGTGTGTGTGTGTGTTGGCCAAGTTTTAGAAGACATATACATAGCTATAGGCAACGTCAACCGGTTTCCATATTACACCATTCGCTTTTTAATATTTTGGCAGTACTCGTTCACACTTCTTTTTTTGTCTGCGAACAAAACTCTTAATAAAGCCAAAGCCATTTACACAGCCTTATATAAATGATTTAGTTTCTAGCAGTTCATTGGCCTTACGAATGTCTTATCGCAAATGTTTAGCATAAGCCAAATGCGTTGACGATAGCAAAGAGTTATTCGTGGCAATAAATACTGTTCGAAGAACAAATCGAAAGTTGTGGCAATTAAATGCGGCTCATTAGCAAACTGGGTGGCTGGAAGGGTATGAAAATTTGAATTTTAATATATTCAAAAGCAGATTAACAAAACTTGGGTCAAAGCTTAAAGAAATGTTCATTTATTTATAGTCATTATTACAAGCGAATCCATTTATAAAAGATTGTGAAAGGCATTCAAAAAAACAAAACATTTTGAAACTTTCTTAAAGCAAACTTTTGTTATGTGTATCACTTTTTTGTTTTTAGCTGTAAATCCAAACAGTCAACTAAAAACAGTTAAAGCAATCGTAGTTTTCCTACACATGACAAAGCCAAAACACTCTCTGTCTATTTGTTGGTGGGAACCAAAGTTGTTTTGTTTTGTTTATTCATTATTATTATTTTATTATCATTTTGTGTAGTTTCTTTTGTTGTTGCTTTTGACCAATTGCGTGACCGCGCTGACGCGTCTGTGTCAACGGTTCAATGAACCAAAAGCCATTCTCTGCCATCCATGCCAACTCGTTGTTGGCCAGGCTAATTATGATAATTAAGCGGTCAAAGGCATATTTTATGTGTAAGCCACAATGCTAATATGCAAAAACAATGGCTATTCTGTGATTTACAAAATCTGTACTTACAAAAAAAAAACCGCTAAATGCGCATAAAGCATAAAAGAAAAGGCCAACACTAATCGGGGTTACAACTATGATAGGTGTTTAGAGATATAATATAATTATATTTTGGTTTTGCTTGTCGTATATTATGCTCTTAATTAAGTGCCTGTTGCCTGAGATCAGTGAACATATACTAGTTTTAGTTAGTTGATTTCGCTCATTAAGGCAAATTACACGCAATTTGAAATGGCGTGTAAATGGCTTAAACAAAAGCATTCAGCTTTCCAATGTTATTTTGCAGTAAGTACAATTTTCTAATTGCTTCAGTGATTCTGCAACTGCTGGAGACAAAACAACAGAATACTTTTTATATCATTTATCATCTTTCAACCTTTTTTGTAAACACTTTCGAAAGTACATTTTCAATAAGATCAGCTTATTGATCGTACAATCCATTAAATTTTGAACATTTGCTTGTTTACTATCTTGAGCATTCAAAATTATTATCTCTAAGTCATTAAACATTGTTACACATTAAAAAGTTATTAACCGAAATTGTGCCCTTTAAGAAGGCACATAAACATTTCGTAGAAGTATTTACATATTTATTCGTTGTTCTATTTCATCTATATGGTATCTATACCAAAAAGAATAAGATAATTTGACATCTTTATACAATTGTTTGCCTAATTGGTTATACACTCAACAATTTTCTAAAGCGAATTCGTGATTTAACCCACACAAAATAAATCGAAACTAATTTCTTGAATACCCAAATAAAACGCCTTAATAAGGTCATTTAATGTTATTTTTATAAAGAAATAAGCTGTTAAATCATAAGAGTATATTGTAGTCGTATTGCAGGGATAAGCTTAACTTTCAGTTGATCATTTTAAGTTGTGTTGCGCATCATTATTAATGATTGCTAGTTGTGTACGTATAAGGAAGGTGATGTTGTTGGATTTTTATTAAAAAATATTAAATCAAGCTATAGAAAAAGCTATGAAAATGACGCATCACTTTTGTTAAGTGCAAATTATCATTAAGACCACAATTGAGCTAAGATACATTTTGTAGAGTCTCGCACTCATCGAAATTCAATTGTGCTTGGCCTATAGCTGAAGTGTGGGCCAAGACCTTGCCCAAAAGCGATTTGAAAATAAGTTGCGTTAAATTTGCGGGTAATTGGTTTTTTGAATGTTGTACTTGAACATGTTGAAGTCATATCTAAATTAAAGTCACAAGCTCAACATCGAACAATTGAATTCAATTATTTGAGAGTAAAAGTGTTAACGCACACACACACACACACACACATTAAACTCACCTTGACAGACGAGGCATTTTAGCAGTATTGCAACAGCAACAACAACAACATACTGTGACCATGTGCTGATTAATCCTTGTGCTGGTGTTGTCGTTGTTATTGGTATCCTTGTTCTTCTCATCGTTGCAGTTGCTGTTGCCATTGTTGTTGCTTCGGTTTGTTCCTGACGACGCGTTTCTCTCCACACTGACGGCGTTTCCATGGCCAAAAAAAAAAAGAAATTATTTTTGCCGCTTTTTTTTTCCAACGCAACGACCCAAAAATCCAGATGAATTAATTTCTGGGAATTTGTCTACTATGATACTTTCGCAGTTGTTTGCCTTGAACATGCGCTTGTGCGTTTGTTCTTTGGCCAACAACAATATTGTCTATAAGCAGGTGCTTTTTGCTGGGGGGAGTTGTGATTTTCAGGTGGGCTGCTGTCTCTGGCTTAGACTTTAAATCAGAATTCGGCGAACTGCTTTCATTTATTTATTTATTTCGTTTTTTTGTTTGGTGGGTATCTGCTATTATGTTGTTGTTTTTTGTTAAGTTGGCGGCAAATTTGAATTTTTGATGTTTTTGTTTGCTTGTTTTCCGTTCTAATTCAAGGTCTCACATCGTATTTTGCAGGCTCCACATTATACACACACACACACACACACACACATATACACAGAAACGCAGACGCCGTGGTATTGGTGCTGCCTTTGTGTTGGTGTCAGGCTCTCTTCTTTTTTATTGTCGTGGTATTTGTAAGTTGGTCTACAAAATGGCGAAGGTTTGTATTGTGATTTTGTTCTTCTTCTTCTTCGTCTTTGTCGTTTTAAGTGCAGCGATTGTATAAGTGTTTTTATTTTTTAATTATATTTTACTATCTACATAGGTTTTAATTGATATTTGATTTTTTTTTTATTTTTGTTGTATTTGCTTATAAATTTCTTATAGAAATTATCTAAATTATTGCGCAAAATTCACTTTATTGTTTTGTAGTTGTAGTTAAGTTTTAACTATAACTTGTAATTATTGTTACGTTCACGTTTTATTTGTATTTATTTTAAATAAAATATATATATAAAAACGAAATAAAAAGTATTTAACTGGGCTATGCCCATATCTATAGATTCGTTTTCAACTTATCCACTTTTTTTATTTGATTATTATCATTTCACACTTAATTTTAATATCTTTTGTAAATAAATCAAAGTTTGTTTTTAAATGGTATTTACGTTGCCGTCGATTTATTGTAATATTTGTTTTTTCTTCATTAAATATTGCACATATGTATATATTTGCCAACGCCAAATGTGTGTATGGAGGAGAATGAAACGGAAAAAAGCGTTTTGAACGCCGCGGCTCGTAAAACGCGCGTCAGGAACAAGCTTCGGCCTCAGACTGAGTGCCGCGCAAATTCCAATAGGAAGCGTTCGCGGTGGTATGTTTGGCTTTGGCGTGCGGTATTTTTCTGGCCCTTTTTTCACGTTTGGTATTTTTATACACTTTACAAAATTTGAGTAGCTGTACTACAACAACTGACTTTTAGCTTGGTTTCTGTGCCAATCATAATATTAACTTGCTGTTGATGGCCATTATGTTGATGTTTTCCTGAAATAAGCAAATCTACAGTGACAATTAAAATAGGAAATGCGCAATAGTAGCATATGGTCACACAATAAACGTAGCATGTGCCGACGATTTTGTCTAGATGGCGCTATAGTAACAGCGGCTCAGTTCAAAATACTTTGCTTATAATTTTTAATTTAGTATCAAGTTTGCTGCTTCATAGCCCAACAAAACAAAATAGTCAAGACATGCATCAGGGACTTGCTATTAATTATTCAAGCAGTGTGTGTGTAGATGTAAGTTTTGTATGCGGTTTGTGTTTTCTGTTGTTTACTTTTACAACTTTATACAGTTGCATTTGCATTTGCGGTCACAATCCCTTTTGTATTGCCAATGGTCACAACATAAGCTATTTACTCTTAAATGTACTGTTGTTGCTGTCTTTTCTTGTTAGAAGTCAAACCAAAAGTCACTCTTTGGATATAAATAATTAAAAACAATTGATTGGAATATTTATACAAAAGTAAACCAGAGTTGAATGAAAAATGTATAAATATGTTTTAGCCTTGTATATACAAAATGGAGGCAAAGCCAAGCAGCATTGGCGCTTTTCACAATAGCAGCATTTCCGGCAAAAATGGGTAGAAAACAGCTTTTACTATAACCCCAAGATTTGGGCGCGTAAATATGCCAAGCTTTCCAACTACAACGGCCATACAGGGTGCCTGGGAAAATTTGCAATGGAATGAGGCAGCTGCACAGCGCATGTGCTCATAATGCACTTACATAAATACCTATATTGAGCATGCACTTGAATACATAATAGTTGTTTAACATGCCGGCATTTCAAAAAAATTAAACGTAAGAGCTGGTTTTCATTCATTTACAAACGAAATAGAATCTGTTATATGTTTAGAACTATTCAATAGCAAAAACATAATAGTCAAAGCTTAATGACAGTAAATATTTATATTTTTAAATATTACAACACCGAGACTTAAGACAAATGCTTGATTTATGGCCCTTTTCCGATGCACCTGCTCACCATGAATTTGGCATGATGAGTATTTCACCTTATATATAATTCCACTATATTGGTTAGCAATATTGTTTGGTTTTTTGGTTTGCGAAAACAGTTAAGGCGCCACCTGTCGCAAAATCAAAGCGTAACATGCGTTCTGCAACAACGAGCTGTTAAGCGTTCACTTAAACCAGTAGGAGCGAGGGAGATGACTACGTCTAGGCAAGACAGTATGGCCGTTTGTTGAACAACAGGCAGGTACATTCTGGATTTTTTTGCCGAACCTGTTAGGATTATTGATAGACTCGATAGACCTCCGTGTTAATCTGTTGCCGCACTGTTAACAATTTTAAATTCCCCGCTGCTGTTGCCAAGTACGTGCAACAGTCGTAAGGTTTTGCGATATTGACTTTTGCAAAAGCATTTGCTTATATTAATGTTAATATATAAAAAAGACCAATGGCTTAAATATTTGAGTGGTGAATAAAGTTATCACTGTTAACAGCAGCTTATCGAACTGTTAGTTTTTGGGGTGACAAAAACATATGTTACGAACGACAATCGACTAGGTCGATAACATTCTGTTAGTGAAGTTGTCAAGAGCGGACGTGTTTCTGTAGCGTTTATACATTTACAAAATTTTTTGTAATAAGAATAAATACAGATTAAACAAAAACTGTAAACAAAAGGGCGAAAAAACAATGAACTAATGTAAAGACACACCGCGAGTACTTAATAAACGTGTTCCCCACGTGGAACTCAATTTTTTTCGTTTCTTCATTTTATAATGTGTGCCTGTGTGTAAGCAGCTTTGGGCGGCGAGTAAGTACCACCAACTAGCCGACAGAGACAGTCGACAAACGACAGCCGAGTAGCAGCGGCAACAAACACCCAAAAACAACTAGCAACGCCTCAATGACGGCAAAATAGTGAGAAAGAAAACAATACAAAACACACACAAAAAAAAAAATATATATTTTATAAGAAGAAGAAGCACACAAAAATTCAATCGAAAATAATATAGCAAGCTTTGCCCAGCAGTTCCTGGAACTGACCAAATTGTACATGCAAAATTAAAGCAAACGTTTTTTTGTTTCTTTTAATTATAGGGAAAATTACCGTGAAATTTTAGCAGTACTTATTTCAATATTTTAAACGTTTATATGTGCGTGTTCGTCTTTCGTCTACATTGATGTCGATGTGCGTTAGCATTTGCATTCGTTAATTATACATGCGAGAATTTTCCAATTTCCAATTCACCAAAACAAAACGCGGCAGGACAAAAGAAAAGAGAACCGAATCGCCACTTGACTTTGCATTTCGGCAGCTTGCTAAATTAATATAAACAAAGCGAAATCGAGCAAGAATTAAATTATCATTTGAGTGCGCATAACGATAAATTCCAACACACTCACAGAGAGTATCAAAAATAATTTATTTTCTTAAGTTGAGAGAAACAAACGCGCGTCACTTTGTTTGTGCCCTCATCGTGGGGCTATACAAAAAAACAAGCAAAACAAAAACAACGCGTCAGCAAAACTGAAAAAATAAGAAGAAGAAGCAGAAGAAGGGCAACAGCAGCTACACTAACAATAACACCCAGAACAACGTAAACGCAAGCGGGTGAACGGAACAAAAGAAGCGCAGGCAGCGGTAAGTTAAGCCTCCCCCCTTTCCTCTGTTAATATGTACCAGTTAAATTAGAATTATGCTTTTAAAAATAGTTTTCACCTAGTGCTATCGCTTCTTAAATGCCTTTCGCTTTTCCAACTATACAACATTTTGGTATTGCATTCGTTTTTTTATATGAAACAACGGCCATTTGACAACAACAAATCCATCTTGGTTTCCAATCAGAACGCTTTGCACCCACACAAAAAAAAAAAAAAACCACAACTGGTTTTGTTTACAAACAACGGCAAGTGCAAAAATTTTCTCAAACGGGTTTTCGATATCAGTTTTCTTTTTGCTCTGCCAGACACGCAGTGAAAATGCATTTAATCATAAACAGAAAAAACGTCTTAAAAACTGGTTTTCCCCTACCTAACGCGCACACAGGCTTAACCAACAAGAAAGCAGCCACTTGTGCCAGTTGTTGGCCCCAACTTAACGTTGAAGATGCGCATTTACAGAATGTGGGCCGAGAGTATGCAGCCTCTCCCACGCACAACAACAACAACAACAACAACAGCACTATAAAAGTAAGAAGCGGCTTCTGTCGCTGACTAAGAGCGGCACCTGTTGTTGTGTGTCATCAAGCTGTTTGTGCTCTTTTTTTTTAATTTTCCTTTGTACTCGCAACAAGTACTCACTTTATTATTTAGTATTACTAGTAGTGTGTGCTATTTTTGATAAAAAAAAAAATTGTATACAAAACTGCAGATAAGTGAACCATTCATTGTCAACGGTTGTCTCTATGTATGTGTTTCACACGCCCTATACGTGACATCATGTCAATTTATGAGCTCAATTAACGGCAAAGCTGACCGAGAGAGAGCCACTCTCTCACCTCACTTATTCCCCCTTTTAACAGCTACAGCATAGAGATTATGTCTCGCCTCGAACTTGTGTATACAAATATGCATTGTTTCTTATTTCGATTTCATTAGAATGTACGCAAAAATGTTATTGCATGCTATAATGCAGCGCTATCATTTGAGTCGCTTAAAGCTTAAATAAATAAATTTCGTTTTTAAATTGAGTTGGATGTAAAAGTTGGTGTCACTTGGTCTATGATTAACCTGTAAAATCGAATGATACTGTCATTTCTTGGAAACATTTACAAACACAGACATACTTTTAAATATTCCAATCGCTTTTCTTTTCAATTTAATGAATGAGAATTGCTTGCTTAGTAGTTTTAAAGGTATTGCTTTTGCCATAATAATTTGCATGCGCTTTTCTTTTTTTATTTTGTTATTTTGTTTCGCACGATCATTCATCGCATTCAATGACCCATGGCTTTTACTTTAATGCGTTTCATTTTCCCCATTTTCATCTTACTAACAATGAAATTTTTTGTACATTTTGTTCTGTTCCACGACGCCAACGATATTTGTGGCCGCCTTCCACAACAACTCTTTCTCTTTCCCACTATTTTCTTGCTCTCTGCGCCCGCCTGTGCGTGTGTGGTCTGTGTGTGTGTGTGTGTGGGTATGTATGTGCGTATGCGTGTGTGTTTAGATCCTACGAAGGTCCTCCTATGTTCATACCAACGGGAGGGGGTGGGAAGGGAAACAGGCCACAGTCAACACACCAGCAGAACCACAACCACCAGTCCCAGCAGCACCATCAGGCGTCACACGCGCATCCACATTCACACCACCACCATCCAAGCCAGCAGCAGCCGCTACAACAACAACAGCAGCAACAGTCGCGCATCTCACATCTGCATCAGCAGCAACAGCAACAGGATCCACAACAGCAGCCGGCGGCGCACGCAGTATTTGTGCCGCAGCAGGGCACAGTCGCTAATCTACATCATCACCAGCACCACCCCCTACCACCACAGCAGCAACTGCAGTTGACCCAACAGCAGCACCAACATCTCCAGCAGCAGCATCAACAATTACAGCAGCAACATCTTCAGCAGCAGCAACATCTTCAGCAGCAGCAACATCATCTGCAGCAGCAACCCATTATCTTCTATCAACCGCCGCCGCAGCTGCAGTACGCTAATCACGCGCCACACTCATCTAGCAGCAGCAGTAATGGCAGCAGCGGTGGCGCCGCTCTACAATTGAGTGGCGCCGCCAGCAATACCTCACTGGGACATGGCCAGACCCACCATCACAGTCTTGGTCATGGTCATGCTCAGGCACACGCTAATGGCGTCCTCACGCCAGTCAGCAGCAGCAGCGGAGCCAGTTTGGTGCATGCACTCAACAGCTCCACACTGCCGCCACATTTTACGCAGTCAGCTGGCCTGATCGCGCCGGCTGCCGGCAATGCTGCTGGGCCCGGCACTGCCTACATTTCGACAACCTATTTGCCCTTCAATCATCCCGGACAGCTGATTAACGCACAGACGGTTGCGTTTGCTCCGAATGCCGCAGCGGGAACACCCACTGCCGGCTTCTATGCAACGCAAGCGCAGCAAAAACAGCAACAACAACAAAGCATAGCGGCAGGACAGCCTCACACAGTTGGCGCTAGTCCCGCACCGAGCCCGGTACTACCGGGCTATTATCACACAACGATGCCGCCAGCATTGCCGCTGTGCAACAACAATAACAATAGTGGAAACAACAACAGCTCAACAGGAGGCGTCGGTGGTGGTGGCGGCGGCAATGGTAGTCATCGTGGCAGCATGCGTGGCAGCGGTCATCGTTCAACGACACCGCAACAGCAAAACTATTATACATATGCTGTGCCCACGGCAGCACCACAACAACGCCCCTCGGCAGCGGCAGCGCCCATTGTGAATTCACGCAACTCTCCTTTGAATGGAACTGCAGCGTTTCATATGCCGCCAACATTCGTGCCCAGCATACCGATTGTGCCGACACAAAGCTTGACAACGGCGCCTGTGATAGCTGCTGCTGGCTTGGCTGCTGCACCGACAGTTGCACCAACCGGACTGCACACATATGCGCCACACCTGCAAAGCAGCAGCGCCACGGCTGTGGGAGCAACGGTGCCCAGTGGCATACAAGCAGCTTATTCGTCCACCTCGTTGAATGCACTGACCGGTCTTGAAAAGTTAAAGGAGCGTCGCCGTCATGCCATTCCCATTATACATCCGGACACCAACGAAAATGTTCTGGATCCTAATTCATCGGTATTTATTAACAAGGATTCAAATTCTACGCTCCCATCCAGCACGGGTAGCGAGTGTAGCCTGCCGCGTTATTCATTGGCAGCCGGAGCGGATGCAAGCTCGCTGCCTGCTTTGATTTTAGGTGGCGGCATGGTAGATCATCAAATGCAAACAGAGAAAGCGTCACAACCGGTAGAAGAAACTCCCACAGACTCATATGATTCAGAGACAGCATCTGTTGCTGCGACTCCATTAACCGATGAAGACAAAGTCAGTGTCATTGTGAAGGACATACTTGCCCATTCGGGCAATCCAGATGAGCATTTTAGCTTTTGGCAATGTAATGATGGTAAGTTTATAACGTTAGTTGACTGATAAAACAATAAATGAATTGTATAACACGAGTCATTTAAGGTTAGCAATCGAAAAAACACAATCAAAGTTCACAAAGTACTCAATGCTAATGCTAATTTTATCTATGTCATCTTGTAGTCGACAACTCCTCGGAGCATGCAGCAAAACAACCTGATATTGACAAGGATGCCAACATCGATGAGTCACCACCAACAACTGGCCCAAGTCACACGGATGTGCCAGTGGTGTTCACTGAACCGCTGACAAGCAAAAAGCAGCGTCCCAAGTCGGCCAACAAGCAAAGTTAGTGGGCTCATATAAATATACAGTCGGACTTCCACATAATCAACTTTAAGATTGAATTTAAAACAGTAGTTCTTAAAAGTTCTAATATGGAAGCTTGACTGTACTTGTACATATTTGTTGTATTTTTCAAAGTGAAAACAATCGAGATATTTAATGATGATATCTTTTACAGGTACCGCCACACCAATTTCAATAGCAAACGCTGTTGCCGAGGCAGCCACCAGCAGTAGCAATAGCAGTTGCAGTAGTAAGGCTCTTTGTATTCTGGCTGGCATTAAATATTCATCAACGCAACAACAACAGAAACCTCTCTTGCCGACACCAATAACGGCGATAACTGCTCGCTTGGCATCTGATTCGGGGCCAGCGAGTCCCACAAGGGCACAGAAGCCGAAATTAGCTGGTCAGCAGGCAAAGTCTCAGCAATCACAAGCAGAGCCCCAATTCGAACCTCAGCAACAGATTAAAGAGGAGCCCCAACCTAAGGTACAGCAACAATCTAAGGAGCAATTGCAATCGAAACAAAATCAACGGCAGACGCCTTTACAACAGCAGCAAACACAGCAACATGCTCAACAGCTGCCCAAATTAATTCAGCAGCAGCAGCAGCAGCAGCAGCCTAAACAACAAATTCAGGAGCAGCAACAGCAGGTTAAACAACTTCAGCAGCCTAAACATCATCAGCAGCATTCTCAAGTGCCTCCGCAATCGAAACAGCAACCGCAACCGAAACAACAGCTACAGCAAGTAAACAGCAAATATGAGCTGCCATCAAGTTCATCATCGGCCGCCTCGACGCCTACGCATCAGCCAAAGTTGCAACAGATACAACCGACAAATCGGCCTACTGGAGCCTTTAAAGCCACAGCAACATCAGGACTAGGCATGAGCACAGCTCATCCCGCGACGGTTTCAAATACAGCAATGTCTGCAGCGGCTGTGCCGCCAAGCAAAAAGAACACACGAAAGGCGATGAAGCGCAAGGAGCAGGAGAAAAAGAAACAGAAAGCGACAAGCAACACTACAACTGCACCAACTACAGCTGCCAGCAGTGTTACTAATGTAAGCAACAACAATAATAATAGTACTAGCAGCAGCAAAAGCGGCGCCACAAGCAGCTCAAAGAGCAACACAAACAATAGTAATAGTGGAAAAAGTGGCGCTGAGACCATTATTACATATGTGACAACAACTAAAACGACAGCCGCTGTCGCGTCCGCAACGCTGGACAAAGCGGCGCCCACGACGACTGATAAGCTTAATGCAACTAGTAATAATTCTAGCATAAGTTCTAGCCTAAGAGACAAGCAATCCAAAGATTTAAAACAGCCGCTGGCAAGCAATGATTCGACTGCCAGTGAACCCAAATGTAAGTGGAGCCATAAAAAAAAAACAACTGTTTCAAATACGTATATTAATATTATTCTCTATTCATTTAATAGATGACCACAAAAATACAGCTTCGGATGATATAAAAGCACAGATTGATCTAGATAAGCACGTGGCTAACAAGGATATTCTGGCCAAGTTTCTTGACGAGACGCCCAATCAAGTTGACACACAACTTGAATTTCTCAATAGCAGCAGCTCAATGTGTGGTGATGAGGACTTGATTGCCGAAAAGTGCATAAAGAGTGAAGCGGACACCACATCTAACAATGAAAATGTCACTAAACCCAATGAAGCTATTTTGAGCGAGCTTAAATTTGGTGATTTCGCGGAGGAAGCAACACCAGATAATTCTAGTTTTATATGCAGCTCCACATGGTCAAGCTCACAGCCAGAGGAAGTAAAAAGCCCGGATATCAAGCTGTCCGAAGATAAAGTAGACTGTGCTCCAAAAGACAGCACACAAAATATTGAACTACCCAGTAAGACGGATTCGTCCGTATATCAGACGGTTCAAGAAAACGTTTCAAATATACAGGTTACAAGTGCCACGGCCTCAACTGTTACGCTGATCAGAAGCGGGAGTGCCAGCAAACTTATTAGATACAACTTTGAAGAGCTGCGCGAGCTGTCGAAGCTCAGCGATTCTCGCAAGCCGCCATTAGTACCCTGCCAGAAAGGCGATTGCATTTCACAGCTATTCGTTTCGCGACAGTCACAGCAAGTGCAGCAACAACAGCAGCAGCATCACCATGTCCAACAATATCAGCATACCCTTGACTCAATGGACTATGCTTTGGGAAAGCGTAGTCGTGGTCATGGCCATAATAATCAGAATAAGAAACACCACGATGGACATCAGGCCGCGATGAGCGGCAATTCAAGTGGCAACAGCTCAGGACCCAGCGGTATGGTTAGCTCTAATCAAAGGCATATGGACATTATACGTGTACAGCTGTCGCTTAAAGAGGAGATTAAGCTATCTGAATGTGAGAATGCCTGGCAACCGGAGACAATGCGTCGTATGTCCTCATTCAGCACAACGGAAGCGGATCCAGATGATGACATGGAAGTGGTACTGAAGAAAGTGCGTGGCATACTCAACAAGCTGACGCCGGATAACTTTGATGTGCTACTCAAAGAAATGTCCAGCATTAGAATGGATACCCAAGGCAAAATGACAAATGTAAAATTTGTTTAACAATATTTAAATAGTGCTTCTTACTAATGAAATTTATATTTTTACAAATAGGTAATGCTGCTCATATTTGAGAAGACCATCAGTGAGCCAAACTTTGCGCCCACCTATGCGCGCTTCTGCAAAGTGCTGTTCCACGAGATCAAGGCGGAGAAAAAATCGCTGTTCACCAGCTCGTTAATAACGCGTATTCAGCAGGAGTTCGAATCGAATGTGAATGATGCCAATGCCAAAGCGAAAAAGTTGCAGCCAACACAGGAACGCATCAATGCTTGCACCGATCCGGCTAAGAAGGCTGAACTACGCGCTGAAATGGAAGATCTGGAATATCAGTTCCGACGTCGTGCCTGGGGCACTGTACGCTTCATCGGTGAGCTATTCAAATTGCAAACGCTGACCAGCGATCGTGTCTTGCATTGCGTTGAATCGTTGCTGGAACACGGATGCGAGGAAAAACTTGAATACATGTGCAAACTACTGACAACTGTTGGCCATATTTTGGAGGCTGGCCCATCCGAACAGTATCAGAGTGGTGTACGCATCGAAAAGATCTTTCGCCGTATTCATGATATTGTGCAGCGTACGCGTAACAACAACAATTCACATCGCCAACATCAGCTCAACATTAAGATAAGCAGCCGTGTACGTTTCATGATGCAGGATGTGCTTGATCTACGCTCGCGTAACTGGGATCAACCCGTGACAGCGCAATCACCTGCCAGCAATCGTCAGCGACACAAGCAGAACGATGAGCCCAAAGCGCAGCAGCAACAACAGCACAGTGGACGTAGCGGACACCAGTCGCAGCAACAGTCACAGCCACAGCAGCAGCCACAAACAAGTTACCAGTACCAACAGCAGAAACAACACCATCAACATCATCATGGCTTTGATGGCGGCAATTACTTTATGCAAAAGTCAAATAAGTCGCAGCATCAAGAGAATCAATCCTTAAGCATAGATCTCAATAAGCTGCGTTTTAGCAGCGGCACCACTGAGGACACATCCACAGCCAAGCTTGGTAATTCATCGCATTATCAGTGGCGCAACGCAAGCAATCGTCCTGTCAGTGCAGTGCCAGCGACACAGCTGACTTTGCTCAAGCGCACGATGCCAACGAATTCCTTTACAAATCCACCATACCAACTGCAGCAGCAACAAGCAACAGCTGGAACAGCGTCTTCAATTGCCAACAGGAATAATAACGTGGAGACAATGAACAGGACAGAAAACGAGTTTGATGAAAAACAATGTCAGACGTTGCTCACAAAACTCGTGGAGGAGGTTTTGAGTACACAAGACTGGCAAAAGGAAGTACTGACCATTTGGCGCGATGCAAATGCCAAGCCACAAAACATTGTATCTCTCATATATTATGTCCTAATGGAGTATGTTCATCGTGCGGAAGTCAAGCGACAGCACCGTTTGGCGTGCGCCAATGTCTTTGCGTTCCTAATGCGACATGAGTCCTTTGGCAGAGGCATCTTTGGTCATGCGTATGCACGTTTCGGCGAGGGCTTTGCCGATTTGCTGGTGGATGTGCCAAATGGTTGGAGCTATGTCTTTGAGTTTTTGGGACCTATCATACACGAGGGTTGTTTGGATATCAACGATGTTTGGCAACGTCGCTGGCTGGAGGATGCCCAGTTCACGGAACGTTTTGTGCGCGCTTTTGTCAACTATTTTGTGCAAGAATTTGGCGCCAGCTACACACACAAGCTATGGCATATTGATAATAAGCTAGATCGAGGTCAGCTATTTTTTAACGATGCTCGCAAGTATCGTGACTTTTTACAGTCGAACAGCTTTCAATTTCTGGAACCAAAAAACACACCCACAACTGGTGTGCAGCGACCCAAGGTCACTCGCACACCCGCCGAGCATGTGGAGCGCATTAGTTATTTGCTGCGGCTGTCCAGTGACACAGCCATTGACTATGTGAACACAAATGTTCATATAAATGCACCATTTGTGCGTCAACTTACCAAATTCCTTTGCTGTGATTTCGCACTAACTGTGATCACTAATAATCCATCAACTAAGACTACAAACAACAACAACCATAAGACTAACAGAAACAAACCACAGCAACAACTGCAGCTTAACGTTGAAATCTTCCGAAGCCAGTGTACTCAGCTGCTGCGACTTTGCATCGATATGGTGGAGGCCCACGAAATCGCATGCATTGAAGAAACTGTCGATTCGATACATAAACAGTATGCACTCGAATATGATGATGATATGGCCGCTGGCGACACCATTTGTAGCATATGGAGTGTGCTGTACGACTCTGAAGTTATTTCGCGGGACTCGTTTGAAAAGTGGTTTAAGCAGGAATCCGGGCAATCAACAACCTATCCTCGACATCTAATGGACAAGTTGCGTGCGTTTATTGAGAAAATCTAAACACGTCGCAAAACCAAATACAGGATCAGTAACAGTATAAACAACAGTAACAACAACGAAAAACACAAACACATACAATACACATATTATGTATACGACATTTTAACAGCGGCATTTGGCATTTTATTCATACACATCGCGCGGTCGTATTTATATACATGCATACCATACATACATACTGAAAACACAAAACAGAAAAATATGTGCTCATTTAACACGAGAGTTGAAATAACATCACCTATGCAAACGACAAACAACAAAACACTTTTCACTTCTGCAATAAACAAAATACAAAATGGCAACAAGTAATAAAAAACAATCTAAACAAATTAAATCTCGGCTGCAAATCGTATTCTCGGAAATCAAACACAAACATAACATAAGATATAAGTCAGGGTACATATTTAAACATACATATATATATTATATATATATATATATAGAAGCTATTAATAATATTTTTATTCAAAATCTCCAGTATTTCATTTAACCATCTTTCCTTCTTACTGAAGAAGTCAATAATCCCGCTAGTCTATCAGCATAGTTAGCCTTCGTTTCCTTATTTTTACCATTAAGTACAAAAAAAATTTTAAGTTTGTTTATCTTTTCATACAACACATATATAATATATACTCTTAAAAAGAAATTATTACAAAATTTGATTTATGTGATTTTCATGCTAAGGGCTCAACGAACCAAACGCATACGTTTATTTCCTTATAAAGAATCTATGACTATTTGAAATTTTCGCGAGGCTTAGACTCAATTAAATACATGTATACAAAATTATATAATTACTTCTATATATCCTATACTTTAAACAATGTAAATTATAGCAAGAAAAGACATGTAAAGTATGTATGTATTTAGTACACAATATGCATGAGAAATAATAATAATAATCCAAAGATACAATTTAAAATTAGCTGTAAAAAGAAAGGAAAAAATACATAAACTTTAGTTTAAAGCAAAAACAAAACATTATAGAAATTTAAACCAAATTAAAAACTATATTTAAAACTTGACAGCAACCATAAACAAATACATAAAAAATAAAAAGAAAAGAAAAAAAGCAAAAAAAAAAAAACGAAACAAAACAATTTAAAGCAAAAACCAAGAGCTCTAAGCCGCCTTGAATTAGTTATTTTTATAAGTGTACACAAGGAAAAGAAATTAATTTCAAAAATTAATAATTCAATAGTAAAAGATTTTTACAATTTTTAGTTGCATTTAATTATTATTTTTGATTTTTATTTATACACTTAAAGTGGCAAGGAAGAAAAGAAAACCAAGAAAATTAGTTTGCCGCAAAATAAAAAACAAAAAAAAAATGAGTCGAAAAATTAAATTATTTAGCATGAAATACAAAAATGAAAACAAAATAAAAAATATGTAGACGTAAAAAATTATTAGTTAAGGAATTGTGAAAGCGCTTCTGCACTGAAAAGCAAATAATTTAAAGCCAAGCTAAGAAAATTCTAAACACAAAAAACTTCTAGCATTCTTTGCAAGCATTTCAAATGTGTAGCTAAATTCGGAAAAAAAAAAATTAATTTGAAACTTAACATATAAAAAACAAAAATTGTAAGCATTTTATAGCCAGGAAGCAAAACAATCCAACTAATATTTGATAACGTTAAAAACTTAATGAAAATTCAAAAAACACTTGTAAAACACATTTAAACAAAGGTAAAGCGCATTCAAGCTAGAAAGAAGCGGGTTAGAGAGGGGCGGTCTAACTAATGATGAAATTATAAACAGCAAATAAATTTATAATAATAATAAAAAAGATAAAAAGAACAAGCAAAAAAATACAACTGCAAGGCGTTTCAATGTGGGGCCAGACAATAACTAACTTAATCACAAAATACACACATAAATCATTCCAATGCATCCACATTTTAAGTAACATCCAATCGTTTTATGGTGTTGGCTGCATTTTAGTTTCATTTTGCATTAAGCTTAAGAGGTTTAGGATAATGCTTTAAGGCTTGAAGCACGCGCAAACGTAAGCAATGTTTTGGAATTAATTGTCTAGAAACGAAACTAATACACTATTCTTTTTTATCCTTGATTTATTTAGATATATCTGCTAGATCAAAATGGAGCGACGCGGACGCATTCCAGTGGCCAAGTTTCGAACGCAGGAGGCCAAAACACGCAGTCGTAGTCGTGTCAGTGAACCTGACTACAATAACCAGGATCCGGAACATGATATGTTTACGCTGCTGGAGGACAATATTGCCCTTAAAGAGGAGAACAAAGCACTCAAGCTAGAGATTGAATCACGTAAGTAGTTGTTGGGAGTTCACTTTAATATCAATCATGTCTTGATACAACTTTCTCTAAATGTAGATAAAACAACGCAGGAAGAGCAACAGGCACAGCATGAGAAACTATGTGTTCAACTGGAGTTGCTGCAACAGCGGCAAAGTAAATTTGATATTGAAATTAAAGAGCTCACAGTCAAGTTCAATAAAACACTCAACGAACGCAATGCCCTCGACAAGCTTCACAAAATGAAGGTTGATCAGATACACAAGTAAGTTTGTTAGTTCAAACTTAGCAAGCAAGCCTAACTTACATCCATTTTAGTCTCACCAGCGAACTGGAACACATGCGTGAAAAGCAACAGGATCACTCAAGTGGCAGTGCTGCATCTACTTTAATTGGCTCCATTGAACTGAAACGTAATTTGCTCAAGATATTGCAACGGGATAGCAACGATAGCGGCGACGTGGCCATTGGCAATGATCTGGACAGTCTTATCGATGTGGATGGCAATCTGGATATGCCTATTACCAACTCCTTGGTGGAACGTCTAGTTGCGGAGTTTCTAACGCTTAAAAACACCACCAATGCCGTGGAGCTGCAGCTGTACGAAGCCAATGAGAAAATAGCCGAACTAGTAGAGCATGTTAGTAGAACTTAGGCTTTAGGATGCAGTTTAAGTTAATAGTTAAGATTTTTGTTTTATAGCAACATATGTTGGAGGAGGAGAATGAAACGCTGCGCACTGAGAATGGTAATCTGACCAAGGTGGCCAAACTGCTGACCGACAACATGAAAGAGAGTGTGGAAACCAGTCAAAAGTAGTAGAAATATGTATATATATATAAAACGAATTATATTAACATATTTTATTGTACAGAATGGAGGCTGCTTTGATACGTTTGAAGCAGCGCAATGATGAACTAACGGCCAAGACACGTGATCTGACCGATGGACAGCCGCAGGGATCACCATCGCCCACCACGCTACAGACACAGGTGGAGTTCGAGGAGATTAAGGATCAGGTGCAGCACCAAACACGCGAACACAATGAACGCATTGTGGAAATGGTGAGCAGGCAACTAATCAGTTTTAAGCCACATTTTATTTGGTGATGGTTTTATATACATATACATATCTATCAATCCTATTTTATCTATCTACTTTAAAAGCAAACACGTAGCGTGTTTGACATATTCAAACCGTTCTCGAGTATGTTCAAAAGCAACTGAGAACAAAAACAACAAATGGCACAACACAAAAGGCAACTTTCCTAAAGCACACACACAAACAAACTAAACTTTAACTTGTATATGCACCTTATAATAATTGATTTAAAAGTTATGTAAACGACACATGCATGGAATGTGTCCAGCTGGGTTTCGTTTCGTTCCATTTTCAACATTTTTCGGTGCTGGATTCTAGTCAAAAATCAATAAAACGTAAGCGCAACTCGCTTGCCTTATGCTCTCTAACTTCGCTTATGCAACCACTATATACTTACTACTATCTGCACTAACATGCATCGAAAGGCGTTTTAACTAATGTTTGCTCAACTAATTTTCGTTACCCTTACAAACCCAACCATCCTACGCTCCGCTTTCCCCGTGCCGTACCAACCTGCTCTTGTTTCCGTAGCAAAGTCTAATGGATGCGGCTATTGCAAAAACTACTAACGATGAACTAAAAAAATTACAACTTAAGTTGGAAATACTTGAGGAGCAGCTGCGTCTGGCTCAAACACGTGCCGATCTCGCCGAGAAGCAATTGATGCGCTATCACCAAGCAGAAGAACAGCAAGCAGCTAAAACAACAGCTGTTGCAGCAGCCGCACCACCGCCGCCACCACCACCACCACCACCACCCATGCCGGCCAAAATGCTTTATACAGCTGCAACGGCCTTGGGTGCAACTAGCGGAGATGGTGGCGCTGACAGCAGCTTTAGTCAGCACATAGCTGGGCATAATTTGCACAAAGGCGTCGGCGATAAGATTATCGATAATGTCAAGCAACAGGTACAGGCGCAGGCAGCAACAGGTATGTCATTCAGTTATCAACATGCCCATAAACCAACCAAATGGCCTAGTTTATCGAGTCCCGAAATGCGGTTTTCTTTTTGGGTTTTGTGTGCAATATATATATAAACTACAATCAATAGGAGATGCTTGTTTTCTTTTCTTTGCATATGCAACGAACTTGAAGGGGTATTGTGATTGTGTTTGTGTGTGTGTGTGTGTATGGGTGTGTATATACCGGACGTATGCGCAATCTGCCAGGTTCTTCATACAAAGTAGCCAGACATTGGGTGGACTCGTAAGAAGAATAACATTTAATAAAGTTAAAGCTGAACGTTAACGTTTCAAAGAAGCTATTTTACTTGTTTAAATAATTTCAAAAGCCGTAGCAAGAGTACAAATACAGTTTTCTAAGCTACATTTAAGGTATATATGTATATAGAGAATTTTTCATTAGTATTTTATAAAAGCTGTTTTCAAGATGAAGAAAACTTTGAACATTTATCATGTATTCCATATAAGTTATAAAGATATCTGAATACTTTTCCAAAAGAATGCCTCAAGTTTTCATTAAAAGCAGCAAAAACTTTCGAGTTTGCTGCGGAAGAAAAAACAAACTAAGAAATTGAAACTATGCAAATGTCCGAAGTGTTATCGGCTGCCGCTCAAGAAGAATGCGTTCTTAATCCTTATGCTGTTGTTCTCCTAGCGTTCGTTTTAACAGCCTTCTACTTGTTGCCGTCAATTGTCAATTGTCAGTTTCTTGTTTTTTTGTTTTGTGCCCAACCCGCAACTGTGGCAGCAGCCTCTTTGCGATTATAATTGATTTTGTGCTGTTGCTTCTGTTGTTGTTTACCTAAACGTTGCCACTCTGCCACGGCCACGGTGCACGTAACCATGCAATGCCCACAACGCCCACATTTTTTGTTGCCTGATGCTTGTTGCAGCGGCGGCAACTTCTTAATTAAGTTTGCCACCGAGCTTTTTGA
The DNA here is from genome assembly GCA_035044725.1 of Scaptomyza caliginosa. Taxonomy (NCBI): domain Eukaryota; kingdom Metazoa; phylum Arthropoda; class Insecta; order Diptera; family Drosophilidae; genus Scaptomyza; species Scaptomyza caliginosa. Next base: position 214,540 of record JAWNNR010000979.1, on the reverse strand, counting down.
CGCAGCCCAGACTGCCTGCAGGCTGTCATAACGTATACACACACACACATACATATAGGGTAAAAATCTAATTAGCGTCGGCTTGCCGCTCACGAGAAAAGGGAAAGGGACAGGGGACAGGTTGAAAGTTGAATTTCTTTTTAGACTTAATACATTTTGCAATCAATATGAAACCGCCAGCCATACTTTATTATGCGTATGTATGTATATAGAAGTCTATATGTGTGTGTGTGTGTGTGTACTGTGTGTATGCTAATGTTGTTGTTGTTGTTATTGCTATTGCACTTGTAGGACATCCTTGGCGTTTAATTTCCGCTTTTATTGCGTTGAAACAATTGTATGATATTGATTTGGGTATCGACATAGAGCTGGATGAGCTCTCCTGATTGCCTCATGACAGCTGTGGCATGCCCAGGATAATTTCAGTTTAAGTTGAGCTTCATTCGCTTTTATAAGCTAACTTTGCTACTGTAGCAAGAGACTCTCTAAGTTTCAAGCTGTTGCAAGCCGAGTTGAATTTATGCTAGTTAACTACAATAATTTGATAGCATATAGTTATGGCATTGGCCAAAATACATGCAACATTAACCACAACATGGACACAACAGGTCACACATGTGTACATGGCATGCCATGTAAATAGCTGGAAAATGAAATCAACTGGTTGTAGGAATGTCTTTAATACACACACTCGCACACGCACAGTCATGCACAAGCTTATGTAAACTATAATGCAGCATCCATGTTGCTGGCAATGTGCAAATGTCTGCCCCTGAATGGTGTGTGCGTGCGTGTTCGTTTGCCAGACAGAACATGGTTGCATGCATCATGTTGAAAATACTTTTAGCAAATATGCATTTTTATAAATAAAAACTATCGATCTCGGTAAAATGATTAAATTTAAGTTACTGTTGCCTTTTGTCGCATGGCACACAACCAAACATACATATGAATCTATGATGTGTAAAACATTTTGCCTGTTGATTTACAGTTTTCCACTATCTTTCTCTTTCTTAAAATCTTTATACAATAGTTTCGTTAAGTTTTTCTTTAGCTTGTTCGCATAGTAGAAACATTTCAATTAAATATATCCTATACTTTTAAACTATCTAAACTTAATCATTTGACTTGTGTTCTTTTAAGTTAAGATTAAGTTAACTTAATGTCCAAGTAAATGTTTTGTTCAACTTAAATTCTCGAATGGTTCAAGTTAATTGTGCAATAAATGATGGGAATCCACTAAAATGACAATGACAAATCTGATAGTTATCAAAGTGCCATTAACAGAAGAAACAACAACAAAGAAAGCCGCTTGTAACACTTTCACATATACATATATATGTATGTATGTATGTTTGTATGTATGTACCTACTGACTTACTTACGCGCTGACTCAATTACAAGAGCCTTTTGCGCCACACTTGCACACACAACTCTCACTGTCACTGTCGCAGTCGCACTAAGCACATCCGTTTCCGGTTGTAGTCGACAACTACATATATATATTTTTTCTCCGTTTTTGGCGCGCTCAGAGCGAACGGGTCGTATGTGTAACGAGCGCACATTCAAATCAATCAAGGCGCGTATTGTGTTGCGTGTCGCGATTTATTAAATAGACCGATGCTTATAGCTATTTGCTATTGCCATATAAGCATTTTAATATATATATATATATATATATATATGTATGAATAATATATATAAAACGTGTATATGTATATAGTTAAAATCTGTGTGCGATAAATGCCCGTGCAGTGTGAACGAAGCGCGCGCGCGTCACTTGAGGGACATGAAGCGTTTGAGCTGCTGGCATCAATGTGAGCAGCAGCAAGTTTACAGCTAGCCAGCGTGCTGGCATTCGTGTCCTGACGCTCGTCCTCGTCAACAGCAGCAGCCTTAGCAGGCAGGCAGGCAGGCAGACATCGACGCGTCGTCGCACTCGGCCCAAAAACAAATGAAGCGAACTGAACGAATAAATTTTCTGACAATATTTTTGTCGCTTGCCGGGCGAAGCCAACCTGTACATTGTATGTATGCGTTCTTCTTTGTGTGTGTGTGTGTGTGTGTGTGTATGTGTGTGCTATACAGCATCTTTCGTATAGATTGCCATGGCAATGTTTATATGCTTGAAGCATCATCAAATGGCATTTGGCTTTTGTCAGCCACTTGTTTCTATTGTTCTGACCATTATTATTGCCCAGAGTCTAGGCTGCTTGCTTGCCTTCACTTCGTTTAGCATCATGCTGACACATTTAGGCCAATTTCCGCTAGTGTAAATTAATTGACTTTGAAGAAGGCACAGACCGAGCACAGTCGGATACCATTTCCGCAGCATTTCCGGTTGCGCACAATACCAAAACAACGAAAAGAAAAAGAAAAGAAAAGAGAAAAACATAACATAACTAGTATGTATGTTATGCTGCCGAGAAGTTGAATTGATTTAAGTTTGCCTTGATGTCCACGAAGCCCACGAGCCACAGAAGCTAGTTGCTAGCTGCACGCTATTAGCTGGCTTCCTGGGCCTTGGCTACTGCCCTGGCAACACAGTGTTACCCAGAACCGAAACCTGAAAGGGAGACGACGGACGGACTTGGCGCTATTGTGGCTGTCGTCTATGGGACAGCTTCGGCTTTAAACAGCCATCACGGAAGGCGTTTACATGTTTCACTTGCAGCTTACGCAGCTTTATGTTACCCAACGCTCGAGGACGTTGCTACGTATCAAATTCGATGAAGGCAAGGCATACGCCATTTATTATTTTTTACGAGTCAACCGAACAACAGACCAAATGGCGATGCCACAGCCACAGGACAAGTGCCACATTGTTGTTGCTGTTGTCGTTCTATGGCTTATTATTATTATTTGTGCGTTTTATATTTCCGTGTTTTATTGCGCCACTTTTCGTATAAACAGACACACACACTTCAACAAGAAAACCTCTCACCTAGAGACCATTGACTTGGGTTTTTGGGTGCACAACAGCAAGTCGCATACGCAACGTCAGCAACTTCATTTGTCGTTCATCTGACAGTTGTTCAATGCGTGGGATTAGTTCACACCCCTTTTCTATATACTGTTGTTGTTGTTGTTGCTTGTCGTGATTTATATACATTTTGCCAAACAACCAAAAATCCGCAATTTAAAATCCTTATCAACCTTGATTATGTTGCAAGCACTAAAGGTATGTGTTGAATTTATCATGTTTTTTTCGGTTAGAGGCTTCATATAAACTAAACGCATGTTAGCTAAACTTCTCTAGCTGCTTAACATAACACAGCAATATTGTTGAATATTCCAATATATTTAACTGATTTATCTTACGCCTTTTACAGGTCTTGACGCTATAGTGCGCGAATTTAAATCTGGTCGCGTTACTTTGCGTCGGAATCATCGTCGCAAAACTGGCACCAGCGAAGCTCTGAAGGAGATGTTCCAAGTACTGGAGATAAGTCAGAAACAGAATCGCAATTCCAAGATATGCGTCGATCTGAATACAACTCGTTAAGCGGAGCGCAATCTTCTCTCACTTTGATCTGATATCTAAGGACTACGCTGTGCTTCAACAACGAACATTCCATGCATTTTAACTATTTATTTATTACAAATTCACTATTTACGCCTTTTCGTGTGTGCCTTTTCTTTGGAAGAAACAAAGCAGAAAAAACAACCAACGCCATTTAATCTACTTTAATTTTTGCTGTATTTTTATTACCTAACATGTATTTATCTTTTCGAAATGTGTTCAATTACTAATGATTAATATTTATACTTTACCATTTAAACCCAACAAAATATATTCAATAAATCAAATATATAACAAATAAATAAGCGTATATTTATTAATGGGACTCTGGGTATGAGCATTACTTTTCAGATAAACTCCTCGAACCCTGCAGCATTCCCAAGGATAAGAAGCGAGTTTGTAAGGCTTAATTGTACTTTATTATTGCTTAATCTTTGGCTAATGCACAGATCGCAAATTACATAAGGTATACATTTCAATATATGTATGTATATGGTATAACAAAATGTTAAAAAGTTATTTGTTCATCATAAAAGTACACGAGTTAAAATTACGTATAAAAACTTGATGTTATGGCTACTTGGCATACAATAAAAATTTGTGTATAAATAGTATTTCACATTGCTCTTGTATAAATTTGTCTAATCGATAACGAATTGATTAAAAAGTATCATATTGCAACATGTACTGTAATTGACATCTAATTGAATTTGTGCTTAAACGTGACATGCTCGATTGCATATTAATTTCGTTATTGTTACAGATTGTGGCACTTGTTTGTATAAAGAAACGTACAAGGTTGAATAAACAATATTAGAAATAAGACTTAAAATAGAAACGTTTTAATTAGTAACATAGAGGTGTATATAGTATACAACGTACTTGTGGAAGACAAGTAGTGTGTGTTCGTTTCGTGTTTTGAATCCAAAACACAACATTAAAAAGTGAATATCGATACACAAATACATGATGTATGTTTTATATAAATAAACATTTGACATAAGACAAAAATGATAACATGTTCAACATAAAATCATTTCAACATAATTAAACATTTAACATAGATCTATAAACATACTAAGGCTTTGTTATTTCTTAACATGCTCAAAATAAACTATAATCTTAAATCTAATGCGATCGTTTGTTAAGACACTGATGCCGTTTGCTATTTGGTAGTCGGTCATGTGAGGCAAATGTTGTTGCTATTTGTGTATAATTGATCTTGTTGCTCGTTTCTGTCGCGATTAGTGCTAATTATTAAATTTATATGTATGTAGTAACAGGAATATTTGGCACTCGATGCTTGCTCGTTGACAACGGATTTTTTTTTTTTTTGTTTCTTATGGCGCATCACTAAAAAAAGCTGAAAAAGTTGCATTTGCTGTTGGTTCTTTCATGGAATGTGTTTACTGTTTACTTTGACGCGATGGCTTTGGCGGCGGAGTTGGAGGACGCGGTTTGCTAGCATCACTGATTCCCGGCAAACTGAAATTTGTGGCCTCCAAATACTCATACGTTGTGTTCGTAATACTGGTCTTTGTCATGGTTGTGGTGCTGACGCTGCTGCTGGTGTTTGTGTTGCTGCTTAGCACATTAAGCATGATATAACCATTTGGATTCCAATCCAGACTGTGTGTCAGACTGCTAAAATCGGTGGAGTCACGCGTCTTGGCGGGCAATGGCGGTGGTCGTATATCGTCCTCCGAAGTGGAATCGGTCGTTTCTATAAATATTAAACACACATTACTAACTATTAAAAGAGCTGGTAGCTTTTAATTGCTCACCAACTGAGTTGCGATTGCTGCTCTCAGAGAGGGAGCGTGTGTCCGCAAAAGTCTTAATGCTTGCCGTTGGCGTTGCAATGCTAGCTGGCCGTGAAAGCCGACGCTCCTTGTCCTTTTCAGAGCGTAGTGGCCGTTTGGGTGTTAACTATTGAAAAGTAAATCAAATGAGACGGCTTTATATAAAATATTATTTATTTTTAGTCTTACCTCTTCAGTTAGCACGCGTGGATCAGGCGTTTTGGGTCCACTCAAAGAGCTATTTGAGGCACTGGCTAGCGAATTGATAGATGTATTGATTTCCTTTTCGGGTGTCGATGTAATTGTGGTCAATGGTGGCGTATACCATTGACAGTTTGCAACCGGCAGGCTTAATGAGTCGCGATCCTGTAAAGAAAGTTGGTTAGTTCAATTGAAAACTATACTTTGCAAAAGATTCGGTTACCTTTTTCATGGAGCGCCGTTTGGCGGGTGTTTTATCCTTGTTTTTGGGGCCTTTGGTGCTGGGCGTATGTCCCAGACTGGGTCTATGTAAGCGGACACAATAAGCAACAAATGTAAAGTAAATAAATAAAACAAAATAATAAACTAAATAAACATGCAACATAAATCAAATTGGACTTAAATCAACTTAAAGTCTCAAACTAAAAATTGGCGTGCAGCAAAGATGTGTTAAAAGAATTGTTGGGATTTAAGTTAGAGGATTCTTGGGTTGATTAAATGAAAAATATAACTCACCTGGTGTTGAAACTTAGACTAGCCAGCGTTGACTTGATGGAATTTGTGGGCGGGCGCGGCAAGAAAGTTGATTTTGACAGGCCGCTGCTGCAGTTGTAGGAGAGTTCAGCATTTAGATTAAGAATGCAATGGGATTAGAAATAAAACCTTACTCGGAAGAGCCCATGCTGGTTTCGGACAGTCGATTATTGCCGCTATCAAAAAGGGCAGGCAAAAAGGAGCTGGTGCGTCGCATTATAACCGAATCACGTTCGATTTTTAAGTCGCAGGATTTGCGGCCATAGCGCGACTCGACATGATGCTGCATGTCTGCAAAGCAGCCCTCCAAATGATCCTGGAAAGCCTTAAGACTATCAGGTGCCTTCTGGCGATGCAGTCCAATGGCTAAAGAACAAAAAGAGGATAATGACTAATAAGATTTACTAAGAAAAGCATTCAAATCAGACTTACCAATATTGAGTAGCGGTATTTGCATGGCAATCAATTCTTTCAGCTCTTCCACAAGCTCTTTGTCATCCGGATGCTGCTCCACATACTCATCAGTCAAAAAGGCTTCCTCGTACTTGGCAAAACCGCCCATAACGGCTGGATCGACAATGCCATTGAGTTTCATGCTAAGTGGATTTATGTGCAGACTTTCATCGCTCTGATGTATTATAATCAACTGTCTGATATCTTTGTTAGTGTCCTTCATAATCTCAACGGCAAGCTCCAGTGGCGAAATCTTAAACGTGTGTGTGTCGACAACAGGGAACCAGCGCAGTATACCAGGCAATGGGAATTGCGTGATAAGCTCAGTCCTCTCCAGCCAGAGATTGCGCACATCGTCCATGCTGCCGCCGCCTGTGCTGTCACGTAAAGGCCGCGAGAATTGAAACTTTTGCACGTTGTTGGAGGTAAAGTACTTGACGATCTCATTGGAGATGATCTTCTCATTAAATTTGGCAAAGGCAGCATCCATAATGGGCTCCACCTTATTGACCTGTATGTATTGGCCATCGCTGTTGGTTATATCCTCACCAGGTGGCTCCAGAGTTTGCATAAGCTCTGCCTGTGGATGCTGCACTAGCATGCGCGAACAGAAGTCACTATGCCGCTCATACTCCTTGCCCCGAAAGATGTACACCTTGTTCTGCAGTAGTCGCGGAAAGCCAAGTCCATAGAAACAGACGCGAAAGTACTCGGATGTGTGTCGCATTTCTTTGAGTATCTTCTCAAAGAACTGGGCCATGCGCTTGAGCAACTCAGCCAGCTTTATATAATCATAGATCTCTTCCTCATATTGCTGTGCCAGCACCTTGCACATATCAATTGCACATTCCCATTGCTTGCCCCTATCAAAGTACTCCAGTATCTCATAATAAAGCGCCTCCTTTAACTCTCGATGGGTGCGACAGCTGCCATGTCGATAGCTGCGCAGCTGTGGCGACAATTCTGTATCATTCCAGCGCAGCAGCTCTGTATGCAGCTTCAGTGTAAACGCCGCTTCCGTATAGTTATCAAACTCCATGTGCAAAGCACACAACTTATAAACATAGCGTATGTACATCTCCTTGAGATCCACTTCCGAATAGAACTGCAGCAGCGAAAAGGTGCACGCCATGCGATTCTCCTTGCTCTCATCCTGTATGATGAACCGATACTCGAGAAGCTTGTCCATTAGCTTTGTCACCATGCTCACAAAACTTGTGCCGTCCACATTGAGCGTATTGTGCGCCGCACAATGCTCCATCATGATCTGCTGAAAGAGTTCCTTATATTCCGTATCGCCCTTGCCTTAAATATAAGGTTTTGTTAACTATATATACATTTACTCGATTTGATTTCGCTTCACTTACCTGCGCCAATAAGAATGTCCAGTTTTTCGATCATTGCCGTCTTAAACTCGGAAAAGTTGCCCTTGTGATGGGCATTGTTGTGCTTGGTGTCACCATAGCTTTCTAGCTCCAGCCTAGAGCTATAATACTCGCACTGCATCATATCAAAGAAGATGGGTATTGTCTCGCGACGAAGCTCGGTTTCGGGTATCATGCTCATCTCTAGGATGGGTTCCACCAGTTGTGGCACAAACTTTGGCTTATGCTTGCCCAGCTGGAACCACATCTTGCGTATCTCCTTGGCCGTATCCTTGCGTATATCCCGATAGCGGGCAAAGACTATTTGACGTTTATTGTCATTGAAGTCATTTAGCTGCAACGGCGATTGCACCAAAAAGGCAATCGAACACTGAAAGAAGTTGGACCAGATCTGTTTGTCAAACACCGGACACAGGAAGTAATCGGTTATGACCATGCTCAGTTGCTGCAGCGCACCAAGTATGACCGTATTCTGGTGCATAATCATGTCCATCCAGTCGCGTGGAAAGACAGCCTTCTGATGCGGCGACACAAGCTCCTCGAATACAAGCAGAATCTCAATGACGAAATCCTTAAGCTCGCCATGTTGATGCAAATCATTGACAAAGTACTTATAATGCTGTGCATCCATGCGCTGCAATATGCCCAACATAATGGCAAAGAACTGGCCAACCACGCCCGTATCCCGATCCAATGAATGTGCCGCCTTCATTACAGAACGCAATAATATGATCATTATGTCACGTACATCATTGTGTGTGGGTCCAACATCCGGGCGATATAGCAGCTTCAGGATATTATTCATTATGTTGATGCACTCGGCGATCTAGCGATAAAAGTTGTTTAATTAGCTTTAGCTTAAGTCTTTCAAATATCCTATAATAATCAATTAAATGTTAACGCCTTCTCTGCTCTCCGCCTAGCTATGCTTCACATAAGAAATTAAGTTAAATATATTAAATAAATTAGTGCATGTAGTAATAAAAGAAAACACAAAAAACATTGTAAATTAAGAAATAACATTGATAATTATTTAAAAAAAAAAGTAAACGGCTGCATTAACATAAAAACAAACGTGGCAAACACCAACATTAGCAAGCAATGTTGAGCTTTCAAAAGCTTCGGCATCGCTGAGTAAAGCTTTGTGCACTGCTTGCACACTGGCATAAGGAAAGCTTACAAATTAAAAGCCATTGAGCATAAAGTGCACAAATCACCGACATAGTGCAAAATGGCAGAAAGCTAAACATAACTTAAACCTACAAATTATAATTAAATATAAATATATAAACACAATTGATTGTGGTACAACGCAAAAAGGCAGCTGAAGCTTTGAGTTTGGACGTGCGTTACAATTGGCCTGATCTCAGTTCTGAGATTGTTGTGCAATTTGCTTATTTTCGGTTGTGTTTAAAATGATTGGTTTTTTTTTTTGGTTTTCGTTTTTGTTACCTTTTTATTGGCAGTCGTTTCACGTGTGTGCAGTTGGGATTTTTTTTGTCCGAGCACTTTAGCGGCTTTCGAAAGATTCTTTTCTTGCTGCCAGATATCGGTTTTCGAGTCACCCTATTTGTATAACACAATTATGATGATAGTGTAACCAACAACAATAGAACAAAAAACCAACGCACCCAACATTGAGTGAATTCATTTGTTGTATAATGGGGGGTAAAAGTACATAAGAGAAACATTTGGATACATTTAGTTGTTGATCATGATTTCAAAAGGCATTTCAAGAATAATATTGTAATAATACACGAATAACGATTATGGTGATAATCATAAAGCCAAATAGGTATTACAGACAAATGAAGATTGACAGAAGGACAGAGAGAGAGAGAGTGAGAGTGGATATATGTATGGATGTGTATGTTATTAAGAAAAGTGGACGTTCCAGATGTGCAAACATACATACATTCGCATTATATACTGTGCGTTCGTGTGTATTTTGGTGGGTATGTGTGTGTGTGTGTGAGTTTATGTATAACTAAAGCCATTTGGTCAGATACGGTGAGTAATGAAGGTGGGTTTTGGTTGGTGGATTGTGTGTGGATCGTATGTGTGTGTGTGGTGCTTTAATGAACTGCCATACTAACATCTACTACAAATATGTAGCCAAATAACAAAGAGCAACGCTCATCTAACAGCAAATCCCGTCCATGAATAATGCACGTATAAAAACTTGCAGTGAATCGAATCAAAAAAAAAAAAAACTAAAACACACTCAAAACTATACTAAACAACGATGATGGTCGAAAGATGTTCTCGCTAAACATACAGATCGAGCGCTTACTAAACAATATTACACAGATAGTTGTGTACACATTATATAATACTTACAGGCTTATGAGATAAGATAAGACATATACATTTAGTTTATAGTATGAGTTGTTTGCAATTGCTGTGCTGCTACTTTACAAAGTGCTTAAGACTAGGGACACGTGACAATATTTAACAAACACACAAGACAAACACGCATAACATAAACTCAATAAAATGCAATCAATAATGTAAAGTTATAAACTAAACCACACATAATACCCTTGCAGATATATATGGTATAAACTTGCTCTGCAAGCGTATTCAAAACAATTATTTAATGCAGCATGCTTAACCTTAACTAACAAAACAAATTTCAAACGGCTACAAAAAACATATATCAATAACTAATACGTTTTTGAAACTGAGCAAAATTAAGACAGCTCACATGTCCAGTTAATAAATAAATAATATTTTAATCTACTTAATTTCTAGCGCTTTTTCTTGCAGCTCTCATAAAAGTTTAGCTATAGCAAAATGGCAATGAAAAATTAAGTTTTGATAAGTGTATTTGATTAAAGTTGAATTATTATTTGTTGCTGATTAAATTAATATTTGAAATAAAATAGCGCTGAGCATTTGCAGTTGAGTTAAATTAGTAACATTTGATTATTTGACTTGAACATGTGCTTGGTTATGTTTTAATTTTGCGTCTTGTTGTTGCATTCACAAGAGCATATATAAATATATTTATGTAAAAAACACATATATTGAAACGATGCATTAAGATTGTAAACAGTATGCAATTTCCGATGGCTTATTAGTGGCACAAGCAATGTAAAAGCTGGCATTAAACATACCTCCTCCTTGCTCTCGAGATGATCCTTAATGTGTTTACAGAATACTGGCAGCAATATGGCACGGCACTTTGGAGAGCTAAACAGTTTGGTTTCCACAAATTCCTTGATGCAGCCCATTTTTGACTGAGTGAGACGACGTGGTGGAAACTTTTCCAATATCTCCACTATCCAAATGCTAAAAGTGTTCAAAGATTTCCATTTATATGGTTCTTATAAGCATTAAACAATTGTTAACGCACCTGAGATGCACTTGATCAAAGACCTCCATTAAATCGGTAGCTATAATATGCAGATATTTCAACAAGGCTCCCTCTGACTTTAGTAAATGGCTGTGGCATCCAATCATGTCGATAAACATCTTCAGTAGTTCCTGCAGCCGTGTGGCAAAGTCCGCATAGTCATTGTCACAATTCATTGCTGCATACAAAACGCGTGATCTTATGATAAACTTCATGACATAGTGCAGACATCGTGCCGTCTTATAGAGACGACGCACTTCTGGGCTCTCCTCATGCTCAATGCCATCGGCTGACTTTTCGCTCGGTGTGATCGCATCCCTTATATTGCGCTGCAGTCCATCCATCAGTTTTCTATCGAAAAAAAAAAACCAATTAAACATTAATTAAATGTACATAGAGTAGATTGTATTAACAAACTTACGTATAGGCCAACGTAGCAGAGAAACTCTCATTGATGTACACATCGAGTACGGTAAGAAAGTGTCGGTACTTCAGATCGGACACAGTTTCGATCAAATGTATGATGCTCATGAAGACTAATTGATCATATTTCTCTGGATTGTCGTTCTCCACCAGAATGTTGAATAGCGCATCGAGTATGTCCTGCAGGAATTTAACCACCTCTTCACCGGGCACCATAGATAGTGCATTCAGCGATTGCTCCAAGGTCTCTTTGTGCGCTGACCAATGCAACAATCCCAGAAGGCTTACTAAATGGCAGAATAAAGATTATTTTAATTGCTTGACTAAGCAAATTAGGAAATTTAATAATAAACTTACCGCTCTGTGTTAGCTTTGTGCTGCAAAGATTAACATCAATGCATAACTGATCCTTGGGTAGAAGACTCAGACCGCTCATCGAAGGTTTGGTGCCCATCAATTCGGCTGTGGTAGCCGGTAATTCCATATAGCTATTGGCCACCGTCTTGTCATACTTCTTGTGATCGATTTTGTAGACAGCAAGAATATGCTGACCCTGTGTTATGGTGGTGCCATTGGACTGCATAAGACGCACATAGGATAGGCCGAATGGCTTCTCGGAGCGATCCTTTTGCTCATTGCTGCAACGATGCTTGAGGGTGAAACGCAGATGACATAGCTTGAACTCCTCAATGGACACGTGTATCTTGAAGGTCTCCTGCCACTTGGGCTTATCATCGTGATAATAGACCACCGATTTGTACTCATCGATGGGTGGATGACCGGCACCAATGCTCATCACACCTGGCACCAAATGACCCTGTTCGTTGGCCACGCAAACTGTTACCTCAACATTCTTCTCCGACGTTTTGGCAATGCGTGCAAATTCACCACTACAGATGGTCAAATAAAGATCGTTACGCACATCACCGGGTAGAATAACCTCAGGGAAGCCCATTTTGCGTGCCACAGGCACATTGGTGTGCACAAGGCGTGGGAAATCCTCCTTGATCTGTTTAATGTCACCGCGCAGCACCTCAAAGGTAACAGCCATTTTAGATTCAATCTTGCCAACATCCTTGTTGGCAATCAACTTGCGTAACGTGCCATCCAGTGTGTCCTTCTCGCACATGATGAACGGCAGATCCAGATTGTTGCGAAAGTCTTCTGGCTTGCTTATAATCGACGTCAGATCCTTGCAGGCAACACCAAAGGGACGTCGCATCATGTACTCACTGGTGCTGGCCGAAGATCCATTCGAATTGACCGACAGCTGTGAGTGTATGCGACTGCCCGCCGTTAGCATACTGTTCGCAATGCTAATGCGCCTTGAGTCCGTGGAATCCTTCATCTCCATGGAACCAATGCGTATGGCATAGCACACCAGATACATTTTTGATATATTTAAATCATTGCGACTGAGATCGGTGAATAGCACACGGTTATTATCAAACTGATCAATATCTCTGGCAATACCGGTACGCGACCATTTCACCACATAGTTCTCACTAATGGGCTTATGCGTATTGCCATTAAAGAGTGCAAAGAGCAAATCCGAATCCTCCTGGAACTTGCACACAAATGCATTCACATGCAGCAGAATGTTGTACGAGTATTTATTGAGGTCACGCGTCATATCACGATCGCCGAGCAAAGACTGTAACTGAAAAGTGTTGGAAATTTAGTGAATGGAAAAGTGAAACTTAATACAACTACAAACTCAATTAATTGCGAGTGACTGACTAACAGATACTGTGCAATATCTCTATGCTTTGACTAGCATTGACTTACATTCGCCTTCTCTATGCGCGTAACTGCCTGCACGTGATTCTCGTAGAGCTCTGTGGTGCAAATGGCATTAGTGTCCAGTATATCGCCGCTCTCGTCACGCACAACCATGTCAAGACCCAACAGCTTGTTGCCAGTATCAATCTGTGCCGTTGCCTGCAGTTTCACCTTGCGCATCTCGTCTAGCGGCAGATTGCCGGATATCAAGGCTGCTCGATTGTTGTTCAGCTCATTCATTTTTCGACGTATCTTTTGAAATTTGTCATTTGTGCTCTGCAAAAGCAATAAGCACAAAGTTATGCAGCTATATAATTTATAAAATGAAATTAAATACATACCAGAAAATAACTCTTGGCAATGCTACTCCACTCCAGCAGCACTTTTGTGATCTCCTCAACGATATCGGTGCGTTGTATGCAATATTCGCCATTGACAATGTTGAACTCACACAGATGCACATAGCTTTTGGGGAAGATACCGCGTATTTGTTTCTCTCTGCAAGCGGAAAAGGGAACCAAAAATAAAAAAAAGGAACAGAATATTAAAATGTGGCCACCATATGCTTAACTTATTTTATGATATTTATAAATGGACAAATAAATATGTATATATATGAAAGAGTTTTCAACAGTGGGGAAGGCTAAGAGAACAAATAATTTGTTCTTCAAGCAATGACTGGCAATAACTTTGGGGCTAACCCTCGAATACATGTTTCAATGATTTATGCACAATATACTTTTATAACTGCAGCATGACACAATTCATTGTCGCCGCTGATGAATTAGCCAATACAAACCGAACCGAGCGAACGCTCAACTGAAGCTGCGTAAGGGCTCAACTGAGTCGTCATTGGTTTTTGGGATGCAATCGGGGCAGAGGAAGTGCGAGCAAAGTGTGACACTCGCAAATGAAATGGAATGCTTTAATTTGGCTCAATTCAGCATTTGACATGCGGGGTGGCCAGCTTAATTGCCTGAGGCAACAACAGAAACAGAACAGCACTCAAGAACCATCAATCAAGCTGCGGCCTCCCAGCATTCAAATACTTAACTGATAGTTAACCGACGCTGCGGCTGCGTAACTATTTGGGATATTTTCGTTGTGTATGACAAATTGTTGCGTTGAACTTCAATCAGGTGGCAGCGGAGTGGAAGTGGAAGTGACCTTCAAAACTATATATAATATAGTTTAGGGCAATTGATTTTTACGGAATTGAAAAAACAGCAAGAAGCAGTGGGCTTCTATATAATTGCTTATCGTTTGAAAATCGTGAGAAAATGCACAATTAAAATTGATATTTCATTATAAATAAACAGAGGCAGAGTCAATGGGCAACAACAAATATGAATTTCGGACCACTGAGGTTATCATAACGCATTGAATTTCTTTTTAAATGCCACACACACACACCACACAATTTTTATCGCTTCGATGGCAATAAATGCTTGGGAGTGTATCAACTACAGTGAAAACCTGGCACAACGAATTGATTGAATGAATGTTAAGGCTATTACATGATGACTTAATGAACTTAGCTAGTGTGAACATTTACTTTCCACCAGTTTCACTGTACTCTGTCCGGGTTATGGGTCAGCAGAAATATGAGAAAAGGTCAGCTAGCAGCTAGCCAATCGTTATATATATTTACTAACGTCTGTGGTTCTTCTTTGTAGCTACTGTATCTCAACAGTTGTTGTTGTTTTTCATCATTGCTTGCTTTCAACGATAAGACAATCCAGTAAACGTCTCAAGTGTATATGTATGTTTGTGTCCAAGCGCTGGCAAGACACAAAACACCATAGATAAATAAAAATAACAAAACAAAAAAAATACTACGAACCTTTCTCTCCCACCCTCTCCCAAAAAAGAAAACAACAACAAACTAAGAAGGCAGTAAACCAATATGTGAAGTAGAATGAAAACCCAGCAAAAGGGTCAATCCTATCGTATCATATCGTATCGGACACAAGTTTTATCTTTGAATTTCGAATGGAAGTTTTTGCCACATGGCCGCATCTGTTTTGGGAGCTGGGCATGCATGCATTTGGTATTGGGTAACTTGGCACAGATTCCAACAAAACTGATTAAGTAAACAGAACAGAACCGAATAGAACAACGGCCAAATGGGCAGCATCTTGGCCAACAACAGCTGCTTACCTGATTTACTATGCATGTGAACAGTTTTTGAACCATTTCCGTTTCTCTTATGAAAACAAACAAAGCAGTTGGAGTTAAAAAATGATAAAGAAAACAAACTTCGACTCTTTAAATAGCTCTTTAAAAGAATTCAAGTTGTAAATATTCAAACAATCTTTGTTTCTTTCATCATAATTTATCGCCTGATTTAAGATTGCATACTGCAATTTATTATCGTTTTAAAAAAAAAAAAAATACAATATTTTAGATAAGAAATCTTGTAATTGCTTTAGTAATTTTGATATTACAACACTTTTCACATACTGTTTAATGGAATTTCATTATTTTTCCAAGTCTATTTTAACAATAGCTGGGTATTTTTTGATTAACATCCATATGGAAATTTGGCCTAATGTTAAAGTTAATGAAAGTGAAAGTTTTAAATGATAGATTGATTCGATGATATAAGAAGGGCTTTACATACTTTTGCTTGTAGCCGTAGTACCAATGGGTTGTTGCCTTAAGAATTATGACAGCATCGCCAACATCCAAATTTAAACGATGCGGCTTCGTATCCTGATCAAAGTTGCATTTGGCTGTAAATACAAAATGAAAAGAGAGGAAATAAATCGTTAGTTGATATTAAAATGAATTATATTGTTTGTTTGTTAGTCGCATCACCTGTTGCGCTATGCAGCAGCTAAGTGAAACTGAGCGCTGAATCTAGGCAAATTAAAGCTTATGCAAATTAAAGCTCGCCAACACACACACACACACACACACACACTGCTGTTTTTGGGGTGAGGGTTATCAATTACTTTTAGTTAGCACAAATACCATATTTAGATTGGGTTCGGAAACTAGGGTGGCCTGCTGCTTGTCTGTCCAGCGGAAGGGGTGAATGGCGTGCTGATAGCTTTGACCCTTTCCGTTCTACGTGAGATTTATCTAACTGTACACTTCCTATGCCACAAAACAGATACGAGTTCTAGTTAAATGACGCATTTCGTTGAAGCTCAGCGTAAAGATGCAAAAGAAACGCATCAAGACATACAAGCATATAATCAGTAGAAGTGCTTGGTGGAAAGGGGGTAGGGGGGGTGGGTTGGGTCGAGACAAAAAACGCAAAACGAAGTTAGTTGGGGCGACATCGTCATCACTTCCTCGCCCGATAATGAAAGCCATGCCACAGCTGCAGCCAACGCCAAAGGCAGACGCAACAACAACAACAACAACAACAATAAGGCCGCCTTCGCGTAATACGCCACGGGTGGTGGTGGCGTTGCCGTCACCGTCACCGTCACCGTCGTCGTTGCCACCGTGCCGGTCCAATGACCGATGTGCGGTCTACTCTCTCTCTCTCTCTCTTTCACTCTCTTGCTCACACATTGCGACTTGTGAACGAGCATAACCAGCGAGAACGACCTCCACCGACAGTGCATAAACTAACAAACAGCAGCAACAACAACAACAATAAGTGTGCAAAAATTTGCAAAGGTATTTTTATTATTCTGTTCACTTTATTCACCACTCGCATTTGTTTAAAGAGTGTGCGAGATTTGTATTTTGTGATCTGCCCAATGGATGCATGGAAAGTTAAGCTTTGGAGAGTGGGTCAATTACGAAAACCAGTCGAGCATAGCTAGCTGGTTATTTTGTTTGTTGCCTTTATATAGCAAATAAGTTTGTTGTTGTTTAGTTAATTGCAAATGCTCTGCGTTGTACTTATATATTTATGAAATGCGAATTGTAACGCTTTAAAATAACAATATTTGATGAGGAAACTAGATGATGTTGGTAAACAGCGCAAGTAGCCATGGACGGATTAAATGTGCCTAACAACACGAAGATACCCTGTTAACATATTCCTTCTCTATCGTCCTTCTGTTTCCTTGTCTTTCTCTTACCTAAGGTTTCCTTCTTTCTTTGTTCTTAAACCTCTGTAAACCTTTCTTTTCGCTCACATCCATCTTTTAGTCTAGATCACCTTCTCACTTGTGTAACAAATAATTACATCTTTGTAATTATTGTATTGTAGTATATTTTATATCATATTTCAGTGCAATCAGCGAGTTTAACTTGAAGTGTTCTTATGCAAAATAATAAAACGCCACAATTTCTCAGAACTAATGAATGAATCATGATCATGATGATGAAGTCGACGTTAACGTCGATGCCGACGCCGACGCCGATGCCGGTCAACGAATCAGTCATCGAGCGCTGCTTTACACACACCTTGCTGCTTTGGCAGAGAGACATTGGCTATGAAAAGGTCATTATATTGAAACGATAAGGCAGGAGCTGCAATTGAAACTGACAAGAGCTAGGCCTATCTGCTGAACGGTTGGGAGTAACGGAAACAAACGTGAATAATGAAGTGCATGCGCGACTGGGCTATAAATAAACGAGGGAGCAGGCCAAGTCACGGCTGAATGGTGTGAGAGAGGAAAAAAAAAAAACCAAAAAGGGTAAAGTCAAAGTCGTAGCAGGGCCAGGTAGAAAAACAACAAAGCACACTTTATGACCACAGCCAGGTCTGTGCAGAAGTGCAGACAAACTGCAGCAGCGACCACAACAACGTGTGCAACAAAAGGCAGCAACATTGTTGACAGCGGATGCAGCTGAATGTGCTTACCTTCTTCGGCTCCCCAACACACAGCATTGGGGCAGCACGTGCATAGCGTGTGTGTGTGTGTGTGTGGTGTGTGTGGCTGGCTTAAAAGGTAGCTGTCTATATGCAAACAGTGCTGCTGCCTAGCAAATGAAGCAAAACAATCATAGAAAAAAACAAATATAATAATAATAACAATAACAACAAATTGCCAAGAAGTAAAAAACAAAACTACGACGCTTCGTCATCTTAATAACGCTGACAAGTCAAACATACACATACATACAACAACAATCGTGACTTGACGCCCCAAAACGTCGTCAGCGGCATCAACACTAACAACAACAACGAAAGCTTCAGGTTTAAATGGCACGCGGCTTTTGGCGCGGTTAGTATATATACATATGTACACATGTGTGAGTAGAGTATACGATACAATAGCACACGTTAAGCACGAGTGATAGCTGTGTGAAAAATGGTTTTTAAAGTCATTGCAATCAATTGCAGCTTTGATTAGTTAAAACAGAAGAATAGAATAGAATACACCTCAAGTAGTAAGTAATTTCTGTATTGAAATGATAACTAGCATAAGACAAAACAAAAAACGCTAAGCTTCCAGCAAAAGTAAATGACGAAAACTGTTACAAAACACTTGTCACTGTGACTGTTACTGCTGCTCATCTCTAATTCAACTGTGTTCTTGTTGTTGTTGTTATTACTTTTGTATTGCGGCGCATTAAGTTGGCGTGTTTTCTAAGCTCGTTTGTTCGTTGGCGCTCTCAAAGTTCTCAAAGCTATGAGCTAAGCTATGGCAACGAAAATAAGGTATATACATACATATGTATTTATATGTGTATATGTACAAGTTAAGTTTTTGAGGGTCAATAATAACGATTCTCAGCGGCTAAGACGCAGCTTGTCTGGCTAATAATAGCTTAAATACTTTCAAACATTAAGAACAATATTAAGATTATACAAGGGAGCTAGCTGTGTTTTTTGTTCTCTTAGCGTAACGCTGTTTATGGGCGTGTTGAAACAGAAATTCCATTGTATTCTATGCTGTCCGCCTTGCCTAGATATTTTGCAAAAGTTATTTAACAAACAAACACATATTCGGACAGGTAAACAGAAAGAGAGAAAGAAAAAGAGAAAGAGAAGATAGAAGAACAAACCCTATTTGTAGATAAGATTTTATGGACAGTTGACAGTTACAGTTAATGGCGCCGCGCTCGTAAAACGCACAAAAATTAACCAAGAAAAAAAACTTAAGAAAAAGCCAGTAGAAAGAACATGTTGATGGTACAACCAATTACGGAACGAGCCATAAAACAAAAGCGCAACGCGACAAATGTGAAAATATAAACAAAAACTTGACCCATTTAGGTTAAACAGAGGAGTAATCCAAAAAGAATGATACTTGCATTTTTTTATGGTATTTGTTGCAAGATTGTTATATTCCTGACTCATTTAGCATTCTTAACCCAGGGTTCGTGGACTTTGGCGTCCCTGATCGTAACACTAGAAGTTCGATAAACTGAAACTAGTTTCAACCGCTTTCAATGAGACATTTCATGAGTCATTTGATGCCAATGCCAAAGGCGATCCAATTGCCGCCCACAAGCAAAGCGCCGTTACTTTCTACTTAGATTCAATATTCGCCACAGAGCGAAATTTATTCTTAATTATAGACAATTTCAGAGTCGGATTTTCAAAGTGTTTTCCACGATTGGCAAGCAAAAGCCAATTATAAATCAAGAAGATGCGACAATCATCTTTTGACATTCTCTTATCTTCGAAGCAATAAAAAGAAACAAGAATAAAAAAAAAACCAACCCAATGGAGGCCAATGGCTACGATTAAGCTTCAATTTGGATTGCAAAATGGAAAGCGCAGATTGGCTTTCGACTGCGTTACAGCAAAGAGAAGAGAGCGTGGAATGGGAAATGGAACTGTAACTGAAACTGGAAGTAGATATCAAAATGTAAGTGGGGTTGTCGCTCTTTGAGTCGTTTGCACAACTGCCCGGGGGGATATGCTTATAAATATATAGACACAAACGCTTGAAGGGAAGATGCATTCATTTGATTTGTTTTTGTTATTGTTGTTGTTTATAGTTTCAAGTTGGCAAACAAGGGAGCAGCTGAAGCCTAGGGGAGGATGCAGTAGTGTTTAAGCAAGTGCTAAATCTGGTAAACACACAAGCATATATAATTTTTATCGTTGCTTTTTCGGGTGTAATTGAAGTTGCTTTGTCATGGTAGAAAATTAGCCGCTTCGCCTCGAAAATGGAAAGCACTTTCAATTATGCAAATGAAAAGGCATTTCATGCGCTACGAAAAATTAACGAGCAAGAAAATTTTAATTAAATAGAAAATAACCAAACTTAAACCAGAAAACCAACACTCAATTCGATCCGACTCGACTCAATTTAGCTACATCTTGACTGCGCTTCTTTCTTCACTCCACTCATTTCGTTTCGTCTCACTTTTTCAATGCAGAGCCTCATTAAGTTTTACGTTTGCCTAACTCGTGTTTGTTATTGTTGCTATTCAAACTTAGAAGTAGAATGGTTGCATGGCTATCGCTCTATCTCTCTCTTACTCTCTTTAATTAAAGCGACATCCAAAGAAAGTTGCGCACACAGCGGAGAGTCGAATGTAAATAGCAAAGGAGTACAAACAAAACGAATGCATGTGTGTGGGAGAGAGGTAGAGTAAGGGGAGACATTGTCGCAGGTGTAGCAGACGCCGAACTAATGCCAATGAACAGTAGAGTAGCAAAGCAAATGCCTGAAGGCGACTACAGGTCACAAAATAACACAAATAGACAGACGGCAAGCAGTGAGAGAGGGCGAGAGTGAGAGAGTCACGATAGAGCGCATACGATTGAGTGCGGGTGTGAGTGTGTTAGTGTATGCTCCCGCTACGCATCACACTAGTGGGGGGCCTTAAGTGGTAGGGTGCGCTTCTCTCACTTTGCATTCAAATTGAGCCTTTTAAAAGCATCAAATGACAAATGAAAGAAATAAATACAAACAAAAGCTTAAGAAATTGTCTTTTATTTGCTCAAATGTGGGACAGCGAATCGCATTTTTATCGCATTTCGAAATGCGTTGCATTGTTGTTGCTGTTGCACACGCGCACATACTTATGCATGAATTTGCTTAGTATTTTAAGTTTAAGACGCAGGCGTTAAAACAAAAATAAAATACGAACTGGCGATAAGACAACAACAAACTATTGTTGATAAGCAAAAGTGTGTGTACTTAAGCACATTTTCACGGCTAGCAAATGCAGCCAAAAAATGTGTATGAATTTCAAAATTAATTGGTTGTACTGTAAATGGAAACAACGGTATATTTCTGTGTGACAGAGAGAGAAAGGACAAGTCGCTCACATACGATTTGTGTTTGTGTATAACAGTTTCGCATTACAAGAGCAACAAATCAAACTGCGCTCAATGCCGTTTGTAATCTAACATCATATCTTTTTAATATTACGTACAAAACGCCGCAAAATTGATTAAGTTTATGACAACCGCTCCCACTCCGCAAATACTGATATGTACTACAATTATTTCGACAGTTATGAGTAGTAAGGCAAATCAGGTTGAAAGAGGTGCAGAGTAAGCAGTAGGATGGGGGCAAGGGCAAACACGTGTAAATATTGAGTGCAAACATTGTGAGCATTTTGAATGGACAGTTAATTCGATTACGAGACAGAAAATTGCGCGACTACATTCACATATACACACACACACGCAAACATAACATATATCTATTGAACACCAAAAAGGTCAACAAACAATAGTGCCGACAATAAAATAAAATTTCACACGTACAAGCGACCCGATGAGAGCATTTTAAAAATGTTACATTTGCTATTTCATGGTCATTGCCAATGAATAGAATAGGAATTGTTGTTGTTTTTGTGCACAGTGCATGAGAAATATATGTTTGATCTCTCTCTCTCTCTCTCTCTCTCTCTCTTTATCTTAGATGCATGTCTGTATGCAAGTGTAAGTGAGTGCAGCCAGGCGATAGAGAACAGGTTACAGGCAGGCAAACTCAAGTATTTATGCTTGCGTTGTAAAGTAACGCAAAGATGCGGAGGCTGGAAAAAAAAACCAAGAGGAAGAATATAGGATGCGATTGAAAGAAAAACGAAATTAATGCGCTTCCCTGAAAAAAGAAGAAGAAGGTGGAGATGAAGATGAAAGCGACCACATGGCCGGCGAATGCAAGGGCGAGAGGTGCAGCAGCAACAACAAAAACTACCGTAGCAAACGCAGCAGGGGAACCAGAAACCAAAAACCAAAGTCAGCAAAGCACGCGCACTTGAGCGCAAGGTAAGAATAGAGCGAAGAGCGTGAAGTTTCTGTTATACTTGTTGTTGCTTTAAGTTGCCTTCATCTTTCACTTAAGGTTTTTTTTGGAATTGAGCACCACGCAGCGCACCCACACAATTGTTGTTATTGTTGTTGAGGTTCCAGGAAAATGTAGCATTAATTTAAACACTTTGTTTAAACAATGCTATTTCAACAATTATATATGAGAAAATAATGTACATGTTGTGTGCTAAACATTCATTCAACATTGCTAGACTAATAGAGTTTATTTTTGCTTTTCGCTTGAGTTTTTTTTTTATTTTTTGCGTGTTTGTATTATTTGCTAAATTCAGACTCACCAATGCCAAATGACTGCTTAGCGTTGCAATCGCTCCACACACTCATCGTGAATTGTTGCTGTTGTTGTTGTTTTTAATGATGTTGTCAACTTTTACCACAATAATAAACATAAACACACACACACATGTATAGGCATAAGTTTGTATACACTTTCGATGGCAAAAAAAATTTAGAAAACGAAACGTAAAATTGCAATTAAAACAACAAAAAACGACTTATGAATTAAAGCAACACGTAGTTGTATTAAAAATCTGTGTTTTTTTGTTTGTTTTTTAAAGCCGAAAACTTTTGCATTAAGTTGTTTTGACTTAAATTAAGAATATTATCATTTATTGCACAATTCCATTGCTGTTTTTCTTTATTAATTTGCACTTTTGTTATCGTTTATTTGTTCTCATTTTGGGAGTTGGCCGCACATAATCTCTGCTTACGCTCCCGCACGCACACACACATACACTTGAGCGGGCATATTTCCACTTCGCTGTTTCGTTCACAATTAATTAATTAACCGGAATGAACCCCGCGCGCAGTGCTAACAACACACGAAACACAACACATTTCAACTGTTGCTCGGCTTCTACTGTGCAATGTGACCAGTCGAAGCTAAGGCCAAAATACGCAAGACCCATTAAAATAAACTACGAAAACACAAATCAAAATACATATTTTATGAAGTTTATTTCTATTTAGCTATACATATTGATTAGTGTGTATATGTTTTTTGTATATATTTAACAATTAGTTTTAGAAATAATGCTTTTAGTATTTTAGAATCCAGGGCTGCAGCAGCTTGTCGCCTGCATGGATTTTAACAACCTCCACAAACGGTCGCACAGTTTTCCGCCAGACAAGACATCGTGAAAAATATTCGGCGCGCCATTTCTGTGTTTGTGCTTCCTAAAATCCATAAATAATCTAAATATAACGTAATAACTATTTTGTATTGTGGAACTGGCATCCACTTGGCGCCTGTCGCACCCTATACACTTTTTAAACATATACTGCGGGAAGCGCACTCGTTTTGCACAAACTTGTGAAATTGCAAAACTGCGCATTGCTCACTTTGCGAGCAGAAATTTGACGACTAGCGAATAGTTTATGTGTGTGTGTTTGTTTAACAAATAGCCGGAGACGGATCATTCAACATGTTTGGCGGAGCTAAACCCTCATTTGGAACCGGAGCCGGCGCCACAGGTTTCGGCGCCTTTAGCAATACCGCTGCAGCAACACCTTTCGGACAGTCGGCCTTTGGAAAGCCAGCGACGCCAGCGTTTGGAGGAACGCCCGCTTTTGGTGCACAGCCAACACAGCCCTCGATGTTTGGCAGTGCAGCAGCACCAAGTCAACCAACTGGTGGCCTCTTTGGTGGTGCAAGTACATCGAGCGCATTCGGCGGCACAACCGCAGCGCCCACATCGTTTGGAGGTTAGAAACGAATTGCAGTAATTTTTTTTCCATTATACTCTTACTAAGAGTATTAGAGTTTTAACATTATGTTTGTAACGATATTGTTACTCAGCATAACTTAAACAAAATTTAAGAGTATTAAAAAAATGAAGCGGTTAATTAAATAAACAATATTCTTTAAGTTAATGCTTGCAAGGGTACCAAAAATACATAATTTCGAAGATATTTGCCCTAATTAATATTTTATTTTTTTTTTTTAGCTTTTTCGCAGCCGCCTCAGCAGACCTCAAGCATATTTGGATCAACACAGGCGGCACCAAATACATCGCTCTTTGGCCAAACTGCAACAAGTGCGTTTGGGGCCGCCAAGCCGGCTACTTTGGGCATGACAAGTTTTGGCCAGACGCCGGCAGCGCAGCCGCTGTTCGGCCAGCAGCAGACAGTGGCATCCAGCTCATCCGGATTTGGTAGCTTTGGCCAGGCGGCGCCGACAACATCAAATGTTTTTGGCAGCGGCGCTGCTTCAGCATTTGGTCAACCCCAATCGGTGGTGGGTGCAGGTGGTGGTCTCAATACCGGCACCTCGTTGGTCAAGTATCAGCCAACAATAGGCACGGACACGCTGATGAAAGCCGGACAGACGAATAATGTTAATACCAAGCAGCATTGCATCACAGCCATGAAAGAGTACGAGGGCAAATCGCTTGAGGAGTTACGCATTGAAGATTATGCAAGCGGTCGCAAGGGTCCACAAGCGGGCAGCGCGCCGGGTGCTTTCGGGTTTGGCAGTCCTGCTGCCGCTACACAACCTACAGCAGGCGGTTTATTTGGATCGCCGGCACAGCAGCAGCAACCGGGCGCCGGTCTGTTTGGTCAGACGGGCCAGGAGAACAAGAGCCTCTTTGGTAGTTCAGCCTTTGGACAGCCGGCCACAGGTAGTGCGTTTGGCGCACCCGCCCAGCAGAATAACTTCATGCAGAAGCCTTTCGGTGCGCCTGCTACGAGCGCCTTTGGCACAACAACGACCGATGCTGCAAATCCGTTTGGTGCGAAGCCAGTTGGTTTTGGCCAGACTGGTGGCAGCATGTTTGGCCAAGCGACTGCTACAAGTGCTGCTCCCGCTTTTGGACAGACTTCAACTGGGTTTGGCGGCTTTGGCAGTACGGCTGGCACAACCTCTCAGCAAACGCCTCTCTTTGGTGCCACAAATCCAGCGGATCCCAACAAGCCCGCCTTTGGATTGGGTACTGCCGTCTCGGCCGCTAATCCTGGCTTTGGCGGCTTTGGTTCACCTGCAACCAGTACCGCTGTCGGTTGTCATTTTGGAGCAAAGCCAGCACCCAGCTTTGCAGCACCCGCCTTTGGCGCCAGTTCCACAACAAACACAGGATTTGGCAATTTCTCATTAAGCAACAGCACTGCACCTGGCGCTGGTGGTGGCCTCTTCAACACAAATATGAATAAACCGGCTACATCGGCGTTTGGCGGCTTTGGCACCACATCGGCGGCACCGCTTAACTTTAATGCCGGTAACACAGGCAGTTCCATCTTCAACAATGCGGCCAAGCCAGTCAGCGGTATGTTTGGTGGCAATACCACGCTTGGCTCTGGCCAAGGAACCGCACCCACTAGTAGTGGTATTTTTGGCGCTGGCGGCGCAACTGGTGGTTTTGGCACCAGCTTGGGCGGTGGCTTTTACAACATGGGTGGCGGCAATACGGCTCTGTCTGGCATGGGACTTGGTGCATCGCCTGCTCAGGGTGTTGTCATGGTGCCCATACATCAGCAAATACTATCCAAGGTGACTTCGCCGTACGGGGACACGCCCATATTTAGAGATCTGAAGCGCAACGATGAAGTGGATGCCACACGTGCCACAAACCCAGCCGCACAGCAGGCAGTTTTGGATATGAACAGCCCTCATTACAAGATCAATGACAAGGACAGTCCGGCAGGAGTGAGGGTAAAAGCGCTGGTCAGCTCCCGGAACAGCAAGTCTATGTTTGATGGCCTAGAAGAGTTTGACGCAAGTGTCGAGGGCTTTAGTCTCAAGCCGAACGCAAAGCGTCTGGTGATCAAGCCCAAGGTAAAGACACCAATGAGCACAAACGAGCCAAGCAGCATTAATCAACAGCACAGCAGTCCCTCTCTGGCTGGACTGCGTCAGCAAAGTAAATCGATCTACGGCGCCATACCTAACGATCCACAGCCCAGCAACAATGGTGGCACTAATGGTTCGCCAGTAACTAGCAGAGCCGATGCGGATAGCAGCCGTCGCGAGTCTTGGTTGCATCCCAACAACTTGGCCAAAGTTCGTCAGCACAATCTGCAGTCGGGTATGGATCAGTCGCCTCTGAACAGCACCCTTACTGATTTGGTGCCACGCAAGCCACTGGATACATACAAGAATGCGCCACCTGCACGCCTCTCAGTGTCCACCATACCGGAGAATCCGTTCGAGGATCAAGCCAGCGCCATTGCACGTCGTGACACTTTTATTTCGGAACATGGTAATGAGAGCACGCTGTCAAACCGTTCCATTGAATCGGAGCAGCGTCTGGCCATTGAATTACCCACCGATGCAGATCCCATTGCTGATGTTGACACTGAGCCACATCCAACTGGTATTGTGTTAACCCGTGTAGGCTACTATACCATTCCCCAATTAGACGATCTTAAGTCCTTTTTGGCCGAGGATGGCTCCTGCGTGGTGCCTGATTTTACTGTAGGTCGTGAAGGCTATGGCAATGTATACTTTGGCAAAGAAATGGACGTCGCTGGTCTTAATCTGGATGAAATAGGTAGGTCAACCTAGTAAGATTATTTTCTGTTGTTCATAACTAATCTTTATTTTGGCTACAGTACATTTTCGCAACAAGGAGATTATTATATATCCCGACGATGATAATAAACCGCCCATTGGCAGCGGCTTGAATCGGGAAGCTCAGGTCACTTTGGATCAGGTGTGGCCAGTGGACAAGACCAAGCATGAGGCGATTAAAGATCCACAGCGTCTTCTCGATATGGACTGGGAGGCGAAACTGCGTCGCGTCTGCGACAAGAATTCTACACGTTTTATTGAGTACCGCCCGGAGACAGGTAGCTGGGTATTTCGCGTAAAGCACTTCTCCAAGTATGGATTAGACGATAGCGACGAAGAGTGTGAGGAGATACCCACCGATGCCAAGAAGGCAAAAATGGCTGCTATGGAGGCACAGATTGGACCCACTACCACCGATAAAATGACATTGACATCGCTACGGAAGGCGCAAAAGATTTCCGAGGAGGCTGGTCGCAACATGGATCCCAAATCGTTGGCTATGGGCGTTGCCAATGGCTTCCGACCCATGGACAACTCCGCAGAGTTCATGATGATGGATAAGACGCGTAAGTAACTGGATTCAACTTACCATAAAGATAAAAAATAACTATTTACTTTTCACCACAGAATTCTTTCAAGCCGGTGGCGGCACAGATTTCTCCATGTTCGATGCGCCTCGCAATGTAGCCAGCCCTACGGCTCCATTAAGTCGAGATTTTATGGGCAACGAGCCGCACAAAGTGCAGCTAATGAAATCATCGCTATTTATTGAGGACAGTGACGATGAGATGGGTGTGTACCTGCTTAATAACATAAACAAACACCCAATAAACTAATGCGCATTATTTTAGATTAAAAATATAACTGATTAAATATTGTACAGTTTGCGCAGTTAGTTATCTTGTTAAGTGTCTAATGTATTGTATTTTGCTATTTTAATGTTGCTTGTTAAAGATTATATAAAGCTAACCAGTTGCTTAAATATGTTTATTGCTTTACCCTTTTTCCCTTGTCTATTTTGATAGATTCTTATCCTGTGCCTGAAAGACAACAACTGCTACAGCAGCATCGTACACAAAACCTGTTTAGCCAGGACACAGATTTGTGGAAAGAGGCAGCTGCCTCAGAGAACTCCAGTGAATATGGACGTCAATCGCCAATGTTGGCAATATCCTCATCGAACTCGGTAACAAGCATAATTCGCGAGCTGCAATCCGAGGTAATAGCTTAAATAAAAACGTAATCAATTTTGTGCCTGTTACTTATCTCTATAAATTTCAGACATCTTCGGTGGCAGCTGAAAGTATTAATCCAGCGGAAAAAAAGTCCCAAGCAACCGTCTTGGGTAGCCTAAAGCCCTTTAATGTTGTAATAAAACCGCGAGTAGCACCTGAGAAAGTATTTGCTTCCGTTGTGCCGTTGAGTCGTTCCATTGCATATGGCATCTATAACCACTGGATAGCTGATTTGGGCTTTTACAAGGGGCGCAGTTTGAAGCTTAGCTTTGGCCCACAAAACACACTGATGGTGCCCAACACGTTTAACAATTTGTGCAGCTTGCGAGAGAGTAAGTACATACAATTCGATTTTGTTGTGTATTTAAACAAATATGCTCTCTTCTTCCTTATATTTACAGTCGGCAAAGCTTCACCAGCAGCTATAGCTTTTGAGAAACGTGCCTCGAACGATTACTCGCCAAGTTTGTTGCAGCGGCTTCAATTCAATACAGTGGATAAATACGAAAACTTTTGCGATAGCATTGTTCCGCATTTGGAAGTGCAATTGCAGGACTGCATTGCCGAAGAAATAGAAGGCAGCAACTGTCCCTGGTTGCACTCCAATAATGGAACACAACTAATTGCCAAGCACCTGGCTGCTGCCATGATGCTGTCCAATACGAACAGTATGGCTGCTTATCGAGAGTCCGTGTGGTCTCTTCTGTCTTCACTTTGGGGCGAGCACGAGGATTTAATCGGACAGGAGAACAGCTCTCACTTTGTTGTAATGGGTCGTCGCAATCTGCTTTCCGAATGGCTGGAAAATGAACTGGTCAGCAAGGATTTGCTGGCAAAAAAGGTTGGCAACAATAGTTATCTAAGTCATATGCTAGATTTGTTATCCTGCCATCGTGTGACCGAAGCCTGTGAATTGGCGTTTAAATATGACGATGGCAACTTGGCCCTTATTTTGGCCCAGCTTAGCTCTGGAGCTGTGGTGCGTATGCTTATGGAGGAGCAGCTTTTTGCTTGGCAGCAAAGCAAATCAGACAAGTACATCAGCTTGGAACGGCTTAAAATGTACATGCTTGCTGCAGGCGTTCCACAAATGCAGTCGTCCCACGGCGCTATCAATCTACTGGAGGACAGCAGCTGGCTGACTGTATTGGCTCTGCAACTGTGGTACTTTACCGCTCCGACCTCTAGTATAACCGATGCATTGTTAGAGTATGACAAGTCTTTCCAAGCTGAAGAATGTTATGCGGATCCACCTGAACCAACCTACAAGGGCAAGGCACCGTTTAATTGCCAGCAGCCCGTCTATGATCTGCGCTATCATCTTTTGCAGCTCTACTCAAGGCGTGGGCATACCTTAGAGAAAACGTTAAACACAATAACACATACCGCAGATCCCATGGACTTTCGCCTTAGGTGAGTATCAGAAAATTCCAATAATTGTAACTTAAATAGTAATGATATTGTTATTATTAATAGCTGGATGCTGCTGCAAACACTAGATGCGTTGGGCTATCATCATTGCTCCCCGTTGGCCGAGGCGCAACTGCATGTGAACTTTGCCAGTCAGCTGGAGAACGAGGGTCTTTGGCATTGGGCCATATTTGTACAGCTGCATATTAAGGATCGCAATCAGCGAGAACGCGCCATACAATACACGCTACAGCAACATGTCAGCGTGACCCATGTGGAGCTAAATGCAGAGGAACAGTTTGTCATCCATCAGTTGGGCGTACCCGAATCGTGGGTGGACTACGCCAAGTCACTTAAGGCGGGTGCCATGGGTAGACATCACGCTCAGGCAAAGTATTTGCTTAAGGCCAAGCATTGGGTGCAAGCGCATGAGATAATTTTCCAGTATATCGCACCAGATGCTATTATAAACAGTAAGTACAACAGTTAGTAGTTAGCTAAATGTATCTATATTAAACTGTTTTCCCATTGCAGATAACCTGGAATACTTGTACAGTCTGCTTAGCCAATTTGAATGCACGGAGGACAATGTGGTAAAGGTGCCAAATTGGACAAATCAGGGACAAATATTTTTGGATTTCATCGACATAAGCGCCAAGTTCAGGCAAATACACAACGTCACCAGCAATGCAGATATGGTTGCACGCTGGGAAAGCCTTAGGCCACAGCTTAGTGAGATTTGCTCACGTATTAGCCTATTGCCGTGTCCCACATCTAAGCATAGACTCTGCCAGAGCGAGATATCCAAGTGTTTGACCTGTCTGGTGCATGGCATTCGCATAGTGTGTGAAGAATTCGATTCGTGTTACATTATAGAAATGGCATCAGACCGCTTGCCCATGCCACAGGAGTTTATTACCAAAGAGCAAAGCAATCTGCTCGAAGAGTTTATGCATAAAATGTTGAATCGTTTGCCAGAATCGGAGTCCAAAACGCAAACAGCTCTTATGCGCCGCAACCCAGAAATGATAATATAAAATTATAAATAACATTAAAAATCCATTAAAAACTAAGCAGGGAACGTAATTGAGCGATATATAGTTTAGCTAACAGTTTATTTTAGATTTATCAATTATTATATATATATATATTTATATGTGTATGCCAGATCAATGATAGAAACAATGAATAGGTTATTATGTATACAAAACTATAAACTACCTGTAAAATAGGCAACGTTTCGTTTAAAAGACACACTATCAATTATATTGACTTGATTATTGTTAATTTTGTTTACAGTGTAGAATTGCTCAAATGTTAAAAAAAAACCGATTATTTGATAAACAATAAAATTGATGTTTGTTTTATGACTTGAAAAATTTCAAAGCTTTAGCCTAATATCGATAACTGTTACTAATCAAGCTCTCCAAAAGCTCTTGTTGCTAGCGATCAGTCGACGAACGGCTTTCATTAAAAGCACAAAGTAAATTTTTCTCTATTAAGTGTTTGATTTGTTTGCAATAAGCAGTTAGTCGCTTTAAATTGCGCAATTAAGCATGGCAGATGCCAAGCCCAAATCCTGGTGTGGACGTGGTCAAAAGCCGCGCGAGTTTACCAAGCACAAGCCCATCATTTGCTACGATAAGCCGGCGGCTGCTGTTGTTTCCAAGGATGAATACGATGTAAGTGAATTGAACATATAATAAATGTATATTTTAATTTATTTTACTGTTCGAGGCTAAGCGTTATCAGGCATTGACAGGCCAATTGGTGGAGAGCTTGGTTGTGCCAAAGCGCGAGGCACGCACCTGGACAATGCGCGAGGGCGATCTGTGCCGCATTACTGTACACGAGGGTGCCCAGGTGGGTGATGTAAACTTTTGGAACTTGGAAAACCGGCAAGAGCGTTTCTATTCGGGCAAAACTCGTCAGCTGCATGCCGCCCATTTAAAGGTGTACGATAGACTTTGGAGCTGCCTGCCCTACCTGCGTCCCATGGCAACCTTTGTGTTCGATACCCTTGCCAAATATGGCATCGATGAGGATGGAGGCGCATTGCATGATGTGATTGGCACACGCTGTGATGATTACACATACAAACTTATAACGGGACAGCAACGAGTGGGTAGCTGTCATAGCTCCCTGGTCAAGGCTGTGGTGGAGGAGCGTGGGATGTGCGAGCAGGATGTGCATGATGTATGGAACATATTCATGTGCACGGGCTTTACTGCTGATACGCAGCAATATTTCTGCAAGCCAAGTCCGGCGCAGAAGGGTGACTTTATTGAGTTCATAGCCGATATGAATCTATTGGTGGCTCTTAGTGCTTGTCCACAAGGGGATGTTTCCATACCTGTTGGCGCTGAGGTACCCGATAAGAAGTGTCATCCCTTGAAGGTTGAAGTATATCGCAAAAAGTAATCTTATATTTGTACATATCTAGGATAAAGATTAATAATAACATAATAAACTTAAGTTCGCCATTTATATTGCTTTTTAATAGGGGGAAATAAAATTTATTCTGCTCCCAAAAGTATGTTAAATCTTTGTAATTGATACAAATTTAGCCAATTCAACAACCTTTTTCAACTTCCAACACAAAAAGAGTCAGTTGCATTTTAGTATTAAAGTATTTTTAGTTTGTGTTACATGGTCTCATTGAAATGTTTTTGTGAACAATTTATTTTTCTTATTTTTCGCTTGGTGTTAACATTAACAAGCGATTAGATTTAAGTTCGGTACACAATGAATACCATTATTAACGAGGATGATCGTCAAAAGCTGAGTAATTACATACTTAATCCAGAAATATCAATCCATGATCCACTGCCTGATGTACTGCCACGCAAATTCAATGAGATGCGCCTGTTGCACATACCGAGGTGTCCCGGCACTACAAAGCTAATACCACGTAGAGATGCGGCTACGGGTGAAATCGTTGAGTTTGTTGAAGTCGATGTGGAGGAGGTGGGTGCCAATGCAAATAACTCAATGTCTATGCAACGTGAACCGGGCCTGTTGGAGGAGATAACGCGAGGCTCTCACATGAACTATCCCTTTTGGCCGGGTGGATTCGATGCCATCGATCAAGCCGCAGAGTTAGTTGATCTTGACGTGGACAACTTTGAGTTTGGCGATAAGCTACTTACTGTGCCGCCGGGTTTTACCAGCGGTCATGACTTCTCACTGGCCAAAAAGATGCCCGACGAAAGTGTGGCCGCCATAAATAATGTAAATTTGCTGGATAAGCTGGAAGAAGATCTGGATGTACAACAATGGCTTGAAATGACGCGCAGCGACACCGACACAGTCAAAACAAATGCTTCGCAAAAGAATCTACAATTTCCAACAGAATTTCAAGATGTCGACGATGAAATAATGAATGCAGATCTAAAACCGGTGCTAAATATATCGACGACAGCGAAAACCTTCAGTAGCGAATGGGCAGAAATGGTGGACATTAGTCAGCCGATTAACAATTTCAAAGAACAGATACCCTTTCCCGCCATGGAGTTTCCGTTTGAGCTCGATGTATTCCAGAAGCAAGCGATTCTTAAGCTGGAGCAGCGCCAGTATGTCTTCGTGGCGGCACACACATCAGCAGGCAAGACCGTTGTGGCGGAGTATGCTATTGCATTGTCCAAACGGGATCTAACCCGCACCATTTACACGTCGCCCATTAAGGCGCTGTCGAATCAAAAGTATCGCGACTTTCGCAAAACATTCAAGGATGTTGGCTTAATCACGGGCGATCTACAGATTGAGCCGACCGCCTCATGTTTGATTATGACCACCGAAATCCTACGCTCTATGCTTTACTGCGGCAGCGAAATTACACGTGATCTGGAATATGTCATCTTTGATGAGGTGCACTATATAAACAATCCGGAGCGTGGTCATGTATGGGAGGAGGTCATTATACTACTGCCCGATCATGTCAATATCATCATGTTGAGCGCCACTGTGCCCAATACAATGGAGCTGGCCGATTGGGTGGGCAGCACCAAGAAGCGCAAGGTGTACGTTATAAGCACATTGAAACGACCCGTGCCATTGATGCACTACCTCTATACAGGCGCTGGTGGAAAGAGCCGCGATGACATCTTTTTGCTGGTTGATGCCCAGGGCAAATATCTACAGGGCAACTACGAAAAGGCCGTGGAACGCAAAAAGGAAATGCAAGGCAAATCTAAGGCTGGCGGTGCTAAGAACTATGTCGGCGCTAAGCAAGATCAAAACACCTGGATTGGCATGATCGATTTTCTTAAACGAAACAACAAGATGCCCGTAGTGGCCTTCACCCTGTCCCGCAATCGCTGCGATGCCAATGTCGCTGCACTGCAATCCGTTGATCTCAATACGGCAGTGGAGAAGGGCGCTGTGCAAAAGTTCTTTCTTCAGTGTCTGGCGAAATTGAAACCACCCGATCGCACTATACCCCAGGTGCTAGCACTTAAGGATTCTCTGGAGCGTGGCATTGGTGTGCATCACAGCGGTATTCTGCCCATTCTTAAAGAAATTGTCGAGATGCTCTTTCAGAACGGTCTGGTCAAGCTGCTCTTTGCCACTGAGACCTTCGCCATGGGTGTGAACATGCCCGCCCGCACCGTAATCTTTGATTCACACAAAAAATTTGATGGCACGGAATTGCGCAATCTAAAGCCGGGGGAGTATATACAGATGGCGGGACGAGCGGGTAGACGTGGACACGATGAGAACGGCACAGTTATACTTATGTGCAAGACCAGTGTGCCACCATCAATGGAATTGCGACCCATGATACTTGGCTTGCCCGAGAAGCTTCAGTCGCAATTTATTCTTAGATACGCCGTTATCCTTACCTGTTTGCGTATCGAAAGCATTAAGGTGGAGGACATTATGAAATTCAGCTTTAAGGAATTCAATCAGAAACTACAACTGCCCACGCAGCAGAAACAGCTCCAGCTGGCCGAGGATAAGATCGCAATGCTGCCCGCTCTGGGCAAGCATTTGGAGCCGCTAATATACTTTTACGACAAGTCTGTGGAGTACTGGAAGGAAAAACATCGCATTATGGTGGGTGAATAATCTAGTTTATTTGCTCTTAAAATAATATCGCTTTAATTTAATATGATTTGCAGAAATTTATCGTAACGCAGCCAAAAATCCAAAAGGAATTAAAAGTGGGACGCATCATTGTTGTTACGCAAGGCAAGCACTATAACAAGCTGGCCATATTACTAAATGTTAAGTCCGTGCTTGGCAAGGATACCATCTACAAGGTACTTATGCTGGATCATCAGTTTAAGAGTAGCGAAACCGACATTGTGGATCGCGGCGAGCTGTACTACAAAATCCTCTCGCTGACGCCACAGAATAAGTTCTTTCAGCCTGAAGGCATTGGCGGTCATACGGTGCTGGATATAAAAGTAATTGATATTATCAACATAACCAAATCGACAATCAAGGTGGATGCGGAGGTGATCATACGTAACTGGGAACAGCGGCAGTTGGAACGCTTCAAGGATTCACCGCCAGGCGCAACTGTTGTTAAGGCTGTTACGGAATTGCATCAGCTTAACGAAGCCTATACTGTGAATCCGGATAGCATTAAATTTATTAACATGTCCAAGGAAATCAATGTGAATGCCGACAGTGAAATGGCCACGTTGCACTATGTGGAGCATCTAAAAAATCAGCTGAACGATGTTTTGCCACACACGAATATTGCTGGCTTTGAGCAGGAGTTTGCCAAGGTGTATGAGCGCCGTGTGCTGGAGCTTCACATAGAGGAGCTTAAATTTAAGAACTCGGCCAAAAACTTAACACTGTATCCGGATTACTGCAACAAGCTGCAGGTACTGCGAGCCTTAAACTACATTGATGAGTTGAACGAGGTGACTCTTAAGGGAAAGGTGGCCTGTGAGATGGGCCAGAATGAGCTGCTGATCACCGAGCTTATACTTTGCAATATGTTTAATGATCTGGAACCGGCGGAGATAGCGGCGCTATTGTCGGGTCTGGTCTTCCAGGCAAAAATTCAAGGCCAGCCAGTCATTCCAGAGCCGCTAAAGAAATGTGTTACCGCCTTTGAGCAAATCAATGATACTATATTGGCCGAGGAGCAACGTTGTCAGGCGTCAATTCAAGCCGAAAATAATCTTAACTTTGGACTGCTTGAAGTCGTTTACGAGTGGGCTAAAAACAAAGTAAGTTTCAGCTAAATGCATCTTTAAAATACAGCTAACATGCTTTACTTTTAGCCCTTCGCCGAGATTATGAAGCTGACCCAGGTGCAGGAGGGCATCATAGTGCGTTGCATTCAGCAGTTGGATGAAACGCTGCGTGACGTTAAGACTGCGGCTATACGCATTGGTAATCCTGGTCTACAGTGCAAAATGGAAGAGGCCTCCGCGGCCATAAAGCGTGATATCGTCTTTACTGCCAGTTTGTATACGGAAATGTGAAGCAGATACTAAATTGAATAAAATGAAAGAAAAAAGCCAGTTTGGTTTGACTAAAACTACAAATGATGCATCATGTCAATTACAAATCCGAGCGATACTTATAAAAATGTAAAAATATATATATATGTGTAGAAGAACAACGCAAACGCCACACGGGCATTAGCCGATTTCATCGGGATTCCGGTTTGAATTTTGGCGGGACCATCATGCCAGTCATGTGCTTCTGTTTCTTGGTCTTTTTTGATTTGCCAGCGCCGGATTGAAAGTCGTGCCAACTGTTTACACGACTCTGACGAGATTCCTCAAAGTTCTGCTGCCATTCACGATCCGCCTTAACGCGCTCCTCCTCTTCGATTTCGGTCTCACGTTTACGTTTACGCTCCTCCTGGTCGCGCTGATCAAGTTTTTGCCGCCGCCGTTCCATGTCGGCAAACAGTTTCATAACCATTACATAGATGGCATGTTTATATTTGGCAGGATCATCTTCTGGTATGGGATCAAAGGATCTCCCCTCTTTCTTAAGTTTTTTACGCTTCTCAGCAATCTGAAAACAAAGATATTAAGTTGTCTTTAAAAAAAATAAAACCTTAGGATAATCGGTTTGTATATACCATATGATCTGTGCGGCCCTTAGCTTCCTCGTACACCTCCAAACACTTCTTGCGCGTTAGATCGTTCTCCAATATTTT
The DNA here is from genome assembly GCA_035044725.1 of Scaptomyza caliginosa. Classification (NCBI taxonomy): domain Eukaryota; kingdom Metazoa; phylum Arthropoda; class Insecta; order Diptera; family Drosophilidae; genus Scaptomyza; species Scaptomyza caliginosa. Next base: position 177,635 of record JAWNNR010000979.1, on the reverse strand, counting down.
CCAGGATCGGGCAACGATGTCGAATGCCATTTGAGCACGCTCCTGGTTATCATGATTCTTGTCGGGATGTACTAGTATGGAAAGCGTGCGATACCGTTTTTTAATGTCAGCCACCTCGACGTCTGGCTCAATTTGTAGCACCTCGAATGGGTTAAGATTGAAGTATGTGGAACCTGGACGAAGTAAACGATCAATTTGTTGAGTAGGAGTTAGTACTGAATCGCGTTTTTCAATTTCTTTCACCTGCGAAAATAGTCACAAAATCATTTAATGCAAGTGTTGAAAATTAAAATGAAATTTATTTTTCGGTCTTTTGGAGAGCCTCGCCTTGCCGCAGCCTTTGGCGTTGGCGCTGATACGGCTGCGACACCAACACTGAACTTACTTCTGTGTAGAAGTCCTCAAACGATTCTTTAGAAGTGCCAGGTTGGTCACGCGACGTCGAGGAGGACATTTTGTGTATTTATTTTAGGTCCGGCGCGTTTCTTTTCCTTTTTTTATATTCCGACTGCGTTCTGTTGAATTTTCAGAATGTATAACCAGTATTGCTTAACTGCGCACATTCAGTGCTGTAAAATGCTAAAAACAAAAATTAATGTACAAATATTTTGATGGTTGGTCTACAAAAGTTATTGTGAGTTTAGTTATGAATATATAAACAAAAAAATCTGCGTTTTATAGAAACCTCCAGCGCACTACCACTAAATAAATAAAATTAAACTAAACTACTGCTCACCATAGACTGACCAGTTACCCTTTAAACACCAAACAAGAATCTTTAATTTTAAAGAGCTGAAAACATTGACGCAAGAGGAAAGCATACACATACGTCTGTTATCGCATTAGATATTTATAAAATATTATTATTGTTGGTAATGTTATTAAATTCAATAACAGATCACGATGTCACAAATATATTATTTGTTAGTAAAAATTACTTATTTGTGATATTTATATACAAAAAATTTATTTTTGAGTTGGTTTGTTCAAATTGAATCAATTTGTTTTGCTAATAATTATTGCCCGAAATAAAATCTAGTATTATTAGCAAGTAGTCTACCAAAACAACTGATAAGAATTGGTGGCTGAGTCCTCTCTTGTTCGCCTCGAGAATGCACAAAGTTACTTATCATAACATAACAGATCTTATTTCGGGTCGTGTTATTCAACAGAGTCTGCACTAAACAGCTGTTGCATGTCTGTAATATCATCCCTGAAACGAAATATGGAATAACGTGTACACTTTCTACAAAAACGCTTATAAAATTTCGTTCGATTCATTTAAAATTTTAGTTGAATTCATGATTTTTAAATTAAATCAAGCCAGTTATATTTGCAATTTGGCTTTAAAATCGCAAACTAGACAAATATTATCGTTAAGAAGTACCCAAGTGAACAAAAAAATGAGCACGTGCACAGCCTTAGATGCTAACTCATCGGATATTGTGTGGATGGATTTGGAAATGACTGGACTAGATATAAATACAGATAAAATTCTGGAAGTGTCTTGTATTATAACAGACAAGCATCTTAATGTTAAATCGGAGGGCCCTTGCTTTGCAATAAAACATGCGCAATCCGTATACAATAACATGGACGAATGGTGCATTAAGCATCATAACGAATCTGGATTGGTGGACCGGTGCAAGGAGTCAAATGTAACGCCTGATCTAGCAGAAAACATTATCTTGTCTTACTTAAAGAACAACGTACCAAAGCGAATTTGCCCATTAGCTGGAAATAGTGTTTATGTGGATCGTTTGTTCCTAAGAAAGTTTTTTCCTAAAGTTGATGCTTACTTACACTATCGGATTATAGACGTTTCGACTATTAAGGAGCTGGCTGACAGATGGTATCCGGCCGTTGAAAAAGCAGCTCCAGTCAAGACACGCGCTCACCGCAGCTTGGACGACATTAAAGAGAGTATATCACAATTGAAATACTATAAGGAGCATTTATTTAAATGAATTTTATATTAGGTTCGATCACTATTAGACAAATAAAACTGTTTAGCTAGTACGAAAATGAAAGCAAAAGCAAAACTCTATAATTAAAAATAAAAATACGACAGCAATCATAAACTCGATTTCTCAATAGACCCCATTTATATTATTATGAGCAGGCGAGAAATTATTTGCCTCCGGTCGTCTCCTTGAGGGCCGGGTAAAGGCATTGCTCTCGCTTCCCGTGCCCGTCACCTTCTCAGCTTCGATGCGTCCAGAAAGAAATTTGGCAACGCGTTCCTGTGAATAAATCAATTTGTTAGAGCCTGGGTATTTTACAAGAATATATTTATATCATTTATTACCAGATAGCCATTTGTGAGTATCTGTAGGTTGCCATAGAAGGCAAGCATGCGTTTGATGAGAGATTCCGCTTCTTCCTTGGATATATTCTTAAATTTATCCAAGCGAGTAATTGTTATTATCCGATTGTTAATAGATACCATGAGATGAACGACTTCTGTGGTGGTGTGCGCCAAGTTTCTTTTAAATAAATAAATAATGACTTGTTTAACAAAAATTCAACATCATTCTTTAAATACTAACTCACTTGGGTAAATTGGACGCAACGTTTGCGCTGTAGTTAACCAAATGGACAACTCGTCTGGCTGATTCACGGGTCAGCAGAACGATTAACTGTTCCAGTGTAACAGGTCGTGCTTGGTTTTCTGGCTCATCCGCACTCAGGTATCCCCACAATTCCTTGGCCTTAAGCATGGCCTGTTTTGGATCTGTTGCAATCTAATCAAAACTTAATGTCAATTCCAGCCACACAGCCTGTTAAAGATTTGTACTTACCAGCTCCGCTGCATAGATGAGCACATGTATCGCTTCTTTGCTTTGTTTCTTCAGCGCCCGCGCCTCAGCGAGAGTTCTTTGTGTTAGAGTCCGCTTCAGTTTGCGGGAGAAGCGTTGACCGTGATGAATTGCCTTTATGGCGCCTCTTTCATTTGCTGCGGCGCCCGTTGGCTCGTTATCATCGTCTTGCGGTGCTGCAGAGAGGTGAAATTGAAATTTATATATAATTTATAAGTCATTAGGTTTTTACTTTTTATTTGTGAATCGATCGAGATCTGTATTTTTGTGTAACAACGTTGAACTTCTCTCAACGCAGTCAATCAACGCGGCTACAGATAAGACTTGCTTGTAGCCGATTAGGCAAGCGAAATGAAGAGAATCAAATAGATTCAAAATTAATAAGGAGCACAGTTTGATAACCTTAAGCTGAGGAGGCTGACGACGCAGTTTAAAAATAAACATTGAAATGAGCATTCAAAAATGTATGAGGAAAAAAAGCGATTGGAAAAATCGGAAAAAACATTTTTGTTTTTACGCACATTAAGGTACTTAACTATAATTTTCACTAAACTTATCTAATCTCTCTGTGTTTAATCAAACTTACCGTCTGTCTGGTCCTGATCTCTATGAATAGGCACCAGGTATTTGTCTACGAACTTGTCGCCGGCTGTGAAGGCGCCATCGATACGATCCGCTGCATAGGTTGTCAGAGAACTTTCAAGAACTGCATTGCCAATTTGTTTAACAGAATCGGCACGCTTTAGAACTGGCCGCACCAGGTGATCCGACATGTATTCCTTGGTATTCCAATACATCTTTAAGGACAAGATTATGGCCTACGTAAGTAAATTTCAAGCCACATTGGCGCACACAATGCCCTAGCTCTACTTACCATTTCGGGTGGTAGATATACCAGCGGTATGCGTTGCTCCAATATATCAAGACTCTTGCACATGACATTGTCCAGCCGTTTAATGGGTATTTCAAAAAGTTTGACAGCCGGCTGAACCGTTTCGTAGGCAGCAGAAATGGTTGCTTCTGCTGTCTCAAAGTACCAGTTGAAGAGTCGATTGTTGTTCTTTACTTTGCCGTAAATGTTTTCGACCCGTTTAAAGCTCGATTCCACAAGTGGAATGGAGGTAATCCGATCGATGGCTTCCATGTGCATTCCACTGCTCATTGTTGCAGTTGCTTTAAGTATTTTAAACACACACACACACACATTAAACGAGCACTTAGTTAAGTTTAATTATACTAACCCATTTAATTAGGAGTTAACTTCTATTATGTTGGGTATTAAAAAATAATTGCTTCTCTTCAATTGTGTATTGGTTTTTCTTAACTGTAAGAGCACACGTCCCTTTTAAGCGGACGTTGAATTGAGACTGCGCCAAATTTGCAGTGTACGCTCCATAGACATTCTGGTCGCGACGGGGCTCGTCATGCACGGATTGACCTTTACCGCTCAAATGATAAGCCTACCTAGACTACACTTATCAACAACATGCCACTTGTTCCAAATGTTCCAAAGTTCACTCAAAAACGGATTCCAATAGTCGCAATAAAAAAAATAATAATAAAAAAAACTAGTGACTCCATCTGGTGTGAACGTGAATCATTTAATAGTACAAATCATTCAATATCTTGATTAATTTTTAAGTTAACGGCAGTTTAAAGGGCATTTAAAGCGTTTAAATAATTAATAATTACTAATGATGAGATCAACTCGGGAAGCGTGCCGCATTTGGATAGTTGTATATGTTTACAATTTTAGAGGCACCAGACAGCATTTAATTTAGCGCAACTGTCTGTTTTGCTTATAATGACACAAAGCTGAGTTAGAGTGGTTGCCAAGTTGCAAATTCTGTAATCAGCCAGACATTTTTATTACAACATAAAGCGGTTAAGCGATGAGTAATTATAATCTACGAAAATATCTGCAGCTTGTCTGTTGCTGATGAAACTCTAGTTTGAACTGTGGAGAGTGCTATTTAAATTTCAACTGAAAATATAAATAATCGATTAGTAGTAGTCGAAAATAGATCGAGTGCTGCAAAACACGCTGAAACGAGCTTAGTGGTAAAAAACGCAGCTTAGAAGTTGATAAATTTGTTTGTTGCGTGTTTTCTGCTAAAACTTGTGACGTCAAAATAATTGTTTAATGTTTGTGCTGTGTTAAAATTATGTTTTCATGTTAGTGTTCATGTGTTGTAATAATAAAATGAGCATATATTTAATATTAATTTGCCTTTTAGGCATTTCCAGCGTTGGTAAGTACAGCGAATCTTACAGTAGAAGCCACACCCAAGCCTCAAAAGCGAGGCTTAATGTGATTCATTGAGAATTTTGTAATTTCGTCAACTAAAACTACTTAATTACAGCGTTCGGGCAATTTAACGAGCTGGAGCAGCGGAATTGTATAATACCCAAAATATTGCAAGGCTCATGGTTCTCATGGGAGACGGGCTTGCCCACCCAAACGGTAATTGATGCTACCTCGATGTCTACGCGTGGATATTGCATTAATTATCAGCGACACAAGGGCGATGAGTATTCGTTTGTGTTTAAGGAGCGATCAGTGAACTGCTATCATTGTGTGCGTACGGTAATCCGTACGTTAAATATCTTTGAAAAATTTGAGGGACCTTGTGTCGGTTTGCCGCCTGGTCAGGAGCCCACCGTGGCGAATGTGTGCAAGGGCATAAAGGACGATCAGCAGCTAATAACATTGTTTAATGAGAATTTTGTGCCTATTAATTGTCGTTCATCTCTCGAGGGTGTTTGGCATTTTACTTATCAGGTATGTTGCAGAATATTTATCTGTCTAGTCAATTGATTAATTAGAATTTATTCGTATCATATCTCATAGAATCGATTCCGCTTTACGGGCGTGTGCAATAAGCCAGATGCGCGCATTCAATCTTGCCAAACTGCAGGTACACAGTTCTTGATCCAGAATCAAAAGTTTAACATAACTTATCAGAAGTGTGAGGGCATGGAGGGCACCTTCAGTGGAACCGTGGAGTTTAGCTGCTTGGGTGATTGGTTTGTTGGAAAGAATCATTACTTTGCCGTTGCCAACACAAAAGAATCACGTAAAGATGAGAAATATCGTTGCTTCCTCAAGAATCGTGATGATGACTTGTATGTGGGCGTTTCCATCACTGCCGAGTGTAATACACTCAAAACACCTGAAAACTCACCAGAGCGTCTCAAGCTGACACCAGTTAAGGCAGAATTTGTTGAGCCTGGCTGCACGCTTCCACAAAACTTTTCGGGCGAGTGGGTAAACACTGCCAACATTGATGCCGACGTTTCGATTAGTGAAACGCACATAAATGAAACTTATTATCCCGATAAGGCTCGTTATCGTAAAACAATTTATGTTTGCCGCGAGCGTCGAGGCAATCGTGTCATGATGGCTCGTCTCACAGTCGATGGTTGCCAAAAGGACTACGTGTGCTTTGACTTTATGCCCAGGCATCACAATATCATACGCTATCGCAAGGGCTTGGCTGTAATAAAGGATGATTTTAGCACAGTGTGCTCCTGGGTACAGTTTCCCAATTTAGAGGCATGGAAATACGACTTGTTCTTGGCACGAAATCCGGTTCCTGTGCGTTGTCCAGTAGCTGGCAAGTTTAATTTCACACAACGAGGCGAACATCCATTTAGAACAAGGTATGCAATTGCTTTTTACTAAATAAATATAATATATTATTAAATTTACAATTTCTTTCAGAATTCTTGGTGGTGTTACACTGAGTCCTCGTCCCAATATACACTGCAAACAAAACATATCTGACTTATCTGTTTGTGATACAGATCAAAAGGAACTGGCTGTGGATGAGAACTTTTGTCTGTCTGTAGATCATTTGGGTCGACCAGTGGATATTTATAGTGATCCCGATTACCGAATGAAATGTATTGGCTTCTGGAAGGAGAACCTTAAATCCTATCTCATTACCTACGATGATTTGGATCCACTATCCAAGTACCGTTGTTGGGTTTATCAACGTGCTGACCTCAACCGCGTCCTTATGTCCCAAGCAGTGGGCGCATTCTGCAAACTTAACCAAGACGTTACCTCGTGGAATCATTCAGAGGGCGCTGCAGTCGCCATTGATGCTGTTGAGTACGAGCGTGAGCGTGATGATTGTCCAATGTATTTTGATGACGGCATGAACCCATGGCGACCATCAGATGCCTCGCACATTGTTTTTAACTGGGACTTTTACAAAGCTGGCGCTGATCGTTTGGCCAATGCTATCAATACCCAAACAGCTTGTGCCATTGGCGCTTTTTATTTGCTATCCAGGTATTTAGTCGCTCCATCTGTGTAAGGTAAGTTTTACAGTTCCGTCCATTATATCAATAAAAAAAAAACTTTTAGAAAATGTAATTATGTGCCTTTTAAAATGCAATGACAAATTGAATTTTCCACAAACAAATTTACAAAATAAATGTCTATAGTTTATAAGTAAACACATAGAAGAGAAGTTTTACAACTCTAAATTAAGCAAATTTTCATATCAATATAAAACATTTCCATCCACAAACGAATCTCAAATGTATTGTACAAACGAATAAAGCTGCTAATAAAATTTTATAAAATAAACACCATTCATTTATTATTATATATTTATTTTGGTAAGACAAACAAGTTAATTTTTCATTAGAAGAGAATAAAACAACAAACAGCAATAAACAAAGCAATTTGAAAGCATTTATTGAGGAGAAATCGATAGCTCTGTCATGTCGATAGCTTACCCTTTTTGATTATTTGTAGGCATCGATGCTTTTAGTGCTGTGAAATTTCTTAAAACGAAGAAGCTTGACTGTTCTAGGCAATAACAAGTGCTTTTATATTTGCTCTAAATTCTTGATAATACAAAACACTAAATATGTTGTCTTCTCTTGTACTTCGTGGAGCTGTTCGCGGCAATGGTGCGTATAATATCAAACTACAAATATAAAGAAATATTGGCTGACAACTGTTTTTATTATATAACCACTTTATTTGCTGCTACCGACAGCTTCTAGCCTTGTTAAGTCTGTGCGTCTTACCCCGCTGAAGGCCTACTCCACTATTGTGGCCAACACGCAACGTCAAGCTTTTGTAAAGCCTCTGGCGCTGACCAAGATAGTTGCAGTATGTACATATTATAAAATATGTGTGCAAATTTACTTAACCAAATTTGACATTTTAGCCAATTGCAATGCGCAAAATTTCAGTGAGCGCTCCTAGACTGGCATCAGAAAGCAGTAACCACACAGGCTTATGGACTATTGAGCGCGTTGTGTCTCTTGGCCTCTTGGCTGTGATTCCTGGAGCATTTTTTGCACCATCGCAGGTAATGGATGCACTTTTGGCCGTGTCCGTAGTCATTCACACTCATTGGTAAGTTAAACAAGAATAAAAGTCAAGACCTTAGTGGTTTTAATAATATCATCTTGTATTGCAGGGGCGTTGAAGCTATGGTTGTCGACTATTTGCGTCCAGCCGTTGTTGGAAATATTCTGCCAAAGGTTGCACACATAGCTCTTATCGTAATTTCCGTTGCTTCGTTGGGCGGTCTCTTCTACTACATTAAAAACGATGTGGGTCTCGCCAATGGCATCAAACGCTTCTGGGCTATCAAGGGCAAGGAGTCTTCCTAATTTTTCGACCAGGGTATGCGCCATCAGGAAAAGTCCAATTATTAATTGTGTATTCAATTTTAGTTAACGAAGGATATGAACTCGACGCTTGCTTCTTAGTCATTAGCAATAAATAAAATAATATGTAAAAATGACGATTGCGCATAGTTTTAAAAAAAAATTTATTTATAACTTTGATTCAAGCAAACCGCCACTATTGGTTTTGATTATGGTAACAAAAACGATACGTATATAATAAGTTGTTTCTTTTTTTAATGATTGGGTCATGACTTGGCCTCTACATTGTTTGCATAGAATATTCTTAAAGCGTCCCATTGCTTTGTGTGCAGTAAAATATGCGGACGGCATTGACGCATATGATCTACGGCCTGATCTGGGGTCCAGCCGTTTTTCTAAAAATAAATGTGTACAATTAAACAAAAGCATTTACGTTAAGGGGTGATATTCAAATGATTACCATCATAAGATAGCAACCCACAAGGGTGGCGCTCCGTGTTCGTCCCGCCTTGCAGTGCACGTAAACTGATCCAATGTTTTCTGGATGTTGTGTTGAGTTAAATTCCCTTATGCGCTTGGAGAGAGGCAAAAAGCGATTTATAAATTCTACACCACGGTAAAGCTTCTCTTGGTTGGGCGCCTCGAAAATGTCTGTTGTAGCTAGCTGTAGGAACTCCACGCCCAGAGCCTTCCATTTGGGTAAGTCGTTTGAAAACGCCGAAAGCTCATAATCCTCGTTCATTGAAACGACAGCTTTCATGTTTTCCTTTTCAATTAACTGTCGGAAAAGGGAAATTTGTGATTGTTTGGTTTTACATTGCTGAACAAAAACAAATAAAACATCTCTATTCGAAAGACTATAACTTAAACATACTGTGTAATGTTTTTAACTAGTATTTTTTTTTTAACTTTAATTAATTAGTACAATAATTTTCTAAGTTTAACGTCACTTTGAGGGTGTTAATTCTATTAACAGGTGTGTTTGGATTTTTAAATTGCATAACTTACGTCATTAGCCTGAGTTCGAAAAGGTAGCGCCCCCAAAATCACATTCTCATCGATGCGATCGTACCAATTCCTTGCTGTTGCTTTCTCCATAAGCACATTGTAGAGAAGAGTGGGATAGAAGGAGACACGTGCAAACATAGCCGCCTTTTTGGGGTAATACACACACACAGGTGGGTAAGGAGAAATGTAGGATTAGTAATTGACGCTCTACGTATGCACGCCTAGAGTATGGTTTGAAACAGCTGTAAACTTTCACCAGCTAACGCAGTTAAGCCTGAATTGTTCAATGCGTGACTGTCTGAGTCGTTTGGAGCGCGGCTTAGAACTGGTTTCATTGATATTGTTGATCGCCGTGTAAGTAGCTGTCTTGCAGCGCACATCGTTACTTACACTCATTTTCATGCCGTTTTTTGTGTACGCTTTGGTTCAAAGGAACGTCGTGTCACGCTTTAACAATGCTTCGTTGTATATTAATTAGTGTATTCACAAATTATCACTCTAATTTTTGAGCTGTTGTTTCGGACATTTGCATTATGAAATGAATCAACAAATCACACAGACGACTTATTTTGCAAGCATTTCTAACACTGGCACACTAAGACTTTAGAGGTGGGTATACCGGTACGTAAGTTGTTGTTGTTTAAAATAACACGTCACATATTAAGCACATAAACTCACCTAGAAAATACTCTTGACAAAAGATATAATTTGTATGAAATTAAACGAAAACCAGCAGAAGCATTTTAAAATACATATGTTAACAAACTGGAATTTGGGCGTAGCGTAGTATGTATGTTCATGATAATAGTGACAGTTCATCACTCCGAAAGTCACATAATTGCACATCTCTGGTATTGCGCTGTTAGTAACACTGGCCAACAAGTATTGTAGCAACAAATAAAAGGTTCTTTAATCTTACGTGTGAAAACTGTTAAAACTTAGCAAGAAACATTAGCCAACAATTTCACCAACTGGAACTGATAGAAAATGCCCCAGCGATAAATCGGACCTGAGGCTCCAAGCACTAATAAACGGTGAAAATACAATCAGTGTGTGCACAAAAGAAAAAGTAAATAACACAACACGTCAGACCTAACGAGAAAAGAATATACCAAAATTGTTAGTATATTTAACATTTATTTTTATTTTTTACGGTGATCGGGTGATCGCAAAGACACGTTTTATATATGATGAGACTTACCAGCTTGATGTGGATATCGATGCTCCTGGTTATTCACAATAGCCAGCTGCTGCGGGCGGAGCTACAAGGGCCAGTCTCTGAAAGCGCCAGCGCGACAGCAACAACTGAGCCCGAGACTGTAGCCCCCACAAAGCCAAACGGTGAGGAGGTCAAAGCTGGAGGCAGCGAGATTTCGAAAACTGGAAAAGACGCTACTGCTCCGCCTGTCGATTCATCATCCTCGACAACAGCGCCGGGCAGCAATGACCGTAAAGCGGCCAAACTAAAGGACACTGACTTTGCTCCACGCACGAAAGTGATGCCAGCCGCATTGTTTGAGCGTCTGTGGAACGATAGCTTACTAAAACAGCAAAAGTTAAAAGCCCAAATTGAAGCAATTGAGGCGAGACAAAAGTCTGCTGAAGTTGTCGAACCGACTCCTGAACAATTGGAAGGTAAGTAATAAAAGCATCAAAAAATTTGTTTTAAGTATTGCAATGACTCTCTTACAGCTGATAGTCTTTACGTGAATGCCATGGAAATGTTAGCGAAGCCTCAAACTGATAAACGCGTCGCATTCACTCTACTGCGCACGGCAGCCGCATTTAAGCATCCCAAGGCGAGAGCTGAATTGGCCATGGCTGTGCTTCTGGGACATTGGATGCCATTTGATTTTCATTATGCTGCTGACGAGTTTGAGAGCCTGGCAATTGATGGCGTACCAGAAGCCCATTTGGGCCTCGGCTTTTTGTATTCTGTGGGTGTCGGTGGCAAGAATGTAAGCCAGCCAATGGCGCTGTTGCATTACACGCTTGCTGCCTTGGGCGACAATACACTTGCGCAAATGGCCATGGGATATCGCTACCTATACGGCATCAATGTACCCATAAGTTGCGAAAAGGCTTTAATTCAATACAAGCGTGTGGCCAAGAAAGTGGCAACCAAAGTCACATTTTCAAATGGTCCAATGATGCATAGGGTAAGATTGCTTGATGAGCTCGAGAATCCGGGCAGTCAAGAGACGGAAGTTGTTGAATACTATCAGCTATTGGCTGATAAGGGTGACGTTCAGTCCCAGATTGGATTAGGGCAGCTGTACTACCAGGGTGGCAAAGCTACACAGCAGGATCATCAGAAAGCATTAGAATACTTTACGCTTGCCGCAAATGCAGGGAATGCAATTGGATTTGCCTTTCTTGGCAAGCTCTATCTGGAGGGCAGCGAGCAAATAAAAGCAGACAACGAGACTGCATTTAAGGTGAGTAAAAATGCCATTTATTATGCTGTTTAACGATATAATCGTAATTTATTCCAATCAACAGTACTTCTCTAAGGCCTCTGAAATGGGTGATCCCGTGGGTCAAAGCGGTCTGGGTCTCATGTACCTAAAGGGTCTTGGCGTGCCCAAGGATTCTATTAAGGCTTTATCGTATTTCACTCAAGCTGCCGATCAGGGTTGGGTCGATGGCCAATTGCAACTTGGTACAATGTACTTTAGTAAGTAAAGTTTGTTATAAATTATTATGGCTTTTGTAAATAACGTTTTTGTGTGACTTTGTTAAAGCTGGCAATGGTGTCAAGACAGACTACAAACTAGCGCTCAAGTATTTCAACTTGGCCACACAGTCAGGACACGTTTTGGCCTACTACAATCTGGGCGTTATGCATGCCTATGGCATGGGCATGCTGCGCTCTTGTCCAGCTGCAGTTGAGGTAAGTTTATGATTTATTAGCTTAATCAAAAATTTAAATCATATTCTTACAGTTCTTTAAAAATGTGGCGGAACGTGGTCGCTGGAGCAATAGAATAATGCACGCCTACAGTGATTACAAACTAAATCGCATTGATGAGTCATTTATGCAGTACGCGTTAATGGCCGAAGTTGGCTATGAGGTAGCCCAAAGTAATGCAGCATTTTTGTTGGATCGTGAGGAGGTGCATGTGTTTAATGATCGCCATGAAGACTTAATCCGTGCATTTTATTATTGGAAACGTGCTGCCGGCCAGGGTTATTCGGCAGCCCAAGTCAAGCTTGGAGATTACTACTATTATGGCTGGGGCACCAAAACAGATTACGAAACTGCTGCAGCTCTTTACAGGTGTGTAGTTGTTGCAATAGATTATGCAATTTCAGTATATATATATATATATATATTTATCGATTTGGTTTCAGGAAAGCTTCGGAGCAGCAGTACAATGCACAGGCCATGTTTAATTTAGGCTATATGCATGAACAGGGCCTAGGCATGAAAAAGGATTGGCATTTGGCAAAGAGATTATATGATTTGGCGGCCGAAACAAATTCGGATGCCAAAGTGCCTGTGTCAATAGCGCTTTTTAAGCTGCATATGTTAGCCAAGATTGAATCCATAAAACAGGTAATATATTATGCACTATTACTTTAAATTTGAATACTTATTTGTTTTACTTGCCTTAGTCGCCATATAGATTCATCTTTTACATGGATGAGAACATAGCTGCCAATTGGGATTTGTATATGATCACAGTTTTAACCCTTTTGTTGGGCATCATAATGTATACGAGGCGACCACTGCAACAGCAAGAGGCAGCAGCTGCACAGCCGCCACAACCACAACCGCAGCCGCTAATTAATGATATAGCAGCTGTGCCTATTAATGCAACACCAGCCGCTGCGCCAGCGCCCGTTGAAGCTGAAGCGACAGCATCATCTGTAAGCGCTTCACCAGAAGCAATAACATCCAAATCTACTACCGCTGAGGCTCAAACAGCGCCTAGTGGCGACTCGTCCAGTTCAATAGTCACGACCAGCAGCTCTTCCGTTGGGACGAGCAGCAGCAATACACTCAATCCCACTGATTAGTCTTAACGAATTGGTTAATCATCCCTAGTTTAATTAGTGACCATGTAAATATTTACCATCTATTTTTTATAAATTCTAAATGGAATTTTAGATATTTAAAATCAGAAATATCTTACTCAAAAAAATATATATATGTGTTGTACTGAGAAAAAGCGGCTTATCAATGCGATACGATTCCAAACTATAAACTTGATAATTTTTTTAATTGTTAATATATTTGTTATATATGTTGTTTTGTTGTTAAATCGTTTGCCATATTATTGGTAAATTTAATTTGCGAACTTTAAGCTTAGGCATAGTAGTTAAGATTAGCTTTCTTCTTGGACTGCACCTCCATAATAGCGTCCATGAAGTCCTCATGCGTTACTGATGATGCTGAGCGGCGTAATGCAATCATGCCAGCCTCTACACAAACTGCCTTGCACTGGGCACCGTTGAAATCGTCTGTGGATCGAGATAGCTCCTCAAAGTTCACATCGTTGCTGACATTCATTTTACGTGAGTGGATTTGCATAATACGAGCACGAGCTTCTTCATTTGGATGTGGGAACTCGATTTTTCGATCCAGTCGACCGGAACGCAAAAGGGCTGGATCCAGAATGTCAACACGATTCGTTGCTGCAATGACCTTAATGTCGGCAGTTGAGCTAAAACCGTCTAACTGATTAAGCAGTTCCAACATAGTGCGCTGCACTTCACGATCTCCAGCTTTCTCTGAATCAAAACGTTTTGTGCCAATGGCATCCAACTCATCAATAAAAATGATGGCTGGTGCCTTTTCCTTGGCTAGCGCAAATGCATCGCGCACCAGCTTGGCGCCATCGCCAATAAACATCTGCACTAGTTGCGGTCCAGCTAGCTTCAGGAAAGTTGATTTTGTTTGGGCGGCACACGCACGAGCGAGCAATGTCTTTCCTGTTCCAGGGGGTCCGTAAAGCAGAACACCTAGAATAATTAACAATTAGCACAATATTCACACTTTTGAATAAATTACACTCACCTTTTGGTGGATGAATGCCTAAGTTTTTGAACTTTTCCTTGTGTGTCATGGGCAATACAACTGCTTCAATAAGCTCTTGAATCTGTTTGTCTAGACCACCAATATCGGAATACTGCTCTGTGGGACGCTCATCAACTTCCATGGCCTTAACACGTGCATCATACTCAGCTGGTAGGGTTTCCAAAATCAGATAAGAGTCCTTGTTAACGCCAACCAAATCGCCAGGCTTAAGCTTCTCTGCATCGACCAAGCCAATGACTGGCAAGAAGTACGCTTGGCGAGTTGATGTCTTGATAACAGCGCATTTTCCCTTGCGCTGATTGTCCAGCACAGTTACAGAGCCATCATCCTCTTCCTCTTGTGGATCTACATCAAGCAGCTCAATGACGTTGGAAACCAGATATGGCAAAGTTTTGTTAACCTAAAACAACTGTTTTGTTAAATCTTAGTTAAGAAATTGGTATTTAAGTGTTACCTTGATCTTTTCATTATTATCTTTGATTTTTTCGTTTTGCGCCTGAATTTCGTGCGTAATGCGCATTACTTCACTCTTCATTATTTTAATTTCGTTGTCCATTAAACGAGTCCTGCTCACAATTTCATCCGTGGACATACGCAGCACCTCTTCGCCCAGCGATTCCTCGCCATCCTCCCATATCGACTTGTCTTCAAGTGTTTGGGCCATTGTTAGTGGACGTGTTTTTGCAATATATTCTCTTCAAACAAATTATTTTTATTTTTACTGCAATAGATGGTTTCTTTGCTTTACGATTTTAGTCGATGACTTGTAAATTTCGTTTTCTCAGCCTTTGCCGAGTTTGACAGCTAAGTTAAGTGCTGCAGAAGTTTCAAATGTTATCGATGCTGGTGCGTGTTAAGCATTTGTACTGTATCGATAGTCAAATGTTTTTCAGCACTGTCATTGGCTTGAAGAGAACGCTTTTTTTTTTCTTGTAAAAAATTTTGTTAAACTATAAATTATTAACATAAACTACATTTGCCATGTCAGAAAACAATGGTAAGTCCAAAAATCCAACTACTCAATATTTCTTTCAGGATGGATGGATTTGAAGTCTGCTCCAACCGAATGCAGTATGAACAAACGAGCTGAAAAGTTAAGATAAAGCTAAAGCTTAATGCGATATCTGGATTGTTCTTGTTGTATTTTGCAGAAGCGTCGGTTGAAGCCAATTGCTTCAGAGGCGGTTTTACCTTGAAGGCTTCGCGACTAGGCGGAGCAGTGCTACGACCAGCAGTGCTTGTCGACAGTTCCGTTTTGGGCACAACCAATGCCAACAATAGCAACAATAGCTCATCTACAGAAGCGGTAGCCGGTGGAAATGAAAAGGCTGAAGAAGACGGCATTGTGAGCAATCCGTTTTTGCGAGAGCAGCGAGAAGAGAATGAAGATGGGTCCGCACCTGTGGTAGAGTCCACGGAGAACATCGAAAAGGATGACGAAGACATTGATGAGCGGCCGGATCCGCTATCCATGCTGCGCAACAATGGCATTGAGCGCTCCAACATATTTGCTTCAAGCAAAACTACTTTGCCGCGTGTACAAACAAGTGGATTTATTTTTGGCCAGAACGTACACGAGCGCGTCACAGGGGTAAGTTGCACCCTTAAATTGCACGGCCCCTTATTTGTATAAGACATATATACATATTATTTGTAGGAAAATGTTAGCACAGAACCGAATGCAGAAGCTGCCACATCTGGCGCAGCAGAAGCAACATCCTCGCAGTTACAGTTTTCCAGCGTTATTCAAAAGGCAGCCCAATCGACAGATAACAACCGGGAGGCGTCCGAGGCAAAGAGCCTTACTGACGTGGCTCGGGAGTACGAGGAGAGTCGTGCACAGAAACGAAAATACGAAGAGGTTGAGACCTTCACCGGCGAAGAGAATGAACTTAATATTGCCGATGTCAGCTGCAAGCTGTTTGCATTCGTCAACAGCAACTGGGAGGAGCGCGGACGTGGCAGCCTGCGTCTCAACGATGCCAAGGATGAGCGCGACTGCTCTCGTGTTGTCTTCCGCACGTCGGGCAACTTGCGCCTGCTAGTGAATACGAAGGTCTGGGCAGCAATGGTGGCCGAACGTGCCAGTCAAAAATCGCTTCGTTTGACTGCCATGGACAACACGGGTACCATTAAGATCTTTCTGGCCATGGGACGACCCGCTGATATTGCACAGGTGCACAAAGCATTGAGTGAGCGCATTGCCAAGCGTAAGCTGACACATCCCGACGAGTGTAATGTTGTGGAAGCTAAAAATGGTGTCTCATCTGAGTCGTGCGCCGTTAGCGTGCAGCCCGAATCTACAACCAACGACGATGATGATGACGCTGAAGCTGTTGCTGGCGCCGTTGTTGAGCCATTGCCGGTTGGCAGCTCAACTGCAGCTATTGCCGAGGCAGATAGCAATGAGCCTAGCCCAAAGAAGGCACTAATGCAGGCCGATAGCAGTGTAGATGTGGTGGTAGCGTCTGTGGGAAAAGAAAGTGATGCCGATGCCAATGCTGAAGCCGAACCCAAGGAAGGTGCACCAGAAGAAAGGGCTTAAGATAACATTGCGTTTGTTTCGTTCTTCTTCCTTTTTATATTACTATTATAATATTTTTTTGTTTTGAAAAACAACAACAACAAAAACAACACAAATGAAAAGCCACATTTACTATCTTAATAAAACAACGCATTGTGAATTATTATAAATTAATTATAATAATTTATTAATAATTATGATTATTGAAGTAAAATAAATGGAGTTCCGATTTTGTAAGCCCGGGCGCAGCGTCTACAAAAGACATTTATCAATTACTCTGTCTGATATTGTGTTTTTATAAACTATTAAAAATGTTGCATTCGCATTCCGCTCCGCAATACCTATTGTCTGTTCTATTAAACATTTTTCTTTTATATTTATAATGACTACAACTAATTTGCTTAAGGAATACTTTTTACAAGTTTTGCGCTTGCACTAAAACTATGTTTTTGTAGAAAAAATAGGCTCATCATAATAATCGTACACACTCATATTACCTAAATACATCGATTTATAGATATAGATAATGGTTAAATCTAAATGGAAATTGCAACAACAATAAATCCCAGGCTGCGGTATTCTCGATACTCGATCCACAATAAGTTATAACAAATACATTGCATACGCACACTAAATCCTTTGGCTATAAACAATTTGCTTAATATGCAACTGCTGCTGCTGCTGCTGCTGCTGCTGCGGCCTGTCCAATTGATTAATTACAATAAATGAATTTTTAAGCATTATTCATTTGAACAAAAGTATTTGTTGTTTACAACAGTGCTATAAGATCCCACAACGCAAGCGACTACAAAATATATATAGTATATACAAAAGGTGAAAGTGTCGTCAGTTCTAGCTGATTGTACTGCAACTGGAGACTGTCACGTTGAGTGGATTGTTGGCGCTGCTCACGGCAACCGATGACCTAAAAGAACATAACAGAAAAAAACTTGATGAATGGGCAAAAGAAATTGTGCTTGGCTAGCACACTTACCGATTGTGGCGCATGTGACTCTTGACTAGATCGCTGTTGACCAGCGCTGCCATTAGGCTCAGCTCGCCGGCCATGACAGTGGCGCAGACAATTTGCGCCAACTTCTTGGCATTGTCGCCGGGCTGAGCGACATGGGCGCCACGTACGCCAATCATGTCGAGGCAGGCGCCTTGTCCGGGCAAACCAGTGCCACCGCCAACTGTGCCCACCTCCAATGAGGGCATCGTACACGTCATATACAAATCCTCACTGTTATCGGTCCAGCACTCCATTGCTGTGGAGCAATTGCTCGATGTGACATTCTGTGCGGGATCCTGGCCAGTGGCCAAAAACACAGCTGTCACCATATTGGCTGCATGCGCATTATTACCACCAATACTGCCCGCCATGGCGCTGCCACCCATATTCTTCAGCTTGTTGCATTCGACCAGCGTCTTGGCATCCGTTTTCAACACCGAGCGCAGCGTAGCCGCCGGTATGGTGCACTCGGCAACGACACGCTTGCCTCGTCCCTTAATCCAATTGATGGCTGCTGGTTTCTTGTCGCAGCAGAAATTGCCGCTCAACGAAATGATTTGCATATCGGGAAATTGTCGCTTAATGCAGCGCAATGCCATCTCGGCTCCCTTTGATACCATGTTCATGCCCATGGCATCGCCAGTGAGGGCCACAAAACGTATGTACAACTGCGGACCATCCATGGCAATGTGACATTCCTTGAGGCGGCCAAATCGCGATGTGGAATCGAACTCTGTCTTAACCACCTTATAGTTGACTTCGCTCTCGATCCACTTCTTGGCCTCAGAGGCACGAGCGACACTGGGAAAACGGACACAGGGTGCTCGAGTCATGCCCACATCCTCAACAACAGAGCGCACGCCGCGAACGGAGAGAGCCTTGCAGCCACGATTTGTCGATGCCACTAGAGCACCCTCAGTTGTAGCCATGGGCACATAATATTGTTCGCCATCAAGTAATAGTGGACCCGCATAACCGACGGGTATTGGCACATAGCCAAGGACATTTTCGCAGCAGGCGTTCATTACGCGACGATAGTCAAAGTGTTGATAGGGCAACATTTCCAGACGTTCCATGGGCATCTTGGCACGGGCCGCGATAATTTGGCGACGAATGCGTATGCCACGTTCCGCATCCTCAAGCACCGATTCAATTTTATACAGTGGACAATGAGTTCCGCCAGCATTGACAATGGCCACGATTTCCTCATCGGTCAATGCATTGGGACCGCCAACGACGCCATCAGTTTCATCTGTGGCATTTAGTAGCTTCAGGCATTCCTCCAGCGGGCGTGGCGGACGTGTGGGCGGCGCCAGACGCTTACGCATCGAAACTAACTCTGTCTGTGTGGCCACATTGGTGGAACTCTGCTCTTCGATGCTGAATCTGGGTTTGGTAGCAGCCGTAAGCTGCAGATATCTGGCCTCGCTCTGCTCGCTTTCCAGCGGCGTAGTCTGTGAGGCTTTTGCTATGGTGGATTGACGCAATTGCTCCTGCAGCGTATCACGATTATCAAAGCAAAAGAACTTTACGACAAGGGCAATCAATACAATCGATATGACTATGTGATCTGCGCTCATTGTTAGCCATCTGAAAGAGTAAGATTAAAGAGTAAGTAAAGATTGAAGGCGACATGCATGGCAAGCGTACTTGATAATGATGTCCGTGATTTCGCCAGAATCAGTGCGATTATTGCTGACATTCAGATTCAATGTTGGGGAAAGGGTTTTATCTACAGCATCGTAGTCGCTGCTGCTAAACACAATGCGACTATAGATGTGCACAATCATCAGACCTGTGGTCATGATTAGCTTCACACGCTGCAGCACCGGATTAGCCTTCTGTTCCTCCTCGGTGAGGGATTTGAGCAGCGAAGAGCCCTTTGCGCGTTCCCGTACTGCAGACATATCGATGCCATTGCAGGAGAGGTCAAAGATCAGCGAGAGGCAGGCGGGATAGAAGGTCATAAAGACCACATAGTTCACTAGCACGGAGAGCACACCGAACATGCAAAGCACCTCCAGACGCTGAACACCCGACAGTGTGCCCACGCCCACAAGCAGTGCACCCACAATGGTGTCCAGCGTGATGGTGGGACCCAGCAGTTCCAAGCCACGCGCAATGTTCTGTGTGACCTCCGCCTGGCTGCTGCCCGAGAGCGCCAGCTGTGCTAAACGACCCGAGTTGGATAAATCAATGACCAGCAGCAAGAAGAAGAGCGCATCTCTGTGAATGAAAAAAAAATAAATACGAAAAATATTGTGTGTTTATTGTTTGATTTACTCACTTCAAATCGGATAAATCGCTGCCGAGAAACTTGATGGTGGCCGTAGTGAATATAAAGCTGGAGAAGACCGTAAATAGACCCGCAATGCCTGAAAATACAAAGAACAAACAATAAACTGCAAGATCGCACTTGAATTGTGTTTCAAAATTTTGTTGAGTTCGGCATATATGAGCAAACAGAGGTCATTTCATTTAGAGAGCTCGTGAGAAATGCCACAAAACGGATATTGGATAGCTAAAGTGTTGGCCAAACACAGCTCAAAGCTCACATGGCAATCACTAACTATCTATTTATGTGCCAGACAAACAAGCAGCATATATTCTTTAGCCAGAAGCTAATCGTTTAAATCAACACACGTGCCTCATCATAATTATCAAAAAAAGAAGTAACAAACTTTTACATGGCATGACGCAATCCAGAGACCGAAACGAGACTTACCTAGCACATATGTGGATCCCTGTCGATGTAGCCGACAGAACTGATAGTAACAATAGAGCACTGCTGTACAGCGAACAATGGTCATTAGAATTACATCGGCGGCATTGTATTCCGCTTCGAGGCCATCACAGGATTGACTCCAGCCATGGCATGGACGCTGCCGGCTCGTTGAAGCCGAGGCTTGAGCTGTTGGAGCAGCTCCATTATTATTATTACTATTGCTGGCTATAATGGGCGGTGGAGCGGCTGTGGCGCCATTTGGTGGGCCACTTGCAACCGTTGCAGCTGCTGCTGCTGCAGCTGCCGCCGTTGATGTGACACTGCTAAGACCATTGCTGGCATCCAGTGTGCTGCCGCTCTTGTCCACCGTTAGCATACAGGCGGTAATGGTGAGCAGGGCGACAATCACCTCCCATGGATGTGAGGCGCAAAATTCGCCATGGGCGCGAAATAAACGTCCAATCATCTTTGCTGCTGCTGCGTTCACCAAATGCGTCCAGTGCTCTGTGCTTATGTTGCCCAGCACGCTGCTCAATGGCCCAAACTTGCCGGGACACTACCAAAAGTGCACCTTGCACGCGCTGCTGAAAAAACAATCCATAAAGAGTCTTTGGTTAGTATTGCGGTTAATTGGAAACGCTGTCAAGGATCAGGGCAATCAACGCTATAAGTCGCTATTCACAGAGGGACACAGAATTCAACAGCTAGCAAAACAAGAGCAACATTTATCGATTGCTGTTGACACATTTGGGCGGCTGAATCTTTTGCTCTTAACGCGATAACAACGACCCCAAAAGCTGATTGGTGTCAGTGAATGCAAAAAGAAGAAAAACAAAGAAAAAAAGAGGAATTACCTGACCATTTGATACCCTTCACAGCCTGAGCATAAATGTTATAGAATTTTGACATTTGTTGACTTTCAAATGCCAGCTTAATATGTTATTTTTTCTTTAAGTATTTCGTTAGCTACATTAAAAGTAAAAGCCAAGTTTAAACAACGTTTACTTAAAACTATTCTTTGAGTTTAGTACAGCTGCGATTAATTTCATAAATGTTTCATAACAACCCTTTTTTTTTGTGGCAATGCATACAAATGAAAACCAGCTTGGGCAGATAAGGAAGCTTGTTGCAGGGAATGCGAAATAAATTGCCGCTCTGGTTATTACACTAAGCGGCTTTTGTTGATCGCGTCCTTGAGCACAGGCATTGTGCGTATGTTTTTGATTTTTTTTTCTTTTTACCTTTCGCCTGCACAGCTCTTTGTGGACGGCCTGCCCACTGATTGATGACATAAGCTGGGGCGGCGCCTACACACACACACACGCACACCAACACGCACACGCACAACAGTACATCCGCATGCCGTCTGGTACCTGTCCAGCAACAGCAGCAGCAGCAGCTGCTCGGCTTAATTAAGCCACTTGGCACTTGGCACTTGGCACAAATCTTAGCGAACGATCAATGCTTGCAACGTGCCCGGCATAGACAATCCTGGGTCTGGGCGCCATAAATATTCCAAGTGTGTCTACTACGTCTGAGTTATGCACTGCTCCAAGTGCCGTTGCTTATCGTGCCGCCCGACAAGACTAGTTGAAACTGAGCGTAAGAAACTGCAGCTTCCATGGAGGGCTAGAGCCATGTTTTGGATTGTGTAATCCGAAGCCTTTGGCCATAAACCATGGCACGAGCGTGGCACTTGGAAACGAACAATTTCCCAGAACATAATAATAAATAAATGTAAACATTGCATTTTGGGGGCAGCGTGGGTGTTGCGGCACTTACTTACAGTAGAATACACTGAAAGGGGAGCAGTAGAAGGCGGCGAGGAGAGGTTGTAAAACTGTGGTGCTGGATTTTGATCTGGCTGGAGCGATCGTTAAAAATGACTTGGCATAAACAATGAGCTTATTTTACGCTGAGCAAGGGGAAGGGGGAAGGGGGCGATGAAACTGTTTTTATTTTTATTATACATTTGCAATGGCTAAAAACGAATATCAGTGTAATTGTCGAATGCTATTTCGAGCCACACTGGATGTAACAAGATTTTATGGGCAAAAGTTCAAAAGCAAACAGAACGCTTCAAAGGCCAGGGCTAAAGAAGAGTAGATCAAGATCATGAACATAACCATACCAAAAGCTAAACAATTCAGCGTTTTTACACTGTATATTTCAATACTTGTCAAGAGGGTTAGAAATTTGAAATGAAATTTTAGATATCCTTTGGCAGGTAGGCAGAGTCAACAAAGAGATAAAACAAAATGTTTGATAAACATTTTCAGTCAATGTAATCAGTAGAAAAATGTGTGAAGAGTCTGTGTTTGGGATAAGATTTATGGAAATTGCCGCATTATCAGCTTAAACTTAGACTCAAGACTGCAAACAAAACATTTGTCAATCTCTTGTAGAGTAAGAGCGCGCGAAAGTAATAAAACAATTATAACTTAAAGAAAGAACCATTCGATTTGTAAGTAATCATTAAGATTTCTCTTTGGCTTAGTGTAGGACGCTCTTGAATGCCAAGCACTAACTCAAGTTAGTTGAAAAGTTGATTTTGCACTTGAAAATGTTGTACTAGTAGCATATTAAGACATCGTTGTTGTTGGTTTATCACAAGCTAGTAAATACAAAAGCATATTTGCAAGTTTGCTTATCTTAGATCTTAGATCATTTTCGAATGTGGTAACGCCCTTCACAGGCGGGGTTTTTTTTCTTTTCGTTTAGTTGTACTTGTATCATTTTTAAACAGAATTCGCAAAACTTATACAAATAGGCTGGACGACAGCATGGACATAGCATTGAGCACATTCGCTAGAGCTGTGACAACAACGTCACGTACATATATACATATATATATATCTATCTGTACGTCAAACAGATCAAATATTTACATACCGCCAAGCGATTGGAATCTTTTACTTTTGTATTCAAAGCCATCGCCATTGTCGACAGCGAGTGGGAGAGACTCGTTGAGAGCTCATAAATCAACATCAATTTTAGTATAGGATAATGACTGATTTCAAGCACTTAACTGAATTAAAAATGATGCTAGTAAATAAAAAACTAATAACATTTCTCTTTTGCCAAATCGCGTTATAATTGCATACTTAAAAGTAAAAACTCAAACCGCAAGTCAACTTTAAACTTTCCACATATATATGTATTTATTTTTAACTGAGAACTGAGTGTTTGTAAATAAGTATCCGGACAAAAGCGAAACAATTTGTTTAAGATAAGAAAAAAAAAACTTTTACACAAATAGCTACAGTTCCGCTTAAAATGCAAGCTTAAGTTTAAGAACATGAACATTTTTTATTTGACTTTTCCTTGCCTTTTCCACCATTACAATACGCAGTCAATGGGAGGAACAACAATATGAATTCGTCTAATTTCAACTTCCTGCCTCAAAACTCATTGTAGATAATTGAAACTGATGATGATTATGATTATAATGATGTTGATGTTGATCACTGTGGTAAAATTTGCAATACCAAAGAAGCCAAGCAAAATGAAAATAAACATTTTTATTTGTTATTTCGCAAAAACATTTTGTTCTTGCATCAAGCTGGGTGCTTAGCTCTTGACAAGATGCGGAGAGCCACGGAATCGAGCATTCAGTTTAAGAAATTAATTCTCATTTTCTTTGGAATGTTTATTTTGGTATTACATATGGAAAAATGAACATAGCCAGAACCACGAAGGCGCCCGTTTGGGTTGTGAAAAGACAAAAGTACACAAAAACAAGACTGAGAAACAAAATGGAAAAAGATTTAACTATTGAATGGCGAAATGTTTAAATTTAGCAATGGAACTTTGGAGAAGTTTGGAGAATCACTTAAACAGATACCCTGTTTTGCTTACATTCAACAATCGTCTGATAATATATTATATAGATATATATATATATAGACACGTACTAGCATAGTTTATAAAACGGATTCGTTTCCGTTTTGGTCTGTTTGTTATTGTACAGGTTTCGGACATTTTCTGGTGCATACAGGGTATACAAAAAGTGCTGATGTTCTTACTGCGTGTGTGTGTATGAGTGTGTGCTTTGCATTGTTTTGCATGCTTTTTCGTTTACATTTGAAAAGCACTCGCCAAACGGATGTTGGTCTCGACCTCAACCTTACGAAAGCAGCGGCAACAGCCACTGGGTGGATGCAAGAGAGAGGGAGAGAGACAAGGAGAGCTGACCCAGTGGGAAAAGAAATAGATGTTAGCTGAAAAGAAGAGAAACTCGCATAACAAAAGCAGGCCGGTCAAATAAATAAAGCAACCCAGAAACAAAGCGCCTCAAGCACACCCCAAAAAAAAAAAAAAAGAACAGAGACCAATTGGGCCATTGTTTTATGCACTGATGTACATACATAAAGTAACATGTTATAAAAAAAAAAAACACACAAAAAAAAAGGCACAAACAAATAAACGAAAAAAAATTCTGAGAACATTTTCGAAACGTTTTTGCCTGCATTTATAGGCTTTCCCTTCTCATTGAGGCAATTGCTGGGATGCGAACTTATTAGGATGCAACAAGTGTGCAGAATTAATCGTAAATTTCAGTTGTCAGTCTGTCAGTCAGTCAGTCAGTTGGCTGAGGTCGATTTAGCAGGAAAGCGGCAGATGACGCATCTCTGGAAGAACGTGGGTGCTCGATACGTTATAATCAATTTGATGAACACTTTTCGCAGATAAATTTTCCATATATTTTGGGCTTGTTTTGATCACATTTATATATGTTTTTTTTTTTTAATTGTTGTTTTTGAGGCTTTGTCATTAACATTGGCTTGTTAATTGTTGACCAAAATATTGTTGGCCAAGTTTATTTCGCATTAAATGTGGCGCCATTGCTATGCCACAAAAACCCCTAAAAATAGTTTCTACACAAGTTTTCCCCAAAATCCAAAGGTCAATGCGAAAATTTATTGCAATTAACGCCTGCCATGTTTAGTTATTACTTTTCATCGTGTTTTTAGTTGTTTGATTGGAATTCTTCCTGCTGCTAATCAATGATCAAGTATTGTGTTCGTGTGTTTATTTCTTTTCTGGTATATTGCCAAAATATTGAAACAATTATGGCCGAATTCTCAAATGTTTGTTTCTTTGTTTATTGCTGCCACAACTCGCATGAGGTAAGCACAATTTATACAAACCAACAAACAATATAACACACTTTAAACCCAACAACAAGTACAAATGAAACGCCATTTCTTTAGCATTCAAAATGGTTTTAAAACTTTTTTTTCTTTTCTAACATGTGCGCGCATTAATTGAATCAATCAGGCGCATAATTTATGCGTTTTGCAGCAAATGGTATTAGCAAAGACTTGTTAATTATCTATTGAGTCAAGCGACAAGGACAATATATAATTATTATTAGGTTAAAAACCATAAGCAGTAAAGCTGAGTTCATTTTTTTATTGCAAAAAAAATATAGAAAGATTTATTATATGAACAAAGTTTATTACTGTTGCCAATTTTCAATTTTGTCCGTTACGAATTGCGTTTGTCGTTTTTGTTAAAATGTGAATTGAAACTATGAATATTTATTTATTTAACTAACTAGTTTTGCTACGATGGCCAAGGTTAAAATGTCATTAAACTTAAGTGAGACCTTACTTAACCAATAATTTTAGTATAACTAATATAATGTCAAGAAGTTAACAAAAAATTTCTTTCTGCTTGTGCTGAAGTTCGAGAAAGCCAGCCAACAACAACAACAAATTATTACTTAACCAATAATATTAGTATAACTAATATAATGTCAAGAAGTTAACAAAATTTCTTGCTGCTTGTGCTGAAGTTCGAGAAAGCCAGCCAACAACAACAACAACAAATTATTACTTAACCAATAATATTAGTATAACTAATATAATGTCAAGAAGTTAACAAAAATTCTTGCTGCTTGTGCTGAAGTTCGAGAAAGCCAGCCAACAACAACAACAACAACAACAACAAATTATTAGTCATGCCAACGCTTGATTTTGTTTTTGCTTTTTATTAATGTCTACACTGATAAGGCAAACAGTTCTTATAATTTCCACAGAATATCGGAAAGTACAACAATCAATCTGAAATATGCATATGTACAAAACAAACAAACAAACCGAACACGGAAATTGTAATTGGGTTTGGAATTAAGCGCCACGACTGATTGGGGTGGCATGTGTTGCAAGAACAGTTGGATCGACAGTTAGATCAGTGAACGAGTCGTTTGCTCTACTTTTGCAGAACTCTAGAACCACATATTGTTAGATAATAAACAATGTCAATGCCACAAGCTAAACCAATTCGGCTAGTACAATTTTAAATGTGTATTAGACAGACTGCTTTAGCGAGATAAGCCACAACACGCTGATCAACTGATATTCCCAGCTTTCCCCAATAAAAGCAGCAAGTTACGCACTCTGTGGCCAATTGACACTTGTAATGGCTTATCAGCCAGTTGGCCAGATAAAATATATCTAACTAATTAATGCGACTCAAATGAAATGTGGCGACAACTGGTTCAGTTTGTGTGGGCGCCTTAAACATGATTGAAAAGAAGATTAAATTGAAAAGCATTTCACCAAAACATCAAATAATAGTATTAAACGAAAGTGTAACCATTGCATATACCCTGTATAAGGTAAGGGAAGTAGTAGTAAATCACAAGCGTTTCTTTGAATAAAAAAACGGTTTTTTTTTTGTATTTTTTCGGGTCATTTCTTTTTTTTTGCCGCGAGTGCGAGTGTAATTTACAAGTTTCCGAAAAAAAGTAAAAGTTGTCGCTTAATGGCAAACCGAGCAACAGAGCAAAAGCGTCAGCAAAAGCAACAGCTCAACAGCCGGCCAAATAAATAAATTCAATAAAAACAGTTTTACTTTCTACCAAAAATGCGAATAACGCTAATTTGTATGCAATCAAAGCGGGCATGCCAGGAAAAACTTTGAGCGCTATACAAAAAAAAAAAAAGAACAACAACAAAAAACCAAAGCCCACATATAATACACATTGTGTGTGTGTGTGTGTGTGTGTGTGTGTAGGTATATGCAAATTTTAGATATGGTATAAAGTTTTGATGCTTCATCACATCAAAAGATTTAAGCGCCAATGCTGAGCTCTTGGGCATAAAACTTTTACAAGGCTAACATTTCCAATTAAAACACACACACACACACATCAAACAATATAATACCAAACTCTTATACGCTGGCTTCAAACAGAACAATAAGCCAAAAGCTGCTCCTCGTCGCAGCCTACACGTGTGACGATGCATATTATTTATTGTAAATATCGTAAGCCAATGTTAATGGGTGGCTGCTTTGGCTGCTTTGGCTGCGTTAATGAAGATATCACCATGGGCAACATCATAATGATGATGATGATCAGCGTCATCTATATGATTCAAGTTGAAGTTGGACCCAAGCGACATTGACCCAAATGCGTTTATTGATTTGATTTTATTTGTTCGGATTCGGATCGTTGAGGACCAAAATCAATGCTCAAAAGATGCGTTGCGGCCTTTAACAAGTATTCAAAACCGGAACTAATCGCACATGAAATAGAAAGTTTTTGTCGCTATCTTTGCCAAAAAATAGAAAAACCAACAAAAATAGACCAAAACGTTGTTTAGTCATAAACAAAATTAGTATTATTGCTAAATGAAATGACTAATAATCTGGCAAGATGCTAAGCGTATTATTTAGCTACATAATTGTAGTATTTTTCTAGTATTTTTCTGTTAAGTTCCACAAGTTTGATCAATTAAACAAATGGATTATGAAGAATAGTTTTTGGTTTAACGAATTGCATGCGAATTCAAGTGCACTAAAACAAACCGAAAAAAACTTATTAAGTTTTTGACAATTTTATTGTATATCGTATCAGGTTTACCTAGAGCTTGAACAGGTCTACTGCTAATTGTCTGGCAACGCCGCATTAATTGCCCATTAACACGACTGGGACAGTTGCAAGTACGCATTGACAATTTAAGCAATCTGCGTATGTTTGTATGTAATTAACTAAACCATAATTGAAATGCGCTTTGCCAAGGCTGGCACGCGTGGCCAACAGATACGAGGCACGCCTTGGGATTTTATTTTTTTAACCATCATGCTATGCAATGTGATGCATGTCGGTTTCTGGCTGTGGATTTGCAATCACGCTAAGTGAAGCTAATACCAAATGCGGCTGCCTTCATGCTCGGTTAGCTGAGTTTTTAGCTCGGTTTGGCTAAAAGCGCACAACTTGACAAACAACAATTTCGGTACATCCTTCTAATCGCACACGGGTAACTATAGCCCATCAGCCTCTCTACACACCCACTTAAACACACACACACATCATCATCATTATTGGGCTATCATTGTAATCATCATTATCATCGTTTGGCATCGCTGCTGACTGGTAAACTCAGCGATTTGTCTGTTGTCAAGTTTCAGTTTCGTAAATTATGAATTTTAATACAGACAGATTAAAAGGCGCAACAAGAGAAAAATACTTGTAGTTAGATACTCTTTGCTGAAGCATTGAAAACGTTAACCAAAAAAAACCAAACATATTAAACATTAAAAGGCAGACAAGCAGCAATGTTTGATTGTGCTCGGTTAATAGCAAATATTTGGTTTTTGTGGCTTTTGCACAACAAGAACAAAGTATATTTTGATGGTTGTTTATTTTTGGTTTATTGCATTTCACTGAACAACGAAATACTTTTCTTTTAAATTTTTCATTGTTTACATGCAATAATATTTATTATATTTAATGAAAGAAGAGTGTGTCAGAAACGTGTGCCACATTGTGTGTTTGGCATGTTGCCGCAGTGTACATATTTTTTTTGGAAAAGATTCTCCAATGTTTGCCGGATGCAATTTCAAATTTCAATCACATTCCATATTACACGCCTGCATGGCTGCCTCTGGATTACCTAAACTCTATTGCCAACCAGCAAGGAGCCAATTCAGGCTTAACACAAATTGATTCCGGTGTGTGCAAAAGAAAGAAAAACCAATAAAAAGTTGCCAGGATTAGATTATGACAAGGAGCGCTGCTATAAAAGTGTTAACCTTAAGCTAAATACAAAACTGTTTTCAGAACTGACTAAAACATAAATGAATCATAATTATTTTGTACGAAAAGTTTGAGAATACAGCATTCGCAGAATTGAGAGCATTTCCACTAAAAAATGGCCATGCGATTCACATACGTGCCACGTGTTGGCACGAAAACAACTCTATACTATATAGAATTGTATATCTGCAACAGATGTGGCAACTTAAAGTGTGCCGGAAAATGTCGCTCATTAGAAGAAAAGCAAAAATTAATTAAATCAAAAGCAAGCTTGGTTAACATTATTGGCATTACTGACAAGTGACAAGGCCTAACAATAATTGTTTGACTTTGAGTTTTTGATTATAAAGCCGGCGTGAGGGTCAACTAAATAATAATAATAATAAATACATATTTCAGTATATACCTTAAGCAGCCCAAACCAGACCAGACCCGACCAGACCACAACTAAAACACCATCTATAACAAAACCCACATCGAGTGTAGTTCAAACATTATGCGTTTGTGCAATATTTGCGAGACCTTTTGGTAAAAAAAAGGCCGCCCGTTGAGAGCTGGGCAAACAAATACATGTAAGTAGCATGTATGTGTGTATGTAGTAATACCAACAAAACATGCATAGAACAAGATACGTAAGAATTATGCATAACACTCTTACAAGTGAGAGCACAAAGATAATTATTATGTGGAGAGATAATCTCAGCAGCAGCCTTTTCTTCTACAAATTTTTTTTTTTTTTAATATTTGTGCTGCTGCTCATTGCGTTAACTTGTCAAACAACACAGTGACACAGTGGCTTCAAAGCTATTGCGGTTGTATTGTAAAATTACGAAAGAATAGCATTTAAGTTTTATTTTTACGATAAACAAAAGCATATGTTACTTTAAACAAAAGACTTAAAAATATATTTATTGCGAATTTGGCGATCAAAAAAACAAAACAATAAACTTTTGTCTTTGCTATGTTTTGAATATTTCACAAGAACAAAACGTATTTATTTAACATATTGCCACACTGTGCAACGCTGTTGACGCTGCGCTGACGTCGCTGCTGTTTGCCCAATGCAAATAATAAACATGAAACGATGTGACGCTGGCCAAAGAAGAAGAAGAAGCACAAGCAGAAGAAGCAGCAGCAGCAGCAGCAGCAGCAAACGGCAATAAAACTTAAGGCAAACGCATGTGACATAGACAACTTGGCAGCCACTTGGCAGACGCAGCTATCTTGGGGTGAGGGGCAACACCAATGCACCTCCGTGGTCCGTTGCACGTCTAGCGGCTAGTGGGCGGCAGCGGGTGGCAAGGAAGCTAGTGCCACTCTCAAGTGAGTTGAAAACTTGATTATGCCATATGTCAATGTTTAAATCAAAATGCGTTCGTTTTCAGTTGCATTCAAGTCGTTGTTGTTGTTGTTGTTGTAGTGTTTGAGGCGCGGAATGTTGCGTTAAATAAAAAAATACAGTAAAACCATTAAGAGCCAGCCCGTCTAATCAGCATTCATGGCGGTCAACAGCAATTTGGAGTGCCAATTGCATGGCGTATATAGCCGCATTGGGTTTGTGGCAATACCAGCCGTCATTTGCTGAACCCTGAACATGAAAACATTAATGCGACTGGTTTTAGTTTTTTTTGTTTTTTTTTTTAACAATAATACGCATTGCGAAGGTGGAGGTGCAAAAGCTGCCATGCGACATGCGCTTATCTACTCTGTGGGATGTTGGCTTTAATCAGAGATTTGCATAAGCCAAAGAGGAGTCGACACCGATGTCATTGCTGTTGTTGTTGTCAACGTCGTTGGTGCGGATCTAATAACCATAAACTTTAATATGTTTATGGCTAAGACGTGTATGTGTATGTGTGTGTGTGTGTGTGTGTGTGTGTGTGTGTGTGTGACTGTTTAAGCCAGACATCGTGGTGTTTATATTTGCATTACAAAGGCAATTTAAGTGCTGCCCCCTTTTGTGTGTTGTCTTTGGAGGCACACGAGGTTTGCCATTGAACTGATTTGATCGAACATCAATTTAATTGCAATATTTTTCGCTGTCGGCTCGAAATGCAGCTGATAAACACTCTAAAAAAGTTTCTTGCTATTTATATTCTTGAAATTTTGCTATCTAACTTACAATACTTTAAATCTAAGTTGTTTTTTTTCAGTCGGAAGTAAGCAGAATTCAAGTTGACTTTGGTGTATTTTTCCATTCCTTGAAAGAGTATCATAACTATCTTTAAGCTTGTAACTTGATTTAATAGCTTATTCTTTGGATAAGCTTATGAACCTTTAACTTAAAGCCGAGTTGATTAAGGTTAAGACTTTCTTATTAGCTTTCAATCACATATTTGTTACAGTGTATACATTTAGCATTAGCAACGTTCTTGGATCTTTGTTTAGTTTAGAGTCAACAGACCAGTAAGTACATATACACATGTATGTGTACACATTAGTGGATGGCATGGCCTTCGCCTTGGTCTTAGTTAGTTGCTGATCTCGGAAGTGTTGCATTGTTGAATGTGTTTGTATTTAAGATTTGTCGCGTCTCTCTGTTTGGGACTTGTTCAATTAGCACATAGTACTACTACCAGCTTGACACCAGCTGGCAGTTAAAAAATCAAAATGTTATTGCCGTTGTTGATAATAATGAATGAAGATTATGAAATTGCAGGTTGGGTTCGAAATTCGCGCGCACGCGTTTTGTATGCTTTGCGCTTTGCTAATCGCGCAATCAACTAAGCTTCAGCATAGTGCGCATATCAACCACACACACATAAACACACAGACACAGACAGCTTTTGACAAATGGATACACACACACACACATACTGACAAACGTTGTTACTGCGTGCTGTTGCTCTGCGGTTTTGGCAGGTGGTTGAGGAGAAAGTTACCAACATTGAAACAACTTTTTTTTTTGTGTTGTGTTGCCATTGTTGTTGTTGTTGTTGCCCAAGCCCGAAGCAGACCCGAAAAAAAAAATCAAAAGCCAAGCCATAAACCAAAAAAAAAACACATCAAACTCTGAAGAAGCAGCAACAAAATACGACAGAAAAACGAAGAAATAAATAAAAAAAAATTAAGTTAAACAGGGGGAAGCAGCGCAAGCGATTATGAAATCGCCGCCAATGGAATTCGAATCAATGTAAATACATATACACACACACATATACAGACAAACATAGTTATGAGGCGTGCAGCTTGACTTTGGCCAACTCTTTGACTGAAAATATACATACATATAAAGCTCTTTCGCAATATGTGAGCAAGCATCGAATTGAGGCCTGGGCCGGGCACAGCGACAACTCTTCAGCAATGCGGCAACACTGGACTGGATTGGCTTGTAATTGAATCACACTTACAATACGCACACACACACACACACACACACACACATGCATATAGATATGTATTACAAAGTATTCAGTTGGTTGGCCACATAACGCATAACCCAAAGAGTAGGAAGCGACAACGCACTTGACAGAGTTGTTGTTGTTTTTGCTGCTTTAGTTAGTTGTTGGAGTAGCTGTTGCAGTTGCAGTTGTTGCCGCCAGCGGCTGTGTGGCATTTTTTTCACTTTTGCTTTTAATAGCCAGAGAAATACAGCAAAACAAAAGAGGAAAGAAAAACACGAGCAGACAACCGAAAACAATAAATGCAAGTTGCATTTTAAAATATACCCTGTATTGTGCATGCAGGAAGCTTATAAAATTAAGAAACTCTGTTGCTAGATTTCTAAAATAAGTAGAATCCATTAGAGCATCTGTTTACCAATAAAACCGAAATGCACTCAAAGTGTTTAGCATTCAAAAAGAGATTAACATACATACATAAATGTATATGCTTGGGTTTGTTTAAACTCAGAAATGCTCTAGATTTTTTGAAAAAACTTTTATAAATTAACAGTTCTCACCTAGAACAGATCACATTGAATAAAAGTAATAAGCAAAAGTTATTACAATTAAAACTAATCGGACAGATCGACATGAATGGGTATTTTCTAGTTGATCACACTTTGAATCTCATTCGCAGATGGTACAATTTACTTGTTTTTTGCATTTTTTAAATTGCCGCTCTTCACATAACTGTAACTTGAATGTTTTGTACAGACCGGCAGCTAGGCAGCCGAGCAGCCAGGCAGGTAGGCAGGCAGGCAGGGAGGCGTGTCATCTGTCTGTACTTCTGTCCATTTGTAGGCGCTTGTCTGCGCCAGATGTCGCTGATTTGATTTGATTTCATTTCGCTTAGTGAACGCCACAGAGCCGAGCAGACCCGACCCGACCAGACCTGGCCAAACCATACACAGACCAGGCCAAGGAAATAAACGGCTGACATTGATTTTGAAACCTGGTGGATATTCGCCGAGGCTGGCATCGACAGTTGTGCAGGAAATGGGAAAAAGTTAACAACGCAACAGCAACAGGATGATGCCAGTCGTATGCCGTTTCGTTTGCTCTCAATTCGAAACTGGGCACAATGGTAAATGGTTAATGGCATTGGGCATGGGTTTTTCGTTTTTCGAGTGTTTCAAGTGGAAAGGAAATGCACTTAGGTATGCCGGGAGAAAGTGGCGCGTAACATGCGTTGCACATGTACATGTTGCCAGTGGCGTCGAACCGGATAAAATGCCTTTTGTACTGCTGATAAGACCCATAACAATTGGAATTTTCTATTTGATTGCCAATTGCATAACGCGCAAAACTAACCAAAATAATATTATAATTTAAGCAATAAGTTAGAAACAATAGTATTGTGAAGTTGATATCGTCAATTGATAAAATATATATTTATGCATTTGCTGCACGTGACAACAGCAAGCATTAAATGCAAAAGTGATCTATAAGAACACGTAAATAGAACTAACCTCGCTTTTCGCTATTCTCGATGCGCGATATTCGATTTGTGTTTTTTGTTTTTTTTGTTGCTGGGCGGAGTGGCGCTGCGCTGTTTGTTGGTGATGATGATTGTCACGACCGTACTAACGAAATGCAAATAAAGCAGTTTTGTTTTACTTCCAAGTTGAATCGGCGGCCAACTACTTCTAGTTTCCAATTGGAGTGCTATTTGATTTTTTTTATTTAATGCACAAAATCTGATAAATTATGCGTGTTAGTTTTGATCATTTGGCCGCTTTGCAAACAAATCAACATAATTGTTCGCGTGTATGCATGCGTGTTATTTATTTAATAAATTTATAACATTTATATAACGATCAAACAATGGGTATTGGCGTTGGCACCGATTGTGCAGACGATTTCGTTTTCTATTTTGTTTAAACAATTCAAAGTGTTAGTAGTATTGTTGTGGCATATGCGGGCTCTTTATTGTTGCTCTTGCTGTTATTATTGCACGCACGCACTTGAGTTGTGTGTTAAAGTTATTTGCACGATTAGCACTGTGTTGGAAGAACTTGCGGTTTGGCTGCTATTTTTCTATCTGACGGCTTATATCCTTTTTGTTATTTGTATTTGTTAAAGCCAATCGAGAGTCTCTTCTTTTTTCCGTGCACCACGACTTTCGCGCTCAGCTGTTCTCATTGAACTAAACTCCCCACGCTGAGGCGAACAGCTGTTTGCTGTTAACAGAATAACAGAGCAGCAGTGAATTAATTAGCATTTATCGTGCTGTTATGCAAAAAGCATTTACTAACAGAGCCGCAGACAGAGCTGGAATTTTGTAACAGAAAAAAACTAGACGTATTTTAGGATCATGGGGAAATCAATTTCTCTCTGCCTTATTAGTTTCTTTCGTGCATTCGTTAAAAATCTGCTGGGCTCATGGGGAAGTTTCAATATAGTATATGCTCTTTGTTATTAACCTAAATATATATGTCCAAAATGAGACAGTGCCACTCAATGCAGAACAGTTTATTTCTAAGTGCTGCCACCTGGTTAAAAGGTTTGTGTCTTAACTTACGCCCGATTATTTTGCAAGGCACTGCTTAGGTCAATATAGCAGCAACTCATTTCATTAGCAATGATTGTTGGTACATTTTAAACATTGTTTAGTTTAAATTAAAAAACCGTGAAAATCATTTGACTAAGATTTCCAATTAGGCATCGATATTTTACAATCTTAAGAAAGTTTCACAATTATTTGTGATCGATACTAGCACCATATCGATATTTTACGCGTCCCTAATTGTGATTTGCAATTTCATTCTGCCGTGCTTCTTTCGTGCATACATTTTATAAAAAAAGTTAAATTACAAATATTCAGATTCAAGCTAAGGTACAAATATAAAAATGTCAAATACGCAAGCGACAGTTACAGCTTACTTGGCAGCACAAAAAAAGACCACAAACAAAGATCTCGCTGCAGAATGGACTCTTATTGAAGAGCTTCACAATGAAAAGTAAGCAATTTTTGTTGTCTGCATTTTTTCCACAAATTAAAGATATTTTGTTGTTTTTGCAGATTATGGAATGAATTGACCATTAAGCTTGTAACATTTGTGCGTCATGAATCGCTTCAAGACGAGAGCGCTCTACTGCAGTTGTATCAAAACTTTATCTCCACCTTCGAAACAAAGTAAGTTACAGCCGGTTACGTTTTTGGTGAAGCTGTATTAACACAATATGTATTATTTGTAGAATAAATCCATATGGTCTGATCCAAATACTTGAGGTGGTCGTGGATAACATAAGCGACAAAAAGGAGGCCATCGATTTTCTTGAGAAAATGAAGGATAAAGTCAAAATTTGCGATGAAGCCGTGTGGTACCTGCAAGTCATGCAGGGTAATCTTTATCTTAGTAACCTGAATGACCTGAATGCCACCAAGAAGATAATTGAGGAGCTGCGCGATGTCCTTGAAGAGGCAGGCAATGTAACACCCGTCCATGGCAAATACTATATGTTGGCCTCACAGTACTATCGCCGTGTGGGAAAGCATAGTGAATATTATCGCTGTGGCTTGCAGTTCCTTGGCTGCTCGCTTGACGACTATCCGCGGGATCAATGGCCGCAACAGGCATTCTTTTTGGGACTTGCGGCATTGCTGGGCGATGGCGTCTACAACATTGGTGAGCTGTTGGCTCATCCCATTCTGGAGTCGCTGAAGAAAACGGAAAACGAATGGCTGGTGGAATTACTGAATGCATTTAACTCTGGCGACATAAACAAGTTAGTGCTGCCAACAGACTTTGTTAGGCTTGTATTTACCAATTGTTTACTTTTATTAGATTCAATGACATGAAAAAGATTTGGTCTAAAATACCCGATTTGGCTGCTCAGGAAGTGAAGCTGCGCCAAAAAATCTCACTGCTCTGCCTCATGGAGATGACCTTTAAGCGTTCGGCCATTGAGCGGGCAATTTCCTTTGCAGACATTGCCAACGAGACCAAGTTGCCAATCAAAGAGGTCGAGTATCTGATCATGAAGGCACTGGCCCTTGATCTGGTGCGCGGTGAAATAGATCAAGTAGCTGGTGTTGTCAATATGTCCTGGGTTCAACCACGTGTCCTCGATCGCAAACAAATTGTTGGTATGGCCAGCACATTAGATACATGGATGGGAGCAATCACTAACATGGAAAAGCTAATGGAGAATCGCGCTGCAGAAATTCTCACAAATTGATTTTAGGCGTCTCTTTAATTTCCATTTTGCGTATATACTTTTTGTATTAAACCAACACATTGTGCATAATGCCAACATTCTTAATTTTGATTTCATTTTGGTACCTAAATTAAGTAACTGCAGTTTTAAATGAAATGAAATTCGAGTTTATTTTAATATAATTAAATTGGCTTATCAGGCGCCAATGGTTTCCACATAGCCAATGCAGGTTTCTGGATTGAATATAAATAAATTACGATGGGGAGCTTCCATTTTGGTCACAACTTTAATTATTTCTTGCGCGACAATGCCACCAACGACAGCTACAGCTGGTGAAATTTGTGCAAAAAGGAACTCAAATGCGTCATTGGCCAGATCCGACTTGGGCAGCAACTCGTCACGAATTTTTTCCAATAGCTCAATATCAGTTTCTCTGCTCTTATAGCTTGGATCACGTTTATGTTCGCTGCGGAAGTGTTGGAGAACGCGCAGCAACACAATGCCTGGTCCATCGCGTCCCAACTTCCGCGCATATTTGGGAGCAGCAATGTCAAACTCAATCCACTTCGCGTAGGATGGATATTCAACTTCGCGTTGCCTTGGCGTGGAAATTGTTTCATATTTCACCTTCTCATTTGGCTTCGAAATGCACTTGTACTTGAACACGTTTCTATATAGAAAATGGATAAATTGGGTTTTTAAACATTTAAATAAAATACTTACTCCACAAAGCTATGAGTTTGCAAGCTGGCGTAATGAAAGCCAAACATGCCCCAAACATCAGTGGCGTAAAACTTAATGCCTAGCTCCTGGCATATTGCGTCGATGCGCTCCAGTTCCTTATTGTCCTCGCCACTTATAACAACAACGTTGAATTGTTTAAAGTAGTCGGCTGTCTTCTCCTTCAAGGGTTGCGTATCGGCGGATATATCCACCATTGGATTGAGTGCACGTGCGCGCGTTAACGAAGCCTCCGCTCGGTTTGTGCCCAATGATTCACGTGCCGCAAGAAACTGTGAGCAGAAATCCTCTTCGCTAACCAGCTTGTCATCATGCAGTTTTACCATGTTCACTCCAGACAATATGATGTTTTTAGTTATTTCCGCGCCTAGTCCATTCAGGCCAGAGATGAGTATATTAGCAGTGCGCAATCTATTTAAATTAAAATCATTTACTTTTTTTTCTACCTCTGCCCGAACTTACAACAAATAATGGAGACACCGCTTAGCCGGCAAACTTACCGTTTTTGCGATTCCAAGCCCCAAAGCCGAATCTGTCTATCATATAACTCATTTTCGGCTTCGGTGAGCTCCACATTAGTCTCGTTGGTATCCTTGTCTACGTCCATTTTTTATTAATCGGTAAAAATGCAGTAAATTGTTGCAAAAACCTGTACGCTAAAAATGCTAGAGCTGTGTCCGCTTTGCTTAACTATCGATGTATTGTTTTTCGATAAATATATTGCAAAAGATTGCCCATCGATAAGAGTAACGAGCGAGTACTTATCGATTCAAGCATCACCGCGGCTTAGAAAATATCTTTTGAATAGTTATTCATTATTGTAATTCAGGTATGCAATAAAAATACGTTCTTTTTGTTTATTTAAATTTAAAGCAATATATTGAGATATTAATTATACATTTAGGCATTTGTTGTTGCGTTATGTTCATTATAGATACTATAAAGTGATGATCGTATAAATGCATCACTTCTCTCCACAAATCCATCCAAATGCGTCCACAAAAACCAAAACGTTAGAGTCAAAAACAATATTTTACTGGTCCAGTCAAGAATGTATAGACGACGCAGCACCTTTTTAGCATAGGGTAACGTGGAATCATTTTCGCCCAGGATATACGTGCGCATACCACGAATATAATTGCTTATATACGTCTCCCAATTGACTTGGCAAACCGATGTGTCGAAAAGTTCTTGATCCGTAATATTAAGTCTGCTGCTCATCTCTTGAAATCGCTCATTTCTAAAATCCCAGTCTTTTGTTGTGTAGTACTGCAACAGCTTTAATCCCGTTGAGATTTTACGTTGTACATTAACCAAGCTGTAATAAATGAATTAAAGTATAATCATAAATCGAAATTTCCTCTAGGTCGTCACTTACAAAGGCTTCTGGCCAAAGAGCAGCAGCCAAAAGTCTATAAAATAGGCAGGCAAATAGTGAAAGAATATGACGCAAAATAGATGATGATAATAGTTTCGCTTAATCGAGCCACCCGGATACCAAAGTGCAAAACTTAGCGGAGTTTCATAAAAGAATCGTCGACCCGTCTCAATGCTCTCGCCCCAGGACATCAATGCCTTGCTGGAGATGCATAGATTGCAGAACTCAACTTGATTTTGTTTCTCTGTCTGCTGTTCGGCAACGACCTTGCCGCGTTGATAGCCACACAGTATCATGCCATTGATGGCCTTGTCGACGGGAATCACCGTCGAGGCATAATCGGGATTGCAGTGCATGGAACGTATGACGCCGCGTGCGGCGCCAATCATCAGACCGGTTGGCCCATTCACTCCCTCAATCCATCCTGGCAACGGCTCGTGTATGGCTGCCGTCACTGTAACAACACAAAAGGGTGTAACCACATAAGCAAAGCAAACCAGACCAGTTTCACTCGCGCTGGGGACCTACATACCGATGGAAGGCCTTGTGATAATAACAGGTAGCTTTTTGTTGTATCTGCAAATTAGATCTTCGGAGAGTGCCTTGCTGTAAGCGTACGTGTTTGGCAAGCCATTGAGCAATCTGTTAAGCAAAGGAACACTTAATACTCTTATATAAAAGCGCTTGTATGCTTTCTTACTTGGGTGTCACTTCCGCCAAGGCAGCATCATCCATTGTCTCGACCATATTGATGATGTCAAAGGGATTCTGTGGCGCCGGATAGGCGCGTTTCTCCAGCACACTCTCGTTGCACTGACAGTATGAGGTCGATACATGGACCAATGCCTGCAACAGACACATCTTCTCGGCCAGCTGTAGCACCTTTAAGGTGCCCACAACATTCATGTTGACCATTGGACGCAATGGCTGATCGAAGCGCACATTGGCCGCACAGTGGAACACAAGCTGCACATTGGTGGCCAATGTGTTAATGTCATTGGTGCTCAGGCCAAGGTTCGGCTCCAGCACATCGCCCTTAACAACGCGCACCTTATTCACAATGTCGGGATTCTTCTCCAGCAGCTTGTTGAAAATCTGCAAAGAGTTAACAGTTAAGCTGCAGCCAGTTGTTTAACAATTAAGCCAACTCATGTCCAAGAGTTAAAGCAACTTGCTGTTGCAGCCAAAAGAATCGCCTCCGGCAGCATGACAAATACTAATAGTCATAGTCAAGTTTGAACACTTTTTTTGTTGTCATTTTTTTTTTTTTTTGGACACCAATAATGATTACCTTGACTTACAAATGCGGCAAAAATGTTGGTCTTTGTTTGGGAAGTACATTTAATTTAAGTGTAGTTAATGTTACGTTTATTTCGGGAGTAATTTAGGCCCAAGTTACATATTTTTTTTGTTGGTCTAGTCGAGGACAGCTTGTAAGTGTTATTGGTGTTATTAGCTGCAGAACTATTTATAGAAACTGGCATTCAACTTGTATCGCAATAATATAAATCACAAATATAATTGTTGCGAATTTTGTAATATTGCCTGCGGAAATGAAGTCTCGTCGTCTGTGAGTTCGTCATGGTTCTTAGGAATAGCCTAAAGCTATGTAAACTGCTTATTAAACCAACTTATAATAAGTACTTGCTAACGTTTTCAACGTTTTACGTTCAAGCCGGAAATGACTACATACAAGATTACTCAATCGTGATGGATTTTACATTTAGTAATATACCATCAAACCACATGTGTCAATTATAATTGCATTTATGATTGTCTATGATTTTTCTCTATTTTTTGTTGTTATGTTTCTATTGTTCGTTTATGCATATAGATTTCATTCATGGATTGGACAAAGTTTTATAACAATTAGGTGTTTATAAGTGTTTCTATTATTTTAAATCGCGGTGCATGGAGCACAAGAATTGTTACCACTTAATTATGAATGCAGTTAACAGTTGGCAGTTGGCAGTTGGCAGTTAGTAACGAGCTAGCTTGGCATTGAATCGATGTTTTGCACTTACGACACATTTAAAGTATTGCTCCTTGCGCACAGTGGGCTCCACACCCTTTTTAGTGCGTATCAACAGATAGATGGTCTGTATATCGGCACAGCTGCGTAACAGTTTCTCGACCAATACTTTGCCCATAAAGCCCGTGGCGCCCGTTATCAATATCGTTTTGCCTGCATAATAGTTGGCAATATTTGAAACGCCAGCATCGGCGTCATTATTTAGTATCTCCATGCTGCGAAAAGAATATATATATATAAAATTCGATTAGATTTTGTTCAAAACTTACATACTAAAAATGCATGCATATGTATATAAAGTTAATTGTTATTGCAAATTAAGATCTAATACGAGTCACACTTGTTGAGTATTGAGTATATGTTTGCTTAACCCACTTACTCTACAAATATTCTATTTCAATGTCAGCTTTTACGAAATATATATGAACAACAACTGTGGTCTATGTTTGGCTAACCAGG
The DNA here is from genome assembly GCA_035044725.1 of Scaptomyza caliginosa. Taxonomy (NCBI): domain Eukaryota; kingdom Metazoa; phylum Arthropoda; class Insecta; order Diptera; family Drosophilidae; genus Scaptomyza; species Scaptomyza caliginosa. Next base: position 135,660 of record JAWNNR010000979.1, on the reverse strand, counting down.
CGTAATTGGCGTGAAGGGATTCGTTAAACTTTGTTTACTCTTTTGTTTCCCATCAACACTATGAAATAATAAACCTTAAACTGCTGCCGCACTTTTAACTTTTTTGCTGTTGTTAACAAATAAACGTTAAGTTTAAAGACCTGGGCTAACATGCGATTCACTTTGTTTGTTTTTCTCTTTGGGTTTCTCATTCAGTGAGTCAGTGGATTAGGCCAATCAAATGTTTTTTTTTTTTTTGGTTTTCAAAGAAAGGCAAACATTGCTTTATATTTGGGTAATAAAGTTCGCTGGCATAATTAGCACTTGGCATTGTTTAATAAGTGCAGCAATAAAAGTACGTTTTTCTTAATTGATAATCATAATTACGCATACGACGGGTTGTCGCTTTTATTACATATGTTAATAGACTTTGACTGCAATTAGGGTGTGCGCTTATAGATTCTATACAGGGGCCAGGCCCCTTTTTGCTTGAAACATATTGCCTAACATGATACACATTATTGGTCAATCTCGTGGTTTATTCACTCTATGCTCGGTTAAGAGTATGTCCATTTCGGCGTGCAAAAGACAGCTGATCTTTCTGGTTTTTCACTATAATAAGCAATAGGCATTAGCACACACACACACACACACACACACACATGCATACAATGCATGCCACTTTGGTGTTTATGCAATGTCCAAATTGTATACAAATGGCAAACATGGCAAATTGTTTCCTTACAAAACAAAAGACTTCGAACACAAACTTGATTGCCTTGCAGCCTGGGTGCGCAAGATATGCATAACTGGCAATATTTGCCATTAATATAAGTGCCACTATTTCGCCTACTTTGCAGATTTTCAATCAAAAACACACACACGCACGCACAACACACACACACTTGGAGGCTGGCAAATGGGCATTCGGACAGAGCTTCTCACGCCACGCCGCTTCGGGTCAGTTTAACAATACAAATGGTTATTCACGTAATCTTCACAACATTCAAACAGCCGACAGTTGGACACGCAAATTGAGACACTTGCACATTTTGTTTTCACTTCTTTGCTGTAACACATTGTTGTGTGTGTGTTCGTGTTTGGTTTACAATTGTTTTTGTGTGTTTTGTCGCAAAAGGCGTTACTAATTGTTTAGTTCAACAGAAGCGCCCATGTGGGCAGTATTTATTGCAGTATTCAGTAGCAGTCACACATGACACAGTTCACAGTAGTTGCGTGTTAGATGTTTAAGGACTCGAATCCATTTAGCACCTGCTTAACAAATACAGAAGCTTTTCGCTAATCGTTTTTTCAAGTAATTAACGACAACGACGCTTAAACAAAAAAAAAAACACAAACACATTGATTTATATTCGTTTGGCACAAAACTGAAACTCACTTTAAAATGTTTGTGTCGTTGCTTTAAATACAAATGTCGAATTGAATCCGTTGAATACTCAGCAGCGACTGAATTCGAAGCGGGCAATTGGCTTGAAGTTATACTCGTCGTAAAGGAAATTCAACGTCGTCATCACACACACACACACACACACATACTTGAGCAAACATGATTTGCGGTTCATGCGCAACGTGTACGTGTGCTAAATCAGTTGTGTGTGTGTGTTGGCTGGCTGCTTTATAGGTGTGTGGGTTTATTTAGTTGTTTTCCATATGGACGCTGCTTTCCGGGTAGTCCCAAAAAGCTCTGCACGCATTACAAAAAAAAAACAGCAACCATAATTGCAATGCACTTTTTAATGAGCTCAATTAAAAACCATTTGAGATAGTCGGACATGCAGTAAGTAAGTGCAAGGGCACAAGCATTTAGTGTCACACACACACATTGGAAAAATATAAAAAAAACAAAATCCCAGAAAAAGGACAGGCAGCGCTGCTTGGCTGGCTGGCTGCACAACAGCAAAACAGTTGCCAAGGCCAGCCAGTTAAGACTCGGACTTGATGCGACCCTAAAAGTGCATGTCATCCAACATCAAGACTCTAGACCATATAAACACACACACAGCTTCACATTATGCATTTAGGAAAAATATCTATAAAGTATTTATTTTTTGCTTTGCTTGAAACCTGCTGCCAAAGTTAAGTTAAGAAAAAAAATAAGCAAAGTTGTGCGACTGGTTGCTTAGCCTGTCTGGGGGGAAAAAACCGCAATCAGGCACAAGGCACACACACACACACACACACGCACACACTTTGGCTTTTAGTGCAGTACCAGTCAGGATGGAGCACTTTCGCAATCACAACGATGACGACCTTGACAGGTGTGCATACAAATGATATCCGTTACGTTTCCATTTTCACTGGTTATTGGCCTAAAGTAATAATATGCATCACTATCATCATATAACAGTGCCAATCCCTTGATAATGATAACAAAGATGATATAATTTGTTTCGTCATTCAAATGCTCTAATTGGTTCTGTACATTTAGGAAGTATTCTTTTGGCCTATCGGCGTCTTTATGAACTTTTCTCATTAGGTTGTCACCGTTTTAGGCGTTAAATATTATTCAAATACAAGTATATATATATTTGGCTGTTGTAATTAGCTATTATTGCCTTTTAACTAGTTGCTAAGAAGCTTATTTTGTAATATTCCAAAATAGACATTAAGCAATAAATGCAAATTGAAATATTGTTTTTTTTTTTATTATTAGATTAAAGACATAAATCAAATACGTGTGGAAATTCAATCAGTTGTTATTGCAAATTTAATGCTTGTTATGTATTCAGAAAAAGTTAATTGTTTGACCCAAAGTCAAGCTAAATAAATTCTAACGAATCATGTGGTTATTGGCTTTTAGATAATGTTCATGTTGTTTTATTTAAGTCGAATTGTGCGCATTAAATAACTTTTACAGAATCGCCGATATGTGCATTCAATTCCAGCAACTAGAACCTTAGATAAATGTTTATCTGTAAACGCTTAACTGCCTTTGTGGTATTTAGTAGCATTTACTATTGCATCCACTTACGCACAAGAAAACGACATTTTTTTAAAATTAGGTGTGGGCCTCAACACACCTTCGATGCAATTATTTTTTGTACGAAAAAAAAGCAAGTTGATTTGTTTGTATTTAAACAACATTAGTATGCAGTTCTCTTTCCCAAACGGGTTCCTCTTCACACATCAATTGATTTAAAGCTATTTTGTTTGTTAAACTTAGGCATAGAGTATGTTCTAGTCGCCCTTTTTTTAACTGTTCAACGAATTAAAACAGGAATTTTCCAACAGGATGACTAGCTATGAGTAACTGTACAGTTGCTATTTTTTCATCATTATAGCGTTAACCAGACAATTCATAGGCTTTATTGAGTGTTTTTCTACGTGGTTAATGAATGTACTTACCCCTTAGTCGACAGTTACGACGTGTCTCGTGAGTAAATCGATTGCGGTTTTGTGTTTTGTTAACGTTTTAATCGGCGGCTTAATAGCTTGTAAAATGTCCTAGTCCCATTTCACATGAAAGCTTTTACATGTTTTTCAATAGCGGAAAACATTTAGCCAGTATATAGTTTTTAAGAATATTTTTGCAAATTATTGCCGATTTGTGAAACCTTTTCAGCTCTTGCTTTATTATCAAACTGTGAACTGGATTTGATTTTGATTGAAGCTAACGTCTTGCCAAACAGCTACATTTGCCTTATATTAAAAACAGGTAAGCCATTAAATATCAAAAGTGAAATATTTAAAAGGGAATGCATGCAATTCTGGACTGTCAACCCAAAAATTAGTATATAGTATATAATTAATGAATTCACAAAGCCAGTTTTTGGGAGTAGATATTTAATGTAAATATTTTCAATTGTGTACGAAATTCACTTAGACCCAAATCTGTATTCATTTCGCAGTAAACTCATTAATTTATAACAAGACAAGATTTGTTAAATATATATTTATTTATAAAAGAACTCAAAAACAAAAACTCGTAGCCGATTAAATTGGAGCAATGACATTTCTTGCTTGAATTGAGGTTTGGTTTAACAAGTAATTATTGCTGAATTTGCTTTATCCTGGCTAGAACAATCAATTTGAGGAGTACAATTTCGTTAGAGGAATCAAAGTGTTATATTTTTAGTAACTGCGTCCGAACAGCGTGTAAAACTTGGGCTTGTTTGTGCAGTTGCTGTTGATGCACTTGTCAGTGTCGACTATCTTTGCCGGCTGATCGAAGGGTATGCATAGAGACTTGGCGCCCATGGCGGGTGCACCTGGTTCAGCTTCTTCGCCGCGTGCGCTGTCCGCTTTGATTCTATCCTCGCAAGCGGTGTCACCGCAGAAGGGCGATAGAAGTATGTTCTTCTGATCCAGCAGAGAGCAAAATTCGGGCCAGCTCTTGACGGTTTTCGTGTGCGAAATGAGATCCGTCTTGGCCTTGGCCAGCATGCTCTCGTGAATGGTTTCGAGCAACAAAGAAATCTTCTTCTCCACATCGGCCAATGCAATGGTAATCTTCTCACCGGTATCACGACGAACGGCAACAATTTGCTTCGCCTGCATATCCTTGGGACCCAGTTCGATACGAATTGGTACACCCTTAAGTTCCCAGTGATTGAATTTCCAGCCAGGAGAGTAGTTGTCACGGTAATCGCCCTCGCAGCGCACATTGGCTCCTCTTAGCCTTTGCTCTAGTTGTTTGCAAGCGCCCAGCAGTTGTGCGCGTTCCTCATCCTTGGTGTTTACAGTGATGCCGCAGGGCACAACGATAGCCTGTGTGCATGCCACATGCGGCGGCAGCACCAAACCCTGATTATCAGCATGCACCATTATCATGACGCCAATCGTGCGTGTTGTTATGCCCCATGAGTTCTGGTAGACATACTGCTTCTGCTGCGTCTCCGGATCCTCATAGACAATCTCAAACATTTTGGAGAAATTCTGACCCAAGTGATGGCTGGTCGCACCTTGAATGGCGCGGCCCGAGGCTGAAATGAATGCCTCTACCGTGGTTGTATAATCACCGCCAGCAAACTTTTCCTTTTCGGTCTTGCGACCCTTGACCACGGGTATGGCTAGCAGATCCGTGTAGACCGATGCATACAGATCCAAGATCTCTAGCACTTCCTTGTCGGCCTCAGCCTTGCTGGCAAAAGCTGTGTGGCCCTCCTGCCAGAGGAACTCACGTGTACGCAGGAACGGTTGAGGGTGCTTAAATTCCCAACGCTAAAAAAGAAAGTAATTAAGCTTTAATAAATCTTTACCTATTGGTTATATATTTGTCATTACTAACCACAACGTTGTTCCATTGATTTAGGCGAATGGGCAAATCTCTGTAGGATTGTATCCACTTGGCGTAGGCAGGATACATGACCGTTTCGGAGGTGGGACGCACAGCTATTGGCTCTGCCAATTCCGAATCACCCGATTTGGTTACCCACGCAACTTCTGGAGCAAAGTCGGCAATATGGGTTTTTTCGCGCTCGAGCGCTGCCTTTGATACAAAGATGGGGAAGTAGCATTCCTTGATGCCCATCTGCGTTATCTCAGCATCGAACCAGTTCTTGATTGCCTTCCAGATGGCAAAGGACCAGTGTCGCAGTATATAGCAGCCGGACACATCGTAGTATTCGATCAGCTCACCCTTGGTTATAACCTGCGAGTACCAGTCAGGCAGGTTATCTTCCTTGGTGGCCTCTAGACCCAATCTCGTTTGTTTTTTGACTCCAGCAGTGGCATCCTTTTTAGCTGCAGGCGATGATTCCTTCTTCGCCGGCTTTGGTGTCTTCTGTTGTGAAACATTGGTGCTTGATGCTTTTATTACCTTAGCTTCGACTTTGGCGTCCGGTTTCCAATCCATGCCACTAAGTTTCTTATACTCTGCCTTCAGGGCAAGCAATGTTTGCACTTCAGGATCGATGGCTGTCTTGGCTGCTTTGGCAGACTTAAGTTGACGGATTTTATCGCCTTGACTTTGAATTTTGGACAAGACATCAGCAATTTCGCCGCCACTGTTTGGTTCTTCGGCAGTTAGATCAATGGTAGCAGTTACAGCAGGTGTGGGCGCAACAGTACCTGGTTTCCACTCCTGACCAGTTAAACTCTTGTAGTCCGTTTTGAGTGCCAAGAGCAGCTTTACTTCAGCTTCGACTACGGATTTGGCAGACTTTAGCTGACGAATCTTGTCGCCTTGTTGAGCGATCTTGTCCAATAATGTGACAACGGTACTAGAAGCCGCCGGTTCCGGTGACTTTTCCTGCTTCACTTTAATAGCAGCAGCTGGCGGGGCTGTGGTGCCTGGTTTCCAATCGCTGCCTGTCAGTTGTTTGTAGTCGGCTTTTAAGCTTAGCAGCGTCTTGACGGCAGCATCAATGCTCGCCTTGTCCGCCTTGGCTGCCTTGAGTTCACGTACCTTATCGACCTGGGCGGCTATTTGATTGAGCACTCCTGCAACATTTGTTGAAGCGGTCGCAGGTGCAGCAGCTGTTGGAGCTGTAGCTGCAGCTGCAGCAGGAACAGTATCTGGTTTCCAGTCCTGTCCAGTTAACGTCTTATATTGTGCCTTCAGTTCTAGCAGTTGTTTAACAGCTGCATCGATTTCGGGCTTGGCTGCCTTCTTACCTTTGAGCTCCCTCACTAGATCACCCTGCTTGACAATGCTATCGTTAACCGCAGCTGCGTCGTTGGATGCAGGTGCAGATGGAGCGGCATTTGTAGCAGATGCAGCTACTGGAGTTTGACCAGGCTTCCAATCCTTTCCACTGGCTGCCATGTAATCCGCCTTTAGACTAAGCAGCTTCTTAACCGCAACGTCAATTTGATCTTTTGCAGCCTTTTTGGCTTTAAGCTCGCGCACCAAATCGCCCTGCTTAACAATTTGCTTGTCCAATTCAGCGGCGTTGTTTGTTGCAGCGTTAACAGTTTTATTGTTGGCAGCCTGTAAATGAAGACAACAATTAATCAATTTTACAAAATAAATGCAAATTTAGCAATCGAAAGTTTTTAACTATTACTTTTTACTGAATACGTGTCAGTGTGCAGCAAAGTAACTTTAAGCTGCTTCTTCTTCTACTGTAAGCAATGGTATCGAAGAAGATACAAACGAACCGCTCGCAAGCAAAGTCTGCAGAAAACTGGTTTGTCCCTTGGCACTTACACGTTAGAGATGCGCAACTTTATCAAAACAGTGACAGCCTTCGACAGTGACTGGCTAATTACACTGTGATTTAATATTGCATTGACAATTGAGACTTCTGACTGTATTTTAAATCAATCTAAGCTTTTTTTTTACTTACATTTGATTTAGCAACAGGTGCTGGTGTAGCATTGATCTTAAGGCCTGATGAGGGCATATCCTTGGTGTGACCATCGGGTATGGAGAAGAGTATTATGGGCGATGCAACATTAGTGTAGGGGCTTGGTGGAGCATAGGCGTTGTCCACTTTAAAGAAGCCACGACGCTGCAGTTGAATAATGTCACCTTTTTTGCACTTCTTAAGCTCGGGATCACCGAGCATTTGAACCTCATCGCGTGTCTTGTGACCAATGTACTGCTTGAAGTCCTCATCCTTGCCAAGCACCGCTTTACTGATGATGTTATCAAAGTAAACGCAGAATGTGGGCGGATAGGCGCTGGCATCGTCTTCGACGGCAAGCCAGGTAAGTTTCAGTGTCTTCTTGAAGTCCTTGTTCTCCAAGTTAAGAGCTGCATCGACTGAGGTAATTGTGCCGCTGGCATCCTTGTGCACCTTTTTGATAAGAAGATTGCCCCAATTGATAAAGGTTGCGTTCTCGCCCTCCTTAAGCGCCTCTGCGTCCACATAGTCAATGTAAATGCGTGGACCCATTGTGACAGTTTTTGTGCCCAATTTCTCGTCCTTGGGATGCACGGGCACTTGCACTTTTTCCAACTTCGCACCCTCCACATTCACAATGACACGCTTATCATGCTCCAACGCTGTGTATCGCGGTGCAATTGGATCAATGACTTTCTTGTTGAACGCCCATATCTTGTCCCAGTTCATGAAGACCACTGATTTACTGCTGCCCTGCGCAATGATGAACTCCCTAAGGCCTTCCACTGTCATGCCACGTCTTATGATGCCACGCACTGTGAGGAAACGTGGATCATCCCATCCGTCCACCAATCCCGAATCAACAAACCAGGTCAGTTTACGCTTCGACAGCACGGTGTTTGTCATATTGAGACGACTGTACTCCCAAATGTAGGGTTTGCGCAACTTCAGTGCATCAATGAACCAGTAAAATTGATCATCACGATCGTGGTACTCCATTGTACGCAACGTGTGTGTCACATTCTCAATGGCATCCACAATAGGGCAGGCAAAATCGTAAGTTGGATATACCCTAAAGATGATATTAATAATTAGAAATTGTACATTAAACAGTAAAACCTTCAAAATTCGACTTACTTGTATTTGGTGCCTGTGCGCGGATGTGGTTCGTTTTTGCAACGATAGATTGTGGGATCACGCATGCAACCATTGGGTGAGGACATGTCAATCTTGGCGCGCACGCAGCATTTTTGGCCAGCGGCTGAACCCTGCACCATCTCCTGCCACAGCGACAGATTTTTGTCGACAGCTAAATGATTTATGAAACTATTCGCATTAGTACATACAAAAAAGCTAATATCATGAGATAAACTTACAGTTGGAACGATTTGCAGATTCGACTCGCTGTTCGCGTTCCAATTTCATTTGCTCTGGCGGGGTATCGTCTACATAAGCCTTGCCTTCCTTGATCATTTGAACGCAGTAGTCGAGCATGAGATCAAAATAGTTGGAAGTGTGCGTGAACACATCTGGCTTAATTTGTAGCATCTCCAAATCGCCAAGAATGACATTCTCGAACTCAACCGTTTCTTTGGCAGGATTGGTATCGTCAAAGCGCATAATCAATGTGCCCTGGAAAGCCAGTGCATAGTATTGATTAAGCAGCGCAGCCTTGGCATGTCCAATATGCAGATAACCAGAAGCCTCTGGTGGGAATCGCACCACAACTTTGCCCATTTCAGCGCCTGGTAGCTCCACAAATTTACCCTCTTGTTTGCGTTCGCCGCTCTTTGCCGCAGGCTCATTGTTAACGCTGCGCTTAACACGCGCTTCCTCAGGCAGTGACTGCAACACCTTCTGGATCAATGGTTGGGCATTGATCAAATCGTACCAGCGCTGCACATGCTGCGGAATGCCCTTGGCGGCGAGGATCTCGTAACGCGAATGCATTTCATTGAACAGTGCAAAGTCAGCAATGGTCAGTTTATTGGCCACCAGATACGTGACGGGTGCAATAGACTTGTCCAGGAACGACATTGCCCAGGAAATGTCATCATCGCATGTTAAGGAAAACGACAGCCAATGATCAATTTGTGTGCGCTCAATGGCAGTCTCGCCATACAGCTTATAATCAGGTGCAGCACGTGCGAGCGCGCGCAGCACATCGTTGTTGGAGTGGCACACAAGGATGCGGTTGTCGGGAAACTGTAGCGAAGTCTCCTTGCCCCAAACAATTTCCACTGGCACCGATGCGTTAATCAAATGTGCTGTTGCCAAACCACCTTATCGCAAGAGGAAATTAAATTTTATTTATTGACAAAAACTGATGCAATATTTACATATATTTTTGTACAAAAATAGATAAAATTACAGACCAAGTAATTAAACCATAACCTCACAATATTGCAAACATATTATTTACCAGATAAAGCTAAAGTGTCACTTACTTATGGGTGGATTGTTAACGTTTGCCTTTAACTTTATTGACATATTGCCTATATGTATATTCGCTTGCAAACTAAACAGATATTATGAAATTGCACTGCTTATATACAAAATCGCATGCACGGCAAGCTGCCACAACGTCGGTTTTATTTTGATGAAAGAGGAAACCGATAGTACGCAATGTTTTTACCATTCACTATGTGCCGCAACTTACAGCTGATTTAATGCGTTCACTGTGAATGACTTATATTATTGAAGAAGCATTTTCTTTACGTACTAAGTGAAAAAGTTAAGTTTTGTTAATATTTTTAATATTTGCGGCCAATAAACAATTATAGCAGACATCTGCTACAGTTAAAATGGTCAGTAAAGTGAAACTTTAGCACGTTTTACATTTTTTGACATGCAAACTATAATTTAAAGCTGACCATTTACATTTTACTGCCTCGCTGGCCAGTGCAGCTCACCTGAGTCACCATTTTATCCAATAACTGCAAAAGAAGTCTAAATTAGATTACAGTTATGTTAATTTTTTGTACTTATTCCGTCTACAGATGCTTTTCATGCTGCTGTTCAGTCGTCAGGGCAAATTAAGGCTACAAAAATGGTACATGGCCTATCCAGACAAGACTAAAAAGAAGATTACACGTGAGCTCGTAACTACGATATTAGCTCGAAAGCCAAAAATGTGTTCGTTTCTTGAGTGGAAAGACTGCAAGATTGTCTATAAGCGGTATTTACCTTACTTAATATGGTGTTCTATAGTGTTTGACTGTGGTTATATTCTATTGTTGCTTTTGTGTAGCTATGCCAGTTTATATTTCTGTTGCGCCATCGAGCAAAATGACAACGAGCTGCTGACACTGGAGATTATTCATCGATATGTTGAGCTCTTGGATAAGTATTTTGGCAGCGTAAGTAAATGCATTGAGTTGATGTTAAAAACATGTTTTTCAGTTTTATATTTGTTTTGCAGGTCTGCGAATTGGATATTATATTCAATTTTGAAAAAGCGTACTTCATTTTGGACGAACTACTGATTGGCGGCGAAATCCAGGAGACATCAAAGAAAAATGTACTTAAAGCGATTGCCTCACAGGATTTGCTACAAGAGGTCAGTACACCCGAGACATATGATCTATAATGCATACTGTTGTGTATATAAGTACATTTTTATATATATATACCGGATGTATTGTTAATTGTTCTACATATTTATTCAACTCGCTGGTTTTTTAAATAACTTTTTTTCGTTAGTGTTTGTTCATTTCATTGCATATCACACTATATAATATATATATATATATATATATATATATATATATAATACGGTACATTTACGTTTCCAATACTTTACTTAATTATTATTTGACTTTCTTTTCTAATTTGTGCAAACGAAACTAATCGACTCTCTAAATACTATTTAAATACTTACGCCTTCTACCACTGAATATTGAAGCAAGAAGAGTTCTTTTACTCATTGCAATAGCTTTTTGTTAACGAAATATTGCGTGTGTGTATATATTCAGTGAAACTGTTATTAATCTTAAGTTTTAATAATTTGTAAACCGATACACACTTAATTAATTACTTGTCATTGCATGCCTTATGCGCGTCTCAATTTATGTCTCGACTTGCCAACAAGCCAACAAACAAAGCAAATAATATCCGCAATTTTTGTGAGAACTTATAAATATATATTTTAAAAACAGTATTGCGCTTGCCATAATTATAAAATCCTATAGCCAAGATACCAACGTAGTTCCGTCCATCATATATTTATATATAAATAATATTTGCCATTCAAATGTAGTCAAATGTGTAGTACAATTTTTGTGTATTGTTTCCTAAACTTTAACTACAACAAACATAATCGAGGAGGTATCCCAGCTATTTGTTTTGCATGATCTTTTGTAGTTGTTTTCTAATATACATATATCATACATACGTTGTTTGCGTAGCAATGTGCTGTAGTAACTACTAACTCCTAACTCAAACTAAAATTTGTTGCTAGATACATAATACGATATTTTTTTACATGCATATCTAAATGTATAACCATAATACCCTCTCTCTTGTTATACTTAACGCTTACCCTACCCGCCACTGCATATATCGATGTTAATACAACCATCTAAAGGACTTCAATGAGTATCTGAACTAAATCAGATTTGACAAAAACACAAAAAAAAAAGTGAACAGTGTAAAAAAAGATGAAACAAATATTAAAAAGAAATTATAGTTATTTAAAAATTAAATAATTATCTTCACTAGTATTTGAAGCTTATCAGTGGGAATTAAAGGGTTTTGTATTATTTTAATTTGTTTTTGATTTAATTAACGTAATTTGTTGGTTGTTTCAACTGTCACAGATAAGGCTGTAAATAATGCAAAGCTTTTCCTGTTTCGGACGGCTGTACACACACCACACACACACACACACACACACACACACACACACACATACACACAAATAAAATGATTGTAGTTTGTGATTGTCCTGCCCCTGCCCGCCACGCCTCCGCGAGCTTCTAATACATACGCCTACATATGCATACATGATGTACAAATGTACCAAAGTAACTGTTTACACCGTCTCAAACCCAGTTTACATACAATGCTGTGCTGTTCTTTAATTTCTGTTAACCCAATTACAAACACACACACACACACCCTTCCTCACACACAACAACAACAACAACTCTATTTTTGTATCTTTGTCTACTCTTCTTGTTCTTATTGTTCTTATATTCTCTGTACTTCAGGACGAAGCCGTTGAGGGCACTTTAAGAGACATTGGACTACTCTAAAAGAAAGCCAATATGTAGATTGTAGTTAATATTACACATACGCAAACATGCACGCACGCCTCTATACCAATATACTATATACACTATACACCATACACAATACACACACTCCCACACACATCTAGCAGCAAATGCACTTGAACAAAAACAAAGTTAACAACTCCACAAAGTTTTGTGTGTGTGCTTTGGAAGCTTTAAGGCCAAACCCTACAGAACATAAGAAACCAAACAACCAAACGCAATAAGTATTTTCACAAAGCGAGGCTTAAAGCAATATATCAAACACCAACTCGACAAGCATATGTGGCTCGGTTTTCCATTTCATACTTTAGTTCTGAGAAAAGTTCATGCAAAACGCTAATACCCCGATATTTTACTTAAAAACTCCTCCTCATAAGCGTTTTAAAACGTCATGTAGTAAGTAAATCATTCCAAGACCATCAAATAAGAAGCAATGATGAATTTTTTGTACTCCCAAATAGAGCAATAACAGTTGAAAATAGGGAAGAATGCAATACATAGAAAAAGTAAGCTTTAATATTTTGAAAATATATATATATATTTAAAAAAAAAAGGAAACATATTTCGGTTAACAAATTAATAAATTGTAAAACTTTTAGTAGTAAATAATAATAATCAATACATGAAAATCTATAGTTTATTTACCTTAAAAACAAAAGTATATTTATATATTTAACTCTGTTTATATGTGTGTTGTACGTTTTAGACAAATTCCTGTGTTTTGTATTCAATAATAAAACAAATGAAATATTTTCAAAATCACCAAAATTGTATGTATGTATTTTTGTGTGTAAAATAAAGATATGTACTTAATATGCTTTAGAGGTAAGGTTGAACGATGTTACTATTACAATTATTATTATTATTATTTGTATTTTATACCCCTTAAGTTAATGAGTATTATAATATTATTGGTAATATAATTGTTTGACTCTGCCTCAACTCACTGTGCTGACTTTAACTCTTACTCTATGAATTTCTCTTTCAATTGCCTCTCTTTCTGTCTCTATTGCTGTCTTGCTTTGCTCTTAAAATGGAATTTATTTAAAATGTGACAATTTAAACCTATTTGACATATTTGACCTACTTGCCGATTATTGTCCAACTTGCTGTCCCTTAGCTTAGTTAACTGTTTAGTTTTATTTGCAAACAAGTATATGTATTTAATTAATCGTGTTTTGTGTAGCATATTGATATTGATTTCCTCTTTTTTTTGGTAATTCAACAAAGTGATATATCGAGTATGTATAATTAAAATGTGTACATTTCCATTTTACAGGATGAAACACCGCAAAGTTTCTTTGACGATCATGGCCTTGGCTAAAATGCAACAAAAGCGATAACCTAACCATTAAAGTCGCCTTAATGTATGCGTGTATTTGTGTATTCAACATAATCGAACAGATAAAGCGTATATTTATTGTATTTGTCATTATTTTAACCAATTTACAGTTATCAGCCACAAAACTTTTATATACATAGAAATGCTGTTAAACATATTTATTCAAAATGTACTCATCGCTTTTTTTCCATTCACAAACGCATGGCAAATCTAATTTGCCCCACATTAAAGCATACAAATTAATTAATTAAAAAAAACATACACCTACACAAAAAATAACAACAACTCACAATTAACAACAGGCATTATTGTACCTTTGAGATGTAACGTGGTGCCGTTAAGAAGCCTCATGGCGCTGGCTATTAAATACTGCATACGATAACATATTCATATCCATTGAAGTATATGGTTTAAACTAAACTATTTAGTTATAAACTAAGTGAATTACATACCTGTGTGCTCAAATATATATATATATATATTAATATATGCTTATATATGTGTATCATTGCTAACCACATAGAAAATAACTATACATCATCATCTATTTAAATGACGCTTTAAATTTTCACAGCTGGCATTTGTTAGACAAAAATATATGCTAATAAAAATAAAATGCATTTTTAAATCGTTTCCCTTTTTTGAAATGTTGTATCATTTGGTCACATTGCCAGGTATCGATGGTTCGATTTGAATGATAAGTAGTTTGTGTATTGGCTAAAAACTGTTGATGTCTTCACTAAACTCGACAAGTAACTTCATGAACTTAACGAAAAAATCGTCGGGCTTAACTGGAGTTTAATCGACAACAAGTAGTCTTATTTAAAAGGGCATATTTGGTTAATTTTAAAGCTATTTGTTATAATAATCATCAGTATTATTGATACTCAATAACGCAGGTAAGTGATCGTGCTGAGGGATGAATTTCTTTGCTATCTTTACTTTCCCTTTGAGTTTGAATTAAATGTTTTATTAGCATAAGAGAAAGGACAACTTCTCGATTTAATATCGATGATTAAATTCAATGCTCGATGAACAATTGCATCACTATTATGCCAAAAAAAAGAAGAAAGAAATACAAAAACATCATGGAAAACAAAAAGAGTGAACTGCCTGACAGCCTCAGCGGGAGTATGCATCAAAGACAAAGCAATTCAGAGAGAGAGAGAGCGAGAGCGTCCGCAAACAAGAGCGTAATGAGCGCAATGTGAGCAACGCTCCCGCTATTTTCCCACTGTTGTTGGTGGGACTTTCCGCTGCGGCCGCCAAAAAAAAAACTCAACACGCCGAATTTTGCGGGTAGCAGCAGCAGCAGAAACAGAAACAGCAGCCGAGTGGCGAGTGGAGCCAGCGAGCATTGAACAGTTTTTCGGCCCAGTCAGAGCGCACCATCGTCTTCAGCGAAGCACAAGCACACACAACCACTAGGTGTGTGCTCTTTGTACGTTACGGGGGCACTGCCACACACAGAGAAGAATTTTTTCACATTCATTTCACATACCACAAACACCAAAGTGGGCAAAAAATGTACAAGAAAAGAAGAAAAAACTTGAAAACTTTTACATTCAATTTGTGAAAATTTTCCATAAACAATCGAATGCTACGCAGTGCAGAACAAGAAAATCAAACAAAAAAAAAATAATAGAAACGCGAAACGAAAACGTAACCAAAAATTGAATATCAAGTGCAAAAAAAAAAAAAAATATCCAACGCCTGTAAAAAAAAGGGCGAAAAAAAGTGGATACCGCAGTCGCCAGCAGCAAGAGCAGCAGCAGTGAAAATGTGAATGTGTAAACGCAAATGAAAATGAAAATGGAAAATTATTGTGCATATTATTTGCAGTGGCCGTAGCAGCAACAGCAGCAACAGCAACAGAAGCAGCAGCAGCTTCAATTTGCAAAATTGCCGTCGTTGTCTACGTTGTCCAGCTAAAATATATGGTACATAAAATTTGTATCTGCGCGAGTGTCTGCATGTGTGTGTGTGTGTGTACCAACGTATGTGTGTGTTTGTGTGAGTGTATGAAAATTACGTTGTCATATGTGCAAAGTTCGTCAGCGTAGGCTGAGCAATTTTCCGCAACGATAGAAAATGAAACTTTTACAATGAGAAAAAAACAAATTATGATTTTTCACTTCGATTTCTTTTTTGGCAATAATCAAATGAGTTAAATAAAAGCCACGCACTCAAGGACTTTGCTGCTATAAAGTTATATATATATAAACGTGTGTGTGTGTGTGTGTGTGTGTGTTCAACTAAGTGTATATGTGTGTGGCAAGGAATCAACGTTTGTGGCAAAGGAGCAGGCGAGGCAGCGAGAAAAAAAAATTCTCTATCTATTGCGATTTGCTCATGCGGCTCGAAAAGAGCGAAGCGCGCAACGTTTGCGGAGAGATGAGAGCGAATTTTTGTGTTAGAGCGGGTGTGTGTGTGTGTGTGTGTGGGGCGAAGTGCTGGCTGCTATAGAGCAGCCATCATAGGAGGTGGGGCTCTGACAATGGGCATTGGGCGCAACTGGGCTCACTGGCTCTGGCAGTGGGTGCAAAGTGTTGCGGCTGCTGCTCATACATACGTATGTATGCGTGCCTATAGAAAATACATATGCATGGCTAAGTATGTGAGCGCCTTTTTTCTCAAATTAAGAGTTATTTGTTTTTGTTTGGCGCTGCCTTAAACCTAAGCAACATTGACATTTGTTGCTAAACGAGAAAGAATTTAGCTGCTTTCTTTTGTTTCCTTTTGTGTCGCTTTTTCGTAGTGATTTATCCTTAAACTTGGCAACTTTTCGCACACACACACGCACAGCTATTATGCTTGCTCGTTAACTTCTCGTCTGTGCTGTGGTGAATTAGAAACTGCGCATGCCACCTGGTCCTGACCAGGACACTGAACAAACAACCTCCCACGTCGACAGCGTTGGAGCGACAGGCCTTTTGGCTCATATAGTTATACTTAAATACACTAATACACATACATCTACATGTATGTATGTAGCTACACATACATATATATTTGGTCCTGTTTTTTTTTTTGTTGTATTTTATTTTTGTATATTGTCATAGATTGTTGTAAATTTCAAGTGTGTGACAGCTATTAATAGAATTTCTATGAGTTATTGGTTAAGCTTTGGCAATTGTCCTTGGCTTAGCACAAGTAGTGCGTGTGTGTGTGTGTGTGCGTGTGTGTGCGTGGGCGTCATAGACCGTTTCGCTAACAAAAGACAGACCCTATGCGGTCATCATCATCATTATCATCATATTGTGCTGCACCCTGAACTCTATGATTAATGCTCTTTGAATTGTCAAATTATGTGATGCATACTTATCGGGGCTTTACGCTGGACAACCTCTCGCTGCACGAGGCACATGCAAATTTCATTCAACAATTTCAAGTTTTGCGTGCCAAAAATAAAACTTTAAATGCAGTTTTCTATTTAAAGAGACAGAGAGCATGCTCTCTCTCTCTCTCTAAGTGTCTCTCGCTCTCGCTCTCTTGACACGCTGTTGATATCATATTTTTGCCAGTTTTATTATTGCCTGTTCACAGAAATAACGGGTAATGCTGCTCACCACAAACTCACCACGCGTTAACGTTCTCTCGCGCACGCTCTCTCTCTCTCTCTCACACACTCTCTAGCTTCGTGCTTCTAAAACTCCCGCTCGTGTATATTATGTTATCTCGAAACTTTTATTGCCTTTCGTTTTTTTTTTTTGGTTTTGTGTTCTTGTTGTTGGTTTTCGTCGAGGGTTGGGGGTGCGGCGCCCACGTAGCACAAAAAGGAGGCAGAGTAGCAACGAGAGGGAAAAACATGCTCCAACTGCTGCTCTCGATTCTAACGAACATTCCAATATTTTCGCTGCTGTTGTTCAGTTGTATTGCGTTGAATGCGCGACATGCAAACGAAATAAAACAATTCCAATAAACACCAAATTAAAACTATTTAAATCTATTAATGGTTAAATACCGTGTTATGATTAATGTGTGTGTTTGTGTGATTTAATTGTTTTTTAAGTGCAGCGCTTGAAGCAAAATTCAACTGTAATTGTAAATAAGTAACAAAGAAAAAAGTATAACAACAAAACAAACACTCCACCAAACTCGAAACGCATAGTAAACAAATATAATTATGAATATATACAACAACAACAACAACAACAACTACAAATAAACAAAATGATATACATATTTAGAAACCAGTAACTATTATTAAATGTAAATGAAAACGCAGCCTTCAAAATTCATCTATAAATAAAGAAAAAAAAAAAAAAAAATAGACAGAGTAACCAATCTTATAAAGAAACAAAGCCCAAAACTATATAACTAAGTAATAATAATAGTGGTTTTTTTTTTGTTGGCTGCTTGACATTAATTAAATTAAATAAAGTGCAGGCGCCACAGCGCTTAATTCCGGCAAACAAATGTCTGGATAAAAGCAAACAACCAGTTGACCAATGGATGAAAATGCAGCCGTCGTCGTCATTTTTGTCGTCGTCGTCGTTCTCCATTTGTCATCGCTTTTGTCGTCAGCAGCAGTCGCAATCGCAGCAGCAGCAACACTCAAACACGGAGCCGCTGCCACAAGGACAGCAGCAACAGCAACAGCAACAGCAAGCAAAACACCAAAGAGCCGCAGCAGCAGCAACAGCAGCAGCAGTTGCAGTTGTAAAGTTCCAGCAACAACAACACCAAGAACCAGAACAGTTGGCGATATTCAAACACGCCTACTTTTGTACGCCCAAATCGCTGAAGGCAACGCCACCACCGACGCTGCCGCTGCCGTTGCCGTTGCCGTTGCACAAACTCAAAATCAGCACACGCTCAAGCCCAAGCTTTCTGCCACTGCCTCAGCTGGCTGCGGCTTAGTTCGCTCCAGTTTCTTCAGTTAGTTGGCTTGCCAAAAAATACAAAAAAAAAAATACCAAAAAGGAACATAACAACAAACACCAAATTCAATAAAGCAACAAACGCTTCAGCAACAACAATAGTAGTAACAATAGATAGCACATAAAGTCTCGTGCCAACCACAACAACAACAAAAACAACAACAAACAAAATAACAATTACAACTACAAAAAACTTATAAATAACAACAACACTAAAAAAGAAAAAAAAACGGTCCCACGCGATTTTTAGAACGGCGCCATTGCCGACCGGAAACTGTAGCTCTAGCAGTCAACAGACAAAACAAAATGGCGGATGGTGGGCATTCATTTGTAAAGAAGACATTTCATAAGCCAACTTACTGTCACCACTGCTCGGATTTATTGTGGGGCCTCATACAGCAAGGCTACATATGCGAGGGTAAGTAACAATTAATGGCTAAAAGCGATAACTTATCGATTGTGTTTGTTATGTTCGATTAGAGAAGATTTCTATCGTTGTGCTGTACCAAACATTTCTTAATAGTTAAATAAAATAGAAAAACCACCGAGAAATATCAATACAACTTGTTGAATGTCGAATGAGAATCGTAGAAAAACTAGAATTATATTTACGCAGTTTAAGCCATAGTTTTTTGGTTAGCATTTTGGTTAATAATCGAAGCTATAATCCATATATTGCAAGCCTTTAAAAGCTAATAATAGATTTGATTACTGTCTTATACAAAAAATACTTATATTTATTATTATGGTTCAACACTTGTGCCGCTGAATTAGTTGCAAATGCCAAGTTGTTGTTATTAATGGGCAGTAAACGCGTCTGAAACAGACAAATCCAAAACGCAAATCAATAAAAACTTTAACCAAAAGTGTACAAAAATACATTTGTCTAAATTCAAACCAAAACCAAAAACAAAAACAAGAAAACACTTTTTAAATTGCCATAAAAGTTGCGGACGACCGACAGTAAAAACAGTCGTGTGATTTTTACAAGCTGCATCCGTACGTATTCTGCCCCCCCCCCCCCTCCCTCCCCTTCCTACAAGACCAAAATGCACGATCATCATCATCATTATGGTTATGATGAAGCAAATGCTATTTGTGGGTGAAAAGTGTGCGCGCATTAAAACTAAACCAAAAACAAAACATCGAGTAATATTGTGTAGTACAATGACGTGAGAGCTCGGCCAGCTAGAAACGACGTCACGACGAGCAAAATGGGCAAAAACAGTATCGATTGTATTGGCAACTGCTGCCAGAAGCATTGAGAATCTATCAAACTGGGTAAATCTATAGTAAGCTGTCTGCCTGGCTGCCTGCTCGCTTTGCCTGCCTCTCTCAATTAAAAGCGTGTTAAGCGCCGCGCGCGCATTTCAATTTGTTTATTTGGTGCTATTATTATAGTTATTGCATAGAGCGTTTTACGTTTTACGCTTTTACGTTTTTTGCTTATACTTTGGCTTTGGCAAATGCTAACGTCAAATGTTTATAAAATGCTTTAGTCTTTAACAACCAGAACAAGATACATATGCTCGCTTATCCATTGAGATTACATAAGTATTAGCATCACATCGGAAGCCACAAATAATATTCTTCTTCTCTTTTTGCCCCTCTTAAAAATATCTTTTGCAATTTGACAGTGTCAGCTAAAAATAGGCACTCAGCTCTGGCATATATTTGTAAATGCAATTATTTACGCTGTTGTTGCTATGACATTTTCAGCGTATTAATTGCATGCACACACACACACACACACAAGCACACTCACGTTTGTAAAATGTCATTAATATGTCGAGTATATGTATCTGTATCTGTATCTCTATTTCTGGCTATTCAGTTGGAATTGGTTTTAAGTGCAAAAAAATTTTCATTGCATAGCCACAGGCGTTGCTCTCATTCCTGCTGACCAATTGACAAGACAAGAGTAGTTGTGTGAACGCTGCCACTAATTGAGTTGCACACCCCTTCAATTGCATGTGACAGGGCGAGAAGGGTTGGCGGGGGGGCCAACATTGTTCGGGTGAGCGTGTGAATGAAAGTTGGGTTTGATTTGGTATTGTGGATAGCAGTTTGCCTAGGCTGTCGCTGCAACCAATTTTGTGGAGGCGTATGGAAAGTCAAAAACTCACAATGCTACTCAAAACTATATACGTGTGTGTGTGTGCGTGTGTTTGTGGGAACGAAGAAAAGAGACAGAGTGCAGAGCTGCGTGGAAAGGGGAGAGAGTGAACGAGAGTCGCCTACACAGTTGCCAGGCAGAGTCAACTCTCTCGCTCTAGCTCTGGCTCTGGGTCTAGCTTAAAAGTAGGTCGAGATGCACGCTCAATGGCAAACACACATACATATACGCAAACAGGATGCGCACAGCTGCAGGCAACATTTCAATTGGTTTTCAAGGGTTGCGGGGGCGCTGAAAATGCAATTGCAGCAACAGCAGCAGCAGCCACAAACAGGCAGCAGCAGGTGAGCATAATAGCCAAATTGAATGTGTATGTGTGTGTGTGTGTGTGTGTGTAAGAGTGTGTGGGACTGCCACAAGCCGGCTGTGGCTGTTTCTGGCTGTCAGCCTGTATGGGGCCTGTCCCATAATACGTATACGTAAACGTACATGTACATAACACCTACACTATTGCCCGAGCACACTGTAACAGCGCTGCTGTTGTCGACCTAGCCGATAGCAACGAAGGGCTAAAAGTGCGTCATCAATGGCCGCCATGAATGTGGCAGCGTTTGGTTAGCGGAACCAACCGAAAAAACTGAAAGCCATATGCGCAAAACGATGATGTTGCTGCCGCAGAGGTGCGGAGGCGGTAACGTTTAATTACCATCTTCATATCAACGTCGACGTCGACGTCGACGTTGTCGTTGTCGTTCATTCATAACGAAATAAAAGCGACGGCAGCAGCAGCACCACCACCCGCACCACCAACAACAATAGCAAACGAATGAAAACAGATTTGATGTTGTTGCTGTCGCTGTTTGTTGTTGTGTGTTTCTGTAAAGAAAGAATCAAGGGTGGGGAATGTTCGTCGTCAGTTTGGCTGGCATGACTATCAGATGCGCTTGTTGTGAGAAAGAGACAAAGAAAGACAGAGACAGAGAGAGGGGGCGTAGAGAGCGTGCGGTACTCAAGTGGAATTGCTGACGTTGCATGCCACGCAAAACTTTTGATCCAATACATTTGGCTATGGGAATCGATTGGTCCACTAACGGGAAAACTAAAACTATTGCCCAGCTTTAATACACTTTCATTAAAAAAAACCATTTCAACATTTAATCGATCGTAAGCATTTAAAAAAATTTAAACAAATTTCACGTGTTCTTTTGATTGTCAAAATAGACAAAGCAGAAAAAAAAATGATTTAATAGCTTTGGGCTGTCTTTATGTTGTTTTGTTTGAAAAGCTATAAATACAGATCAAATAATTTTAGCTAGCTCAATTTACTTATAGCTCATCAGCTATTTATAGATAAGATCAAAAAGATTTATAGAGTTGACAAAAAAAAAAACTTTAGTTACGGTTATATAGATATGTACATGGACTTGTTTCAAACAGCTATACGCATATATTTGACACAATTTGCCCAAAGAGTTTTATGTAAGCAAAGCTAACATGAAAATGTTTCATAGTTTAGGGTTAAATGATGATTCTAGTATTTTTTTCGTTTTCCTTTTATGGTTAGCTTTACAACGTACAAGGTTCTTTTGGAGTACATTGGCGTATACTTAATATCAAATCTTAAGAGATATGCATTATTTAAAGATCTCTTGCTGGATATGGCATTGACCAAAATGAATGTTAGGGTATGTTAATTCAATCTCTATCAAGTAGCGCAGCTGGCGGCAATGTCGACGTCAACATCAGCGCGTTGATAGCCATCCATAGTCACGACGCACGCGATATCCTTGACTGTTGCCTTGTGTGCTATGCTTACGTATGTACACTTTGCCAGCGTTTGCTGGCTGCTCCAAAGTGCTCTGTATATGTTTATTTACATATGTATTTGTTTGTATGTATGCTTCTAGGTATACGGGCACAACAAGTTTTGTAGCTGCGCGCATTTGCCTCAAAGCCAATTTCAATTCCAATTGAGTTGAATTCATTTTGCAGCTAGAGAAAATTGTATTTATGTCAAACTCAAATCATGTTATGCTACTTTAAAAGGCATAAACTAAATATAAACACGACTGCAATTTGATGCACTGATAAATTTGAATTGAATTTTGCTGGCTTTGATTTGATTTAGTAGCAAAATTGTAGAGAAAAAAGCAGGAAAAGTAACCCAAATCGACAACAAGCATAACTTGGCATTTCCAATGGAATTCAATTCGGATGCTCGAAGCTGTGTTGGCCATGTTGCGCATACGTCATGTTGGCCGTGGTCAAGTTCAAGTGCGCACAAAAAACCAACACACACAAACCAAAGAAAAAAATTGAATAAAACAGAAGAATAGGGCTATGTGTATTATTCATGCGTCACATTGATCCAATCATTTCTATATTTAATTATGGTTTCATCTATTTTTGAGTGAGTTTGGCTGTCAGGAAGTTTGATTCCAAATTGATTTCCTGCTCAAAATCGAACAAAACTCACTGCCGAGCATGCAAAAACCATTCTGCCTCTTTCTCTTAACCGTCCTGTGCTATGTGCGTGTGTGTGTGTGTTGTTTTGGGGTGGGAGTTCTATGCAAATATCAATTTTAATTGTTCCCATTGTACTACGCATGTCAACTTGTGCCCATTCAATTGCCGAAGCGCACACAAATACATGTACACACACATACATTAAGTTTTTTTTTCAATAATACTACACTATGCATTAACAATTAAGACTAGTGAATAAGTAAAGCATTGCTTCGCAGAGGCAGTTGCAACGATTACGAACCGCTCGTCCTTTCTCTTTCCAGACACCTCAGTTCTGTCATGGCGCTTGTCGCAAATGCACAAACCGCATTCCAAACATCCTCCCTCGCTACCATTAGGTCCACCACATTTGTTGGGGACACTCGCAGGTCTGTTATGTTCTCAAGTAGCCGGCGCTCCTGAGCGAAACGTCCACAGAAGAAGAAGCCTAGCATCCTCCTCAGTACCGTTTCCGCACCAGCTGCATTCTGCACTGGAGTCGATCATGAACCGTTTCAAGTAGCTCCATTAAGTTACGTGCGTGTGTGTGTTTGCCTTTGGCTTGGCAAACAATTTTCGCCACCTTTTGCACACCAAAATGTTAGTATTTTTGGGCTGCGGCTTTGACTTTCTACTCGCTGCATACTTCTTTGAGTACTTTTTGGGAGGATTTGGCTTTATGTTTCCTTTGTTATTGTTGCTATAAAAGTAACACACAGCACACACAAACACACACACACACACACACACAGTCGCAAAGCAGAGCGATAACGCGCCCTGGCCAAGCGAAAAGAAAGACGGTAAAAGTAAAAGTGTGTTGAGTTTCGTGAATTTCCCCATTACCACAGCAAAGTAAAAACATTTGAAAATTTCCCATGCGTCCTCGCAGCGCTTATCTTCTCTGTTGCTACACACACACACACAACGGTATATATGTATGTGTACGTTAACATTATGGTATACATAATGCCTTTCAATTTCGTGTTTAATTTATAGTTTTAAACCTAAATGTTCCACGTGCTCAATTTGTCGCGATTTAAATTATTAACAAAATTTATGCCTGCTGCCTATTCCAAATATATTATATTACACATATACTAACACACTCAAACACACACAACCAATCAGACAGAGATTGAGAGGCTGCAGTTGGTTTCATGCCAACGTCACGTTTGGCCAAATAGAACGAATCAAAGAAAAAAAAAAATAAATGATGATCCACTTTGGAACATGCAACATGCGCTGTAAACGCGTCGAGTACTCGTTTATTTTTATATACATATATATACATCTACTTCTATATACATAGAGCTGAACAACAACAGCAAGACCAACAAAATTCATGAGTTCATTCATGACGTCAGAGCGTCAGCGTCAGGTCAGCGGCCTAGTTCTCTCACCGCTACACACACATATCTACATATACGTACGTACGTACGTATGTTTGTATGTATATGAGACAGAAAATGCATACTTACAAATATGTGTAGATATTTGTGAATTTATTGAGCTATATCCATCTAATATGTATACGTATATATATATATGTATGTATATGCATGTAGACCACATGCAAAGTGTGTACAACTTTCACGAATTTCTAAAAATAAAACTTGAATTTCTATGTTGGGGCTAAGCACACACACACATAAAGACGTAAATACGCATGTAGAAGAGCTGCACTCAACGCTCGCATATGTATGTGTGTGTACTTTGGGTGCCCAGAGGGTGGCACAACAGCAGTGGGCAGCACTGTTTAGGTCGCAGGCTGGTTGATAGAGGCTGCTGCTTTCATTCACACACCAACACAGACGCAGCAAAGAAGCAAAGAGGGCTTGGATATGGCTAAGTGGGTGAGAGAGCGAGAGCGAAAGCCTTTGTTTGCCCTGCATTATTGCTGCGTTTTGTTTTTGCTGTTGTTTTTGCCTTTGTGCGTTGGCTCTCTGCAGCTTTGGTTTCTCTTTTACGGTTAGCCACTTAACGTTTGCTTCTTCTTCTTTAAAATGTTTTGTTTGTGTGTGTGTGTGCATGCATGCAAGTGCTTTAGAGTATATATATATATGTATGCAAACCTTCAATGAAAACGGTGCCCATGAACTCAAGAACTTAGTTGGCCCTTGCCATGAATGGCGCTGAATGGATAGATGGCTGGCGATGACGTCGGATTGTCCCCGGGCCCAGGGCTCAGGCATGACATGTCAAATTTACATAGCTCACCCAACCTGTGCACATGTATTAAGCATATATATATGTACAGTATATAGCTACTTATTTTCATAATGACACTAAAATCAGGTTGTAGAATAACGTGAGCATATTTGACTGTTTCATTTAGATAAGAACCAACCCATTATACCACTATTGTACTTATGTACATGTACTTGCCACATTGAGAGGCATTTGCTTGCAGTTTGCCATTACCTATGTATAATATACTCAATTGAATGACACTTATATGCCACCCCTTTTTATTGTTCCTTTCTCATTCTCTCTCCTACAGTTTGCAACTTTATCATACACGAACGATGTGTCACAAGCGTGGTAACGCCCTGTTCCGGCATTGCGCCATGCATTATAAAGGTGCGTATACACAATATATATATATATATATATATATACATACCCATATCTTTGTCACATTGAATAACTTGGCATCTGTCATATCGTTGGACAGAATCCCGTCGCCCATTGTTGGTCGGAGCCAACTCATCACAAGAGAAAATTCTGCACTGTTTGCCGTAAGCGATTGGATGAAACGCCGGCGGTGCATTGTTTAGGTAAGCCAACATATTTTAACATCTCCCAGCCATTCTCAGTGATTTCCTGTGGCAGTCAATCAAAAACAATACCTCAAACCTAATCAATTATTGGGTTTTTTTTTTCCTTAGTTTGCGAATATTTCGCGCATACTGAGTGCCAAGATTTTGCTGTGCCCGATTGCACGGAGAATGCAACTTATGTGCCCGGCAAGGAATTGCTTAATGTGAGGCATCAAGTGAGTAGAGCTTAGATTTATCTCTTGCCGACTAATTGCTAATGTTCGATTATCTATTTGAAGCATCATTGGCGAGAGGGTAATCTTCCATCAACGTCCAAATGCGCTTATTGTAAGAAAACCTGTTGGTCTTCGGAATGCCTTACAGGTGGGTCTTGCCAGCATATAACTTATATTAAGTAAATCTAATTACAATTCTCTTATGCAGGCTATCGGTGCGAGTGGTGTGGCATGACCACACACGCTGGATGTCGCATGTACCTGCCAACCGAATGTAATTTTGGTATACTACAACCTATCTACTTACCTCCGCATTCAGTGTCGATACCACGTACTGAGGTGCCAATCGAGGCGATTATTGGCGTCCAAGTCAAATCCAAAACATCGCTTGTACGCGATTATTCCTGTCGTAAGTACCAATTGGCTTCATTCCAGAGCAATTGAATTCAATCCAAATCCAACAACAACAAGAACAACAAATATCTCCTGACCATTTCTACAATACGATAAGAGTCGCCTGAGGTCGCATACTCCGCTCACACAGCTCACTCACCCAAAACTCATCCTCCAGCTGCATCAGCTCTCGATGTTGTGCACATATCAATGTATCAATTCTAAATGCCATTCAAAAACCTTAAACCTCATCTTATACTCCTCATAACCAACATCGAAAAATATATATAAACCACACACACATTCCACACATAATTCGCAAAAAATAGTTTTTCGCCTACTTTTCAAAATTTGTTCCCAATTGCAGTTTTACACATTATGATTTTATGTTTTTGGTTTTTAATTTCGATTACGATTTCGTGATTATTTTGTTTATTAAGTTATTTTTCTGTGTTTTATTTTTTAAATGTTTCTTTTTTGGTTTTTGATTGTGCCGCTAACGCAACGGCAGCCAGCCCGGAGCTCGGTGCCGAGGCCGCGGCTGGTGACGTTGGTGCGTCCGGTTTGTGTCTCAAGGAGCTGCTCGAGCTTCATAGGCAGCGACTTGAGCAATCGAAACAACATTTTTTACTTTCAACGCCGCCAACGCCCACCTCCTGTGGCTCCCTATCGCTCTGTGTCTCACCCACGCCGTCGCTCATAGTTGGCGAGACAAGCAATGAGAGGGATGAATCGGAGCCGGAGCGGGAACCGGAAGCCGAACCAGATCCAGATCCAGATCCAGATGCGGAGGAGGATGATAATGAGCAACAAGATAGCGCTGTACAGCTGACAACCACCTCGACCAGTCATGTGCCCATGGGGCCACTGCAAAAGTCACCATCGGCCAACTCTTCGCTGCAGTTGCTCTATACGAGCCTCTTTCGTAAGATGGCCCATGGCCAGGGACAGCGACGCAGACGGCGTGATACCTCTGATGATGACGATGATGTAGATGGAGGTCGTGTTGGAGATGATGATGATGATGATGTGGATTGCGGTGTCTGTGATATTAGTGGCGGTGATCTCAGCGAGGATTACGATCACTGTGATGTGTCGCTGCGCAAACGTTGCACGCGTCGATCGCCAAGGGATGTCAGCGAAACGGATTACCATGGCGATGTGGAGCTGGATGCGGCGCCACGTGAAAGCTGCTACGAGACTTCCGATACGGGTGGCGAGCTGACTAACACCGATGAACTCGACTCCAGCATGAATCTGATTAGCAATCTTAGCTATAATAGTAGTAATAGTAACACCTCTAACACCTCCGAGCAGCGCAACATTCAAGCGCAGCGTTTCACTGCCAAAACCGCAGCCACAGCTGCAACAACAGCCCAGGGTCGTGCCCCTGCCCCCGGGCCACCCAAAGCTGTTGCTGTACATGCCTTAAGCGTGCTCGCTGGCCGCAATTCAAAGACTGGTGCTCCAATGAAAGCCAAGCCCAAGACCATACTCAGTGCACCCAAGCACAAGGGTGGCTCGGTGAGCTCACCCAATTCCAGTGACTGTTCATCCGCCTCGCCGGCGCCTGCCACTGCCTCTGCCTCAGCCACGCTCCAACTATCGCCAGTGGGACGCAGCAAGTCGTTTCAGGAGCCAGGCGTTGCCCGCTATAAGAAATACGGACGTGGTCTCTTCCAGCGTCGTCGCTCTAAACGCTCACCAAAGGGTGGCGTGAAGAGCAACTATAGCCTGGACAGACTGTCGCAGAACATCGAAATCACCATACAGGACGAGGATGGCAACTATCAGGCATACGATGACAACTATCACACACTCTCCTCGGCTCGCCTCAGCCACGATGCCTACGACGATGATGTGGAGTATGAGGATCTGTATCTGGATGATCGGCCCCGCAGCACGGGTGGCCTCAGTGGCGATGATATTGCTGGCGATATCAGTGATGAGGGTGGCGCCAGCAGTCGCTCCCGTGCCAGCGATATCGGCGATAGCCAGGGTCATGTCTTCGGACGTTTGCTGCGCCGTGTTCGCGGCCTCTCCGCCGGCTGGCGAAAGCCTCGCTACCAGAAGCGCAGAGGTGATTTAGCGTTAAACGCTATCATTTGTACTCGTTTTGTATAATCTCTCAATCTAACAGCAAGTGCCACCGACTGCCGTATACACTTAGTACGCTCAGTGCTCAGATTGGCTTATGTTTGGTTTTGGTTTTTGGTTTTGGTTTTCTAGTTTTTGACGCTAACCACCTGCTTTCGTTACTTTTTGTTCACTTAACTAAATACTAACTCAACTAATCACGATCGCACTACGCATTTCGCATCGCATTATATTCGACACGATCATAATCAGACAAAACTAACCCTTCACCCATAAAACAGAAATACACATTGCATGTACGACACCCTACTAAAAACCTGAACTCTCATTTACCTAATACTCGATAATAATGGATGTGTATTATTATGTGCACGTTTAGCACGCAGTATATCGGAAGAATTCAGCAGTGGCGATGCGCCTCGCTTTAAGGATGAGGAGTCCCTGGGCAAGGCTGAGTCCTCGCACGGCATGAGCGCAACAGGTGGCGCCAGCAGCAGTGGTGCTGGCGAAAGAGCTGAGAGAGCTGAACGCGGTGGCGGCAGTGGAGGTGCAGGTACGGCCAGCGGTAGCGCCAGTGGTGGTGGTTCCGGCGGTGGCTCACACTATCGCGCCGATGCAGCAGGCCACAAGTCCGAAAAGTCGGAGAAGGACAGGGAGAAGAAGGAGAAGGAACGTGAGGAGAAAGATATAGGTGCGTTCTTATCATCCATCCCGCTCATTTATAGCTCAAGTTCAAGCTTTAACTTCTACTTACAGAGATGATCAAGGTCTTCGATGGCAACAACTCATTCCGGCGCCAGCAATACCGTGCGATCATCGTGCAGCGTACGTACACGCTGGAACAATTACTGACCACCGCCTTGCGCGCCTTTCACATAACGCGCGATCCGAAGGCCTTCTATTTGACGGATATGTATGCGGCTGCTGGCATGGAGGATGCACCGTTGCTGGATCCAACACCTGTGTTAAATCTGACACACATTGAAGGCAAGCGACCGGCTATGTATCTCAGGTTTCACGACAGGGACAAGGGTCATGTGCGTGTGTATCCTGGCAAATTGCAATGCTCCATGGATGATCCATATGTCAATGTTCCGGTCGATAATACAACTGTTATCAAGGACTTGATACGCGATGCACTCGATAAATTCGGACTACAAGATAACCAGATACAGGATTATAGGTGCGATACTTTAGATTAAAGGAAAGCAAGTTTGAGATTTAATATTTAATTGTTTTACCAGATGCTCGGAAGTGTTACTCGATCGTGGTGTGACCGAACGCATTCTCTCGTGGAACGAGCGTCCGTGGGATATTATGAAACACTTGGGCAAGGACTCCATACGTCAAATGGAACTGATGCGCTTCTACATGCAGCACAAACAGGATCCCCATGGACCAAACATTGCGCTCTTTGTGGGTAACCTACCTACGGGACTCTCGCAGCGCAACTACGAGCAGATCTTAAACAAATATGTGACAGATGAGAATAAATTCATTAGCATTGGACCCATCTACTATGAGTACGGCTCGGTAGTGCTGACCTTTGAGGATGCTCAAAAGGCGGTAAGTTAGGGATATTAATAAATCTATTAGACTGTTATATAACCTCCTGTTCTAGGTTCGCGCTTTCTACAACCTACGTGAGACGATCATTGAGGATAAGAAGCTGTTGGTGCTGCTGTTGCCAAACATTGAACCCAGCATGGTCCCCTCGGATGTCAGGCCGTTGCTTGTCTTTGTGAATGTCAAGTCTGGCGGCTGTCAGGGTCTGGAACTTATATCGAGCTTTAGGAAACTACTGAACCCGTATCAGGTCTTTGATTTGGATAACGGAGGTCCTCTACCAGGGTAAATAATCAAAACCTGCTTTAAACCACAATGTGCTCACTTTCCCCATTTCTGCCCTAGACTCTATGTGTTCCGTCAAATCACCAACTATAAGATTTTGGTATGCGGAGGAGATGGCACCATTGGCTGGGTACTGCAGTGTCTGGATAATGTTGGTCAGGATTCGGAATGTTCAAGCCCACCGTGTGCAATTGTGCCATTAGGTACAGGTAAGTAGTCAAACCTTTAAAATCCCATCCAATTTCCTGTTGCCTAAGCATAACTCTCTGCCAGGCAATGATTTGGCACGTGTTTTATGCTGGGGCTCCGGCTATACCGGAGGCGAGGATCCCCTTAACATGCTACGCGATGTCATCGAGGCGGAAGAGATACGATTGGATCGATGGACGGTCGTTTTTCATCCGGAAGATAAGCCCGAAGAGCCGGCAATGAAGGCGCCCTCACAAACAACCGGTAAGAAGAAGAAGGCTCACCAAGCACATCTATCGCAACAAACAAATCAGCATCATCAATTACCGGCTCTGACATCGAGTGATATATCAGGTCATTTGATGTTTCAAAATTGTTTATTCTTTTATACGTTTATACGTTTCACTGTCTAATCTATCTAATACCCCAATCCACACCCAGTCAATATCCCAAGGCCAACAACGTCCCTGTATAGACAGAACAATTTGATGTTCTCTTCTTGTTGTAATTTGCTATGTGCTCTTAAATATTGCTGTAATCAAGCTAATGACAATTTTAATGTTGTTTATATTATTTATATATTTTTGCAACTGATTTTAGTTTAAGATCTACAATTTATACAATTTATTGAATCGATCAGTTGCAGAAATATTCATAATGCTTTTATTTCGTTTCATTAGTATAATGCTTTGAAAAATGTTTGCTTAACGAATAACTAAAGGATCACAACTGTTATTAATACTAAGTTAACATCACATCCCCCCGGTCAAAATTGTAACCTATGATAAATTCGAAGTCCCATCCAAAAACCCGAAAGTATTGAAACCCGAGTAGTTTTGCCACCAAGTTTGGTAGCTGATGATAAATGCTGTTGGTTTTGATGTGTATACGATGTATTTATACACTGATTTATTACTGCATGCCTTTTAGTACCTAGTTGTAGTTTGTTTAAGTTCCAAATCGGGTAATCAGGTGATCAGGTAATGTATATATATATATGTATATAAAGGTCTGTTCAATTATGTTGATCGATTCGAAGTGAAGGCTCAACGTATTAGTAAAACTGATCCATATGTCTATCTCGATGTTTTTTTTTATATAAATTTCAATGTTTGATGTCATGTGTCGATGTGTGCGTTTAGAGTTCCACAACAAACTCCATGGACAACATAAGCCAAACTAATCATTCCAATTGACAGGTGGCGCCCAAAACGAGGACAACTCACAGATATTTGTGATGAACAACTATTTTGGCATTGGCATCGATGCCGATCTCTGTCTGGACTTTCATAATGCACGCGAGGAGAATCCCAATCAGTTCAATTCACGGCTACGCAACAAGGGCTACTATGTGAAGATGGGTTTGCGTAAGATTGTGGGACGCAAGACGGTCAAGGATTTGCAAAAGGAGCTACGTCTGGAGGTCGATGGCAAGGTGGTCGATCTTCCACCCGTCGATGGCATTATAATATTGAACATATTAAGGTAGGAGCGTAATTGAAAAACTAATCAGTTGATGTATTAACTTGCTGTATTGCTTCTGCTTTAAGCTGGGGCAGCGGCGCCAATCCCTGGGGTCCAGATAAGGATGATCAATTTAGCACTCCCAATCACTATGATGGCATGCTGGAAGTGGTTGGCGTTACAGGCGTCGTCCACTTGGGCCAGATACAGTCTGGCATACGCACAGCCATGCGGATTGCCCAGGTTAGTTAAACAATCGTACCGTAGCTTTAACAACTTTACTTAACAAAAGAAACTCTCAAACATACAGGGTGGCCACATCAAAATACATTTAAACACCGATATGCCAGTACAGGTGGATGGGGAGCCATGGATACAAAGTCCTGGCGATGTGGTAGTCCTCAAGTCTGCTCTAAAGGTAAGTTTTATCCATCAGTAATCTGTCCTCAACTTGTATATAAAAAGTAAGGTCTGCATGTTAAAAGACGTTCAGTTGTTATTGCATGTCAGCTTTCCTTTATGATTAACCAGTTTTTATTTTGTATATACATACCATATGGGCCTGATCATGAACATGCCATGAGCACTGTGCACAGAAGACTTTGTTTTCATGCGCTTTTCAAATATTATTATTACAATTATTGTTATTGTTTTTATTTTTTGTTCGATTTCTCTACTACTTCTGCATACGTTACTTACTGATTGTACACCTGATAAGTCAGAACTCACAAATACTTGACAAGCCACAATTAAATATAAGCGAAACACACACACACACAAATATATATATGTATATTAATGGACACTAAAGTCGGGATAATGATAATTCTTGGTCATATTAAATAACAATTATTGGGAAAACCCGAACTACTTTGCCAATGTTTTTTTCACATAACTCTAAATTTAAAAATGTCCGTTTAAAAATATTCCAAAATTTTTTAAATCTGATTACACTTTAAATACAAAATTAAACACTTTTTCAACAAAACAAAAACTTCCACAACAATTAAACGACTTACACTGTTTTGTATATGTTATAGCAAGCTTTTCGCCATAATAATTTGATTATCCCAATAAGCAAAGCAATGTGTTGTTATTATCCCCAATCCAAATAATACAAAAAAAGGAAACCGACGCCAAAATAAATGTAGTTGTTTATTAAAAAAAATACTTACTTTAAGTGAACAATGACATGGAGATATGATAACTACCAGCTGCCCAAAGAAAAAAGAAAAAAAAAACCAAACCAATCCTATTATAACCCAAAATTATAGATGTTTTGTGTAAGGAACATTGTTTAAGAAATGGTTCGTTGCATCGTATAATTTAAATAGTAGATTGATTGTGAAACTTAATTTCATAATTTTAAATAAGTAAATAAAAATGTCTGTTTGTTTTTCGTAAGAACTGTGCATGCCATCAACTGCCAAGACCTGCGTCCCTTGTCCCAAATAAAAAAAAACAAAACAAAACCAAAATATATAACAATATCTAAATGAATATGTGTGCTAAATGTGTTTAATTGTAATTTGTTGATCAAGTTTTTTTGATAAATGTTGATGACCTAAAACACAACAGAGTTAAAATCAACATTGTTATTGTTAGTACGTGTGTATGTTCAATCTTTCCTGTAACTTTAATCGAGCACATGTTGTTCGAAATATCCCACCAATACGATAAGAATCCATGTACATATATATATTTATATATATACATATATATGCTATAATAAAATCTTTTTGTATCTTACATTTTAAGTATGCTTGCAAAGGGTATTTCAAACAATTTTTAACACAAATATTGTTCGAATATATTTGATCTAGTTATTATAAACGTAAACTGTGCAAGTATATTAAGCTTCGGTCCATGTCGAAGATAGTAAGACTCAAACAATATGCAAGAAGTTCAAGTATCTCCTTCTCTATATATGTATATGTATGTATGTTATGGATGTGTACATACGTTAAATGCGGTGAGCGCTTTGAACATTTGTGTGTGTTTTTTATGGTACATTCAGGCCACCATGCTGAAGAAGACGAAGAGTAAACGACGTCTGACGGAGCCGCATATATCGCCGGCTGTGTTGAGCCTTTCGGTGGCAGGCAGCGCCTCCGCCTTGCAAAACTTACAGCAACAGCAGTTGCAGCAACAGCAACAACAGCAACAACAACAACAACAGCAACAACAGCTGGGAGCTGAAAATGGTGACAAGGATATTTCAGTGCCGCCTTCGCAGCCTTTCGGCAGCACATAGAGTATGGCCTCAGATTTTGCGTCCGGTGTGCGATATTGGTTCTCCTGCTTTTTCCCATAGGCCGCAAAACAAGAAAATAAAAAGAAAGGTTACATAAAGATTGTCAGCCTTAAATCCATAGGAGCATATATCTATAAAAAAAAACCTAATATATCTAAGAACAACTAATTCGAAATCTGAACAAAAATTCTATACACATGCTTGTGAAAAGTTAATATGACACAAGGTATATACATAAATAATATTGTGAATAAACTGGTGAACAATTAGATATACTTAAATCGAACCTCCGTACATTCTTATAGAGTACTTGAACCGTACCACCTACTATAGCCAAAAACCACCCCCTCTGCCCAAGAGCAACAGCAACAACAACAACATTGAAAACTGTGACCACCGCTTAAATAACTTGAACTATTAGCTGTAACACGTTAACAACACACACACATAGCACACCATCACACACACACACAAACACACCCTTAAACTGTCTTTGTTTTGAGTATTTTTTTATATATTGTATATTGATTTGCATTTTACGCTTAGATCGTGCAGCATTGAACTATTTTAATATTTAACATTTCATTGCCATCACATAAATCAGCAACAAATGTAAATTATATTGTTTTTTTTCTTTAGCAAATTATTAAAACATGGAATTTAGTTGATTCCAATTCTTTGCATTTTGCTTGTTTAACCAATTTTATATTTTCGATTCAATGCAAATTATCCAGCTAATATTTACTTATTTTTCAATAAACTACAAATCTAAATTATAACTTAATACAGATAAATCAAAAAAAAAAAATACCTGATTTCAATTATGTTAACTCTCTTTTTTCTTACTCTCTATCTCTTTCTCTTCTCTCTATACCTAAATATATATATATATATATATATAACGTTACAAAAAATACACAAAAACTTTTATATATATAAAACAAAACAAACTCTTGTGCCACACAACAAATACAAACAAAACAACATACAATTTATCTGCTCCTAACTAACTAAATATATATCACCGGACGCATAATTTTCAATTTCCAACTCAACTTATTCAAAAAAAAAACCAAAACAAACCAATATCGTAAACGTAAAATTTGATTAATTAAACATCACACACTTACCTAGGCTACCATGCTTAAAAAGAACAAACTTAAAATGAAACGTCGCAACACGGAGCCAACAATGATGATCGCTGGCTCGGCAACCCCACAACTGTCACTGGCGCTGCCGCCAAGCGTTGGTGAGGTGGGTGATGCCGCTGAGGCGGATGCCGGGCCGAATAATACGGACTTCTGAATATGGTATAGCGAGCGTTTGATTTAACGTGCTAATTACAGCGTTGCCACATCCATTCAAAACCAAACAGATTCATATTGTGCAGTCATAGAGTAAAAGTGTTATATAGCCCGGATTGAACTCAAATCAAAAATACTAATCAAAAAAAAAAAAAAAAAAATTAAATACCTCTTTTTAATCATATTGTATGTGTGTACGTGTAACTAATTGTATGTATGTTTGTATAGAGATGATGTCTATGTCATTCTCATTACCTCATTGCCTCATTGTCATGCCTGAAATAAGTACGTTAAATTCAAACAGCTCGAAACTAACTGTAAAAAAAAAACCTGCAGAACTCAACAGCAGCAAACAATGCAAATGCATACTTAATAAGTATATGTATGTATGTATTTCAACAATAAGAAGAACAAATTGAACAACTATTGATACCATTTAATACTACAACTACTTTTACTAAACTATTAGTGCAGCTGTGCTCACTGTATCACTTAAAAAAACAAAAAACATTAACTACTAGTATTGTATGTATGTACATATGTATACTTCAAGAAAAGTCTAAAAACAATAACGATTCAGATTCAGATTCAGAATCAGATTGTTTGTGCATATGTACTCTCGATGCTAATATCCACAGTTTTATTCCATACTCAACAATAGTCTGGCAAATGTTGTATAAAATTCAAGATCAATTATGTTCCTTACCGTTTTGTTCCTATGTATGTTAAAAAAACAAAAAAAAACAACAACAGATTAGTGATACCGTTAACAAACGAGAGAGTTCTATTGCAAAATCCAAAACAAAACCAGCGCAAGAGCAACAAAAACAAAAACACAAAATAGTACAAAATTAAATTGTTAATAATTGTTTTTTTAAACCAAAACGAAGCGACAAGAAAACAAAAACAAAAAACATAATAAAAGTAACATCAATTAGATAACTGACGTGCTAACGCGCCCTCTCAACGCTAGAGGGCGCTACCTTGCGCCTATACGTTTTGGCGCAAGCCAAGGCAAATGGCCCAAGAAATAGAGAAATGAAAACCAGAAACATACAAAATAGTACAACAGATGCGAGAAAATTTGTATGAAGCTTTCGTAATAGAAGAGCTGCAAATTGCATAGTTTGTCTAACTGAACCAATTGGGACGCAAACAATTCGCATATTCAAAATTCGTTAGGCCCAAGCAGACCTAAGAATTAAAACAACAGCTTTGAGAATAGTACAGGGTGTGCCGAGCATACTCGTACAATAAAATGAAAAGAAAAACAAAAAGAAGAAAGTAAAAATACGTTGAATGAGTTATATTTATATTGGATAGTGCAATTGGTACAAATTTTCTCCACTGTTGTGCTAATATTATAAAATGTAAACCAATGCATTTTCTTATGGATGAAAACAATGTGCCTGAACGCTGATTCTGTTCGATTTTCTGCACACTTCTCAGTCAGTCAATCGGTCAGTCAATCAGTCGGTTTGAGGCACGTAAGTATTTCACATGCATTTGACCATTTTTGGATGTTGAATCCATTTACAGAAAAACCAAATTATAAAAACAAAAATAAACACACAAAATACACACACACATGAGAAGAAAAAAAGGAAAGATGATGGGAAATAGTGAAAGAATGAAGGAAGATAGAAGGAACCCGAAAAAACTACAATTTCAACTTCAAAACGCTTATAAAGAAAACAATTTTTGAGAATTTTATAACTAATTTTACATTACGTCTTTTGTTAGACACAAGACAAAGCACAAATACACACACACACACATAAATACGAAACTACTGCTGTTAGGGATGGAACGGTTGCGCATGGTCTGCGCTAGCGGGTGTTCGCATGCGCAAACGTTCCATCCCTATAACACATGTGGGGGCAACTGTGGATGCGAATACCCGGTTCCTTACATACCGTTTGGAATATATCGCAGATCATTCGCCGTTGCTCTCACAACACACACACACACACATACAGGCATGCTCTGTTACACAGTTACATAGACAGACAGTTTTTAACCCGCATTTTCCAACTACTGTTATAATAACACGGAAATCGAATAACAGTGCCTACATTAATTTATAACCAACTTGACGCTCACACTCACAAACACACACACACACACACAACACCCATTATGTTCAGGACAACTTTAAAAGAGACCTGTTGAGCTTAACACAAATTGCGTTCAGCAAATCACCTCGACCAGCTGCAATTAAGGGGCTCAGTGCCAGAGGTTAATCAGAACACACTCGATTTCCGTGACTCTCCTAGCAATCACGCACGTTCGGCGCCCAACCAGTCGGCTACGCAATGGATACCAAAAATACTTAAAGCAAAAACAATGACAAAGACGCGTCAAACAAAAAGTATATATATATATATATATATATAAAGAATATATATATATATATATATATATACGTATGTATTAGTTAACGGAAAGAGTATTGAAGAGTAATGTTTGGAATTATTAAATTATGTTTATTTGGATATGATAAGAGAATTTTGGAGTTACCCATCCCATATTGCATAGCCCACTGAAATGCGTAATGTGCGTCATATTGCGAAACTTATTCGAATTTTAACCAAAAATTTTGAATCGATTAGCCACTGGCATATAAATTCCAGCTCGCAGGTGATTTGAATTTTTGCCTCATTTGTAACAAGAATACACCGACAAAAAGGAGTAGGGAAAAACAAAACACATAGTTTTTTCCAACAATTTTGTTATGTTTTTTAAATGTATTAAAAAAAATTACAAAAATTTAGTGTAAGTAAAACAAAAAAAAAAACAAACAACTTATATAATATGCTATTCAAAGAAATCCAAAACATACTACCAACCAAAATGAATAAATGAAAGAAAAAAAAAACAACAAAAAAACAAAAACAACTAAAAATACTAATTATAGTACATACATTGATGTAGTGTTAATTATAAGAGAAACCAAAACCAAAACCAAAAAATATAAAACCGATAACATTTAAAAGCCAACTACACATTTGTTTCACAAACGCAAGATGAGCAGAAGATAGAAAATCCATACATAAATGTACAAGTAACTATTTTTCTCAAAACCAAAGTCAAATGCCACCATTTTTGCTCCACATTAAATTAAACTTTATGCAGGATGCGGACGATTCAATGAATGAAATAAGTATGTATGTATATTGATAAAGCAAAAGTTTGTCATGTTTAATTCAATGAAATCATTGAGGAATTTGTTAAACCAGACTACGCATGCAAATACGGAATTTATAATGTACAATGGGAGTCGCTTTAAAGTCTTAAATGAACATTTTGTTGAAATGCAAATACAATTGCGAAAATCCAAAACCCAAATCCGTTTAACAGAACGACAAATTCTTGCAACAAAATAACAAGCAAACAAAAAGAAACAACAAAAACAAAACAGATATGAAACGGAAATAACTGCAAAAAATAAATGTAACTGACATAACAGAATTTAAAAATATATGCTTTTTTATTGAAAATCATTGAATTTTGGTAAGTATTTAATGTTATTAAAAACATTCTTGATATGATACATTATATTTGAGATACTTTAGCCTGAAGCTATCTTAAATATTATCAAAATTTTTTAAGCAGAACCTGTAACTACGTAAAGATAAGTTTCTTTTTATTATTTCTTGTGATTTTAGTATAATTTTTATTTGGCGTGCTTATAGGTTAATATAAAATTTAATAATTATATTGGAGTACAGGATTAAATATCACGTAAAGAACTTATAATACAAAACATAATCGTACATATGAACGTTATAACAATACATTGTTGATAATTGCACTACATTATGGATGCTTGCTGCCGCGTCTCGATCGCAATTATGAGAACAAATATTAAATGGCATAATATTATAATTACACACATCATGAGAAAAACATAAAGAACAACGAATTGCTGACTCGACGCGAACACCAACTATTTATTCTGATCAGATTCAGAAGTTGCTCCAGATGCAAGCGGCGGCGTTGAGCGGCCATCGAACTGTTGCTGGTTAACCAAGCGTTGCCGTTCCAGATACATAGATACCTTAATATTGCGGACTTGGTGGTTGTGAATAAGTTTAAGCAGCGCAATGACTCCAATGCCCACTGAAATGGCAAATGCTCCCCAGGCGCCAAACTGTATATAAAAATTATTAATTAAGTTGCAAATCAATGCTGTGATAATTATTACTTACCTGTGTTGTGCCCATTTCAATGTAGAATCCCGAGGTATTGATTTTCTCTAAGTCGCCGTGTATGATATTTTGTCCAGCTGATGTTTCACATGATGGGAAACGCTCGGTCATACCATCGCACCAGACAATGAATCCCAATGTAATGAATATTGCAGACAGTATTGACATGGCCAGCATCCAAATACCAAGAACAACGTCAATAAAGAGCGCAATAAAAGATTCTTCATCCTTCATACGAGCATATCTGTAGATAAAACTGATTATTATTCATGCATTCAGGTTC
This sequence comes from Scaptomyza caliginosa, assembly GCA_035044725.1. Taxonomy (NCBI): domain Eukaryota; kingdom Metazoa; phylum Arthropoda; class Insecta; order Diptera; family Drosophilidae; genus Scaptomyza; species Scaptomyza caliginosa. The sequence goes on along the minus strand of JAWNNR010000979.1, from coordinate 95,268 downwards.
TCTAACGTATGTGGATTTTGACCTGTAGATTTGTATCAAGGATATGATGAAGAGAAAGACGCCCGTGATCAACGGAAAACTGCAAAAGCCGTTTGAGGCCCAATGTACATCAAACATTCCATCCTCTTCCCGCCATTTGCCAGTTGTAAACAGTAGACAGTGTCCACTAAAGTACATGAGTTTAATTAGTCATTTTCTGATAAGTACTACGCCATTGCATACATACCAAAACTGATTGAGATTAATGGTTAACGGCAGCACAATACACAACGATAATATTAGCAGCAAGACGTGGCCAGCTATTTGGCTTAGCAAAAGAACATTTGCCAATGCCATTTTTGCACATTTAGTTTGCAAATTCTTTTTTATTAGATACGTATGTATATGTATGTTTGTTGTTTGGATCTGTTAACCTGAAACAGGGCTGCCAAGCCACAGCTACACAGTGCCTGAGTTGCTTACGCTAAAAAATACCAACGCAACTGAGTAAATACCAAATAAATTAAAATAGCAAATTATGCAAGTTCTGAAATGTTTTAAATTGTGCTTCTAAAATTAGGAGTTATTAAAAACAAAATCTGTTTTCTTAGATTTTTATACTGAACTCAATTGAAATCTATAAATGCCTATGCCTATTATTGGTTGAAATGTAAGTAATATTTGTTGGCAACTCTGATAACTGGTATTTTGTATGTGCTTATTTTTAGGTCAGCTTCGGGAGTTGAGCAACACTGCTTAAAAAATCATAAAAAATTGTTTAATTTGTTTACATTAAATCGTATCTCTTCAAAAGGTAAATTTGGTAACAACTTCAACCTAAGTATTCGCAATTGGCTGTAACACTTATAGTACTAACATACTTGTCCCGTATGCCTGTTTTGTTCGCTTAAAAAATTTAAAGTGTGTGGCAAATGCAAATGAAGTGGGAACAAAGAGCAATTAAAAAGATAGTGAAAATGAAACGAATTGAAAAACAAGAATTGCATTACTTTCGCTTCTCTCCTATCTTTCACACAGATAACGCAATGAGATTGCAATAATCAATTGCGCGATAGTAGGTGATGATCGCATTCTTGCATCTAACATTTATTGAATACCGAATTTTACACCTACAGCTAAAAAAAAAAAGGAGAGACGACGGCGCCCACACACGTTGTTTTATTTGAAAACGGGAGGTGAAGCCCAAAGCAGCTGCAATTCGATGTTTTGTTTATGAACTATGGCTATGTAGCATTCGAAACGGCAGCCGAGCAGAGTGAGAGTGAGAGCGAGAAAGCAAATGTCCGGATGCGAACAACTGCAACAATAGCGACGAAGACGAAGACAAAGGTGCTAAATCCATAGCTATTAAATGCGAGCATCATATTGTGGCAGAAAAAAGAACGAGCTGTGTCAGCGTTTGAGTTGTTTGAGTGCAATCAGTTAACGGATAGACAAACAGCACTGGGTTGTCCTGGCCTGCAAAAGACTTAATTGTCAAGGTAAGAATGCGTGCTCTTATCTATTTTGACTCCACAGATATTTGATTTAGCCCAATGCCATAAATATCTTACAGTACGCATACGCAGCATTCGCTGGACGAGATACGCTTGGCTTGGCTGGCGTTTGAATTACATGCTAGACAAAAGAAAAAAAAATATTATATATATTTAGACTTGTTTTCGTTGAAATCTTATGTTAATTGAACCTAGATCATCAACGTGCACTGCCATTAACTAAATAATTATAGGTATATTTACAAACAATATATATAAATATCGTAATTGGTAGATTTAAACTTGACAAACAAACGTAGTAGCAGCAGCAATAGCTAAAATGTCCAACTCCCACTACAACAACCACCAGCAACACCATAATAACTACCAGCAGCAGCAACAGCCGCAGCATTCCAATACCAATGGTGACGGCCGACACGAGGATTACCACCAACAACAGCCGGTGCACTACTCCCAGCACTATATGAACGGTCATGGCGTGAGAATAAAGCCATTGGACAACGTCGCCGTGCCGGATATGTGCCTGTTCTGCTTCGAAGTACTTGACTGCGAGCTGAACAATATGGATGGTCCTGGCGTGCCGATGTTTAGCAACGATGCCTATCCGTTGTTTGTCACCTGGAAGATCGGACGTGACAAGCGTTTGCGCGGTTGTATTGGCACCTTTAGTGCCATGGAATTGCACAATGGATTGCGTGAATATGCTCTGACCAGCGCCTTTAAGGATTCACGTTTTGCTCCTATCTCACGCGATGAACTGCCCAGACTGACCGTATCTGTATCGATATTGCAGAACTTTGAGGAAGCTCAGGGTCATTTGGATTGGCAATTGGGCGTACATGGTATTCGCATCGAGTTTTTGACCGAGCGCGGCTTAAAACGCACAGCCACCTATCTACCGCAAGTCGCAACTGAACAGGGCTGGGATCAGTTGCAAACGATTGACTCCTTGTTGCGCAAGGGCGGCTATCGTGCAGTCATTACACCCGATCTGCGCAAGTCCATTAAGTTGACGCGCTATCGCTCGCAGGAGATCCAGATGCATTATAGGGAGTACCGCGAGCATTTGGAACGTCGCGGCGGACAGTATGGCAAGGTGCAATGCTAACAATTAGACAAGCAGGCGTCAGGTCAATGATCCTGGCTTAGGGCAGGCGTGGTCTTCGTCTTGCTCCTGCTATTGCTGGCCATTCAGTTGACACAGGGCATGGGATTTTTTACCAGCGGCTTTCTCTACTCCTGAGCAATAATAAATAAATTAAAGCTTAAGTTTGCCCTCAATGCGTCAGCTTAATTTCGCTAATATATTCAGTTTATTATTCTTTATTATATTTTCGCAAAATTATGATTATTATTAACGACGTGTCGTTAAATGAAAAGACGCAAATTTTAAAGTCCTTTTAATTTTACAACAAAAGCTTAGTAAATATATCTACGGAGTTCCAAATCAATAAGCTATATTGAAAAGAAAAAAACTACATAAAAACAATTCATTTAAATATTACATTATTCTTTTAGCTATGTTAATTGTGAACCTTGCTGGTTTTTGTTTTAAAACAAAATGAATAATAATGAGAAGAAAACTAAAAGCAAACAAATTATATACATTTACATACATGCATATGTGTATATAACCGATTAAAAATACAAATAATAATTCAATTAAATAGTTCAACAATTATATATTTCATAGTTTTACCAATTACAACAACTTACTATTACTAATTCTATGCGCAATAAATAAAAATGTCGGCTCCTTTCTGCAGAAACTGCCGCAGAAAATAATGCAAAATGCAATGTTTTTATTTCTTTTTAAAAATAAATCTTGTAACAATAGATGACGAAAAACTTGATTTTTTTTTTAAGTAATATAATTCTTTTATTGCTTTGTATTGATGCGTGTTGTTACATGTATATATATATATTTTTTTTTTTAGATATATACTTCTAAAGCAAATTAAATACCTACGCGTGTTTATATGTCTACATCTATATGTCTAGGTGCCTCTGGGGGTGTTTTTGTTATTAAAGATATAGCTGAATTAAACTAAGCTACGCTAAGCATAAATAAGCCAACGGGCTAAGCTAAACTAAAGTTAAAGCAGCGAACAGTTGCTGTTAATATAGCTTTAAGTGTCTAGATAATAGGTAAGTACATAATAGCGTATACATTGCAGCTTTGTATATAGAAAACGTATGAAAACATTGAGCAAGATATAAGCTCAATTTCAGCAGCATCGCTTATAATATATTGTAAATATATATGTAGTTATATGTGAAGCACGTATTGAAGGAAATACATGGCTGGCAGTTATCCAATAGGCATTAAATAGTGAATATATATAATAACAGAAAATCAAAACAATGTTGCAAGCGCATCGGCTACCAATATAATAAACTTAACAAATTACGTATGTATGTTGGATTTGTATATGTGTGTGTAGTTCTGTGTTTGGTCGTGTGAAATCGCAATTAGATTCGGTAATCATCAGTCTCAATGCATGCAGAGAAACTGCTCCAAGCACGGGCACTAGGTGGCCGACAAAGCATTCCACTCGAATCGCGGGTTTTTCGAGTGTGTCACCGGCAGGCAGTCGGGCTCCACCAGCTTCCAGACACCATCGATCTGCTCCACCGTGGCCAGACTACAGTAGGGTATTTTGTGTATAACTTGACGCAGCTCGTTGGTGCTGCGTGCGGCGCCGCCCGTCAGTTGACGGGAGCAGGTATCAAGCGTGGTGGCATGTGCCACCAGAAGAATATTGCCAGCTAGAAAAGGAAATCAGTTAGTTTTTAATAGCCATAAGTTTTTTTTTTCATTACTCACTGGTGCGTTCGAGCAGTTGCAGCAGAACTTCATGATTGCGCATGTAAAATTGTTCAGTGGATTCCTTAAGTTTGGCCGTTAAGTCACTGGCCTGCTGCACTGGCTCATAGTTTAAGTCAATGTCGTATTTGGAATCAATCAATTCGCTGCTACTCAACCAATCGGGTACTCCATTAGGATACCAAGCCATCCATTCAAACAGTCCTGGCTCCAGCTTAATTTTGTGTGTACCATTTATTTTCAAGCCCTCTAAAGCACTAGTGCACGTTTGAACACATCGATACGAAGGCGAGCAGTAAACATGGTCGATTTGAACATTCGCTTCTAGCAATGCTTCACCGGTAAGACGCGCCTGGTAGAGACCTACGTTTGTTAACGGCGAGTCATTTTGCCAGCCGTCTGGGCTATTTCTACGATGCGGCAAGACCTTGGGCATATTAAGATCTTTGCGCATATAGTTGCCAAACTCATCAAAACAATAGGGTATCCATGTGCCAAAAGTAAAGTCTACACGCTCGCCATGCCGCATAATGTACACCTTGCGATTTCTGCTGTGCATGGCATCTAAAGAGTTTGGCTGCAACGAGTGTTCGTGGTCAGAGTGTACGCTTAGCGTGTCATCTGGTCGTGGCGGCTGCACCACTGGCGGCTCCACCATGATCTCGTCAACGTTCTTAGATACCGAGTTGCTGGTGGTGGAGCAAGAAGACATATTGGCAGTGATCTCAATTATTGGCGTATGTGGATTGTGTTGATGTGATAAATTATGGCTATTGAGCAGCTGCACTGATGGCAATTCCAAGCAGGGCTGCAGTGTTTGTCGCAAGTACTTTTCAACGCTCTGTTCCGATTCCTCAAACGAAGAGCCCTCTATAATCTCTGGATGTTGTGTGCCTACACATATTAACAACAATAGAATCATTGGCTATTAAAAATGGATTTTAAACTTACTTTGCTGCAGCTCCCGATGACGCTCCTCGGGCTCTATAGATATGCTGCGCCCGTCAACAATATCAAGATCCTCGGCAGAATTCAGGGAGGACGATACACTCTTAGAAAGCTGAACTACACGGTGCAGCGTCCAGGCATCCGATTCGGCCGTGCGCTCTGTATAATTGACAGGCAGATGGCCAGTACTTCCGGTTAGCCAAGATATTCCCTCTGCCCAGCCGTCACTTGAGCTGTCCACGCCCTCGCTATTCAAGTAGATGTAGTCGCCAATGCGCAACTCCAGTTCGTCTGTTTCATGCGGATTATGTGGATATACGACCTTTTGCACCTACAAAATAATAGCGATTATTAAATTATGTGTTGATTCCATTAAATGCAAACAGTGCATGATTGCTGTGCTAACTTGTTTGGTTGCGAGCCGTGGGTCGCGGGAATACAAACGCAGCTCCCAATTGGATGCGCAGCTGGCGTCGAGGGTTTCCACAAGTGATTTCAGTGCATTGAATTGTGCCTGCGGGAACTGATAGGCGAGCGTCAGGTGCAGGCTCTTTACGTGTGGCTCGAGTGAAATAGCTACGGGCAATAGATTCTATTAGACCAATGTCATTGACAAAATGCTATGCAAGCAACTTAATAACTGCAGATAAAGTCGCTGCTTTACTTATCAACTAATTAGTGTATATGAGTATATTTATGATGATAAGGTGAGGAGAGGTGATAAGAGAGTCAAGCAAATAAAATTTAAAACTACGCATGCTTTTTGGCAAATTTATACTACAAGCTATTAAACTAAGCTAATTGTGGGCAGGAGTTGTTTTAAAACTAATACTAAGGACGCTTACATCGACTGCTGCGTGGAATGCAGCGGGTGCCCGAGGATACGGCTCCGCACCAGGGAAAGCAGGCCACAATAGCGTCCAGCTGCTCGTAATTATCGCTTATAACTGTGCTTCGTTATAATTATTGACGTCCAGTTAGTGTATTTGTGTGCAGGCAGAGAGATAGGAAGAGAACGAAAACCATAAGCCACGCCAAACTGTACTGAACCGAACCGAAACGACAGTTAACAGTAAACAGATAACCAGATAACAACCAATATAAAAAAGGAAGAAAAACTGCAACCAATTTTTAATTGCAATCGCTGGCACAGGCATACTTGAATTGGACACCTCCTTGACGTATTGTAAGGCCAGACGCTTTAAATAGTTTGCATCATCTTCGGCCACAAAGAATCCCATAAAGTTTTGACTCATGTATGGCTCCAGTTTAATCGGACGATCCAACAGTGCGCCAGTCATGTCAACCACTTGCTTCAGTGCCTTGGATAATTGCAGGGAGCACTCGTCGGGTGCCTGATATAAAATATTTATAAGCAATATAGGCGATTACTTCAAACAGGTATTAACTTCACCTTAAAGAATGACACCAAAGTTATGTGTGGCACATAGTTGTGAGCGCCGTTCCAGCCGCACATCTGACGGGACTTAGCCCAGAACTCTTCGAGCTGTTGTAAAAACGGTCCGGTCGGACAAGCGTATATAATGTACTCTCTCGGCGAACATTCGTCCAAAGTGGCATCGTTTACATGCGCCAGTAGCCAATCGGAAGCAATTTGCACGCCTCTATTGCCGGTGGAAGCCAGAGCCTTTTCACTATACGAACGTTTGGGGGTGTGAAAGAAAAAATAATCAATAATTGATGTTTGGTTTGCACGTCTTGTATTCTTGTACTTGTAGGGCTACTTTTAAACCTATGCTAACTAGCTAATATATATTAGAGGCGCATTATAGCGCTTGTACCTACGCTCTATGCTTTTGGAAGCCCATTTGCAGCAATGTTTGGAGCGGGGTCAAGTGCGGTTTCATGTTTTGGCAGATGCGAGTTGGTGTCTGATTCTTACGCGGCGGTAACGTTGCCATGTTTACTTTACTTTTGTGGAAGACTCTACGGATACACTTGGCACACACAAGCGTTTATGGTATTTATTAGAATATGTGGTCTTATTTACTTTTCAGATTATAAATGTTACAATTATTTTGTTTTTCGTTTTGGCAGTGTGACCAACAACAAGCTAACAGCTAAATACATAAATACAGACAGTCACAAGTACCGATTGACTTATCGATTAGCAATGCATCGTTGCTTAAATGTATATTTTCTGAAAGTCGTTTGAAAAAGGAAGTATTCAACATAGATATTTGTGAACATATTTTTAAAGAACTTCTTACGAGGTAAATAATTGAAACAATGTCGCTGTTAACCGTGGAGTAAAATATAATATAAGTTCTTGTGTGGAGCACATCTTTTATGTGTGGAGTAATTTGTATTACAGAGGATGTGTTCTATCGAATAGCGATTGACTGTATTATTTATCATCGAATACCTAGTTGATATTGAATTTGTAGAAAACAAAAAGAATTAACTGCGTAGTTCAGTAGAAATAAAGTGCGTTTAAGCAGCAAATAACAATCGTTAACAAAGTAAGTTCTGCCTCATATGTTTGTCGTCTATTGTGATATGATAAATCAAAACATTTTAAAACAAAGACTTGGTGAAAAATTGTGTTACGCAGCAGTAAAAACAGTATGGAAAATGCCAGCGGAGCTCGAGATACTGAAAAACATACACGTATATATATATGTATGCATGTGTGCATACAATGCATGTTATTGTAGTGGTGCGCAAAAACAAGTCATTTGTAGATCCAACGCAAGAAGGTGGAAATCGGAGACTGCAGAATTTACTACATTCGCATAATTTTTGTTTGCAGTTGTGTTTACATTATTATAAACTTGAATCAACCTTCTGATTTTGATAAATATGGGCGTTTTCTATTCGCTCGAATTGTAAACCAACATAACTTCCTGTTTGATTTGATTTGCTTTGTTTGTCATTTGCCCATCTCCTGCCGTTATCGTCACTTTCTCCGTTACACACGCTGACTATCATATTATTATCGCTTCGATGCGGCCTCCCATTCCTCCCCTCGTTGTGTCTGCGTGCTCAGCTTAACGGTCAGTTATTGTTCATTTGAGTCGTGACTCATGTGCGTCATAGCGTGTACTCTGAATTTATCATTCATTCAACCAATGCAAAAGTGTCAATGCCATTGCTCCAACTAGTAAAACACAGATTTCATCTTTGTTGCTGTGCACTGGTAATCCGAGGCGTTTTAGTTAACAGTGTAATTAAATTATGCCTAATACGTGTTGTTTGTTTGTGCCAATGTATTTATAACTAAAAGTCGATATTTATTTGTCTATTCCAAGCAGCAACAGCAACAAGCAGCTCAAGGTAGCCAGAACACCTCAAAGCTAATCGGGGAAAAATAATAAATAAAAATATATCGAAATGGCAACTAGAAAGAAATCTCTGCTGAAAGTCATCATTCTGGGTGACAGTAGCGTCGGCAAAACATCACTTATGAACCAATATGTAAACAAACGCTTTTCCAACCAGTATAAGGCAACGATCGGAGCGGACTTTTGTACAAAAGAGGTGGTTGTCAATGATCGCGTGGTCACAATGCAGGTAAGCTAAAATTGAATTTTATTGGAAAACTATTACTAATCATGATGATTATTTTTAGATTTGGGATACGGCTGGTCAGGAGCGCTTCCAATCACTAGGCGTTGCCTTTTATCGAGGCGCTGATTGTTGTGTGCTTGTCTATGATGTGACGGCGCCAAACTCATTCAAGAATCTTGACTCGTGGCGTGACGAGTTTTTAATACAGGCCAGTCCACGGGATCCCGAGCATTTTCCTTTCGTCGTGCTGGGCAATAAAGTGGATTTAGATAACCGTCAAGTGTGTAGTCAAACAACGAGAGAAAGCTACATTTTACACGAAATAAATATTCTTTATTATTCCAGGTATCTACGCGCCGAGCACAGCAGTGGTGCCAATCTAAAAACGATATACCCTACTACGAGACGTCAGCTAAGGAAGGCATTAACGTTGAGATGGCGTTTCAAACCATAGCCAAGAATGCGCTGGAACAAGAGACGGAGGTACAATTTACTTTTCGCATTTTTGTGCTGCATACTTATTTTATTTCTTTATTTTTTATTGTGCTTGCAGGCTGAACTCATTAACGATTTTCCCGATCAAATACGCTTGAATTCTGAAAATAATCGTCCAGGCAATGCTGACAATTGTCAATGCTAATGTAGCGACATTAATTAAAGGCAACAGCTGCAACAGAAAACAGAATACAACGCAAAGTGCATAATTACACAATCTATATTATAAATAAAATACATAACAGCATATGAGTATAAAAAAGCAAATACGATGAACGACAACAAGGTTATAAGATTAAGTAAAACAATTTCAGCAACAGCATAGGATATATTGATAGGATGCTAAATTCAGTAAAAAAAAAAGAAACTTCAGCAGATTTGTAACGTAAACGTTTCCCGTTATTACTATTTATGGTCTGTTTACACATACTTAAACATATTGTGCATGCCCTCCTAGATATATTTTGCCATTAGTAAAATTATTGCACGCAACAATAAGCAGCCTTTGTTGCAACAACTTCAGAATCACCAGCAAGAAAAAAAATAAATTATCTACAAAAACACACACAAAAAACGAAAACAAAATGAAAATTCTTGTGATTGTAAATTTAATAAAACAAAAATATACATTTTTATTGTAATTAATTGTATACATATATAATCCTCCATATTGAATGCAATTGGCAACTTATTGGCTAAGCTCAGTGTCCGCCTAAAACAGTTACAGTTATCATCAATTTGAGCCTAAATTTGAATAAATAATATTTTAGTCGTAGATTATTATAAATATTATTAACGATTGCTCCTTTTTGGTAATACAAATTATGTAATTTCCACATGTTTTATTTGACATTTACCAGCTTTGGTTTAATTTGTATAATAAACAATGCAAAATCTACAACTATCAAAAAAAACACACAAAATTGTTCATTTTGCTTTTGTAACACCATATTTACAGCCTATCCAAACTGTATCCAGACTGCAACAGATTAATTTTGTTAAAGTTTGGTCTTGAAAACCACAGCCACTGACCACAAAAAATCTGGTTGCTTTTATATTTATACTTAAGCTTTTTTAAAAGTAAGCTCATTGTTTTAATTAATACTCGCGACGAGTTAGTTGCTGCTGAATATTCAACCATAACACATTTTTCATAAAATTCCAGGTACTTTTAAAAGTAATCCACATATATTTTTAGCTTAAACTAATGGAGCTGCAATAAAAGCATAACTAATACTATGAGTGCTAACATATTCAATATCAGAATCTATAGTAGTTAGCATTCTGTTATTAGCTATCACCAACATTGTAGAATAATTGCATTCATCATCAATCCAATTTTGTACTATAATGCGGGTTTGATGACTGCATTCTGTTAGTTTATTGAGCTTCGTGTTAAGGATTTTTTTTAAAGTAATTCTGATTGAAATTCAATTTAATTGCAACGATCAAGCTAGTATGTCGAATCGTTTCAATCCATTTCTTAAAGTCCTCATTTTGGGAGACAGTAGCGTGGGTAAGACATCATTGATGAATCGATATGTAAACAAACAGTTTAGTCATCAGTATAAGGCAACAATTGGAGCAGACTTTTGTACCCAAACAGTGATTGTTAACGGTCGTATAGTCACATTGCAGGTAAGCAAACAAAATTTGACTTTGTTTAAATAAATTCAGCGATCTGTTTATAGATATGGGATACGGCTGGTCAGGAGCGCTTTAATAGTCTTGGGATGGCTTTTTATCGTGGAGCTGATTGTTGTGTTCTTGTCTACGATGTGACGCAACCAAATACATTCAAAAATCTTGAATTCTGGCGTGATGAGTTTTTAATACAGGCCATTCCAGGTAATCCGGATAGCTTTCCCTTTGTTGTGCTCGGTAATAAATCGGACTTAGTTGATCAGAAAGTAAGCTATTAATATTTGAATAAATATATTTTATTTACATTCATTTGCATTCAGGTTTCAATACAGCGTACACAGCAGTGGTGTCGAGTAAACAATGACGTTCCTTATTTCGAGACCTCGGCCAAGGATGGCAGCAATGTGGAAAAAGCATTCGAGGCAATTGCAAAGAAAGCCATTGAGTCTGAGGAACCGCTTAAAGATTATATTAACGATTCCATCATCTTGAAACAACAAAGACCAATTCAGGGAAAATGCCTTTGTTAATAATCAATTTATTTATGCGTTAAACAATTGCACTTCTAAATGATGTATTTAAACATTTTAATAACAAGCGACATCTAGCGGAATCTATGATGAACTAAGCTGTCTGTGAAATCACGTTTTAAGCAGGTTGGCAGCTCTAAATCAGTTTACTATTATTTAGTTTTTTTTTAACTTCGCAATTTAGGCTAAATGTCGCAAGCGCCGCCCGCACCCCCATTACCCCCGCCGCAGCCGACAAATTTAAACCGCTGTCCAACAACTGTTGAAAAAGATACCTTCACTGTTTCCACAATTCAAATAGCGAGCAATGAATGCTGCTGGGCATTTGCACATCCGGATGTGCTAAAGGGATGTTTTCTTAGTCGCGTTTGCCAACATGCAGAGCCAAAGAGGTGTCAGTATTTTGACATATCCAGTCTCCTACAAGTTAGCTGAATAAGCATGCACATTCGTATACAAATATATGGATAATGTTTTGAAAATACACAGGTAGGACCCAGCTGTGGCCTTACAGCGCTTAGCATGTTGCTTAATGGAAAGACGACAGCAACGGATTTGCTTACAGAGGCTATTGCACAAAAGTATACCATAAATGGTGAAATGTTTAGTGCCAAATATTTATATGAGCTGACCCAAAAACATTTACACATTGAAAGCGCATGTCAACTTTACGAAGGCATTCTAAACTCTGACAAGATAAAGGAACTTCTTTGCCAGGGAGCATGTCTATTTGTTCCGTATCCTTTTAAAAACAAATTATTTTAAATAAGCAAGCGTATAATTAATTTGGATTTTATCTGTTGTGCAGCACTGGTGCCGCGTGTAGTGCGACCAAATACTCACTCTTATTTGGTATTATTTAGTGTAAAAAAGTGAATACAAGCAAACAAAATAAGATTTAGCCGACATTTAATAAGTAATTGCAAATAAACGTTTATAAAATCTATATAATATGGCAACTGAGGAGGAACAGGTATGTTTACCTACAAACTATACATATATCATGCTCACTCTTACAATTACAGCTTAGCCAGGTAATATTGCCGGTAAAGGAGCCTCTAGACCTTATTCGACTGAGCTTGGATGAGAAGGTGTACGTTAAGATGCGCAATGAAAGGGAACTAAGAGGGCGATTGCACGCCTTCGATCAGCACTTAAACATGGTCCTAGGCGATGCCGAGGAAACGCAAACCACTGTCGAAATTGATGAAGAAACATACGAGGAAGTGTACAAGACGACAAAGCGCACAATTCCCATGTTGTTTGTGCGAGGCGATGGCGTTATCTTGGTCTCGCCACCCATGAGAGTGGGCTAGAAACTTGAGAGTTGACGACTGACACGACTATTCTTATTGTGTTAATTAGGATCGCTGCATTTTAACAAACTGTATAAAGATTTTCATTAATAAAGTGCGCTAAATTGTGTATTAATTAAGCCTTTGCCATACATTCGGTTGTCCTTAACTCCTTAAAATATAGCTACGATGCCGACGTCAACCATGCACCATGTCAAAAGTCTGGCCATCGTGCACACTGGGCGCTTGTTGTGGGCTTTTTGATTGATGAACAGGATGAGGTGAGTACAGAAGACTCTTAGTACAAAAGCATTTCAAGTTGAATTTCAAATATTTATTAGTTCTACGTTCTGGCACGACATGGCAAGACACGTAATCTGGCTGTATGGTCACTCCAGGCTCTCAGCGACAGCAATGCCAATCTGGTAGAGTTTGCTCAACCCAAGGGTTATCCCAGCTGCACCTTTTTGCTGCCACCCGGCGGCATAGACGGCACGCTAGGTCTCAGGAACCGCTCAATTATAGTAACTGGCCTGTCGCAACAAGTTATTCATGTGCGTTAAAACTAAAAGTTCTGTTATAATAAATTAATTGACCAAAGCATTGAAATACATGTTTTGTTTTGTCTTTAAATGGTGTATATATATATAATATATATTTAATAATACAATTATACACTACACATCTTATAATATTTTAGTTCACACTCAATCTCAACGCGCTTTCATTTCTATCATCTTTAAATGGGGGAATGGCTTGCACCCAATTTGTATATTGCTTGAAACAGTTTCGTTATGTTTTTTTTTTTAATTCAAACTAGTACATATCTCTTTCATTATATATGCTCTACATGTAAATGTACTCGACTTATACAATCTTAGCATCGGCTGTTCACACTATGAAATTTCAAAAATCACAACAATTAGAGTAGTACATACATACATACTATGTCTGTAATATGTATATAAGATATATGTAGGTATGTATTAAGTATATTGTATATTTATATAATTTATGTATATTTAGTTGCACATACAGATAATGTTTGAATTTAGGTAGTATATAGACGACGGGTAGGTTAAATATGCATTCACATTCGCTAAGCAGTTGTAGTTATAGTATAGTTTATATAGTTAAGATACGTTAGTTTTAGTATATATTCATAATGCCATGCGATGTGCTCGCGACATTGTCGGAGCAGTTGTTGAGATCGTCTGTGGGTGTGTATTTGAACCCTTTTGGCAATGCTCCAAACAGACAATGGCCAAGCACGATAGCTCATTACACAATTGAATCGAAGAAAAAGAACAACATGCTAATTAAATAGTTTGCAATAGCTTGAAAACCAATTGGCAACAGTTTAGTGGCAATGGTTAACTAACGAATGAATTTACGAATATACTCTCGCAATAAACTTTAGAACTGTAACTACATAGTTTTCTTGTACAGGATATTTGATACGCGTTATTTTGAACAAGTTTTAGACGTTAGATTTTCATTCATAAAATTTCATTACATATTTTAATTAGAGTATAATATCTATTAATTATTGTGTGTGATGCTTGTGGCTCGAAAATCTTTGATAAATTCACAATACGCATTTTGAAGACTTAAAAGAAAATTACAAGCTAAACGTTTTATTAACTAAAAATTTACAATTATTAATTATAAAATAAATTATCATTCTTTTTAGCTTATTATATAATATTAATTTGCCGCACATGTGTTCGGCTCCCTTGGTAGCTCAATGGGGTGTTTTGCGTGTGCGAGTTTAAATGAGAATGGGCATTGAATTTTTATGTATTTTTGAATGATGACTAGGTTAATTCCCATCGGCACACGACATGGGCGTGCAACCAATGAGTGCAATGGGAAAGTTCTTCACATGCGTTTGCCACTGCGACGATAACTGGAAGAATTTGACGCCAGTCCATTCAGTGCCATCGATATAAACTAAAAGTGAACACAAATGAGAAAGAACTAAAATTTGTTGCTGCAGCAAAAACTTACCACGCAGTGGCACTGGATGTGACTGTTTGGGTGAGCAAATAAGACGCGCCACACCCTCCACACACTGCTCCTTTTCGAGATCACGTTCCTTGTCCTTCTTTTTGCCCAAACGCATAACTGCATATAAGAAATATATTTAGTAATCTTTCGCATTGAGTTCTAAATTTGATACTAACTTTGCTTTTGCTTCTTTTCCTTGGTGGCGAAACTAACAGTCAGTCCATTGGAAATATCACCCATTTGCTGTGCATGCTGTGGCAGGCGCCACACTTGCAGATTTCTAAACGTACTCTTAATGCTATTCTTGCCGCCGCCAGAGTCGCCGCCACGCGACATGCCACCCTTTGACTCCTTGGCATGCGTTTCACCGGGTCGTACCAACGGCCAGTAGTCAACCTGCAGTTCCACAGCCTCAGCAGCAGCCAGGGCTCCACTGAACGTTTGTGCCTGCAGCGACGAGGGCGTATTAAGTGCATCACTGGTGCCCCGCTCGCGATGCGATGACCCTGAAGACGGTGGTGTCTGCAGTGGTGGTGATATGCGACCCATGCTCTGGCCCTGTGATTGGCCAACTTGCTGTTGCTGTTGCTGCAGCTGCTGTTGCGGCGGTGATCCCGATATGCCTCCATGCACATTGGGCGAACTCTGACTGCCAATAGGTATGGGCACACTGGAAGCGTTTGCTGAGCCGGCACTGCCCGAGCTGCCAGTCACATTGGAGCCAGCATTCTCCTCCAGATCTAACGAGGCCTGCGCATCCAAATAACCAATACGTACATCCTGCAAGAAAACAAATAATTTGATTAAAAAAAAGCTTTTAAACTTATAGTTTCAAATGCCACTTACACTAACGAACGGCACAAAGATCTGGCAAGAGTCCTCGTCCTTGTAGTTGACCATTGCCTCAGCAATGGGTATTTGTGTACATGGACCGGCCGCATGCAGATAGCGCTGAATACGCTGCACCAATTCCGCAATATCTGACTTGGATACCGCTGCTGCATCGGCAAGATTGGCCGTTAATGCTGTGGCATTCACAGTGGTCACGGCGGTAACTGCTGCCGCTGTCGCTGCCGAACGTTCACACAATTGCGACCAGTTATCCGAGCCAAACATGGCCGCATACGCCTGATCCATTTGACTGAGATGACGTGCAACGCTGCCGTTGCTGCTGCCACCGCCAATGGGCACCAAATAGAAGCGTAAATGATTCAACCAGTCGGGCGGACGTACGCCAAGCAGCTCAACGTAATGTCGCAATGTTGCGCCCTGCAGCCAATCCCCACCAATGAGTAGCACCTTGACCGTGTGCGGTGGCTTGGCATTAGAGTTACAACTTAGAAAAGAAAAACGAAGAATATTAAATAAAAAAAAGAAGCTACAAAATGTATTTCAACTATACTTACTACTTTTGAATTTTAGCCATGAGCGCCTGCAGCACAGCCTTTACCTCTGCCGTATTTTGTGGCACAAAGGCCGGCTTGAAGGAGTTGGCAAACAGATTGACAAGCTTGGCCAGCAACGTGCTGCCGCCCAATGCCTCTGGCGGACTTATAATGGTCAACACCTCCGGTATGACATTGTCATCGCCGGCAAAAACTCTGCTCAGCTGATCGAGCAGCAACTTGCGCGGCTCCACATTTGTGGGCGACAGGCACGCTTCCAGAGCCGAGCGCGGCTCGTTGCTCAAGCTAAGCGTGTGCTTCCTTTTGCCTGCCGCATTGCTATTGTTCGCCAAGTTGCCACCGCCGGAGCCAGTGTTACCCATTGCTGGTGTATTGCTCGAGGTGCGAAAGAGGCGTGAACGCTTTTCGGTAGGAGCCTGTGGCGGTGTTGCCCCAATGCTGCTCATATTGCCGGTGACAGAGCTAACTGGTGTCAATTGTTGATATTGTTGCATGCGCATATAATCCTTGTCCCTGGGCGGACTATTTTGCGGATCAGAGCCATCCTCATTGCCAGAGCTATCGTTGCCAATGCGATCTGTGAATGGAGTAAAGAATAACAAATCTGCTGGATGAGTGCGCTGTGTGGCATAACAATTGGAAATCTATGATCGTTGGGGTTTAAGGTAATAACTGAGTTTTGGTGAGGGGTGCATGATCAATTAGGATAATGACTATTTAAAGGCATGCAGGCTAAAACTAACTCAACTGTTGACCCATTTTCACTTATTTGCCCCTATCTGAATGGGGGAAAGGGTCTTGTCCCTAATAGAGTTCATTCCAAGGTGCTTAAGTGCGTATGTGACGACATTCGATTGTCAAAATAAGGAAATAAATGTGACGCATGTACGTAGTTGAAAACTTTTGACTTCCTTTTATATGGAAATACATCGAAAAGGTAGTTATTTATTTATGTGTGCCTACATATGTTGTATTGTCGTCCAACAACTTTGGCTTTTGTGGGTGTGTGTGCTTTTATTTTAATGTGTATTGCGTGCTTCACTTGAATTTTCTTAGCAATGTGGCAATTAATCAAAGAATGAAAGAAAAACGGGGGAAGCACAGCACAACATGCTAAGAAAATTGATGTAGAAAAGTAAAAGTGGCATTGACGCTGTGACGCTAGGGGGTGTGCTTTGAGGTTATATTAGGGGTATTATTAATTGATAAAATATGTAGCTCGAAATAAACATATGAATTTATTTAAGGGCAGTGTATGGCTTTTTTTTCTAGCATGGGGGTGTTGGCTTATTAGAACTAAAAGCGGAAGAGCGTGACATGCAAGGCTTCTTTATTTATATAGTTTTATTCCATAAATAAAAGCGTATTTAGAATAAAAAAAATCACATTCAATTAGCCCGCCTAATTCGAAGAAAGTTAACAGCGCTGTTAACTCATGCAATAACAGCTGCTGCTGCTGTTAGTCACAGCGCAAAAGAAGCTCTGCAATTGCGTGTGCAGCGTTACATGTACGTAAGCGTGTGCGTGTGTGTGTGAGTTGAGGTGAGTTTAAGTTTGACTTTGTGTGTGTTTGTGTTTGTGTTTGCATGTATGGGACGTGCGTGATGGTGAGGCAGGCCAAGGCTTAGAAATTTAAAAATAAACAAATCGAATAATTAAATATTGTGTTTTTTAGTTTTAGCTGTTGTACTGCAAGTACAGTGCACGCTGGATATAATATCTAAGGTGCCTTGTATTTCTTTTTATCATTTGGATTTTGAATAAAAATAAAAATTATTTATATTTGGTTTATGGTGTTCTATCAAATTTTTCTAGTAGTATATAGTGTGGTTTTTGGTTTTTGTTTTTATTATTTTATTTTTTTGTTGCTGTAATTTACACAGACCTGGTGTTGTAGCCGAATTGTTATTGTTTGTTAAATGAATGCATTTTTGGTTTTTGTTATTTTCAATATTGTAAGATGAATTGGTCAATTGGTCGCTCTTATCCGATGATCGGCGCTCAGAGTTTCCTGCAAAAGAAATTTTGTTCAAGCCATGCAAAATGTTGTTGTTTCTGTATTTGTATTTGTATTGTTTGGTTTTTTGTGTATATTTTTTAATATATATATTTATAAAAGAAATAAAAATATAATATAGGATAATAGTAAGAGCTTGAGCTTGATGTACTTAAAAAGCTTTTCAATTGATTAAATTATCATACCTAATACAAAACATAAATATTCTTTTGCTTTAAAATAACAAATAGCCCCGTAATGTAAAAGTTTTACTTATCGAATGGACACTGTACTGCACTTTGCACATTCACTGAGACAAATGGTCAACTGAATTTGCTGCAAGCATGTCTGTCACTGGCCTAGCCCCGCACTTCCCTAGTCTTGCTCAGACCTTGCATTTGTGTACATGTGTGTGTGTGTGTGTGTGTGAGTGCGACTGTATGTGTGTGTAAGCGATATTATTTCGCCCATGTAAGAGTCCAGCCTTGACCGAAAACAGGCAACAAAAAAAAGAAAAACAACGAAACAATAACAAACAAACAGACAAAATGTATATATTGTGGTTTGGCCAAAAAGTGTAGTCTGCTTTTGGGCCGAAACATTTGTTTATGTCAAACGGAAGCGGAGACGGATATGGACACCATTTATGGCCGGCAGTGTGTAATTAATATATATATATATGTATATAAGTATGTAAGTAACGCCATTAAGCAACAAGAAACTCATCAATTTGGTAGCTTATCAAAAATGCAATGAAACAATCAGCCGCAAACGCAACAGCAGCAAGAATCTTAACTTACCCATTGCTCCACCAATGCCGCTGCCTGGGGCGCCACCACCAGCATTGCCCGTGAGACTGTCATGCAGCATTATCCGTGAGTTGGTGAAGAACGGACGCAACGATGGCTTCGGCGTCGAGCCAATCGATATGCTATCCATGTCTGGGCCAGAATCATCGCCTTCGCAGCATGACAGCGACTCCAGCTCCTGGAATAGTGCATCCAAATCGCGTTCCCCTTGCAGCGCTGCAGTGCCACTGTGCGTCTCATTGCCCAGCTCCTCGCTGGCCTTGAAACGCTTGAGTAGCGCAACAATTTTCTGCTTAAAGTTGCGTTGCTGCAGTGAAATTGTCTGGGAAAAGCAACGGAGAAAAACAATTAGTTCAGCAATTAGAGACAAAAGACACGAGATTAAATAATTAAGTTCAAATGTAATTAAAATCAAATGGAATGGATAAAAATGCATTCTGCAGCAAATGTTTGTCTCTTAACTTACTTTTGACACTACGCAGTTCAATAAAATAAATGCGCATTTCGTTTTTATTGTTATGCTGCCTTAATGTACTGTTTACCCATTAATTAATCCATTAGCTTTCAAATCACTTGGTTGAATATTGCACGAAACAAGTATTAAACGATTCCTTTGGGAACTATTGTGTAATAATAGTTAACAATCAAACCCCAAGGATTACTTGAACGCAGCACAAGTTGCGTGAGTAAACAGAAAAGAAACTTGATTTATTTATAGAAATCTTATATTTTTTATTGTGCTTTAATACAAGAAAACAAAAGAAAAGAGAATACTTTAATGCTACTGCTGGCTGTTTGTCTGTCGTTAAGATTTTTTCATTTAATTTTTATACATACATATATCTACGACAGACATTTAAATGATCCTGGCGATAAAAGCCAGCACATTAATAAACAGCAGCAGCAGCAGCAACAACAACAACAACAAAGGCAATAATTATACTGACAGCAATGAAAACAAAAGCCGCAGGCTAATATTACACCTGTACGGCAAATGAATGACAGGCGGTCGGAAAAAGGGGCGTAACACACAAACATGGTGTGTCCACAACTGGTTGCTGGGAAGGAAGAGTGAGGGAGATTGAAGAGAGAGCGAGGTAAATCAAGAACGCATGCCATTCCTTTCGGAATTGTTTGTCGGCCTGTTTTTTTTTTTTTTTGTTATTTCAGTTTTGCTGCAGCTTATAATTGGCTATGCTGCGTTGTTTGGCTGTTGCTTGAATATTTATAAGAGTTTTCTTAGGAAAACTTATCTCTAAATATGTCGAGCTGTCATTCCGTTTGGGAATTGTACGGGGTTATTGCAGGCACAGCACCCAGAATAAACATAGAGAAATACTAAATTGATTTTCTAATAATAACCTAAGCCCAACAAGCATATTATTCTGACATGCGTCACTAATCTCAGCTATACTTCTATGGCCTTAAAGCCCATTTGTAGGCGGTTAAGAAGAGCTGGTTTTATAAGAGCTGGTTAAGATCTTTAAGTATTTCATTGTAATTTTGTTATGATCTAGCTGACTGACTGAACTTTGCATGTAAATTAAATACTAGTTCGAATTTTTCCCCTTTGCTTGAGGCTATTATGCTAACTCTTTGACATTCATGCAATACAATTTCCATTCAAGTCAACTCACAATCACAATCAGTTATGTATTCACTTGGCACGTCTGCATTTGCACTAACACAGCTGCTATTTCCAGTTAATGCTATTCGTTGCTGTAAGCGAGTGCAAATCCATTGCATACATCAAGGCGTACGCGAGCCGATACGTTGCGTGGGCGACGACGTCATCATAGGCTTGATAGGGCCAAACACAGCTTAGTCAGTGGTGATATATGTCAGAGCTTAGGCCGATGCAATTGTAATTGAACCGTATGCCAGGTCCTACATAACAAATATACAACATGATATTCGAAATTCTAATTTCGATTCTGGCATACAAACCTTGGCATACAGCCTTGTGTAGATTTGAACTCGGCATACAAACAAACGTACGAATGCGCTCAAGGCCAAAAAACAACAATTGTCAACAAATACGATAGCAAATTCTTAGCCATCGTTATAGTATATATACTATAAATATAGTATATGCGCGTCTGCAATATGCTTTTAGACCAAGACCAAGTACAAAGAGTGCGATTGTGCAAGGGAATGTTGTTGCCGCAAATGTTGTTGTTTGATTGTTTTAGTTTACGGAAATAATTGCAGGCAATGGTGCCGCAATTTATTGCGTCACCAAAATTAAAAACAAATTTAAAACATAGCAACAGTAAAATAACTAATAACAATGTCTACATATATATATATATATATATATATATATATATCTATAGGTCTGCTGACGGCTGGCGGTTTTGTCACAGTCCAAAGCCATTTATAATTGCAGTGATCGCAACAACAACAATAACAACAACAACAACAAACAAACATTTGCTAACAATTGTTTATGCTGAAAAAGTTTGGCTATATGTGCGATCTTGTTAAATAAGTCAACAAGTCACAAGTTTGAAAACCAAATGTTGCAAAATGTTAAACAAAACACATATTCACATCATCGTTTAGACTTAAATAAATCGGTTAAAATGTAAATGTGTTTTGTTGTCAAGCGTATTTAAATGGTTAAAATTGCAAAAAAAAAATTGCCAATGCGCCTATAGATAACCGTAAAGGTAATTTTTTTTGGGTGCTTTGTTGGTATGATAAAATAGAAGTTCGATACATGGCTCATAGAACCCGCCCTTGACTGTGGCCATGTTAAGCGGGCCAAACAAGTAGCGGGCCAAACAAGTAGGTACACAAATTGGGGCACACCTGCTGCAGACAACACGATACATACACCTAGTTATATATATGCCCTGATGTATTTACGCATGATATGTACTATATACTAAATTATGTGTGACTCACCCGACTAAACTTGGCACGGGATGAGCTTTTGTCCTTCATCTCGAACTCGCTGTCACTGTCAACGGGATGCTGATGATGACCCACTATTGCGATATCCTCAATGCCTGATCTTTGCAATTTGTTGCGATACTTGCGCATATCATGCTTGGCCGGATTATAGTCACGCTTTTGATCGTAGCCCGTGATGGCCAGCTCGTTGGACTCGTCGTTAAATTCACCCGAACTGAATTCAGCCTCTTCGTCCTCGTCCGAGTACTCAGCAACGCGATCTGTTGATTACACACACAAAAATATACATATATCACATTAAGATAATGCTTTATTTACAGTTATCACGCTGTGTACGTACTTATAAATGTATTTGTTTGTATGTATGTTTGTGTGTATGTATATTTGGCGTTGGGTTGACTTTTTGGTAGTTAACCGTTGTGAGACGTGACGACGCAAGCTGCCGGCAGCAGCTTTTTTTTTGCGTTGTACGTTTTTTTTTTAACTCGCGTTTACTTAGCAGCTTATTGAGTTTGCTTTATGATTTCTGTATATTTTACTTAAACTACGTATTTCACCACAAAAAGCGATCAACAGTGAAAAAAGAACAAAAACCACACGCGCACAGGTTGTGCGTTGTTGTTGCTGTTATTGTTGTTCTGCTACACTGAATACGTAAGTAAATTAATCACAAGATATCAGCCTTAAGTTATCGGCTCATCTTTCTTTTCACTTCGATTCGACAGTCCGTTTTGTTTTGTTCACCGTGTGCTTCGCTGCACGCTCGACAGACAAATGAATGCGCTGTGCTGACGCTTCGCACGTTTTGTGTTGGCGGCGCCGGCAGCGTTTAGTAGCAGCGCTGATGGCAGCAGAGAGCGCCGCTACTTTCTCACCTATGCGTTTAACGAACGGGGGAAGGAGCAGCAGTGGGCGCAATAATGAGCAATGAACGATGAACGATGAGCTGACCGCGCAATGGGGGAAATTGTTTTGCCGGGGTAAAAGCATAGCTATACACGAGGGCTAGTCGATAAAGTTTTGAGTTATTTTCTTTGAGTCGTTATCGTTAAAATGTTAAACTTGTATATATTTGATTATTGAACTGAAAGTGATTACAAAATTAACTTGTGTACTAAACAGCAAAGATCTCTTACAGCCCTCGCATATGTGAGAGTACATTTTCTATCAAACGAAATGTATGTATGTCTCTTCATCCATACCGCTTAGCAAGTGTACGAAAGCTCACTCAGTTGTGTGAGGGCATGGCAAGCGCTTATTAAAGCTATTTTTACGCATTGATTCAGTTAATTGACCAAATAGTCATCGATGAACCTTTCTGTGGCTATGTATACTTATATGCACAGACATACGTACATATTTGTACATTATGTACAAGTACCGTACTATGAGAACTTAAAAACACTTGACAGAGCGCTGCACTCTTTTTGGTTCTCACTCTCATAATCTGTCTTTGTCATGTGCGTGTGTGTGTGTGTGTACTTTAAGCTTGGGCTGATTGAGTACATAAAAGAAAATGGCAGCAACTAAAGCCTGATTAGATTTCTAACGTTGTCATCGTTGTCCGTCTATTAACTATTATTGTTTGCGAGTAACTCGTTGATCTGTGCGTTTGTTTGTTGGTTTGTTTGTTTTGTTTGATTTTTTTTTTGCTTGCTCGCATGTTTTGCTGCCGTTATCATTTACACACGTTTACCGGCCGGCCGGCCGGCAACTACTTAAACACATATGTACACATATGTCCCTTCATATGTACATAAAGATATATTGACCCATCGCGTGCCCAAGCAGCAACAAGCGTGTGACGCCAAAAAGGAAAAGAAAACCAAAACACTTTGCAGGGCCTAAAAGTTGTTTGGGCGTGGATGAGTGTTACTTTTGACAGCATTAAATAAACAGTTAAACTGATTAGAAAACAAGCATCTTGTGAACAAATGCACACCCCAATCCACAACGAACTGTTACTTTACTTGCCTCTAATGCTTCGTATTCTTTTCTTATCTCCAAACCCAACAACAATAACAACAACAAGAGTAGCGTGTCAACGATCAGACAACAAAAAATGTACTAAATCTCCAGTTGTGAAGTGGCTGGCATGTGAAGTGCTGCAGCAACAGCTGTGACTGAAAGGGGTCTGAATTCTGAATCTGATTCGGTTAATGGCAGCAAGAAGAAGAGCACTGCAATTACAAGTGTATTGAAATGACAAGATAATGCATCTTTTTACCCCTTCTTGTTGTGGAAGGAGCAATGCTTGAAAATCTCTAATTGTTAGATCTTAAGAAAGAATCTCAAATTGTTTTGTATCATAATAATGATCATAGCCAGTTTTAATTGGCAGCAAGACTTTATAACTGTAGCTGCCAAGCGACACTAATTCCCAATTTCCAAGCGTTTATCATCTAGATGAAATGTTCTTTAGTTTCACTCTATTTTTTCGCTGTCTTGTTGCCGGCAATATGCAACACTTGCTGGAATTGCATTTCCATCTTCCGCATTGAAAATTACATGTAACCTACTTACACACACACACACACACACACACACATACATGAATATGTATGCACCTTTGAGAGCGTTTAACCCAATTTATGTGATGTACTTCATGCTAATTCTCAGCGGGGCACGCATGCATATTAATTAGATTTCCACGAAAAAGCCGAGTGAACAAACATGTTCATTTTAACTCACTTTCTATAGGTGTGCAATTTCCGCGAACTGCGGCAGTTCATAATCTGAATGAATGGCAACACACACACACACACACCCAGAGAGAGTGAGTAAAATGGCCAGACAAAGTGATGCCACAGAGCAGGGCGAGCAGGGTCGTGGCTATAAGGAGCGAACGTGTCATGGGCAAATCATCCACACATACTCTTGCCACACTTACGCACACCCCACGCGGCGTATAAGTAATGTGAACAACGTATTGAAAAGCGACGAGCGACTTTGATTTAATGTTTTTATATATAAATAGCACTGGTTGCTGGACTTTCCATGGTTGCGGCTGTAGCTGTGGCTGCGGCTGCCAACCAAGAGATAAACAACATTCAAAATAATATGAAAAATATTATAAGAGAGTGGAAAAGTAGCACACGAAAAAAAAAAAAAATGTACTATATTACTTTGACCTTGGCCAACAACAATAACAACAAAAAGCAGAGCGTTGCCATTAGAAGACAGTCGACAGCATGGGGGGGGGGGGGGGTGGGGTAGGCCTAGGTGTTACGTAGCAGCAACAATTATGCGCCCTAGCAACAGCAAAAGCTTGGCATAATTTACACATTTTGCCATTAAACACTCAACGATAAATACATGTTGCAGCAACCCCCCACAAGAGGGGTGTTATCACCCTCCACCTGTGCCTGTCATATTGTCGCTACTTTCTTTCTTTTCTTTTTTCTATATATATATGTCTGTTGTGCTTATCTGTGTGCTGCTCAAGGACTCAAATGACTTAATTCCTGTCATTGCCAGCCAGCCAACACGGACAAATGACAATGCACAGGCAGTGGGACAGGGGCAGAGAGCCGCTTGGGCAAATGTAACTGCTGCGTAATATGTATCTCAAGGATGCCTTGACAAAAAAAAAAAAAAAAAAGACACTCTGCCAAACGATTATAGCCATTTGGTAATATAACTAGAGCATAGAAATATGAATGTTTGTTGTATTACTTAGGCAGCTCTCGCATAAAGTTTTGTCATAGAGAGAACTATTTTTAGTTTAGTTTATTGTTTATTTATTATAGCTAAAAATAAGAACTAAATTCAATACACGGAAAAGTTGAACGTGCAAAAGAACAAAAGTTAAAGTCGATTTAATTTGGATCATAAAAGGCTTAATGGCGATGCATAAAAAGTTTTATTTTTAACGCATTTATTGATATAAATTCGAAACGGAAGATTAGCTAATTCTGTTTCCTTACACAAAACAGTTAAAGCCAGTTGCTGGGAATGTGTGTTTTATAGCCAACACTTAAACACACACACACACACACACACACACATCTGTTGAAAACACATTGAGTGTTGTTATGGAAAATTCATGGAATATGCCAAATTGAGGACACCAGCTGTAGGAGTACCCAACAAATGGCCGGGCTGTATCTGGCCCAAAAAACAAAAACGGAGAGGGATGTTTCATACTGCCGAATGTCGCAATCTCAGGTCAGGGTGTGGCATTCAACAAGCTGACTGTGCAGCAATCGCCTTTGGGTATTCATTTGCTTCAATTGGCGGCACCATGTTGTAGGCCGTAAAACAACAACAACAACAACAACAACAAAAAAGAGGTAGAAAAATCAATAGTTCAAATGGTTTGAGGCTGGAACACAAGAAAAAAGGTTCAAACACCCTTCCCTCCGCCTCCTTTCAAACTTATTTTGCAAATTAGAAAGCTAAGCCCCAAAAGTAATTTAGGGTCTGTCAACGCTGTCGCTGAGAAACCCAACCTCCCCCAGGCTTCAAGTGCCTTTTTTTTTTTTGTTGCAAGGCCTGACCCTCAAAGCTAGATTCCCAACTGGCTAGAACATTATTTGGGCCAACTGCCAAGAGAGTGAAAAGCGACATGCAATTGCCGTGGCAAGGACAACATGCTGCAACATGTCGCCAACCCTTACCTTGACCATTCAAATACTTATACATAACATATATGTATATATATATATGGATTAGTTGGCATTGGTTGTGTGAATTGTGTTGTGTTGCTGCAGCAGAAGCTCAACAGTTTGGCGGCCAGCAGCAAGCATAATCTGCAACAAATTGTTGCTGTAAAAAGCCGCATGCCTAATGCATATTTGCCACGCTTTATTCATGATTTTGCAATTTGCTTACAATTTCTCGCTTAGCACGATTGCAAATTAAACAAAAATAATGCCATACAGTCGCTGATTAAATACTCTCTAAAGAAATAGTATTTGAATTAATAAATTGTGACACATAAATGCTGAGAATAAAAAAACACCTTCGCCAAGTATATATATATATATAGTATTCCCAATTTAAATATTCATTTATATTCTGCGTCACGTTTGCTCTTGCCCTGCATCCCCAACTTCAACCCCCCGCAAAACCCCTGCTGCTGTTGGTGTAACCTAGATGAAAAATATTACAAGTAGAACAGCAAAAAAAAAAAAAACAAAATGTATTTGTATGCTGACTGACGTCATTAATCGCTCGTCGCTGGGGGAAATGTTTCACAAGCAATTACCATAAACATAAACTTAAATTGGGATCATCTTTAATGCAACAACAACAGGAACAACAAAAGCAGCCGGAACAGTAACATGCATCATGGCTGGATATCATTTGGACACGCATTGTGCCTCTCTCCCTTCCCTCCCCTCCCCGCGGTACATCTCAATGGCAATTAAATGGCCGCCTTGCGTCATTAACGCTTTTTGTTCTCATGTTGAGCGTTGTGTGTTGTGCCTTATGGATTTGGTAATAAGTTGCTTGACTGCGAGTGCGAAGTGTTTGATTGTTGGACATGGGTTTGGATGGGTGGTTTGTATGAATGACTCACCTGCCAGCAGCACGCTGTTGTTATTCTTATTGTCATGGTCAACTGGAATGGAGGAGACGCGCTCGGCGCGCAGGCAAGCAACAACAGTGCCTGGCCGACCATTTTTACCCGATGCAGTCAGCTCAATGATCATGTCCATTGATTTCTGCAGCACCGCATCCATGCGTATAATGCCCTCGGCCAGCGTCTTGTAGCCCAAAATGGTGCGAGATTTATATTTCTTGCGACGCTGCAACAGTATCACCAGTCTGCCAAAAATACATATAAAACATATTACTGTTGCTGTGCCTGTGTGTGTGTGTGTGTGAAACTCGTTTTGAATCTTACCTATTACCATCTCTCTTGATAAAATGCGGATACTGTAGACTAAAATGCAAGTCGAGTTCCGTTTCTGTGAGTGGTGCCATACCAATGCCAGTACCAATGCCCGCATTACCCACATTGCCCGGTGTGCCAATCATGCCGGAGCCACCAATGACATTGGCCAACGGTGAATTGCCCTGCATGGAGCTCTCTCTGCTGGTTGCCACAGATGTTAAAGCACTGCCATTGATGGGTATCTCATGACTGCGCAGCGTTCGCTTCGAACTTTGCATCTTGACCGCCAGCGAGAGCGATGTGGTGTCTCCCGGCAGGGGAGTCAGTATGGAGAGACGTGTTATTGTCAACGAGCAGAGTCTGTAAGGCATTGATAAAAAGGTGAATTAGTATGTTTCGAATGGGTATTATAAAGCATACAAATAAACAAACTGCACAAAGAGTAGTTATTTGAAACCCTTTTTAAGGGTAACTCGAGCTTACTAAACAAGTCTACAATATCTGGCCAAAAATAATGTGTAATAAGTACGTAAAATCATTTCCATTAGACAAATTACAAAATGTTGTTTATGAAATACTTCTCTTGACACCTTCAAGAAATGGGTTAAATAAATAAAAAAAATTATGACAAAGCGAGTTTACAAAAAAAAAAAAAAAAGGGGAAAAAGAAAAAGAACAACGTCTCATAAGCCAAATAGAGATTTCATTTTCACATGACCCAAATGGCCATTTGTAACCCTATAGGCAACTGTTTGTGTGTTTAAACAGCTTTCATTTTCGTTTCATTAAAGTGAATAATATGAAATTTGATTAGCAAATTGCTTGAAGTTTATTGTTAATTAAAAAAAGATGCATATAAATTTACACTTTAAGAAACTGAAGTAGAATGTGGAGTACAAACTGAAGGAATTATATTTCCACAGTTTTATTGTAATCACTAACGAATCAAGTAAAATATATCAAAACAAGTATACGACTAGTTTACAAGCTTTAAAGAAAACGCAATACTCAACACAATTGTGAAATTGACTTTCGCATATTGACCAAAACAACAAGAAACACAATAAACTGATTGCCGAGCTCAAAGACAAATGCAGAAAGATGTTCATGATGATTGTGTAACATTTTTATATATATGTTTGAAAAAATAAATTATTTCC
Organism: Scaptomyza caliginosa; assembly: GCA_035044725.1. Taxonomy (NCBI): domain Eukaryota; kingdom Metazoa; phylum Arthropoda; class Insecta; order Diptera; family Drosophilidae; genus Scaptomyza; species Scaptomyza caliginosa. Next base: position 66,360 of record JAWNNR010000979.1, on the reverse strand, counting down.
TGATTAATTATGCCGCGTAATGTAGCTGAAAGAAAGAAAAAGATCTGTATATAGTATATACAAAGAGTTTTAAGATGATAATACACTTTATAATAAGCTTTTGTTGTGCTCAGATGAGGGGGCAACACTCATATGGGTCACTCATAATAAGACTCATATCCGGCGGCAAATGCAAAATGTGACCAAGATAATGAGCAAGAGACAAAATGAATTATTATTGGAGCACACAATCAACAGACAAAGCGCTTTTGAATTTTTTATGATAATTGAATTCTTAAATGAAAGCGCGTGGCCTGGTATGTTGTTTGGGAGAGGGGGAGGGGTTTAAAGCTGTCTTCACACACAATTAAACGACTTAATTAATAATTCAAACGCTCAACTCTTATGCATATTGCAAGACCCCAGACAGATATATCTAGAAGCGTTAGATGCCAATCCAAATATATATTATACAGAAAGACTAGATTGATCGTTCGGTTACACACTCTATAAGGTTTATCGATTTTAAGGGTGAATTTTTATTATTGTTCACACTACCATAAACAGAGGGCACGTGCTTGTCAGCATACAACCAACGAATAAGGCTAGTAAATTTTGCAAATATATCTTTGCTTTTGCTAGTTTAGCCAAGTCAAGTTTAAGGCGAAACCTTTTGCAACTAGAGAAAGCGACAAGTACAAGAAATTTAACGGACTTTCCCAAAGAAAAAAAAACAGCACATCTTAATGAGAAATATTAATTGCAAATCATTAAAGTTTCTTTCATCACAAATGCATTCATATTATAATTAAGTTTACAATAATGCATGCTAAATTCATTCATACTTAAATGTAATTAACTTTTTGTTTGTCTCTGGCCAAGTGAATGAGTAACAAAATAAGCCAATTCATGGTCGGCATGACTTGCCAAATCATTGATAAATTAATCATTTTATTACAAACTTTTTTTCTTGCCCTAATGTAACAAAGCTGCACAAAGGGGGCCAAAGTAAGGAAAAGTTTAAAGGTCAAACGGTTTTGAGCGTTGTTCTAACAAAGATTGATCAATATTCCCACAGCCAAGTTAAAAATTGCACTTTCCGAGTAGTTAGCTATATGTCAAACGATTTTGGTAAGCAGCCAATCGAAAATCAGATAGTTGACGAATTTAAATGCATAGCAAATTATTCGATTTGTTTAACACTAGCTTAAGTTTAGCATGCACTTAATGGGGCTTACAAAAAAAAACGAGCTGTCATTTTCTTGTTATTGCTGCTGAGGTTTATTTTTGGAAACAAACGAAAAAAAAACCAAAACAAAGCACTGAACACGCCCCCCAATTTGCTTTGTGTGGCAAAAGTGAATGACTTTGGTCAATGAAAAGCGACTTTTGTTGTTATTGATTTGCTTTTGACTTTTGGCTTTTGCGTTTTGTTTTTGCTTTTATTTTGGTAAGCATTGTCAATGTGAATTATTGTTGCTTTCGTTTATGAATGACACACGTCGAATTGTGTTGCCGGAAGGCATTTTTCTTAACGTATATGCAAACAGATATTCCTTTTCATACTTTCATTTGATATTCAGATATGGATTCGGTTTTTTACATCATGAAAAAAGGTTCATTGTACCCGGATAGGCAACAAGCAAAAGTTTCATTCAAAGTATGTTGCACTGTGCTGGGGCTGGCTTTTGATTAATGACAAATCTGGTTGTTATCTGCTAGTGGCTGTGAACAATGTGATACGAGCCCGATAACAATTAGAGCTAATTTAATAATCTAAATTGGTTTGGCTCAACAATTTGCTCAATTTGTTGTATTACCAATTACTGTCAAACTAAACTAAACTGCTCACAGCTTGTTCAAACGTTAATAACGCCTCGTCGCGTATTAATTACTCAATCCGTGACTATTAATAGGTTTCATTATCAGCACCTGATATGCTTAAGCTTGTAAATGCTGCAAACACTGCAAATTGAAACTGAATAGTGGCAGTTTTTGCTGCTTAAATCGAGAGCAGAAAGCAACAAATTTATATATATGAAAATGCTACACATAAATAAATTGAAACCACAAATAAAAAAGACACAGACGCACCCCAACTCAGACTAAACACCCCTTTCCACACCATTTGAAAACTGTGTCACAAGCGGACCCGGACGCGACCCATCATTCTCTATCATGATAAGCATCCATCAACAAATGGAAAAATGCTTTGAGCATCGTTTGAAGTGAGGGTTCTACTGACGACGACAGCGGTTAGACAATATACAAAAATATGTTATGCGAATAAGCAGAGATTAGCAGCAGCATGTAGAAATTAACATGCATTCTAATGTTATGCTAACAGTTATCCAGCGTTAAGCATCCCTGGCACTGTTAGCTGCCTGTAAAGGCTGCTCTCGCTCATGTTAGATAGATAGCGTATGCAAAGTTCGCTTGATTGCAAAATTTGATTGTTTTCATATTGTGACACTCAGTTTTATCAGCGCAACTTTGAACATAATTCAAACAATAACAAGACAAATACGCTTTGTCTTGTGTTGTGCTCAGCTCAGTTTGTTGCGTGTGAATTGTAAATGATTGTGTCTCGCTAATATACATATACTGTTGGATGCTGCTGCTGTTAGCACCACAAACGGATAGAGATAACTGGCAATTTTGTTAACATGTTAATTTGCAGTTTGTTGTCGCTCACTTGGCAAATAATTCAAGCAGTTAACGTTTCATTTGCGTGCCATGTGAAATGTTTGTCGACTTATACTTATGAATGTATGACTCACGAAAAGACTTGTGAATGAATGAGGGGAGAGCTTTACTTAAATAGCATTTTGCATTTCCTGTACACAGACAAGTGCCAAAGACAGCAATGACAAAGAATTGCTTTTGCTCAGCGTTCAACGAGGGTTGCTTAAACAAGTCTTATAACTTATATACTGTTGCTCTCTTTTATAAAACTAAACTCTGGCACTCAACTTAACATACCGCCCTCTTATATAAATATATATTTTTATTATGCACTCGTTGATAATATGACAAAGAGCCGCTTAGTGTCGCGGCCTCCAAGGACAACCAGAACGGGTCTCTTATAAACAAACGGACAGACAGAGAATTCAAGTGTCATTGCTCAGCAAATCGCTACATTTAAGCGGGACAACAACGAGTCAACAAATGTCAACAGAATATGCTTGTCCTACCCATATTTTAGCTAGACATCATTATCCCGCCGTGAACCCCGCGATCAACCTACATTACTCTTAGTTAATGTGATGGGTCGCGACTTATGGGGACATTTTTAGGGTTTCATTTAAGTATAGGCCATATTTATTTGGTTTGCCTGTCTAAAAACGACAGCGGAATACACTCAAATAAATCATATCGAAGTGAACATTATGCTTAAGTTAGCTATAGCAATGGATCTGATGTACTTGCAAAACTTTTCAATACAAAAGGACTTTGTTAAACTAAAGCCATGACTCATGCATTTTAAAATAACCTTGCCTGCTTGGCCAATGAGCGGTCACAGCCCACCTGGCCTGGCCTAAAATTCTTAATGAATTTGAGGCACGAAACCACCACCGCATTCAGCATATTTACAGTTGGCTGCAATGCCACACAAACAATGGCAACAACTTTCCGCCTAATCATAAGTTATGCGACGGCGCCAGTCAGGGCAATCAGAGACTCCAATCCTTGGCACTCCACTTCGCTGCGCCGAGCTGCGGCTGACTGGAGCGACTGGGTCAATGCATTATTGATCAAATGCATTTCGAATGCGTTGAAAATTGATGTTGTTTACTTATGCATGGCCCGAAATGCTTCTGGTTCGTCACCCTGTTGTGCGGTCATTCAATTTATATGAGAATTATGCTCGGTCAGCGTTGAAATGCCCGGAAATGGCTAAACGCTTAACAATGGAATGGAAAAGGGGTAACTGAAACGCTCAAATAACTGCCATTGCGAAGCAATAAAAACAGCTCAAATTAGACAGATTCTACTGGCAAAAACATTGTTTTGGCTCTGCTTAGTAGAGGTTTCTCTAATTAAAGGCTAAGACGGCTAATACTTTATTGAATGGGTTAGTTTACTTAGATTTACGCCAAACTAAGCCTTAGGAAATTGTCTATCAATCACATTTGCCACAAACAAATTGCAATAATTAGCAGCTAAATTGCAGTTCAAGTTGCCAACAACAACAACAACAGCACACACACACGGTGTGTAAGTGGGCGTGACAAGCTTGACGTATCGCGAGGTTACTTCAGTTCATTCACCGTCAATGCAATGCAAGTTCACGCCTCATCTGCCCCAGCAGAAAAAGAACCCCGAACGAAACAGGGTCTTATCAATTATTGACAAATGCAATAAATAATTCTGCTTTTAACAACAGGTGGCCAGAACGACAACAACAATAGGAAAAATTGTGCATATAAATATGAATGGGTCGATTAAATGGAATTTGTTAAATGGCACTTTAAAATGTAGCGAATGCGATTAATAATTTCTATTCACAGCCTTACTGCAGTGAGTAAGGAGAAAAAAGGGCTTCAAGAATTAATTATTTCTCACGTTGTTTTAGTATTTATATTCAATTGAATTGGAGTCTGCTGTTCGGACGTACAAATCTGACAAATACTTTGACGGATTAAGTGAAGCGCTGAGAGATAATGTTGTAACATACAAATATATATATATATATATATATATATATATTTATTTGCAATGAATGTTGAATGCAATCAATAAAATGACATTGGCAAATTGTCTTTGTAACAATCGGCGAAAAAATGAAGCAAAGAAACGAAATAAGAAATGCGTAAACATTGGCAAGAAAGAAGCCTTAACAATGCTTAATAAAATAAAATGACTGTGTGTGTTGGTGTTAGGTGTGTGTGGTGGCGGGGGGACAGGGAAGGCTTGGCCGTTGGGTCACATGATATATGGGTCATTAACAAATTGTTCAACGGCTTGGATGTGAAATACATATATATATATATATAAACAATAACTAATAATGAATGTCGCATGAATCTGTCAACCGATTACTCATACATCATGTTGACGAAGGCGTAGAACCTCGGGGGCGTATGATTAATGTTAGGTAGAGAGGGAAGTAGAGAGAGTGTGTGTGTGTGTGTGTGTGTGGCGGTCACTCAATTGAAACGAATAAACGACTTTTTTTGTAGGTTTGTCAAATACAAAAATTTGGCATACAATGCAGCTGCTAGTAAAACAAAAGAAAAACGCAAGGTACAAATATTAATAACTAATGTTCTAGCAATCAAAATTAATCGACAGTAAGCTGCGTTCAATACTTAAGCATGGCTTAAGTACAGATCATATTCATTTTATTTAATAACTTGCAGCTAATTAGCTCATAATGTCTGAAAATATTTTGTTTCAAGCGTAAAATCAGCAGCAAATTAAACAAAATATTATGATGCAATAATGTACATTGAAATGGTCGTAAATGGCATACATAGATACATATAAATATATATATATAAATGTCTATAGCTTTTGGTGATTATCTATGTCAGGGTCTGCAAACTGAAATGAACAATATACCAAGTACTTATGTATATATTAGAAAAGCGGAGGGGAAAATAAAAAAATATATCAGAAATGTTTGTTTTTTTATTAGTTTTTACTTAATATTGTGACGCAAGTCTGCTGGATTTGAGTTGACACTTTATGTACATACACACACACACACATACACACACACACAAACACACACACACAAACACACACACACACATCAAATTCATATAAATCAAATGTCTAATGTGGTCCCCAGCAGCAGCAAGGGAATTTCCAAAATAAATACAAGGTATAGCATATAAATAAATATATATATATATATAAATAAATTCCAAGCAACTTGTCGGCACGTGTGGCAAGAAAAATCAGGAACGACAAAAAGAAAAAATCTACTGAAAAATAAGAAAGCAAAAAAAGTTTAATGCTCCACCGAGGCGTGGCAAGACAAAGCGATTTAAAAACATTTCATTAAACGGCCAAGACGCGGCGCCACATTGCGTTAACGATGGTGTGGCACGCCCCAAAATGCAAGCTTTATAGCCGGCGCTGCAGGAGAGAGAGTGTGTTCAGGAGTCTTTGGCTTTAAAGTGCTTGACTTGAAATAATCGCCTTACCGAAACTGTGTGTGTGTGTGTGTGTGTGTGTGTATTAGTGTAGGTGTGACTGACAATGCCACTGAACACAGCAGGATGACGCAGCTCAGCAGGATGGCAAACGCCTTTCAAGTGTTGACTTTGCTATTTATTCATTTTAATTGAAAATTCTTTGACCACTTTCGAGAACGTTAAGAACTTGGTTTGGGTTTTTTTTGGCTTTGTCGCTATTATTGTTATTCAGCTATAATTAAAGTCATATATTTATATTCAATTAACTAAGCTACAACTCTTTGGATGAATAGTCTATTAATATCAACTTTACAACCCTCACAAATTCTTCACGTTTTAATGTTGCTTAAAGTGCATTTAAATTTAATAACATGTTTAGATAAAAATTTTTAATTTATATGCTGTCTCGAAGATGCCTTTGGGATAACACTTCTTTTGAGTTTTGTCTATATTTAAACCAAAAACACATGAATCGCCTGCCTTTGTATATATTGTGGCATACCACATAAACAATAAGCGACTTTGTTTATCTTTGGCTACGAAAATGTTTTAAGATTTTTTTCTTGTTGAGTTTCAAAATGAAAAAAAAAAATTTTATTGATTTTTTTTTTTTTTTTTTTTGAGCAAGTATGCAAAGTATTTGCTAAGAATAATATGAAAAAACTTTTTATCAGTTTAATAACTATAGCTAGGGTATAAAAACTGTATGATAAAGTACCATAGAAAACCTTTTGGGCAACAAACTGTTCTCTCCACTTATCTTAACCAACTATACCAACAGAGCAATAAACGAAAACAATTAGAGCGCACAAAAGTACTTGAAAACTTTGTGTCAATAAAAATAAAGTTAAGGTAAAACTCTTTCTCTCGCTTATTCTAATCAAAAAGTTTTTGTTTTTCTTTTTGCCATTGTTTGGTTTATTTCTTTTACTCGTTTTTTGGTTAGAACTAACAAAAAAAAAAAAAAAAAACTATGCCAAGTGGCATTGTTTTGAGATTTTCATTTTATGCAAAAATATATAATTATATATTCATGTGTCTGTGTGTGTGTGTGTGTGTGTGAGTAATCGTTGGCAAAAGTCAGAATTGATGTCAAGCCGCGTCTTTCATTTGTGGCCAAAGCGCGCTTTCTGGGCCAAACAACTTGGCCGCTACAAATCATTAACATTTTAAGACCATTATGAGCTGAAGCTGTCTTCTTTAACGTATCGCATTGGATAGACAGATAGATAGACAGCTACACTCACTGCGATTAAGTCAAGCTTAATTCGTTTCATTTTTGGGGCACATGCAAAAGTGTTTTTTTCTTTTTGCAAATTTCGGCGCCTTTCACTTTCTATTTACTATAGCTTTTTTTTTGTTTTTTCTTTTGGCCTCACTGCCACTTGGCGGCTTCATATGTGCGGCGTCAGCGACACTTGGCTCAATTCAACTTTTGCCACTTGACGACGGCACGAGACCAAAAAGCCAGCACCAAAGCCAAACTACTTTAACAAAAAAAACAGCTCAAACGATGCAAAATGATTTAGTAAAAGCGAAATTCAACACTTGATCAAATCACAGCTTCAATACACTAACTAGTAGAAGGGATACTTGCGATTTGTGATGAAGGTTGGTAAAATATTAATAAGAAAACTATTACATAAAACCGGTTTGGGTTAAGAAAAATATAATTTAACACAATTTAATTTTAATTTTATTAATTTCTCAATAAAGTTGTTCGTCTTTAAAAGGTAATGCAAGAGTATTAGATCTTCAAAGTTGTATTTGCTTTCTCGTTGTATTTTCTTAATCATTGCTGTGCTATGTGTGTGTGTGTTTGTGTGTTTGTGTGTGTACATGTTTGTTTGTTTATCAAATGAGTACGGCCCGAGTCAATGCAGGCTGCCAGGCACAAGCCAGTTTGGCTGGTTTAACCCAATGCACACTCATACATGTGCATTTGTCATCAGCATCAGCTGCGTCATCATAAGATGCAAGAGAGAGATAGACAGATATGTAGAGGGTACAACGTACGTTAAAGTGTGAATTAATCATCAAGTGTGAAATAAAACAAAAAAAAATGTATTGAATGCTGAACTTGAACTCGAATTGAGTGAGAAGACTACAAAAACTATGTTGTTCGATTATGTTAATTAGATTTGTTTCCAGAAGATGATCCCTTTGAAAATGTTAAATGTTGCTTGGCAATTTGTTTGCCTTTTATGCACACACGCTATGGAAATGGCATTAAAATGAACAATGTGTTTTTGAACAAAAATAAATGCCAAATTGAATGCACATGAGAGTTGGTTGCATCCCAACAATTTTTGATTGCATTTTTATGGGCAATGCAGCAGGCCATATAGGAAATGCAGTTGTGCCTCCATTTGGCTTCACTGAGCGACCCACTGGAAAACCCGGCCAACAACAGCATACAAATATAGATTGAATATTTTTGTTTGTGTGTGTGCGTGTGTGTGTGTGTGTGTGTGTTTACTTTTCATTTTGCCTGTTTTCGTTTGGGCCGCTCCATAAAAGTCATGGCCCCAAAGTAACAAAACATAAGAAAGAAGAAAAAAAAACCTGCGCGGCATTCAACTGTTTCGGCCAGGCCCAAGAGTTCCAGAGCACACTTTACATGCTAATAAATTGCAGTTTTATGGTTCGCCTGTACAGTTCTGTGTGTGTGTGTGTGTTGGTGTGTGTGTGTAAGTGTATAAGCGACAGACAGGCAACGATTTATGCAGCTGACATCCGTTGCTTGTTTGGTTGGTCGTCGAAGCGGAAGCTTCCTTGCGACTAGTCTTTCGGTCGCCTTTTCCCCAGCTCTACTTTGGCACAGGTTGCTTGTACTTACTACTACAACAAGTCAACAAACTTAACGTTGACGTTGCATTTTGTTGACGCCTCTTTCTCGCTCTCTCTCTCTCTCTTTTCCTTTTGGTTAATATCTCTTTTGTTGAGGGCTAAGCAAACACAAAAGCCATGCCATCAGCTCCTTTGGATGAGTCACAATCTTTACTTTTGTTGCTGTTGTTGAAGCTCCTGTTGCTGCCACTGTCACTCAACTGTTGTTGTTCAACTACTGCATTGGCAATCTTTATTGTGCTTTTTTATTCTTTTTTTTTTGTCCATTGTTGTTTAGTCTGTCTGCTTAACTTTTCCTCTTATGCAGACATTGCCCAGCTGCCGCATACTTGCTATAATTGACTCTCTATGTCTCTCCTTCCATCCAGTTTTCAAGCTGTCGGCCCTAATGACCACAGAGATTTTCCAGCTGGCCGGTGAAAATGCATTAAGCGTTAACCCAACGCCACAGCCGCAGAGAATACCGCTAATGCGCTTAGAGACTATTCTACCACTTCCATTCCCGTCTTGTGAGCCCTGAGCGAGCAAATGTGAGCCAAGCCGGGCTCAAATTAGTTGGGCTTGCAGCATTTTGTGGTATTTGGGTCAGCAATGCAATCGGGAAATCAATGATGATGTTCACAATCAATACGGTTCACAAATCGTTACAAGCATTTTTCGCAACTCTCACTCGTCGTTTCCTGTTCTATAAATATTTACTTTTACTGCAGGCCAAGTTGTTAAAAACTGCTACACAAATGGTGAAAATGCAGTCAGCTTTTATATTTTATTATTTTGGTGTTTATTTACAAGCGTTTTTATTACAACACGAACAGAGTATCGTGCAGTCATTAACATTTGACATATTTACATATGTGAACACATTTTTTAAGGTGCAATAAAACCGAGGGCCAAGCCCCATTCAACTGAACGCAAACAGAATCAATTTTTACATACAAATTTTCAGTAGTTAGCTTTTAGACAACAACAACAACAACAACAAGAGCAAGAGTTGTAAAAGCAACGCAAATTGAATGCATTTCAAAAGCTTTTTGTCTAAACAATGTAAACAAACAACAAAATGCAGTAAATACCGAATCGAAATTCCTATTCAATTCAATTTGTCAAATGCGCAAACACACACACACACACACACACATCTTTCTAACTGTGTATGTATGTAAGTAGAGATATACATTATGTATGTATGTCTCTCACATGCGATGCTGTGCTTTTTATTGTTGTTGTTGGTAAGCACAAATAAAAAGTTCAAGGCTACAAAATTTGGTGTCCAACAACAACAACAACAGCGCCATCGAAACAGATATTTCAAATATTATTTGCATTATATCCACAAACTGAAAATTAGATGCTCTTTAGATATAAAGCAAGCAATAATAATATAGTTGAAAAGTACTAATACAATTGAAGCCAATGGAAAAGTTGTCAAGTAAATATCAAAGATAAAAGCTTTATGTTTATGTTACCAACTGTTTGATATAGCTGAAAGATCCACTTGTCTATCTAGAGCGCTAAAGATTAACCAACAGCTGCCGCGTGTCTTGATATAGATACAAACTAATACATATGCAGTTGAATGAAATAAAGAAAATTTATCTGCAAAATATACATAAGTATGTCACTGCCAATTTCGCTTGTTGTTGTTGGCGCTTTCAATTAATTTTGTAGTAAAAACATTGCACCAATGTTTACAAACTAACATTTGGTACAAAAAAGCTGTTGCTCTAAGGTTTATCAAAAACGAAAAACTCAAAGAAAATTGTCGCCAGGCGCTTTATTTTTAGGCAAAAGAACAACAACAAAACCAACCAATATATAGATGGTCTTAAAGCAATATAAACATTTGGTTTTTGTATTATACTAATTTGTTTATATATATATATTTGTACAATCTAACGTACGAGACGATCTGTCATGTGCTCGAAAACATTGTGTTTATAATCCATAAACACACTCGAAAAAAAATATATATATTGTGTATAGCACATATTTTGACAAGATAAGATAAAGATTAAGGACATATGCATGTATATTGAAGTGGCCAAAGTCTAGAAGGTTGCATGGGAAATATTAGTTCTTCAAAACGATCCAAAGATAAACTTCTTAAAAGACATGCAAACCGTTCACAACTGTATAAACATGAAAATATCTGAAGATATTATACATCTTTTTGGTAATTGCGTAACATTCGATTTGATGGGTTCACTGAGTTTCGGCTTGGTCTTGGTATTGGAAACCAACGTTTTTGGCCCTTTCACGTATTTTTGGTCAACCAAAGCAGCGGCAACGATTTGTTGCGTTAATGCCGCGTGCTCTAATACCGTACGTGCCGCATTCAAACGGATGCGCAAAACACACAATTCGATTCGCATAAAAATACCATTTGGTTATTGAATGAAATCCAGTTGGCTTAAACCGAAACATGAAGAGAGCAACAAATAGATGCTTTGCTCTGGTATTAAAAAAACAGATGGCCTTGAAAGAAAATTTTCGTTTTTTTCCTATAGGCTTTGCAAAATGTCAAGCTGAAGCTGATAAAACAAAACGAAATTTGTTTTGTTTGTTTAAATTGTAACGATTTCTAATTATAGGCAGGGTTCAGGCGAGCGCATAATTATATACAAACAACGACAGACACTCCATAAATATGTGGCCCAAAAGATAAAGAAAGATTCGACTCTATAGCCAGACTCGCAGTCTCAACGGTGCTGCATGACGTTTCTTTTGTTTTCAAGGCAAACAAAAGCAAAGAAGAAGGGGAAAAGGTTAAGAGACATATATTTTGCAGTTATTAATACTGTTTACAAGCGGATTTCAAAGATTGCGCATCTAATATGAACAGAAGTAGCTAATAACATTTTATAATTATATCTATCGATTTTGTGAATACTGAGAATTTTGACTTTTGTCAAGCGATTCGCGGAAAATGCTTTTTAAGAGGAATGTCAGGTAATTTTAATACAAATTTAAATCAAAGCTTTATCTGTTGGCAAATATGCGATAAACTCATTTATTTTGTATCTGTTTTCGAGTTACAATTATTATTAAAGCTTACTTTGGGGTCACTAGCACAGGACTCAATAAACAGCAGTGGCTAAGTGGTATTATCAAAGAAAAAATGACTGTAAATATGAGTGCCAAGCCAAAAGGCCAATAAATTGTCGCACAATAGCAAGCACAATACCACAAATAGACAGCAATTGTTGTGTAATTGTTAATTGTTATTGTTGCCAACAATGAAAAGAAATGCAAAAAATTATCTCATCAAGTAAAAGGTTTTATTTTGTTCTTTTGTTATAGAAAACGAAATTAAAATCTCATCAGCTACCTTTTAAGCGAAAGCAATGAAAGCACTCGAGTAGATTATAAGACATAAATAAATAAACGAAGAAAACTGTAAACAAGTAAAAGTTCAATTTGCAAAGAGCTTAAACAACAGTTACGGCATCGATACTTCTGTAAGCATCTCTCTTGCTCTGTCTCGTTCCCTCCTTACACTTGTACTATCTGTATCAATTGCAAATTATGTAAATATTGCTCTTGCACTCACCTTGGTATACAATTGGGCGGCGTACGATCGACTTCCCAGGCGGCAAATAGTTTCATAGGCACCGGCTTCTGTCCATTGCTTGTTGTCATATTGCTGCCGCTGGCAGCACTAATGCCGCCGCTCCCGATGCCGCTCCCTAATCCCACCGATGTGGCTGAAGCAGCGTTCGCTGCTGCAGAGACTAAGCCACTGCCGCCGCTGCCACTTGAGACAAATTTATCCATCAATTTGGACGATTTGTCCACCATCTTCATGGTTTATATATTGGAATTGCTATAGTTGTAATTATTGTTGATGGTTTTTGTTTTGTTTCTTTTGTATGTGTTTGCTTGTTAGTTTTTGTTGCACATTGTGGATCTAGTGAACATATAATGGAGTTCAGTTGAATAACAATCTACTTATCGTATAAATGTTTGTGTATTTCTCAGTTTTTCGAAAGTAGCGTTTGGAGCGTAGCTAACTTTTTTTGTTCTCCACATACACTCACACACATAAAATGTGTAAGTACATACATATGTATTTAATATCTTCTCCAATCTGTTTTTTTTTCTTCTTTTTTTTCTTTTACCGTTGCACCGATTGGGTGGCTGCTGCTACTGCTGCTAGCTGCCTGCTGTGCTACTCGCCCTTAACGCACAGAAGTGCTGTTCGTAGTAGTATACACAGAATCACGACGCATTCAAACCGAAACCGAGCAGGCGGGGAATCGAGAGGAAGTCCTCAGTGCTTACAGTTGTTGCAACTGCTAAATTCAAACACACATACACACACACTCGCACACATAGAATCAATAACACGACTATTTGCTAGCAACCAATTTGAATCTGTTGCAGAATTTTGCTGATTTCGGAGCTGTAACCGCACGCTGTAATCGCGTTGTCTACTATTATTATGCCGCTGCAAACCCGAAACGACCGTCATGCTCCAAAGTAGACGTGCAAATGTCGCGTTATAAATTTCTCACAGTCACTCAATTCGCATGCTGAAGCCAGAGTGAATGAGAGAGAAAGAGAGGGAAATTCAGTGAGCAGCAAATCCGTTGCTGGGGCGCGTCAAGAGCGCACAAGCGGCAACAATAACAATGTGCGGACGCTATATGCGCACTCCCCCACATACACACACATAAACGCATAGATGTTCATATACACACAAACACTCGAACACAACGTTGGCGCTTTTTGCGAATTTTCTATCCGTTTTTGGCATGTTCGTGTGTTTATTCGTGAATTTTATGCTCTCCTACGCGCGCATAAACAAAAAGTAACAAAAGGCCCACAAAGTGGATGCATGTACACACATACACACATGTATGACCGTGTGTTTCTTGCGTACATATACCTACAAATGTAGGTACAAACAATACAGTAGCACCTTTAACAAAATCTGTTTGGTATTGCGAACACAATGTCAATGCTTAAAACTAAAAGCTCCCTTACGTATTATTTATTATTTTATCACGTTTTATTGAGCAAAATATCGCGAAGACATCAACAACGTCCGCTGTTCGTTCAGATAAACACATACTAACAGCAGCACACTTACAGCAACAACAAACTAACATTTATATGAAATGTTATTTACAGTGACCACACACTTGATATCGTAATCCACAAATGATTTTATTTTTAGAGGTAAATTGGGTGCGATTAATCCAAAATGCCAATTAAATACTTTAAATGCAGGTTTGCTTAACAAAAGCCCTAAGTAAAGCATGATTAACAATCAACACCGTTAAAAGCCCCCCTGCCCCCTCAACATAACCTTAACAGTTTTAATAACAATTTACCAACTCTGGATCTGCTTCCAACACTAGTATCGATAACTTCTTGGCAGGGCTGCAGCAATATTGCACATCATAGATTTTTTGATGTAAACAAAACAGCGCTTTCCGGCATCAGAAAAGAAAATAATAAACAATGGCAGACGCGTGGGATATAAAGTCATTAAAGACGAAACGGAACACATTGCGTGAAAAGCTAGAGAAGCGTAAAAAGGAACGCTTTGAAATACTATCAGACAAGCAGGAAGATCAGACCAATCCCAAAAAGGAACTCGGTAAGAGGAAGACTAAACTAAGCCGACAAATAGCAATGGGTTTTTTTTCAATACTTTTTATGTTTAGTTGAGGCCGATGTCGAGGTACAAAAAGCAGTACTACAGGCACTTAGCGCCAGCACACTTGTGTTGCCCATTGTCTCGACGCAGCTGGTGGATAAAGTGGGTGGCATTATGGAGAAGCCGCCAACCATGGAAATGGTCAACTTCATTCTCGGCAAGCTGGCCAATCAAGGCGCCATTGGTATAAGGAATGTCACAATTGGTACAGAAGCTGGCTACGAGGTCATCTCAGTGCAGGCCAAGGAGCTACAAGAAATTTTTGATGATGTCAACGACAGTTGCCAACAAAAGGATGAAGCTGAGGCCAAGCGTAAATGTAAGTAAAATAACTTTAAGCTTTGCTGTTTATTAATATATATGTATAACTATTACTAAAGCAGTGGATGATGGTAAGGAAGAAATTATTGATGTCGATCGACTGAAACGTAAAGTGCCAAAAACTGATTCGAGTGGCGGACGCAAAGAGTCTACTAGTTTAGATGCCTCCGATGATATTATGATGCTGCTCTCACGTCCCTCGACACGCGAAAAACAGAGCAAACAAGTCGGTGAGGAAATCCTAGAGTTGTTGACGAAACCAACAGCCAAGGAGCGCTCTGTGGCCGAAAAATTCAAATCCCATGGCGGTGCACAAGTCATGGAGTTTTGCTCACACGGCACCAAAATCGAGTGCCTGAAGGCGCAACAGGTGGCCAATGAAATGGCAGCCAAAAAAAAGTTAGAGCGTCGCGAGGAAAAGGAACTGCGTAATGCTGCAGGTGGTGCCGATGCGAAGCCACCAAAAGTGGTCAAGATGAGCGTTGAGGATACCGAAGATGGTGAAATTATAGTGGAGAACATTAATAGCTGTGATGGTGAATCTCAAGAATCTACAGATGACAGCGAATCCTCTGGTGATTCGGACAAATGCACAAAGCTGCACTTTAAGAAAATCATTCAATCCCACACAGACGAATCGTTGGGTGATTGCAGTTTCCTAAATACCTGCTTTCACATGGCCACCTGCAAGTATGTCCACTACGAGGTGGACACACTGCCCCACATCAACACTAACAAGCCGGCAGATGTTAAGACGAAGCTCAGCCTGAAGCGAAGTATTGACCCCAGCTGCACTTTGTATCCACCTCAGTGGATACAGTGTGATTTGCGTTTTCTGGACATGACGGTATTGGGAAAGTTTGCAGTAGTTATGGCCGATCCGCCATGGGATATACATATGGAGTTGCCGTATGGCACCATGTCCGATGATGAGATGCGCGCCTTGGGTATACCAGCCTTGCAGGAGGAAGGACTCATATTTCTTTGGGTAACTGGCCGTGCCATGGAGCTGGGTCGCGATTGTCTTAAACTTTGGGGCTACGAGCGTGTCGATGAGCTTATCTGGGTTAAAACGAATCAGTTGCAGCGCATCATACGCACAGGTCGCACCGGGCATTGGCTGAATCATGGCAAGGAACACTGCCTCGTTGGTATGAAAGGCAATCCAACAAATCTCAATCGTGGCCTCGATTGCGATGTTATTGTCGCTGAGGTACGTGCCACCAGTCACAAGCCAGACGAGATCTATGGCATCATTGAGCGTCTCAGTCCGGGCACAAGGAAAATCGAACTCTTTGGACGACCACATAATATACAGCCCAATTGGATAACTTTAGGCAATCAGCTGGACGGCATACGACTGGTCGATCCCGAGCTTATCACACAGTTCCAGAAACGTTATCCCGATGGCAATTGCATGTCGCCAACTGTGGCAGCGGCAAATGCAATTAAAAACTAAACTAAAGAGGATAACAAATATTTCTACGTTAAGTTTAAAGTAAATATTTAAATGGGATTTATTGCTCATTTGGGTTTTGCGCGTATTTACATGTTGCAATGCTAAATGAATATATATATATATATATATTTAAATACGTTTATACGTAGCACAAATAATAAGCAACTATAGTTTTGTAACACACCAAAAAGTCTATGTATGTAGTTCTTAGTATATATGTATATGTTGATCTGCTAATAAGATACACGTTAATCACAACATTGTATGCGTGAACGCTTTAAGTATATGTACGTATGTGTACAAATGGGCATAAATATGACATTAACATTAACATAAACGTAAAGAAGACTTATTCAGAGAGTACAGAGTTTAAGTAAATATATATTTATATATTATTATTATATATATATATATATATATATTGTTTTGTAGAAATGCAAATGTGCTTGACTAACTGTGCTGTCCCTGTCCCTATCATCCATTGTCCGTAAGTTTTTTATATACACGACGCTTGGTTTGCAAATGAACAAACAAACGAAAATAACAGGAATTTCTCTTCTTTTTTTTGATTTGGTTTTTGCGCATCTGCCTTGGCAGTTATTATATTACTATTGTGTCCAGTTATCCCTTTAAAATAATTGCAGGTTCAGCCTTCTTAACGCGAATGCGTTCCAGTTGCACTTATTGCCTTTAGCACAAAAAAGCCCAGCACTGTGGCAGCGGCAACGCCAAGGCCCGCTTTCAACCACACATTTGGATCCTCAGTCATAAGTCCGAATTGCCGTAAATATCTATGAAAAACACACACAAAATGTGCATTAATAAACGTTATAATTATAATTGAAATTGATTTTGTATCTAAGCATTTCCACAGAAAACAAATCAAATCAAATAAATACAATTTGTTTAACTAACAAATGAAAAACGTTAAAATCGTCACGTTCGCCTTTGTGGAAATGCTCATTTACTGCTTTTAACAACTAATCACAACACAATTATTAAGCATAGTGTTAAGTGTGTGTATGTTTGCGGCTATTTATGGCAGAAGTTTATGGTAGTACTCGCAACGCATGTAAGACATATAGATGTATATAGACAACAAACCGGAGAATATTAGTAAGAATTGAATTATTGAATGTATAACACTTACGCCGATTCCCATAGCTGTACCAACCTGTGCTTGTAGAACAGTATCCAGGCGGCTTGAAAGCGCCTACAAAATCCAAAAAACAATCCCGATTATGTGTAGCAGCATTATCCAAATAAGGATGTACAAAACATCAACAAAAATAAACAAAACAAACCCAAAACACACACATGTTAAGGGAGTAGGAAATAAGAGAAAATAATCATATTCATATAGTATATATATATAACCATTAACTAAAGTTAGGAGCTTGTTGTGTTCTCTTTGGTAACAAGAATAATATTTCTTTTGCGTGCACTGAAAATTCGAATTTGCATCGTGTAAAAGAAAAGCGGACACGATGCTAGATGTGGGTGTAAGTGAAGCAATAACCAAAGCGAATGTTATGTGATTATGAGCCCAATGCCCATGCTTGTTAAATGCCCCAAGACCAGGATGAGAAAGCAATTTTATATACTCACGGAAACGCTGCCATTGTGGCAAGCTTTGTGTATAGTTCCTTTTTGTTGGTTTTTAGACTGAACAAATGTGGCGGCAGCAGTTTGTACTTCTCACAGAATTCAGATGGTTGCATTAGATAGTCCTGACGTCGCTCGTCCAGATCACACTTGGTGCCAACAATCATGACGGGTATCTTGCTTTCCGCATAGTATTTAATGTAAATGCGGGCAATGTACTCAAAGGAGCGAGGATTGGAGGCATCGTACACTAGGCAAGCAACATCACAGTTCACCTCCTGCGGCTGCAGTGGATCGAGGGCATGTCGCACATCAATGTCACGCAATATCAAATGCTTCTCCTGGCCATAGACCTGCACTGAATTGATACAGTGAACCACATTTGTCTTGAACTCCTTGCCCAGCAGCTTGCTCATCTCATCGATGAGGAAACCGCGACACAAGCCCGTCTTGCCCGAGCCCTTTGGTCCGATCACATGGCACTTGTATACAGAACGACTGCTTTGTCGCTTGGCCAAATCAATGCGTCGCTCCCGGGTCACATGTATGGCCACCAATTGACTGTCGTTCTCGTGAACATTGAAACCCAAATAGGCCAAGTACTCCAGGGTCTTGACTACATCCACAAGCGTCATCAGCGTCCACCGACATAGCCAGCCATGCAGTGTCACCCAGCCGGCTTCATTTGTCGGACAGGATTTGCGTATATCCGTCGAGTAGGACCACGGTGGCGATGGGCATGTGCTAAATAACATTTTGTGCTCCTCAGGCGACAAGGCGCCATCGCCATCACGATCGTAACGCTCAAATACCGCAATGAGAAACTGTTGGCCACGATGCGAGAGTTCTGTACTACTGCCCGGTGGTATTTTTAAAGGCGGTCGCAAATACTCCGTGCACATCTCCAACTGATCATTGTAACCAAATCGACGCAGCACCGCCCAAGTCGTTTCGTTGCGGCCACGCTGTATGAACAGGCAGTGCAGAAAAAGGAATCCCTTCAGCGTGACTGCATCGTTGTATATGCCATCCTGTACGTTTTTCTGTATGACGGCCTTTACTTCATCAAGTATTTGCGGCTGCAACGGTGTGTTAAAGCAACGCCTTTGGAACAGGTTCAACTCGTAATCATTTAACAGATTGTCGCTATCAATATCGCATATCTTAAATATTCGCACCAGCGACTTTTTGCAGGCAGGCGTTAGCTATAAAAAAAAAAATGAACAAGTAAAAAACAGTTTGTCGAAGTTAAAATAATCTTGAAACTTACGTCTTGTTCTTCCATAATGTAGAGCGGTGAGGTAGGATGCAAGACTGCTTTCTGTGCGTAGTAGAACATTTCGGAAATGTTGTGCAACGTTTTGGCCGAGCATTCCACGCAACTCTCGATTTCTGGATAATCCTCCATTATGGCCAGAACACTGTCAATGGTTGAATAGTCGATCAAATCGATTTTGTTACCGACCAAAACAATTGGCTTGCGTGCTAAATCGGGTTCGCCATCTGCGGTAGTGCATGTGGCGCGCACCAGCGGTAGCCAGTGTGAGGTGATGCGATCTAGAGAGTCGTCATCGTCCACAGCGTACACAATGCACACGACATGCGCTTTGTTTATTTCAGCAGCCAATGCGTCATCTGACTGCTCAACGCTGGAGAAGTCAACTATGTTGGTGGGTACCTGTTCGGGTGTTACGTTCGCCGGTATTGTGATCTCCTCGGCGCGTGGTGGCACTTCCTCTGGATATTCCTCGCTGACCAGCGATAATATCAATGATGTTTTTCCCACTCCAGCATCGCCGACAAGCAAAATTCGCACATTTTTTCGCTGCGATGCCGTGTATTGACCCATTTTATTCTTTATCTAGTAGTGTATACACAACGTTATCGGTTTGCGTTTACGTTTCCAGCAATTTTGATTACTTTCTGTTGCTGTTTTGCTGATAATTTTAAGGATTTTGTTATGCAAAAACCGCAGATACTGCCGAGACGGCAGCTGATTTCTAAAGACACGCGTATCGATACTTCAATTCATCGAAATTTGCAATGCGGGAACAACCCTAGAATAATCCATATGGTGCTGCCGGACCAATTGCCAATTTAAAAACAATACTTCTCAATCTATAGATAGTGTTGGTTGCACTACCCTACCTTTAGGAAATTTACAATGATTTATATTAACCGGCCTATGTGACGTAAACATTACGTTCGTCGCTTTACTATATGTTGAAAATGTATCAATTCGAAATGTGATAACCGTCTGGCAACATTATCAACGGAGACAGAGAAAATTTGTTTGTGAATTGAAACGGCACAAAAAACGGCGCTCAATAAAAACAAATATAGAAAAATGAGCAACAGCAATTAAATAATAGCGCGCGTCGTTTGTGTTCCATTTCAGTTTATTATGTCATTATTTAATCGCGTACGGGTTTCATATTAGTGTTTCTTTGTGTCTGAGACCTTCTTTTTTTTAACAAAAAGGGGAAAGAAAAACTTCGTTTCTCAGTTTCGGTGGGGGTGGAGAAGGTGAAGGATAGAAAGAAAGAGAATCGCATAGAAAAGCAAGTGCAAGTGAGCGTAAGCGTGTGCTGCGGCGCCCAATCAATATCAATGGTACGAACCAAAAACCAATCATCCTCGTCCAGCGCCAGCAGCAGCACCAAATCCCCGGTCAAGATCAGCGGAGGCGGCAGCAGCAGCGCTAATCGCAGTCGCAGCTGCAGCGATGCATTAATCGATGACGGCAAAACCAATTCAAAGCTTTCGTCCAACAATCGTCAACGCACAATAACAGGCAATACAACAACAACAACAATTACAACAACACCGGGCAGCTCACCAGACGACGACACCACCGATGCGGATCTGACGCCAACCAGTGGCAACGCTCCAAGAGGTGGCAGTTCGGTGCATAAGCAAAATCTCTACGTTGTTTCATTTCCCATTATATTTCTCTTCAACGTTTTGCGCTCTCTGATCTATCAGCTGTTTTGCATTTTTCGCTACTTATACGGCGCAAGCACAAAGGTGATCTATCGCAGTCCAAATCGTCGCGATTGTAACATTGAGATTGTCGTGCAAAACTCCAAAGAGCAGCAGCAGCAGTCCACCGTGTGTCCATTAGAGCGCATCAATAATATTGCTGGCATTGAACAAACACAAATACAATCACTGCCGCAGCGACAACGCGCAATACAACCGCTCGAAATGGCTGGCAATCGCGCTGGTGGTGGTGGCTATTCACCAGGTCCTGGTGATCCGTTGCTGGCCAAACAGAAGCATCATCATCGTCGTGCATTCGAGTACATTTCCAAGGCGCTCAAAATAGACGAGGAGAACGAAGGTAAATATATATCCCCTTAACGTCTGTTGTTCTCCGATTACATGGGGTGCTTTTCAAACGGCTGCTGGAGTGGTGCTCGATGAGTCATCAGCACACACGCAGTTTGCCTTTGTTGTTGCTCGTATCGTTTCTCCTATATGTGAGCTGTGAGAATCAATAGCCTGCACTCACACATGTGCAAAAATGCTTTTGTGTCGCTTAGCCAATAAATATTGTTAAACAAGGTATAATTGGGCTGTGCATATTTATGTAACAAACGAATGAAGATTAAGTATACGTTGCGAAATGTTTCAAAGAGTATAAAAGCAGGGTAGTCCTCAGTCGAACCGTTTTAACTTTTCTTCTTTTGTCGTTTATTTTGCTTGCAGGCCACAAGGAGCTGGCCATTGAACTGTATCGTAAGGGTATCAAGGAGCTAGAGGATGGCATTGCCGTTGACTGCTGGAGTGGACGCGGCGATGTCTGGGACCGTGCCCAACGGCTGCATGATAAAATGCAAACCAATCTCTCTATGGCCAGAGATCGTTTGCATTTTCTCGGTAAGTAGCAGCTGTCTGTTGATAGTTCTGGGCTCGTTTTAAGTATAGCATACCCTTGCAATCAGTATTAATAACTATGATTAGTTTAATGCTGCTTGCATGTAAAATATGCCTGCTAGGGTATTAAATCTTCGGCACAGCGTAGATAACTGTTGTCTATTGTTCTATTTCATTTATATTTATTTACGTTTTTTTTGTTTGTTTTCTTTTGTTATGTTTTGCACCTTTGTTTGTCACTGTGTTTTCGCACACATTTATGATTTTGCGCCCCCCATCCGCGTCCATTTCCCCGAAATCCTTGCCACAGCTTTGCGTGAGGAAGATTTGCAATTGCAACACTTGTCACTGGCAGAGGAGCAGCATCAAAGGAAGTCACCACAAAAGCAACAGCAGCAGCCGCAGCAAGACCACCAAAAATTCAAACAACCCATGCTAGTAGCTCAAATAAATAATGGAGGCAGTAGCTCATCCAAAATAACATTACGCAGCAGCGGCTATGGACCGAAAACAAGTATCACGAGCATTAAATCACAGGCGGCAATCTCATCTAGAGCTGTGCCACCGGGTAAGTGATGTAACATTTAATACGACTGCAAAAACAACAACAACTGCAACTGCAACAGCAAGCACCCAATCCTTAAATGAGCGACAACAACAACAAGAAACAACAACGACTGCAAGCAAGATCAATCAGCATTTTTTCACACATTTTCACCCACACTCTCTTTCTGTCTTCACTATTTGTTTCCGCGCACTGCATGCATTTTATTTTTAGCTTTAATTAGCTTTCGATTTAGTTTATAACAAAATTAATAGCTTCTAAGCATCTTGGCGCAAAGTTGGCATATTGACAATTTATTTCCCCCCATAGCTTCGGGCCGTAAGTTAACCATTAGCAACAAGCGTCCTGGCAATTTGGCCGTCGTTAACAAATCACAAACTCTGCCACGCAATCTTGGCTCGAAGACATCCTCAAGCTCTGCGGGCGCCGCCCTGCAACGCCAGCCGGGCAAAACAGCTGCCACTCCGCCAGCTGTGCGGCGTCAATTTGTAAGTACTCGGAGTTGGTTTTTGGAAGCATTTGTTCATGTCTTCAATGTATATATTATTTACAGTCATCTGGTCGCAATACGCCGCCTCAACGTTCACGTACGCCCATTAATAACAATTCTGCCGGTGGTAGTGGCAGTGGCAGTGGCGCTAGCACACCCATGGTCAGTGTTAAGGGTGTCGAACAGAAACTGGTGCAGCTCATTCTCGATGAGATTGTTGAGGGCGGTGCCAAGGTCGAGTGGACAGACATTGCTGGCCAGGATGTGGCTAAACAGGCACTGCAGGAGATGGTCATACTACCGTCTGTGCGTCCTGAACTCTTTACAGGTATTTGGCAATTGACATTCCATTCATTCAAACTCATTAAAACTTGTATCATTTGTTAAGGCTTACGCGCACCCGCCAAGGGTCTGCTGCTTTTTGGACCACCCGGCAATGGCAAAACGTTGTTGGCCCGCGCCGTTGCCACCGAGTGCAGCGCAACGTTCCTAAACATCTCGGCGGCCTCGCTGACCAGCAAGTATGTTGGCGATGGTGAGAAATTGGTGCGAGCACTGTTCGCTGTGGCACGTCACATGCAGCCATCGATAATCTTTATTGATGAGGTGGATTCGCTGCTGTCGGAACGCAGCAGCAGTGAGCATGAGGCATCGCGTCGCCTTAAAACTGAATTCCTTGTGGAATTCGATGGGCTACCGGGTAATCCGGAGGGCGATCGTATTGTGGTGCTAGCAGCAACTAATAGACCGCAAGAGCTGGATGAGGCTGCATTGCGTCGCTTTACCAAGCGCGTCTATGTTTCACTGCCGGACGTACAGACACGCGAGCTACTGCTGAATCGTCTGCTGCAAAAACAGGGCAGTCCGCTGGATACGGAAGCTCTGGCACGTTTGGCCAAAATTACCGATGGCTATTCAGGCTCGGATTTGACGGCATTAGCCAAAGATGCAGCTTTAGAGCCTATACGGGAGTTAAATGTGGAGCAGGTGAAGTGTCTGGACATAAGTGCCATGCGTCCCATTACTGAAAAGGATTTTCACAATTCGCTGAAGCGCATTCGCCGTTCGGTGGCGCCGCAAAGTCTCAACTCTTATGAGAAATGGTCACAAGATTATGGCGACATCACCATTTAGCTTGGTCGCGTATTATATTTTAACTCGACCCCACCCTCTTTAACTTCAGTTATATAAATATATATATATTTTTTTTTGTTTTTGTTTGCAACACCCACCCAACAAAACCCAAATGCAGCTACTTGGGCAAACCCCAAGGCTAAACACAATATCCGAATCTAGGCCACACAACGCCCACTTGTCCACGTCCACGTCCCCTTTAGGCGGGACATGTCGAGTCGACGCAACAGTATGTGATGTGAGTTATGGAATTTACTTTTTGTTGTACTACTTGCAAACATGCAACATGCAACCGCATTAGTTTTCATCATTGACTCGTATTTTTAAACACTTCTAGTGAGTTCATTGAGCAAGTTTAGCTTTTACCTTCTTAGTAACCTTAGTTGTTTCACAAATTTTTGTTATGAATATGTAATTTAATTTCATTATGTTTTTTTTTTCACCAGTGTTAGAATATATTGTTGTAAGGTTAACATTGTACGATAATCTTCATTCTACGTTTTGTTTCTTTTTATAAATTGCTATGTTTCAACGGTGTGCAGAATATCATAAAGTTCATGCGAAACATCAAAGTCTACTTATTTATTATAATATTTGTATGTATCAATAATTGCTTATTGCTTAAGTAAAGACATTTGTAAAATGTATCTAATGTGTTCCTTTTTCTTTCACATCTCTCTTTGTACCTCTAAATGAGCATTCCATGTATTTAGTTCAACAATAAGATATTATTAAGTCGTTTGAACATAAGTTTTGTCATTCATAAATTGTTTGCCAGTGGCACAGCGGTCCACATTATACTACTTCCATAATTGTATACATTAATAATTTAGCATTGAAAGCGTTTCTGTTGTACAGTTTATGCCATAAATCACAACCATAGTTATAATAAACTGTTTTAGTGAACATCACCATCCCGAAACCTTATAATTCATTAAACGTAATCGTAGACATAAGCATAGCTCTAAGGTAAACTGCGCCACTTTAAATAATACAAAAACACATTTCACAATTACACAATGTACCAACAATTTAAGTTTTAGCGAAAGCTCTAAACAATAACTAGATTTTAGTTCCTCTGTTAATGTAAAAAAAAAAAAAAAACAAAAAAATAGCTGTTGTCCATATCTACTTTGTCGTTTGTTCTCAATTTAAATGAACCAATCAATAGATGCCTACACTTATCATTTATATGTTGAACCGTTACCAAATTAGTGTACCTAGAAATATTACTTAGTACACATACATTGCTTTCGACGCTAGTTAACAGCTTTATGCCTGGCCAGAGGGCAAACAAACAACAAATCAGAACATACAATAAGCTAAAGCGAAAAATAAAAACTATTTCAACATAAAATAAAAATATATATATATATATATTCTATTTTTTTATTATTCAACCAATTCGAATAAATCTTTGGAAATATTTGGCTTGATTGGCATTTTTGCATTGGTTAAGAAATAACAAAAATAAATAGCTTCTTTTGTTTTGTATATTTTTTTGTTTCTTTATTTTACATTTTACATACATATTTCACACATCGTAAATATGAATATGTGTTCGCATTTACAATCACTTATTAACTAAATTTGTTTATGCTTTTACTTTCGGCCTGTTTGTTGTTGCTGTTGTTGTTATTCATAATCGCGTAAATTGGCAATCCACAACAATTACAATTTGCTTTGTCACTTTCGATTTGTTTTTTTTTTTATATTTTCTTTTTTATGCTTTGTTTTATTAAATTATTTTTGTTGTTTAGGGTTTACTTGTTTTGTTTTTTGTTTTCGTTTCTTGTTTTTGTATACGCCTATATCTGCCTTAAATTACAAATCATTAAATTATTTTAACATGTACTTAGATTGGATTAGATTGTTACAGCTACCCGCCCGTCGCCCAGAGCTTAAGAGCGCTGCCGCTGACCCTGCGCACGATTCAACTTGTAGTTCAACGCTTTGCTTCGACCAACTGCTTTTTATATATTATTGCTAAAACGCACTCACACTTAAATCTGCATGACATACGATTGCTTGATGAAAGCGATAATCTCTTCATTAGCATTGCACCGCTTGTAATGTAACGTATAGCAAAAACGAACGTTAACTAAACGCAACGCTTGAAACGATTGGAATTGAAAGATTAAGGTAATAAACCGCGAGGCGTCCAGTGATAACAGATTTTAGTTATTGCTGTAATAGCCGCTGCTACCATTGTTATTGGCATCGATAAAGATGGTGGTGGTTCCTGATAGGGACACGCTTTTCGACTGATGTAGTAAGTGTTGCGGACGTTGATGTGGATGCGGTCGTTGGATACAGCGGCTGCCTGGATTTAGCAGATGGCGTCGAAGCAGGCGTCACATCTCAGCTCATTGGGTTTGATATTGTGGCATCGCAGCGCTGTACATCATCTGCGGGGCAAGCGAACCATTCGCGGCTGCAGCCGCACTGGCAGCGGCACTCACACCTGGCACCACAGTGGCACCGGGAACACCCCATGCCATATTTGGCGGCATAACGCGATACCCGGTAGCTGCAAAATGAGGAATACGTATGGTTGCATGAATTCAGTATAACGAACACTATGCGTTATATCATAAGCAAAGTGAATTAATACTTACGCACGCCTCCCGCCTGTTGAGTACTGGTGGTGTAAGCATAAGGATAATAGCCCTGCTGCATGTACTGCGTTTGCATCTGGGCCGGATAACTCTGCTAAAGAGGGTTTGGTAAAAAGACAAGATTAGTTAACACAAATGAATTATACTCGTGACAGTAGATACGCACCGCAGGTGGATACCAGTAGCCCATTTGTTGGTATGCTGCCGCATAAGGATATTGCGCCTGCGCCGCCGCCGCAGCGGCTGCTATTTGTTGAGGTGTCATCATTTGGCCGGGTAACGCAGTACCAGTGGCGGCAGCAAGCTGTTGTTGTGTCATCATTTGGCCTTGCATGCCAGCAGCACCAGCAGCGGCAGCTGCATTGGCAGCCGCAACAGCAGCCACATTTGCCGAGGCCGCTGCCGCAACGGCGGCATTGACATTATTAGCAGAATTATCGCCGCCGTTCTCCTTGCCCCAAAAGCACTTGACGTGATTGCCGTGCACCTCGCTAATGTGCGTATGCTCGATAGCGCGTGCTGCTGCCTCTTTCGTAACAAACTTAATAAACGCAAATCCCTTGTCCTTGAACACACGCACATCCTGGATGGGGCCGAATTGCATGAAATGTTTATGCATCAGCTCATCACTGATGACATTGGGCGGAAAGCCGCCACAGTAAACGGTGGTGTTTGTGGGACTTGATTGATTGTAAACCTCTTCAAAGGTATGTCGCTGGTTATTCTTAATGCCGTTGCCAGCACCACCACCACCTCCCATGCCGCCCATACCACCTCCTTGGCCACCCGACTTGGACGATTCTCGCGGTGGTGGCAATTTGCGTATAGACCAATTCGTGCGTATCGAACGCGATCCAATCCATTGACCATTCATAGCCTGAATTGCATTCTCAGCTTCAGCCTTCTTCACAAACGAGACAAAGGCATAGCCTTTTGACTTCATTGTCTGTGGATCGCGCACGATGCGACAGTTTGAAATCTCGCCAAAAGGTGCGAATGCCTCACGCAGCGTTTCCGTCTCAATCTCAGGACTAAGATCACCAACGAATATGTGATGGTGCGAACTGATGTCTGTCTTGGGCGTATTACCCGGACTAGTGGCCCAGTTGACCTATAGGATAGACGCATATTATTTAATGTTTATTAAAGTGAAAGTATATTAGTTAACTCACCTTGATTTCCTTGTCGAGAAAGACACGTTTGTTCATGGCGGTCAGGGCGGTGCTAGCCGCCTGATAATTGGAATATTCGATGAACGCATAGGGATCATTCCCTGGTTCCCTTATGATTTTACAGCTTTTCACTGGACCCATTTTGCCAAAAAGTGCAATCAGTAGATCCTCCGAAACCGTACCATCCAAATTGCCTACGTACAACGTTTTTGGTTGTGACTCGTCCATTGTGTTTAATTAAATGTTAACTTCCGAAATGTGGCTCAGATTATTGCTTTTTGATTCTACAGCTATTGCTGCTACAAGTGTCCAATGGATGTGTTGTATTAACTACTACGCTATATATTTATTCTTATATCCACATCAATACAAAACACGGTTATTAGCAAAAAACTATATGCCTGCGATTCCTAACTATTATATTTTGATATAAAAATGCACGCACGCTCACAAACATATACACAAAAGGTATATATGTAATATTTATCATTTAATTGAAAGAGCTAAAGACTTTAAGTTAATGCCTTACAACGGGTAAACTTTACTAAACTTTCACTTGTTCCTTCAATACTTCGCGACGTTTGACTATACAACTAATCTATATATATATATATATTAATATATCTGTTTGTATATAGATATAGATATATGTTACTAGTAAATCTGTTTGCTTAACGCTGAGGTTCGTCGTTTATTGCTTTCGCTTTCGCTGTTTTTGTAACAGTTTTGCTGTTGTGGCTACTTGTTCTCAATAAATTTCTTTAATAGATATCCTAACTATGCGCTAATGGAGTGTTTTGGAATATATGATGTTCTCTCTAGCTTGTTTGACTCCAGTTGTTGCTGCTGCTGTCTGGTGGTACATACTCCATTAGAGTTGCACACTAATTAAATTTTATAACTATATACCAATAGTTTAATTTGTAGAAAAATGTTAGCTCTCTAGGTTGTGTATAAATCAACTGACTTTCGGCTCATTGCTGGTACAAAAATCTTATGAGTTATCATATAAACGTTCATTTAAGTGAAAGTTCGCACGTTAATTGTTTGGATTCGAAGTTGAAGACTGGAATCACTGCAATGAAAAAGAAAAATATGAGGTAAATATTATGTTCATTAGTTACGGCTTAGAATGAAAAGTTATTTTTTTTGTTTGTTTGGAAGTATTTAGTTGTAAGTTGTATATTGTGAAAATTGCACACACAAGTCCACAATCCACAATGCAAGCGAACAGCACATGATCGAATTATTGCCATGAAGAATTAGTTGAGCATTTGATATGGATAATGTTGTGCGAGTGCGAGTGTGAATATGAAACAAAGGCAGCGGGTAACGCAAAAGCATTGCAGACACAAACGCACATACACACACACACCCGCACGCGAGCGCTCTCTTTTAAGCGAGGGCCGCAGCAGTCTCACTCTTTCGCGTTAATTTTTCTTATCGCTTGAATGCACCAGGCGGTCAGGAACTGCCGGTTTTTCTTATAAAATAAAGTACATGCAACTTCCTTGGTTTAATTAAACATTTTTTAGGAAAATTAATTATAGTTAACCAACTCACACACACATACACGTGCGCACATAGAAAAACAGGGAGAAAGAAAGAACGAAAATCAACTAGGAGATGAATGACCGTCGATAACAAAATACACAATGGAAGAAAACATGTAGATAGAGAAAAATTGCAAAAACTGAAACCGGCCGACACAAAATATATACGCACGGTTGCATTAGTTTAATAATAAATATATATGAGTAGCATAAGTAATCGATTTGAGGTAAAATTTAACTAAAATTCTACATTTAGTTTGCAATAAAAGCCGCTTAAACTTGATTTTTCGAGCAAACCAACTACATCTTTGTCACAGTCACAGTCAAAGTCAAAATAAAAGAAGCGGCAGCAGCACGGGCGGAAAATCAAAGAGGCATCGCGTTTGTCTTTTTGTTTGCGTTTGGGTTGCTACTCACATGAGTTGCCACTTAATTTACTTTTGGTAATTGAACATTGAAACCAATTCCAATGCAAATTATAAACTGCAGCTAACATTGCCTATTTTTTTCAAGCAACGACGTATCTATTTTTCATGGTTAAAGCGTTTATTTCTTATTTTTTAAATATTATTATATTCTTATGCATGTTTGTATGTATAATGTACAAATTTCATGTATGTATATGTTAATATGTATGTATCTTCTTTTACACTTTTCTGCTGCCATCTTTTATGCTAAGCGTTGTTCGATTTGCTGTTTTACCCCTTCTCCCCGAAACCGATGCAGAAAGCTAGAATTATCATCAACACAACTACCACCGCTGCTGCCAATGTCGTACACTGTCCATTGTTCGTGGCTGGCATCGCTTTCAGCTTAGAATTTCAGATTTCGTTCCCCAAAATTCACTTATTTTACTTCGTTCTGTGACGTGGCTGCGGCTGTAAATTTGCCGCATTTCACTTGACCATCGTCTTTCTTACACATATCATTCGAAAGCAAATTACGGCCGCTACCGGTTTTTGGTAAATTTAAATTTCAATCGTTATGGCAAATTTGTTAAATACTTCTATAAACGCGTCGCAAAATTTTTACCTTTCGTCGTCTAAAATGCGAACTAATTAAATGAGCACTTTGTGTGCGAAAGAGGTGCTGCCAACTCGGCTCAGTTGCCTTGTTTTAATGGCGGCAACCCCACAAAAGTTCTAAAAACTATGAAATAACTTTTGATTAAGCTACATATATTTTTATATTAGCATTGAAATCTATGGCAATAGTTTTGCAAGTCATATCAACATAATTTAAACAAATTTGTTGTCATTTTAGCAAACAGTGGATTAGGTGGCAACGCTGCGGTTCCTGATAATCGCTTGCATCACCGCTTTCTCTTTCTAACGCATGTTACAAGGGCTGCTGTAGCTGCACAAAGCAGAATAGCCAAGAAGTACAACAGTGGAAAAGAAAATTTATAAAATGGTGATTAACATTTTACTAAACAATAAACAGTTAATTAGTGTCAGTAATAATGACATTAATTTCCAGCAAATATGCAGTAGCATCGAAACGGCAACAGTAAGTAACAAAAAGTCTTATGAAATAAGTAAATTAATGTAAATAATGTCCGTAGAATTTAAAATCTGAAGATTACTACCTCACTATCAATGGAAAACGTTTAAATGGAAATAATTGTGGTCAAGATGACATCCACAGCATTCATTGCATTCTCCGCCAGGTGGGCGGCAAGGGTGGATTCGGTTCTATGCTGCGTGCAATTGGCGCACAAATTGAAAAGACTACAAACCGAGAGGCATGCCGTGATTTAAGTGGACGTCGCTTGCGAGACATCAATGAAGAGAAGCGTGTCAGAGCATGGCTCGAAAAGCAAGGAGAGCGTGAACGTGAAGCAGAGGAGCGTAAGAAACGCAAAATTGCAAAGTTACTGGCGGTGCCGAAACATGAGTTTAAAGACGAAGAGTACGAGGAGTCACGAGCCAAGTTGACGGAAAAGGTAAACGATGCATTTGAAGAGGGTCTAAAACAAAATAACCAAAACGAAGAAAGCGCTGCAACCAAAGCGGCAACCAGCAATAGCGAAAGGGTTGGCAACAAACGGAAAAGTAAAGAAGTAAACACCAAATCTATTAAAAAGAAAAAAGGCGCTCTTTGGATGGATGATGAAATTTCTGGCAGCGATTCAGATACAGATGATAGTGACGCCGCAGCTGATACAAAAAAAGCGATTAAATGTTAAAGGATTTATTTTAAGTTTTTAAGCGCTAGTTAGGATAGTTATAAATAAAGTGACAGTTTGTCGACAGCTACTTCATTGTGTTACGAACTGAGATGAGACCCAGGCCAGTCCCCATTTTAGGTTTGTTAGCATGAACTTTAAAGCTTTCGTCCATTGTTCTTCCGAGTTGAATTGTATTCTGTAAATTTGTTAAAGAAGTGTAAGTTAGTTTTGGAATGGCAAATCAAATCCTTTCCACTTTACTTACTTAATGGAGTAGGAATTGCCTGTGGAAGGATCAATTATTTTGCCTTTTTCCATTTTGTAGGGCAAAAGAAAGTCGGTATCACGCTTCTCTACCTCCTTCTGGAACTGTGTAAGGCAGTCTAGAAAAGCCACCATTGCAGCATCAAATTTAGTATCCCAGAAGAATTTGAAACCACCGCTGCCGTAGAGCGGTAGCTCTCGATTGTCTCCCAGCACCTCGACATATGAATGGTTGCCAAAGGGCACCACTCGATACCGTTCAAAGGTAAGACCTATTTTACGGGCCAGCGCTGACAGAAGCAGTACTGTTTGTCCCCAGGCAGCATTAATCTCCGACCAGTCAACAGAAACAGATGGTAGACGACCCAGTCGAAAGTTGTTAATTGTGCCAAAGTGACCGGCATGCCAGATGTGAAATGTGATATTGAAGATGTTGGTGTCACGCAACTTGTCCAGCTGCTGCTTGGAATAGGCTATCTGGCACTCGAGACTGCGTTTATCATCCTCCGTAAGCATGAGCTCGCGCCGATGCTTGGTGTATTCACGCCAATAGCTTTCTTCCTGTTCATGCAGTTTTTCCTTTTCCAATTCCTCTTCTTCGATTGCAGCATTTAATACCTTCTCCTCGGCTTTTAGATTTGCCAATTCGGCCAGCAATTGTTGCTCGCTTTGCTTGAGCTCCTCTAGCTCCTTGTCGAGGGCATCTACATTTGGTCCGTCCTGCTGTTGTTCCAGCTCGTTGAGATATGTTTTGTAGACGTGCCACTCGTCCTCTGCTATGCGCAGCTCTCGGTCCATGATCTCCAGCATGGAATCGCCGCATTCCTCACACAGCGGATGGTCAATCTCTGAATTTGAGGACAAGCAGTCGAAGAGCTCCGCTTTCAGCTTAAATCCTGCACTAAGCTTTTTGTTGTAAGACCCATCGGACACCATTGTAAAGCCAGTGCCATTGATTGAATCAGTCAGCCTGAACGGCGGCACAAAGTGGTCAAAGCTGTTGGCATCCTGTGGATCAATTGTATTCACATTGCCCCCATAAATCGGCACTGTAAGTTACAGATCACATTATTTAATGTTGTTTTGCACTCTTGTTATTTATTTTGTTGTTACTCACATGATAGTTCGGCCATTGCATGAACGCTAATCTTTTCCAGATGCTCGTCCAGCACGATAGGCTGCAAACATCGCTGGCAGGCAAACGAGACCGGCTGTTTATCCGTCTCACTCATGTTACTGTCTTGCAATTTTCTTAAATTAGTGCAAACAATTTTAATTTTGCAACCAAAAAAAAAAACATAAATACAACACAATCAGCTGTTGGCAGTGCTAAATGCAGAGTTGCCACCCTCTGCAAATGTAGCCATGGCGCAGTTAAATATGTTCACAAAGACAGTTGTCAATCCACAAAGAGACCAAAACAAATAAGTGCAAAGCTTGGAGAAACCGCGCAAACAAATAAAAAAAACCTATTTCTAAGTCGCATACATTGGTCCACTAAAAAGAATTAGGCGTGCGCCAAGTCAACCTTGAACAACGATTGTTGTTATTACAAATCACCCGAAACAAGAGGCAACTGATAAGCAGCTAGTAGTCGCTCGCGAAGAGCGTTGTTGTGGTGAGAAAAGCGCAGAGCGCAAAGCACAAAGCACATTTGATGTAGTCATATTGGCGCCTTTGCACACACAATCTCAATCTTTCACATATTATCCATTCATTTCAATCTTTCAGTTGTCGCCAGGCAGTGATACACTACGGAAGTACTTTTTTCGCCCTCGCATCTTGATCTGAACTATTGAAAACAAAGCCTTTTCTGACTGACACTTTGGACCAGCTGCAGATATATGCATATGCTTACAGATTCAGATAAGTATCTGTTTATTTAGGAGTTGATATTTGAAACATTTTTACGCATCGCATCAGGAAAAACGTAAGCTAATTGAACCAAAGCGGCGCACGCACAACAGAGTTAATACGTAATACGTAATTAGCAGCGACTGCGGCGGCGTGGTCGCAACAATAGCAGCAAAAGCAACAACAAAAACAACAACAGTGGGAAAGTACGAGAAAAACGCGAGCCAAATTTTAAAATTAGAAAATGGTTTCATATTTTGTGCCGCGCGGTCGCTTTCTTTTAAAAGCTGGCAACGTTCGTAAGGCAATACAGGATCAGCAGCAACAGCTGCAGCCGAAACATTCTCAACAAAACGGAAACTGGCCCATTGTAAGACACTTTCGACAATTGCCGACTAATGCCGCCTCCAATCAGTCCCACAAGTTTGGCAAACACAATGCCGAACACCTTGGCAAGCAACAAACACAGCTCCAAGTGCGTCGCAATGTTCTATCGCGCTGGACCGGCTTTCTATTGCGTTGGGCACCAATGGGATTGTGCGTTTTTGGCGCCATCGAATGGCAATTCCACAAATTTCGTTGTGGACGTGACAGTGCACCACGCACCGCCTCCGAGTTTCAGTCGCGCGTCTACTGCTCACTTCCTTTGCGTATCATGAGCCGCTGTTGGGGCTGGTTGGCTGCTTGCTATATGCCCAATCCGTTGCGTCCGTATATTTACGGTTGGTACTCGAATATGTTTAATGTTAATATCAATGAGGCTTTGTATCCGGATTACAATCACTACAGCAGCATCGCAGAGTTCTTTACGCGCCCGTTAAAGGAGGGCGTCAGGGTTATTGATGCCAAGTCGCCACTGGTCTCACCCGCCGACGGTAAAGTGCTGCATTTTGGCAGCGCCACCGACACACTCATTGAGCAAGTTAAGGGCGTCAACTATAGCATTGAGGATTTCTTGGGACCGCTGCAGACGGTCGAACAATCTCAAGAAGCGATTAGCTACGCACAGGCACTGAAGCAAAAGCGTGATGGTTCCACAGAGCTGTATCAATGCGTCATCTATCTGGCGCCCGGCGATTATCATCGCTTTCATTCACCCACCGCATGGGAGCCGACAGTGCGACGTCATTTCTCCGGCGAACTGTTATCTGTGAGTCCCAAGGTGGCTAGTTGGCTGCCGGGATTATTTTGTCTAAATGAGCGTGTCGTCTACATGGGTAACTGGAACCATGGCTTCTTTAGCTACACTGCAGTGGGTGCCACCAACGTGGGCTCTGTGGAGATCTACATGGACTCGGAGCTAAAAACCAATCGCTGGATGGGATTCAATGTTGGCGCCCATCCTCCGAGCACTTATGAATACGATGAGCTTATACTAGATATTAAACAGAAGCAATCCCAACAAAAGTTTGACAAGGGTGATCTAATTGGCCAGTTTAACATGGGCAGCACCATTGTTCTGCTGTTTGAGGCGCCAAAGAACTTTAAGTTTGACATTGTTGCGGGACAGACAATAAGAGTTGGCGAATCGCTGGGACACATTGTTGACCGCAACTGACATCGAATATATTCTATTGAGGCAATAACTGTATGACTAAAGGTCTATATTAATAGACTTCTGCTAATAGATGCGCATGGTTCCCGTATTAAAAACGACTATAAGCGATCTTTTATACACATGCATATATATTTTGTATAATCGATAAAGAGTAGCTTTATATACCTATTTGTATTAAGTTGCCAAATGATTTAGCTGCTTATCTCAGCATCATTTCGAAGCTAGTTGTATTTGCGATTTGATTAGTATTAAGAGCCATATATGTATACATATTTTGATTAATAAAATATCACAAAAATTTGTTTGAATCAAGCTGATGCAATTTGTTTACTAGCAAATCTTTCTTTTAGATTATTTCCATCCGGATTCAAACAACTCTAATGGCACGCGCCAATTGATGACGTCGTTGACCTCAGGTTGTTGGGAATTAAAAACACAGATTCATATAAATATGTAAATTAATGTATGTATATAAACTATTATCAGTGATGACTTGATTGACGGTCCGTCCATGGGAAAAAAGCGTAGTCCGATTAAATGATTTCTAGTTTCTGATTACCATTTGCAAAGTTAAGAAATTATATTACTAGCAATCATAACGACAACAAACATGTGTGCTTGCATATTTTAAAATCTATATACAGTTAACATCTCATATCTTTAATCAAGCAACAGCAAAAAGAATTGCAAACATTTCATTTTCTTATCAGTTTGATGTGAAAAGTGTTGACTGGCTTTATTTACATACATATATATGTACATAGTCTTTATATGCATGTATTTTCATATGTATATGCAAACGTTTAATTGAATCCGGGATCGCCATTCTGTTTTAAGAGTGATTGAATTAATCAAGCAACCATTCGCTGCGGCAGCATCCACAACTATGTATATACACATTCATACATAATATAAATGTTCATAATGGCATGGGTGTTCGTTCAACTTATCATGTGATGTGAACTTGATTGAGTCTTTGCCTTGACACACACTCATTGCGATTTTTTTTTGTTTTTTATTTATTTTGATAGTGCATGTGCTTGGTAACAATATAGTTTTAAAACCATCTACGTCAGAACTTATAGTTTTTGATATTCAACTGTTATGTTTAAAATTATTTAAAACTTGCAGTCTGGCAACGTTGTGCAGCAACAGCTGATTGCCGGCACAGCATTTAATATTGCCACTACCTGTGAATTTTACATAACGTTGTTGTTTAAAATAATAAAATAAAAGCTATAATGTTGTTAAAATATTCTCCGTTTGTGATAAGAGCAACGTGTGCCACCCTGCGCCATTTAGCGACTGATACTACCACCAACTTACAGTCGACATCAAGAACTCTGCAGCAATATGCATTCGGTGCTTCACAACGCTTTTATAGAACAAATAACACCATTGGAATTGTAGACTATGATGCTGTCAAGAATATTGCAAACGAGCCAGAAAAGCTGCTAATTGATGTGCGTGAACCAAATGAACTGCAGGAAACTGGTCAAATTCCATCAAGCATAAACATTCCATTAGGAGTTGTCAGTGAAGAGTTGGCAGTAAATGAGCAGCTTTTTAAATCCAAATACGGCCGCAACAAGCCTAAACCAGACACAGAAATTGTATTCCATTGCAAAATGAGTGTTCGGAGTTTGAAGGCAGCAGAGGCAGCTACCGCTTTGGGATTCAAAAATGTCAAGAACTACAAAGGCTCGTGGCTGGACTGGGCCGAGCGTGAGGGATTACCCAAATAGATTTTTGAAATGAAAAGACTAATTGATTTTTTGTTTAACATGTATTTATTTATTGAATTCAATTCAATATTAATAAACTTAATGGCACGTATATAATTTAATATTTGGCTATGAGATCTTAATAGTTAATACAATACAATAATATATAAATATTTTTTTTGCATTTTAGTGCTAAATATCTTTAACATTTTAGTCGACTTCCTCAACAGTGGGTCCCTTGTAGCTGCCACCGCCGAAGCCTCCTGCTTGCGGACCACAGTGACCTGCTTGAGGATTACCGTCACCGGCTCCCGAAGTCTGCTGGTGCATCTTTGTCATGATTGGACTACAGAACTTTGTGAGCTCCTGCAACTTATGTTCGTACTCTTCCTTCTCGGCTGTTGTGTTGCCGTCAAGCCACTTAATTGTTTCCGAGCACTTTTCGAGCACACTGCTGCGGTCCGACTGGGTGATCTTATCACCACCCTGCTCGGCAGCCTCCTTTACGCTAAAGACGTAGCTCTCCAACTGGTTCCGAGCAGCGATTCTTGCGCGATGTTTTTCATCCTCTTCGGCGTACTTCTCGGCCTCGTTAACCATACGATCGATATCTGCCTGCGATAAACGACCCTTGTCGTTCTTGATGGTAATATTCTTGGCATTGCCGCTGCCCATTTCCTTGGCAGTCACATTGAGAATGCCATTAGCATCAAGATCGAAAGTTACCTCCACTTTAGGCACACCACGTGGTGCTGGCGGAATGCCAGTAAGATTGAAAGTACCCAGCACGTTGTTGTCCTTTGTCAGGGCACGCTCTCCTTCAAACACTTGAATGGTCACTGCGGGTTGATTGTCCGCATATGTGGTGAATGTCTTCGACTGCTTGCAGGGAATACGACTGTTACGCTCGATAAGCTTTGTCATAACTCCGCCAGCCGTCTCAATGCCCAGCGAGAGCGGTGCAACATCTACCAAAAGCACGTCCTTGATTGCGCTGCTCTCATCTCCAGATAGAATAGCAGCTTGAATAGCTGCACCGTAGGCAACCGCCTCATCTGGGTTAATTGACAAATTGAGGCTTTTGCCGCAGAAGAAGTTTTGCAACAGGCTCTGCACCTTTGGAATGCGTGTTGATCCGCCAACTAACACGATGTCATGTATTTGGTTCTTGTCCATTTTGGCATCATGGAGCGCCTTCTCAACTGGTTGCAGTGTATTACGGAATAAATCGCCACAAAGCTCCTCGAAGCGGGCACGACTAATCTTTGTGTAGAAGTCGTTACCCTCAAACAAGGCGTCAATCTCAATGGTGGCTTCTGTGCTTGACGACAATGTGCGCTTGGCTCGCTCGGCAGCTGTACGCAGACGACGCAGAGCTCTCGGATTGGAGCGTAGATCCTTCTTGTACTTGCGCTTAAACTCATCAGCAAAATGGTTAACAAGTCGGTTGTCAAAGTCCTCGCCACCCAGATGTGTGTCTCCAGCGGTTGCTCGTACCTCAAACAAAGAGCCCTCATCGATGGTTAGAATGGACACATCAAATGTACCGCCTCCCAAATCGAATATCAGCACATTACGTTCGCCCTTGAGATTCTTGTCCAGGCCATAAGCCAAGGCAGCTGCAGTTGGCTCATTAATAATGCGCAGAACGTTCAGTCCGGCTATGGCACCAGCATCTTTTGTCGCCTGACGCTGTGAATCGTTGAAATATGCCGGCACTGTGATGACAGCATCTTTGATGGTAGTGCCTAGATAGGCTTCGGCTGTCTCCTTCATCTTGACCAGCACCATCGAGCTTATCTCTTCTGGAGCAAAGCATTTTTCTTGACCCTTAAATTCGACGCTCATCTTTGGCTTGCCGCTGTCGCTGACCACCTTAAATGGCCAGTGCTTCATGTCATCTTGAATCTTGGAGTCATCGA
This sequence comes from Scaptomyza caliginosa, assembly GCA_035044725.1. Lineage (NCBI taxonomy): Eukaryota > Metazoa > Arthropoda > Insecta > Diptera > Drosophilidae > Scaptomyza > Scaptomyza caliginosa. Next base: position 27,432 of record JAWNNR010000979.1, on the reverse strand, counting down.
ATTTGCGCCCAATCAAACGTTTTGCATCAAAGACAGTGTTCTTTGGATTCATGGCCACTTGGTTCTTGGCCGCATCACCGATAAGCCGCTCCGAGTCCGTAAAAGCCACATAGCTTGGTGTGGTCCGGTTGCCCTGGTCATTGGCTATTATCTCCACTTTTCCATGCTGGAAAACACCAACGCACGAGTACGTGGTGCCCAAGTCAATACCAATAGCTGGCATTTTGATTTATTTAATTCTCTTCTTTTTTAACAAACTGCTTAAAATTCTTGTTATTACAAAGCACTTTTACTTTTTCTATATTTTGTTTAACTCTTTTAAATGCTTTTCAGTAATGTTTAATTTTTTTCAAATACTTTAGCTTTTCAGCTTATTTTTTGTTCGCTTGCTGTGTTTTCACTTTGTTTGCTTGTTTATAACTGTGCCGTGGTGAGAATGTACGCTCGTATTTATACCTAGATACCGAGTGGTGGAATATTCGAGATTCCCCTCCAAAGAAGAGTACAGAAAGTTCGAGACGCTTCATGAAAGTGCGAGAAGGAAGCAAACACATTTCATACAAAGACGATAAACATATATATATGGCTAAATGTAGTATGGTGCAAAGGGAATTGTTTGTATACAAAACTGACCTGTTTAATATTTAATGCTGGGTGATGAACAGCGATATGCTACCAATTTAAAACTGGTCTTTAAAGCTTTAATAACTGAACGCGTGCTTGGCAAAACTAAGCATTATCGTATAATATTGTTTCTAATGTGTTGTATTTATTTAAATTAAATATTTTTATTGTTCTTAAATGTTAAAATAAGGTTTTAAATTTATTCTTATGGCTATATAGAAGCTTATCTTGAATGCAGGTTATTTGCAAGGCGAATTGTTGTTGCTGCCTATTGTTTATTAATATATTATTGTTTTCCTTATCTCTTAAAAATAATATAAAATAAAATAAATATGCATGAAACAATATAAAGTTCTTAATGAGTTCAAATAACTCTCGCCCTTTGCTGAATCAACTCAAATAGACTAGGTTATTTTTTAAGGGAACCCCATATTTTGAATACTTGAAGTCGTAAAAACTTTTACCACAGCACAAGCAAACGTATAAAAACAAAACATTTAAACAAACGCCAAAATATTTATAAAATTCTTAAATAAATTTTGATAACTTATTATAAAAAAGAGTCTCCGCATTAAGCTTCTACAAGTTTCCCTGTTGAAAAGTCTTACAAAGGAAAATTTTCTAACTGAAGACAAAAAAATGATAAGCAATATTTATTTAAAATAATTTCGTATTATGTAAAACAGTTGAGCTAAAAGCACTACTCGCAGCTGTATTTTTTTAGTATTTAATCGAAATTTAAATGCATGTTTTGATAGGTCTTGGCTCCGATTATTGTTTCTCCTATGTTCGTGTTTTGCAACACTGCAAACAGTTCGCTGTGATTGCCAATACAAAAGAGAAGCTTCTTGGTGGAAGAGCATTTTGGAAAATCTATTAAATATTAGTGTTTTTTGTGTGATTTTATTCTGTAATCATTAACAATGGTTGAAGACGATGAAGATGTCAGCCACCGAGTGGTGGCACCCCCTGCTCGGAAGCCAGATGAAGAAACTGCATTTCTTCAGTTCATCGAAATGGAAAATTTCAAGTCCTATCGCGGCCACATTGTTGTTGGCCCTTTAAAGCAGTTTAATGCCGTTATTGGACCCAATGGCTCCGGCAAGTCAAACTTTATGGACGCCATCAGTTTTGTTATGGGCGAAAAGACATCCAGCTTGCGTGTTAAGCGCCTAAACGATCTAATACATGGTTCCTCAATCGGCAAGCCTGTAGCACGTAGCTGCTATGTGACGGCTAAATTTATTTTGGATGGTGAAAAGCATATGGATTTCCAACGTGCAGTTATTAGTGGCTCCTCTGAATATCGAATCAATAACGAGGTAGAAGTTGCTAACATATTTTTGTTGGACTAATAGACAATATTTAAGACTGTGCACTTTCAGAGCGTCTCAAGCAATACTTATCTTAACAAGTTGGAAAAACTGGGTATTAATGTAAAGGCCAAAAACTTTCTGGTGTTCCAAGGCGCTGTAGAAAACATTGCAATGAAAACTCCCAAGGAACGCACTGCGCTTTTTGAAGAAATCAGTGGGTAAGCAACTGCAGTGATATTTCCCTGATCGAATTTGTTATTAAAATTTTCTTTTTTCCAAGCTCGGGCTTGTTAAAGGATGACTACAATCGCCTTAAGCAAGAAATGATTGTTGCCGAGGAGGAAACACAATTTACGTATCAAAAGAAAAAGGGCATTGCTGCCGAGCGGAAGGAAGCCAAGCATGAGAAAATGGAAGCAGAACGCTATACACGCTTGCAGGATGAATATGTTCGCAATTTAAATTCAATTGTTTTTCTGTATTATAATTTATTTTTTCTTATCTTACAGAATGAAAAACAAGTCGAATATCAATTATTTCGTCTGTTTCATGTTGAAAAGGATATACAAAAGTACAACGCCGACTTAGAGATTAAACAGCAGGAGCTGAAAGCTGTGGAACTTCGCAAAGAGGCAGCTGATGAAGTACTCCGTGAAAAGAAGAAGGACGCGGGAAAAATAACAAGGGATTTGGCTAGGATTGATCAGGAGATACGTGAATTTGAGACGCAACTTAATAAACGACGTCCGTTATACATAAAAGCAAAGGAAAAGGTTGCGCATTGCAAGAAAAAGCTTGCGTCCTTGCACAAAACCTTAGAGACAGCGCGCGAAGCTGATAATGCTCACCAGTTGGATATACAAAAGTTGGAAAAGCAATTAAGCGATGTGGAAGTATTAAAGAAGCGTTTTGAGGATGAGATCGAGAATGAGTCACAACGACGTGGCAAAAGCGTCAATATGGAGGAGGGACTGGTTCAGGAATATGATCGCCTTAAGCAGGAAGCAGAAGCAACTGCTACACAATACCGCTCCGAGTTGGACTCGGTTAATCGTGAACAGAAATCCGAACAAGACATGCTTGATGGTGAAACCAATCGTCGTGCGTCTGTGGAAGAGTCCTACAAGAAGTTATCATTACAGCGAGAAGAGGCTGTCAAGCGGCGGGACAAACTAATGGATCATATTAAATCCTCTCAAGCAGCTTTGGAGGAACAAAATCGTATCAAGGATGAGCTGCGACGTGATGTAGGTAGCTCTAAAGAAAAAATTGCCGAAAAGCAGCGCGAATTAGAGAATGTGCGAGATCAGTTGGGTGACGCAAAGAGTGACAAGCATGAGGATGCTCGTCGTAAGAAAAAACAAGAGGTTGTCGAACTATTCAAAAAACAAGTGCCCGGCGTCTATGATCGAATGATTAACATGTGTCAGCCGACTCACAAGCGCTACAACGTTGCTGTCACCAAGGTCCTAGGCAAATTTATGGAAGCCATCATCGTGGACACCGAGAAAACAGCTCGCCATTGTATTCAGGTTTGTTAATATGATTTTGTTCTTAGGGAAAATAGACTTTTAAATTAAACTCTTTTGCAGATCCTAAAAGAACAAATGCTGGAGGTGGAAACTTTCTTGCCGCTAGACTACTTGCAAGTAAAGCCACTCAAGGAGCGACTGCGCAACATAAGTGAGCCGCGCAATGTGCGCCTGGTCTTTGATGTGCTCAAGTTCGAGCCCCAAGAGATCGAACGTGCCGTATTGTTTGCCACTGGTAATGCACTGGTGTGCGAAACGCCAGAGGATGCCATGAAGGTTGCCTACGAAATCGATCGATCGCGTTTCGATGCACTTGCATTGGATGGTACATTCTACCAAAAGTCCGGTTTGATCTCTGGTGGCAGTCATGATTTGGCACGTAAGGCCAAACGCTGGGACGAAAAGCATATGGCACAGCTGAAGATGCAGAAGGAGCGCCTTAATGAGGAGCTTAAGGAACTGGTTAAGAAGTCACGCAAACAGAGCGAACTTGCAACTGTAGAGTCACAGATCAAAGGCCTAGAGAATCGTCTTAAGTACAGTATGGTGGATTTAGAGTCATCGAAAAAGTCAATAAGCCAATACGACAGCCAGTTGCAGCAAGTGCAGACTCAGCTAGATGATTTTGGGGTATGTTTTAAACAAAATCAATTATTAAACAATACTAAATATATATTCTTTGCTTTGTAATTATAGCCTAAGATAAACGAAATCGAGCGACGTATGCAGGAACGCGAGGAACACATACAAGAGATCAAGGAGAATATGAATAATGTTGAGGACAAAGTGTTTGCCGCTTTCTGCCGCCGGTTGGGTGTTAAAAACATACGACAATACGAGGAGCGTGAGCTGGTTATGCAACAGGAGCGGGCACGCAAACGTGCCGAGTTTGAGCAGCAAATCGATGGTATTAACAATCAATTGGACTTTGAGAAGCAAAAGGATACCAGAAGTAAGTTTTAAATTCATAACAATTAATATCGGTTAAGTATATACATTAACTAACAAATAACGCTTATAGAGAACGTTGGTCGCTGGGAACGCAGCGTTCAGGATGAAGAAGATGCGTTGGAAGGCTTAAAAGCGGCGGAGGCGCGTTATTTACAGGAAATGGATGAGGAAAAAGAGAAAATGGAGAAATTTAAACAAGAGAAGCAAGCTAAAAAGCAGGCAGTCGATGACATGGAAGAGGACATTTCGAAAGCTCGTCGAGATGTAGCGAATCTGGCGAAAGAAATACACAATGTTGGCAGCCAAATGTCATCAACGGAGTCCAAAATCGAGGCCAAAAAGAACGAAAGGCAAAACATATTGCTGCAGGCTAAAGTGAGTATTATACAAAACGTAATTAGTTCTAGTTTTTTTTTTAAAATAACTGTCTCTTTATTAAGACCGATTGCATTGTGGTGCCTTTGCTTAGAGGCTCCCTGGACGATGCAGTGCGCCAAAGTGAAGTGGATAGTCTGGAACCATCGACGTCTATGATGAACGACAATCTGTAAGGAAACTTTGCTGCATGCCTTATCAAAATATCGCAATAACAATAAAAATTTATTTCACTGTAGCATTGAGGTAGACTACCGATCGCTGCCGCGTGAACTGTGCAAACTTAAAGATGACTCCGCTTTCAAAAAGACCAACGAGCAGCTTCAAAAGGATCTGCAAGCTAAGCTGGATATTCTTGAGCGCATACAGACGCCCAATATGAAGGCCATGCAAAAGTTGGATCTTGTTACAGAAAAAGTGCAGTCTACAAACGAAGAATTTGAGAATGCTCGACGAAAAGCCAAAAAGGCTAAGGCTGCATTCGAAAAGGTCAAGAATGAGCGATCGTCACGATTTGTGCAGTGTTGTCAGCATATATCTGATGCCATTGATGGTATTTACAAGAAATTGGCACGCAATGAAGCTGCCCAGGCATACATTGGACCCGACAATCCCGAGGAGCCATACCTGGATGGCATCAATTACAATTGTGTGGCTCCTGGTAAACGCTTCCAACCTATGAGCAATTTGAGTGGAGGTGAAAAAACGATTGCGGCACTTGCTTTACTCTTCTCTACACACAGGCAAGTCGGATCTATATTTTTTGCTATATGCATATAAACAATAAAGAATATTTACTTTTTAGCTATCATCCAGCGCCATTCTTTGTGCTTGACGAGATCGATGCCGCTTTGGATAACACAAATATTGGCAAAGTCGCTTCGTATATAAGGGATCACACAACCAATTTGCAAACAATTGTTATATCACTTAAGGAGGAGTTTTATGGTCATGCTGATGCGTTGGTCGGCATTACACCAGCGGTATGTGATATAATTTCCTTTAACTAACCAAATTCTACAAATGAATTTTTACTTTGCAGGAGGGCGATTGTCTTATATCAAATGTCTATATTATTGATTTGACTTGCTACGAGGATAAATGAGTAAAACACTTTTCATGGACCTAATCATAAGATTTAATTTATAAACGATTTATCAGACAAAAAGTTTCAATTTCCATTTAATAAACTAATTCCCATATACCAATATTAAAAGTGACTCGACTTTATACTCCAATGCTAAGAACTAAGGCTCTTTTAATGTTGCGGCTTAAAATTATGCTTTACAATTTGAGCTCTTCTGCAACTTGTGGGTATTATGGATGCAAAAGTATGCTTTGCTTTCTTTGTTGGCTTACTATCGCACAACATAGCGTCTTTAATGTTGCGCCCTAAAAGTATGCTTTGAAGTTTGAGATTTTCTCCAACTAGTGGAAAAAATTTATTTTACGGTAGATCTCAAAAGTATGCTTTATTTCTTCGATAAGTTTACTATCGCAAAACATAGTCCCTTTAATGTTGCGCCCTAAAAGTATGCTTTTTAGTATGAGCAGTTCGGCAACTATTTTGCATCATGAATTTTATGGTTGATCCCAAAAGTATAATTCAGTTCCTCGATTAGTTTACTTACGCACAGAAAGCCAAATAGTCAGGAATAAAATTAAAACATGAATTTTATTTTAAAATAGTTTCTGCAACTTTAATAATTTCCTTTATAGGACTTCTGTTGGTAGGTTGGTTGTACTGTACTGTAAGTTTGATTGTTGAAAAAAAATCATAGGCATGTAGTAGGTATGAAGTGGTGATGATAATGTTTGTGTATGTGTGAATGTGCCATACATACTAGATAAGCAAGTATATACATCATAATCATAAACAAATGTAAAACAACTGGGTTTTGTTTTTTTTTTTAATAAGTTTCAATATTTACTTTTCTCTTTTTTTCTCTCTCTTTTCTTCATGTAAAAAACTTGTATTTCTTGATGAACAAAAACAAACAATTTGATTATTCAGTTTCCTTTTTTTTGTGTTTTTTGTATAATATTTTTATAATAATCATTTCAAACAGATAAATATAGTAACCTCTAGCTGGTGCTGGCTGTTGTTTTGGCTATTCTTATTTTCTCTTTTTTTTATATATAAATAAAAGCAAAGAGCTTAGTTCTGTAAAGGCTGCTACGGCATTCATAAGCTGTAACTATTCGTATTAATACAATTGATGTGTGTTGAGGGAGGCTTATTGGGGCTTTGTGTGTGTGTGTGTGTTAGGGAGTATGTGTCAAAAATAAGAGTATTGCTAATCGATTAATAGAATTTTCAATCAGGTTTTGGCTTATGCACTTTAAATGATGTTGTAAAAACTTTATACATACAAACTAAAATATATATATTATATATATATATATATATATATACAATTGACTTTGTAAAATACAAAGATTGTTGTATTATAATTTAACCGTTTTGTTATGTATGTGGCTGTGTTGTTGGTTTTTGAGTTTTTGGGCTTGGGGAGAGTTTGGGTAGGTAGTCTTGTATGTGTATGTGTGTATGGTACTTCATCATATCATCAATCTCATCATCATTATAATCAATATAAATAATATATATATATATTGTTATTATCATCAGGGCCTGCTGTCCTTGTGTTGTGCTTTCATGTGTTTGGTAGTGTGGCTTCTGCTGTTGTTGTAGTTGTTGTAGTTGTAATTGTTGTAGCTGTTGTTGTTGTTGTGTGTATTGTTTCATTATTGTTGCTCCATTTGCTAGTGTCTAAATCATCTGTTTGTTTCTTTTTTATTGTTTTTGTTTTGTGTTTGTAGTTATTCACTGAATTTCAGCTTTTCAATGCGCCTTTATTACTGCAAAATACAAAAAACAATCAATAAATAAAGAAATAAGTTAGTTTTAGTAAAATTAACGAAAATTGACAAATGACAAATGAGATCAACGTCGCCAGGATCTCATTTTCCATGCTTGATAATTGCGTAATTTACATGAATTATTTGCAGCACGATCGAGACTGCGGGGCCTAAGGCAATGATATTCTTTAAATTAAACTCCAACTAACTTGAAAATCGCAACGCAATGCTGGGTAAAACTTCATTTTGGCTACTTACATTGAAACGTATTTAAGGCTATCACAGTGTATCTTATACTCCATTGCAGTTGTTAGAGGTATATTTAATATCCTGCGTAACGTATCACGGATACGTGTTGTACTGGTCATATCAGTGGCAGTCCGATTCCATACTGATAAGCTATCCTCCTGCATGATACAAGAGAACGAAATCATTATTATTATTATGTTTACGCTCGAATGTATGTGAAAAATGCCTGAAAGCCATTATCATTGGGTATGCGCAGCGATTGGGGAAGAAAAAATGCTTTGTTTTGTGTTTTTCTTGTTTAATAATTTTTATTTTTCAATCAATCAATGTAAGTAAATCATCTTGATGTCTGTTTCAATTGAGAATGTGTAATGAAATTATAATACAATAAATTGGATTTCTAACACAAATGCCCAAAAAACACAAAAACATCTTAATGTCGAAAAAAAAATCTGTTTTCTTTTTATTTTGCAATTTTTTCGCACTTGAAATTTGTTGACTCGTTTCGCGTTTTTTTTTTTTATATTATTATTTTATTCTCATTTTGTTCATCGTTTCTTTATATATTTATAATTATGTATGTATATAAGACTAACACTTAATTGTAATATTTATTTGTTATCTTTCTCTTTTTTTTTTTCAATAATTAACTAAATTGTCTAAAGAGGAAAAAATATATATAGAGTTGTACATATATGTATGTAATGTAATGTAGATGAAAGAAGATGTTTTAAATATGAACTTTTACACGGCTCTTTTGTTGTTTGTTTGTTTTTTTTTTTTCATATATATATTTTGTATATACTTTTTTGTTTTGTTGTTATAATTATTATTATGTATTTGAGTTTTTAAACATTTCTTTAACAATTATGAGTATTTGCTCAAAAACTTGAGTTGAACCGTATTTGTTGTGTTATTATATAATAATTGTTTAATAAGTTTTGATTTAATGTTGTTTTGTTGTTCGTGTATGTGTGTGTGTGCAACTAAATGATTTTCATTCGCTTTGTTTAATTTAATTTATCTTTTCGTATTTATTTTTAGTTATTTATGTATGTATATATATGTATATATATTTGGAGGCGTTTTTAGGCATTTTTTGTGGTTTGTTTATACGCTTTTCAATTGCACATTGATATTTTAATATTTTGTAAATATAAAACATTTTTTAGAGTAGCAATTTATTTTATTTGTTTTTGTTGTTTTCATTTTTGCTAATTCATTTTATATATATATATTTTTATTTTATATATAAATATTCATTTGTTTATGCTCATGTTGTTAATTGTTCTTACTGTGTTCCACTTGTTAATCATGTTCTCAGTATTATTGCTTTTTTGAATATACATACACATACACCATGTGATTCCCCTTTAATCCAATATTCATTTCATTGTGCGTGTGTATTCGTGTATCTGTGTATATTTTTCAAGTATTTTTAAGTGCTAAATTGTTAATATATTTTATTGCCGTCGTTATTATTATTATTATTATTATTAGATATATTGTTTTAGTTATGCCGTTTTTTTTTCCTTTAATATTTTAATTATTTTTTTGCTGATTGCTGTTGGAGTGTTTGAAAATGCTTCGATATGCCTGGAATTATTGTTGTTGGTAAGTAAACTGTTCCCAATGCAATCGCATTACATTGGGCGAACACATCATTATCATTATCATTAACATCATTATCATCATCATGTTGCATACAGTGCGAGTGTGCCACAAAAGCCAATTTCATGCTGAGCATTTTTACAAAAAAAAAAAATATGAATTCGGACTCAATTTTTTTTTTTTAGTATTCTCAGCATGTAATTGGCTTTTATTATTGTTGTTGTTATCTATTGTTTAATTGGGCATTCTCTTTAGAGAACTTTGTTGAATTTTATTCAATTTTAAAGTACACAATTTTACGAGTCTGAAACAAATTGTTCTTTTTTTTTAATTTTTCTTTTTATGGGTTTTATGAAACTCACTTTCTAATTATTTTAATTTTTTTTTAATTGTATTGTTTTTTTTTTATTATTTAATATTTATGCATATAAATATTGAAATTATGTAACTATTTAATTATATTAAAATTCTAATGTTTATTAATTGAACTTCTGCGCTTAAATTGTTTTAATTTTTTCTTTGTTTTTTTTAGGTATTTTTTTTTTTAAATTTTTGTTGCTTCATTTGTCATTTATTAAAGGTGAAATATTAAACAAGTTTTGTACAAATTGTTAAAAGGTAAAGCATAATTATAATAATAATAATAGTAAAAGAAAAACTAATTGGCAATTTATAGTTGTAGTGGTTTTTTTTTGTATTTTGTTTCAATTTTATTTATTGCGAATTAAAACTTAAGACTAAGGCTAACTAATTAGTTTAACAATATAAATAACAAACAAAATAAACTAATTTATTTATTAGGCGCGGCATAATTTTGAGCGTGGCAGAAGACAAAAATAAAAAAAAAATCAAACTAAATTCATAAAACATATTTATGTATAAAATTAAGCTGGTTTAATTTTTGCCTTGTTTGCGGTTTGTGTTCATGTGAAAGTGGAAGAAATGCGATTTATGTAGAAAACTAAAATATACATATATATATTTATATCTGTCTGTATGTATGTATGTGTTTGTAAGCCGTTAACAGTATAAGTACATACATATGTATCATATTTTTGTTTGTTTTTTTCTTTGTAATTCATTATATTGTATATGTTGTATATATAATATAATTACTTAATATTTCGTTATAATGTACAAAAGTTTTTTTTTTTTGTTTTTTGAGAAGAAAAACGTGCAATTTTTTTTCAGGAAAAGTTTGAATATGAACAACAAGGCTTTTAATAGCTTAGAAAATTTGATCTTATAGAGTAGGAAACTGTATTTAGCACGCTTAATAAATACACACACACAAAAACTAAAATATTTGTAAATATATTTAATCCTTTTTATACTTTTAGTAATGACAAATTTGACGCTAATTGTTTGTTGGTTTGTTAATTATATATATATATATTTTTTGTTGTTGTTTATCTTTATCTATTGGTTTATATTTTCGCACAACATTTACATTTTGTTATTAGCAAGCTAAATTTGAAAAATGTACAATTCTAGTTTCGGTTTTGCGACAAGTTTATAGATTATTTCTGAATGTAGAAAAAACGCATTTCCTATGCTTACACACATCTACACGTATATATATATATACATACGCAAAGAATTTCATTTATTATTGTATTAAATTGTATTTCAAAAATCTACTTAATAAAATTGTGTTTTTTATTTTGTTTTCTTTTAGTTTATCGTTTGTTGTTGGTTAACATTTTGTTTAAGGTTCTTGTTTTTACTATCTTTATATATATATATTTGTTTTATTTGTTTATATATATATATATATGTATAACATCACATTATAATAATTACTAATTAATAGTTTTATTTTGCTTTTATTTCGTTTATAAATGTAGTTAATGCACACAATTACTAAATGTTGTAATAAATATTATTTCTTTTTGTTTTATTAGTTTAGTTTAGTTTAGTTTTTAATGATCAAAAAACGTATAATTTTGTTGTTGCTGCAGTTGTTGTTATTATTATTTGTACACAAAATTTAATATAATAATAATTATAATGACTATTTACATGAGGGAAATTTCCAAATAATACGACTACAAATTGCTGGCGACAATATAGCATATATTAAATAGCAAATTATTAGATCATGAGAGCATTCTGCACACCAATACATTGAAATGGCAACACGTGCCAGGACTATCTATTAGGCCAGAGCCTGTTACTCTGCTTGCCCCCGCAGAGGCTCCGCAAATTAAATTATACCCTTTTGGCCACGCAGGCACAGATAGTCAGAATATCTACAATTTCATTTGCAAGCTGTTAGGCATAGCCTTGAGTTTTCCCCTACTCATTTTCCCCAGTTTTCATCTTTTTCACACCACAACGCACCGCATCGCACGCGTTAATTAGTCTGTCGTGTTGCCTTGTTGTTTTTCCTTTCCGGTCCTGAAGCTCTCGGCATAGTTGGGCTTCCTGCTACCTGCTGTCATCTGGCTGCTTAAGTTTTTGTTGGTTTTCTTTTTTTTTTTTCATCTGCAAGCGAAACATGAATAAAACGAATAAGTTGAATTTACAATTGGTTTGCATAAAGTTGCCTTTGCCTTTTGTATGCGTGTGTGTGTGTGTGTTTTTCTTTGCCTCGTAACTTCAACCTCCCCCAACACCCTAGAAAACCCTCTGGCATGCATCTAATCCGTTTGGTTAGTCACAAAACCAGCTGCAAAGTTCTTGCACAGTTGCACAGTGTGCGCCTGAAAGTAGGCAATGCGACAAACGAGCTACGGAAACGGAATTATGAATGTGGCAATGTCTCTGACACACGTACGTGTGTGTGTGTGTGTGTTTGTTTGTCTTTGTGTGGACGTTTCAAATAGGTCAAGCAACAGGATATCACACTCGCGATATCCTTCTACCCACGATTTCTTGTGGATATGCTTTAGTTGCGGTTATTCAATATTAGGACGATTAGGTGCATATGCACTCGTGTGCGTGTGTGTGTGTGTGTGTGTGTTAACGACAACCATGACATTGTCATTTCCCTCCGTAGACTTGGTCACACTAGTCTACAGTCTGGGTCATGTTGCCTACAGATATTTCTCTATCAGAGATTCTCTAAAGAATATTTTACTTAGAGCTTGCTTTCGTTTGCAGGTTATCCAGATAACATACAATTTGCATATTTCCATGAAATTTCTGGCTGACTGAGCAACAAGTAAATAAAATAGTGCTGTTTTTTTTATTATTATTAGACTTCTGCGTGTCTGTAAAAATGGATTGCATAATGCAACGATTATCTCAGAGTTTCTGCCTTATCTTCTGCAACCCACGTTCAACAACTTGTTGTTCTGGCCGCGTGCTAGAATTTTTCATTAACGGCATTCTTTAGTTTCTTATTTAATTTGGTGGCCGACAGCGACGCCAAGAAAAAAGGCATCAGGCCAAAAATGACATCAGCTGTTGCTATGTTGCTATGCGCCAGCCACATTTGCGTCATCGGAGACGCCACAACGCCACCGCCAAATGCTGATGACGATGCCAACGCGTCGATTGCAGTAACAGCGTCGACAATATCAATTTGGCATATTCATTGGAAATTCCCAAGTTTAGCCCACACATAAGGGCAGACATAATCACACCAACTAGATAACAAAAAAAAGCGTAGTAAATGTCAAAACGCATCCTGGCGCATAACTAATTGGATTTTAAGCTCAATACAAACTAATACACACACACACACACACACTCATACACGTAACTGTTTAAATTACTAGCACTTCAATTTGTGTGTTACAAGCTGAAAAGCTATTTTTGGAGTGTATTGCCTAATTGGACTTGAAATAGATTTTCCTTTCACGTAGACTATTAATAGCCGAGTGTTTAGACTTAAAGTATAGATTACTTTTCAATCATTTTAATGTTAAATAGAATTATTAGTTGTGCTTTATTTTGTTGTCTAAAAATAGAAATAGAAACGACAAACCACAACTTGAATATTCGAGTGAATTGAGTTATTCAAAGGGACGGCCAGAAGAATCGTTTAAACATAATTAAACTTGCAATCCTTACTGGCCTTAACAGAGCCAGAGCCAGAGCCAGAGCTCGTTTCCGGTTCAAGTGAATGCTGAAAAACTAACAAAAAGTTAAGAGATTAACGAAGATTGACAACGCAGCAGGAGAGCTAAGATGGCGGAGAGCATCATCAATGGGCGCATTGACGGCACACTGACTTTGACATGACAGTTTAATTGAGGGGACAGCAGCAGCCTTGCACTTGTCAAAGTTGCTCCAGTTGTCAAGTTGATGTTAAAAGGCGTTGGCGAGTGTTAAACGTGGAGCCAAAGTGAAAGAAGTGAAAAGAAGGCGAAAGCGAGGAAAATATGTAAATTAGTTTGATTGGGCCAATGGGTGGGTTCGGTTCGGTTCGGTTCGTTGGTTGCTTTTCTGCTGGCTGGCTGTGGACTTAATTTAAAATTTATGACTTTGGTCTAGCTAAAAAAAAAAAACAAAAAGAAAAACACACAACACAGCCAATTTCTGATGGGGCTTAGAGCAGCTCGATTTGCTTTAAATGGTTTAATTTGTTTGTAACTGTGCGCAAACAATTGAGCAGCACTGTTTTAGTGTATATATATATATATATATATGGAGGATACAGGAAATATGCAAAGCTCTTGCTTGACAAAGTGAAAGGGTTGCTAAGCCAGAGCAGTTACCCTTACTTGATTGGTCAGTGTGGTGTGTGATGAAACAGGTAAATTGAGAAGCCCACACACACACACCCACACACCCACACACGCACACCAACTAAATCTCTTTTGAGGTTCCGGTTCAGGTGTATTCAACTCTTGGCTCGTGCTAGGGATTTGCGGCAGTATTGCTCTTTTATCCCAGTCCCCACACCCACTCTTTCCCCTGTGTTTGTGTGTGTTTCGTGTCTTTTCCTTTATGCGACCCAAAGGCTGCACTCTCAAAGCTGTACCACAGTATGCGCATCTCTTTCTCTCTCTGTCTCTTTCTTTTGCTTTTGGTCAATGACAGATGTGCATTGAGCAATGCTGCATATTTAACTCAATTAGAGTGCGGACTGGTAACGACCGCACTAACTAACACACCAACACCCACACACACATAGACAGAAAGACATTCTGACAATAAATGGCGCGTGCAACAATCAAGGACATTGCATTGATGGCAAATTGTGTCTGTTGGACAACAATAGCAACATTATAAACCGCAAAACGCATTGATGAAATTGCATAACCCTACTCAAACACCCAGACACACGCACCTGCTTAAAACGACAAAACCTCTGCTGTTGCTGTTAACATATGCAAATTAGCCAGCCAGGTGTTTAGCACCCCATATATATGAGGTACATACAGTACCACAAATACACCCACTGTATGTTTGGGTGTGTTCGTAAATGGATTATCGATATAAAACGTCAGTGTCATTCGCGTCATTGCAAACAAATCCCAAGAAATTTATCAGTGTCAGTCGTGCGCAGCATTGCGCTATTAAAATCAGCAGCTGCAAGTCCTTTGATTTACAATTCGTAATCCGGCGCAAAAAGACAGCAACAAAAAAAATCTGAAGCGGTTTGTGCCGCGATATACCCTGTGAAAAATGAGCAATGAACGAGATAAAGGAACTGACCTAATTATTTACTCAAATATTTAATCAGGTAACACTAACAAGCCTATTTTAACTGTAAACGCTCTGGTCACACTCAAACGCAAGCGTATGTACTTATTTCGTCAACACACAAACATTAATCACCAGATTTTAAAGCTTTGATTAACCGTCTTTCTCCCTAAGCACATGCATATACTAAATCATCTTAAGAACTTAACGACAATGCTGCTAAGCTGATCAAATTAAATCATCTTAAGCTTAACATTGTAGCCAAATGTAAAAGCTTAAACCCAAGATCTGAGAGGGTGCAGAAGAGAGAGAGAGAGAGAATGGCAAAGTTTAATCCGTTACAGTGGATATGGAAACTAGTAAAGTGACAGCGAAACTAAATAGCAGAGCTAGTACACTAGAACTGCTGATAAGAACAATCGACTGCTGTTACAGCACTGGCACTAAAACTATTACAAACAAACGGGACAACAATAGTTGCGCACTCTCTCGCTGTTGCTCTTTCACACTTTAGCTTGACGCCCGCCCTCTGGCTCTGGGCAATTGCTGTGTCCCCAGTGTACACGTAAACCAATTTTAACGTTTTAACTTTTTGCTTGGGTTTTCAGCATAGTCCGACACACACACACGCACACACACAAAAACATTTGTATAATGGTGCGTTAGTGTGTGCGTGTGTGTGTGTCTATGTGGATATTATGCTCTGGCATGTTTGTTTACAATGCTTTTATGTTTGCACAAATGACGTCCGCTTCTCGGACCACGTGCCGTTTGCCCACAAGCAAAATACACATATTCACACCCACACACACACACACATAGGGTCCTAACGGAATGTTGCTTACACAAGCGCGTTTGTTGTCTATGCTGACAATACCCTATAAACTAATAAAATGCCTTAAAATGTATATATGTCAAACTATGTTTTTAGTAACAAGCATTTGTTGTTGACAAATTTACTAAACTGTGCAGAAATTATTGTTAATTACGATATTATTAAAACTTTTTAACTCAAATTGCCTAATTACTGGGTAACTCATATATCTAGCATTGCGGCACTTTATCTAAGATGATTTGTTTGTTTGTTTGTGCGTATCTGCGTATGTGTGTGCAAAAGAGATAGCTTAAGTATTTCATAAGAGAGTTATCCTGTTATTCTGTATGTAGGTGTGAATGTGTGTGTATAATGTTGTATCTGTGACTTATTGTTATGCTGCCACAGTGCCCAATTTATGACTCGAGGTCGGCTTCAATGGCTTTCAAACCGAAGCAAGCAAGCCAACAAAGCCAAACTTCAGCAGCTCCCAGCTTCACCCTCAACAGCGCGCACAGTGGGACCTTAAAATAGACACAAGCCAAACTGGCTGTTGAGTGTTTGCGCTCTTGGCACTCTCTCTCTCTCTCTCTTTCTTGCCCTTTTGCTATGTAAAATAGAATGCGAAATGTGATGCGAAAAGGAAGAACAAAAAAAAAAACAAATGTTGCAGCTCGTTGTCTAAACCTAGGACTGCCATAAATACATTGGGTCTTAGTCTCTGGAGCACCCGCTCTTCACTCTGGGATTAAAATGGCAGCATCTTAACTCGGCTATAGTTAAGGATATGCCATTGCTCTGCTCAAGTGGAGAATGGGTTGCCCGTTCACCCAGCTCCCTTTTGCACTCTTTCACTTCAATGTTTCATTAAAAGTTGCCAACTTATGCGATTTGCTTTAAGCTGCCTGTTTGCTGCATGCTCGCTGTTTATTAAATCAATTTTGTCTACGGGCTTTTAAATTGGCTTTTAAGATCTGTGTGGCTGGTCTGCCTGTCTCTCTCTCTGTGTGTGTGTGTGTGTGTGTGTGAGACGGCGTGGTGGCTCGTGGCAATGTGGCAATGTTTATGCAAAAATGTTGCATAAATTATGATACAAAAAGTGCTGCATACTTTTTTTTATTATATTTTTTGAATACAGAATTTGCCAGCACAGAAGAAAAGCGAGAGAATATGCGTGAGTGTTTGGGCTTGTTGGTGACAAAAGACAACAACAACAACAACGGCAAGCAGGTTGTTAATTTATGAGCAGGCAAATGCTGGGCGCTGACGTCACCTGCTGCTTGTGGCAAGCAAAGAGCTATACAATTTAAATATTGTCTTCACTCATTTTCTTAAATTTTATTTCCAAATTTAGCACGTCTCTGCATACACCTATTCACAAAACACACCAACACACACACACACACTTGCACATTAACACAGACGTGGCAGGCGTCGCCATTTTGTACAAAGAAGGAGTTTGCTTGAAACGAGTTTCATTTGCCCCGCCCCGCACACACGCACACCCTCTCTCCGTTCTTCGGTGTTCGTTGTCATGTGCGTGTTAAATGCAAGTTTCCGATAAAAATAAAAGAAAGCAAAGGAACAGGGAAACAAAAACCCCGCACAATGGCGCCCAGGAAGCGACAAGGCAATCTTTAGCCTAATAGCTATAAAACAAACATTAAAGCCGAAGCCAAAGAAGAAATGCTTTTAAACATGTTGGGGTTGCTCAAATATGAGATAACAAGAATATAATTTTAATACACACGAACACATACATATATATCCTGTAACTGCTTGATACTTAGAAAGCTTTTGTTAGAAGACTTTCGTTGACCTTCGGCTAAGGACTAAGGACTGACGATAACTCCATTAACCGTTAAAAACATTGTTTATATAGTTAATTCAAGTGGCAATTAATACACAGCCAATGGCATTGTGCTACAGGGTATAATGTGAACTTGATCGAAAGTTTGTTGGCCAACTTGAAATGCTGGCAACAACTGGCCGCGTTCATTATTCAGCTAGCGATAAGTAGATTTTTGCTTAAGTAACTTTTACGGCCAAGACTAGGAAAACAAAAGATTCGAAAACGTCACGCCAGCTGCAGAGTAACGAATTTAGATCGTAAATCATAAGAAATTCAATGTAGAACAGACATTGCGTATACGTCATGGGGTACAAAAAAGCATCCAGCTACGCTTTCGACTCAATTACACAGATATATATATAATATAAATTGTAAGCAGGTAAAGGTAAATGATGTCAGCTTATCGAACTAATTAATCATGTTTTACAATAAAGAGTAAAATACGCAAAATTCGTTTGTAAACCTTTTCAAACCGAATCGTATGAGCATTGAAATCATTTAATTGAATCTGCCTGTCGCATTTTGCATACTGAAATTTGGTTAAATGTCAAAGTTCAATGAGATTGCCGTAGATTGATGAGTTTCGGCTTCGGATTAAAGCATATTAAATATACGAAAATGCAGTTAAACGTTTTACTGTAAATCAATATGGCAAGAGCCAGCTGCAACAGTTGCGAATTAAATTAAGCTGCTTGCAGCACTCACAGTCAAAGAAGAGAGACGACAAGAAAAACAAATGCTTTGATGAATGCCTTGCCTAAAGCTCTATATCCTTATTGCCATTGTCTGAGTTGGAGCAGAAACGATGTGGATTACACTGTGTGCTGAAATCTGAGTAGGTTGCCGGTTTGTGTGGGGCAATTTTAGATTGTTGCAACTGAACAGACAATGCTTTTGCCATTTTGTGCAAACGGAGCAACTCAATTAGTGGCACTGGAATACACAAACACACACACACACAAACACACACACACACACACAATCCAATGCAGCGAAAGGAATGGGAAGCAGCAAAGAACGGATACTAAGTTGAGTTGTTCGCTCTTTATTACATTTAAAAGTCTCCTACGTTACTTTTACCTGCACAACTGGTATGCTTTTGGCAATTAATAAACTAACTAACTCTTTAAACTTGGGCATTTAGTAACGGTTTTTGGCAAGATATATATACACAACAAATCCAGTGGGCAAAATGTATTCATTAGGCGCAACATGAACTTTGGCCCACTTTTAAGTCCCTTGCCGTGTGTGTGTGTGTGTGTGTTTGCACACACTTGATGTTGCACGTACTTTAGCCAAAAAGTTTTTTTTTTTTCTTTTCTACTTTTGCTGAATTTTACGCCAAGCTGTTGCTAGTTTGGCATGCAAACGGCATCACGTAATACTTCTTACACAACTTGTAGTACAGAACAACAACAAAAAAAAAAACTATATACATAAATAAAAAGATGTGTATGTACATACTAGATGTATAGTACTTATGTATATCGGCTAGGTGTATCCATTAAGAAAAGGATATAATAAAGTTAAGCTTGTGTAACAGGCAGATCAATAATTTGATTAATATTCAAATCAGCTAGAAACATAAATTTGATTGTGTTTTTCATTTTTCTTTCTGTGTATTGGAACGTGCTTTCGATCGGCTAATATTCAATCGAATGGGCGTGGTGTTAAGCACACAATACCAACAAGCAATAAGAATAAAAATGTGAAATGGCCAAAAAAAAAAAAAGTGAAGCTGACGAAAACTGGAAAACTGTTTGCCACTCGGCAGCAACAGCAGCAAATTGGAATGCAAAACTCGTTATTGCAGCGTTGCGAGGGCTTCAGCCCTTGGGGTTGTTGGCCCAAGCGATAAATGTGGAAATTGTGCATTGAAATTGGCCAAAGAACCAAAAACAAAACGCATATGGCGAATGAAAGAAAGAGTTTTAATAGCAATTTCGTTGCGTAATTAAAATGCTTTTGCGACGCATAACTATCATAAATATTGAGTGAACAGCTGATAGAGCGAGTTCAGGTGTGTGTGTGTGTGTGTTTGTGTGTACATTTATCTTAGTTTGCATATCATTAGGCATTCTGGTCAGCGTCATTCAACAAGGTCACAAGCATCGTCAGCATTACACTTTGCACTTAAAGAAACATTTTCGCATGTCAGTTAACTGACAAATTTCCAACAGTTTCTAAATATATATACAGTAATAGCACAGCGAAATGTTTTTGTTCTCATACTGCAATCAGTTTAGAATTGTTTGCAAGTTGCATGTTTAACAGTTTTTAATGAACATAATTTAAAATTCACTTCAGCACTTTGGTAATCTAGTACAAAAAAGATGCTTAATTGAAATTCCAAAAATCTAAAGAGCTACAAAATCATTTATTTATATATGTTCTCAGTTTGTGTTTGTACTCTAGGAAATGAGACATCGTATATATATATATATATATTCTGTACATTTAATTTAAATCAAATTAGTTTCACACTCATATTTTTGCAATCAATGTAAGCTGGAAATAATTTTTAGAGAACTGAGAACAAACAAATTGCCCCTTGTCAATTGGCGGTCACAGCTTGGGTGCAGTGTATTTGTGTGTGATTCACCGGAAGATGGCAATTCGAATAGCTAAAATGTGAATAATAATACTTCAATATGTATATAATGACTCGACGAATCGCGTTTGCAATTGTGTTTGAAAAATAATGTGTTATGTAAAAAGTACACGTCAATGCGAATTGAGCGTAACATTTTATTTTCATGCCAATTTGGCAAATTTAACGATACAATAATAATAATAATAATAATACTGATAAGAGCATGTATAGAATTCAATACAAATACCCATATAGATTTAGGTCAAAAAATAACAAAACGATTCTTTTTTATTACAATTTCGTTTTTGTTTGCTGTTCCAGTTTTCTGTTCTGGTTTGCAGCGCATGAAAGTACATCATGCAAATTGATTGCACTGTGACTGACATCAAGTATTTGCATAATTAAAATCGGCTGTCGGCCAAACAATTTAACACCAAACGCATGCCACACATCGAGTGAGAGGGGAAGTAATAAATCAGCTCTCACCATGCATTCGCGCTGCAGCTGTGTGAAAAAAATCGATAAACATTTGAAGCACAGTGTGCAGCAAGAGAAATGTTTTGAGTTTTTTAAACAACCAAGTCTTGTTTGATTATTCCTGATTGATATTAACCAGTAAATCGGTTTCAATTGCTTTGTGCATTGAAACGCTTAAATGCTAATTAATGAACCGTTTTGTAATACAGTGTAAACGGATACGCGTATGTATCTAGATACATGTAAACGCATCTACAGCCAAGCTTGTGTGGTGCTTGTTTGGTTATTCGTTTGTATTTTACGCTTGATATCGCAACACCCAGCTAAAGGGTGGATTGCATAATATTGCTAAATATAGGTTTTAAAATATTTATTATTGACTGCAAAATCAATTCTCTTGGCGGCTTTTAAAACGATTAGAGTCAAAAAGCCGAAAGCCCAAAGTCCTTTAGACATACACATACATAAGAAAAAAGCTCTGTGCTCAACTTTTTGCCATCATCATTAATTGCTGTTTGTATTGTTTCTTAATGGGTATTTCTTTGGTACAACCATCTATCCATACACAACTTTGACATTCCATCAAGCGTATCAGCTTGACAACAACAAGAACTACAGAAACAATGACATTTTGCATGCAAATTTGGTTTTGGTCGCTTGTTGTATTCTATCACCTTGAAGTTGGCTTGCTGCAATGCAAATTCCGTTCGATAGAATCAAGGGAGTTCAATTAATATTCGTGTATGTGTATGCATTTCATACAGCTTGATTGACACACACACACACACACACACACACAACCTCAAGCCAGAAAGGAGTCAACATTTCCATTTGTGTGTTTGTGTTCCTGTTCACACTGGGAAAGTCTATGGAAAATCAACAATATAAATGACATAAAAATCGCATTAACCCATATATATTTGCACTAGGCACGAAACCAAATCAAATTACATGTGCAAAATGGGTTGCTCTCCTTAGCTGTTGTTGTTGCTGCTGCTGCTGCTGCTCACAGCCTTATCAGCAACAAAAGTCGTGAGCAGAATGTAACGGAAACAGGAAAGTAAGTGGCATGCCAGCAGAGAGGGCAAGAGGAAGAAGAGCAAGAAAAAAGGAGCACACAAATGAAAACTTTAGCGCAGCTTTAACAGCAATACATATTGAATGTGATGATGATAATGATGATGTGTTGCCGTTGCCGTTGCCTACTTATGAGCGCCAGCTGCTGCCATATATGATACGTATGTGTACGTATGTATGTATTAAAGGCTAATTTGCAGGATGTGCCGCCTTCCAGCAACAATAAGCTGCTACTTGCGTATACAAAAAAATATATGCCAGAATAATATATACCCTATAAGCAATGCGTAAAGAAATAGTTATGTTTCTCTACTGTACAGGGTATATAAAGCACACGTTCTGTTAATGTTGCTAACAAAACAGATCCGAGGTGACTAATAGGTCGGGCAGAGGCAGGAGCGGTTACACTTAAATTATATGGAAATTCATTTTCATAAATTGCGACACTAATTTGACTAATTATTTACAAGTATTTATGAAGCTGAGTTGCAAATTTCCGCTGAAATGCGAATAACAACACATGCGTCTAACCGCTCCTGCCTCTGCCCGACCTATTAGTCACCTCGGATCTGTTTTGTTAGCAACATTAACAGAACGTGTGCTTTATATACCCTGTACAGTAGAGAAACATAACTATTTCTTTACGCATTGCTTATAGGGTATATATTATTCTGGCATATATTTTTTTGTATACGCAAGTAGCAGCTTATTGTTGCTGGAAGGCGGCACATCCTGCAAATTAGCCTTTAATACATACATACGTACACATACGTATCATATATGGCAGCAGCTGGCGCTCATAAGTAGGCAACGGCAATGGCAACGGCAACGGCAACACATCATCATTATCATCATCACATTCAATATGTATTGCTGTTAAAGCTGCGCTAAAGTTTTCAATTTGTGTGCTCCTTTTTTCTTGCTCTTCTTCCTCTTGCCCTCTCTGCTGGCATGCCACTTTACTTTCCTGTTTCCGTTACATTCTGCTCACGACTTTTGTTGCTGATAAGACGCTTGTAGCAGCAGCAGCAGCAGCAGCAACAACAACAGCTAAGGAGAGCAACCCATTTTGCACATGTAATTTGATTTGGTTTCGTGCCTAGTGCAAATATATATGGGTTAATGCGATTTTTATGTCATTTATATTGTTGATTTTCCATAGACTTTCCAGTGTGAACAGGAACACAAACACACAAATGGAAATGTTGACTCCTTTCTGGCTTGAGGTTGTGTGTGTGTGTGTGTGTGTGTCAATCAAGCTGTATGAAATGCATACACATACACGAATATTAATTGAACTCCCTTGATTCTATCGAACGGAATTTGCATTGCAGCAAGCCAACTTCAAGGTGATAGAATACAACAAGCGACCAAAACCAAAATGTCATTGTTTCTGTAGTTCTTGTTGTTGTCAAGCTGATACGCTTGATAGAATGTCAAAGTTGTGTATGGATAGATGGTTGTACCAAAGAAATACCCATTAAGAAACAATACAAACAGCAATTAATGATGATGGCAAAAAGTTGAGCACAGAGCTAAATTAAATTACGCAATGTTACTGTTTGAATTGCGGTTGTCAAAAGTATGCATAAAACATATATTGTTGATTTCCGCCTGCTCTAACTTTCAACTACGCCCTAATGTATGCAACTAAATAATTAAAGAGTTATTCATGTATAACAGTTTGGTGCGCATTGAAAAAAAAAACGTATAACGTTTAAGATGTTATGCAACCATGATTATAATCAAAGCGTATTAAATTTAATTTTGCCTTATCAGCTTTTAGCCCTAACTAACAAGCCATTTTAGAACGAATCAATGTACTATAACATCTTAAAAACGTATATATAGCGGGTACAAATGATTAAAACTAAAGCAGTTAAACTAGTTCGCCATCAACATGTATCGCATTTCGTTTAGCTTGGTAAGTTGCGATCTTTTTTTTTTCAAGTAATTACCTGGGCTAATATGGATTTTAATAGCTATTCCTGGCACTGGCTGCCAACACGGCTTTGACGCAACTAACGGATCGTATTGCCTTACGGAATTTATCTTTGGAGCCCATTACCAACAACAGCTACAATCTAAGGTCTGTACAGTATATTTATATAACAATGTTCAATACGTAGTAAGAATATTTTGCTTATAGTGTTACTCATTATGATGGATCAGTTCTTGAGATATTTTTGGAAGGGGATACATTCGGCGAGTACCAGCTAAGAGCCAGAATAATCAAAAGTTTAACTTTATACAGTCAAGCAAGCAGTCCACAGAATGATCAGCCTCAGGATGCAGCTCCTCAGACTGGTCAAACTTAGACCACCGCCTCAAAATGATCAGCCAAAGAATCCTTATAATGTCGTAGCTTTCATCGCTAATATATCTAAATATTGGGAACATTCAAACACACTTTTTTTGCTTTAGTTTTTTCTTATGTATGTGTATGTCTAAAGGACTTTGGGCTTTCGGCTTTTTGACTCTAATCGTTTTAAAAGCCGCCAAGAGAATTGATTTTGCAGTCAATAATAAATATTTTAAAACCTATATTTAGCAATATTATGCAATCCACCCTTTAGCTGGGTGTTGCGATATCAAGCGTAAAATACAAACGAATAACCAAACAAGCACCACACAAGCTTAGTTGTAGATGCGTTTACATGTATCTAGATACATACGCGTATCCGTTTACACTGTATTACAAAACGGTTCATTAATTAGCATTTAAGCGTTTCAATGCACAAAGCAATTGAAACCGATTTACTGGTAAATATCAATCAGGAATAATCAAACAAGACTTGGTTGTTTAAAAAACTCAAAACATTTCTCTTGCTGCACACGGTGCTTCAAATGTTTATCGATTATTTTCACACAGCTGCAGCGCGAATGCATGGTGAGAGCTGATTTATTACTTCCCCTCTCACTCGATGTGTGGCATGCGTTTGGCTGTTAAATTGTTTGGCCGACAGCCGATTTTAATTATGCAAATACTTGATGTCAGTCACAGTGCAATCAATTTGCATGATGTACTTTCATGCGCTGCAAACCAGAACAGAAAACTGGAACAGCAAACAAAAACGAAATTGTAATAAAAAAGAATCGTTTTTTTTTTTTTTTTTTTTGACCTAAATCTATATGGGTATTTGTATTGATTCTATACATGCTCTTATCAGTATTATTATTATTATTATATTATATTTGCCAAATTGGCATGAAAATAAAATGTTTCGCTCAATTCGCATTGACGTGTACTTTTTACATAACGTACATGTTATTTTTCAAACACAATTGCAAACGCGATTCGTCGAGTCATTATATACATATTGAAGTATTATTATTCACATTTTAGCTATTCGAATTGCCATCTTCCGGTGAATCACACACAAATACACTGCACCCAAGCTGTGACCGCCAATTGACAAGGGGCAATTTGTTTGTTCTCAGTTCTCTAAAAATTATTTCCAGCTTACATTGATTGCAAAAATATGAGTGTGAAACTAATTTGATTTAAATTAAATGTACAGAATATATATATATACGATGTCTCATTTCCTAGACTACAAACACAAACTGAGAACATATATAAATAAATGATTTTGTAGCTCTTTAGATTTTTGGAATTTCAATTAAGCATCTTTTTTGTACTAGATTACCAAAGTGCTGAAGTGAATTTTAAATTATGTTCATTAAAAACTGTTAAACATGCAACTTGCAAACAATTCTAAACTGATTGCAGTATGAGAACAAAAACATTTCGCTGTGCTATTACTGTATATATATTTAGAAACTGTTGGAAATTTGTCAGTTAACTGACATGCGAAAATGTTTCTTTAAGTGCAAAGTGTAATGCTGACGATGCTTGTGACCTTGTTGAATGACGCTGACCAGAATGCCTAATGATATGCAAACTAAGATAAATGTACACACAAACACACACACACACACACCTGAACTCGCTCTATCAGCTGTTCACTCAATATTTATGATAGTTATGCGTCGCAAAAGCATTTTAATTACGCAACGAAATTGCTATTAAAACTCTTTCTTTCATTCGCCATATGCGTTTTGTTTTTGGTTCTTTGGCCAATTTCAATGCACAATTTCCACATTTATCGCTTGGGCCAACAACCCCAAGGGCTGAAGCCCTCGCAACGCTGCAATAACGAGTTTTGCATTCCAATTTGCTGCTGTTGCTGCCGAGTGGCAAACAGTTTTCCAGTTTTCGTCAGCTTCACTTTTTTTTTTTTTTTTTTTTTTTTGGCCATTTCACAGCTATTTTTATTCTTATTGCTTGTTGGTATTGTGTGCTTAACACCACGCCCATTCGATTGAATATTAGCCGATCGAAAGCACGTTCCAATACACAGAAAGAAAAATGAAAAACACAATCAAATTTATGTTTCTAGCTGATTTGAATATTAATCAAATTATTGATCTGCCTGTTACACAAGCTTAACTTTATTATATCCTTTTCTTAATGGATACACCTAGCCGATATACATAAGTACTATACATCTAGTATGTACATACACATCTTTTTATTTATGTATATAGTTTTTTTTTTTGTTGTTGTTCTGTACTACAAGTTGTGTAAGAAGTATTACGTGATGCCGTTTGCATGCCAAACTAGCAACAGCTTGGCGTAAAATTCAGCAAAAGTAGAAAAGAAAAAAAAAAAACTTTTTGGCTAAAGTACGTGCAACATCAAGTGTGTGCAAACACACACACACACACACACGGCAAGGGACTTAAAAGTGGGCCAAAGTTCATGTTGCGCCTAATGAATACATTTTGCCCACTGGATTTGTTGTGTATATATATCTTGCCAAAAACCGTTACTAAATGCCCAAGTTTAAAGAGTTAGTTAGTTTATTAATTGCCAAAAGCATACCAGTTGTGCAGGTAAAAGTAACGTAGAAGACTTTTAAATGTAATAAAGAGCGAACAACTCAACTTAGTATCCGTTCTTTGCTGCTTCCCATTCCTTTCGCTGCATTGGATTGTGTGTGTGTGTGTGTGTGTTTTGTGTATTCCAGTGCCACTAATTGAGTTGCTCCGTTTGCACAAAATGGCAAAAGCATTGTCTGTTCAGTTGCAACAATCTAAAATTGCCCCACACAAACCGGCAACCTACTCAGATTTCAGCACACAGTGTAATCCACATCGTTTCTGCCCCAACTCAGACAATGGCAATAAGGATATAGAGCTTTAGGCAAGGCGTTCATCAAAGCATTTGTTCTTCTTGTCGTCTCTCTTCTTTGACTGTGAGTGCTGCAAGCAGCTTAATTTAATTCGCAACTGTTGCAGCTGGCTCTTGCCATATTGATTTACAGTAAAACGTTTAACTGCATTTTCGTATATTTAATATGCTTTAATCCGAAACCGAAACTCATCAATCTACGGCAATCTCATTGAACTTTGACATTTAACCAAATTTCAGTATGCAAAATGCGACAGGCAGATTCAATTAAATGATTTCAATGCTCATACGATTCGGTTTGAAA